>CM034310.1:74311-1559610 GCA_019925795.1 Dendrobium chrysotoxum
CCTAAACCCTAAACCCTAAACCCTAAACCCTATACCCTAAACCCTATACCCTAAACCCTATACCCTATACCCTATACCCTATACCCTATACCCTATACCCTATACCCTATACCCTATACCCTATACCCTATACCCTATACCCTAAACCCTATACCCTAAACCCTAAACCCTAAACCCTAAACCCTAAACCCTAAACCCTAAACCCTAAACCCTAAACCCTAAACCCTAAACCCTAAACCCTAAACCCTAATAATAAACTAACTAATAAAAAAATAACTAACTAAAACTAATAAATAAACTAAACTAATAATAACTAATAACTAACTAATAACTAAACTAATAAACTAAACTAAACTAATAAACTAATAATAAATAATAACTAAAACTAAATAAATAATAACTAATAATAACTAAACTAATAACTAAAAATAAACTAAACTAATAACTAACTAAACTAATAAATAATAATAATAACTAAACTAATAATAAATAATAATAATAAATAATAACTAATAATAAACTAATAATAATAATAAATAATAATAACTAAACTAATAAACTAAATAAATAACTAAATAATAAACTAATAAACTAAATAATAATAATAATAACTAATAATAAACTAATAATAAATAATAATAAATAATAATAAACTAAACTAATAACTAATAACTAACTAACTAATAATAATAAATAACTAAAAATAACTAATAATAATAATAAATAATAATAAATAATAATAATAAACTAACTAAACTAATAATAATAACTAATAATAAATAAACTAATAATAATAATAATAAACTAAACTAAACTAAACTAAACTAAATAATAATAACTAATAAATAAACTAATAAATAATAATAATAACTAAACTAATAACTAATAAACTAATAATAAACTAAATAAAATAAACTAAACTAATAAATAATAATAATAAACTAAATAAATAATAACTAATAATAAATAAATAATAATAACTAATAATAATAACTAAACTAAATAATAACTAATAAATAATAAACTAAACTAAATAATAAACTAAATAAACTAAACTAAACTAAATAATAATAATAACTAATAAATAATAATAAATAATAATAATAAAATAATAAATAATAAATAACTAATAATAATAATAATAATAAATAATAATAATAAACTAAATAATAACTAAACTAAATAACTAATAATAATAAATAAATAATAATAATAACTAATAATAACTAAAACTAATAATAATAAATAAATAATAAAATAATAATAAACTAATAATAAATAATAACTAAATAAATAACTAAACTAAACTAAACTAATAACTAATAATAATAACTAATAATAATAAACTAATAATAATAATAACTAAACTAAATAACTAAAACTAATAATAAATAACTAAACTAAAATAAACTAATAAACTAAAACTAATAACTAAATAACTAAACTAATAATAATAAAATAAATAATAATAATAATAAAATAAATAATAACTAATAACTAAACTAATAACTAATAACTAATAAAACTAATAAATAACTAAATAATAATAAATAATAAACTAATAATAACTAAACTAAAATAAACTAATAAATAAACTAAATAATAATAAATAATAATAATAAACTAAACTAAACTAATAACTAATAAATAACTAAATAATAACTAAATAATAAATAATAATAAATAATAAATAACTAAACTAATAATAATAATAAATAAACTAAACTAATAATAATAAACTAAACTAATAATAATAATAAATAACTAATAATAATAATAAACTAAATAAATAACTAAATAACTAAACTAAACTAAACTAAACTAAAATAAACTAATAATAACTAATAAACTAACTAACTAATAAAACTAAACTAAATAAACTAAATAATAACTAACTAACTAATAATAACTAAACTAAACTAAATAATAATAATAATAAATAACTAAATAATAATAAATAAATAAAATAAATAAAACTAAATAATAATAATAATAATAAATAATAATAATAATAAACTAAAAATAACTAAAATAAATAAATAATAAACTAAACTAATAAATAAAATAATAAACTAAATAAACTAAACTAATAATAATAATAATAATAAACTAATAATAATAATAAATAAACTAACTAAAATAATAACCTAATAAATAAATAAATAATAATAATAAACTAACTAATAATAAATAAATAATAATAATAAATAAATAAAATAACTAAACTAATAATAATAACTAAATAATAACTAATAAAAACTAAATAAACTAAACTAAACTAATAATAATAATAACTAAAACTAAATAATAATAATAACTAAACTAATAAACTAAACTAATAATAATAACTAACTAATAAATAATAATAATAAACTAATAATAAATAATAAATAATAAACTAAATAATAAACTAATAAATAAAACTAATAATAATAACCTAATAATAACTAAATAATAATAATAATAATAACTAATAATAACTAAATAATAAATAAACTAATAATAATAATAATAACTAATAATAACCTAAACTAAACTAAACTAATAATAACTAAATAACTAATAATAATAACTAAACTAATAATAATAATAATAATAAACTAAACTAAACCTAACTAACTAATAATAAATAACTAATAACTAATAATAATAACTAATAATAATAAATAATAACTAAACTAAACCTAATAAACTAAACTAAACTAACTAAACTAATAAACTAAATAACTAATAACTAATAATAATAAATAACTAATAATAAAATAACTAAACTAATAAACTAAACTAACTAAATAATAATAATAACTAAATAATAACTAATAATAAACTAATAATAATAAACTAAACTAAATAACTAAATAATAATAACTAATAACTAAACTAACTAATAACTAATAATAACTAATAATAATAATAAAACTAATAACTAAACTAAAACTAACTAACTAAACTAATAAATAATAATAATAATAAACTAATAAACTAAACTAAACTAAACTAAACTAAACTAAACTAATAATAATAAACTAAACTAATAAACTAAACTAAACTAATAAATAACTAAATAACTAATAATAACTAATAACTAATAACTAACTAAATAACTAAACTAACTAAACTAAACAAACTAAATAATAATAATAAAATAATAAATAACTAAATAATAATAATAATAAACTAAACTAAACTAAACTAAACTAATAACTAATAATAAACTAAACTAAACTAATAAATAATAATAACTAAACAATAAACTAAAACTAAACTAAACTAAATAACTAATAACTAATAATAATAAATAACTAAACTAATAATAACTAATAATAATAAATAAACTAAATAACTAATAATAATAATAACTAAATAACTAAACTAATAATAATAAATAAATAAACTAAAATAAATAAACTAAACTAATAATAATAACTAAAATAAAATAATAAATAACTAATAATAAAAACTAAAACTAAACCTAAATAATAAATAATAACTAAATAATAACTAAATAATAAAACTAATAATAAACTAAACTAATAATAACTAAACTAAACTAAATAATAAATAATAAAATAATAATAAACTAAACTAAATAAATAATAATAATAAAATAATAATAATAAATAATAAACTAAACTAAATAATAATAATAATAAATAATAATAATAAAATAATAATAAATAATAATAAACTAATAAATAATAAACTAATAATAAATAAATAATAAATAAAATAATAAACTAAACTAACTAATAAAACTAAATAATAAACTAATAAACTAAAACTAACTAATAACTAAATAATAATAACTAAACTAACTAAACTAATAAACTAATAATAAACTAAAATAAACTAAACTAATAACTAATAACTAATAATAAATAATAATAAATAATAATAACTAAATAATAATAATAATAATAAAACTAAATAATAAAACTAAAATAACTAAACTAATAATAACTAATAAACTAAACTAATAAAATAATAATAATAAATAATAAACTAACTAATAACTAATAACTAATAAATAATAACTAATAATAATAATAACTAAACTAAACTAATAATAATAAAACTAAATAAACTAAACCAAAAACTAATAATAAAACTAAACCTAAACCTGAAAAAAACCTAAACCCACTGGAGCGTAGGGTTCTTGGCGATCTTGGAGCGATTGGAGGGCGATTTCCTTTTTCCGTGAGATTCTTCTGGTTTTGGTGGGATTTTTCTGATTCGGTTTGCCTTCTCCTTCTAATTCCTTGCAGTGTTCGTTTATTTTGATAGTTTCCTGGTTATGCCGTCGGGCCCTTTAGGGCTTTCGACGGAATTTAGGAATCATGACGTCTTGTTTGATTCCTGCTTAAATTTTAATTTGCCTATGGAGAATGATTATTTCTCTTGTTTTAACCACTCGATTGAGGTTGTTGAAGGTTTTAAATCATCTTCTTTGGATGATGCGAAAAGGAACGGTAAGCTTGCTCAAGAAGTTTTTTTCTAAGAAAGTTCCTGTGCCCAAATCTTTTAAAGAAGCATTGTCGGGTAAGGATAGCAAAGAAAATCTTGGAATTACTATTTCTTCTTCTTCTATCAATGGGTTGCCTGCTTTGGTTATTTCGGAAACGGATTTACAAAAATTGGCTGAACCTTACAAATTTTCTTTAGTCGGTAAATTTCCCTTTCGTAGACCGTTTATGGAAGAAATTCGTAATTTCTTTAAGAGCTTGCATCTTACGGGAATGTTTTCTGTCTCTCTGCTCGACGCTAGGCATATATTTATCAATCTTTCGAATGAATTAGATTACAGTAGAGTCTTTTTAAGGAGATCTTATTTTGTGAAGAATTGTCAAATGAGGTTACTTAAATGGTCGACAGATTTTGACATACATGCGGAATCTCCTATTTGTCCTGTTTGGTTGTCTTTGCCTAATCTGAGAATGCATTTTTTTAATCTTCAAATGTTGCAAGCTATAGGTTCTATATTTGGTCGACCACTTCAAGTGGATCAGGCTACTGCTAATAAGTCTAGGCCATCGGTTGCTAGAATTCTTGTTGAAATAGATATTACCAAAGAATTTCCTAAGGAAATTTGGCTTGGTTCAGATGTGAATGGTTATTTTCAAAAAATTGAATTTGATAAATTTCCTGTATTTTGTTCACATTGTAAATTGCATGGACACGATGTTAACAACTGTTTTATTTTGCATCCTCATTTGAAAGATAAGGCTGGGAAGGAGAAAGATCCTATTATTTCTGTTAATGATTTAAATTCTTCTCCTATCAAAGAACAGATTAATACCAATTCTTTAGATGTATATTTAAAGAATGTGGAAAGGGAATTGGAAGAACTTAAAGATCCTATCAATGTTAGTGAAACTAACAAAGATTCGGATAGCTTAAGTTCTTCAAAGGACAAGAATTTGGATCTTGTTATATATGATGAAACTATTGCTGTTCATAATAGCTCTTTTATTACTAATCCGATGAGTCATAAAAAGTTGGAACTTCTTGTTTCTAATTCTTCTTCTACTAAAGAAGATGTTTCTTTATCTCCTGAGAAAGAATTATGTGTTCAAAACAATTCATGTGCTGTTAATTTTACTTCCTTTTCTGGAAATGAAGTTATTTCCTTGGACAATGTGGATGTGAGTAATGATTTGGAGGAAGGTGAATTGGACTCTGGTGTTGTTAGTGAAACTGAATTATTAGTGGGCAAGAACAAGATTTGGCATTCTGTTTACAATACTAGAGGGAAGAGTAAAAAAGGAAAGGATTCCAGCAAAGGTAAATCCATTGCTAAATCTAATTCCTTTCATAAATAATGATCAATTTTTTACTTTGGAATGTGAGAGGGGTTGGATCCCTTTCTATTAAGAATAGAATTAGAAGTTTATGTCGTACTTATCATGTTGAGTTTTTATCTGTTATTGAACCTATGATTTGCTATACTAAAATCAAATTCGTTGCTAGATTATTGGGTTTTGATAATTTTTTTGCTAATTCCTCTAACAAGATTTGGTTGTTTTGGTCTAAAAATGTCACTCTTAATGTGATTGATGATTTAACTCAAGTTGTCAATGTCTCTATCTTTTATTTTGATGTTTTGGTTAAAGGCTCCATTGTTTATGCTTCTTGTAATATAAATGAGAGGAAGAATCTTTGGGAGCAACTTTTTTCTTTTTCTTCTAACATAAATGAACCTTGGTTCGTGGGAGGGGATTTTAATACCATTTTGCATGCTAATGAAAGAAGAGGGGGAAATCCTCCTAAGATGCATTCTATGGAAGATTTTTCTAATATGATTATGGATTGCAATCTTGTGGATGTTGGCTTTGTTGGTTCTAATTTTACTTGGAACAATGGTAGATTATGGCAAAGATTGGATAGAGTTTTATTCAATCATTTCTGGATTGCTAAGTGGCATTTTACTTCGGTTGAACATTTGAGTAGAACTTTATCTGATCATTGTCCTTTATTAATTTCCTTGAGAAAGGAAAATAGTATTCCTAACTATATCCCCCCTTTTAGATTTCAGAATATGTGGACTCAACATCCTAAATTTCTTAATGTTGTGGAGTCCAATTGGAATGCTTCTCTTGTTCCTGATAATTCGGTTAAAGGCATGGTTAGATTATGGCTAAAGCTTAAAAGACTTAAGCAATTCTTGAATTGGTGGAATAAGCATCATTTTAAAAATATTTTTGCTAACATTGATGAAATGGAGAAGAAAGTTTGTATGTTGGAAAATTTATCTTCTAATGATCCTTCCTTTTTAACTGAATTAAACTTAGCCAAGGAACAACTTATTCGGTTTCAGGATATGGAAGAAACTTTTTGGAAACAAAAAGCGTCTTCTAATCATATTTCGAATGGGGATCGTAATACGAAATATTTTCATGCCTTAGTCAATAAAAAGAAATCTCTAAATCACATAAAGAAGATTAAGGATGATAATGATGCTTGGATTTCTGATTCTCTTCTTTTTGATTCTGCTTGTAAGCATTTTTCTAAAATCCTTTGTAGAAATGATATTATTCAGCAACTCTCTAATCCTCATCTTATTGAAAAAATTATTTCTATTGAGGATAATATTGCTCTTACTTGTCTTCCTTCTGAGAATGAAATTTATTCTGCTTTATTGTCTATTAATGGAGATTCTACTGCTGGTACTGATGGTTATTCTTCTCTCTTTTTTCAAACTTGTTGGCAAATTATTAAAAATGATTTAATTGATGCTGTTTTAGATTTTTTCAATGGTACTACTATTCCGAAGTTCTTTACTTCTACTGCTTTGGCTTTAATTCCTAAAAAGGATAACCCTAAACCCTAAACCCTAATAATAAATAAACTAACTAAAATAATAACCTAATAAATAAATAAATAATAATAATAAACTAACTAATAATAAATAAATAATAATAATAAATAAATAAAATAACTAAACTAATAATAATAACTAAATAATAACTAATAAAAACTAAATAAACTAAACTAAACTAATAATAATAATAACTAAAACTAAATAATAATAATAACTAAACTAATAAACTAAACTAATAATAATAACTAACTAATAAATAATAATAATAAACTAATAATAAATAATAAATAATAAACTAAATAATAAACTAATAAATAAAACTAATAATAATAACCTAATAATAACTAAATAATAATAATAATAATAACTAATAATAACTAAATAATAAATAAACTAATAATAATAATAATAACTAATAATAACCTAAACTAAACTAAACTAATAATAACTAAATAACTAATAATAATAACTAAACTAATAATAATAATAATAATAAACTAAACTAAACCTAACTAACTAATAATAAATAACTAATAACTAATAATAATAACTAATAATAATAAATAATAACTAAACTAAACCTAATAAACTAAACTAAACTAACTAAACTAATAAACTAAATAACTAATAACTAATAATAATAAATAACTAATAATAAAATAACTAAACTAATAAACTAAACTAACTAAATAATAATAATAACTAAATAATAACTAATAATAAACTAATAATAATAAACTAAACTAAATAACTAAATAATAATAACTAATAACTAAACTAACTAATAACTAATAATAACTAATAATAATAATAAAACTAATAACTAAACTAAAACTAACTAACTAAACTAATAAATAATAATAATAATAAACTAATAAACTAAACTAAACTAAACTAAACTAAACTAAACTAATAATAATAAACTAAACTAATAAACTAAACTAAACTAATAAATAACTAAATAACTAATAATAACTAATAACTAATAACTAACTAAATAACTAAACTAACTAAACTAAACAAACTAAATAATAATAATAAAATAATAAATAACTAAATAATAATAATAATAAACTAAACTAAACTAAACTAAACTAATAACTAATAATAAACTAAACTAAACTAATAAATAATAATAACTAAACAATAAACTAAAACTAAACTAAACTAAATAACTAATAACTAATAATAATAAATAACTAAACTAATAATAACTAATAATAATAAATAAACTAAATAACTAATAATAATAATAACTAAATAACTAAACTAATAATAATAAATAAATAAACTAAAATAAATAAACTAAACTAATAATAATAACTAAAATAAAATAATAAATAACTAATAATAAAAACTAAAACTAAACCTAAATAATAAATAATAACTAAATAATAACTAAATAATAAAACTAATAATAAACTAAACTAATAATAACTAAACTAAACTAAATAATAAATAATAAAATAATAATAAACTAAACTAAATAAATAATAATAATAAAATAATAATAATAAATAATAAACTAAACTAAATAATAATAATAATAAATAATAATAATAAAATAATAATAAATAATAATAAACTAATAAATAATAAACTAATAATAAATAAATAATAAATAAAATAATAAACTAAACTAACTAATAAAACTAAATAATAAACTAATAAACTAAAACTAACTAATAACTAAATAATAATAACTAAACTAACTAAACTAATAAACTAATAATAAACTAAAATAAACTAAACTAATAACTAATAACTAATAATAAATAATAATAAATAATAATAACTAAATAATAATAATAATAATAAAACTAAATAATAAAACTAAAATAACTAAACTAATAATAACTAATAAACTAAACTAATAAAATAATAATAATAAATAATAAACTAACTAATAACTAATAACTAATAAATAATAACTAATAATAATAATAACTAAACTAAACTAATAATAATAAAACTAAATAAACTAAACCAAAAACTAATAATAAAACTAAACCTAAACCTGAAAAAAACCTAAACCCACTGGAGCGTAGGGTTCTTGGCGATCTTGGAGCGATTGGAGGGCGATTTCCTTTTTCCGTGAGATTCTTCTGGTTTTGGTGGGATTTTTCTGATTCGGTTTGCCTTCTCCTTCTAATTCCTTGCAGTGTTCGTTTATTTTGATAGTTTCCTGGTTATGCCGTCGGGCCCTTTAGGGCTTTCGACGGAATTTAGGAATCATGACGTCTTGTTTGATTCCTGCTTAAATTTTAATTTGCCTATGGAGAATGATTATTTCTCTTGTTTTAACCACTCGATTGAGGTTGTTGAAGGTTTTAAATCATCTTCTTTGGATGATGCGAAAAGGAACGGTAAGCTTGCTCAAGAAGTTTTTTTCTAAGAAAGTTCCTGTGCCCAAATCTTTTAAAGAAGCATTGTCGGGTAAGGATAGCAAAGAAAATCTTGGAATTACTATTTCTTCTTCTTCTATCAATGGGTTGCCTGCTTTGGTTATTTCGGAAACGGATTTACAAAAATTGGCTGAACCTTACAAATTTTCTTTAGTCGGTAAATTTCCCTTTCGTAGACCGTTTATGGAAGAAATTCGTAATTTCTTTAAGAGCTTGCATCTTACGGGAATGTTTTCTGTCTCTCTGCTCGACGCTAGGCATATATTTATCAATCTTTCGAATGAATTAGATTACAGTAGAGTCTTTTTAAGGAGATCTTATTTTGTGAAGAATTGTCAAATGAGGTTACTTAAATGGTCGACAGATTTTGACATACATGCGGAATCTCCTATTTGTCCTGTTTGGTTGTCTTTGCCTAATCTGAGAATGCATTTTTTTAATCTTCAAATGTTGCAAGCTATAGGTTCTATATTTGGTCGACCACTTCAAGTGGATCAGGCTACTGCTAATAAGTCTAGGCCATCGGTTGCTAGAATTCTTGTTGAAATAGATATTACCAAAGAATTTCCTAAGGAAATTTGGCTTGGTTCAGATGTGAATGGTTATTTTCAAAAAATTGAATTTGATAAATTTCCTGTATTTTGTTCACATTGTAAATTGCATGGACACGATGTTAACAACTGTTTTATTTTGCATCCTCATTTGAAAGATAAGGCTGGGAAGGAGAAAGATCCTATTATTTCTGTTAATGATTTAAATTCTTCTCCTATCAAAGAATAGATTAATACCAATTCTTTAGATGTATATTTAAAGAATGTGGAAAGGGAATTGGAAGAACTTAAAGATCCTATCAATGTTAGTGAAACTAACAAAGATTCGGATAGCTTAAGTTCTTCAAAGGACAAGAATTTGGATCTTGTTATATATGATGAAACTATTGCTGTTCATAATAGCTCTTTTATTACTAATCCGATGAGTCATAAAAAGTTGGAACTTCTTGTTTCTAATTCTTCTTCTACTAAAGAAGATGTTTCTTTATCTCCTGAGAAAGAATTATGTGTTCAAAACAATTCATGTGCTGTTAATTTTACTTCCTTTTCTGGAAATGAAGTTATTTCCTTGGACAATGTGGATGTGAGTAATGATTTGGAGGAAGGTGAATTGGACTCTGGTGTTGTTAGTGAAACTGAATTATTAGTGGGCAAGAACAAGATTTGGCATTCTGTTTACAATACTAGAGGGAAGAGTAAAAAAGGAAAGGATTCCAGCAAAGGTAAATCCATTGCTAAATCTAATTCCTTTCATAAATAATGATCAATTTTTTACTTTGGAATGTGAGAGGGGTTGGATCCCTTTCTATTAAGAATAGAATTAGAAGTTTATGTCGTACTTATCATGTTGAGTTTTTATCTGTTATTGAACCTATGATTTGCTATACTAAAATCAAATTCGTTGCTAGATTATTGGGTTTTGATAATTTTTTTGCTAATTCCTCTAACAAGATTTGGTTGTTTTGGTCTAAAAATGTCACTCTTAATGTGATTGATGATTTAACTCAAGTTGTCAATGTCTCTATCTTTTATTTTGATGTTTTGGTTAAAGGCTCCATTGTTTATGCTTCTTGTAATATAAATGAGAGGAAGAATCTTTGGGAGCAACTTTTTTCTTTTTCTTCTAACATAAATGAACCTTGGTTCGTGGGAGGGGATTTTAATACCATTTTGCATGCTAATGAAAGAAGAGGGGGAAATCCTCCTAAGATGCATTCTATGGAAGATTTTTCTAATATGATTATGGATTGCAATCTTGTGGATGTTGGCTTTGTTGGTTCTAATTTTACTTGGAACAATGGTAGATTATGGCAAAGATTGGATAGAGTTTTATTCAATCATTTCTGGATTGCTAAGTGGCATTTTACTTCGGTTGAACATTTGAGTAGAACTTTATCTGATCATTGTCCTTTATTAATTTCCTTGAGAAAGGAAAATAGTATTCCTAACTATATCCCCCCTTTTAGATTTCAGAATATGTGGACTCAACATCCTAAATTTCTTAATGTTGTGGAGTCCAATTGGAATGCTTCTCTTGTTCCTGATAATTCGGTTAAAGGCATGGTTAGATTATGGCTAAAGCTTAAAAGACTTAAGCAATTCTTGAATTGGTGGAATAAGCATCATTTTAAAAATATTTTTGCTAACATTGATGAAATGGAGAAGAAAGTTTGTATGTTGGAAAATTTATCTTCTAATGATCCTTCCTTTTTAACTGAATTAAACTTAGCCAAGGAACAACTTATTCGGTTTCAGGATATGGAAGAAACTTTTTGGAAACAAAAAGCGTCTTCTAATCATATTTCGAATGGGGATCGTAATACGAAATATTTTCATGCCTTAGTCAATAAAAAGAAATCTCTAAATCACATAAAGAAGATTAAGGATGATAATGATGCTTGGATTTCTGATTCTCTTCTTTTTGATTCTGCTTGTAAGCATTTTTCTAAAATCCTTTGTAGAAATGATATTATTCAGCAACTCTCTAATCCTCATCTTATTGAAAAAATTATTTCTATTGAGGATAATATTGCTCTTACTTGTCTTCCTTCTGAGAATGAAATTTATTCTGCTTTATTGTCTATTAATGGAGATTCTACTGCTGGTACTGATGGTTATTCTTCTCTCTTTTTTCAAACTTGTTGGCAAATTATTAAAAATGATTTAATTGATGCTGTTTTAGATTTTTTCAATGGTACTACTATTCCGAAGTTCTTTACTTCTACTGCTTTGGCTTTAATTCCTAAAAAGGATAATCCTGAAAGGTGGAGTGATTTTAGACCTATAAGTCTTTGTACTTGTTTTAATAAGATCATTTCCAAAATCATTGCTTTAAGAGTTGGTCCTTTATTACCTAATCTTATCTCTCTAAACCAGACGGCTTTTGTCAAAGGTAGATTAATATCTGATAATATTCTGCTTACTCAAGAACTTGTTCATGACATTGATTTGAAAGTGAGAGGTGGCAATATGTTGTTGAAAATTGATATATCCAAAGCCTATGATTCTATTTCTTGGAATTTCATATATAAGGTGTTGGGTCTTTTTGGTTTTTCTGAAAAGTTTATCTTCCTTATTCAAAACTTGGTGAACAATAATTGGTTCACTATTTTGATTAATGGTGTCTCCACTGGTTTTTTTCAATCTACTAATGGTCTTAGACAAGGAGACCCCTTATCTCCTTCTATTTTTATAATTGCTATGGAATATTTTTCTAAATGTATTGAAGCCATGTTTCAGTCTTATCCGAGCATGTACTTTAGGACCAAATCTGGTTTCCCCATTTCTCACTTATGTTTTGCGGACGATTTTATCATCTTTTGTAATGGTAGTATTAATCATATTAAGAAAATGAAAAACTTATTGGATTTTTTCTATTTGGAAAGCGGTTTAGCTATTAATGAATCTAAAAGCTCTTTCTTTACTTCTTGTTCTACTTCTTTGTCTAAAATCAATAGAATTTCTATTATTACTAACTTCTCTCATCAACAACTGCCTTTTAAATATCTTGGAGCTCCCATCTTCAAAGGTTTGAAAAAAGATCACCTTTTTGATGAGATCATTAAAAAAATGTGTAATAATATTTCTGCTTGGGAACATCATTTTTTGTCCTTTGGTGGTAGACTTACTGTGCTTAAAAGTACCCTTAATTCGATGCCTTTTCATCTTTTTCAAGTTGTTAAGCCTAATATTTCTACTATTTTGCGTATGGAAAGGATCCTTAACAAGTTTTTTTGGGGTTCTCACTCTAATGTGAATCGTATGCACTGGACCTCTTGGAATAAAATTTGTGGGCCTTTAGATGAGGGTGGTTTAGGCTGCAAAACGATTTCTGATTCTATTACTTCCTCTTCTTTAAAAATGTGGTGGAATTTTAGGAAAAATATTAGCCTTTGGGCTTCTTTTATGCATTCTAAATATTGTTTTGGGAAACATCCTTTATGTTGTTTTTACAAACATGGTGATTCTATGATTTGGAAAAGATTATGTGGCATTAGTTACAAAATGGAATCCAATATTGCTTGGGGTATTAATTCTGGAAACTCTTTCTTCTTTCAAGATAATTGGTTGATGGATAGTTCTATTGATAACATCTTAAACACTTCTTCTACTTCTTCTATTAGAGTTAAAAGTTTTTATATCAATAAGGCTTGGAACATTGATGCTCTGTTGGATTTTATTCCCATGGATATTGTTTCTAAAATCCAAAACCTTACAATTGACAATGAGAAGCCTGATCAAATTATTTTTAAGCTTTCTTATAATGGTAATTTTATTTTCAAAGATGCTTGGAATTTTATTAGGGTTAATTCCGAAAAAGCTATGGTTTTTGAGAAAATTTGGAGTAATAACATTCCTACTTCTTATTCTATTTTGATTTGGAGAATATTGAAAAAGTTAATTCCTGTTGATTCTATATTGTGGAATAAAGGTTTTTACCTTCCTTCTAAATGTCTTTGTTGTTTTCATATTGAGAATATTAATCATGTTTTTGTGAATGGGTCTATTGCTGCCAAAGTTTGGCTTTGGTATGATACTTTCTTTAATACCCATAATTATTCTGGCCACTTGACTTTTAATCATTGGCTCACTGTTATTTCTCATAATTCTCCTAGAGGTCATATCAAAATTGTGATGGCTGTTTGTCTTATTTGGTTCATTTGGATGGACCGTAATGATGCCAAATATAGAAATGTGCCGATGAATCATAAAAGGATCATTGCTAGAACGCTGGATAAGATAAATTGTCTTTACAAGGCTGATTTAATTAAAAATTTCCAATTTCGTGGTTGCAAATTTATTATGAAAAAGTTTAACAACAATTTTATGGAAATTTTTAAGGAAGACTGTTTTAGGTTTGTCATTTGGAAAAAACCTAAGGAGAATTTCATTAAAGTGAATACTGATGGTTCTGCTTATAAGGAAAAATTTGGTTATGGTGGCATTTTTAGGGATTATAAAGGTAACATGATTCTTGGCTTTGCTTCTCCTTTGAGAAAATCTAATGCTATTCATGCTGAATTTATGGCTCTTTACAAAGCCCTTCAGATTTGTTTATCTAAAGGTTTCTTTAGAATTTGGATTGAAATGGATGCCTTATCTGTTATTCAATTTATCCTTCATAATAGATTTGGCAATTTTGATAATTACTATATTCTTAAAGATATTAAAAAAATGTTATCTCATCTTGATTATAAGATTTCTCATATTTGGAGGGAAGGTAATTCTTGTGCAGATTTTCTTGCTAAAATGGGTACTGATTTACAGCAATTTCAATTATTCTTTAATTCTAATGTTCCTTTATTATTGAGAGGTATGATTAACTTGGATAAATCGGGTCTTCCTTATTTTCGTACCAGGTAATGTTTTTATCTCATTTTTGCTTAAGGTTGAATTTTTGTTGGAGATTGGCAATGATGTTATTTCCCTTAATCTTTTTATGGAAGTATTTTTTTGCCATTTCTTTAAGATTTGGAGATCTTGTTGATGGGGTTTGTGGTCGGTTTGGCTTGGCTGGGCTGGTTGAGGGCTATCTGTTTTATCCTATGTTGGATGAGCATATCCATTGTTTGGTTTTATTGGTTGTTGGTTCTTTTGTTGTTAAGGTTTGTGGTCGGTTTGGCTTGGCTGGGCTGGTTGTGGATTTTCTGTTATATCCCTTGATGGAAGGGTTGATTCTCTGTTGGCTTCCTGTTGGGTGGTTTTGGCTGCTAGGAGTTGGGTGTGGGTCCTTTTGCTTGTTTGGTCTTGCTGGTATTGTCTCTCTTGTTGTGTTTCTGGCGGGTTGGTGTAGGCTTTTTAGTGTTTTTTGGTTGGCTGTGCACTGTGGTATGGTTTGGAGGTGTATTATTGTGGTTATTTTTAGGGGCTTTCTCCTCTCTCCCTCTCTTGAAGAAATTAGGTATTTTATTGTTTCCATAAATGATTTTATGATACTATGCTTTTCTGAGCTAATCAACTCAAATATTCAACCTTTTAGCAAATTTGATTTATTTCTTCTTCTTCATTTATATGTTACTATGATATTTTCATTACTTTTGTTGAAGTTGCTTGCAGGTTTGCAGATTCGTTTGGTCTTCCTTTACCATGATATATTTTATATTTTGGAGAAATTTCTCACTTTACCTTGGAGACAATGTGATGGTGATGGCTTCAAGTGGAGGTGGTTTACTTTGCTTATAGATGGCTATTGGAGCTTGTTGAACTTGGACTTGAAGTTATTTTTCTTGCTTATGGGTTCTTGTCTTGAGTTTTTAGTTGTTTTAATTGTGTCTTGTTTTCTTTTTATTTGGTCTAGAATGTTCCTAGGTTTCTTGTATTTGGTTTAGTTTAGGACTTTTGGCTCTTAGGTTTTTTCTTTCTTTTTTGTGTAGCTCTTTGAGCAGTAGTAGAGCTGAAAGTCCTTTTAGGTCTTCCTGTAATATTTTTTTCTGAATAAACACGGAGGCCCCTCCTGCGGGTTTTAACCAAAAAAAAAAAAACCCTAAACCCTAAACCCTAAACCCTATACCCTAAACCCTATACCCTAAACCCTAAACCCTAAACCCTAAACCCTAAACCCTAAACCCTAAACCCTAAAACCCTAAACCCTAAACCCTAAACCCTAAACCCTAAACCCCAAACCCTAAACCCTAAACCCTAAACCCTAAACCCTAAACCCTAAACCCTAGACCCTAAACCCTAGACCCTAGACCCTAGACCCTAGACCCTAGACCCTAGACCCTAGACCCTAGACCCTAGACCCTAGACCCTAGACCCTAGACCCTAGACCCTAGACCCTAGACCCTAGACCCTAGACCCTAGACCCTAGACCCTAGACCCTAAACCCTAAACCCTAAAACCCTAAACCCTAAACCCTAAACCCTAAACCCTAAACCCTAAACCCTAAACCCTCAACCCTCAACCCTAAACCCTCAACCCTAAACCCTCAACCCTAAACCCTCAACCCTAAACCCTCAACCCTAAACCCTAAACCCTCAACCCTAAACCCTCAACCCTCAACCCTAAACCCTCAACCCTAAACCCTAAAAACCCTAAACCCTAAACCCTAAACCCTAAACCCTAAACCCTAAACCCTAAACCCTCAACCCTAAACCCTCAACCCTAATCCCTCAACCCTAAACCCTCAACCCTAAACCCTCAACCCTAAACCCTCAACCCTAAACCCTCAACCCTCAACCCTCAACCCTCAACCCTCAACCCTAAACCCTCAACCCTAAACCCTCAACCCTAAACCCTAAACCCTAAACCCTCAACCCTAAACCCTAAACCCTAAACCCTAAACCCTAAACCCTAAACCCTAAACCCTAAACCCTATACCCTAAACCCCTAAACCCTAAACCCTAAACCCTAAACCCTAAACCCTAAACCCTAAACCCTAAACCCTAAACCCTAAACCCTAAACCCTAACCCTAACCCTAAACCCTAAACCCTAAACCCTAAACCCTAAACCCTAAACCCTAAACCCTAAACCCTAAACCCTAAACCCTAAACCCTAAACCCTAAACCCTAATACCCTAATACCCTAAACCCTAATACCCTAAACCCTAAACCCTAATACCCTAAACCCTAATACCCTAAACCCTAAACCCTAAACCCTAAACCCTAAACCCTAAACCCTAAACCCTAAACCCTAAACCCTAAACCCTAAGCCCTAAACCCTAAACCCTAAACCCTAAACCCTAAGCCCTAACCCTAAGCCCTAAACCCTAAACCCTAAACCCTAAACCCTAAACCCTAAACCCTAAACCCTAAGCCCTAACCCTAAGCCCTAAGCCCTAACCCTAAACCCTAAACCCTAAACCCTAAACCCTAAACCCTAAACCCTCAACCCTAAACCCTCAACCCTAAACCCTATATTCTAAACCCTAAACCCTATACCCTAAACCCTAAAAAACCCTAAACCCTAAAAAACCCTAAACCCTAAAAAACTCTAAACCCTGAACCCTAAAAAACCCTGAACCCTGAACCCTAAACCCTAAACCCTGAACCCTGAACCCTGAACCCTAAACCCTGAACCCTAAACCCTAAACCCTAAACCCTAAACCCTAAACCCTAAACCCCTAAACCCTAAACCCTAAACCCCTAAACCCTAAACCCTAAACCCTAAACCCTAAACCCTAAACCCTAAACCATAAACCCTAAACCCTAAACCCTAAACCCTAAACCCTAAACCCTAAACCCTAAACCCTAAACCCGAAACCCTAAACCCTAAACCCTAAACCCTAAACCCTAAACCCGAAACCCGAAACCCTAAACCCTAAACCCTAAACCTCATACTAAAAAATATTTTTATTTAAGAAGTTTCTCATTCAAAATCCTAAATGTCAAAACTTCCCAGGAGGTTACTGATCCAATACTTGAGCTTTCTCAACAATAAAGTTTCCAAATAAAATTCTAAACCTTAATTACTATGTAGGGTTACACCCCATACTTAGAACGTTTTTATTGATGGAGTTTCACATTCAAAACCTAGTCCCAAAAAATTCCCAAGATTCTTGCATATGTCACCTCGGCTTGCCTAACTATGAAGTTTCCTCATAAAATTCCAACCCTTTCTTCTTAAGTGGGGTTCTGATTCTCAAAATTTTTTTACTTAAGGTGTTTCACAATCAAACCCTAAATCCTAAAACTTTTTAGGAGGTTACCAATTCCTCACCCTAGCCTACAAAACAATGATGTTTCCTCATAAAAATTTAACTCTTTCTCCTAAAGTGAGGTTATACACAAAACTTTTTTGTTTAAGGAGTTTCTCATTTAAAACCTTATACCATGAAACTTCGTAGGAAGTTACCCATCCCTCACTCGAGCTTACTTAACTATGAAGTTTCGCTAGAAAATTTTAAGCCTTTTAACTTTAGTGGGGTTACACCCCAAACCCAAAACTTTCTTATTTTAGGAGTTTCACATTCAAAATACTATATCCCGAAGCTTCTCATAATGTCCCCCATTTATCACCCGAGCTTGCTTAGTAATGAAGTGTCCTCAAATAATTTCACCCCTTTCTCCTTACAGAGTGTTACACCTGATACTCAAAACTTTTTTATTTATAGAGTTTCACATTTAAACTCAATCCCCAAAAAATATCTCGGATTCATGCATCCCTCACTTGAGCTTGCTAAACTGTGAAGTTTACTCATAATATTCTAACCCTTTATCCTTATGTGGGGTTATTCCCAATAATCAAAACTATTTTATTTAAGGAGTTTCACATTCAAACCCTAAATCCTAGAACATTTTAGGAGGTCAACCATCCCACACCAAAGCTTGCTTAAGTATGGAGTTTCTTCATAAAATTGTAATCCCTCATCCTTATGTAGGGTTACACCCCATACTAATTTTTTTTTTAATGTGCTTCACATTCAAAACTTTTAACTATGAAACATCTCGAGGGTCTACCTTACGTCACCCATGTTTTCTTAACTATGAAGTTTTTTGATAAATTCTAACTCTCTCCTCACGTCGGGTTATATATTATACTCAAAACATTCTATTTAAGCAGTTTAACATTCAAAATATGAAATCTTATGACTTCTGAGGAGGTCACCCACCTCTTACCCAAGCTTGCTTAACTATGAAGTTTTTGCATAAAACACCTACCCTTCTTTTAAGTAAGGTTAAACCCAAAACTCAATTTTTTTTTTTTTAAATTTAAGGAGTTTCTCATTTAAATACTAAACTTCAAAACTTCTCTAGTGGTCACTAATTCCACACTTGATCTTGCTTAACTATAAAGTTTTCTCCTAAAATTTAAACCCTTCCTCCCTAATTATAGCTACTCCGTATACTCAAAATATATTTATTTAAGGAGTTTAACTTTCAAAACACAATAAAAAAAATTCCCAGGATGACACGCATCCCTCGCCCGAGTTTGCTTAATGAAGAAGTTTCCTTATAAAATTTTAACCCTTTTCCCTTAAGTGGGTCACATCACATACTCAAAACCTTTTTATTTAAGGGGTTTCACATTCAAATCCTAAAACCCAAAACTTTATAAGGAGGTCACCAATCCCTCAGCATAGCTTGATTAACTATGAAGTTTCCTTATAAAATTTCAAACCCTTCTATTAAATTAGGTTTAAACCCCATACTCTAATTTTTTTTTATTTATGGAGTTTCGCTTTCAAAACCCTAAACCCCAAATCTTTCTAGGAGATCACTCATTCCTCACAAGAGCTTACTTAACTATGAAGTTTCCTCATAAAATTCCAATCCTGTCAACTTAAGTGGGGTTACTCCCTATACTCAACTCTTTCTTATTTAAGGAGTTTCACTTTCAAAGCACTACACCCTAAAACGTTACTTGAGGTCACCCATTTATCACCCGAGCATGCTTAACTGTGATGTTTCCTCAAAGTATTATAACCATTTCTCCTTATGTAGGGTTACACCCCATACTCAAACATTTTTTATTTAAGGTGTTTCACATTCAAAACCTTAAACCCTAAAACATCTTGAGGATAAGCCATCCCTCACGCTAGCTTGCTTAGCTATCAATTTTCCACATAAAATTTTGGCCCGTTTTGCTCAAGTGGGGTTACACCCCTTATGAAAAAACCTTCTTATTTAAGAAGTTTTACATTCAAATTCCTAAACCCCAAATCTTCATATGAGGTCAATGATCCACGCCTAAGCTTCCTTAATTATGAAGTTTCTTCATGACGTTCTAACCCTTACTTCTTTAATGAGGCAATACCCCTTACTCAAATCCTTTTTTATAATGAGTTTGACATTCAAAACAAAATCCTACAAAATTCCCAAGTTGTCACACATCCCTCACATGAGCTAGCTTAACTATGAAGTCTCCTCATAAAATTGCAAACCTTTTTCCTTAAGTGGGGTTACACCCAATTCTCAAAAAATTTTTTTACTTATGGAGTTTTAAATTCAAACCCTAAAACTCAAAAATTTCAAAAGGCCATCTATCCCTCACCCTAGCTTGCTTAACAATGAAGTTTCCTCATAAATTCTAACCCTTTCTCCTTAAGTGGGGTTACACCCTATATTGAATATTTTTTAAGAGTTTTTCATTCAAAACCCTAAGCCCTAAAATATCCCAGGAGGTCATCCATTGCTCACCTGAGCTTGAGTAACTATAAAGTTTTCGTTCAAAACTCTAAACACTAGAATTTCCTAGGAGTTCTCCCATAACTTACCCTTTTTTTCTTAAGAGGGTTGAAGCCCATGCTAAAAACGTTTTTTACATAAGAAATTTAACATTCAAAATTCTTAACCCTGAAACATCACAGGAGGCCACTAAATGAACACTCGAGCATTGCAACCCATACTCAAAACACTTTTATTTATGGAGTTTCACATTCAATCTCTAAATACTAAAACTTTTAGTAGGTCTCTAATCCCTCACTCTATCTTGCTTAGCTATGAAGTTTTTTTCATAAAATTCTAACCCCTTTAAACTTAAGTGTAGTTACACAACACACTCAAAACATTTTTATTTAAGGAGTTTCACATTTAAAAATCTAAACCCTGAAACTTTTCAAGAGGTTACCTATCCCTCACTCGAATTGCTTAACTATGAAGTTTCTTGATAAAACATCAAACCAATCAACTTAAGTGGGGTAAGTGTGGTTTTATCTCATACTGAAACTTTTTATTCAAGCAATTTTGCATTCAAAATCCTAAACCTCATAATTTCCCCAAAGGTTGCCAATCCCTTACCCGAGCTTACTTAATTATGATGTTTACACATAAAATTCCAACTCTTTTTTCCATAAGTGGGGATACACCACACACTCTAAAATATTTTAATTTAAAGACACATTCAAAATACTAAACCAGTAAACTTTCCTAAAGGTGACTAATTTTGCAATCGAGCTTACTTAACTATGAAGTTTCTTTATAAAATTCTAATCCTTACTCAAAAAGTGGGATTATTCCCCATACTCAAAACCTTTTTTTAAGAAGTTCAACTCAATCCCAAAAAAATTCCCAATATATGATTCCCTCACCCAAATTGGCATAATTATGAAGTTTCCACATAAAATTCTAACCTTTTCTCCTTAATTGGTGTTGAACCCTATTCTAAAAACATTTTTTTTTAGGAATTTCACGTTCAAACCCTAAACCTTAAAACTTTTAATGATGTCACCGATCCCTCACCCAAGCTTGTTTAACTATGAAGTTTCTTCATGGAATTCCAACAGTTTTTTCTAAATGGGGTTTCACCCCATACCAAAAAGTTTTATTTATGGAGTTTCACATTCAAAACTATAAACCCTGAAACTTCCCAAGTGGTCTGCCATTTCTCACCCATGCATGCTTCATTATGAAATTTTCTCATAAAATTCGTACACTTTCTCCTTAAGTGAGGATATACCTCATTCTCAAAATTTTTTATTTAAGTAGTTTCACATTCAAAACCTGAGATTCCAGGAGGTCACTCATCCCTTATCCGAGCTTGCATAACTATAAAGTTTCCACATAAAATTCCTACAATTTTTTTCATAGGTGGGGTTTAACCCCACACTCAAAAACTCTTTTTATTTAAGGAGTTTCACATTCAAAATACTAAACCCCAAAAATTCCTAGGAGGATGCTGATTCCACGCCCGAGCTTGCATAACTATAAAGTTTCCCCAAATAATTCTAACCCTTACCCCACATGTGAGGTTACTTCCCACACTCAAAACTTTTTTATTTAAGGAGTTTCATACTCAAAAGCTAAAACTACCTGAGGGGCAGCCATCCTTCTCCCAAGCTTGTATAACTATGAAGTTTCCTCAGAAAATTCTAACCATTTCCTGTAAAGTCGATCAAAACTTTTTGTTTAAGATGTTTCACAAGAAAAATCCTAAACCTTGAAACTTCCAAGGAGGTCACCCATCCCATATCCAAGCTTGCTCAGCTACGAAGTTTTCACATAATTTGAGCCCTTTTTTCCCCAAGTGTGGTTACACCCCAAACTCAAAAACCTTTTTATTTAAGGAGTTTCACATTCAAAATACTAAACCCTGAAACTTCCCAAGAGGTCACTAATTCTACACCAGAGCTTGCTTAACTATGAAGTTTTCTCACAAAATTCTAAATCTTATTCTTTAAGTGGGCTTACATCCCATACTCAAAATTTTTTTATTTAGGAGTTTAAAATTCAAACCCCAATCCCCAAAGATTCCTAGAATGTCATGCATCCCTCACCCAAGTTTGATTAACTATGATGTTTCCTCATAAAATTCCAACCCTCTCCTTAAGTGGGGGCTTACCCCATACTCAAAACTTTTTTATTTAAGGGGTTTCACAGTCAAACCCTAAATCCTACAAATTTTTAGGAAGTCACCAATCCTTCACCCTAGCTTGCCCAACTATGAGTTCCCTCTTAAAATTTTAATCTATTTTCTTGAAGTGGGGTTACATGGCATACTAAATACTATTTTTTTAAGTAGTTTCTCATTTAATACCCTAAACCTTGAACGTGCCCGGAGTTCACCCATCCCTCACACAAGCTTTATTAGCTGAAAAATTTTCTCATAAAATTCCAAGCCTATCAACTTAGGTTGGGTTACACCCCATACTAAAACTTTCTTATATAAAGAGTTTCAAATTCAATATATGATACACCAAAACTTCCCATGAGGTCACCCATTTATCACCTAAAATTTCTTATTATTATAGTTTTCTCAATAAATTCAAACCATTTCTCCTTATGTAGGGTTACACCCCATACTTTTAAACTTTTTATTTAAGGTGTTTCACATTCAAAACCTTAAACTCTGAAACATCCCAAGGGACAACCATCCCTTACCAAAGCTTGCTTAACCAAGAAGTTTCTTTATAACATTCTAACCCTTTCTCCTTATGTGGTATTACACCTCAAGCCCAAATCTTCTTATTTAAGCAGGTTTTCTTTCAAAAACCTAAATCCCAAAACATAAAAGGTTGTCATTAATCTCTCACCCTAGTTAGCTTAACTATGAAGTTTTCTCATAAAATTTTGACCATTTCTCCTTATGTTCGATCACACCTTATACTCAAAAACTTTTTATTTATGAAGCTTCATAGTCAAAACCCTAAAACCCCAGACTTCCTAAGGCGTCACCCGAGCATGCTTGACTATAAAGTTTCCTCTTTAAATTCTAACCATTTCACCTTAAGTTGGTTACACCCCATACTCAAAACTTTTTACTTAAGAGAAGTTTAACATAATAATTCCTAAACACCAAAACTTTCGTAGAGGTCTCGGCTCGAACACCGGAGCTCGCTTAACTATGAAGTTCCCTCATAAAATTCTAAACCTTATACCTTAAGTGGGGTGACACCCCATACTTAAAAACATTTTTATTTAAGGAGTTTAACATTCAAAACCCAGTCCCCAAAAAATTTAAGAATGTCATGCATCCCTCACCTGAGTTTGCTTAACTATAAAGTTTCCTCATAAATTCCAACTCTTTCTCCTTAAGTGGGGTTACACCCCATACTAATACTTTTTTTATGTTTGGAGTTTCACATTGAAATCGTGATCCTCAAAAATTCTAATGATTTATGCATTCCTCACCCGAAATTGCTTCACTATGAAGTTTCCTCATAAAATTTCAAACCTTTCTACATAAGTGGGGTTACACCCCATACTCAAACATTTTTATTTCAAGAGATTTACATTCAAACATGAAACACCAAAACTTTTTGTAGGTCATCATTCCTTAACCTAGCTTTAAATTTCTCATGAATTTCTGACCCTTTATTTAGAAGTGGTTTACACCCTATAGTCAAAACATTTTATTTTATTTTATGGAGTTTCACATTCAAAACCCTAAACCCTAAAACATTCTAGGAGGTGACCCATCCCTCATCCAAGAATGCTTAAATATTAGGTTTTCTCATAAAATTCAAAGCCATTCAACTTATGTGGGGTAGCATGACATACTCATAACTTTCTTATTTAAGGAGTTTTACATTAAAAACTATATACCCCAAATCATTCTACGAGGTAACCCATTGAACACCTGAGCTTGCTTAACTATGAGGTTTCTTCTTAAAATTCTAACCCTTTCTCCTTATGTTGGGTTTTGCCCCATACTCAAATATTTTTATTTATAGAGCTTCACTTTCAAAATCTTAAACATCTCAAGGGTCAACCATCCCTCACCCATGCTTGCTTAACTATGAAGTTTCCTCATAAAATTCTTTCCCTTTCTCCTATAGTGGAGTTATACTTCATACTCAAAACTTTATTTTTTTAACAAGTTTCATATTCAAAGTCCTATACCTCAAAGCTTCTCATCATGTTATCGATCCCTTACCCAAGCTTGTTTAACTATGAAGTTTTTACATAAAATTCTTACTCTTTTTTTTCTTAAGTGAGGTTACACCCCATACTCATAAAGCTTTTTTAATTAAGGAGCTTCAAATTCAAAATATTAAACCCTTAAGCTTCCAAGAGGTTATAGATTCCACACCTGAGCATGCTTAACTATGAAGTTATCTCATAAAATAAATTCTAACCTAACTCAAAATTTTTTATTTATAGAGTTTAACTTTCCAAACCCAATCCCTAAAAATTCCTTGAATTTCATGCATCCCTTACCTAAGTTTGTTTAACTATGGAGTTTTCTCATAAAATTCCAACCCTCTCCTCAGGTGAGGTTACACCCCATACTCAAAACATTTTTATTTAAGGAGTTTCACGTTCAATCCCAAAACCCTAAAACATTTTAAGCAGTCACCAATCCATCACTCTATCTTGCATAACTATGAAATATCCTCATCAAATTCTAATACTACCCAAAACATTTTTGTTCATGGAGTTTCACATTCAACACCCTAAACCCTAAAACTTCCTAGGAGGTCACCAATCCCTCACCCAATCTTGCTTAATTATAAAGTTTCCTCATAAAATTCTAAGCCTTTTAACTTAGATAGGGTAACACCCCATACTTAAGAATTTCTTGTTTGATGAGTTTCACATTCAAAACATTGTACCCCAAAACATCCTTGTCGGTTACCTATTTATCACCCGGGCTTTCTTAACAATTTTGTTTCCTCATGAAATTCTAACCATTTCTTCTTATGTATGGCTACATCTCATACTCTAAATAATTTTTATTTAAGATCTTTCATTTTTAAAACATTAAACTCAGAAACATCCCAAGGGTAAGCCATCCCTCACCCAAGCTTGCTTAACTATGAAGTTTTTATATAAAGTTCAAACCCTTTCTCCTTAAGTTGTATTGCTCCTCATAATCAAAACTTTTATTTAATATTTTTTTTCATTCCAATCTGTACACTCCAAAAAATCCAATGATGCCACCAATTTCTTACCCTTATGATATGTTCTCAACAATTTTTGACCCTTTCCCTTAAGTGGGATTATAGCTCATAAAAACCGTTTTATTTAAGAAGTTTCACATTCAAAATCTTAAACTATGAAACTTCCCAGGAGGTTACCTGAGCTTACTTAACTATAAAGTTTCAACATAAAAGTCTAACCCTTTCTCATTAAGTGGGGTTACAACCCACAGACAAAACTTTTTATTTAAAAAGTTCAACATTCAGAATCCTGAATGCTAAAACTTCTAAGGAGGTCACTGATCTAACTCCCAAGCTTGCTTAACTATGAAGTTTACTCATGAAATTTTAACTTCTACTCCTTAGGTGGGGTTAAACCTCATACTCAAAACTTTTTATTTATGGAGTTTCACTTCCAACACGCTAAACCCTAAAACTTCCAAAGAGATCATCCATCCCTCACCCGAGCTTGCTTAACTATGAAGTTTCCTCATAAAACTCCAAGCCTTTCAACTTAAGTGGAGTTACACCCCATACTCAAAACTTTCTTATTTAAGGAATTTCACATTCAAAACACTATACCCCAAAACTTCCCATAAGATTACCCATTTGACTCCCGAGATTTCAAAATGTCGATGTATTCTCAAAAAATTCTAACTATTTCTCCTTATATTGGGTAACACTCCATACCCTAAACCTTTTTATTCAAGGTGCTTCAAGTTCAAAACATTAAACTTTAAAACATCCCATGGGTCAGCCATCCCTCACCCTTTCTTGTTTAACTATGAAGTTTCCTCATAAAATTTTTTAAAGAAGTTTCACGTTCAAAATCCTAACGCCAAAACTTCTGAGTAGGTTATTGATCTAGCACCTGAGCTTACTTAACTATAAAATTTTCTTATAAAATTCTAACTCTCACTTCTAAAGTGGGGTTACACTCCATACTAAAAATTGTTTATTTATGGAATTTCTCATTCAAAGCCTAATCCCCTAAAATTCTCAGGATTCTCGCATCCCTCACTCAAGCTTGCATAACAATGAAGTTTCCTCATAAAATTCTAATCCTTTCTTCCTAAGTGGGGTTACACCCCATACTCTAAACTTTTTCATTAAAGGAGTTTCCATTCAAAGCCTAAACCCTGAAACATTTTAGGAGGTAATCGATCTATCACCCTAGCTTGCTTAATTATGAAGATTCCTTATAAAATTTCAACCCTTTCTCCTGAAGTTGGTTACACCCCATGCTCAAAATATTTTTTATTTATAGAATCTCAAAATTAAAATCCTATGCTATAAAACTTCTCAGGAAGTCAACCATGCCTTATTTGAGCTTGTTTAACTATGAAGTTTCCTCATAAAATTTAAAGCCTTTCAACTTAAGTGAGGTTATACCTCATACTCAAAAGTTTTTTATTTAAGAAGTTTTACACTTAAAACACTATACCACAAAACTTCTCCTAAGGTTACCCATTTATCACCTGAGCTTGCTTAACTATAAAATTTCCTCATACAATTCCAATCCCTTCTCCATATAATGGGTTACGCCTGTTACTTAAAACTTTTTCATTTTAGGAGCTTTACATTAAAAACCATAAACATCCCGAGGGTCATCATCCCTCACCTAAGCTTTCTTAACTATGAAGTTTTCTCATAAAATTCTAACCCTATCTCCTTAGCAAGGGGTGGGTGGGGTAATATCTTATACTAAAAAAATTTTATTTAAGAAGTTTCACAATCAAAATCCTTAACCTTAAAACTTATTAGGAGATCACCCATCCCTTACCTGACCTTACATAATTATAAGCTTTTCACATAAAATTCTTAACCTTTTTTGCTTAAGTGGGCTAACTCCCCATACTCAAAAACATTTTTTTTATGGAGTTTTGCTTTTAAAATACTGAACCCCAAAACTTCCCAGGAGATCACTAATTCCACACCTGAGCTTGCTTAACTATGATATTTCCTCACTAAATTCTAACCTTACTCTTTAAGTGGGGTTACACACCGTACAAAAACATTTTTTATTTAAGGAGTTTAACATTCAAACTTAAATCCCCAAAAATTCACAGAATGTCATGCATCCCTCACCCGAGTTTGTTTAGCTATAAAGCTTCCTAATAAGATTGTAACCCTTTCCCCTTAAGTGGGGTTATACCTCATACTAAAATCTTTTTATTTAAGGAGTTTCACATTCAAACCCTAAATCCTAAAAGTTTTTTGGAGGTCTCCGATTCCTATCTCTACCCTGCTTAAGTATGAAGTTTCCTCATAAAATTTTAACTCATTCTCCAAAAGTGGGGTTACACCCCATACTCCAAACTTTCTTTATTTATGGAGTTTCACATTCAACAACCTAAACCTAGAAAAATCCCAAGAGGTCACCTATCCCTCACTAGAGCTTACATAACTATAAAGTTTCCTTAGAAAGGTACATGCCTTTCAACTTAAGCTAAGTTAAATCCCATACTCAAAACTTTCTTATTTAAGGAGTTTTACATTCAACTTAAGTTTGACATTCTAACCCTTTCCCCTTAAGTGGTATTGCACCTCATACTTAAAACTTTTTTTTAAGCATATTTAAGCATTTTGACATTCAAAACCCTAAACCCCAAAACAACCAAAGATGTCGCCAATCCCTCACCCCAGCTAGCATAACTATGAAGATTCGTTATAAAGTTCTAACCCTCTCTCCTTAAGTGAGGTTACACCTCATACTCAAAAAAAATTTTATCTATGGAGTTTCACTTTCAAAATACTAAACCCTAAAACTTTATAGGAGGCCAATGATTCAACACTCAGGTTGCTTAACTATGAAGTTTCCTCACAAAATTCTATCCATTACTCCTTAATTGGGGGTTCACTCCATGTTGAATCATTTTTACTGAAGAAGCTTAACAACAAAAATTGCATCCCAAAAAATTTTGAGAACGTCATGCATCCCTCACCCGAGTTTGCTTAACTAAGAAGTTTCCTAATAAAATTCCAACCCTTTTTCCTTATGTGGGTGGGGTTACACCACATACTCAAGGCATTTTTATTTAAGGAGTTTAACATTCAAAACCCAATCCCCAAAAGTTCCCAGAATGTCATGTATCCCTCACCTGGGTTTGCTTAACTAAAAAGTTTCTTACAAAAATTCTTACCCTATCTCCTTATGTAGGGTTACAACCTATAATAAAAACTCTTTTATTTATGGTACTTCACATTCATAATTTGAAAATATAAAACCTCCCAAAGATTTGCCATCCCTCACCCAAGCTTAATTAATTATGAAATTTTCTCATAAAATTCTAACCCTTTCTCCTTAGGTGGGATTATATCTTACACTCAAAACTTTTTATTTAAGTTGTTTCATATTCAAAACTTGAAATGCCAAAACTTCTTAGGATATTACTCATCCCTTACCCAATCTTGCCTAATTATAATGTTTTCACATAAAATTCTAACCATTCTTCTTTAAGTGGGGTTACACCTCATACTCAAAAACATTTTATTTAAGGAGTTCCACGTTCAACAACTAAACCTAGAAACTTCCCAGAAGTACACGGATTCCATACCCGAGCTTGATTAAGTATAATGTTTTTTATCAAAATTTAACCCTTACTACTTTTATGGGGTTACACCGTTTACCTAAAAAATTTTTATTTAAAGAGTTTAAGATTCAAAACTCAATCCTCAAAAATTCCCAAAATGTCATGCAATCCTCCCCCGAGTTTGCTTATTTATAATGTTCCCTAAAAAAATTCTAACCCTTTCTCCTTAAGTGTGGTCACACCTCATACTCAAAACTTTTCTATTTAAGGAGTTTTACATTAAAACTATGAACCTTGAAACTTTTCAGGAGGTCAACGATCCCACACCCTATCTTGCATGACTACAAAGTTGTCACAAAATTCTAAACTTTTCTCCTAAGTGGAATTACACCCTATTCTTAAAAACTTTTTTGTTTAAGGAGTTTCACATTTAAAACACTAAATCCAAAAATTTCCTAGATGGTCATTATTTCCACACACAAAATCTATTAATAATGAAGTTTTCTTAAAAAAATCTAACTCTTACCTCTTAAGTGGGGTTACATCGTATATTAAAAAGTTTTTTATTTAAGGAGTTTAAATTTTAAAACTTAATCCCCAAAAATTCTTAGAATGCCATGCATCCTTCACCCAAGTTTTCTTAACTATGATATTTCCTCAAAAAATTCTAACCTTTTCTCCTTAAGTTGGGATATACCCTATACTTAAAATTTTTTTATTTAAGGTGTTTCACACTAAAACCATGAACCCTCAAACTTTTTTGGTGGTTACTGATCCCTCACCCTAGCATTCTTAACTATGTTCTATTCTCATAAATTTTAACCATTCTCCTAAAGTGGGGTTACACCCCATACTCAAAACCATTTGTAGTTATGTAGTTTCTATTTTAAAAACCTAAACCCCAAAACTTGCTAAGAGGTTACCCATCGCTCACCCAAGCTAAACCTCATTCTAACTTTCATATTTTCTCTCTTTTGTGTGCTTAGGCTTTTGTGATCAGGCTTCTCCTGTAGCTGTTCGTGGTATTTACTGTTGGATTTTTATGTTTTGTTTTCTTCTTTGGATCTATTGGCTTTTTCAGCATCTCTGTGTCCTGAGGCCTTCAGCCTTTGGTTCTTTTCATCTATTTTTCATCACGGCGACTGGTCTGTCCTCTTCCACTCCCTCCCCTTGTGGTATTCCTCCATCGGGCACTATGGGAGCTAATAAAGGTTTTCTCAATGTAGCTGTTAATGATTCTATCCATAAATCTCATTCATTTCATGATATTCTTGTGAGTAATGCATCTTCGAATGAATCTACTATTTCTTTTACTAAATCCTTGATTAAAGGTTTTTTCTGCTTTGGTTATTTCTGATGATGATATTTTGAAACTTACATCTCCTTACCAATTTACGTTGGTTGGGAAGTTTTCTTTAAAACGTCCTAACCTAGATTCTATCAGGTCATTCTTTTGTAATATGAAACTTTCTGGGGTGTTCTCTATTGGTTTGTTGGACGGTTAGTAGGTTACTATTCAACTTTCTAATGACTTGGATTATAGTCAGACTTTTACTAAGAAATCTTATTGCATAAATAATTTTCAAATGAGATTACTTAAGTGGACTACTTTTTTGATATTAAAGAGGAGCCTCCTATAGTTCCTATATGGCTTTCATTTCCTAATTTGAGACTTCATTTCTTTAACTCACATGTTTTACAAGCTTTAGGATCCATATTTGGTAGACCCCACCGACCAAGCTACTGCCACAAAGTCCAGACCTTCTATGGCCAGTATTCTTGTTGAATTGGATATCACCAAAAAAACATCCTAGAAAGGTGTGGCTTGGGTCGGAGGCTGCTAGTTATCTACAAAAGGTCGCATTTGAAAAAATACCTGATTTTTTTCTCACTATAAGGCTCATGGTCATTCGATTAGTGAATGTTATATAGCTCATCCTAATTTTAAAAGAGGAAATAAGGAGGTAAAAGATGTGGTTCCTTTTAAGAATGATTCTAATTATTTTGATGGCCACATTCATCTACAGGTCAACAATGCTACTATGGCAATTTGGGATAATAGTGAAACTATACCTATGGACAATCCTTGTTTTGATCAGGAAGCTAATTTAGTTATTCCTCCTATGGTGAAATCTCATACCATTGCCCAAACAGATGGATCGATTATTCAAAACAATGAAGGTGACTTCACGGTTCCTTTTAGCATGCCTAGGAAAGAAGAGTTTCAGATTGAAAACATGGAAAATGATTTGCATCATGTAGAAAGTGGTAGTGCTTTAATTCAAAAACCATGTGCTTTAAACAATATCAATGGGGAGTAACCCGAGAATGAGAAGGGTGGTGAGGATAACCATACGGAGGAAGGAGAATTTGTGCCTAGTAAGGATGCTTCACAAATATGAAAGTCTGAAGATATTACTGATGTTTCACTGTTGTCCCCTACCCAGAAACAACATGCCAATAATAAGGAGGAGGGCTATACCAAAGTGGGTAAGAAGAAAATTAAAAATAATAAACCCATGGAAGGTCAAGCATCTAGGGTCACTCGAGCTTCTAATCTTTCTTCTTCCAATGGTTAAAGCCATTATTTGGAATATTTGGGGTATGAGTTATCTCCCTTTTAGAGATAGAGTAAAGAATTTATATAGGATTCACAATATTAATGTTTTAGTTTTACTAGAGCCTTTAATCTCCTCCTCAAAGCTGGATTCGACTCATGTTTATTTGGGTTTTGATTGGTCCTTTAGTAATTGTTCTATTAAGATTTGTATTTTTGGGATACATTGGGTTAATTTAAGCATTTTAAATGATTATCCTCAAATTGTGCTCACAAGTATTATTTTCTTCAATTTTCCTTTTGTGCTTCTTTTGTTTATGCTTCTTATTCTAGGATTGAGAGGAGAATTTTTTTGAATCAAATCACTGACTTTGCTTCTAATACTATCAAACCTTGTTTGGTTGGTGGCAACTTTAATTCTATTACAAATCTTTCTGAGAGAGTTGGTTGGAACTCTCCTAACTTTTTTGTAATGGAAGATTTTAATGATACAATTTTAAACTCTAATTTACATGATATTAGTTTTACTAGCAATGCTTTCACGTGGAATCAAGGTACCATGTGGAAACAGTTATATTGTATTCTTTTTAATAACTTATGGATTTCTAAGTTTCATAGTACTCAGATTGAGCATTTATTTAGAACATTATCTAACCACTCTCCTCTTCTTCTGAAAATTTCCTTGCATTATAAAAGTAATCCATCTTCTTTTAGATTTCAAAACATGTGGATTCTTTATGATTAATTTTTTAACATTGTTAAAGATAATTGGCATGCTCCTTTGTTTCCCTCTGATGATATTGTTGGTATGGCTAGATTTTGGTTTAAGCTTAATAGGCTGAAGCAGAAGCTGAATTGGTGGATCAAATTGTTTTCAAGAATTTATTTTCTAATATTGTGAATGCTAAGAATCAAGTGGTCTCAGCTGATACCAAGTACATGAACGATCCTTCTGGTGAGAATCATTCTTATTTGAATGAGGCCAAAGATATCTTATTTAAATTTCAGGAATAAGAAGAAGTTTATTGGAAATAAAAAGCTACCTCAAAATTCTTAATTGAGGGGCATAAAAATTCCAAGTTTTTTCATAATATTGCTAATCATAAGAAAGTTGCTAGTCATATTCATAAAATTTCTAATCCCAATGGTTCTCATATTGATGATCTTGATTTGATTAATGAGTCAGGTAATGATTATTTTAAGAATGTATTTAAAAAATTTTTTGTCCTATTTTTGATTTAGATTTTTCTTTTATTCACTATATTATTTTTGAAGAGGATAATATGATGCTTACTAAAATTCCTTCTATTGAGGAAATTTGGTTGACCATTAAAGATATGAACTTGGATTCTATTTTTGGCCCTGATGGTTTTACTACCAAATTATTTCAAAAGTCTTGGTATATTATTAAAGAGGATTTAGTTAATGATGTTATTGATTTTTTCAAGGGCAACCCTTACCCTAAATTTTTAATGCTACCTCTGTTGTTTTAATTCCCAAAAATGATGTCACAAATTTTTGGAGTGATTTCCATCCTATTAGTCTTTGCTCTTTCTTCAACAAGCCTAATGCTAAGCTGCTTATGGCTAGATTAACATTAATTCTCCCTAATATCATCTCTTTAGAGAAAATGGGTTTTGTTAAAGGTTGTTCTATATCCTTGCTCGTGAATTAGTTCATGATTTGAAGGCTAAAATTTCTGATGGTAATGTTATTTTCAAAATTGATATTACCAAAGCCTATGATAATCTCAATTGGTCTTTATACTATGCTTAACAAATTTGGTTTAAATAATGACTTCATTAGGCTCATTAAAAATAGTATTGAACATTGTTTCCTTTCCATTTTTATCAATGGCAAAAGTCATGGTTTTTTTGGTTCTGCTCATGGGCTCAGACCGGGGTACCCTTTATTTCCCGCTTAATTTATTTTGGCGGTGGAGTTTCTTTCTAGAGGTCTTAAGGAACTATTCAAAAAATATCCCACTTTATGGTATAACACTAATGGTGGCTTTCTAGTGTCTCATTTAATCCTTACTGATGATTTTATTATTTTTACTAATGGTTACAGAAAAATGCTTAATATCCTCTTTTAAATTTTTTGTCTTTTTCAAAATGTTTTTTTTTTGAGAGAAATGCACTTTGCATTAATAAGATAAGAAATTACAACCTACAGTGTGGTAGGAATTCTATCACAATCCTCCTTTAACAAGAAAAAAAAAGAAGGATGAACCTTATTACAACTCAAATCATCCCAAAACAAATCACCTAGTAATGCAAGATTAGCACAATAATTAGCTAACTTATTACAATCCCTATTTGCCAAATGAAAAACAACCTTGTTGAAGCCTTCCAAGAAAGATAAGTCCTCCCATTCTTCAGAATGAACGTCTTGGCCTATTTTACTAACAAATTTTTGCAAATGAGTAACAATATTGTGATTATCTCCTTCAATTATAATCCCTTTAGCATCAAACATCCATTTAAGGATCATTTTCTTCAAGGACCGAAATGCCATCAATTCCAGTATACCACTATCCCAACGTATACAATTAAACCCAAGAGCAAGTAAGAATCTACCTTTGGAATCTCTAAACACTCTACCAATTCCACCATTATTTGATTTTGCCAAAGAAGCATCAAGAATGACTTTAATCCATCCTGGCGGTGGGGGGTGCCAATAAGAAGACAGCTGATTAGGCTGGTTAGCACCCCAGTGGTGCACGAATAGGTTCGAGCTTAAAATTGATGCAAAACTAATAGCATTGGAAGCTATAAAGTTTAAACTGAGTTCATGATCACCATGCTTGCATTTGTTTCTACTCTTCCATGAGAAATACACCATGGCATAATAAATTTTTGCAATAAAAAGATTGGCCAAAGAAAGTACCTCCAATTTAGATTTACAATCCCTGATAGATGAGCAAACATGAATCAGAAATCCCCATGACTTAAGCAAATCAATGACTTGAGCAATCTTTGAACAATTCACCATAACATGCTCTATATCTTCCACTTCATTACAACCTCTAGGACATAAATTATGTCCCAACAGTCTTCGGTACATTAGAAAATCATTGGTTAGTATTGCATTGCTGAAAAGACGCCACCAAAACCATTCCACCTGAGGAGAAAGGTGAAGCTTCTTTAACCACTTTGCATAATCCACCATAGGGAGATCATCAATATGAGGATTAGAAGCCAAAGTTGCTATGCTTTTACCCAAAAACTTTTTCATGAGTTCCAAGCAATCCCTTTGAAGATTAGGGAAATTTTGAATTTGTAAGATAACATCAACTAAGGAATTACTAAAGAAATTTCTTAGATATTCCTCATTCCAATTACCATCCCAAATGAAGAAGTCAATTGGTGGAAAATTATAATAAAAAATCGCAATAAAAGTTGGCCATTTATCAAGACTTTTGTCTAAAATCCATACATCCCTTAAGATGTTAATAGATGTACCTGAAGCAATTTTCCATCTCGTGATTGGTAGAAGAGATTCTACACCACTGGATCTATTCCTCTTTACTTCAGCAATTCCTAAATCAATCCCATACTTAGCTACCAGAGATTTATTAAGCAATGAATCTTCTTTGTTCAAAAAACTCCAAGCAAATTTTGCTCTCAATGGCCCAACCATAGAGACCGCCGAATGAATGCCTTGGCTTCCCACGTTCCAAGATTTACACAAATCATCCTAGGCAATGTAATGCATTCCATGATCTCCTCATTGTTTGTCCCATAAAAAATTCCTACAAGCTTTATCCAATCCTTTTAACACGCTTAGAGGAATGAAAGGGTGAGATGAGTAGAATACAGGAAGTGAAAACAAGATAGCTTTAACCAACAAAAGTCTTCCAGTCAGCGAAATAAAGCGATTCCCCCATATATTCAATTTGTTAGTAGCTTTCTGCATAAGTCCTGTAAAATCTGATGAAACCAGCCTTCTCAAAACCAATTTAATCCAAGGATATTCCAGATCCTTGGCCACTTTGTAACCACATAAGGTTGAAATAGTTTTTTTAGTTTTCCTTGTTACTGCCTTCCCAAATACGATTGTAGATTTCTGCTTATTAACATATTGCCCTATCCAGTCACAATAAGCAAGAATAATTCTTCTTAACTTCTTCATAGGTCTAATCTTGGCTTCAGAAAGTAAGAGAATATCGTTCGCATACAAAAGATGAGAGATTCTAGGCCCAAACGACGCAATCTTGATACCCAAATACTTTCCTTCATGGCTTAAGGAGTTTGACAAAATATGAGAGCAAAGGATAAATAAATAAGGGGATAAAGGACATCCTTGTCTAAAACTGCTTTTTGCTAAAATCCCCTTAGAGATTTTGCCATTGATCATAATAAAAAATTTTGGATCTTCCACACATTCCAAAAGAAGATTAAAAAATTTAACTGGAAAGTTGAAGTACTCCAACACCTTCCTTAGAGAATCCCGCGCCATACTATCCTACGCTTGTTCCATATCTAATTTAATTGCTACCAACCCTTTCTTAGATTTATAAAATCTCAATTTATGAAAGAGTTCTTGAGCTAAGAGTACATGATTTGAAATGGATCTACCTTTTATGAACGCTACTTGAACTTCAGAGATTAATCCAAGGAAGACCTTCAAGAGCCTGTTGAGCAACAACTTTGCAATAATTTTGTAAACAAACACACAAAGGCTGATCGGACAGAAATTTATAGGAGCAATCAGATTCATAACTTTAGGAATGAGTACCACCAATGATTCCTTCCATTTAGGACACAGTTTCCCTGTGGAAAAGAATTGATAGATAGCAAGCCAGACGTCATTGCCAATTATCTTTCAATAATTTTTAAAAAAAGAATAAGTGATTCCATATAATCCAGGAGAGATGTTGCTACCCAGGTTTTTAACAACCACTTCCACCTCATTAAAGGAGAAGTCGGCTTGCAATAGATTGGACTCCTGCTCTGTTATTGTATTCAAAATCGGAGGCCATTTATCCAAACAGCACTCTCTACTCCTCCGTTTTTTGCTAAAGAATTCAACCAAAATTTCTTCAATTTTCGAATGCTCTTCTACCAGTTTTCCATCCTCATACAATAGTTGGTGAATAAAGCTGCCGATCCTCCTCCCATTAGCAAATGCATGAAAAAATTTTGAATTCATATCATTTTCTTGTATCCATTTAACCTTTGCTCTTTGTCTCCACCAAGAGTTTTTCGAGCTAAAGTGACATTGAATTCATGAGTTTTAGATCTCAATAAAATAAGTTTATCACTGGTAAGACCTTGACCATTCGGCTCTTCAAGTTGCAGACTAGCGATGTCCTCATTCAGGGAATTCTTCAGCTCCAAAAAATTTTTTAATTTGGCTTTGCTCCAAAAGTGAAGTGCTCTCAAGACCCTTCTGAATTTAACATTGAGAATATTCATTGCATCACCATTTGCAGACTTGTTCCAATATTTCAAAACAATTTCCTTTGAAGCCGGATAAGAAGCCCAAACATCTTCATATTTAAGAAATTATTCTTAAGAGCACTATTTTTGAAAATTCTAAGAAGAATAGGGCAATGGTCAGATGCAATCCTAGGCAAATGCCTGACCGAAGCATTATGAATCTCATTCAAAGCCTTGCTATTCAAAAGACATCTGTCAAGTCTTTCCATAATGTGAGCACTTCCAATTTTGTTATTACACCAAGTGAATTTTGCTCCAACCAATCCAATATCATGAAAATCATATTTGGACATGAAGGCTTTTATCTCTTGAGGCCCTTGAGAAAAGATGAATTTCTTTCCTCCCCTCTTCTCTTCTTGCGATAGTATACAATTGAAGTCAACTCCCACCACCGTAGGAGTTTCCAAGTCACAATTAGGGCCTAAACTTTCCCACAACTTCCTTCTTGAGTACAGATTTTTATTACCATACACCGTTGAAACTCTCCAAGTCCCTTTGTTGATAATATTCAACTCTCCAATAACACATTAGGGTGAAGCATCTAGTAAGGAGAATGAAGCCAAGTTATATTTCCACAAAACCATAATACCTCCAAATGAACCATCAAAGGGATATACAAAGAAATCCTAATCATCACCCATAAATTTACTAATCTCATATTTAGCAAATGAGGAGATTTTTGTTTCCACAATTCCCACAAAAAACACAGCCCAATTTTTAACAAACTCTTTCATATAAAGAGAGGCTTCTCTTTAATTAGCCCCTCTACAATTCTAAAAGGCTAGGGAAGTCATTTGGATATAGAGGGGGAAGGACCCCGCTCCTACCTTTGTTCAATACCTCATACTTTCAAGTTCTTGAGGACTTGCTCAATAGCCCTTGGGACTTAAGTTCTATAAATAACTTATGTCTCTGAGAACTAGAGCTAATAATTTCCTGATTGCTTGACAACTCTATATACTTAGGCAATTCTTCACTCTTACTATCAGTACTTATGGAGGAAGATAATTAAGTAACATTGTTAACTTCATTCTTGTTGATTTCTCCTTCCAACTCAAATCCACCCGAGTAATTGAGATTGGATTCTTTACTTCTACGCATTTATTCTCATCCCTTTCGATCCCTCCTCCATCCTGACTAAACACACCAGGACCCCTGGGATCAACCAAAGCTTCAGCTTCAATAATCACATCCAAACTTGGTTTAGAAATATCTCCTTCTTCTGTAATATCCAATAGAGCTTAAAAACTATTATCATCACTGATGACGGCAGGCTTTGTTATTCCAGATACCACAACTAGAGCAGAATTATTATCAAAAAACAATTTACTTGGAGAGGAGCAATCAGAAGCCACCTTAACAGGATACAGATGAGGAGTGTTGATCACATCTGTTCCTATAATTATTCTTCCCTTCACAGTAGAAGTCTTACTCCCTTCTTTGTTAAAATGAGGAGATTGAAAATCCTTGTAAATAGGTTTATTAAACCTTCTCTTCCTATGATTTACAACCATCTATGGGCCATCAAATGACTTATCAGGTACTTCACTAGAATTACCTTGAATAGGAGCAGCAGCTTCAATCGTAGGAGGGAGGTTGGAATTATCACCAACAAATTGATTCTTCGTATCAACATTAGACTTTGAAGTAGCATTATCACAATCTTTTTTAACATGTCCAATTTTACCACAATTAAAATAGAAATGAGGAAGTCTTTCATATTCAATTTTTTAATAAAATTTGCCTCCCGTACCTTCCACCCAAACACCCAAAGGCAATTTCGCGTCCAGCTTAACGTGAATACAAACTCTACCAAACTTTCTTCTTCCTCATTGAAACATATTTCCATCGATCACGTAAGGCTTACCAACCAAAGAAGCTATTCTACAGATGTTAATTTTGTCCCAAGAATGCAGAGGTAGATGGGGTAACCTTACCCAAATAGGGGCAGTCAATCCTTTTAGAGAACTTGGAGAAAAACTTTGAGACCACCTATCAATCCCAATTATTTGGCCGTTGACATACCAAGGACCATTGGACAAAACAACATCCATATGCTCATGTTCATAGAAAGAACAAAGAATCCACCCCATTCCAAGAGACGTAAGGTGGAACTTTCCAAATAGGGACCATTGTTTTCTTAGCTCAGAGCTAATAAGAGCCAAAGTAGCTTCTCCACCGAAGACCTTAACAACTAAAGAAAGTTGAAGCTTACTGGAATTCTCCAATTCTCATTGCTCATGAAGCTTGACAGTAGAACCATCCTCAGATAAGCAATTTCCAAAGTCTAAATCTGAAACCTTAATGTTATCCATTTTTCTCCAGGCATTAAGATGATTTCCCATGGCTAGGAAGGAGTTTATACTAGTAGAACAGATTTCAAAACCACTAAATCTCCAGAATTACAATTCCGCACCTGAACCAGATCAAAATGTGTCTTTCCATCCTTCAAAGCAGCGACAATCGGGAGGCCATTAGGAATTTGAACCTTATTTGAGAGAGGTTTTTTAAGACCAGAGTTCCCATTCATAAGGTTGTCATCATTAACACAAACATTTTTGTTTATAGATAACATAGAATTCACATTTATTACACCATCGTTAATGATAGGGATTGCATTTGAATTGCCAAATCTATTAACAAAAATGTTCATGCCTGACGATGAAACCTCAAGGTCATTGGTTTTGAATGGGGAGCATTCACGAGATTTCAAATTCCATGGAGTTTTGCAATCATCAACCAGAGAAATATCTTTGCCTTTACCTTCAACAGAAGAGGCCTTTTCTGGTTCCAAGACAACATTCTCCTTAATTACCAGAGCACTATTTGACGATCTTCTACGTTGCTCAAGAACTGCCATATTCAGGACAACATTAAGGTGAAAGACACCACCAGGAGCATGTGTCACACCGGGAGAATGATGATTTCCGATCATTGGGCTACCTGCCGGTGAAGGCCGGCAAGCGTTACCAGCAACCAAGAAACCTGCTAAAAAAAACTCTCACACAAAAATTTGAAAAATAAACTTTCAATCTTTCTCTAGAAAAACCCAGAGTCTCTCTCTCTAGAAAATACCCTATTTAAAATATGATCACTATGATATTTTTTTATTTTTATTTTTTTTTTCAAAATGTTAGTGGGTTAATTTTTAACCTTAAAAAAACTATTTTATCACTGCTAAGTCTATCTCCAATCAAATAATCAACTCTATCTAGAATAATTTTTGTTTTTTTCACAAGCATCTCCCCGTTAAGTATTTAGGCACTCCTCTTTCAAAGGGCAAGAAGAGATTGCATTTATTTAGGGACATTTTTTCTAATATTCATAAAAAGCTTTCTACCTGGGCTTTTAATTTTCTTTCTTTTAGGGGTAGATTAGTGTTAATCAAAAGTGTTCTGGGTACCATTCCAATCTATTTATTTCATACTTTATATCTTACTATGAATGTTTGTAGTAGGCTGGAAAGAATTTTCAACAAATTTCTCTAGTGTAGCAAAGAGGGTAAATCTGCTTTAATTTGGGCTTCTTGGGACAATTGCTCTGGTTCCAAGATGAAGGTATGCTTGGTTCTATAAACTTGAGTGATATGACTACTGATTTTTCTTATAAATTGTAGTTCAATTTAAGATCTAAAAAAGCATGTGGGCTAAATTTATGATTTCCAAATATTGTGTTGGCAAACATCCTCTTAATTGATTTTTGAAAAAAGGTGATTCTTTTAATTTGAGAAGGTTGTGCTCCATTAAATGGGATGCTGAGAGTTTCATTCAATGGGGTTTGGGTATGGGTGACATCTTTTTATGGCAAGACAAATGGTTAGGTTTTTCTTCAATTGACAATTTGCTTAATACCCATACTACTAGTTCTTGCAAAGTTTCTCATTTTATTCATAATGGGATTTGGAATGTGGATTATCTTTCGGAATTGGTGCGTGATTCTATCATTTTTCTCATTTTGAAAATTCTTCTTCAACTTGATAAGAGTGATTGCATTTTGTTTAATAAATTTAAGGATGTGAGCTTTTTATTCAAGGAAGTTTGGCATTCTCTAAGGAATTGTCAACCTAAAAATCAGATTTTATCAACTATTTGGAAAAAAAGGTAATATGATGTCTTATTCTATTCTTATTTGGAGAATTTTTAATTATTACATGCATGTGGATAGTATTCTTATCAAGAAGGGTTTTTGCATTGTTTCTAAATGCTAGTGTTGTTATCATATTGAAACTCTGAATCATGTTTTTGCTAAAGGATATATTGCTCTGAAAGTTTGGTTGTTTTTTGATAAAATTTTTAGTACCCACTTTTGTAAGGATTATAACACTATTAAGAGTATTATGCAAGACTAGTTTGTCACTCCTAAGAGCCATATTCGTAATTGTTTACCTGTTATTATTTTTTGGTTTCTTTGGAAAGGTAGAAATGAGTTAAAACATGAGAACATTAATATGAATTCCATGAACAATATCTTTAGGATTAAAGATAAGGTGAGACAGTTATATTTGGCTAACTTGATCGATAGGAGTTCTTTTAATGGCTGTCATCAAATTGCTCATATTTTTGGTATCAATTTTATGTCTAATACTCATTTTTGCAAAGACACTACTATTAAATGGACTAAGCCTACCCAAGGTTGCTATAAACTCAACACTGATGGGTCTTTTAAATGTTCTAAAGCTGGCTGTGGTGGTCTAATTTGGGATCATAATGGTCAGGTTATTGTAGCTTTTGCATGTCCCTCGGCTGTCAATAATGCCAACATGGATGAGCATGAGGCTTTAAAATATGGTTCATAATTATGTATTTCTTTAGGGATTACTAATCTTTGGATTGAAGTGGATGCTATGCTTGTAATTCATTACATTTTTGATTAAGTTAATGACAATCCCACGTATTACTATACCATCAAAGAAATTAAGCAGTGGCTTTCGTTCATCAATCTTTCTATTACTCACATTTATATGGAAGGTAAGTCTGCTGTAGATTTTTTATCCAATTTGGGATACAATTTTTCTTCTCTTCCTATCAAAATTATTGGCTTGGCTAGCCTTGACAGTTTGGGGTTGCCTTATGTTAGAAGTAAATAAGCTTATTTCCTTTTTGTGGCTAGTTCATTCTTGTTATGTCTTTAATGATTGAGTCATTTTTGGTTCTGTTGAATTCTCCTGATGTCTTTTTTTTTAGGAGTGGTTTTTCTTTGTTTCTTTTACTTGGCTATGTGGGGGGCTGTTCATTTGCTGCTAGCTCCAGATGGACAGTTCTAGGAGGCTAATCCTTTTCTTTTCTATCTACTACTTTATCTTATTATATGGTTATCCTATTTTACTTACAATTGGGTTGCTTAATCCTTTTCTCTAGTTGGGAGGGGTTTGGTAGTTCAGCTTCGGGATTTTCATTTTTTTGTTATTACTTATCTTATTTATCTGCTACTTTATCCTTTTATATGATTGTCCCATTTTCCATACAGTTGGGATGCTTATTACTCCTTTTTGGTTGGGAGGGGTTTGGTTCTTATGATTGGAATCTTTTCCAGTTTTGATTTTTCTTGGATTCTGCTTTCTTCCAAGAAACTTTAACACCTGGCAACTTCATTTTATGTTATTACTATTTAGGGATATCTTTTATTGTAGTAATGGTATTACTCTTGGTATGGCTCGGGTGATGTATGACTACTCTATTTGGTTATGATTTCGTATGTTTTTCTTACATTTCCCTATTTGTTTCAATACTTCTTTGGCCATTGTGTTATATGATTAGAAGGTGTGTAATGGGGGTTTTCAGATTGCCAAGAACAAGGGAATGTTTGTTATTTTTGATTGGAAGTACTTCACCTTTAGTTCCTTTAATTCTAATTTGTCGTAACTTCTATCTAGTTACAATCTTTCTTGTTTTTCTCGTGTGTTATTATGCTTGTTTCCCTTTTACAGTCACTATCTCTTGCAGGTTCATTGGACTGAGGTTTCTTTGGACATGAAGACTAGTTTTTGCTAGAAGATTGTGCTGAATTCCTTTTTTATGATCTTCCTTTTTGGCTGTTGCCTACTTGTAGCCCTAGATTATTATTAGGTTATTATGTAATTCTTAGTATAGGGGACCATCAACTCTTAGGTTTTATTTTAAATTTTTTGTATCTCATTCGAGTATTTGTGAGCTGAAGGTCCCCTTTAAGGACCTTGCACCCTTCTTTTATATTTTACATTTAAAACCTTAAGTTCCAAAACATCCCAGGAGTCAACCATCCCTCACCCATGCTTGCTTAACTATGAAGTTTTCTCAAAAAATTCCAACCCTTTCTCCTTAAGTGGAACTAAATCTCATATTCAAAACCTTTTATTTAAGCTTTTTCACATTCAAAATCCTAAATTCCAAAACATCCAAGGATGACACCAATCCCTCTACCTAGCTAACTCAAGAAAAAGTTTTCATATAAAATTTTGACCCCTTCTTCTTAAGTTCAGTTACACCTCATACTTAAAAACCTTTTTATTTACGAAGGTTCACATTCAAAATCCTAAACCCTAAAACTTTCTAGGAGGTCATCTAAGCTTGCTTAACTACAAATTTCCCTCATAAAATTTAAACCCTTTCTCCTTAAGTGGGGATATATTCCATACTTAAAACTTTTTATTTAAGAAGTTTAACATTCAAAATCCTAAATGCCAAAACTTTCCATGAGGTCACTAATCCAACACCCGGGTTAGCTTAATTATCAAGTTTCCTAAAAAAATTCCAACACTTACTCTTTAAGCAAGGTTACACCCCATACTCGAACTTTTTTTTATCTTTCGTGGAGTTTTACATTCAAAACCCAATCCATAAAAATTCCCAAAATTCATTCATCCCTCACCTGAGCTTACTTAACTATGAAGTTTCCTCATGAAACATCAAGCCTTTCAACTTAAGTGGGGTTAGACATCATACTCAAAACCTTCTTATTTAAGGAGTTTCACATTCAAAACTATCTACCCCAAAACTTCCCTTGAGGTCACCCATTTATCACCTGAGATTTCTTAACTATGAAGTTTACACGTAAAATTCTAACTCTTTCTCCATATGTTGGGTTACACCCCATACTTAAAACCTTTTTATTTAAGGAGCTTCACATTGAAAACCATAAACATCTTGATGGCCAACCATCTCTCACCCAGGATTGCTTACCTATGAAGTTTCCTCGTAAAATTCTAACCATTTCACCTAAAGCGAGGTTTCATCTCATAATCAAAACTTAATATTTAAGTAATTTCACATTCAAAAATTGAAACCTTGAAACATCCTAGGAGATCACCCCTTCCTCACCCGAGCTTGCTCAATTATCAAGTTTCCATATAAAACTCCAACCTTTTTATCCTTAAGTAGGGTCACATTCCATACCAAAAAACTTTTTTATTTAAGGAGTTTCGTGTTTAAAATACTAAATAAAGAAACATCCCCATTGGTCACCAATTTTGCAGCGGAACTTGCTTAACTATAATGTTTCTCACAAAATTCTAATCCTTACACCTTAAGTGGGGTTACACCCTATACTAAAAATTTATTTTAAGGAGTTTAACATTAAAAACTCAATCCCCAAAAATAAACAAAATGTCATGCAACCATCACCCGAGTTTGCTTAACTATGATGTTCCCTCAAAAAGTTTCAGCCATTTCTCTTTAAGTGGGTTTACAAGTCATACTCAAAACCTTTTATTTTAAGTACTTTCATATTCATACCATGAAACCTGAAACTTTTTAGGATGTCATTGATCCCTCACCCTAGCTTGCTTAATTATGAAGTTTTCTCATAAAATTCGAACCATTTCTCCCAAAGTGGGGTTACATCCCATACTTAAATTTTTTTTTTATTATGTTTCACTTTCAAAACCCTAAACCGCAAAACTTCCCAGGAGATAATACATCTCTCACATGAGCATGATTAACTATGAAGTTTTCTCAAGCATTTGAACTTAAGTGGGACACACCCCTCACTCAAAGCTTTCTTATTAAAGGAGTTTCACATTCAAAACCCTATACCCCTAAACTTCCCATATGGTCACCGATTTATCCCCCGAGCTTGTTTAACAATAAAGTTTCCTCATAAAATTCTAACCCTTCCTCCTTATGTGGGGTTTGTTGCAAATCTGGATTCAAGGATTTTGATTTTGATGATAACAAATATTTCTGTTTCTGTTTGAGTGCCTAACCTTTCAGGTTCACAAAATCAATTGCAATTCAAGCCAGCTTAAGATCGAGTTAGTTTGTTTTTGTTTCAAGTTCAATGTAATTGTTTTACCTTTCTTGAGTAAGAGGTAAAGTAATGGATCCCCAAGCTAAGTAACCTTGCACACACACATTCAGAGGGAGATTTTTAGTGAGTTAGAGTTTATGTTCTAATTTTGTTCATATCATCCTTAATGATTCATTAAAAATAGAAACCCTAATTTGGGGCAACCATGCTAAGTCGGTTTGATTAAGCAGATCATCTTGGATGATTATTTCATTGTACAGGTCGATATGCTCAAAGAAAAAAATCTCAGCCACTAGACAAATTTAGGAATATTTTTATTTTTAGTATTTTGGTAGAAATATCCTGGATGATAAATATATCGTCCTAGATGATTCATTATAATCACGCCTAAATTAGCCAGGTGATTAAGGAAAATAATCAAGGATTGATTGATCGATCACATCATCCTAGACAATCGTAGATCATCTAATGTATTTCAACTGGATGACCCAAACTGTGCGTCGGACCATATTACAATTTTGTGTTGCAAATCTGGTTTCAAAAAGTACAATTTTGATGATAACAAACATGTTTGTATTCTATTTTGCTCGACTAACTCATTTCAGGCACAAAAGATCAAAAGCAACTCAATCCAACTCAAGATCGGGTCCAAGTGTGTCTAAATGTAATGTTTTCCTTTTCTTGAGTCAAATGTAATGTAACTGATCCCCTAGCTAAGTAACCTTGCACACACACACTTAAGGGAGAGCTTGAGTGAATTAGAGTTTCTGTTCAATTTTTGTTCAAATCATCCTGGACGATATTCACATCGTCCTGGATGATCAAATGAAAATAGAAACCCTAATTAGGGCGACCAAGTAAAGTCTGTCTGATTAAGCCAATCATCCTGGATGATCCATCCATCGTACGGGACGATAGGATCAAATTAGAAATTCTCAGCCGCTAGATCAAGTTAGGCAAGTTTTATTTTTAGAGATTTGATCTGATCATCCCGGACGATACATTTATCATCCTAGATGATCCAGTACAATCATGCTTAAATTAGTCTAGTGATTAGGGAAAGTAGTTAATACTTAATTGATATGATCATATCATCCGGGACGATCACAAGATCATCTGGGATGATCATGACCGTCTAGTGTGTTTCACCTGTACGTCTAGAGCGGTGATCAGGATGATTTTGGCACTTTTTGAACTAATCGTATAGGACGATATCAATATCATCCTGGAAGATCAAGTCATTTTTAGGTCGTCCAACACAAGTTCCTCTGGAAGACCAGAGCGGTCTTCTGGACGAAATTCCTGAATTTACACTAAAAGTCCCGGACGATTGTAGAATCGTACGGGACGATCTGAATAATTTTTTCTACTAATCGTCCAGAAGAGCCAGATCATCCAGGCTGAAACCGGTGGATGATATTGGCCGACCAGTTGAGATTTAGGGAAAATTTTGAGCCCTACTATAAAAGATCTTTTTCTTCCAACAAGAAAAATCTTTTGCCACTTTCCTTTATAGAGAAACTTTAGAGAGAGAGAGAGTTTGGGAGAGAGAGAGAGAGGATCTTATGAGGGGAGTTTGTGAGGGATTCATAAAGGTTGCTCCAAGCAAGGATCAAATCATCTTCTCCGTTCGTCATCTCTCGTACTATCAATGTTCTTTGTGGGAGGATCATTCGCAAGAAGATCTGGGTTCTCTGCCCGCTTCAGGAGGAAGTGAAACAAGTTCAGGTTCTCTGCCTGCTTCAGGAGGAAGCGAAAGGAGTCCGGGTTCTCTGCCCGCTTCAGGAGGAAGCGAAAGGAGTTCAGGTTCTATGCCTCACCGGGTTGGTGGAAAGGAGTTTTGTACAGGCTTCTCCGGCTTACTGTGGAAGCAGAAGGAGAGTCACTTTTGTGTTAGTGCAATACCCGAAGGAGAGGCTCCAGGGAGTGGACGTAGGTTAAGTTGATCGAACCACTATAATATCTGGTGTGTTCTTTCTGATTATTTTCTGCACTTTATTTTTCTGTTATTATCTATTTGGGTGAAATCTGTGGTTGATCTTTTCGTTTATGTGTTTACTTATTTCCGCTGCAAATCATCGAAAAGATTTTTCCTGTTGCTCTCGAATTTTTAAATAACCAATTCACCCCCCCTCTTGGTTATGCTCGGGACTAGTTCATCAGGGCTTAACATCCCTATCAAACTTTCAAGTGGTATTAGAGCAGGATTCATAAAATTAAGTTTTGAAAAACTTTTGAATTTGATCCATGGCTAATTTTGGAAATTGTAATTTTGAGGAAGGATATTCAATCACCCGACCACCTTTATTTGAAAATATTACTTTTGATTTTTGGAAAATCTGTATCTCTACTTTCTTGAAATCAATAGATTATCGCATGTGGCATATGATTTAAATTGGTTATTCTGTACCATCACGTATTATAGATGGAATCAAAATTCATATTCCTTTTTCTGAATGGAGTAGAATAAATCAGATTAATACTCAATTAAATGCTAAATATTTGGATTGTTTTTTAGTGCTTTGAATTCTGATGATTATATGTTAGTATCCACATGCACTACTGGCAAAGAAATTTAGGATAAATTATGCATGACATATGAAGGTACTTATAAAATTAAGCAATCTAGGTTAAATATTTTAATGCATGATTATGAACTTTTTTACGTGAAACCTTATGAGATGATCTTGGACATGTAGACTAGGTTTACTCAAATTGTGACATCATTACATGCATTAGGAAAAGAACTTTCAAACTTTGAAAAATTCAATAAAATCCTAAGTTCTCTACTTGATAAATTTGATGCCAAAGTCATTGCAATTTTTGAATCTAAAAATTTGATTGGCTCACTCATTGCCTGCGAGCAGGGTTTGGGTCAAAAGCTTTTGGATGTAGGTGAAACTATAGTACTGAAAGCTGAAGACATTGATGAAAGCGTCTCAAAGCACAAGCATCAACATCAACAAAAGTGGAACAAAGGAAAAAAATATAAAAATGTTAAGATTTCTTCTGATGTTATTTGCTTTGGATGTGAGAAACCTAGACATATGAAAAATTAGTGTCCGAACTTAAAAACCCTTCTTGAAAAGGAAAAGGGTAAAGTTAAGCAAATTGTAATAAGGGCAAATAATGCAAAGCAAAACATCTATTGGGCAAACCTAGCTTCTAAATCATCAGATCAGGAGCGAGATGATATGAATTAATGTTTTGCTTGTGTTTGTTTTTGTGTTTTTACTTTTATTGTTTGTGTATTTTATTTCATTGTGTTTTTTTTGTTTTATTATTATTTTTATTTTAAATTTCTTTTTAAAATTAATTTCTTTGTTATTTTAGTTATTTCTCTGATCAGCACACACATATCACTTTTTATTTTATTTACACTTCAAAAAATTAAAACTATTTTTTAAAGATCATATTTTTAAAAAATGGAAAATTACCTCCTGTTTTTCTAAAAAATTCTATGCAAGTTGTGGTTGATTTCTCTAAAATCAAATAAAGGAAGGAAACTCATGATTTTGTCTCTCCATCTTATTTCTTTATGTTAGGCTATTTCACTTTTGATTCAAAATCTATTTCAATTTTTAAATTGGATTTTGAAATTGAATTTTTTTTTCATCTCCCAATATTTTGTTTATCTCATAGGGATCTTTTGCAAATTATTGAACCAACTTCAAGATTATCTTATTCAGGTTGTTCGTCTTTATCAAAAGAATAAGGTTTGTTGATTTTAAAGATTTAGAAAGGAGGCAAATTACAAAAATTAAAAGATGCGCAATATCATCAAAAATGGAAGGATACACAAAGAGTATCAAAAATCAAAAGATGCATAATGTCGCCAAAAATAGAAGAATACACAAAGTGTATCAAAAATCAAAAGATGCGTAAAGCGCCAAACAATTTGAAAAAGGGGCACAAAATTAGCCCACAAAGAAATAGGCTTTCTTCCCTTTCAGATCTTTAAATGTCTTAGAAAAACTCATGCACCCTTAATATTTTCAAAAGCTTGAGATGAAATCATGATTTCTGATTTCTTACTTTGTAATACTATTATATCAGATATTTTTCTAGAACGAGGCTTGAAAGGATCTCTTTTCGAAACTAATTTCTTTTCTTCTGAATTGGATTTTTTTTTTGAAAGAATTTTGCATCTATAAGGTGTCCGAGGTTGGAGTTATGAAAGTCGATTTTTCAACTTTTTCTAGATTTCAGCGCTGTTGATCATCTTCTTATCAGTTTTTGAATTCAAAATCAAGGGAAAACTCTGATTTACTGGAGTTGATCGATTTAAAAAAAATCATTATTTTTGTGTCTCTCATTTCGAGTTTTATTTACTCTGCTTTTATTTTTCATTTTATTGTATATGTTTTTGGGATCCCTGATCTTTCATCTCCATCCATCTTTTTCATTTTTTCTTCACATCGTCCTGGACGATCCCAACATCGTCCTGGATGATCTTCTTCATCCTGGATGATCCATACATCATCCTGGACAATCCCTTCAAATCATCCCCACTCTGATCACACTACTGAGAAGCATCAATTATTGGTGATCATCCTGGATGATCCTTCCATCATCCTAGATGATATGATCCGTACTTCCTAATCCTGATCATCAAACAGCTAAGAATGCACCAATTATTATTCATCGGCCTGGACGATCCACCTCATCATCCCGGATGATCCATGTGTCAGTAGTTGGATGATTCCAATTCGGCCCATCCTATACATTTATTGTATATCATCCTGGATGATCCATCTAATTGTCTTGGATGATACTTTTCATCAACGGTCATCCGGCTTGACTCCTCGGGACGATCGCCTGTCTCTAATCATCCCAGATGATTCGACCGCCTTTTTGAACAATCGTCCTGGCCGTCATAATTACTCTTATCATCCTGGACGATCCTATAATCGTACGGGATTATCCAACCAATTTTTATTTAAACAGCCATTTTCTTCAACTTTCTTCACACCTCTCCTTCCATACTTCCTATCTTATGTTTTTAATGGCTAGTGGGAAGCGATCTAGGCATCAGGGTGTGAGCTCCTTGTGCAGAAATTTTGATCCCTGCTTTCCAAATGCAGCCGATCAGGCTGCCTTCCAACGGTATCTTGAAGTGGGAATCACACAGTCCAAGATTGTAAACCCCCGCACTCTTACCTACCCTGTCCTAGATCTGTTTGTGCATACCTCCCTCACCTTCATCCTTACCCTGGCCTTCCCATTTAGCCTTAAGCTTCTCCAAGTCTTCTTCACAAATCTTTGCATCGTCGCTGACTACTCCACCCTTCACTCCTATGTTAATCAGCGACCTGTAGAACTCACCGCCCAGGATTTTCATAATATCCTTCATCTCTCTGTCACTGGCGACAAACTCCACACCCTTATTTCTGATCCTGATTATGATTGGAGTTTCGCCAATTGCTTCCTTAGAAATACCAATGCACCCTACCACGATAACACTTGCACTTCCCTCCTTAAGGATGCCTGTATCATTCAACATGTCCTTCATTCCTCCATCATCCCAAAGGCTGGGGATCACATTCACATCACCCCTTTACTATCTCTGACCACCTATTACATCATGGCCCACCAGGAATTATATGCTACTAATCTTCTTTTCTGCTATATCGAGCATCTCACTACCATTAGGGATCCGGGCCATAGACGATGCCCAAATCTAGCTCTAGGACACATCATTACATATGCTTTAGAGACCAAATATGATCTGCAATATCCAGTCCCTGCTAATGTTCCTCCTTCCTACTTCATAAATAATTCCTTCCATGTACTCTATAGTACCCGACTACATCCAGAGCCCGCCCCAGATGTTGAGGAGGAAGAGGAAGAAGCTATTCTTGTTCCTGCTGCACCTGATGCACCTACTCCCCTTTGTATTGCTTCCCCTTTTGATCATCTGGTGCAGCGGTTCGACCAGTGGGAGGCCCGATTTGATTCTTATGTTATTACCCAGGAGCAGCAGCACACTGAGGATCTGCAACACTTTAATGACTATGTTGCTCAGCAGCAACAGCAGCACGACCAGGACATTGCCTAGATTGGAGCACACTTCGCTGCCATTCACAATTACTTTACGCCACCACCACCTCCACCTTATGATCAGGATCCGCCTCCATTTTAGTTTTATGTTTTGTGCTATTTTCTGTCTGTACTGTTGTGTTTGTTCCTCCTCCTTTTTATGATGTCAAAAGGGGGAGTTAGTTGTAGTAGTTTTTATTTTATGTATTGATCTTTTTTTGTGCTGTTTATTTCATTTGTAGTTATTTTCCTGTACTATTCTAATTGTTCAGTGAAATTTGAAAAGATATTTATTTTTCGTATGTGCGTTGGTTAACTCCTGGTTATTTTATTTTAAACTACTGCACTAATGTTTGCCATCATCAAAAAGGGGGAGATTATTGCAAATCTGGTTTCATAAAGTAAAGTTTTGATGATGACAAATATGTTTGTATTTTGTTTTACTTGACTAACCCATTTTAGGTACAAAAGATCAAAAGCAACTCAAGCCAACTCAAGATCAGGTCCAGGTGTGTCTAAATGTAATATTTTCCTTTTCTTGAGTCAAATGTAATATAACTGATCCCCTAGTTAAGTAACCTTACACACACACACTCAGGGGGAGGGCTTGAGTGAATTAGAGTTTCTATTCAATTTTTGTTCAGATCATCCTGAACGATATTCACATCGTCCTGGATGATCAAGTGAAAACAGAAACCCTAATTAGGGCAACCAAGTTAAGTCTATCTGATTAAGCTGATCATCCTAGATGATCCATCCATCATATGGGATGATAGGCTCAAATCAAAAATTCTCAGCCGTCAGATTAAGTTAAGAAAGTTTTATTTTTAGAGATTTGATCTGATCGTCCCGAACGATACGTGTATAATCCTGGACGATCTAGTACAATCATGTCTAAATTAGTCTGGTGATTAAGGAAAGTAATTACTATTTAATTGATACGATCATATCATCTGGGACGATCGCAAGATCGTCCGGGAGGATCATGACCGTCTAGTGTGTTTCACCTGTACGTCCAGAGCGGTGATCAGGACAATTTTGGCACTTTTTGAACTATTTGTACAGGACGATATCAATATCATCCTAAATGATCAAGTCATTTTTAGTTCATCCAGCACAAGTTCCTCTGGACGATTCTACGATCATTCTGGACGATCTGAACAATTTTTTCTAGTAATCATCCAGAAGAGCCAGATCATTCAGGCTGAAATAAGTGATTTTGAACTGATCGTACAGGACAATCTCGTCTTGGATGATATTGGCGTACCAGTTGAGATTTAGGGCAAATTTTGAGCCTTCCTATAAAAGATCTTTTTCTTCCAACAAGAAAAATCTTTTGCCACTTTTCTTTATAGAGAAACCCTAGAGAGAGAGAGAGAGGATCTTGTGAGGGGGAGTTTGTGAGGGATTCACAAAGGTTGCTCCAAACAAGGATTAGAGTCATCTTCTCCATTCGTCATCTCTCATACTGTCGGTGTTCTTTATGGGAGGATCGTTTGCAAAAAGATCTGAGTTCTCTGCCCGCTTCAGGAGGAAATGAAAATAGTTCAGGTTCTCTGCCTGCTTCAAAAGGAAGCGAAAGGAGTCCGGGTTCTCTGCCCGCTTCAGGAGGAAGCGAAAGGAGTTCAGGTTCTTTGCCTCACCGGGTTGGTGGAAAGGAGTTTTGTACAGGCTTCTCCGCCTTGCTGTGGGAGCAGAAGGAGAGTCACTTTTGTGTTAGTGCAATACCCGAAGGAGAGGCTCCGGGGAGTGGACGTAGGTCAAGTTGACCGAACCACTATAAAATCTAGTGTGTTCTTTTTGACTATTTTATGCACTTTATTTTTCTGTTATTATCTGCTTGGGTGAAATCTGTGGTTGATCTTTTCATTTATGTATTTACTTATTTCCACTGTATATCATCGAAAAGATTTTTCCTATTTCTCTCAAACTTTTAAATAACCAATTAACCCCCCCCCCCCCTCTTAGTTAGCCTCGGGACTAGGTCATTAGGGCTTAACATCCCTATCAAACTTTCATATTGAACTAATTATACAGGCTGATAGCTTTATCATCCTGGATGATCAAGTCATTAAAATCATCCAACATAGTTATCCTCGATGCCCGAACTGTGTGCGAGACAATATTATGAATTTTTAAACTAATCGTACCGGACGATATACATATCATCCTTGACGATCAAGTCATTTTCTTTAGATCATCCAGACTTTTCTCTTGGAAGTCCTGAACTGTCTGCTTGGCGATATTCCTGATTTAAACTAATAGTCCAGGATGATCGCAGAATCATCCCAGACGATCAGAAAAAATTATTTCTTTTAATCGTCCAAAAGAACCAGATCGTCCAGGTTAAAAATAGTTAATTTACTCTAATCGTACAGGACAATCTTTGATGACAAGTTGAAATTTAGGGTAATTTTTGAGCCCTCCTATTTAAGATCTCTTTCTTGCTACTAAAAAGAACTTTTGTCGCTGTCCTTTCTGGCAAGGATTTGACGGGGAGTTTATGAGGTGTTCATAAAGGTTACTCCAAGCAAGGATTTGAGTCGTCTTCTCCAGTCGTAGTCCTTTATCCTTTGGTGGCTCTGTGGTTAGGATCGTCAGCAAGAAGATTAAGGTTCTCTGCCTGCTTCAGGAGGAAGTGAAAGGAGGTAAGGTTCTCTACCTTCTTCAGGAGGAAGCAAAAGAAGGTAAGGTTATCTGCCTGCTTTAGGAGGAAGCAAAAGGAGTTTGGATTCTCTACCTCAACAGGTTGGTGAAGAAGAGTTTTGTAACTGCTTCTCTATCTTACTATGGGAGCAGAAGGAGAGTCACTTAGTTTTAGTGCAATACTTGGAGGGGAGGTTCCGGGGAGTGGATGTAGGTCAAGTTGACCGAACCACTTTAAAATCTAGTGTGTTCTTTCTTTTATCATTCTGCTTTTTAATTTTTGCACTTAACTTTATGTGGATGATCGTGTGGTTAATGCTATTATTTTATTTGATTAAACATCTCCACATCATTTTAAAACATCTAAAAATGTTTTCAACATCAGTTTTTCTCAAGAAGTTTTAAAACTACCAATTCACCCCCCCCCTCCCCCCACCCCTCTTAGTTAGCCTCAGGCTAGTTCATAAGGGCTTAACATCCCTAAAGAACTTTTAGGGTTATACCCCATATTCAAAACTATTTTATTTAAGATGTCTCAGACTTAAAACCTTAAACTCTAAAAGATGCCAAGGGTTAGCCATACCTTACTTGCTTAACTATGAAGTTTTCTCATAAAATTTTAACCCATTATCCTTAAGTGGTATAACACCTCATACACAGAACATTTTATTTTAGTAGTTTCACATTCAAAATGATAAACCCAAAATATCCAAGGATGTCCCAAATTTCTCACCCTAGCTAGCTTATTTAAGAAGTTCCCTAATAAAATTTTGACGCGTTCTCCTTAAGTGCAGTTACACCTCATACTAAAAAAAAAAGTTTATTTAAGAAGTTTCACATTCAAAATCCTATACCCCAAAACTTCTCAGGTGGTATCCCGAGCTTGCTTACTACAAAGTTTGCTCATAAAGTTCAAATCCTTTCTCTATAAGTGGGCTTATACCCCATAGTCAAAACATTTTTAATTAAGAAGTTTAACATTCAAAATCTAAATGCCAAAACTTCCTAGGAGGTTGTTGATCCAACACTCGAGCTTGCTTAACTATGTAGTTTCCTAAAAAAAAACCATTACTCCTTATGTGGGGTTACACCCCATATTGAAAACTCTTTTATTTTTGGAGTTTCATATTCAAAATCTAACTCCCAAAAATTCCCATGGTTCACACATCCTTCACCTGAGCTTGCTTAACTATGAAGGTTTCACATAAAATTCAAACCCTTTCACCGGAAGTTGGGCTATAACTAGCACTCATAAATTTTTTATTTATGGAGTTTTATATTAAAAACTCTAAACCTTGAAGCTTCCATGAAGATCGCCCATCCCTCACATGAGCTTTCATAACAATGAAGTTTGCTTATAAAATTCAAAGCCTTTCAAAATAACTCGAGTTACACTCTATTCTCAAAACTTTCCTATTTAAAGAGTTTCACATTCAAAATATTATACCCATAAATTTTTCATGAGGTCACCCATTCCTCACCTAAGCTTGCTAAACTATTAAGTTTCCTTGTAAAATTTTAACCCTTTCTCCTTATGTTGGCTTACACCCCATACTCAAAACTTTTTTTAGTTAAGGAGTTTCACATTCAAAAGCTTAAACTATGGAACATCCTGAGGGTCAACCATCACTCGCTCAAGCTTGCTTAACTATGAAATTTCTCAAAAAGTTCTAACATTTTATTGTTAAGTGGGGTTACATGTCATACTCATAACTTTTTATTTAAGTAGTTTTAGTTTAAAAATCCTAAACCCTCAACCATCCAGGGATGTCACAAATCCATCACCCTAGCTTACTTAGATGTGAAATATCCTCATAAAAAATTGACCCTTTTTCCTTTGGTGGGGTTGCACCCTACTTTCAAAAACATTTTATTGATGAAGTTTCACATTTACATTTCTAAACCCCAAAACTTCATAGTAGTTCATTGATCTCACATCCGAGCTTTCTTAACTATGAAGTTTCTGCATAAAATTCTAACCCTTACTCCTTAAGTGGGGTTACAACCATACTTTTTTTTTATTTAAGTAGTCTGACATTCAAACCCAAAACCCCTAAATTTTTAGAAGGTCACCGATCCCTCACTCTTGCTTGGTTAACTATGAAGTTCCCTAAAAAAATTTCAACCCTTTCTCCATAAGTGAGGTTACACCCCTTACTTAAAACTTTTTAATTAAAAAGTTTCACATTCAAAACCTAAAGCCCTAAAATTTTTCACGAGGTCACCCATTCCTCACCAGAGCTATAATAAATAAAAAGTTTCCATATAAAATTTCAAGCCTTTCAACGTATGTGGGATTACACCCAACAATTATAACTTTATTATTCATGGAGTTTCACATTCAAAATCCTATACCCTGAAACTGCCCAAGTGGACACCCTTTTCTTGCATGAGTTTGGTTAATTATGAAGTTTCTTCATAAAGTTCCAACAATTTCAACTCATCTTGGGTTACACCCCATACTCAATTTTTTTTTTATTTTAGAAGTTCGAAACCTAAAATCCTTAAACAGCCCAACAGTTAGCCATCCCTCACCAAGCTTGCTTTATAATGAAATTTCCTTACAAAATTCAAGCTTTTATCCTTAAATGGGGTTGCACCTCATACTAAAAACTGTTTATTTAAATAGTTTCATATTCAAAATTCTAAGCCCAAAAACATCTCAAGATTCCCATAATCCTTTACCCTAGTTTGCTTAACTATGATGTTTTCTCAAAAAATTCTAACCCTTGCTTCTTAAGTAGGGTTATACGCCATGCTCAAAACTTTTTTTATTTAAACAAGTTTCATATTAAAAATACTAAACCCCAAAACTTCCTAGGAAGTCACTCATCGCATACCTGAGCTTGCTTAACTATGAAGTTTCCACATAAAATTCCAAATCTTTTTTTTCCTTAAGTGGGCTTACACCCCATCCTTAAAAACATCCAAGGTGGTCACTGAAGAAATAACCGAGCTTCCATAACTATTATATTTTCTTATAAAATTCAAACCCACACTCCTTAAGTAGTGTTACACCCAATACTCAAAACTTTTTTTATTTAAGGAGTTTTAAATTCAAACCCTAAACCCTAAAACTTTTTGGGATGTAACCAATCCCTCTCCCTGGCTTGCATAACTACAAAGTTTTCTTTTAAAATTCTAACCCGTTAAACTTAAGTGGGGTAACACAACATACTTAAAACATTTTAATTTAAGGAATTTCACATTCAAAACCCTTAACCCTCCCTGAAATGTCTTAGGAGGTCACCCTTCGTTCACATGAGTAATCTTATCTTTATTTTTTCCTCATAAAATTCCAAGCCTTTCAACTTAAGTGGGGTTACACCCCATACTAAAAACTTTTTGATTTATGGAGTTTTACATTTAAAACCCTATTTCCTAAAACTTCACATAAGGTCACCCATTTATCACACGAGCTTGCTTAACTATAGTTTCCTCATAAAATTTTAACCCTTCCTCCTTATGTAGGGTTATGCCCGTACTCAAAATTTTTTTTATTTTAGGACATTGACATTCAAAATCTTAAACCTTAAAACATCCTAAGGGTTAGCCATCCCTCACCTAAGATATGTTTAACTATAAAGTTTTCTCATAAAATTTTAAGCCTTTCAACTTAAGTGAGGTTACACTTATTTCTCAAAACTTTTTTAAATAAATGTTTCACATTCAAAATCCCAAGCCCTAAAACTTCTCAGGAGTTTAGGGTTTAGGGTTTAACCTTAGACCTTACTAAAAACTTTATTAATTAGAGATTTTCATATTCAAAACCCTAAGTACTAAAACTTCACAAGAGATCACCCATTCCTCCCCTAAACTTTCACAAATATGAAGTTTCCCAATAAAATTCTATGTCTTTTAATTTAAGTGGGGTTACACCCCATAATCAAAAGTTTCTTAATTATGAAATTTCCCATTCAAAACCCTATACCCACAAACTTTTCATGAGGTCCTGAAACTTCATAATTAAGTAAGCTAAGGGGGAGAATAGGTAGCCTCATGGGAAGTTTTTGGTTACAGGGTTTTGAATGTGATACTCCTTAAATAAGAAAGTTTTGATTATGGAGTGTAACACCACTTAAGTTGAAAGGCCTAGAATTTTTTTAGGAAACTTCATAGTTCCAAAAGCTCGGGTAAGGAATGGGTAAACTCTTGAGAAGTTTTAGGGCTTAGGATTTTGAATGGGAAACTCTTTAATAAAAAAGTTTTGGGCATGGTTTAGGGTTAAACCCTAAACCCTAAACTTCTGTGATGTTTTAGGGCTAAAGGGTTTGAAGGTGAAACTCCTTAGTTAAAAAAATTTTGAGTACAGGTGGTAACCCAACTTAAGTAGAAAGGCTTTGAATTTTATGGGAAAATGTTGTAGTTAAGCAAGCTTGAATGAAGGATATGTAACCTATTGGGAAGTTTCAAGGCTTAAGGTTTTGCATGTAAAACTTCTTAAATTAAAAAGTTTAATGTATAGAGTGTAATCCCACTTAGGATGAAAGGGTTTAAATTTTATGAGGAAACTTCATAGCTAACCAAGCTAGCATAAGGGAATGATGACCACCTAAAAATTTTTGGGGTTTAGGGTATGAATATGAAACTCTGTATATAAAAAAATATTGAGTATGGGGTATAACCTCAGTTAAAGGGAAAGGGCTTGAATTTTATGAGGAACTTCATAGTTAAGCCTCAAGTGAGGGATGCCTGACTTTCCAATAATTTTTGGGTATTTGGTTTTAAATATGAAACTACATAAATAAAAGAGTTTTGAGTAAGTGGTGTAACAACACATATGGAGTAAGGGTTAGAATTTTAGGAGGAAACTTCATATTTAAATAAGCTTTGGTGTTTGATTAGTGACCTCTTGGGAGGCTCACATTTTAGTATTTTGAATGTGAAACTCTTAAGTGGTAAAGTTTTTTTAGTATGGGATTTAACAGCCTTAAGGAAAAAAGTTTAGGAATTTTATATGGAAAATTACATAGTTAAGCAAACCCAGGTAAGGGATGGGTGACCTCTTTAAAAGTTTAGGGTATTTAATGTCAAACTGCTTAAATAAAAAGTTTGGAGTATGAGGTATAACCCCACCTTAGGGGAAAAGGTTAGAGTTTTATGAGGAAAATTTATAGTTAAGCAGGCTTGGGTGAGGGATGGTTAACTCAAAATGTTTTGGGTTTTAAGATTTTGAATATGAAACTTCTTAAATAAAAAAGTTCTTAGTATGGGGTGTAATGCTACTTAAGGAGTCAGGGTTAGAATTTTATGAGATAACTTTATTGTTAAGTAAGCTTGGGTGTTGGATCAGTAACCTACTAGGAAATACTGAGGTTTAGAATTTTTAGTGTTAAACTACTTAGTAAAAAAGTTTTTTATATATGGTATAACACCACTTAAAAAGCAAGGTAGGGTGAGGGATCAGCGACCTCATAAAATTTTAGGAGTATAGTGTTTTAAATGTAAAACTCCTTAAAAAAAGTTTTCAAAATGGGGGTAACCCTGCTTAAGGAGAAAGGCTTGGATTTTTTTGAGGAAATTTTTTAGTTAAGCAAGCTCAGGTGAGGGATGGGAGACCTTCCGGAAAGTTTTGGGGTGTAATATTTTTAATGTGAAATTGCTTAAGTAAAAGGTTTTGAGTATGAGGTGTAACCCCACTTAAGGAGAAAGGGTTAAAATTTTTTGAGGAAACCTAATAGATATGAATGCTTGGGTAACAGATGGCTGACCTTAAGGATGTTTTAGGGTTTAAGATTTTAAATGTGAAAGCCCATAAATAGAAGCATTTTGAGAATAGGGTGTAACCTCAATTAAGAAAAAAATGATAGAATTTTATGAGGAAAGTTCATAGTTATGCAAGCTAGGTTGAGGGATCATTATCCTCCTAAAATGTTTCAAGATTTATGGTTTGAATGTGAAAGCCCGTAAATACTTTTGAGTATAACATATAACCCCATGTAAGGAGAAAGGGTTAGAATTTTATGATAAAACAACACAGTTAAGCAAGCTCAGGTGAGGGATGCATGAATCATGGAATTTTTTGGGATTTGGTTTTGAATATGAAACTTCATAAATAAAAAAATTTTTGAGAATGGGGTGTAACCCGACATAAGGAAAAAGGGTTAGAATTTTATGCAAAAACTTCATAGTTAAGCAAGCTAATGTGAGGGATTATTGACGTCCTTGGATGTTTTGGGATTTAGGATTTTGAAGCTGAAACACCTTAAACCAAAAAGTTTGGATTATAGTGTGTAACCCTCTATAAAGAGAAAGGGGTTGAGTTCTTTTAGGACACATCATTATTAAGCATACTCGTGTGTTAAATTCATCACATCAATGGAAGTTTTGGGGTATACGGTTTTAAATTTGAAACTACTAAAATAAGAATGTTTTGAGTTTGGGGTGTACCCCCACTTAAGTTGAAAGGCTTAAAATTTTATGAGGAAACTACATAATTAAGTAACCTCAGGTTAGGGATGGGTCACCTCCTCAAATGTTTTATGGTTTAGGGTTTAAAAGTGACTTCTTAAATAAAAAAGGTATAAGTTTGGGGAATAACCTCACTTATGAAGAAATGGTTGGAACTTTATGAGGAAACATCATAGTTAAGCAAGCTCGAATGAGGGATGCATAATCCTAGGAAGTTTTATGGATTTGGTTTTTAATGTGAAACTCCATAAATAAAAAAAATTTAAGTATGTGGTGTAACCCCACTGAAAGAGTAAGGGTCAAAAGTTTATGAGGAAACTTTGTCGTTAAGAAAGCTCAAGTGTTGGATCAGTGTCCTCCTGGTAAGTTTTCACATTTTGGATTTTGAAGGTGAAACTTCTTAAATAAAAATATTTTTGAGTATGAGGTGTAACCCTACTTAAGTAGAAAGGGTCAGAAGATTTTGAGGAAAATTCATAGTTAAGCTAGCTGTGGTGAGGGATTAGTGACATACTTGAATGTTTCACGGTGTAGGGTTTTGAATGTGAATCTACTTAAATAAAAAATTATGAGTATGAGGTGTAACCCCACTTGAGGAGAAAGGGTTAAAATTTTGTAGGGAAACATAAAAATTAAGTAAGCTTGGGTGAGGGATGGTTAGCCCTTGTGATGTTTCAAATTTTTAGGTTTTTAATATGAAACACCTTAAATAAATAGAGTTTTAGGTATGGGGTGTAATCATGCATAAGGAGAAATGGTTGGAATTTTTCAATAAAACTTCATTGTTAAGTAAGCTCGGGCAATAAACAGGAAACCACATGGGAAGATTTGAGATATAGGGTTCTGAATATGAAACTCATTAAATAAGAAAGCTTTGAGTATGGGTTGTAACCCCACTTAAGTTGAAAGGGTAAAATTTTTTTGAGGAAACTTAATTGTTAAGAAAGCTTTGGTGTGGGATAGATGACCCTCATGATGTTTAAGGTTTTGAATGTGATGCTACTTAAATAAATAAATAAAAAGTTTTGAGTACAGGGTGTAACCCCACTTTTGGAGAAAGTGCTAGAATTTTATGAGGAAACTTCATAGCTAAGCAAGATAGACGGAGTTAACAGAGTCCTAAACATTTTTAGGGCTTAGCGTTTGGACATGAAATTCCATAAAAAAAATTTTGTGTATAGGGCGTAACCCAATAAAAGGAGAAGGGATACAATTTTTCGAGCAAACTTAATCATTATGTAATCTCAGGTGACAAATGGGTTACATCTTTGGAAGCTTCTGAGTATAGAGTTTTGGATAAGGAACTCCATAAATAAGAACATTTTGAATATGGGATGCAACCCGCGTAAGTTGAAAGGTTTAGAATTTTATGTGAAAACTTCATAGTTAAGCAAGCGCGGGTGATAAATGGGTGATCTCATCAGAAGCCTTATGATTTAAGATTTTGTCTCTGATACTCTATAATTAAAAAATATTTGAGTATGGGGTGTAACTCCAATTATGGAGAAAGGGTTCGAATTTTATAAGGAAACTTTATAATTAAGCAAGATAGGGTGAGGGATTCGTGACGTCCTGAGATGTTTTTTGGTTTAGGATTTTGAATGAGAAACTTCTTAATTAAAATTTTTTGAGTATAAGGTGTAGCCCCACCTATGGAGAAAGGGTCAAAAATTTATGAGGTAATTTAAAGTTAAGCAAACTAGGGTAAGGTATTGGTAACATCCTTAGACTTTTTGGGATTTAGGTTTTTAAATGTGAAACACCTTAAATAAAAAAATTTTGAGTATGGTGTGTAACCCTATAGAAGGTGAACGGGTTCAAATTTTATGTGGAAACTTCATTGATAAGAAAGCTAGGGTAATAAATGAGTGACCTCATTGCAAGTCAAGGGGCTTGAGATTTTGAGTGTGAAACTCATAAAATAAGAAAGTTTTGAGTGTGGGGTGTAACCCCACTTAAGTTTTTAATTTTATGAGAAAAATTCATAGTTAAGTAATCTTAGTTGAGGGATGGGTGACCTTCTTTGAAGTTTTAGGGTGTATGTTTTTGAATGTGAAATTCCATAATTAAAAAAATTATAAGTAGGGGGTGTAACACGATTTCTGGTTAAAGGGTTGAAATTTTATGAGGAAACTTCATAGTTAAGCAAGATCTAGTGAGGGATCAGTGTCCTCTTGAAAAGTTTTTGGGTTTAGGATTTAATTGTGAAATTCCTTATATAAAAAAGTTTTGAGTTTAGCTTCTAAGCCCACTTGAAGAGAAAGGGTTAAACTTTTATTGGGAAACTTCAAACATAAGTAAACATAGGTGAGGGATTCATGACATCCTGGTAATTTTTAGGGATAGGATTTTAAATGTTAAACAAGCTCGGGTGAGGAATCAATGACCTCCTTGGAAGTTTTGGGATTAGTATTTTGAAAGTGATACTCCTTGAATAAATAGTTTTGATAATGAGGTATTACCTCATTTAAGTAGAAGGGGTACGAATTTAAGAGGAAACTTCATAGATGAGCAAGCTTTAGTGAGGGATGGGAGCAAGCTTTGGTGAGGGATGGTTGACCCTCAGGATGTTTAAGATTTTGAGTGTAAAGCTTCTTAAATAAAACATTTTGAGAGTTAGGTGTGACCCTACATAAAGAGAAAGGGTTATAATTTTATAAGAAAACTTCATTATAAAGTAAGCTTGAGTAATAAAAGCATGACCTTATGGGAAATTTTGGCGTGAAATATTTTGAATGTGTAACTCCTCAAATAAAAGTTTTGAGTGTGGGGTGTAATCCCACATAAGCTGAAATGCTTTAAATTTTACAAAAAAAACTTCATAGTTAAGAAAGTTTGGGTAAGGGATGCTTGAACTTTTGAGTGGTTTCAGGTTTAGGGTTTTTAAATATGAAACACCTTAAATAAAAATATTTTGAGTATATAGTATAACCCCAATTAAGTTTAAAAGGTTGGATTTATATGATAAAACTTAATAGTTAGACTAGCTAGGGGGAAGGATCGGTGACCTCGTAAAAAGTTTCAAGGTTTAGGGTTTGAAAGTCAAACTCCTTAAATTAAAAAGTTTTGAGTATGGGGTGTGACCCCACTTAAGGAGAAAGGGTTAAAATTTTATGAGAAAACTTCATAGTTTGGCAAACTTGGGTGACCTCCTGAGAAGTTTCTAGGTTTAGAGTTTTGAATGAAAAACTTCTAAGATAAAAATGTTTTTAAGTGAGGTGAAACCCCACTTAAGGAGAAAGGATCAAAATTTTATGAGGAAACTTCATAGTTAAGCTAGCTGGGGTGTGGAATTGGTGACATCCTTGGATGTCACCAGATTCATGGTTTTGAATGTGAAACTATTTAATTAAAAAGTTTTGAGTATGATGTGTAATACCATCTAAGGAGAAAGGATCAAATTTTATAAGAAAACTTCATACTTAAGCAAACATCAGGGTCTCCTAGGAGATTTTAGGTTTTAGGGTGTTGAATATGCAACTCCATAAATAAAAAAGTTTTGACAATAGGGTGTAACACCACTTTAGGAGAAAGGGATAGAATTTTATGAGAAAACTTCATAGTTAAGAAAGATAGGCAAAGGGATCGGTGTCATCCTGAAACATTTTAGGGTTTAGGGTTCAATTATAAAACTCATTAAATAAAAAAAAATTTGGGTATGGGTTGTAACCCCACTTATGGAGTAAGGGTTAGAATTTTGTGAGAAAACTTTATAGTTAAGTAAACTTGGGTGTGGAATTAGTGACCTCGTGGGAAGTTTTGAGGTTTAGAGGTTTGAATGTAATACTCCATAAATTTTTTTTTTTTTTGAAATTGGGGTATAACCCCACTTCAGAAGAAAGGGTTACAATTTTTTGGGGAAACATAATTATTATTTAGCTTGGGGGATGGATGTATGAATACTAGGAATATTCATGGATTGGTTTTTGAATGTTAAACTCCAAAAATAGAAAAGTTCCGAGTATGGGGTGTATCCCTGCTTTAGGAGCAAAGGTTAGAATTTTATGAGAAAACTTCATCGTTAAGCATACTCGGGTGTTCAATCAATGACCTTCTCAGAAGTTTTGGAATTTACGATTTTGAATGTTAAACATCTTAAATAAAAAAATTTTGAGTATGGGATGTAACCCCACCTAAGGAGAAAGGGTTAGAATTTTATGAAGAAACTTAATAGTTAAGTATGCTCGGGTGACCTCCTGGGAAGTTTCATGGTTGAGGGTTTTGATTGTGAAACTTCTTAACTAAAAAAGTTTGAGTATGAGGTATAACTCCACTTAAGGAGAAAGTGAGAGAATTTATGAGGAATTTTTAAGTTCAGCTAGCTTGGGAGAGGGCTTGGAGACATGATGTTTTGGGGTTTAGAGTTTTGATTGTGAAACTACATAAATGAAAAGTTTTTATTATGTGGAGTAATAACATTTAAGGAAAATGGGTTAGAAGAGGAAACTTGATTGTTAAGGAAGCTTGGGTGAAGGATGGATGACCCTTAGGATGTTTTGAATTTTAGGATTTTGAATGTGAAACAACTTAAATAAAAATATTTTGAGTATGGGGTGTAACCCAAATTTAGGAGTAAGGGTTGCACTTTTATAAGAAAACTTTATGTTTAAGCATGCTTAGGTGTTGGATCAATGACATCCTCGGATGTTCTTGTATTTAGGATTTAGAATGTTAAACTTCTTAAATAAAAAAAATTTAGGATGGGGTGTACCGCCCCTTAAGGAGAAAGGATTAGATTTTTATCAGAAAACTTTATAGTTAAGCAAGCTCAATTGACCTCCCGAAGAGTTTCGAGGTTTAGGGTTTTGAATGTTAAACTTCTTTGTTTTTTTTTTTTTTTGACTATGGGTGTAGCCTTAGTTAAAGTGAAAATGTCAAAATTTTATGAGGAATCTTCATAATTAAGCTAGCTAGGGTGAGAGCTTGGAGACATCCTTGAATACTTCTGGGTTTAGGGTTTTGAGTATGAAATTGCTTAAATAATAAGTTTTTATTATGAGGTGTAATACCACATAAGGATAATGGGTTAAAATTTAATGAGAAAACTTTATAGTTAAGGAACTTGGGTGAGGGATGGCTGACCCTTAGGATATTTAGAGTTTAAGGATTTGAATTTGAAACACCTTAAATAAAAAGGTTTTAAGTATGGGGTGTAACACTACATTAGGAGAAAGGGTTAAAATTTTTATGAGGAGACTTCATCATTAAGTAAGCACAGATGATAAATGGTCGACTTTGTGGAAAGTTTCATGGTATAGTGATTTGAACATGAAACTCCTTAAATAAGTAAGTTTTCAGTATGGGTTGTTACCCCACTTAAGTTGATAGGCTTGGAATTTTATTAGGAAACTTTATAGTTAGCATAGATCTAGCGAGGGATGGGTGACGTCTTGGGATATTTGAAGCTTTAGAGTGTTGAATGTGAAACACCATAAATAAAAAAAAATTAATTATGCAGTGTAAACCCACTACAGGAGAAAGGGATAGAATTTTATGAGAAAACTTCATAGTTAAGCAAGATAGGCTAAGGGATCGGTGTCATCCTAAAACATTTTAGGGTTTGGGGTTCATTATGAAACTCCTTAAATAAAAAAAGTTTTGGGTATGGGTTGTAACCCCACTTATGGAGTAAGGATTAGAATCTTGTGAGAAATATTCATAGTTAAGAAAAGTTGGGTGTGTAATTAGTGACCTCCTGGGAAGTTTTGAGGTTTAGAGTTTTGAATGTGATACTCCATATATAAATCTTTTTTTTTTTTTGAAACTAGGGTATAACCCCACTTCAGAAAAAGGGTTGCAATTTTTTGAGGAAACTTAATTGTTATTTAGCTTGGGTGATGGATGTATGAATACTAAGAATATTTGTGGATTAGGTTTTGAATGTTAAACTCCATAAATAAAAAAGTTGTGAGTATGGGGTGTATCCCCGCTTTAGGAGCAAAGGTTAGAATTTTATGATGAAACTTCATAGTTAAGCATACTCGGGTGTTCGATCAATGACCTTGTCAGAAGTTTTGGCATTAAGGATTTTGAACATTAAACTTCTTAAATAAAAATTTATTGATTGTTAGATGTAACCCCACATAAGGAGAAAGGGTTAGAATGTTATGAAGAAACTTTATAGTTAAGCAAGCTCGAGTGACCTCTTGGGAAGTTTCGTGGTTGAGGGTTTTGATTGTGAAACTTCTTAACTAAAAAAGTTTGAGTATGAGGTGTAACTCCACTTAAGGAGAAAGTGACAGAATTTATGAGGAATTTATCAGTTCAGCTAGCTTGGGAGAGGGCTTGGAGACATCCTTGGATGTTTTAGGGTTTAGAGTTTTGATTGTGAAACTGCAAAAATGAAAATTTTTATTATGAGGTGTAATACCACTTAAGGAAAATGGTTTAGAATTTTATGAGGAAACTTGATTGTTAAGGAAGCTACGGTGAAGGATGGATGACCTTTAGGATGTTTCAGAGTTTAGGATTTTGAATGTGAAACACCTTAAATAAAAATATGTTGAGTATGGGGTATAACCCTACATAAGGAGAAAAGGTTGGAATTTTACGTGAGACTTTATTATTAAGCAAGCTCAGGTGATAAATGGTGTAACCCTACTTAAGTTGAAAGGCTTGGAATTTTATTATGAAACATTAATGTTAAGATAGTTTGGGTGAGGGATGTGTGACCTCCTTGGAAGTTTCACAATTTAGGGTGTTGAAAATGAAACTCCCTAAAAAATAGTTTTATGTAAGGGTTGTTAACCCACTACATGATAAAGGGTTGGAATTTTATGAGGAAACTAAATAGTTAAGTAAGCTAGGGAGAGTGATTTGTGACCTCTTAAACAGTTTAATGGTTTAAGGTCCAATTGTGAATCTCATTAAATAAAAAAGTTCTGAGTATAGGGTGTATCCCCACTTAACGAATAAGGGTTATAATTTTGTGAAGAAACTTTATAGTTAAGCAAGCTGGGTTGTGGAATTAGTGACCTTCTGGGAAGTTTTGAGGTTTTGAATTTTGAATGTGAAATTTCATAACTATAAACATTTTTTGTAAGGGGCGTAACCCCACTTTAGGAGAAAGGGTTGAAATTTTATGAGGAAACTTCATAATTAAGCAAGCTATGGTGAGATATCGATGAGCACCTGAAAGATTTCATGAATTAGGGTTTGAATGTTAAACTCCGTAAATAAAAAAGTTTTGAGTATGGGGTGTAACCCCACTTTAGGAATAAGTGTTAGAATTTTATAAGGAAACTTTATAGTTTAGCATGCTTGGGAGTTGGATCAATGACATCCTTAGAAGATTTGGCATTGAGAATTTTTAATGTTAAACTTCTTAATTAAAAAAGTTTTGAGTATGGGGTGTGATCCCACTTTTGGTGTAAGGTTAGAATTTTATGAGGAAACGTCTTGTTTAAGCATACTCAGGTGTTGGATTAGAGGCCTCCTCATTAGTTTTGGCATTTAGGATTTTGAATGTTAAACTTCTTAATAAAAATGTATTGAGTACAGGGTGGAAACCCAGTTAAGTAGAAAGGGGTAGAATTTTAAGGTATGGGGTTTAATCATACATAAGGAGAAATGGTTGGAATTTTTCAATAAAACTTCATAGTTAAGTAAGCTGGGGCAATAAATGGGAAACAACATGGGAAGTTTTGAGATTTAGGGTTCTTAATATGAAACTCATTAAATAAGAAAGCTTTGAGTATGGGGTGTAACCCCACTTAAGTTTAAAGGGTAAAATTTTTTTGAGGAAACTTAATTGTTAAGCAAGCTTTGCTGATGTTTAAGGTTTTGAATGTGATGCTCCTTAAATTAAAAAAAAAGTTTTGAGTATGAGTTGTAACCCCACTTCTGGAGAAAGTGTTGGAATTTTATGAGGAAACTTCATAGCTAAGCAAGCTAGAGGGAGTGATTAGAGTCCTCCTAAAAAATTTTAGGTTTTAGGCTTTAAACATGAAACTCCATAAAAAAAAAAGTTTTGAGTATAGGGTGTAACCCAAAAAAAGGAAAAAGGGCTAATATTTGATGAGGAGACTTAATCGTTATGCAAACTCAAGTGATAAATGGGTTATATCTTTGGAAGCTTTTAAGTATTGAGTTTTGGATAAGAAACTCCATAATAAGAACATTTTAAATGTGAGATGCAACCCCACGTAATTTGAAAGGTTTAGAATTTTATGTGAAAACTTCATAGTTAAGCAAGCTCGGGTGAGAGAGAGAAACTCCCGTTAGAGAGAGAAACTCCCATTTTTCAAATTCCTGTCTTTCGGCAATTTTCCCGACCTCATTGTCGCTCGTCGGACGATGGAGGCGGATAATCGTCGGCCATCTACGACGGCAGCAACTGCTGGACTGCATCCAGCCAGTAGTAAGGAGTGAGTTAGAGAAGATTTTCAGAAGAAACAAGGTTTGGAATTTTACGATTCTCGGATGAAGAAATGTGTTGGCCCATTGATTATCAAAGAGGTTAGTTCATCTCCTCCTTTGAAAGCCAATGTGGTAGAAGGTAAGGGTAAGGAAATTGTGGATTGTTCTAAGTGTTTCACTCCTCGACAATTGCAGTCTGCGGCTTTATCGCCATCGTATGACTGTGAAGCATCCTCTTAGAATAGTAAGATCTATGTTAACAAGTTCGGTCATTAAAATGCAATCTCTGATCTCCGATCAAGGATAAATGCGAATATCTTGAATAATGTTAACAAAGATGCTCATAATTCTGGTGAGGTTCGGCAAGATGGAAATTGCTTAGACTTGACTGAGTTGAGGAAATTAAGTGATAATGCTGTTCTAAACGATGATATGTCAAGGTGCTCGGATGTTTGTATTAATGCCTCAGGAGGGACTGGCTCTAAGGAATTGGATGGGTTTATGGAACAAGAAGCAAGACCTGATCAAAACACCTCTAATCCTTGGGTCAGACGTCCTAATATCAAAGTCAATTTCAATAGGGAAGAGTCATATCTTTCTGATGATAAAAAGGCAATCAAACTACATGAAGCTAATGTAGTGAAGAATTCTAAAAAACTTAAGTTTTCAGTGGTGGTCAAGGTGTTTGGGAAAGAGACACCGCTCCACTTGATTGCAACAGAGCTAAGACGTCAATGGGCAAATTTTAGAAAATTCCATTTAACGATACTTGGATTAGGATGGGTTCTATGCTCATTCAGTAATCTGGAGGTTGTGGAGAAGATATTAGAGGGTGGACCTTGGTATGTAAATGGGCACATAGTTGGGCTGGATAAATGGACTCCTAACTTTTCTCTAACTTCGTTTAAAGGAGTATCTTCCCCAATTTGGATTAGAATGCCCCATCTTCCTTTATTATGTTGGGATGAGGAGAATGTTGTGAGAATTGCTTCTATGATTGGAACTCCTTTATGGATTGATGGCAATATGTTCCAATGGAGCAAGAGGGAATATGCGAGAGTTTGTGTTCGGATGGACCTGGATAAGAAATTCCCCACCGGAGTTTGGGTTGAGGGGTCATTTGGGAGATTTTTTCAGAAGGTAGAATATGAGAAAGTTTCTTCATTTTGTTTCAAATGTGGGAAAGTTGGTCACCTAGTAGATTAATGTGAAGTAGGTGATATGGCAGCTTTCAAGCCGATTGCTAATGATAAGGAAGATGCTTGTTGTAAAGCTAAGGATATTTCTCATGTTGGTACTGATCCAGGTCCTTCTTACGGGCCTTGGGTCCATGTTAAGAATAAAAAGAAGAAGGGATTGGGAAACAATTTATTTCCCAAGGCTGCTATATTCCAAGCAAAAAGGAATCAAACTTCTGATAGTGGGAGAAAGTAAGAAGTAGTTATTCACAATGTTGATGAGCAAAAGCAAGTATCAGCTAATGACAAAGAAGTGGCATCAAAAAATTTTGATTTGGTTCCTGAGATGTGTGATATTGAAGTTATTAAATCTGCTACACATAATTTGGTAGATGATGCCTCACATTCTTCTTTAGGTTCGACAGATTTGAACAAGTTTGAGGTGCTGGCCAATATGGAGGAAGTTTATTCTGAGCCAAGTAAACCGACGGCTGGAGAGATAGAGGAAGGAAAAATTGTTGTAGTAGATGGGAAACAAATGAACTCAGAAATGGCAGGTGATGATTCGGGAGGCAGGAAATTCAGGCTTCAAAAAGAATTAAAATATTTGGGTAAGGATAACATTACTCTTACTAAAAGGAATGGAAGTTTGTTAAAAAGTAGTAGAGGTGGGAGCAATCCCATTTCTAATATTCAATGACTTCTATTATTTTTTGGAATTGTCGGGGGGCTAGGAAGCATGAGGCCACCCGTTATTTGAAGGAGTTGGTTAATGAATTTGATGTTTTTTTCGTTGGATTGATTGAAATAAAGATTAGTTCTGTTAAAGATGTTGAAGTTTATAGAATGCTTGGACCTTGTTGGGATTACTTCCTGCTTCCTGCTGAGGGTTTGTCTGGTGGAATGATGCTTTGCTGGAGGTCGGACATTGTTGCTTTCTCTGTTAAATTTTCTTCTCCTCAAACGGTTGTGGGGGAACTTAGCATTCCAAATAAAGGAGTATGGCTGATTGCAACCGTTTATGGCAGCAAAGAAGTTGAAAAAAGAAGACTTTGTGGAGAAGCCTTGAAGCATTTTCAAAACAAGAGTTCCCTATGTTAGTAGGGGAGACTTTAATTGTATATTGTCTCAAGAGGAGAAGAGAGGAGGTAAAAAAATCATGTTTTCTCAAGGCACTAAAGGCATGAATTCGTTTATGAATACTTGTGATATGCATGATGTGGGGGTACTAGGACCAAGGTTCACTTGGTGTAATAATAAAAATGGTGGAGCACGGATCTTAGAGAGGTTGGACCATGTACTTCTCAACTCCTTGGCTTTAGATGTTGTGCAACCAGCTGTGGTTCGTCATCTCGCTAGAATTGCTTCAGACCACTGTCCTTTGCTTATTAAAGTAATTTTGGCTGGATTTCATAGAAGCAGAATGATTCGATTTGAAGAAGTATGGTCTTCTTATCCAGCAGCCTTTAAAATTGTGGAGAAGTCTTGGGAGAAAAAGGTGCAGGGTAATGCAATTCAATCGCTTAACACCAAATTTAAAAGATCTTTGAAGGCATTATATTTTTGGAGCAAACCTAAGCATGCTAATCTTAAGGAGTTGAAAGATCGTCTTAAGAAAGAAGTCTTAGAACTTCAAGAGGAAGAAGCAAATACGGGTAGCTTAGCCAATGATAAGCTCTGGTTGTTGAAAGCTAAAGTTCTGGAGCTGAATTCCACGCTTGGAAGACTGGATACTTGGTGGAGGCAAAGAGCAAAGATCAAGTGGCTAGAAAAAGGTGACTCCAATTCTAAATATTTTCATGCATTTTCTTCTTATAGGAGGAATTGTAATCAAATCAATCATATAAAAGACCAATATGGGAATCGGTTTGAGGAGCACAAGCAAATTGAACAGGTATTCTTTGAATACTTTCAAGACAAATGGAGAGGGAGGAGATGTGACCTTAAGGGTTGGACGAAACCCTCCTATGTTTTTATAGAGGAAGAGAAAAGCTTTTTGCTGGCTGATTTTACTAAGGATGAGCTTGATGGAGTTGTCAACCAGTTGGAATCAAATATCTCTCCATGTTTGGATGGTATTACATATTCTTTCATTAAATCTTATTGGCTAATAATTAAGGAGGATGTTTGGAGAGCAATGTTCTCCTTTTTCAATTCTGGTGAAATGTGTGATGATTGGAAAAAAAACTTTGGTGGTTTTAATCCCTAAAGTTAATAATCCTATGTTCCCTTCCAATTTTAGGCCGATTAGCCTTTGCTTATCTATTTACAAGATTGTTTCAAAGATATTGCTAAATAGACTTGCTTTGTTAATGCCTAAGATTATTACTGAACATCAAGCTGCGTTTGTCAAAGGCCGTTCTTTATCATATCATGTTCTCCTTTCTCAAGAGCTTATTCATAAGCTCAGATTCTCTAAATCTAAGAAAGGGTTGATGGCTATCAAGGTGGATATGGAACAAGCATATGATAGCATGGTTTGGTCCACCTTAAAGAAAGTTTTGGACTATTATGGTTTCCCAGGAAAATTCTCCAACTTGTTAATGTAATGTGTGATTGACCCTAAATTTTCTTTCTTAATTAATGGCTATAGTTCTCCTTGGATTAAAGCTAAGTCAGGATTTCGGCAAGGCTGCCCCTTTTCGCCTTATCTTTTCATATTGTGCTCCCAATTGCTTTCAGATGCTTTCTCTCAAAAAGGAAGAAACATAGGAATTAAATTGGCGGCTAATACAGAGAGGATTTCTCATCTTCAATACGCAGATGATATCATTATTTTTTCTTCAGCAAGCCTCAAGAATGTTAAGAAAATAAATAAAATTTTGAATGAGTATAAGGATTGGACGGGTCAGAGAATTAATTCCCAGAAATCTTCTATTCTTTTTGGGTGATCGGTTGGAAGAAGGAAGGTCGGGGAACTTGCAAATGCTCTTGGCTTTAAGGTAGTCAGGGAACTTAATTACCTTGGAGTGAAGTTATCATTAAGAAGACTAGTCCACTCGGATTTCCAAAATTTGTTAGAGAAGGCTGCTACCAAAATTATGAACTGGAATAACAGATTTTTTTCCCTCCCAGAAAAGCTGCTGCTTATTAAGTATTCTCTTCTTTCCCTTTTTACTTTCTTATCTACACATTCACTTGTTCCAAAGGGAGTCTTGAAAGATTTGGACAAGATGTGAAGGGAATTTCTTTGGCAAAAAGATGATAGACATAAGGGTCTACACTATATAGCTTTGGAAACAATTTGTAGATCTAAAAATATGGGAGGCCGAGGTGTGCATTTAGATGTAGATGCTACAAGCTCATTGAGAGCTAAGTTTGCCTGGAATTTTATATCAAATCCTCATTCTCTCCTAAACAGGAACATAAAGGAAAAATATGGTGATAAAATTTGGAACTCCCAAGTAAGAAGCAAAGATTCTCCGGCCAAGAAAATTTTGAAAAATGGTGCTTTGTTCCTGAAAGAAATAGTAAGATGGAAGGTCACAAATGATATTAGTATAAAGACCTTTGAAGATACATGGATTTTTGATAAATGTATTGATTGCTGGCCTACCTTTACTGCTATCCCTGATGTATCAAGTTTGAAGCTCTCTAACTTTATAAGCAATGGGAGATGGGGCGAGGACAAACAGATTTGGTAGGGGATCAACTGGAGCTGAAGTATAAATTCTCTGGTAGAACAATAGCTTCTCTGGTTTCAGAAGAATTGATTGGTAACAATGTTGAAAATGTGAATTGGGAATGGAAGAAAATTTTGAAATTGATGCCACGGGTCGATACTTTCTGGTGGAGGCTGCTTCATAAAGCTATTCCTACAAATGCATTCCTAATGTATAGAAGACTTCAAGATTTCAGCGGATGTCTGAGGGGTTGCGAAGCAGCTGAAGATATTGAGCACATTGCTGTTAACTGTGTGTATCTTGTGCAGGTTCTGCTGATGCTTAATAAATGGGGATTTCAAGTCCATTTGTTTGTTGATTTGGAAGATTGCAATCGAGGGTTGCTGTTATTCTCTAACTCTAATCCATTTGCAGGAAACTTGTACTACTCGGCTATGTTTCTATCATGGAAAAGCAGGAACAAACTCAAGCACGGTGAAAGGGATGATAGTATTATCATAACAGCTGCAAATGTAGTGAGTTTTGTTGTTGCCTCATTTCGCTCGGATCACTGGGATGTCAATCAGCTGAAGAAGCTGTCCAATTCTTTCTGGCATCCTCCCCCACCCGAGTGGATCAAGCTAAACATCGATGCTTCTTTGAAGAGTTCATATAAAGGAGGAGTTGGTGGAGTTGTAAGGGATTGTAAAGGAAGGTTATTGTTTTCTTTTAGCCTTTCAGCTTTACATTGGGACCAATCGGACTTGGAGTATCAATCTATACTCTCTTTGAAATATGTTTTGCAAGAATGGATGTTTGAATTGAAAGGCATTATAATTGAGGGAGACAAAGTTAATGTTATGAAGCATATCCAAAGCATGGTGAAGAATGAAGGTCTGAAGACTTCTTTAAACAAAGTAGAAGATTTGTTCTTTCTTAGGAACTTCAGTCAAATTCTCTTTCAAGTTGTAAATAGGAATAGTAATAAGTTGGCTGACTGTTGTGCCAACTATGCTTCTTTCTCTGATTTTTTCTGGGATAGGCTAGATTGCAAACATTCCTACTTACTTTATTTCTCTGTTAAAGGAGGAAAGTGATAGGATTTCTATCACTTAGGATTTGTTCTTCTTATCAATAAAATTGCTCATGGCATTCTTCAAAAAAAAAAAAGCAAGCTCGGGTGAGAAATGGGGATCTCATCGGAAGCCTCATGATTTACGATTTTGACTATGATACTTTATAGATAAAAAATATTTGAGTATGGGGTGTAACCCCACTTCTGGAGAAAGGGTTCAAATTTTATGAGGAAACTTTATAATTAAGCAAGATATGGTGAGGGATTGGTGATATCCTGAGATGTTTTTTGGTTTAGGATTTAGAATGAGTAACTTCTTAATTCAAATTTTTGTCGTATAAGGTGTAGCCCCACCTATGGAGAAAGGGTCAGAAATTTATGAGGTAATTTAAAGTTAAGCAAACTAGGGTGAGGGATTGGTAACATTCTCAGATTTTTTTTTTGATTTATGGTTTTAAATGTGAAACACCTTAAATAAACAAGTTTTGAGTATGGTGTGTAACCCTATTGAAGGTGAACGGGTTTGAATTTTATGTGGAAACTTTATTGTTAAGAAATCTCAGGTAATAAATGGGTGACCTCATTGGAAGTCAAGGGGTATGGGATTTTGAGTGTGAAACTCATAAAATAAGAAAGTTTTGAGTGTGGGGTGTAACCCCACTTAAGTTTAAAAGTTTAAAATTTTATGTTAAAAATTCATAGTTAAGTAATCTTGGTTGAGGGATGGGTGACCTTCATGGAAATTTCAAGGTTTAGGTTTTTGAATGTGAAACTCCATAAGTAAAATTTTTTTAAATAGGGGGTAAAGTATTTTGAATGTGTAACTCCTTAAATAAAAAGTTTTGAGTGTGGGGTGTAATCCCACATAAGTTGAAAAGCTTTAAATTTTATGAAAAAACTTCATAGATAAGCAAGTTTGGGTAAGGGATGCATGACCTTTTGAGTGGTTTTAGGCTTAACATTTTTGAATATGAAACACCTTAAATAAAAATATCTTGGGTATATAGTGTAACCCCTTTTAAGTTCAAAAGGTTGGATTTATATGATAAAACTTCATAGTTAGACTAACTAGGGTGATGGATTGGTGACCTCGAAAAAATTTTCAGGGTTTAGGGTTTGAATGCCAAACTCCTTAAATTAAAAAGTTTTGAGTATGGGGTGTGACCCCACTTAAGGAGAAAGGGTTAAAATTTTATGAGAAAACTTCATAGTTTAGCAAGCTCGGGTGACCTCCTGAGAAGTTTCAAGGTTTAAAGTTTTGAATGTAAAACTTCTAAGATAAAAATTTTTGAGTGAGGTGAAACCCCACTTAAGGAGAAAGAATCATAATTTTATGAGAAAACTTCATCGTTAAGCTAGTTGGGGCGTGGAATTAGTGACATCCTTGGATGTTTGGGGATTTAGGGTTTTGAAAGTGAAACTATTTAATTAAAAAGTTTTGAGTATGAGGTGTAGTAGCATATAAGGAGAAAGGATCAATTTTTTAAGAAAACTTCATAGTTAAGCAAACATTACGGTCTCCTAGGAAATTTTAGGTTTTAGGGTGGTGAATAAGCAACTCCATAAATAAAAAAGTTTTGACAATAGGTTGTAACCCCACTTCAGGAGAAAGGGTTAGAACTTATGAGGAAACTTCATATTTAAGTAGGCTTGGCAAGGGATCGGTGACCTATTGAATTATTTTTGGGTTTAAGGTTTGAATGGGGAACTCCTAAATTTTTTTTTAGTATAGGGTGTGACCCTTCTTAAATTGAACGGCTAGGAATTTTGTGGGGAATGTTAATATTTAAGAGAACATTGGAGAGGGATGTGCGATGTTCTAGGAATTTTTGGTGATTGGTTTTTGAATGTTAAAATCCTAAAATTAAACAGTTTTGAATGTGGGGTATAACCCCACTTAATGAGTAATAATTAGAATTTTATGAGAAAACTTTATAGTGAAGCAAGCTCGGGCGTTGGACTAGTGACCTCGTCGAAAGTTTTGGCATTTTGGATTTCGAATGTTAAACTTTTTAATAAAAACGTTTTGAGTGTGGGAGGTAACCCCAATTCAGGAAAAAGGGTTTGAATTTTATGAGAAAACTTTATAGTTAAGCAAGCTCGGGTGACCTCTTAAGAAGTTTTGGGGTTTAGGGTTTTGAATTTGAAACTTCTTAAATAAGAAAGTTTTTGTGTATAAAGTGTAACCCAATTTATGGAGAAATGGTCAGAATTTTTTGTGGAAAGTTTTTTATTAAACTAAGTATGGTGAGGAATTGGTGACATCCTTATATGTTTTGAAACTTAAGGTTTTAAATTTGAAATTGCTTAAATAAAAAGTTTTGAGTATGATGTGGTATTACACATAAGGAAAAAAGGGTTTGAATTTTATGAGGAAACTTTAAAGTTACGTAAGCTTGGGTGCGGGATCGCTGGCCCTTGGGATGTTTTAGAGTTTAAGGTTTTTAATGAGTAAAACCTTAAATAAAAAGGTTGAGTATGGGGTGTAACCCTACATAAAAAGAATGGGTTGGAATTTAAACCAGAAAGCTTTTTTCAAGAAAGTTCTGGTGATAATTGGGTGACCTTATATGATGTTTTGGGGTATAGAGTTTTGAATGTGAAGATCCTTAAAAAAGAAAGTTTTGAGTATGAGGTGTAACTTCACTTATGTTGGAAGGCTTTAAATTTTATGGGGAAACATCATAGTTAAGCAACATCAGGTGAGGAATAGGTGACCTCTTAGGATGTTTTTGGGTTTAGAGTTTTGAATATGAAACTCAATAAATAAGAAAGTTTTGAGTATGGGGTGTAACCCCACATCAGGTGAAAGAGTCGATATTTTATGAGTTTACTTCATAGTTAATAAAGCTAGAGTGAGGTATCAATAACCTCCTAAAAGGTTTTGGGGTTTAGGGATTTTTTGGAAACCCCTTAAATAAAAAAGTTTTTAGTATGGGGTGTAACCCCACTTTAGTAGAAAGGGTTGGAATTTTATAAGAAAACTTCATAGTATAGAGCTTGGGTGGGAGATGAATGAATACTAAAAATTTTTGGGAATTATGTTTTGAATGTGAAACTATATAAATAAGAAAGTTTTCAGTTTGGGGTGTAACCCCACTTTAATATTAAGGGTTAAAATTTTATGAGGAAAATTTATGGTTAAGCACGGTTGGGTGTTGGATAAGAAACCTCCTAAAAAGTTTTGTTATTTAGGATTTTGAATGTTTAACTTCTTAATAATTTTTTTTTGAGTACATGGTGTAACCCCAATTAAGGAGAAATGGCTAAAATTTTATGAGGAAACTCTATAGTTAAGCAAGCTTGGATGACCTCTTAGAAAGTTTTGGGGTTTAAGATTTTGAATATAAAACTTCATAAATAAAAAAGTTTCTGAGGCTGAGGGCAGAAAGGGTCAAAATTTTATATGGAAACTTCATTGTTAAGCTAGCTAGGGTGAAGTGTTGGTGATATCATTAGATGTTTTGGGGTTTAGGATTTTGAATGTGAAATTGTTTAATAAAAAATTTTGATTATGAGGTGTAATGCCACTTAAAGTAAAAATGTTAGAATTTTCTGAGGAAACTTCATATTTAAGCATGCTTGTTTGAGGGATGGATGACCCTTGGGATGTTTCAGAGTTTAAGGTTTTGAATGTGAAACACCTTAAATAAAAAAGTTTAAATTATGGGATGTAGCTATACATAAGGACGAAGGGTTATAATTTTGTGAGGAAACTTTATGTTTAAGCAAGCTTAAGTGATAAATGGGTGTCCGCATGGGAAGTTTTAAGCTAAAGTATTTTGAATTTGAAACTTCTTAATAAAGGAAGTTTTGAGTATGGGGTGTAACCCCACTTTAGTTGGAAGGCTTGGAGTTTTTATGGGAAACTTCATACTTAAGATAGCTTGGGTGAGGGATGGCTGACCTCCTAGGATATTTCATAGTTTAAGGTATTGAATGAGAAACTCCATAAATAAAGAAGTTTTAAGTACGGGGTTTAAACCCACTTTATGAGAAAGGGTTAGAATTTTATTAAAAACTTTATATTTAATTATTTTCTTAGCTTCTTCAACGAGTATGTGCTGGAGTTGACTATTTGTATGGATGTTGATTATGGTATCTCTATTATTATTGTAAATTCTCCTATAGTTCTTACTATATTCTTTTATTATTTTGCTGCTTCTTTGCAACATGTCACTTTGTTGTTTAATTGTTGGAATGGTCTGGACATTAGAATTAGAGGTAAGATGATGGATTTGGGGGGAGTGCGTGGCAGTAACTTTCTCTACCTTGGGTTTACGGTAAATAAGTAGGTCATTATTAGTGTGTTTTGAATTACCCTACCCCTACTGATTTAAAAGACCAATTATTGCATACCACTTGGAGTTGTAGCCTATTTAAGAGTATTTTGGGTGTGATTACCACTCTTTGGCTCTCTCTTCCCAATTCTTGTATTATGCCTTTTCATCTTATCCTGATTGCTTACAAGAATTTGGCTCCTTGGATCACTATTGATAATGGTTGCTTTTCTATCCCAATAAGCTCTCTTCCTTCTTTGACTTTTTAGCTCACCAAAAGGAGAGAGACTACTGGGATGGAAACTGCCATTTCATCACTATTTATTATTGTCTTAAGGTTATTAAGGTTTTTTTTATTCTTTGTATCCTATTATTGTTGTCTTTTTGAAGTTCTCTTTTCTAGGTCTATTGTGCCCTTTTAATTTGTTATACTTTGGACTATTTGTGTTAGCTGTGCAATATGATGAGATGAAAGGGATCTATTCTAATGATCAATTTTTGTCTTTTATTTTTTGGGTGGATAGTTGGTTATTCAAGACTATCATTTGAGCTTTACCATTTTTGGGGTGTTGGCTTCTTGCCACCCTAGAATGTTCCTAGGTTCTCTTATAATTTTTGTTAGTAGGGATCTTGAGCTCATAGTTTTTATTTTAACTTTTTTGTAGCTCTTTTGAGCAGTAGTGAGCTTGAGGTCCCTCTAAAGGACTTTGTAATTTTAATTAACGTGTAGGCCCCTCTGTGGGTTTCCTTAAAAAAATGCAAGCTAGGGAGAGGGATTGGTGACCTCCTGAATAGTTTTGGTTTTAAGGTTTAGGGTTTAATGTGAAACTCCTTAAATAAATTTCTTTTAGTATGTGGCGAAACCCCACTAAAAGAGAAAGTGTTGGAATTTTATGAGCAAGCTTCATAGTTAAGCAAACTAGTTTGACGAATGTGTGACATTCTTGGAATTTTTGTTGATTGGGTTTTGAATGCTAAACTCCTTATAAGAAAGTTTTGAGTAAGACGTTTAATTCCACTTACGCATTGAGGGTTTAGAATTTTGAAAGGAAACATTATAGATGTGCAAGCTTGGGTGAGGAATCAGAGGCCTCTTGGGAAGTTTTGAGGGTATTTTGAATGTGAACTCCTTAAATAATGATGTTTTTGAGTATGGGGTGTAACCCCACTTAAAGAAATAATGGTAGGAATTTTATGTTAAAAATTCATAGTTAAGTACGGTTGTGTAAGGGATGGGTGACCTCTAAGGAAGTTTTGATGTTAATTGTTTTGAGTGTAAAATTGCTTAAATAAAATGTTTTAAGTGTGAGGTATAACAAACATAAGGAGAAAGAGTTAGAATTTATAAGGAAACTTCATAGTTAAGAAAGCTTGGGAGAGAAATGGATGTCCCTTAGGAAGATTAAGATTTTGAATGTTAAGATTAATAACTAAAAACAATTTGAGGATGGGCTGTAACCAAGTAAAAGGAGAAAGGGTTGGAATTTTATGAGGAAACATCATAGATAAACAAGCTCTGGTGATAAATAGGTGACCTCATAGGATGTTTTGGGGTATAGAATTTTGAAGGTGAAAATCCTTAAGAAAGAAAGTTTTGAGTATGAGGTGTAACCCCACTTAAATTGAATGGCTTTAAATTTTATGAGGAAGCGTCATGGTTAAGTAAGTTTAGGTGAGGGATGGGTGACCTTATGGGAAGTTTCTGGGAATAAGATTTTAAATGTAAAACTTAATAAATAAAATTTTTTTTGAGTATGTTGTGTAACCCACTTTTGGTGAAAGGGTTGAAATTTTATGAGGAAACTTCATAGTTATTAGCATTTTGGGAAGCTTGGGTGAGGGATGGCTAACCCATGGGTTATTTTAGAGTTTAAAGTTTTGAATGTGAAACACCAAAAATAAAAAAGTTTTGAGTATGGAGTGTAACCCTACATATGGAGAAAGGATTAGAATTTTATCAAGAGAGTTCTATTAGGCAAGCTCATGTGATAAACGGGTGACCTTGTGGAAAGTTTCAGGATATAGAGTTTTGAACTAGAAACTCCTTAAATAGGAATGTTTTTATATGGGGTGAAATCCCACGTAACTTTAAAGGTGCAGAATTTTTTAGGAAACCTGAGGATTAAGATAGATTAAGAGAGGGACGGGTGCCTCCTTAGAAACTTTAGTGTTTAAGGTGTTGAATGTGAAAGTCCATAAATTAAAAAGTTTTAAGCATGGGTGTAAACCCACAATATGAGAATGGCTTAAAATTTTATGAGGAAACTTCATAATTAAGCAATATAGGGAGAGGGATTAGTTATCTCCTGGAAAGTTTCAAGGTTTAGGGTTTGATTGTGAAACCCACAAAAGGAGAATGGCTTAAATAAAAAAGTTTTGAGTATGGGGTATTTCCCCACTTAAGGAGTTTGGGTTAGAATTTTTTGAAGATACTTCATATTTAAGAAACTGAGAAGTTTCTGGTTTTAAAGTTTTGAATGTGAAACTCCTTAAATAAAAAGTTATAAATATGAAGTGTAGCCCCACTTCAAGAGAACGGATTGGAATTTTATGAGGAAACTTCATAGTTATCAAGCTCGGGTGAGGAATACATGAGTACTAGCAGTTTTTTCGGATTGGAATTTGAATGTTAAACTCCATAAAAAAAGTTTGAGTATGGGATGTAACCCAAATTTAGGAGTAAGGGTTGTAGTTTAATAACAAAACTTTATGGTTAAGCATGCTCAGGTGTTAGGGTTGTAGTTTAATAACAAAACTTTATGGTTAAGCATGCTCAGGTGTTGGATCAATGACCTCCTCGGATGTTCTTATATTTAGGATTTAGAATGTTAAACATCCTAAATAAAAAAAAATTTGCGTATGGGGTGTAACGCCTCTTATGGAGAAATGGTTAGATTTTTATGAGAAAACTTTATAGTTAAGTAAGCTTGATTGAATTCCCGAGGAGTTTCGAGGTTTCGGGTTTTGAATGTGGAACTTCTTAATTTTTTTTTTTTTTTTGAGTATGGGTGTAACCCTACTTAAAGTGAAAATGTTAGAATTTTATGAGGAAACTTCATAATTATGCTAGCTTGGGTGAGAGCTTGTTGACATCCTTGGATATTTTTTGGTTTAGGATTTTTAGTTTGAAATTGCTTAAATAATATGATTTTATTATGAGGTGTAATACCACATAAGGACAATGGGTTAGAATTTTATGAGAAAACTTCATAGTTAAGGAAACTTGGGTGAGGAATGGCTGACCCTTGGGATATTTAGAGTTTAAGGATTTGAATGTGAAACACCTTAAATAAAAGGGTTTTAAGTATGGGGTGTAACACTACATAAGGAGAAAGGGTTAAAATTTTATGAGGAGACTTCATCGTTAAGTAAGCACGGATGATAAAGGGTCGACCTTGTGGAAAGTTTCAGGGTATAGCACTTTGAATGTGAAATTCCTTAGGAGCAAGGGTTCGAATTTTATGAGGAAACTTCATAGTTAAGCATACTCGGGTGTTCGATCAATGGCCTTCTAAGAAGTTTTGGCATTTGGGATTTTGAATGTTAAACTTCTTAAATAAAAAATTTTTGAGTATGGGATGTAACCCCACCTAAGGAGAAAGTGTTAGAATTTTATGAAGAAACATTATAGTTAAGCAAGCTCGGGTGACCTCATGGGAAGTTTCGTGGTTGAGGGTTTTGATTATGAAACTTCTTAACCAAAAAAGTTTGAGTATGAGGTGTAACTCCACTTAAGGAGAAAGTGACAGAATTTATGAGGAATTTTTTATTTCAGCTAGCTTTGGAGAGGGCTTGGTGACATCCTTGGATGTTTTGGGGTTTAGAGTTTTGATTGTGAAACTGCATAAATGAAAAGTTTTTATTATGAGGTGTAATACCACTTAAGGAAAATGGGTTAGAATTTTATTAGGAAACTTGATTGTTAAGGAAGATTGGATGAAGTATGGATGACCCTTAAGATGTTTCAGAGTTTAGGATTTTGAATGTGAAACACTTTAAATAAAAATATTTTGAGTATGGGGTATAACCCTACATAAGGAGAAAAGGTTAGAATTTTACGTGGAGACTTTATAGTTAAGCAAGCTTAGGTGATAAATGACTTGTGAAAAATTTTAGTGTATAAAGTTTTAAATGTGAAACTCCATAAATAAGAAAGTTTTGAGTATGAGATGTAACCCTACTTAAGTTGAAAGGCTTGGAATTTTGATATGAAACATCATTGTTAAGATAGATTGGGTGAGGTATGTGTGACCTCCTTGGAAGTTTCACGGTTTAGGGTGTTGAAAATGAAACTCCCTAAAAAATAGTTTTATGTATGGGTTGTTAACCCACTACATGACAAAGGGTTAGAACTTTATAAGGAAACTAAATAGTTAAGTAAGCTTGGGATAGGGATTAGTGACCTCTTAAAAAGTTTTAAGGTTTAAGGTGCAATTGTGAATCTCCTTAAATAAAAAAAGTTTTGAGTATAGGGTGTATCCCCACTTAATGAATAAGGGTTAAAATTTTGTGGGGAAACTTCATAGTTAAGAAAGCTTGGGTGTGGAATTAGTGACCTTTTGGGAAGCTTCGAGGTTTAGAGTTTTAAATGTGAAATTTCATAACTAAAAAAGTTTTGTGTAAGGGGTGAACCCCCACTTTAGGAGAAAGGGTTAAAATTTTATGAGGAAACTTCATAGTTAAGCAAGCTATGGTGAGATATCGATGACCACCTAAAAGGTTTCATGGCTTAGGGTTTTAATGTTAAACTCCATAAATAAAAAAGTTTCGAGTATGGAGTGTAACCCCACTTTAGGAGTAAGAGCTAGAATTTTATAAGGAAACGTTATAGTTAAGCATGCTTGGGTGTTGGATCAATGATCTCCTTAGAAGATTTGGCATTGAGAATTTTGAATGTTAAACTTCTTAAATAAAAAAGTTTTGAGTATGGGGTGTAATCCCACTTTCGGAGTAAGGGTTAGAATTTATGAGGAAACTTCTTGGTTAAGCATACTTAGGTGTTGGATTAGAGGCCTCCTCAGAAGTTTCGGCATTTAGGATTTTGAATGTTAAACTTCTTAATAAAAATGTTTTGAGTACAGGGTGGAACCCTAGTTAAGTAGAAAGGGTTAGAATTTTAAGCTATGGGGTGTAATCATACATAAGGAGAAATGGTTGGAATTATTCAATAAAACTTCATTGTTAAGTAAGCTGGGGCGATAAATGGGAAACCACATGGGAAGTTTTGAGATTTAGGGTTCTGAATAAGAAACTCAATAAATAAGAAAGCTTTGAGTATGGGGGTGTAACCCCATTTAAGTTGAAAGGGTAAAATTATTTTGAGGAAACTTAATTGTTTAGCAAGCTTTGGTGTGGGATAGATGACCCTCAGGATGTTTAAGGTTTTGAATGTAATGCTCCTTAAATAAAATAAAAGTTTTGAGTACGGGGTGTAACCCCACTTCTAGAGAAAGGGCTCAAATTTTATGAGGAAACTTCATAGCTAAGCAAGCTAGAGGGGTCTTGTGTCTATTGAAATTAGAAGTTCATAGATTGTGAGGGCTCCAGAGAGAGAAGTTTGATTTTAAAATTCTGTTGAAGATTTTTAAGCGGGTTTGGTGTCGATCGCCGATCCTCCTTGGTGGCCAGCCTTATGATTGGTCGTCGTCCACCTCCTGGTGGTGCCATGGTGGAAGCTGACCCAGTGAAACTAAAATCTAGTTTTGTTCATAACGTTCTTGAAGCTCGGATGATTATGAATAAAGGTGCTTTGATTATTAAGGAGAATGCTGTATTTGATTCACCTAAAATCTCTCCGGTGGTAGGAAAAGGTAAATCCATTGCTTCGTCTGTTGATTGTAAAACACCTCGCATTTCTTTTTCTAAGAATTTTTCACCATTCAAATCTGACCATGAGGCATCTTCATCTAGTATGAAAATTTTTGTTAACAAATTTGGTAATTCAAATGCAATCCCTATCATTAGCGATAGTGTGATAAATGTGAATGCCACTAATTCGGTTAACAAAAATTTGCATATTAATAATGTCATGGATTTTGATGGTAGAAATTCTTCACCGAGTGTGGATCATATCACTTTTGGTTCGGCTGATGTGGAGGTTGTAGGTATTTTGAAATTGGATTTGAAGGTTGTTCGCAATTGTTTAGATGGTGAGCTGTGTGAGGGTAATTCGGAGACTGTGAATAATCTTTCCATTCCTACACTCGAGCATCAGCAGAACGCTGGCAATCATTGGAAGAGAAAGCCTTATATTAAGGTTAACGTTAATAATGCTGAATCTTTTTTATCTGATGATGGCCATGCTTTTAAACTCTATCAACCTTTGGTTAAAACAAATTCTGAAAGGCTTCAATTTTCAATTGTGGTGAAAGTTTTTGGGAGCAATATTCCGGTCCATGTTATTGCGGAGGAGCTTCGCAGGCAATGGATACAGTTTGGTAAATTCCATTTAACCATTCTTGGTCTCGGTTGGGTTCTTTGTTCTTTTTTTGAAGCTGGAGCTATGGAAGCAGTCCTGTCGGGTGGTCCTTGGTTTATTTGTGGACACATTATGGGACTTGACAAGTGGTCACCTGATTTCTCACCAACATCCCTTAAAGGTTTAACTTCCCCAATTTGGGTAAGAATGCCTCACCTTCCTCTTTATTGTTGGGATGAAGTCAATGTTTAGCGTATTGCTTCAATGGTTGGAACCCCTTTATTTTTAGATGGCAATATGTTCCAATGGGGGAGGAGAGAGTTTGCTAGAGTTTTTGTTCGTTTTGCTCTAGACAAACAACTCCCGTTGGGAATATGGGTGGAAGGCTTGAAGGAAGATTTTTTCAAAAGTTAGAATATGAGAAAATCTCTACGTTTTGTTTTACATGTGGAAAAATTGGTCATCTATCTAATGAGTGTGGTGTAGAAGTTAAGACTACTGTTATTGGGAGCTCTACAGTCCCAAATTCTGAAAACAATGGAAAGGCGAAATCTGATTCTGATTCGGATAAATCCTATGGTCCTTGGATCCATGAAAGCCATGGTAAAAGGAGCAAAGGGCCTACCTTTTCTAACTAAGGTAGAGGTTTCAAGCCGAATTTTGCCCCAACTTATGTTAAGAAAGTTCATGATGTGATTAAATCTCGAACAGGTCCAGATTTTATAAATGCTGAAGATGTAAATACTCTTGTATCTGATGTTTGTGAAGATGAACTTGTAGTTCAAGGTCAAGATGTGCAATATTTTGGACATAATATTGTAAAGGTCGATGTGAGTTTTTGAGTCCCCTGGTAATCTGGTTCAGAAGATTACCCCTCCTTTTAGCATAGCTAAGGAGCCTTTAATTAATCATACCAACAGATTTTCATTACTTGAAGATGAAAAAGCAAGTGTTGTTAATGCTGTGGAAGAAGTGTGCTTAAATGTAAAGGAGGATGGAGAATTGAGTGAATTGGAGAGCTCCCTTTATTCGAAAAAGAAGTCTTCAGATAATGTGAGAGTTAAACTCTTAAAAGAGTTAAAATCACTAGGTAATAATAATGTGCAGGCTCGGAATAGAAGGTATGAAGGTTTGAAGAAAAATGCTAGTGGGAAAGATCCCACTAACTTTGTCAAATGATTTCCTTTATTTTTTGGAGCTGTAGGGGGTCTAGAGGAGTTGAGACCTCTCGGTATCTGAAGGTAATAGTTCTATATCAAGAAGTGATGTCTGTTGGGCTTGTTGAAACGATGATGGTTCAAGTATATGTGCTGGAGCTGATCGCGAATGCAGATTTATGGATTCTTTCTAATGGATTGGATAAGGATGATAATAATGGTCTCCCTACATGGTGTAAGGATGGCTTGGATGGGGAGCACTCCCCTACTATGGATGCCTTCTGGATGGTAACGCCTTGGTGGTTGCTGGTGTTAGTTCTTGTGAAAGTTAGTGACAAATGTTGTCACAGTTTATGATGTGCTTCGGGTGGCAGTGATTGCTTCATCCATGGGAACAAGTATTTCGAAGGCTTTGAAGGTTATGGGTTTGTTTTTAGAAATTCAAGGCTTGTTGGCAGTTCTCCTGAAGGATGCAGGGTTTGTGGGTATTAGAGATTTGGAGACTCAGGATGGTTTCTCTAAACTAAAGCTAGGTGGCATTTCTATGGCTTTGTTGGTTGTTGATGGAGGCTCATTAGGAGTTCTTCTGAATATTGTTGGGGTTTTTTTACTTTTCTTTTAGTTCTTTTTGGTTTTGTTGTTTCTCTTTTAGGTTCTTTTGTCTATTTGGATTTAAAACAATGATATATGGGATTTTTACTAGTTGGCATTTTCTACCTTTTGGGAACTCTGGGACACTAACCAACCTTTCAGGTTGTTTAAATATTTGGTATCCCCTTCACCCTAATGGGTTAAAAATGGGAATTAGTAGATCACATATCCATTCTGATAGATTCAAAGAGCTTGTTTTTTCTTTCTAGTTTGTAATGTTTTTCCTTTTATTAATGCTATATGCACCCCTTCAAAAAAAAAAAAAAGCTAGAGGGAGTGATCAGAGTCCTCCTAAAACTTTTTAGGGTTTAGGGTTTAAACATGAAACTCCATAAAATAAAAAGTTTTGAGAATAGAGCGTAACCCAAAAAAAGGATAAAGGGCTAAAATTTTATGAGGAAACTTAATCGTTATGCAAGCTCAGGTGATAAGTGGGTTGCATCTTTGAAAGCATATGAGTATAGAGTTTTGGATAAGAAACTCCATAAATAAAAAACATTTTAAATATGGGATGCAACCCCATGTAAGTTGAAAAGTTTAGAATTTTGTATGAAAACTTCATAGTTAAGAAAGCTCGGGTGATGAATGGATGATCTCATTGAACCCTCATGATTTAAGATTTTGACTGTGATACTCTATAAATAAAAAAATATTTGAGTATGGGGTGTAACCCCACTGCTGGAGAAACGGTTCGAATTTTATTAGGTAATGTTATAATTAAGCAAGATAGGGTGTGGGATTGGTGACGTACTTAGATGTTTTTTGGTTTAAGATTTTGAATGAGAAACTTCTTAATTAAAATTTTTTGAGTATAAGGTGTGGCCCCACCTATGGAGAAAGGGTCAGAAATTTATGAGGAAATTTAAAGTTAAGCAAACTAGGGTGAGGGATTGGTAACATTCTCAGATTTTTTGGAATTTAGGATTTTAAATGTGAAACACTTTAACTAAAAAAGTTTTGAGTATGGTGTGTAACCCTATAGAAGGTGAACATGTTCGAATTTTATGTGGAAACATCATTGTTAAGAAAGCTCGGGTAATAAATGGGTGACCTCATTGGAAGTCGAGGGGTATGGGATTTTGAGTGTCAAACTCATAAAATAAGAAAGTTTTGAGTGTGGGGTGTAACCCCACTTAAGTTTAAAAGTTTAAAATTTTGTGAGAAAAATTCATATTTAAGTAATCTTGGTTGAGGGATAGGTGACCTTCTTGGAAGTTTCAAGGTTTAGGTTTTTGAATGTGAAACTCCATAAGTAAAAAATTTTTAAGTAGGGGGTGTAACACAAATTCAGGTTAAAGGGTTGAAATTTTATAAGGAAACTTCATAGTTAAGCAAGCTTTAGTGAGGTATTAGTGACCTCTTGAAATTTTTTTGGGTTTAGGTTTTGAATGTGAAATTCCTTAAATAAAAAAGTTTTGAGTTTGGCTTCTAAGCCCACTTGAAGAGAAAGGTTTAAAATTTTATGAGGAAGCTTCAAACATAAGTAAACCTGGTTGAGGGATGCATGACATCCTGGTAATTTTTAGGGATAAGATTTTTGTTGCAAATCTGGACTCAAGGATTATAATTTTGATGATAACAAATATTTCTGCTTCTGTTTGATTGCCTAACCTTTCAGGTCCACAAGATCAAGTGTAGTTAAAGCCAACTTAAGATCGGGTCTGTATGTGTTCATATGTAATTTTTCCCTTTCTTGAGTCAAATGTAATGTAATGGATCCCTAAGCTAAGTTACCTTGCACACACACACACTTAGGGGAAGAATTTTAGTGAGTTAGAGTTTCTATTATGTTTTGATCATATCATCCTTGACGATCAAAATATCATCCTATACGATCCATTGAAAATAGAAACCCTAATTAGGGTAGCCATGTTAAGTCGGTCTGATCAAGCAGATCGTCCTCGACGATCCACCTATCATCCGGGATGATATGCTTAAATCAAAACTTCTCAGTTGCCAGACTTATTTAGGCAGGTTTTTAGTTTTAGGATTTCTGTCTAATCGTCTAGAACAATATACATATCGTCCTAGACGATTAATTACAATCATGCCTAAATTAGTCATGTGATTAAGGAAAGTAATTAAGGACTGATTGATCGATCACATCATCCTGGATGATAACAATTTCATCCGAGATCCGCATCATCTAATATAAATTTTCTTGATGACCCGACTGATGTGCTAGACGATATGGCCGTATTTGTACTAATCGTACAGGATGATAGACTTATCATCCTGGATGATTAGTTGTATTGAAATCATCTTGCATAGTTATCCTGGACGACCTAACCGATGTACTGGATGAAACTGGTCATTTTTGAACTAATCGTAAAGGACGATAGACATATTATCCTAGATGATCAAGTCATTTTTTACAAATCATCCAGACTTTTCTCCTGGACGTCCTGAATTATGTGCTGGACGATATTCCTGGTTTAGAACTAATCGGCCAGGACGATCGCAGGATTGTCTCAGATGATCAGAATAAACCATTACTTCTAATCATCCAGAAGAACCAGATCGTCCAAGCCAAAAGGGGCTGATTTACACTGATCGCACAAGATGATCGTAGGATCGTCCTAGACGATCTTTGATGGCAAGTTGAAATTTAGGGAAATTTTTTAGCCTTTCTATTTACACTCTCTTATTTGTTAATGGCAAGACTTTTTGTTGCTGTCCTCACCTAAGAGAGTCTTAAGAGGGAGAGGGTGAGCTTAGGAGAGAGAGAAAGAGAGAGAGAGAGAGAGAGAGAGAGAGAGAGAGAGAGAGAGAGAATCTTGTGAGGTGGAGTTTGTGAGGTGTTCACAAAGATTGCTCCAAGCAAGGATTCGAGTCATCTTCTCCAGTCATCGTCCCTTATTCCATGGTGGCTCTGTGGGAAGGATCACCAGCTAGAAAATCGAGGTTGTCTTCCTGCTTCAGTAGGAAGCGAATGGAGGTAAGGTTCTCTGCCTACTTTAGGAGGAAGCAAAAGTAGTTTGGGTTTCTGGCCTGCTTCAGGATGAAGCAAAAGGAGTTTGGATTCTATGCCTCATCGGGGTTGGTGAAAAGGAGTTTTTTTAAAGGCTTCTCCACCTTGCTGTGGGAGTAGAAGGGGAGTCACTGAGTTTTAGTGTAATACCTGGAGGGGAGGCTCCGGGGAGAGGATGTAGGTCAAGTTGGCTGAACCACTATAAAATCTGGTATATTCTTTCTTTTATGATTCTACTTTTTAATTTCTGCACTTTACTTTCCTATGGATGATCATGTGATTAAAGTTACTATTTTGGTTGATTAATCATCTCCACATCAACGTGCAATTGCATTTGATTTAAAACATTCAAAAAGATTTTTAAAATTACTTTTGCTTAAGAATTTTTAAAACTACTAATTCACCCCCTCCCCCCCTCTTAGTTAGCCTCGAGCTTGTTCATAAGGGCTTAACATCCCTTTTAAGTGGTATCAGAGAGGGATTAAAAAATTAAGTTTTTAGATAACTTTTGAATTTCAATCCATGGCTAACTTTGGCAACCGGAACACGACAGAAGGGTATTCCATTACTCGACCACCCTTGTTTGATAACATACCTTTTGATTTTTGGAAAACTCGTATGTCCACCTTTTTACAATCGATCCATTATCACATGTGGATGCTTGTTAAAGTGGTTATGATGCGCCTTATAGACTTGTTGATGGTATTAAAACTTAACTTCTTTTTATTGAATGACTCATGATGATAGGGACTTAGTTCAACTTAATGTAAAATGTTTAAATTGTTTTTTTTTTTGCACTAAAATCTGAAGATTACTTGCGAGTGTCGACTTGTATAACTAGTAAAGAAATCTGGGATAGATTATGTATCACTTATGAAGGCACAACTAAATTTAAGCAATCTAGGTTAAATATCTTGCTTCACGACTACAAACTTTTTTCAATGAAATCTAGTGAGTTAATATCTGAAATGTATACTAGGTTTACACAAATTATCACCTCCCTGCATGCCTTAGGAAGAGAACTCACTAACTATAAAAAAGTTAACAAAATTTTGAGATGTTTACCTTCTTCTTATGATACCAAGATAACTGTGATCACTGAATCCAGGGATTTGAGCACTTATTCTATTGATAACTTACATGGATCACACATTGCTTATGAGCAAGGAGTGAACTAAAGACAACTTGATGGAGGTTAGAAAAAGAAGAAGAAAACTGTGGCGCTGAAGGCTAATGATATGGATAATGATTCTTCAAGGTCTGAAAGTGATGATGTTGCCTTAATCACTAGGCAATTCAAAAGCTTTCTATGGAAGAGACAAAAGCACCATCAGAAATGGAACAAAGGTACGAATAGCGAAAATTCTAAAGGTTCTTCTGATATGGTTTGCTTTTAATGTAGGAAGCCAGGATATATAAAAGCTGATTGTCCTACACTTAAGGTTCATCCATGTAAGGAGAAGGGTGAGGAGAAGCCCAAGTTCATGAAGGATAAGAAACAGATTCAAAATTCTTTCTAGGCAAATTCTACATCTAACTCCTCTGAGACTAAAGCTGAAGAGGAGACTAAAAACTTGGGTTTGATGGTGGATGAACATCTTGGTCATTCTGACCAAGATAAGGTATGTGAACTAACCTATGATCAATTACTTGATGTTTTTGAGAAGATCCATTCATTATATAGGAAACTCAAGAAATCACATGCTTGCCTAAAATTGGAATTCTTCAACTTGCAAAAAGAGCATGAAGTTTTGCTTAAAGATCATTCTTCACTTGATAGCAATCAAATGTCATTACTTGATAAATTTGATGAATTAAATAAAAAGTATTATGATTTGATTGTTGAACATGATTCATTGAAAGCATTACATGTTGAATTGGAAACTGCATTCAAAGAATTAGAAACTCATGCATTCGATGTAGAGAGTAAGGAGCACGCATTGAGAGTGAAATTCAATTCTAGAAAGTTCAAATAAATTCTTTGACGTTGAATTAACTGCTCTTATGAAAAATAAATAACTATCATTACTTGAAGAATTTCATACACAATCATCAAAGCATGCATCATCTAAACCTAGGAAGACATACTATCACCCACGTAGATTAGTTAACCTTTTTCCTGGAATTAGTTGCTTTTATTATGGCATGTTAGGATATATCTCCCACACATGCACAGTTCATCATAGTACACATTGGGTGTGGAGACCAAAATCACAAAATCAATAGCATAGTATAGATGCATCGTATTATTCTATTCATTACAAGGGGCCCAAACTTGTTTAAGTTCCTAAATCTAACATTTGATGATTTTGTAGGGGTACTCTCACACAAGACCTCGTGAAAGCATGTGGTACCTGGACAGCAGATGTTCAAGGTATATGACTGGAGATACAAATCAATTCATTTCACTGGAGGCTAGGTCTGGAGGTAAGGTCAATCTTGGAGATAACACCACCAGGAAAGTGTTGGGTGCATGTATAATCAAAAACTCTAAGAACCTTTTAATTAAAAATGTTTTTCTTGTAGATGGACAAAAACACAACTTGCTTAGCATCATTCAACTCTATGACAAAAGGTTCAGCATAAAGTTTTTAGCAAACACTTGCATTATCAGCTTAAATAATAACACTGTTTTATAGGGAAAGAGGGTCAATAATGTATACATGCTTGATTTAAAAAACATTGAGTGTGCTACTTCATTCTGCTTAAAAATCGCTACTGATGAGTCTTTGCTGTGGCATAGGAGATTATGTCATGCCAGCATGAAAACCCTTAGAAGAGTAACCCAAAAGGACTTAGTTAGAGGTGTCCCCAAGCTTCAGTTCACTAAGGACCACCTATATGATGCCTACCAACTAGAGAATCAAGTCCAATCCTCTTTCCACTCCATTAAGAACATCAGCACCTTAAGACCTTTAGAAGTCCTTCACATGGATTTATTTGGACACATTAGCACTGCCAGCTTAGGGGGAAAAGTTTATGGATTTATGATTGTCGATGACTACTCGAGTTTCACTTTGATTAAATTTCTATGAGGAGCAAGGGACTTAGTCTTTTGATGAATTTAAATCTTTCTCCATTTGGATTCAGAAGAAGTTAGGTTGTGAGATCTTGACCATTCATAGTGATCATGGTGGAGAGTTTAAAAATATGAGATTTTGAACTTTCTATGAGGAGCAAGGGATTAGTCACAACATTTCAGCTCCTAGGACCCCTCAACAGAATAGGACAGCTGAAAGAAAGAATAGGACCTTAGTGGAAGCTGCTTGAGCCATACCTGCAGAGTATTCTCTTCCAAAATACTTTTGGGAAAAAGCGATAAACACAGCCTTTATGTGTTGAATAGGGTGAATGTTAGATCCACTCTGAATAAAATACCCTATGAGATCATTATGGGTAGAACAACAAACCTTTCTCACCTCCATGTCTTTGGCTGTAAGGTCTTCATTCTTAATAATGGGAAATCATCCTTAGAAAAATTTGACCCAAAATCTAATGAAGGAGTGTTCTTAGGATATTCAAGTGTGGGAAAATCCTTTAGAGTGTTTAACAAGAGGATATTGGTGGTGGAGGAGACTATTCATATGGTGTTTGATGAATCTAATCCTAAGGAGTCTAGAGCTGAGGAAGAATATGAAATAAGAGAGATTACCCAAGGAGTAAAAACTACAAATCTGGAGGAAAGGGTAGAAACTGAAAACACTTTGCCTAGAGAATGGAGATATTCTTTGAGTCATCCTAAAGAACTGATCTTAGGAGACCCTTCTGAAGGTGTTAGAATAAGGCACAGACTTAGAAAGGAAGTGAACCACTCTGCCTTTATCTCAATAACTGAACCCACCAAAATCAATCAAGCCCTTTCTGATGAATTTAAGATCTTTTCTATGCAAGAAGAACTTAACCAATTTGTGAGGAATGATGACTGGGAGTTAGTAGAAAGAACTTAACCAATTAAAGTGTAGTAGGAACCAAATGGGTCATTAAGAATAAAATGAATGTTTTTGGTGTGGTGGTTAGGAATAAGACAAGATTGGTGGCTAAGGGGTACAACCAAATAGAAGGGATTGATTTTGAGGAGTCCTTTGCCCCTGTAGCTAGATTGGAAGCCACTAGAGTGCTACTAGCCTTTGCCTGTTATAAGGGATTTAACCTTTTCCAAATGGATGTTAAGAGTTCCTTTTTAAATGGGGTAATAATGGAAGACATGTTTGTAGAGCTACCCCTAGGTTTTGAAAGTTCTCAATTTCCAAATCATGTTTATAAATTAAAAAAGGCCTTGTATGGATTAAAACAGGCACCCAGAGCTTGATATTAGAGGCTTAGTACATTCCTACTAGAAAGAAAGTTTGTTAAGGGGAGCATAGACACTGCCTTTTTTCTAAGGAAAGTAGGAGATGATTTACTCATTTTCTAGATCTATATTGATGATATACTTATTGGATCTTCTAATAAAAATTTATGTGATGATTTTTCTGAAAGTTCGATAGGGATGTTAAGCACTAGTGAACTAGTCCCAAGGCTAACCAAGAGGGGGGGGGGGTGAATTGGTTATTTAAAAATTTCACTAGCAACGGAGAAATCTTTTCGATACTTAGCAGCAGAAACAAGTAAACAAGAACGAAAAGATCAATCACAGATATTCACCCAAGTAATTAATATCAGAAAAGTAAAGTGCAGAACAGAATCAGAAAAGCAAACTATATTTTATAGTGATTCGGTCAACTTGACCTACCTCCACTCCCTGGAGCCTCCCCTCCGGGTATTGCACTAAACAAAAAGTGACTCTCCTTTTGCTCCCACAGCAAAGCGGAGAAGCTTGTACAAGAACCTCCTTTCCACCACCAGGTGAGGTAGAGAACCTAACCTCCTTTTGCTTCCTCCTGAAGCAGGTAGAGAACCTTCAAACTCCTTTTGCTTCCACCTGAAGCGAGCAGAGAACCTCGGATCTTCTTGCGAACGATCCTCCCACAACGAACACCAACTAGACGAAAGACGACGAGCGGAGAAGATGACTCTGATCCGTGCTTGGAGCAACCTTAGTGAATCCCTCACTAACTCCCCCTCACAAGATCCTCTCTCTCTCTCTCCCAAACTCTCTCTCTCTCTAGGGTTTCTGTGGGAAGGAAAGTGGCAAAAGATTTTTCTTGTTTCAAGAAAAAGTTCTTTTATAGGAGGGCTTAAAATTTGCCCTAAATCTCAACTGGTCGGCCAAGATCGTCCTGTACGATCAGTTCAAAATCAACTGATTTAGCCTGGACGATCTGGCTTTTCTGGACGATCAGTAGAAAAAGTTATTCATATCATCCCGTACGATGTTGAGATCGTCCGGGATGATTAGTGTAAATCGAGGAATATCATCCAGAAGATAGTTCGGGTCGTCCAGAAAAAACTTTGCTGGACGACCAAAAAATGACTTGATCGTCCAGGACGATAAGGGTATCGTCCTGTAGGATTAGTTCAAAAAGTGCCAAAATCATCCTGAGCACAGTTCGGGTCGTACAGTTGAAATGCACAAGACGATCATGGTCGTCCAGGATGATATGATCGTATCAATTAAATATAAATTGCTTTCCTTAATTACCAGATTAATTTAAGCATGATTGTACTGAATCGTCCAGGACGATACACGTATCGTCCGGGACGATCAGACCAAATATCTAAAAATAAAAACTTGCCTAACTTGATCTGGCGGTTGAGAATTTTTGATTTAAGCATATCATCCCGTACGATCCAAAGATCATCCAGGACGATCTACTTAATCAGACCCTCTTAACTTGGTCACCCTAATTAGGGTTTCTATTTTTTACTTGATTGTCCAGGATGATATGACTATTGTCCAGGACGATCTGAACAAAAATTTGAACAGAAACTCTAATTCACTCAAGCTCTCCCCCTGAGTGTGTGTGTGCAAGGTTACTTAGCTAGGGGATCAGTTACATTACAATTGACTCAAGAAAAAGAAAATAATACACTTAGACACACTTGGACCCTATCTTGAGTTGGCTTGAGTTGCTCGTGATCTTTTGTGCCTGAAATGGGTTAGCCAAGAAAAACACAATAGAGACATGTTTGTCATCATCAAAACCAGATTTGCAACAATCTCCCCCTTTTTGATGATGGAAAACATTTGTACAATAGCTTGAAAAATAACTAAATTATCGAAAAATAATTTTTTTTTTCAAATTTTCATTTAACAACCAAACTAATACAGGAAACATACACATAACAAAAACAGAAATGACTACAACTGATTCCCCCTTTTGACATCACAAAAAGGAGGAGGGTAAAACAAAACTCTGAAACATAAGTACAAAACAGAAAAGAAAATAAGTACAAAATAGAAAACTAGAACTGAGGCAAATCCTGATCAGAAGGAGGAGGTGGCGGTGGTGGGTTGAAGTAACCATGAATGGCCTGAAAGTGAGCTCCAATCCAGGCAATGTCCTGGTCATACTGCTGTTGCTGCTGCGCAGCATAGTTAGTGAAGCGCTGGAGGTCCTCAACGTGCCGCTGCTCCTGGGCCGCCACATAGGAGTCGAATCTAACCTCCCACTGATCGAAGCGCTGCACCAGGTGGTCAAAAGGAGAGGCAATGCGAAGGGGAGCAGGTGCATCTGGTGCAGCAGGAACTGGAATAGCCTCTTCCTCTTCCTCCTCAACATCCGGGGCGGGCTCCGGATGTAGTCGGGTGCTGTGTAGGACATGGAAGGAATTATTGGTGAAGAAGGAAGGAGGGACATTTGGAGTTGCGGGATACTACAGGTTGTATTTGGTTTCTAGGGCATAGGCAATGATATGTCCTAAGGCTAGATTAGGATGACGGCGATAACCTGGATCCCTAATAGTGGTGAGGTGCTCGATGTACCAGATAATAAGGTCAGTGGCATTAAATTCCCTATGGGCCAAGATGTAGTATGTGGTCAAGGATAGTAGTGGGGTGATGTGAATTCGATCCCCCGCCTTTGGAATGACATAGGAATGAAGGACATGCTGAATGGTCCGTGCGTCCTTAAGAAGTGAGGTGCAAGCATTGTCATGATAGGGGGCATTTGTATTGCGAAGGAAATAATTGGCGACACTCCAATCATAGTCAGGGTCAGTGATAAGTGTGTGGAGTTTGTCGCTAGTGACAAAAAGTTGGAGAATGTTATGAAAGTCCTGGTAAGTGAGTTTGACGGGACGCTGATTTACATACGAGCGGAGGGTGGAATAATCAGCAGAAATGCGCAAGTTTGCAAAGAAAACTTGAAGAAGTTCCGTGCTAAAAGGAAAGGCGAGAGTCATGATGAAAGTGAGGGAGGTATGTGCGAAGAGGTCAAGAACAGGATAAGTAAGAGTGCGGGAATTTACTTTTTTGGACGGTGTGATCCCCACCTCACAATAACGCTCGTAAGCAGCCTGATCGGCTGCATTTGGGAAGTGAGGATCAACAGGCCCCGAAGAGGAGCTTGCACCCTTTTTCCGTGAACGTTTACCACCAGCCATTAGAAATCAAAAGTGAAGGGAAGTAGAGGGAGTTTGGAAGAAAGAGTGTGGAAAATCCTTAAGAAAATGGCTGTTTATATAGAACTTGGCCTGATCGTCCCGTATGATCGCGAGATCATCCAGGACGATATGTGCAATTATTATGGCCTGGACGATTGGTCAAAAAGGCGGTCCGATCGTCCAGGACGATTAGACACAGACGATCATCCCGAGGAGTCAGGCCGGACGACCGTTGACAAAAAGGTATCGTCCAGGACGATTAGGTGGATCGTCCCGGACGATGTGCAATAAGTGTGACGGACGGGCCGAATTCCAATCATCCAGTGGCTGACACGAGGATCGTCCAGGATGATGAGGTGGATCATCCAGGACGATGGACAATAATTGGTGCAATGTCAGCCGTTTGATCAGATCAGGATGATATGGATCATATCATCCAGGATGATGTAAGGATCGTCTAGGACGATCACCAATAATTGGAGTTTCTCAGCAGCAGGAGCAGAGTGGAGACGATTTTGAATGGATCATCTAGGACGATTTATGTATCGTCCAGGACGAAGAAGATCGTCTAGGATGATGTGCAAAAAATAGAAAAGGATGGAGGATGGAGATGGCAGATCAGGATCCCAAAAACACAACCACTAAAATTAAAAGACAAAATAAAAAACAAAGAAAACTCTGAACGAGAACATAGAAAAAATAATGATTTTTTTTCTTTGACAAGTCTGCTCCAATAAAATAGAATTCTCCCTTGATTTTCGATCCAAAGACCAATAAGAAGACGGTTGACAGCGCTGAAATCTAGAAAAAGTTGAAAAAATTGACTTTCATAACTCTGACCCCAGGCACCTTATCGATGCAAACCTCTTTCAAAACAAAAATCCAATTCAGAAGAAAAGATATTAGATTCGAAAAGAGATCCTTTCAAGCCTCGTTCTAGAAAAATATCTGATATAATAGTGTTACAAAGTAAAAAAATCAGAAATCAGGATTTTCAAACTCAAGCTGTTGAAAATATTAAGTGGCGCATAGATTTTTCTAAGATATTTAACAATCTGAAAGGGAAGAAAGCTTGGTTTTGGCTCATTTTGTGCCTCTTTTTTTTTCAATTTGGTTGGCACTTTGCGCATCTTTTGATTTTTGATACACTTTGTGTATCTTTTAGTTGGCGATATTTCGCATCTTTTCAGCTTTGGGCTCATTTTATGCCTCTTTTTCAATTTATTTGGCGCACTGCGCATCTTTGTAAGCTTTCTCCTTTTCATAATCATTAAAGAGTCTCAGCTGTGAAATTATCTTCCAAATATAGGAGATGACTCTCCACAATAAGGAAGAATGATTCACAAAACAAAAGCCATACATCATATGATAAATGCAATCACTTGGTTTAGAAAATCATAATAGTGACTCAAGACTTTGAAAATACTATTCATATGAGGTAGATTACTGTAGGAAGATAAAACAAATCTCTATTTCAAAAACTAATGTTTTAATTTTGAAAAAGATTTTTATCCAAAAGAAACCATACACCAGTAAAGGAGTTAGAGGAAGAGAAACAATCATCAACGTTTCTTCCCTTTAACAGATCCAGAGGAATCAATCATGCTTACAAGCTTTCAGATAAAATAAGGCAAAACTCTTAGTCAGAAATCCATTTTTTTTTAATTTTCAAACACTTAAAACATTAGAGAAACGAGATGAATCAGTAAATAAAACAGGTAAAAACTAAATCATATCAAAATAAATCCTCAAATTAAACTGACGCTATAGCTAAAATAGAAAGCAGAAGAATAAAAAATAAAAATCACTGAAAGAAAATAATCAAATCAAATAACTAACTAACAGGAACAAAAATAAAGATCAGAGAAATCGGAAATCAGCAGCCATCAGAATCAAGTATTTATATCAATCACTCCTAATTTGGTTCTCAAAATACTGAATGAGTCAAAGGCCAGTGGTTTAGTGAATATGTCAGCCAGCTGATTTTCAGTTGCTACATGATGTAGCTCAATGTCCCCTTTTGTGACATGGTCCCTAATGAAGTGATGCCTTATATCAATGTGTTTGGTCCTAGAATATTGGATTGGATTCTTAGAGATGCAAATGGCACCAGTATTATCACACAGAACAGAAATTGTGCCAACATGTAAACCGAAATCCAAAACTTGTTGCTTTAAACAAAGAACTTGGGCCACACAACTTCCTAAGGCAATATACTCAGCTTCAGCAGTGGAGAGTGCAACTGAGTTCTATTTTCTACTGGACCAGGAGACTAGAGACTGTCCTATGAATTGACAAGTTCCAGAAGTGCTCTTTCTATCCACCCTACACCCCGCAAAGTCAGAATCAGAATATCCAATGATATCAAAAGAGGTGTTGTGCCTAGGGTACCAGATTCCTAGGTTTGGGGTCCCTAAAAGATATCTAAGAATTCTCTTAACAGCATTCAGGTGGGACTCTTTAGGATCAGCCTGAAACCTAGCACAAAGATAGACACTAAACATGATATCAGGTCGGCTAGCAGTTAGGTAAAGTAGTGATCTTATTATTCCTCTATACTTCTTCTGATCAACAGATTTTCCACTTGAATCCTTATATAACTGAACAGAGGAGCTCATGGGAGTATTGATTGGCTTGGCTTTATCCATTTCATATTTCTTCAAAATGTCCTTAGTGTATTTAGATTGATTGAGAAAGGTTCCATCATCCATTTGCCTTATGCTAAACCCCAAAAAGTAGGAAAATTCTCCCATCATACTCATCTCAAACTCCTTACTCATTATCTTAGAAAATGCATTACATAAATACTTATCAGAAGATCCTAAAATTATATCATCAATATAGATCTGGACAATGAGTAAGTCATCCCTATTCTCCTCAGAAAAAGGGTGGTGTCTACACTCCCCTTAACAAACTCTCTTTCTAACAGGAATGTGCTAAGCCTCTCATACCAAGCTCTGGGTGCCTGTTTCAATCCATACAAGGCCTTTTTTAATTTATAAACATGATTTGGATATTGGGAACTCTCAAAACCTGGGGGTTGTTCTACAAAAACATCCTCTTTTATTATCCCATTTGAAAAGGCACTCTTGACATCCATTTGAAACAACTTAAATCCCTTATAACAGGCAAATGCTAGTAGCACTCTAATGGCTTCCAATCTAGCTACAGGGGCAAAAGTCTCCTCAAAATTAATCCCTCAATCTGATTATACCCCTTAGCCACCAATCTTGCCTTATTCCTAACCACCACACCAGAATCATTCATCTTATTCTTAAAGACTCACTTGGTTCCCACAATACTTTGATTTCTAGGTCTTTCTACTAACTCACAAACATCATTCCATACAAACTGATTCAATTCTTCTTGCATAGCTAAGATCCAAAACTCATCCGAAAGGGCTTGATTGATGTTGGTATGTTCAGTCATTGAGATAAAGGCAGAATGGTTTACTTCCTTCCTAAGTCCATGCCTAGTCCTAACACCTTCAAAAGGGTCTCCTAAGATCAGTTCTTTAGGATGACTCGAAGAATATCTCCAATCTCTAGGCAATGTGGTTTGAGGTTCTACCCTCTCCTCCACATTTGCATTTCCAACCCCTTGGGTAATATCCTCTACCTCTTCTTCTTCCTTAATTCTATTAACCTTAGGATCAGATTCATCAAACACCACATGGGTTGTCTATTCCACCACCAAAGTCCTTTTATTGAACACCCTAAAGGATTTCCCCACACTAGAATAACCTAAAAACACTCCTTCATCAGATTTGGGGTCAAACTTTCCTAAGGGTGAATTCCCATTGTTTAGAATGAAAACCTTACAGCCAAAGACATGGAGGTGGGACAGGTTTGGAGTTCTACCCTTAATGATCTCATAAGGTGTCTTGTTCAGTTTTGATCTCACATTCACCCTATTCAGCACATAACAGGCAGTGTTCACCGCTTCAGCCCAGAAGTATTTTGGAAGTGAATACTCGGCAAGTATGGCTCTAGCGGCTTCCACTAAGGTCCTGTTCTTCCTTTCAGCTACCCCGTTCTGCTACGTCCTAGGAGCTGAAAAATTGTGACTAATCCCTTGCTCCGCACAAAAACTTCCAAACTTCACATTCTCAAACTCTCTACCATGATCACTATGAATAATCAGGATCTCACAGCCTAACTTCCTCTGAATCCAAGTGGAGAAGGACTTAAACTCATCAAATGACTCAGATTTGTGGAACAAAAATTTAATCCAAGTGAACCTCGAGTAGTCATCTACAATCACAAATCCATAGACTCTCCCCCCTAAGCTGACAGTGCTAATGGGTCCAAAGAGGTCCATGTGAAGAACTTCTAAAGGTCTAGAGGTGTTAATGTTCTTAACAAAGTGAAAAGAGGACTGGACTTGCTTCCCTAACTGACAGGCATCACACAGGTGATCCTTAGTGAACTTAAGCTTGGGCACACCTCTAACTAAGTCCTTTTGGGTGACTCTCCTAAGGGTTTTCATACTGGCATGACACAATCTCCTATGCCACAACCAAGACTCATCAGCAGCAGTTTTTAAGCAAATTGAATTCTCAGATTTAATGCAACTTACATCCAGCTTGTAGACGTTGATTCTTTGCCCCTGTAAAACAACTTTATCATTTAAGCTTAAAATGTAACCAGTGGGCAAGAATTTGATATTGTATCCTTTGTCACAAAGTTGACTGATGCTCAGCAAGTTGTATTTCAGTCCATCTACAAGCAAAACATTATCAGTCATAAAATTCTTTGAATCACCAATTATACCTGTGCCTACCACCCTCCTGGTGGTGTTATTTCCAAGTGTAACCTTGCCTCCAGCCCTGGCCTCCAGTGAAATGAACTGATTTGCATCTCCAATCATGTGTCTAGAACATCCACTATCCAGGTACCACATGCTCTCATGAGATCTTGTGTGAGAGCACCCCTACAAAAATATCAAACGTCAGTCTTAGGAACCCAAACAGGTTTGGGTTCCTTCTTATGAAAAGAAGAATGTAATGCATGCGTGCTGTGCTGTGAAACAGACAGTTTGGGTCTCCACACCCAATGTGTACTACGGTGAACAGTGCAGGTGTGGAAAATGTGTCCTAACATGCCACAAGAAAAATATCTAACACCAGGAAAAGGATTAACTAAACATCGTGAGTGATAGTGCCTCTTCCTAGAAGTGTATGAAACATGCTTTGATGAACTTGCAGCAGATTTTTCAAAAGTCAGCGGTGCATAAAACTGTTCAAAAGTAGGTGGTTTTTTGTTCTTTTTAAAAGCAGCAATTTTCACTCTTAAAAATTCGTTCTCCTTGTTAAGACTAGCAATCTCAAAAGTTCTTGTACTTTCATTACTTTCTAATTCACATGCCATATCAATCAATTTCTTAAAAGCAGCTTCTAATTCAACATGCGATGTTTTTAATGCATCATGCTCAATAATTAAATCAGAATGCTTTCTATTCAGTTCATCAAACTCATCAAGTAAAGACATGTGATTGCTATCAATAGTTGAATGATCTTTAATCAAAACATCATGCTCTTTTTGCTAAGTCAAATAATCCAGTTTCAAACTAGTATGGGTTTTCTTAAGCTTCCTATACGATGCATAAATTTTTTCATATACTTTAAGTAATTGATCATAGGTAAGCTCACATACCTCTTCCTGGTCCGACTGACCAGGGTGATCATCAGCCATCAGACATAAATTTGTTTCCTCCTCTTCAGCTTCAGTCTCAGAAGAGTCGGATGCAGAGTCTGCCCAGAACACCTTTTGTATCCGCTTCTTATCCTTTCTGAACATTGGTTTCTCCTCACCCTTCTCCTTGCTTGGGTGGGCCTTGAGTGTAGGATAATCCACCTTTATGTGTACAGGCTTCCTGCATTCAAAATAAACAGATTTAGATGAACCTTTAAAATTTCTACTGGTCTTACCTTTGTTCCACTTTTGAAAGTTCTTATTCTTCTTCCTTAGAAAGCTCTTGAATTGCCTTGTGATTAAGGCAACATCATCACTATCAGACCCGGAAGTGCTAGCATCTGAATCTTTGGCCTTTAGCGCCATTGTCTTCTCCTTCTTTCGTTCACCTGCATAAAGTTGTCTTTGGTTCACCCCTTGCTCGTAAGCAATGAGTGATCCAAGTAAGCTGTCAATAGAGTAAGTATTTAAATCTTTAGATTCCGTGATCGCAATAATCTTAGCATCATATGAAGAAGGCAAACATCTAAGAATTTTGTTCACTCTTTCGTAATTAGTTAGTTCTCTTCCTAGAGCATGCAAAGAGGTAACGATTTGAGTGAACCTTGTGTACATTTCTGAAATTGTCTCACTAGCTTTCATGCGAAAAAGTTTGTAATCATGTAACAAGATGTTTATCCTAGACTGTTTGACTTCAGTTATACCTTCACATGTTATACATAATCTATCCCAGATTTCTTTACCCGTTGTACAAGTGGCAACACACATATAGTCTTTAGATTTTAAAGCACAAAAGAAACAGTTCAAACATTTGGCATTTAATTATGCTAAATCATGATCATCAAAAGTCCAATCAGCAAAGGGCAATTTAGTTTTCACATTGTTAATCAATCTAAAAGGTGGTTCATATCCATCCTTCACTAGCATCCACATACGATAATCGATTGATTGAAGAAAAGTAGACATGCGTGTTTTCCAAAAATCAAAAGGAATATTATCAAACAACGGTGGTCTTGTAATAGAATAACCTTCAGCAGTATTACGATTGTTATAGTTAGCCATGGATCAAATTCAAAAGTTTTTAAACTTAAATTTTGAATCTCGCTCTAATACCACTTAAAAGTTTGATAGGGATGTTAAGCCCTAGTGAACTAGTCCCGAGGCTAACCAAGAGGGGGGGGGGGGTGAATTGGTTATTTAAAAATTTCACTAGCAATGGAGAAATCTTTTCGATACTTAGCAGCGGAAATAAGTAAACAAGAACGAAAAGATCAATCACAGATATTCACCCAAGCAGTTAATATCAGAAAAGTAAAGTGCATAATAGAATCATAAAAGTAAACCAGATTTTATAGTGGTTCGGTCAATTTGACCTACGTCCACTCCTCAGAGCCTCCCCTCCAGGTATTGCACTAAACAAAAAGTGACTCTCCTTTTGCTCCCACAGCAAGGCGGAGAAGCCTGTACAAGAACCTCCTTTCCACCACCAGGTGAGGCAGAGAACCTAACCTCCTTTTGCTTCCTCCTGAAGCAAGCAGAGAACCTTTGAACGCCTTATTCTTCCACCTGAAGCGGGCAGAGAACCCCGGATCTTCTTGCGAATGATCCTCCCACAACGAACACCAACTAGACGAAAGACGACGAGCTGAGAAGATGACTCTGATCCGTGCTTGTAGCAACCTTAGTGAATCCCTCACTAACTCCCCCTCACAAGATCCTCTCTCTCTCTCTAGGGTTTCTCTGGGAAGGAAAGTGGCAAAAGATTTTTCTTGTTTCAAGAAAAAGTACTTTTATAGGAGGGCTTAAAATTTACCCTAAATCTTAACTTGTCGGCCAAGATCATCCAGGATGATCGATAGATCGTCCTGTACGATCAGTTCAAAATCAGCTGATTTAGCCTGGACGATCTAGCTCTTCTAGACGATCAGTAGAAAAAGTTGTTCATATCGTCCCGTACGATGTTGCGATCGTCCGGGACGATTAGTGTAAATCTAGGAATATCATCCAAAAGATAGTTCGGGTCGTCCAGAGAAAACTGTGCTAGACGACCAAAAAATGACTTGATCGTCTAGGAGGATAAGGGTATCGTCCTGTACGATTAGTTCAAAAAGTGCCAAAATCGTCCTGAGCACAGTTCGGGTCGTACAGCTGAAATGCACAAGACGATCATGATCGTCCGGGACGATCCTGCGATCATCTAGGATGATATGATCGTATCAATCAAATATAAATTGCTTTCCTTAATTACCAGATTAATTTAGGCATGATTGTACTGAATCTTCCAGGACGATACACGTATCGTCCGGGACGATCAGACCAAATATCTAAAAATAAAAACTTGCCTAACTTGATCTGGTGGCTGAGAATTTTTGATTTGAGCATATCGTCCCGTACGATCTAAAGATCATCCAGAACGATCTGCTTAATAAGACCCTCTTAACTTGGTCGCCCTAATTAGGGTTTCTATTTTTTACTTGATCGTCTAGGACGATGTGACTATCGTCCAGGATGATCTGAATAAAAATTTGAACAGAAACTCTAATTCACTCAAGCTCTCCCCTGAGTGTGTGTGTGCAAGGTTACTTAGCTAGGGGATCAGTTACATTACAATTGACTCAAGAAAAAGAAAATAATACACTTAGACACACTAGGACCCGATCTTGAGTTTGCTTGAGTTGCTCATGATCTTTTGTACCTGAAACGGGTTAGCCAAGCAAAACATAATAGAGACATGTTTTTCATCATCAAAATCATATTTGCAACATTTTCTAAAATAATGAGTAAAGAGTTTGAGATGAGTATGATGGGAGAAATGTCCTATTTTTTGGGGTTTAGCTAAGGTAAATGGATGATGAAACTTTTCTTAGTCAATCAAAGTATACTAAGGAAATTGTAAAGAAATATGTAATGGATAAAGCCAAGCCAATAAATACTCCCATGAGCTCCACTGTCCAGTTAAATAAGGATTCAAATGGAAAATCTGTTGATCAAAAGAGTACAGAGGAATAATTGGATCACTGCTTTACTTAACTGCTAGCTGACTTGATATGATATTTAGTGTTTGTCTCTATGCTAGATTTCAAGCTGATCCTAAAGAATCCCACCTGACTGTAATTAAGAAAATCCTTAGATATCTCTTAGGGACCCCAAACTTAGGAATCTGGTATCCTAGACACAACACTTCTTTTGAAATTATCGGATATTTTGATTCTAATTTTGAAGGGTGTAGGGTGGATAGAAAGAGCACTTCTGGAACTTGTCAATTCATAGGACAGTACTTAATCTTCTCGTCCAGTAGAAAACAAAACTCTGTTGCACTTTTCACTACCAAAGCTGAGTACATTGCCTTAGGAAGTTATGTGGCCCAAGTTCTTTGGTTGAAGTAACAAATCTTAGATTTAGGATTACCTGTTGCCACAATTTTAATTCTATGTGATAACACTAATGCCATCTGCATCTCTAAAAATCCTATCCAACACTTAAGGACCAAATATATTGACATAAGGCATCATTTCATTAGGGACCATATTACCATAGGAGATATTGAGTTACACCATGTAGCAACTAAAAACCAACTGGTTGACATCTTTGTTAAACCACTGGCCTTTGACACATTCAACATCTTAAGAACCAGATTGGGTGTGATTGACATAAATGCATAAATTTGATGATTACTAATTTTTGAATTTTCTGTTTTTCATTTTTCTTTTATTTTTGTTTGATTTTATTATCTGTTTCTTTTTTGGTTTTTATTCTCTGCTGATTTTCTTTTGTTGTTATTGTTTACCTGATTTGGTTATTCCTTTCTATGCACTTTCCTCTTATTTTTGATTTACTATTTATTTTCTTTAGAATCAGATCACTATTCAATACTGCTGATAAACTTGATTTCTAAATGAGAGTTTTGCCTTGCTTTTATTTAGAAGCTTGTAACCAGTGATTGACTTCTCTAAAATAGTTAAAGGAAAGATTGATGATTGTTTTCTCTTCCTCTAACTTCTTTAATGGTATATTTTTCTTTTTGAATAGAAATCTTTTTCAAAATTAAAAAGCTGGACTTTGAAATAGAGATATTTTTATCTTCCTACAGTAATCTATCTCATATGAGTAGTGTTCCAAATCATTAAATCACTTTCATATTTTCTTAATCAAGTGGTTGCATTTATCATATGAGAATGATTCAATTTTATGGATTATTATTCCTTATGTAGGAGAGTGAGTCTTCTTTTCTTCTCTTATACCTGGAAGTTAATCTCACAACTGAGAGTCTTTTAGAGGTTTTGACAAAAGGAAAGCTTGTAAAAGATGCACAAAGTGAGCCAATCAACTGAAAAAAGAGGCATAAAATGAGCCCAACACTAAAAAGATGCACAATATTTGCCAATAAAATTGGAAAGAAACACAAAGTGTATCAAAAATCAAAAGATGTGCAAAGGGCGCCAAATAATTTAAAAAAGGGGCACAGAATGAGCCCATAAAGAAATCAGCTTCCTCCTCTTTCAAATCTTTAAAAAATCTTAGAAGAACTCATGTACCACTTAATATATTCAAACACTTGAGAGTGAAAATCATGATTTTTTATTCTCTAATTTGTAATACTATTTTATCAGATATTTTTCTAGAACGAAGTATGAAAAGATTATGTTTCTTATCTAACGTCTTCTCTTTTGAATTATATTTTTATTTCAAAAGAATTTAAACCTATAAGTTATCCGAGGTAGGAGTTACAAAAATTGATTTTCCAACTTTTCTGGATTTCAACCCGTCGATTTCTTCTTATTGGCTTTTGAATTGAAAATTAAGTAAAATTCTAATTTACTGGGGCAGATCGATTTTAAAAAAAATGTTTTTGTGGTTGTTTTCCTGTTTTATTTCTTTTAGTTTTTTCTTTCTTTACCTTGATTTTATTTTTTTGTGGTTTTTGGATCCCCTGATCATTCCTCTCCATCCTTCATTTTTTTTATTTTTTGTTCACATTATCCTGGATGATCCTCACATCATGTTGGACGATATAATCAACTCATCCCCATCATGAACCAACGACTGATCTGAACTAATTATTGGTGATCGTCCTAGATGATACACCTCATCATCCTAGATGATCCACATAACAACAGTTGGATGACTTGAATTTGTCCCGTCTAATTCATTAATTACATATCATCCTAGATGTTCCAAGTAATCATCCTAGACAATACTTTTTGTCAAAAGTCATCCAGCTTGATTCCTCAGGATGATCATTTGAGTCTAATCATCCTGGATGATTATCGCCTTTTTGGCCAATCATCCAGGTCGACATTATTGCGGCAAATCATCTCGGACGATATCACGATCGTCCTGGATGATATTTGCAAATCTTGAAATTCAGCCCAAGTTCAAGATTTTCTTCACTCCAATCTCCTTCCTCCCTTCATATCCTTCTTCCTTTCAGTCAAACACACCAATGGCCAGTGGAAAATGCTCCAGAATGTTTACTGGAAGCTCCTCAAGGGGAACTATGGATCCCCGCTTCACTGATGCAGTAGATCAGGCTACATATCTTCGATACAAGACTGCTAGCATGACTTCATCTAAAATTGTCAGTCCTCACACCCTTACATACCCGGTACTCGATCTATTTTCCCACACTACTCTCACCTTCATTCTGAACTCTTATATGAATTCTTTTCTAGTCTATGCATCTACTCTACCTATACTTCACTCCAATCCTATGTAACCAAATGACATGTAGATATCACCTATCAGGACTGCCATGAACTTCTTCAACTTTCTACCACTGGAGAAAAGCTTCATCTCATTGCCTTAGATCCTGCTTTCAACTGGAATCCAGTTAATCAGGTTCTAAGGAATACTAATGTCTCATACCATGATGGTGCCTCTAGCTCATTGGTTAAAGATTCTAGGACCATCCAACATGTCCTCAGAACTTCCATAATTCCCTAGGCTGGTGATCGGGTTCACATTACTCCCTTACTTTCCATTACCACCTACTATATCACGACTCATATGGAATTCAATGCTACTGATCTTCTCTTTCATTACATTGAGCACTTGACTAGCATTAGGGATCTAGGACATAGAATGAAACAAAACTTAGCCCTATGGCACATCATTGCTCATGTCATTGAAACCAAGTACAATATTTAGTATCCTACCCCTCCAAATTATCCACCCTCCTACACAAATAGCTCCTTCCATGTCCTTCACAGCACTCATCTCCATCCGGAGCCCACGAAGGCTGCAGAGGCCGAGGAGGAAGTTATTCCTGCACTTGCTCCTATCCACCAGCAGTCACCATTTGATCAGTTGTTGGATAGATTTGACTAGTGGTAGGCCCGCTTTGACTCGTATGTGGTTGCATAGGAGCAGCATCATGTAGAAGATGTTGATTAATTCAATGCATATGTCACCTAGCAGCAACAGCAGCATGACCAGGATATGGCCTGGTTTGGAGAACAGTTCTCCACCATCTATAACCTTTTTCAGCCACCACCACTTCTTCCTCCACCTGATCAGGGTCCCTCCTAATATTAGCTTAGTTGATTTTCCTATTTGTTTTTCTTTGATATTTTTGTTCTGTCATTCTTCTCTAGGTTATTCTATGTGATTTCTATTTATTTTTCTGTTTCCTTCTTTTTGAGATTTCAAAAGAGGGAGTAGTGTCAATTTTGTAATGTTTCGTACATGTTTTTGTGAAATCTGAATTTCTTATGTTTAATTATTTTCTCTTTGGCATATGTGTTAATCTATTTACTCTGCTTAATTTGAAATAGCCTAATAAATGTTTGCCATCATAAAAAAAAAGGGGAAATTGTTGTAAATCTGGACTCAAGGATTACAATTTTGTTGATAACAAACATTTCTGCTTCTTTTTGAATGCCTAACCTTTCAGGTCCACAAGATCAAGTGCAATTCAAGCCAGCTCAAGATTGAGTCTGTTTGGGTTCAGATGTAATTTTTCCCTTTCTTGAGTCAAATATAATGTAATGGATCCCCAAGCTAAGTAACCTTGCACACACACACACTCCGGGGGAGAATTTTAGTGATTTAGAGTTTTTATTCTATTTCGATCATATCATCCTTGATGATCGAAATATCATCCTAGATGATCCATTTAAAATAAAAACCCTAATTAGGACAGCTATGTTAAGTCGGACTGATCAAGCAGATCGTCCTGGATGATCCGCCTATCATTTGGGATGATATGCTCATATCAAAACTTCTCATCCATCTGACTTATTTAGGTAGGTTTTTATCTTTAGGATTTCTGTCTAATCATCTAAGATGATATACGTATCAGCTTAGACAATTCATTATAATAATGCTTAAATTAGTCATGTGATTAAGGAAAGTAATTAAGGACTGATTAATCGATCACATCATCCTGGATGATAGCAATATCATCTGAGATGATCAGTTATAAATCCACATTATCCAATATAACTTTTTTGGATGACCCGATTGATGTGCTAGATGATATGGTTATATTTATACTAATCGTACAGGATGATAGACTTATCATCCTAGACGATCAGTTATATTAAAATCGTCTAGCATAGTTATCATGAATGACCCGACCTATATACTGGATGATATTGGTAATTTTTGAACTAATCGTACAGGATGATAGACATATCATCCAGGATGATCAAGTCATTTTTTATAGATCATCTAGACTTTTTCTCCTGGACATCCCAAACTATGTACTGAATGATATTCCAGATTTAGAACTAATCAGCCAGGACGATCACAGGATCATCCCGGATGATCAGAATAAACTATATCTTCTAATCATCGAGAAGAACTAGATCGTCTAAGCCAAAAGGGGCTGATTTACACTGATCGTACAAGACGATCGCAGTATCTTCCTGGACGATCTTTGATGTCAAGTTGAAATTTAGGGCAATTTTTGAGCCCTTCTATTTAAGCTCTCTTATTTGTTAATGGGAAGACATTTTGCTGCTATCCTCACCTAAGAGAGTCTTGAGAGGGAGAGGGAGAGCTTGGGAGAGAGAGAGAGAGAGAAAGAGAGAGAGAGAATCTTGTGAGGGGGAGTTTGTGTGGTGTTCACAAAGGTTGCTCCAAGTAAGGATTCGGGTCATCTTCTCTAATCGTCATCCCTTATTCCTTGGTGGCTCTGTGAGAATGATCATCTGCAAGAAGATTGAGGCTCTCTTCTTAGTTTAGGAGGAAGAGAAAGAAGGTAAGGTTCTCTGCCTGCTTCAGGAGGAAGCAAAAGGAGTTTGGGTTCTCTGCCTGCTTTAGGAGGAAGCAAAAGGAGTTTGGGTTCTCTGCCTTACCGGGGTCGGTGAAAAAGAGTTTTTGTAAAGGCTTCTCTGCCTTGCTGTGGGAGCAGAAGGAGAGTCACTGAGTTTTAGTGCAATACCTTGAGGGGAGGCTTCGGGTAGTGGATGGAGGTCAAGTTGATTGGACCACTATAAAATCTAGTGTGTCCTTTCTTTTATTGGTCTACTTTTTAATTTCTGCACTTTACTTTCATATGGATGATCATGTGATTAAAGTTACTATTTTGGTTAATTAATCATCTCAACATCAACATGCTATTGCATTTGTTTTAAAACATTTGATAAGGTTTTCAAAATCATTTTTACTAAAGAATTTTTAAAACTACTAATTCACCAACCCACCCCCCCTCTTGGTTAGACTCAGGCTAGTTCATAAGGGCTTAACATCCCTAACAAACTTTCAATTTTAAATGTTAAGTAAGCTTGGGTGAGTAATCAGTGACCTTCTGGGAAATTTTGGGATTAGTATTTTGAATGTGTTACTCCTTAAATAAATAGTTTTGATAATGACATATTACCTCATTTAAGTAAAAGGGGTAAGAATTTAAGAGGAAACTTCATAAATGAGTAAGCTTCGGTGAGGGATGGGAGCAAGCTTTGGTGAGGGATGGTAAACCCTCAAGATTTTAAGATTTTGAGTGTGAAGCTTCTTAAATAAAAAGGTTTAACAGTAAGGTGTGACCCTACATAAAGAGAAAGGGTTATAATTTTATAAGAAAACTTCATTATAAAGTAAGCTCGAGTAATAAAAGCATGACCTTCTGAGAAATTTTGGGGTAAAGTATTTTGAGTGTGTAACTCAAATAAAAAGTTTTGAGCGTGGGGTGTAATCCCACATAAGTTGAAAAGCTTTAAATTTTTTAAAAAAAACTTCATAGATAAGCAAGTTTGGGTAAGGGATGCTTGACCTTTTGAGTGGTTTCAGGTTTAGGGTGTTTGAATATGAAACACCTTAAATAAAAATATTTTGAGTATATAGTATAACCCCACTTAAGTTTAAAAGGTTGGATTTACTTGATAAAACTTCATAATTAGACTATCTACGGTGAGGGATCAGTGACCTTCTAAAAGTTTTAGGGTTTAGGGTTTGAATGTCAAAATCCTTAAATTAAAAAGTTTTGAGTATGGCGTGTGACCCCACTTAATGAGAAAGGGTTAAAATTTTATGAGAAAACTTCATAGTTTAGCTAGCTCGGGTGACCTCTTGAGAAGTTTCAGGGTTTAGATTTTTGAATGTAAAACTTCTAAGATAGAAAAGTATTTGAGTGAGGTGAAACCCCACTTAAGGAGAAAGGATCAAAATTTCATGATGGAACATCATAATTAAGCTAGATAGGGTGTGGAATTGGTAAAATCCTTAGATGTTTGGGGATTTAGGGTTTTGAATGTGAAACTATTTAATTAAAAAGTTTTGAGTATGAGGTGTAATACCATCTAAGGAGAAAGGATCAAATTTAATAAGAAAACTTCATAGTTAAGCTAACATAAGGGACTCCTAGGAAATTTTAGGTTTGAAGGTGTTGAATATGCAACTCCATAAATAAAAAAGTTTTGACAATAGGGTGTAACCTCACTTTAGGAGAAAGGGTCAGAACTTTGTGAGGAAACTTCATATTTAAGCAGGCTTGGGTGAGGGATTGGTGACCTCTTAAATTAATTTTGGGTTTAAGGTTTGAATGGGAAACTCCAAATTTTTTTTAATTTTTTTAGTATGGGGTGTGACCCTTCTTAACGTGAAAGGCTAGGAATTTTGTGGGGAATGTTAATAGTAAAGGGAACATTGGTGAGGTATGTGTGATGTTCTAGGAATTTTTGGTGATTGCGTTTTGAATGTTAAAATCCTAAAATAAAAAAGATATAAATGTGGGGTGTAGCCCAACTTTAGGAGTAATTATTAGAATTTTATGAGGAAACTTTATAGTTAAGGAAGCTCGGACGTTGGACTAGTGACCTCCTCAAAAGTTTTAGCGTTTTGGATTTTGAATGTTAAACTTCCTAATAAAAAAGTTTTGAGTGTGGGATTTAACCCCACTTAAGGAGAAAGGGTTAGAATTTTATGAGAAAACTTTATAGTTAAGCAAGCTCGGGTGACCTCTTAAGAAGTTTTGGGGTTTAGGGTTTTGAATTTGAAACTTCCTAAATAAAAAAGTTTTTAAGTATAAAGTGTAACCTAATTTAGGAAGAAATTGTTAGAATTTGTTGTGGAAAGTTTGTTATTAAACTAACTAGGGTGAGGAATTGGTGACATCCTTAGGGGTTTTAAGTTTAAGGTTTTGAATTTGATATTGCTTAAATAAAAAGTTTTGAGTATGATGTGTAATACCACATAAGGAAAAAAGTGTTTGAATTTTATGAGTTAGGGATATCTGGCCCTTGGGATGTTTTAGACTTTAAGGTTTTGAATGAGTAACACCTTAAATAAAAATGTTGAGTATGGGGTGTAACCCTACATAAAAAGAATGGGTTGGAAGTTAAACCAAAAAGTTCTTTTTTAAGCAAGTTTGGGTGATAAATGGGTGACCTTATGTGATGCTTTGGGGTATAGAATTTTGAATGTGAAGATCCTTAAATAAGAAAGTTTTGAGTATGAGGTGTAACTTCACTTATGTTGAAAGGCTTTAAATTTTATGGGGAAACACCATAGTTAAACAAGATCAGCTCAGGAATAGGTGACCTCTTGGGATGTTTTTTGGTTCAGAGTTTTGAATATCAAACTCAATAAATAAGAAAGTTTTGAGTATGGGGTGTAACACCACATAAGGTGAAAGAGTTGATATTTTATGAGTTTACTTTCTTGATAAGAAACATATGGTGAGGTATCAATAACCTCCTAGAAAGTTTTGGGGCTTAGGGATTTATTGGAAACCCCTTAAATAAAAAAGTTATGAGTATGGGGTGTAACCCCATTTTAGGAGATAGGGTTGGAATTTTATGAGGAAACTTCATAGTTATCAAGCTCGGGTGTGAGATGAATGAATACTAAAAATTTTTGGGAATAAGGTTTTGAATGCGAAACTGTGAAAATATAAAAGTTTTGAGTTTGGGGTGAAACCCTACTTTAATAGTAACAGTTAAAATTTTATGAGGAAACCTTATGGTTAGGCACAGTTGGGTGTTGGATCAGAGACCTCCTCAAAAGTATTGGTATTTAGGATTTTGAATGATAAACTTCTTAATAAAAAATTTTTGAGTACGTGGTGTATCCCAAATTAAGGAGAAAGGGCTAAAATTTTATGAGGAAACTTTGTTAAGCAAACTCAAATGACCTCCTAGAAAGTTTTGGGGTATTAGATTTTGAATATAAAACTTCTTAAATAAAAAAAGTTTTTGAGGCTGAGGTGTAAGCTCGCTTAAGGAGAAAGGGTCAAAATTTTATAAGGAAACTTCATTGTTAAGCTAGCTAGGGTGAGGTGTTGGTGATATCAATAGATGTTTGGCATTTAGGATTTTAAATGTGAAATTGTTTAATTAAAAAGTTTTGATTATGAGGTGTAACGCAACTTAAAGCAAAAAAAGTTAAAATTTTTTTAGGAAACTTCATATTTAAGCATACTTGTATGTGGGATGGATGACCCTTGGGGTGTTTTCGAGTTTAAGGCTTTGAATGTGAAACACCTTAAATAAAAAAGTTTTAATTACGGGGTGTAACTACACATAAGGAGAAAGGGTTAGAATTTTGTGAGGAAAATTTATTGTTAAGCAAGTTCATGTGATAAATGGGTGACCGCATGGGAGGTTTTGAGCTAAAGTATTTTGAATTTGAAACTTCTTAATAAAGAAAGTTTTGAGTATGGGGTGTAACCCCACTTTAGTTGGATGGCTTGGAGTTTTTTTTTTGGAAACTTCATAGTTAAGATAGCTTGGGTAAGGGATGGGTGACCTCCTTGGAGATTTCATAGTTTAGGGTATTGAATGTGAAACTCCACAAATAAAGAAATTTTAAGTATGGGGTATAAACCCATTTTATGAGAAAGGGTTAGAATTTTATTAGAAAACTTCATAGTTAGTTATTTGCTTAGCTACTTCAATGAGTATGTGCTGGAGTTGGCTATTGGTATGGATGTTGATTGAGTTGTCTCTATTGTTGTTGTAAATTCTCCTATAGCTCTTACTATATTTGGTTTGCTGCTTCTTTGCAATATGTCACTTTGTTGTTTAATTGTTGGAATGGTCTGGACATTAGGATTGGAGGTGAGATAATGGATTTGTTGGGGGGGGGGGGGGGGGGGGGGGGGGGGGGGGGCGCTGTTGCTTTCTTCTCCTTGTGTTTACTATAAATATGGAGGTCATTATTGGTGCTGTTTGAATTACCCCACCCCTACTGATTTAAAAGACCATATATTACATACCACTTGGGGTTCCAGCCTATTTAAGGGTATTTCGGGTATGAATACCACTCTTTAGTTCTCTCTTCCCAATTCTAGTATTATGTCTTTTCTTCTTATCCCGATGGCTCATGCGAATTTGGCTCCTTGGATCACTATTGATAATGGTTGAATTTCTATCCCATTAAGCTCTCTTCATTCTTTGACTTTTTGGCTCACTAGAAGGAGAGAGACTGTTGGGATGGACACTGTCATTTCATCTCTATTTATTATTGTCTAAAGGTTATTATTGAAGGTTTTTTTTGTTATTTGTATCCTATTTTTATTGTCTATTTGCAGTTATCTTTTGTAGGTCTATTGTGTCCTTTTAATTTGTTATACTTTGGACTATTTGTGTAGCTGTGCAATATGATCATATGAAAGGGATCTATTCTATTGATCAATTTTTGTCTTTTTTTTTGGGTGGAAAATTGGTGCTTCAAGACTATCATTTGAGCTTTACCATTTTTGGGTGTTGGCTTCTTGCCACCCTAGAATGTTCCTAGGTTCTCTTATACTTTTTGTTAGTAGGGATCTTGAGCTCATAAGATTTATTTTGACTTTTTTGTAGCTCTTTTGAGTAGTAGTGAGCTTGAGGTCCCTCTTAAGAACCTTGTAATTTTAATTTTAAACAACACGTAGGCCCCTCTATGGGTTTCCCTAGAAAAAGCAAGCTAGGGAGAGGGATCGGTGACCTCCTGAATAGTTTTGGTTTTAAGGTTTAGGGCTTAATGTAAAACTCCATAAATAATTTTTTTTTTGAGTATGGGGTGTGACCCCACTAAAGGAGAAAGTACTGGAATTTTATGAGCAAACTTCATAGTTAAGCAAACTAGTTTAACGAATGTGTGACATTCTAGGAATTTTTATTGATTGGGTTTTGAATGTTAAACTCCTTATTAAAAAGTTTTGGGTAAGAGGTTTAACCCCACCTACGCATTGACGGCTTAGAATTTTGTAAGGAAACATTATAGATATGAAAGCTTGGGTGTGGAATCAGAGACCTCTTAGGAAGTTTTGAGAGTATTTTGGAAGTGAACTCCTTAAATAATGATGTTTTTGAGTATGGGGTGTAACCCCACTTAAGGAAATAAGGGTCAGTATTTTATGTGAAAAATTCATAGTTCAGTACAGTTGTGTATGGGATGGGTGACCTCTTGGGAAGTTTTGAGGGTTATGGTTTTGAATGTGAAATTGCTTAAATAAAAAGTTTTAAGTATGAGGAATAACAAACTTAAGGAGAAAGAGTTAGAATTTTATGAGGAAACTTCATAGTTAAGAAAGCTTGGGAGAGGGATGGATGACCTTCAAGAAATTTAAGATTTTGAATGTGAAGCTTCATAACTAAAAATTATTTTAGAATGCGCTATAACCAAGCATAAGGAGAAAGTGATGGAATTTTATGAGGAAACATCATAGATAAACAAGCACTGTTGATAAATAGGTGACCTCATAGGATGTTTTGGGGTATAGAATTTTGAAGGTGAAAATCCTTAAGTAAGAAAGTTTTGAGTATGTGGTGTAACCCGACTTAAATTAAATGGCTTTAAATTTTATGAGGAAGCTTCATGGTTAACTATGTTTAGGTGAGGGATGGGTGACCTCATGGGAAGTTTCAAGGATTGGGATTTTGAATGTAAAACTTGATAAATGAAAAAAAATTTAGTATGTGTTCTAGCCCACTTTAGGAGAAAGGGTGGAAATGTTATGAGGAAACTTCATAGTTATTAGCATTTAGGGAAGCTTGGGTTAGGGATGGCTAACCCATGGGATGTTTAAGAGTTTAAAGTTTTGAATGTGAATCACCTAAAATAAAAAAGTTTTGAGTATGGAGTGTAACCTTACATAAGGAGAAAGGATTAGAATTTTATCAAGAGAGTTCTCTATTAGGAAAGCTCGTGTGATAAATGGGTGACCTTGTGGAAAGTTTCAAGGTATAGTGTTTTGAGTGAGAAACTCCTTAAATAAGAATGTTTTTGTATGGGGTGTAATCCCACTTAAGTTTAAAGGTGCAGAATTTTTTAGGAAACTTGAGGATTAAGATAGATTAAGAGAGGGATGGGTAAGCTCCTTGGAAACCTCAATATTTAAGGTGTTGAATGTGAAACTCCATAAATAAAAAAGTTTTAAGTATGGGTGTAAACCCACAACAGGAGAAAGGTTTAAATTTTTTGAGGAAACTTCATTGCTAAGAAGTATAGGGAGAGGGATCAGTTACCTCTTAGAAAGTTTCAAGGTTTAGGGTTTGATTATGAAATTCCTTAAATAAAAATGTTTTGAGTATGCGGTACTTCCCCATTTAAGGAGTATGGGTTAGAATTTTTTGAAGAAACTTCATATTTAAGAAACTGTGAAGTTTCGAGGTTTAAAGTTTTGAATGTGAAACTCCTTAAATAAAAAGTTATAAATATGAAGTGTATCCCCACTATAGGAGAACGGGTTGGAATTTTATGAGGAAACTTCATAGTTATCAAGTTCGGGTGTGGAATACATGAATACTAGGAATTTTTTTGGATAGGATTTTGAATGTTAAACTCCATAAATAAAAAAGATTGAGTATGGGGTGCAAACCAAATTTAGGAGAAAGGGTTGGAGTTTAATAAAAAAACTTCATGGTTAAGCATGCTTAGGTGTTGGATCAATGACCTCCTCAGATGTTCTTATATTTAGGATTTAGAATGTTAAACTTCCTAAATAAAAAAATTTTGAGTATGGGGTGTAATGCCTTTTAAGGAGAAAGGGTTAGATTTTTATGAGAAAACTTTATAGTTAAGCAAGCTTGATTGATCTCACGGGGAGTTACAAGGTTTAGGGTTTTGAATGTGAAACTTCTTAACCCTAGTTAAGGTGAAAATGTCAGAATTTTATGAGGAATCTTCATAATTAAGCTAGCTTGGGTGAGAGCCTGGTGACATCCTTGGATATTTTTGGGTTTAGGGTTTTGAGTATGAAATTGCTTAAATAATATGTTTTTATTACGAAGTGTAATACCACATAAGGACAATGGGTTAGTATTTTATGAGAAAACTTAATAGTTAAGGAAACTTGGGTGAGGGATGGCTGACCCTTGGGATATTTAGAGTTTAAGTATTTGAATGTGAAACACCTTAAATAAAAATGTTTTCAGTATGGAGTGTAACACTATATAAGGAGAAAGGGTTAAAATTTTATGAGGAGACTTCATCGTTAAGTAAGCACGGATGATAAATGGCCGACCTTGTGGAAAGTTTCAGGGTATAGTGCTTTGATTGAGAAACTCCTTAAATAAGAAAGTTTCAAGTATGGGTTGTAACCCCACTTAAGTTAAAAGGCTTGGAATTTTATTAGGAAACTTTGTAGTTAGCATATATCTAGTGAGGGATGGGTGACTTCTTGGGATGTTTGAGGCTTTAGATTGCTGAATGTGAGACACCATAAATAAATAAAAAATTAATTATGCGGTGTAAACCCACTACAAGAGAAAGGGATAGAATTTTATGAGAAAACTTCATAGTTAAGCAAGATAGGCAAAGGCATCGTTGTCATCTTGAAACATTTTAGGGTTTAGGGTTCATTTATGAAACTCCTTAAATAAAAAAACTTTTGGGTATTGGTTGTAACCCTACTTATAGAGTAAGGGTTAGAATTTTGTGAGGAAACTTCATAGTTAAGCAAACTTGGGTGTGGAATTAGTGACCTCCTGGAAGTTTTGAGGTTTAGAGTTTTGAATGTGATACTCTATAAATAAAAAGTTTTTTGAAACTGGGGTATAACCCCACTTCAGAAGAAAGGGTTTTTATGTGGAAACATAATAATTATTTAGCTTGGGCGAGGGAAGTATGAATACTAAGAATACTTGTGGATTGGGTTTTGAATGTTAAACTCCATAAATAGAAAAGTTGTAAGTATGGGGTATATCCCTGCTTTAGGAGCAAGGGTTAGAATTTTATGAGGAAAATTTATAGTTAAGGATACTCAGGTGTTCGATCAATGACCTTCTCAGAAGTTTTGGCATTTAGGATTTTGAATGTTAAACTTATTAAATAAAAAAATTTTGAGTATGGGATGTAACCCCACCTAAGGAGAAAGGGTTAGAAATTTATGAAGAAACTTTATAGTCAAGCAAGCTCGAGTGACCTCCTAGGAAGTTTCGTGGTTGAGGGCTTTGATTGTGAAACTTATTAACTAAAAAAGTTTGAGTATGAGGTGTAACTCCCCTTAAGGTGAAAGTGACAAAATTTATAAGGAATTTTTAAGTTCAGCTAGCTTGAGAGAGGGCTTGGTGGCATCCTTGGATGTTTTGGGGTTTAGAGTTTTGAATGTGAAACTTCATAACTGAAACATTTTTATTATCAGGTGTAATACCACTTAATGGGTTGGAATTTTATGAGGAAACTTGATTGTTAAGGAAGGTTGGGTGAAGGATGGATGACCCTTAGGATGTTTTAGAGTTTAGGATTTTGAATGTGAAACACCTTAAATAAAAATATTTTGAGTATGGGGTATAACCCTACATAAGGAGAAAAGGTTGGAATTTTACATGGAGACTTTTTTGTTAAGCAAGCTTAGGTGATAAATGGCTTGTGAAAAAATTTAGGGTATAAAGTTTTAAATGTAAAACTCCATAAATAGGAAAGTTTTGAGTATGAGGTGTAACACTATATAAGTTGAAAGTCTTGGAATTTTATTATGAAACATCAATGTTAAAATAGATTGGGTATGGGATGTGTGACCTCCATTGAAGTTTTAGTGTTTAGGGTGTTGAAAATGAAACTCCCTAAAAAAAAGTTTTATGTATGGGTTGTTAACCCACTACATGATAAGGGGTTCGAATTTTATGAGGAAACTAAATAGTTAAGTAAGATAGAGAGAGGGATTAGTGACCTCTTAAAAAGTTTTCAGGTTTAGGGTCCAATTGTGAATCTCCTTAAATAAAAAAGTTCTGAGTATAGGGTGTATCCCCACTTAATGAATACGGGTTATAATTTTGTGAGGAAACTTTAAGCAAGCTCGGGTGTGGAATTAGTGACCTTCTGAGATGTTTTGAGTTTTAGAGTTTTCAATGTGAAATTTCATAAATAAAAACGTTTTGTGTAAGGGGTGTAACCCCACTTCAAGGGAAAGGGTTGAAATTTTATGCAAAAACTTCATAGTTATGCAAGCTATGGTGAGATATCTATGACCACCTACAAGGTTTCTTGGCTTAGGGTTTGAATGTTAAACTCCATAAATAAAAAAGTTTTAAGTATGGGGTGTAACCCCAATCTAGGAGTAAGAGTTAGAATTATATAAGGAAGCTTTATAGTTAAGCATGCTTGGGTGTTGGATCAATGACCTCCTTAGAAGACTTGGCATTGAGAGTTTTTAATGTTAAACTTCTTAAATTTAAAAATTTTGAGTATGGGGTGTAATCCCACTTTAGGAATAAGGGTTAGAGATTTATGAGGAAACTTCTTAGTTAAGCATACTCAGGTGTTGGATTTGAGGCCTCCTCAAAAGTTTTGGCATTTAGGATTTTGAATGTTAAACTTCTTAATAAAAATGTTTTAAGTACAGAGAGGAACCCCAGTTAAGTAGAAAGGGTTAAAATTTTATGAGAAAACTTTGTAGTTAAGCAAGCTCAGATGGCCTCCTAGAAAGTTTTGGGGTTTAAGATTTTGAATATAACACTTCTTAAATAAAAAAAGATTTTAAGGCTGAGGTGTAATTTCGCTTAAGGAGAAAGGGTCAACATTTTATAAAGAAACTTCATTGTTAAGCTACGTAGGGTGAGGTGTTGGTGATTTCATTAGATGTTTTGGGGTTTAGGATTTTGAATGTGAAATTATTTAATTAAGAAGTTTTGATTATGAGGTGTAATGCCGCTTAAAGCAAAAATGTTAGAATTAATGAGGAAACTTTATATTGAAGCAAGCTTGTATGAGCGATGGATGCCCTTGGGATGTTTTAGAGCTTAAGGTTTTAAATGTGAAACACCTTAAATAAAAAAGTTTTGATTATGAAGTGTAACTATACATAAGGAGAAAGGGTTAGAATTTTGTGAGGAAACTTTATTGTTAAGCAAGCTCAGGTGATAAATGGATGACCGCGTGGGAAGTTTTGAGCAAAAGTATTTTGAATCTTTAACTTCTTAATAAAGAAAGTTTTGAGTATGGGGTGTAACCCCACTTTAGTTGGAAGGCTTGGAGTTTTTTTGGGAAACTTCAAAGTTAAGATAGCTTGGGCGAGGGATGGGTGACCTCCTAGGAGATTTCATAGTTTAGGGAATTGAATGTGAAATTCCATAAATAAAGAAGTTTTAAGTATTGGGTGTAAACCCACTTTATGATAAAGGGTTTTAGAAAACATCATAGTTAATTATTTGCTTAGCTACTTCAATGAGTATGTGTTGGAGTTGGCTATTGGTATGGATGTTGATTGGGGTATCTCTATTAATGATGTAAATTCTCCTATAGCTCTTACTATATTCTTTTATTATTTTGCTGCTTCTTTGCAACATGTCACTTTGCTGTTTAGTTGCTTTCTCCTTCTTGGGTTTACGATAAATATGGAGGTCATTATTGGTGTCGTTTGAATTACCCTACCCCTTCTAATTTAAATGAACAAATATTGCATTCCACTTGGGGTAGCAGCCTATTTAAGGGTATTTTGGGTGTGATTATGGCTCTTTAGTTCTCTTTTCCCAAGTCAAGTATTATGTCTTTTTATCTTATCCTGATGGCTTATAAGAATTTGGCTCCTTGGATCACTATTGATAGTTCTTGCTTTTCTATCCCAGTAAGCTCTCTTCCTTCTTTGACTTTTTGGCTCACCAGAAGGAGAGAGCCTACTAGGATGGACACTGTCATTTCATCTCTATTTATTATTGTCTTAAGGTTATTATTGATGGTTTTTTTATTATTTGTATCCTGTTATTGTTGTCTTTTTGCAGTTATCTTTTGTAGGTTTATTGTGCCCATTTTATTTGTTATATTTTGGACTATTTGTGTCAGCTGCGCAATATGATTGAGATGAAAGGGATCTATTCTGATGATCAATTTTAGTCTTTTATTTTTTGGGTGGAAAGTTGGTGCTTCTAGACTATCATTTGAGCTTTACCATTTTTGGGGTGTTGGCTTCTTGCCACCCTAGAATCTTCCTAGGTTCTCCTATACTTTTTATTAGTAGGCATCTTGAGCTCATAGGTATTATTTTGACTTTTTTGTAGCTCTTTTGAGTAGTGAGCTTGAGGTCCCTCTTAAGGACCTTGTAATTTTAATTTTAATCAAAGTGTAGGTTCCTTTGTGGGTTTCCTTAAAAAAAAAGCAAGCCAGAGAGAGGGATCGGTGACCTCCTGAATAGTTTTGGTTTTAAGGTTTAAGGTTTAATGTGAAACTCCTTAAATAAAAAGTTTTTTGAGTATGGGGTGTAATGTCACTAAAGGTGAAAGTGTTGGAATTTTATGAACAAACTTCATAGTTAAGCAAACTAGTTTGACGAATGTGTGACATTCTAAGATTTTTTGTTGATTGGGTATTGAATGTTAAACTCCTTAAAAAAAGTATTGAGTAAGTGGTTTATCCCCACTTACACATTGAGGGTTTAGAATTTTGTAAGGAAACATCATAGATATGAAAGCTTGGGTATGGAATCAGAGACCTCTTGGGAAGTTTTGAGAGTATTTTGAATGTGAACTCCTTAAATAATGATGTTTTTGAGTATGAGGTGTAACCCCACTTAAGGAAAATAAGGGTAGGAATTTTATGTGAAAAATTCATCGTTAAGTACGGTCGTGTAAGGGATGGGCGACCTCTTGGGAAGTTTTGAGGTTTATGGTTTTTAGTGTGAAATTGCTTAAATAAAAAGTATTAAGTATGACGTATAACACACTTAAGGAGAAAGAGTTAGAATTTTATGAGGAAACTTCATAGTTAAGAAAGCTTGGGTGAGGGATGGATGACCCTCAGGAAGTTTAAGATTTTGAATGTGAAGCTTCATAACTAAAAAAGATTTATGAATGGGCTGTAACCAAGCATAAGGAGAAAAGGTTGGAATTTTATGAGGAAACATAATAGGTAAACAAGCTCTGGTAATAAACAGGTGACCTCATAGGATGTTTTAGGGTATAGAATTTTGAATGTGAAAAAATTTTGAGTATGTGGTGTAGCCCACTTTAGAAGAAAGGGTTGGAATTTAATGAGGAAACTTCATAGTTATTAGCATTTAGGGAAGCTTGGGAGAGGGATGTTTTAGAGTTTAAAGTTTTGAATGTAAAACACCAAAAACAAAAAAGTATGGAGTATGGAGTGTAACCCTACATATAGAGAAAGGTTTAGAATTTTATCAAGAGAGTTCTCAATTATGCAAGCTCATGTGATAAATAGGCGACCTTGTGGAATGTTTCAGGGTATAGTGTTTTGAATGAAAAATTCCTTAAATAGGTATGTTTTTATATGGGATGTAATCCCACTTAAGTTTAAAGGTGCAGAATTTTTTAGGAAACTTGAGGATTAAGATACATTAAGAGAAGGATGGGTGACCTCCTTCGAAACTTCAGTGTTTAAGTTGTTGAATGTGAAACTCCATAAATAAAAAGGTTTTAAGTATGGGTGAAATCCCCCCACTGGAGAGGCTTAAAATTTTATGAGGAAACTTCATAGTTAAGTAATATAGAGAGAGGGATCAATTACCACCTAGAAAGTTTCAAGGTTTAGGGTTTGATTGTGAAAATCCTTAAATAAAAAAGTTTTGAGTATGGGGTATTTCCCCACATAAGGAGTATGGGTTAGAATTTTTTGAAGAAACTTCATATTTAAGAAATTGAGAAGTTTCGGGGTTTAAAGTTTTGAATGTGAAACTCCTTAAATAAAAAGTTATAAATAAGAAGTGTTGGCCCACACGAAAATGGATTGGAATTTTATGAGGAAACTTCATAGTTATCAAGCTCGGGTGTGGAGTACATGAATACTAGGAATTTTTTTGGATTGGATTTTGAATGTTAAACTCCATAAATAAAAAAAGTTTAGAGTATGGGGTGTAACCCGAATTTACGAGTAAGGGTTAGAGTTTTATAAGAAAACTTCATGGTTAAGCATGCTCAAGGGTTGGATCAATGACCTCCTCGGATGTTCTTGTATTTAGAATTTAGAATCTTAAACTTCTTAAATAAAAAAAATTTTGAGTATGGGGTGTAACGCCTCATAAGGAGAAACTGTTAGATTTTTATGAGAAAAATTTATAGTTAAGCAAGCTCTATTGACCTCCCGGGGAGTTTCGAGGTTTAGGGTTTTGAATGTGAAACTTCTTAATTTTTTTTTAGTATGGGTGTAACCCTAGTTAAAGTGAAAATGTCAGAATTTTATGAGGAATCTTCATAATTAAGCTAGCTTGGGTGAGAGCTTGGTAACATCCTTAGATATTTTTGGGTTTAAGGTTTTGAGCATGAAATTGCTTAAATAATAAGTATTTATTATGAGGTGTAATACCACATAAGGACAATGGGTTAGAATTTTATGAGAAAATTTCATAGTTAAGGAAACTTGGGTAAGGGATGGCTGACCCTTGGGATATTTAGAGTTTAAGGATTTGAATGTAAAACACCTTAAATAAAATGGGTTTTAAGTATGGGGTGTAACACTACATAAGGAGAAAGGGTTAAAATTTAATGAGGAGACTTCATCGTTAAGTTAGCATGGATGGTAAATGACCGGCCTTCTAGAAAGTTTAAGGGTATAGTGCTTTGAATGTGAAGCCCCTTAAATAAGAAAGTTTTAAGAATGGGTTGTTAACCCACTTAAGTTGAAAGGCTTGAAATTTTATTAGTAAACTTTATAGTTAACATAGATTTGGTGAGGGATAGGAGACTTCTTGGGATGTTTGAATCTTTAGAGTGTTGATTGTAAAACGCCCTAATTAAAAAAAAAAATTAATTATGCGGTGTAAACCCACTGCAGGAGAAAGGGATAGAATTTTATAAGAAAACTTCATAGTTAAGAAAGATAGGCAAAGGGAACGGTGTCATCCTGAAACATTTTAGGGTTTAGGGTTCAATTATGAAACTCCTTAAATAAAAAAAGTTTTGGGTATTGGTTGTAACCCCACTTATGGAGCAACGGTCAGAATTTTGTGAGGAAACTTCATAGTTAAGCAAACATGGGTGTGGAATTAGTGACCTCCTGGGAAGTTTTGAGGTTTAGAGTTTTGAATGTGATACTCCATAAATAAAAAAATTTTGAAATTGGGGTATAACCCCACTTCAGAAGAAAGGGTTGTAATTTTATGAGGAAACATAACAGTTATTTAGCTTGGGTGAGGGATGTATGAATACTAAGAATATTTGTGGATTGGGCTTTGAATGTTGAACTCCATAAATAGAAAAGTTGTGAGTATGGGGTGTACCCACGCTTTAGGAGCAACGGTTAGAATTTTATGAGGAAACTTGATAGTTAAGCATACTCGGGTGTTCAATCAATCACCTTATCAAAAGTTTTGGCATTTAGGATTTTGAATGTTAAACATCTTAAATAAAAAAAAATTTGAGTATGGGATGTAACCCCACCTAAGGAGAAAGGGTTAGAATTTTATGAAGAAACTTTCTAGTTAAGCAAGCTCGAGTGACGTCCTGGGAAGTTTCATGGTTGAGGGTTTTAATTGTGAAACTTCTTAACAAAAAAGTTTGAGTATGAGGTATAAATCCCCTTAAGGAGAAAGTGACAGAATTTATGAGGAATTTTTAAGTTCAGCTAGCTTGGGAGAGGGCTTGGTGACATCCTTGGATGTTTTGGGGTTGAGAGTTTTGATTGTGAAACTGCATAAATGAAAAGTTTTTAGTAAGAGGTGTAATACCACTTATGGAAAATGGGTTAGAATTTCATGAGGAAACTTGATTGTTAAGGAAGCTTGGGTGAGGGATGGATGACCCTTAGGATGTTTTAGAGTTTAGGATTTTGAATGTGAAACACCTTAAATAAAGATATTTTGAGTATGGGGTATAACCCTACATTAGGAGAAAAGGTTGGAATTTTACGTGGAGACTTCATTGTTAAGCAAGCTCAGGTGATAAATGGCTTGTAAAAATTTTAGGGTATAAAGTTTTAAATGTGAAACTCCATAAATAAGAAAGTTTTGAGTATGAGGTGTAACCCTACTTAAGTTGAAAGTCTTGGAATTTTATTATGAAAGATCAATGTTAAGATAGATTGGGTGAGGGATGTGTGACCTCCATTGAAGTTTTAGGGTTTAGGGTGTTGTAAATGAAACTCCCTAAAAAAAAGTTTTATGTATGGGTTGCTAACCCAGCACATGACAAGGGTTGGAATTTAATGAGGAAACTAAATAGTTAAGTAAGCTAGAGAGAGGGGTCAGTGACCTCTTAAAAAGTTTTCAGGTTTAGAGTCCAATTATGAATCTCCTTAAATAAAAAAGTTCTGAGTGTAGGGTGTATCCCCACTTAATGAATAAGGGTTATAATTTTGTGAGGTAACTTCATAGTTAAGCAAGCTCAGGTGTGGAATTAGTGACCTTCTGGGATGTTTCGAGATTTAGGTTTTGAATGTTAAATTTCAAAAATAAAAAGTTTTGTGTAAGGGGCGTAACCCCACCTCAAGAGAAAGGGTTAAAATTTTATGCGGAAACTTCATAGTTATGCAAGCTATGGTGAGATATCGATGACCACCTAAAAGGTTTCATGGCTTAGGGTTTGAATGTTAAACTCCATAAATAAAAAAGTTTTGAGTATGCGGTGTAACCCCACTTTAGGAGTAAGAGTTAGAATTTTATAAGGAAACTTTATAGTTAAGCATGCTTGGGTGTTGGATCATTGACCTCCTTAGAAGATTTGGCATTGAGAATTTTGAATGTTAAACTTCTTAAATAAAAAAGTTTTGAGTATGGGGTGTAATCCCACTTTTGGACTAAGGGTTAGAATTTTATGAGAAACTTCTTGGTTAATACACAGGTGTTGGATTAGAGGCCTCCGCAAAAGTTTTGGCATTTAGGATTTTGAATGTTAAATTTCTTAATAAAAATGTTTTGAGTATAGAGTGGAACCTCAATTAAGTCGAAAGGGTTAGAATTTTATGAGGAAACTTTGTAGTTAAGCAAGCTCAGGTGACCTCCTTGAAAGTTTTAGGGTTTACAATTTTGAATGCAAAACTTCTTAAATAAATTTTTTTTGAGTCTTAGCTGTAAGCCCACTTGACGGGAAAGGTTCAAAATTTTATGATGAAACTTCATTGTTAAGCTAGCTTAGGAGGGGGATTGGTGGTTTCATTTGATGTTTTAGGGTTTTGAATGTAAAATTGGTTAAATAAAAAGTTTTGAGTATGAGGTGTAACACCAATTAAGGAGAAAAAGTTAGAATTTTATTAGAAAACATCATAGTTTAGTAAGCTTGGGTGAGGGATGACTGACCCTTGGGATGTTTCATAGTTTAAGGTTTTGAACGTGAAACACCTTAAATAAAAAAGTTTTGAGGATGGGGTGTAACCCTACATAAGGAGAAAGGGTTGGAATTCTAGGTGAAAACATTATTATTAAGGAAGCTCACATCATAAATGGGTGACCTCATGGGAAAATTCTAGGTAAAATGTTTTGAATGTGAAACTTCTTAAATAAAAAAGTTTTGAGCAAGGGGTGTAACCCCACTTTTTTTGAATTGCATACAGTTTTTTTAGGAAACTTAATAGTTAAGATAGCCTGCGTGAGGGATAGGTGACCTCTTGGGAAGTTTTATAGGTTAGGATATTGAATGTCAAACTCTATAAATAAAATAATTTGGAGTATGTGATGTAAATCCACTTTAGGAGAAAGGGTTAAAATTTTATGAGGAAACTTCATAGTTAAGCAAGAAAGCCTCATACACAACATTTTTATTTATGGAGTTTCACGTTCAATCCCAAAATCCTAAAAATTTTCAAGCAGTCACCGATCCCTCACTTTAGCTTCCTTAACTATAAAATTATCTCATAAAATTCTCACCCTTTCTCTTAAAGTAGGGTTACACCCTATACTCAAATCTTTTTTATTTTTAAAGTTTCACATTCAACACCCTAAACTCTGAAACTTCATAGGAGATCCTAATCCCTCACTCGAGCTTACTTAACTATGAAGTTTCCTCACAAATTCGAAGCTTTTCAATTTAAGTGGGGTTACACCCCAAACTCAAAACTTTCTTATTTAAGGAGTTTCACATTAAAAACTATACACTCTAAAACTTCCCATGAGGTTACCCATTTATCACTTGTGTTTTCTTAACCATTTAGTTTTCTCATAAAATTCTAATCATTTATGCTTATGTAGGGTTACACCCCATACTCAAAAAAATTTTAAGGTATTTCATGTTCAAAACATTAAACTCCAAAACAACCCAAGGGTCAGCTATCCCTCACCCATGCTTGCTGAACTATGAAGTTTCCTCATAAATTTCTAACCATTTCTCCTTAAGTGGTATTGCTCGTCATACTTAATACGTTTTAGTTAAGCAACTTTATATTATGAACCCTAAACACCCAAACATCCAAGGTTGTCATCACTCTCTCACCCTAGCTAGCTTAACTATGAAGTTTTCACATAAAATTTAGACACTTTCTCCTTAAGCGGGGTTACACCGCACACTCAAAAACTTATTTATTTTAGAAGTTTCACATTCAAAACCCTAAACTATGAATCTTCCCAGAAGATCACCTGAGCTTCCTTAACTATGAAGTTGCAACATAAATTCTAATCCTTTCTCCTAAGTGAGGTTACACACCATACACAAAACTTTTTTATTTAAAAGTTTAACATTCAAAATCCTAAATGCCAAAACTTCTAAGGAGGTCATTGATCATACACCCGAGCTTGCTTAACTTTGAAGTTTCCTAAAAAACTGTAACCTTTACTATACTCAAAACTTTTTATTTATGGAGTTTCACATTTAACACACTAAAACTTGGAATTTTCCAAGAGGTCACCCATCCCTCACCCGAGCAAGCTTAACTAAGAAGTTTTCACATAAAGTCTATGCCTTTTAACTTAAGTGGGGTTAAACCTCATGCTCAAAACTTTCTTATTCAAGGTGTTTCACATTCAAAACACTATACCCCAAATTTTCTAATGAGATTACCCATTTATCACCTGAGCTTTTTTAATAATGATGTTTTCTCATAAAATTCTAACTATTTCTCCTTTTGTAGGGTTGCAGCCCACACTCAAACCTTTTTATTTAAGGTGTTTGATGTTCAAAATATTAAACTAAGAAATATCTCAAGGGTCAGCCATCCCTTGCACTAGCTTTCTTAAATATGATGTTTTCTTGAAAAATGCTAACCCTTTCTTCTTAAGTGGTATTACACCTTATACTCAAAACCTTTTATTTAAGCAATTTTACATTCAAAACCCTAAGCCACAAAATATCCAATGATGTCACCAATCCCTCATCTAGTTAGCTTAACTATGAAGTTTTCTCATAAAATTCTAAGCCTTTCTCCATATGTGGGGTTACACCTCATACTCAAAAACTTCTTTTAATTAAGAAATTTCACATTTAAAACCCTAACTTGTGATACTTCTTTGGAGGTCACATGATCTTCATCAACAACAAAGTATCATCAAAAAATTCTAACCCTTTCTCCTTAAATTGGTTTACACTTCATACTCAAAAACATTTTAAATTAAGAAGTTTCTCATTCAAAACTCTAAATTATGAAACTTCTTTGGAGGTCACCTGAGTTTCCTTAACTATAAAGTATCGGCATAAAATTCTACCCCTTTCTCCCTAATTTGGGTTACACCTCATACTCAAAAACTTTTTAATTTAAGAAATTTTACATTCAAAAACCTTAAATTGTGAAACTTCTTAAGAGGTCACCTTAAGCTTCATTAACTATAATTTTTTTGTCATAAAATTGCAACCCTTTCTCCTTAAGTGGGGTTACACCCCAAGCCCAAAATATTTTTATTTAAAATTTTTAACATTAAAAATCCTAAATGCCAAGAAAATCAAGGAGGTCACTGATCCAACATCGGAGCTTGCTTAACTTTGAAGTTTCTTTATAAAATTCTAATCCTTACTCCTTAAGTAGGGTACACCCGAGACTCAATATATTTTTTTTATTTAAGCAGTTTAACATTCAAAATTGAATCCCAAAAAATTCATTGAACGTCATGCGTCCCTCACCCAAGTTTACTTAACTATAAAGTTTTCTCATAAAATTCTAACACTTTCTCCTTATGTGGGTCACACCCCGTACTCAAATTTTTTTTATTTATGGAAATTCACATTCCACACCCAAACCCTGAAACTTCAAAGGAGGCCACCCATCTCTTACCTGAGCTTGTTCAACTTTTAAGTTTTCTCTTAAAATTTTAAGCCTTTCAACTTAGGTGGAGTTACACCCCATACTCAAAACATTCTTATTTAGGGAGTTTCACATTCAAAGTACTATACCCAAAAACTTCCCATGAGCTCATCCATTTCTCATCTGAGCTTTCTTAACAATGTTGTTTCTAATAAAATTCCAACCATTTCTGCTTATGTAGGGCCACACCACATACTCAAAAACTTATTTATTTAAGAAGCTTCACAGTCAAAACCCTTTACTCAGAAACTTCTAAGATGTTACCTGAGCTTATTTAACTATAAAGTTTCCTCTAATAATTTTAAACCATTCTCCTTAGCTTAGTTTATTTAAGAAGTTTAACATTAAAAATCCTAAATCCCAAATCTTCCAAGGAGGTTACTGATCCAACATTGTAGCTTGCTTAACTATAATGTTTCCTCATAAAATTCTAACCCTTACTCAATTGGAGTTACACGCCATTCTAATTTTTTTATTTAAGAAGTTTAACATTCAAAATCATATCCTCAAAAATTCTTAGAACGTCAGGCATCGCTCACCCAAGTTTACTTAACTATAAGAGTTACTCATAAATTTCCAACCCTTTCTTCTTAAGTAGGGTTACACCCCATACTTAAAATTTTTTTATTTAGGGACTTTCTTTTTCAACATCCTAATCCCTTAAACTTCCTAGGAGGTCACCCATCCCCCACCCAAGCATGCTTAACGATGATGTTTCTTCATAAAATTCCAAGCCTTTCAACTTAAGTAGGGTTACACCTGATACTTAAAACTTCCTTTTTCAAGAAGTTTCACATTCAAAATTTTATACCCCAAAACTTTCTGGGAGGTTACCCATTTATCACCTAAGCTTTATTAACAACAAAGTTTCCTCAAAAATATCTAATGATTTCTCCTTATGTAGGGTTACACCCCATACTCAAAACCTTTTTTATTTATGTTATTTCACATTTAAAATATTAAACTCCAATACATCCCAAGGGTTAGCCCTCTTTCACCAAAGATTGCTTAACTGCTAAGTTTCCTAAAAGAAATCTAATCCTTTCTCCTTATGTAGTATTAGATCTCGTACATAGAATTTTTTATCCAAATAGTTTATTTTCTAAACCCTAAACTCCAAAATATCCAAGGAAGTCACGAATTCATCACCCTAGCAAGCTTAAGTATGAAGTTTCCTCATAAAATTCTAATCCTTTCTCCTCAAGTGGGTTTAAACTTCATGCTCAAAAACTTTTTTATTTAAGAAGTTTCATGTTCAAAACCCTAAACTGTGAAACATCCCAGGATGTCACCCAAGCTTCCTTAACTACAAAGTTTTATCATAAAATTCTAACCCTTTCTTTTTAAGACGGGCTACACCCCATACTCAAAACTTTTTTTATTTTAAAAGTTTAATATTAAAAATCCTAAACACCTAAACTTTCCAAGAGGTCACTAATCCAACACTTGAGCTTGCTTAGATAAGAAGTTTCCTTGCAAAACTTTAACCTTTTCTCCTAAAGTGGGGTTATACACCATACTAAAAACTTTTATGGTTATGGAGTTCCACATTCAAAACCCAATACCCAAAAATTCCCTAGATTCACACATCCCCACCCGAGCTTGCTTAAATATAAAGTTTTCTCACATTATTACAACACTTTCTTCTTAAGTGGTGTTACACTCCATACTCAAAACTTTATTATTTAGTGAGTTTCACATTCAAAACTCTAAACCCTAAAACTTTGCAGGAGGTCACCCATCCCTCACCTGAGCTTTCTTAACTATGAAGTTACCTCATAAAAATCAAAGCCTTTCAACTTAAGTGGTTTACACCTCAAACTCAAAATTTTCTTATTTAAGTTGCTTCAAATTTAAAACTCCATGCCCCAGAACTTCCTACCAGGTCACCCATTTATCTTCTGGGCAAGCATTACTATGAAGTTTCCTCTTAAAATTCTAATAATTTCTCTTTATATTAGGTTGCACTCCATACTCAAAACTATTTTATTTAAGGAGCATAACATTCAAAACCTTAAACATCCCGATGGTCGGCCATCTTAAACCCATTCTTGCTTAACTCCGAAGTTTCCTCATAAAATGCTAACCATTTCACCTTAAGAGGGGTTATACCTCATAGCTAAAATATTTGGTTTAAGAAGATTCGCATTCAAAACCGTAATCTTCAAAACTTTCTAGGAGATCTCCCTTTCCATAGCTATGAAGTTTCCACATAAAATTCCTATCCCATTTTCCTTAACTGGGGTTATACCACGTAATTTAAAACTTTTTTATTCAAGGAGTTTCACATTCAAAATAATAAACCCTAAAACATCCAAAGAGGTAACTAACTCCATCCCTGAGCTTGTTTAACTATAAAGTTTCTTTACAAGATTCTAACTATTACTCCTAAAGTTCGGCTACACAACATACTCAAAAGTTTTTTGTTTAAGGAATTTAACATTGAAAACCCAATCCACAAAAATTTGCAGAATATCACGTATCCTTCACCCGAGTTTTCTTAACTATGATGTTTCCTCATAAAATTCCAATCCTTTCTGCATAAGTGGATTTACACCACATATTCAAAATTGTTTTATTTAAGGACTATCACGTTGAAACCATAAACCATGAAACTTTTCTGTATGTCACTTATTGCACTCCATAATTTTCTTAATTATAAAGTTTTCTTATAAAATTTCAACCCTTTCTCCTGAAGTGGGTTAACACCCCACACTCAAAACTTCTTTATTTATGGACTTTCGAATTAAACACCCTAAACCATGAAACTTCCAAGGAGGACACGCAACCCTCACCTTAGCTTTCTTAACTATAAATTTTCCTCATAAAATTATAAGCCATTCTAATTAAATGAGGTTGCACCCCATCACATTCAAAACACTTTTTCGTAAAACTTCTCATGAGGTCACCCATTTAAAACCCGAGCTTGATTAACAATGAATAATTCTAACCCTTTCTCCTTATGCCGGGTTATGCACCATACTCAAATTTTTTTAAAAAGTTATTTCACATTCAAAATCTTAAACCCCAAAACATGGTAAGTGTCAGCCATCCCTTATTCAAGCTTGCTTAACTATGAAGTTTCCTCAAATAATTTTAACCCTTTCTCCATAAGTGTTATTAACCTTATACTCAAAACTTTTTGTATAAGTAGTTTCATAATTCAAAACCTTGAACCTCAAAACATCTACGGATGTTACCAATCCCTCACCCTTTAACAATGAAGTTTCCCCATAAAATTTAATCCTTTCTCCTTAGGTGGGGTTACACCTCATACTCTTAAACATTATTATTTTAGAAGTTTCATATTAAAAACCCTAAACCCCAAAATTTCCAAGGAGGACACACTAGTTTGCTTAGCTAAAAAGGTTCCTCATAAAATTCTAATCATTTCTCTTTAAGTGGTGTTACACCCCATACTCAAAAGTTTTTTTAAGAAGATTAAAATTCAAAATCCTAAATGTCAAATTTTTTAAAGAGGTCACTGATCCTTCACCTGAGCTTGCTTAACTATGTTGTTTCCTTATAAAATTTTAAGCCTTACTCCTTAAGTATGGCTACACTCATACTCAAAAATTTTTTTGTTTAAGGAGTTCCACATTCAAACCTTAAACCTTTTAACTTTTAGGAGGTTATCCAACCCTCACCTTAACTTGCTTAACTTTGAAGTTTCCTCAAAAAATTCCCACCCTTTCTCCTAAAATCGAGTTACACCCCATGCTCAAAATATATATATGGAGTTTCACAATGAATACCATAAACCCAGAAACATTTCTTGAGGTTACCCATCTCTAACCTAGTCTAGCTTAACTTTGACGTTTCCTCATAGAATTCCAAGCCTTTCAACTTAGGTGGAGTTCCACCACAAAATCAAAACCTCTTACTTAAGGAGTTTCACATTCAACACGCTATAACATGAAACTTCCCATGAGATCACCCATTTATGAGTTGAGCTTACTGAATAATGAAGTTTTCCTCATGAAATTTTAACCCTTTCTCCTTATATAGTGTTACACCCCATACTCAAAACTTCATTATTTTTGGTGTTTCAAATTTAAAACTAAAAACTCTAAAACATCCCAAGGGTCAGCCATGCCTCACCTAAGCTTACTTAACTATAATATTTCCTAATAAAATTTTAAGCCTTTCAACTTAAGTGGGGTAACACCTGAGCTCATGGAGTTCCCTCTTTCGAGCTTGCTTAACTCATAAAGTTTCCTCACCTAAGCATGCTTAACTATAAAGCTACCTCATAAATTTCTAAGCCTTTCAGTGTAAGTGGGGTTACACCCCATACTCAAAGTTTTCTTATTGGAGGAGTTTCACATTCGAAACACTTTATCCCGAAATGCCACATGAGGTAACCTATTTTTTACCAGAGCTTGCTTAATAGTGAAGTTTCCTCATTAAATTCTAACCCATTCTTCTTATGAAGGGTTACACACACCACGCTCAAAACATTTTAATCTATGATGTTTTGAAATAAAATAATAAACTTGAAAATACCCTAAGGGCAATCCATCCCTCACCCATGCTTGCTTAACTAATAAGTTTCCACATAAAATTTTAACTCTTTCTCTTTGAATGGTATTACACCTCATAATCAATCCTTTTTTATTTAAGCACTTTCACATTTAAAATCCTAAAACCCAAAATATCTAAGGAAGTCACCAATTCCTCACTGTAGCTAGCTCAATAGTTACATTTTTTCATAAAATTCTGACCCTTTCTCCTTATGTGGGTTTACTATTATACTCAAAAACTTTTTAATTTAACAAGTTTTACATTCAAAACCCTAAACCTCGAGACTTCCCAGAAGGCCACCTAAGCTTGCTTAACTAAAAAGTTTCCTCATAAAATTCTATCCCTTTCTCCTGAAGTTGGTTTACACCCCATACACAAAACTTTTTTATTTATGGACTTTCGAATTCAACACCCTTAAAAAAGAGAATTCTTAGGAGGTCATGCATCCCTCACCTAAGCTTGCATAACTAAGAAGTTATCTCATAAAATTCTAAGCCTTTCAACTTAAATGGGGATGCACGTATTCAAAAATTTATTTTTTAAGGAGTTTCACATTCAAAACACTTTACCCAAAAACTTCATATGAGGTCACCCATTTATCTCCCGAGCTTGATAAATAATGAAGTTTTCTTATTAAATTCTAACCCTTTCTCTTTATATACGGTTACACCCTATAATCAAAACATTTTTATTTATGCTGTTTCACATTCAAAACCTCAAACTCTGAAACACCCTAAGGGTTAGCCATCCGTTACCCAAGCTTACTTAAATAGGAAGTTTCCTCACAAAATTTTAACCCTCTCTTCTTAAGTGGTATTAACCCCATACTCAAAACTTTTTATATAAGTTGTTTCACAACTCAAAACCTTAAACCCCAAAACATCTAAGGATGTTACCAATCCCTCACCCTAGCTAGCTTAACAATGAAGCTTCGCCATAAAATTTTGACCCTTTCTCCTTATGTGGGGTTACACCTCATACTCAAAAACTTTATTATTTAAGAAGTTTCAAATTTAAAACCCTAAACACCAAAACTTCCTAGGAGGACACATGAGTTTGCTTAATTATAAAGGTTCCTATTTTAATTCTAAACATTTCTCCTTAAGTGGGATTACACCCCATACTCAAAAGTTTTTTTTTTAAGTAGCTTAAAATAAAAAATCCTAAATGCCAAAATTTTTAGGAGGTTATTGACTCAGCACCCGAGCTTGCTTAACTTTAAAGTTCCTCATAAAATTTTAACCCTTATGTCTTAAGTGCGGTTACACCCTATACATAAAACATTTTAATTTAAGGAGTTCCACATTCAAACCCTAAACACTTGAACTTTTTAGGAGGTTCTCGATCCCTCACCCTAACTTTCTTAACTTTGATGTTTCCTCCTAAAATTCTAACTCTTTCTACTGAAGTCAGGTTGCACCCCATAATCCAAATATTTTATATATGGAGTTTCATATTCAACACCCTAAACACTAAAACTTCTCATGAGGTCACCATCCTCTCACCTAATCAAGCTTAATTTTGAAGTTTCCTCATAAAATTCTAAGCCTTTCAACTTAAGTGGGGTTGCAACCTAAACTCGAAACCTTTTATTTAAGGAGTTTCACATTCAAAACACTATACCTTGATACTTCCTATAAGGTCACCAACTTTTGAATCAAGCTTGCTTAACAATGAAGTTTTCCTCATGAATTTTCAACCCTTTTCTCCTTATATAAGGTTATAAACCATATCAAACATTTTTATTTTTGGTTTTTTAGATTTAAAGCCTAAAACTCTAAAACAACCCAAGGTTTTGCCATCCCTCACCTGAGCTTGCTAAATAATAATGCCTCCTAATAAATTCTAAGCTTGGTTAACTCATAAAGTATCCACACCCAAGCTTGCTTAATTATAAAGTTTTCTCACAAAATTCTAAGCCTTTCAACATAAGTGGGGTTACACCCCATACTAAAAAATTTCTTCTTTATGGAGTTTCATATTTAAAACATCTTATCCAAAAATGCCCCATGAGGTCATTCATTTATCACCCGATCTTGCTTAAGAGAGAAGTTTCCACATAAAATTCTAACCCTTTCTTCTTATGTATTATTATACATCCCATACTTAAATTTTTTTTATCTAACATGTTTCACATTTAAAACCTTAAACTATGAAACGTCCCAAGGGTCATCTTCCCTCACCTAAACTAGCTTAACTATTAAGTTTCCTCATAAAATTCTAACCCTTCCTCTTTAAGTGGTATTACATTGCAAAATCAAAACTTATTATTTAAGCAGTTTCACATTTAAAATCTTAAAACCCAAAACATCCAAGGATGTCACCAATCCCTCACTCTAGCTAGCTTAACAATTAAGTTTCCTCATAAGATTTTGGCTCTTTCTCCTTATGTGGGTTTATAATTCATACTAATTTTTTTTATTTAACAAGTTTAACATTCAAAACCTAAAATCCTAAGCTTCCCACAAGGCCACCTGAGCTTGCTTAGCTACAAAGTTTCCTCATAAAATTCTAGGCTTCTCTCCTTATGTGGGGTTAAACGCCATACTCAAAACTTATTTATTAAGAAGATTTACATACAAAATCCTAAATGCCAAAACTTCCAAGGAGGTCAATGAAAGTTCGATACGGATGTTAAGCCCAGATGAACTAGTCCCGAGGCTAACCAAGAGGGGGGGGGGGGTGAATTGGTTACTTAAAAATTCAAGAGAGACAGTAAAAATCTTTTCGATGATTGGCAGCGGAAACAAGTAAAAACACACAAACAAAAAGATTAAACACAGATTTCACCCAAGCAGATAATCATAGAAAATAAAAGTGCAGAAAGTAATAAAAAAGAACACACCAAATTTTTATAGTGGTTCGGTCAACTTGACCTACGTCCACTCCCCGATGCCTCCCCTCCGGGTACTGCACTAAACCAAAGTGACTCTCCTTCTGCTCCCACAGCAAGCCGGAGAAGCCTGTACAAAAACTCCATTCCACCGACACGGTGAGGCAGAGAACCTAACATCCTTTTGCTTCCTCCTAAAGCAGGCAGAGAACCTCGGACTCCTTTCGCTTCCTCCTGAACCAGGCAGAGAACCTGAACTCCTTTCACTTCCTCCTGAAGCAGGCAGAGAACCCGGATCTTCTTGCGAACAATTCTCTCATAGAAAATATGAACAAGACGAGAGACGACGAACGGAGAAGATGACTCTGATCCTTTCTTGGAGCAACCTTTATGAATCCTCACAAAATCTCCCTCATAAGATCCTCTCTCTCTCTCCCAAACTCTCTCTCTCTCTCTCTCTCTATGATTTCTCTGGAAAGGAAAGTGGCAAAAAATTTTCTTGTTAAAAGAAAAAGATCTTTTATAGGAGGGCTTAAAATTTTCCCTAAATCTCAACTGGTCGGCCTAGATCGTCCAGGACGATCGATAGATCATCCTGTACGATCAGTTCAAAATCAGTTATTTCTGCCTGGACGATCAGGCTCTTTTGGATGATTAGTGGAAAAAGTTGTTTAGATCATCCTGTATGATTCTGCGATCGTCCGAGACAATTAGTGTAAATTCATGAAATTCGTCCAGAAGACCGCTCTGGTCGTCCAGAGAAACTTGTGCTAGACGACCCAAAAATGTCTTGATCGTCCAGGACGATACGGATATCATCCTGTTTGATTAGTTCAAAATGTGCCCAAATCATCCTAATCATCGCTCTAGACGTACAGCTGAAACACACTAGACGATCATGATAGTCTAGGACGATCCTGCGATCTTCTAGGACGATATGATTGTATCAATCAAATATTAATTATTTTCCTTAATTACCAGACTAATTTAGGCATGATTGTACTGGATCGTCCAGGATGATACACGTATCGTCCGGGACGATCAGACCAAATATCTTAAAATAAAAACTTGCCTAACTCGATTTGGCGGCTGAGAATTTCTGGTTTGAGCCTATCATCCCGTACGATGTATTGATCATCCAGGATGATCGGCTTAATCAGACAGACTTAACTTGGTGGCCCTAATTAGGGTTTCTATTTTTACTTGATCGTCCAGGACGATGTGAATATCGTCCAGGACGATCTGAAGAAAACTTGAACAGAAACTCTAATTCACTCAAGCTCTCCCCTTGAGTGTGTATGTGTAAGGTTACTTAGCTAGGGGATCAGTTACATTACAATTGACTCAAGAAAAGGAAAAATAGTATATTTAGACACACTTGGATCCGATCTTGAGTTGGCTTGAGTTGCTTTTGATCTTTTGTACCTGAAATAGATTAGCCAAGCAAAATAGAATATAAACATATTTATCAACATCAAAACTAAATTTGTAACAATCTTCCCCTTTTTGATGATGTCAAATATTTGTGCAGTAGTTTAAAATAAAAGAACTAGGAGTCAACCAATGCATATCGAAAAATAAATTTCATTGAACAAATAGAGCAGTACAGGAAAACAACTACAAATGACATAAACACTACAAGGTAAGATCAATGCATAAAATAAAAACTACTACAACTGACTCCCCCTTTTGACATCACAAAAAGGAGGAGGATAAACAGAAAAATAGAAACAACTGTACAAATAGAAAAAATAGCACAAAACACAAAACTAAAATGGAGGCGGATCCTGATCAGAAGGAGGAGGTGGTTGTGGTGGTACAAAGTAACTGAGAATGGAGGCAAAGTGTGCTCCAATCCAGACAATGTCCTAGTCGTGCCTCTGATGGAGGATGGAGATGAAGGATCAGCCATCCCAAAAACACAAACAGTAAAATAAAAAATAAGACTAAAGTAAATAAAACTCAAAACGAGAACACAGAAAATAATGATTTTTTTTTTGGATCAATATGCTCCAGTAAATCAGAATTTTTCCTTGATTTTAAATCCAAAAAATAATAAGAAGATGATTGACAGCACTGAAATCCAGAAAAAGTTGGAAAATTAACTTTCGTAACTCCCACCTCAGGCATCTTATAGATGCAAATCCCTTTCAAGACGAAAATCAAATTCAGAAGAAAAGAAATTAGATTCGAAAAGAGATCCTTTCAAACCTCATTCCAAAAAAATATCTGATATAATAGTATTTTAAAGTAATAAATCAGAAAATAGGATTTTTAAACTCAAGCTTTTGAAAATATGAAGTGGCGCACAGATTTTTCTAAGGCATTTAGCGATCTGAAAGGGAAGAAAGCTTGATTTGGGCTCATTTTGTGCCTCTTTTTCAATTGATTTGGCGCTTTGCACATCTTTTGATTTTTGATACACTTTGTGTATCTTTTAGTTTGGTGATATTTCGCATCTTTTCAGCTTTGGGCTCATTTTGTGCCTCCTTTTTAATTTGTTTGGCACACTGCGCATCTTTTGTAAGTTTTCTCTCTCTCCAAATTGTTAAAGGATCTCAGCTGTAAAATTACCTTCCAGATATAGGAGACCCTCTCCACAGTAAGGAAGAGTAATTCACAAAATAAAAACCATACGTCGAATGATAAGTGCAATCACTTGGTTTAGAAAATCATAATAATGACTCAAGACTTTGAAAACACTATTCATATGAGGTAGATTACTGTAGGAAGATAAAATAAATCTCTATTTTAAAAATTCATATTTTAATTTTGAAGAAGATTTTTATCCAAAAGAAACAATACACCAGTAAAGGAGTTAGAGGAAGAGAAATAATCATCAATGTTTCTTCCCTTTAACAGATTCAGTGGAATCAATCACTACTTACGAGCTTCCAAATAAAAATTAGGAAAAACTCTCAGTCAAAAATCCAGTTTATCAGAAGTAGTGAGCAGTGATTGGATTTTAAAAAGCATAGCCCAGTAAATAAAGGTGATGAACCAGTAAATAAAAATAGGTTGAAAATCACATCAATATAAATGCTCAAATCAAACTAACACCAAGGATAAAACAGAAATCAGTAGAAAAAATAAAAATAACAGAAAGCAAATATTCAAATCAAATAGCTAACTAACAGAAACAGAATAAAAAGGATAAATCAGAAATCAGTATTCATCAGAATCAAGCATTTATATCAATCACTCCTAATCTGGTCCTCAAAATGCTGAATGAGTCAAAGGCCAGTGGTTTAGTAAATGTGTCAGCCAGCTGATTTTCAGTTGCTACATGATGTAGCTCAATGTCCCCTTTTGTAACATGGACCCTAATGAAGTGATGCATTATATCAATGTATTTGGTTCTAGAATGTTGGATTGGAATCTTAGAGATACAGATGGCACTAGTATTATCACTTAGAACAGAAATTGTGCCCACAGGTAATCCTAAATCTAAGACTTATTGCTTCAACCAAAGAACTTGGGCCACACAACTTCCTAAGGCAATGTACTCAGCTTCAGCAGTGGAAAGTGCAACTGAGTTCTATTTTCTACTGGACCAGGAAACTAAAGACTGTCCTATGAATTGACAAGTTCCAGAAGTGCTCTTTCTATCCACCCTACACCCTGCAAAGTCAGAATCAGAATATCCAATAATCTCAAAAGAGGTGCTGAGTCTAGGTACCAGATTCCTAGGTTTGGGGTTCCTAAAAGATATCTAAGAATTCTCTTAACAGCAGTCAGGTGGGACTCTTTAGGATCAGCCTGAAACCTAGCACAAAGACAAATACTAAACATGATATCAGGTCGGCTAGTCATCAGGTAAAGTAGTGATCCAATTATTCCTCTGTACTTCTTCTGATCAACAGATTTTCCACTTGAATCCTTATCTAACTGAACAAAGGAGCTCATGGGAGTGTTGATTGGCTTATCTTTGTCCATTTCATATTTCTTCAAAATGTCCTTAGTGTATTAGATTGATTGAGAAAGGTTCCATCATCCATTTGTCTTATGCTAAACCCCAAAAAGTAGGATAATTCTCCCATCATACTCATCTCAAACTCCTTACTCATTATTTTAGAAAACTCATCACATAAATATTTATCAGAAGATCCAAAAATTATATCATCAACATAGATCTGGACAATGAGTAAGTCATCCCCTATTCTCTTCAGAAAAAGGGTGGTGTCTATGCTCCCCTTAATAAACTCTTTTTCTAACAAGAATCTACTAAGCCTCTCATACCAAGCTCTGGGTGCCTGTTTCAATCCATATAAGGCCTTTTTTAATTTGTAAACATGATTTAGATATTGGGAACTCTCAAAACTTGGGGGTTGTTCTACAAAAATATCCTCTTTTATTACCCCATTTAAAAAGGCACTCTTGACATCCATTTGAAACAACTTAAATCCCTTATAACAGGCAAAGGCTAGTAACACTCTAATGGCTTCCAATCTAGCTACAGGGGCAAAGGTCTCCTCAAAATCAATTCCTTCAATCTGATTATACCCCTTAGCCACCAATCTTTCCTTATTCCTAACCACCACACCAGAATCATTCATCTTATTCTTAAAGACCCACTTGGTTCCCACTATATTTTGATTTTTAGGTATTTGTACTAACTCCCAAACATCATTTCTTACAAATTGATTCAATTCTTCTTGCATAACTAAGATCCAAAACTCATCAGAAAGGGCTTGATTGATGCTGGTGGGTTCAGTTATTGAGATAAAGGCAGAGTGGTTTACTTCCTTCCTAAGTCCATGCCTAGTCCTAACACCTTCAGAAGGATCTCCTAAGATTAGTTTTTTAGGATGACTCGAAGAATATCTCCAATCTCTAGGTAGTGTGGTTTGAGGTTCTACCCTTTCCTCCAGATTTGCATTTTCAACCCCTTGGGTAATCTCTTCTACCTCTTCTTCTTCCTCAACTCTAGTCACTACCTCTTCTTCTTCCTCAACTCTAGTCACCTTAGGGTCAGATTCATCAAACACCACATGAGTTATCTCTTCCACCACCAAAGTCCTCTTATTGAACACTCTAAAGGATTTCCCCATACTAGAATAGCCTAAGAACACTCCTTCATCATATTTGGGGTCAAACTTTCCTAAGGATGATTTCCCATTGTTTAGAATGAAAATCTTACAGCCAAAGACATGGAGGTGGGACAGGTTTGGAGTTCTACCCTTAATGATCTCATAAGGTGTCTTGTTCAAATTTGATCTCACATTCACCTTATTTAGCACATAACAGGCAGTGTTCACTGCTTCAGCCCAAAAGTATTTTGGAAGTGAATACTCAGCAAGTATGGCTCTAGCAGCTTCCACTAAGGTTTTGTTCTTCCTTTCAGCTACCCCGTTCTGTTGAGGGGTCCTAGGAGCTGAAAAATTATGACTAATCCCTTGCTCCTCACAGAAACTTCCAAATTTTGCATTTTCAAACTCTCCACCATGATCACTATGAATAGTCAAGATCTCACAACCTAACTTCCTTTGAATCCAAGTGGAGAAGGACTTAAATTCATCAAATGACTCAGTTTTAAGTGATAGAAATTTAATCCAAGTGAACCTCGAGTAATCATCAACAATCACAAAACCATAGACTTTCCCCCCTAAGCTGGCAGTGCTAATGGGTCCAAAAAGATCCATGTGAAGGACTTCTAAAGGTCTAGAGGTGCTAATGTCCTTAACAGAGTGAAAGGAGGACTGGACTTGCTTCCCTAATTAACAGGCATCACACAGGTGGTCCTTAGTGAACTTAAGCTTGGGCACACCTCTATCTAAGTCCTTTTAGGTAACCCTCCTAAGGGTTTTCAAATTGCATGGTATAATCTCCTATGCTACAACCAAGACTCATCAGCAGCAATTTTTAAGAAAATTGAATTTTCAGCTTTAATGCAACTTATATCCAGCTTGTAGACATTATTGATCCTTTGTCCCTGTAAAACAACTTTATCATTTAAGCTTAAAATGCAGCAAGTGGGCAGGAATTTGATGTTGTATCCTTTGTCACAGAGTTAACTGATGCTCAGAAGGTTGTGTTTTGGTCCATCTAGAAGCAAAATATTATCAATCATAAAATTCTTTGAATCACCAATTATACCTGAACCTACCACCCTCCTGGTTGTGTTATCTCCAAGTGTAACCTTGCCTCCGGTCCTGGCCTCCAGCGAATTGAACTGATTTGCATCTCCAGTCATGTGTCTAAAACATCCGCTGTCCAGGTACCACATGCTCTCACGAGGTCTTGTGTGAGAGCACACCTACAAAATCATGAAATATCAGATTTAGGAACCCAAACAGGTTTGGGTTCCTTCTTATGAAAAGAAGAATGCAATGTATGTGTGATGTGCTGTGAAACATACAATTTGGGCCTCCACACCCAATGTGTACTATGGTAAATAGTACAGGTGTGAGAAATGTGTCCTAACATGCCACATGAAAAACATCTAACCCCAGGAAAAGGGTTAACTAATCTACATGGATGATAGTGCTTCTTTCAAGGTTTGTATGAAATATGCTTTGATGACTTTGAAACAGATTCAACAAAAGGTGGAGGTGCATAAAACTATGCAAACGTAGGAGGTATTTCATGTTTATCAAATGCACTGATTTTAACTTTTAAAAATTTATTTTCTTTCTTTAAACTTGTAATTTCAAATTTCAAAGCACCATTGCTACTCTCCACTTCACATGCCAGATTGTCTAATTCTTTAAAAGCTTTCTCTAAATCAACATGCATGGTTTTCATTGAATCAGGCTCAGTAACTAAATCAGAATATTTTTGTTCAATTCATCAAACTCATTAAGTAAAGACATGTGATTGCTATCAAGTGTGGAATGATCTTTAATTACAGAATCATGCTCTTTTTGTAAATTCAAAAATTCTAGTTTCAGGATAACATGAGTTTTTTTAAGCTTCCTATACGATGCATGAATTCTTTCAGATATTTCCAGTAATTGATCATAAGTAAGCTCACATACCTCTTCCTGGTCAGACTGACCAGGATGATCATCAGCAATCAGACACAAGTTTATTTCCTCCTCTTCAGCTTCAGTCTTAGAGGAGTCAGATACAAAATCTGCCTAGAACGCCTTCTAAATTCGCTTCTTGTCCTTCCTGAACTTGTGTTTCTCCTCACCCTTCTCCTTACTTGGGTGAGCTTTAAGTGTAGGACAATAAGCCTTAATGTGTCCAGGCTTCCTGCATTCAAAACAGACAGTGTCAGATGAACCCTTAAAATTTTTGTTGGACTTACCCTTGTTCCACTTCTGAAAGTTCTTGTGTTTCTTCCTTAGAAAGCTTTTGAATTGCCTAGTGATCAAGGCAACATCATCGCTATCAGACCCGGAAGAACTAGTATCACTCTCGTTGGCCTTCAGTGCCACTATTTTCTCCTTCTTCTTCTCACCTACATCGAGCTATCTTTGGTTCACCCCTTGCTCGTAAGAAATGAGTGATCCAAGTAAACTATCAATAGAGTAAGTATTCAAATCTTTAGATTCAGTGATTGCAGTTATCTTAGCATCATACGAAGAAGGTAAACATCTAAGAATTTTGTTCACTCTTTCATAGTTTGTAAGTTCTCTACCTAAGGCATGCAAAGAGGTGACAATTTGAGTGAACCTTATATATATTTCAGAAATGGATTCAATAGGTTTCATGAGAAAACGTTCATAGTCATGAAGCAATATGTTTAACCTAGAATGTTTGACTTCAGTTGTACCCTCATAAGTGATGCACAATCTATCCCAAATCTCTTTTCCAGTTGTACAAGTAGAAACACGCTTGTAATCCTCAGAGTTTAAAGCACAAAAAAAAATAGTTCAAATATTTGGCATTTAATTTTGCTAAGTCACGATCATCAAAAGTCCAATCAGTAAAGGGCAGTTTAGTTTTAACATTATTAATCATTCTAAAAGGCGGCTCGTAGCCATCCTTAACAAGCATCCGCATACGATAATCAATTGATTGAAGAAAAGTGGACATGCGAGTTTTCCAAAAATCAAAAGGTATGTTATCAAATAATGGCGGTCGTGTAATTGAATAACCTTCAGCAGTATTATGATTACCAAAGTTAGCCATGGATTAAGTTCAAAAGTTTTTTAAAACTAAATTTTATGAATCCCGCTCTGATACCACTTGAAAGTTTGATAGGGATGTTAAGCCCTGATGAACTAGTCCTGAGGCTAACCAAGAGGGGGGGTGAATTGCTTATTTAAAACTTCGAGAGAGACAGTAAAAATATTTTTGATGATTTGCAGCGGAAACAAGTAAAAACACACAAACAAAAAGATTAAACACAGATTTCACCCAAGCAGATAATCACAGAAAACTAAAGTGCAGAAAATAATAAGAAACAACACACCAGATTTTTATAGTGGTTCGGTTAACTTGACCTACATCCACTCCCCAGAGCCTCCCCTTCGGGTATTGCACTAAACCAAAGTGACTCTCCTTCTACTCCCACAGCAAGGTGGAGAAGCCTGTACAAAAACTCTTTTCCACCGACACGATGAGGTAGAGAACCTAACCTCCTTTTGCTTCCTCCTGAAGCAGGCAAAGAACCTCGAACTCCTTTCACTTCCTCCTGAAGCAGGCAGAGAACCTGAACTCCTTTCGCTTCCTCGTGAAGCGGGCAGAGAACCTGGATCTCCTTGTAAACGATCCTCTCATAGAAAACACAAACAAGATGAGAGACGACGAACGGAGAAGATAACTCTGATCCTTGCTTGGAGCAACCTTTGTGAATCCCTCACAAACTCTCCCTCACAAGATCCTCTCTCTCTCTCCCAAACTCTCTCTCTCTCTAGGGTTTCTCTGGAAAGGAAAGTGGCAAAAGATTTTTCTTATTAAAAGAAAAAGATCTTTTATAGGAGGGCTCAAAATTTTCCCTAAATCTCAACTTGTCAGTCTAGATCGTCCAGGGCGATCGATAGATCGTCTTGTACGATTAGTTAAAAATTAGCTGTTTCAGCCTGAATGATCTGGCTCTTTTGGACGATCAATGGAAAAAGTTATTCAGATCGTCCCGTATGATTCTGTAATCGTCCGGGATGATTAGTGTAAATTCAGGAATTTCGTCCAGAAGACCGCTCTGGTCGTCCAGAGAAACTTATGCTAGACGACCCAAAAATGTCTTGATCGTCCAGGATGATACGGATATCGTCCTGTAAGATTAGTTCAAAATGTGCCCAAATTATCCTGATCACCGCTCTGGATGTATAGCTGAAATAAACTAGACGATCATGATCGTCCAGGACGATCCTGCGATCGTCCAGGACGATATGATTGTATCAATCAAATATTAATTACTTTCCTTAATTACTAGACTAATTTAGGAATGATTGTACTGGATCATCCAGGATGATACACGTATCGTCCAGGATGATCAGACCAAATATCTTAAAATAAAAACTTGCCTAACTTGATCTAGTGGCTGAGAATTTTTGATTTGAGCATATCATCCCGTACGATGTATTGATCGTCCAGGATGATCGGCTTAATCAGACAGACTTAACTTGGTCACCCTAATTAGGGTTTCTATTTTTACTTGATCATCCAGGATGATGTGAATATCATCCAGGATGATCTGAACAAAACTTGAACAGAAACTCTAATTCACTCAAGCTCTCCCCCTGAGTGTGTGTGTGTGCAAGGTTACTTAGCTAGGGGATCAGTTACATTACAATTGACTCAAGAAAAGGAAAAACAGTACATTTAGACACACTTGGACCCGATCTTGAGTTGGCCTGAGTTTCTTCTGATCTTTTGTACCTGAAATAGATTAGCCAAGCAAAACAGAATACAAACATGTTTGTCATCATCAAAACCAGATTTATAACAGTCAATGATCCAATGCCTGACCTTGCTTAACCATCAAGTTTCCTCATAAAATTATAACCCTTACTTCTTATGAGGCATTACACACCATTTTTAAAACCTTTTTAATTAAGGAGTTTAACATTTCACACCCAATCCCCAAAATTTTTAGAATGTCAAACATCCCACACTCAAGTTTACTTTACTATAAAGTTTTGTCATATAATTCTAACCCCTTCTCCTTAAGTGGGGTTACACCCCATGCAATGTTTTTTTATTTAAGGAGCTTCACATTTAAACCCTAGACCCTAAAAATTTTTAGGAGCATATCAATCCCTCCTAGTAGCTTGCTTAATTTTAAAGTTTTCTCATAAAATTTTAACCCTTTATTCTGAACTGGGGTTATACCCCATACACAAAACTTATTTATTTTTTTAGTTTCACATTCAAACCCTAAGCTATGAAATTTTTTAGGAGCTCATCACCCTAACTTGCTTAACTTTAAAGTTTTGTTATAAAATTCCAACCCTTGCTCCTAAACTCAACACTTTTTATTTAAGCAGTTTCACATTTAAAATTCTAAACCCAAAAAACATCTAAGGATGTCACAAATCCCTCACCCTAGCTAGCTTAACTATAAAGTTTTTTCATAAAATTCTAGCCCTATCTCCTCAAGTGGGTTAGAACTCATACTTAAAAACTTTTTTAAGAAGTTTCATATTCATAACCCTAGATCCTGAAACTTCACTGGTGGTCACCCTAGCTTGCTTAATTATAAAGTTTCCTCATAAAATTTTATCAATTTTGTTACAATTCAGGATCCCAAGTCTGTGATTTTGATGATAACCAATAATATCAATTGAATTATTACATTCTTCCATAAATAATTTAGATGTTATTTTTTATGTGAGTACTAACATTTCAGGTAAAATACACATTGCTCAAAACTACTGAAGACTCAAGACTGGGGTAGAATAGGTTGCAAAAGAGTCTGTAATTTTCATTTTCTTTATTTTTCATTTTCTTGAGTATGGCCACAAAAAAGAATGTATGCAAATTGGGTGACCATGCACACACACACATAGGGGGAGAGATTTTCTTTTTGTTTAATTTTTTTTTTACGAATCCATTATTCAATTTTCAATCAAACTGTATGATTTGTTATCTTAAAATAGGCTTTACGGCTAACTAGAATTATTAGTTCTATGAACTAATCTACTGTATGATCTAGATCATAATGTATGATTCTTTTTTCATCTAAAACCCTAGTTGCCAGAATAATTTAGGTAAGATTTTAAAATTTTAATTTTGAACTGATCGTACTTGACGATGTTAATCATATAGTATGAATATTTAAAATCTTACTAAAATTAACCCCCATGATTAGTCAATTAAATCATAGTTTAATAAATGATTGATGATCATACTATATGATAATGATCATACGGTATAACGAACAAAGATGAAATTTGGTCATACCAAAGATCGTACCAGACGAAACCATGATTTTTGAACTAATCATCCTATACAATATGTACATCATTCATGATGAACTACATAAAATTAACTAACCGATCTGTATGAATGGATAGTGCGGGTTGGTTAACAGAGATGACTTTCAGTCGTCCTATGGTTCATCCCGTGCGAAAATAAGAAATATAATAGATCATACATGACGATCATAAAACTCATACTGTACAATGTATTAAAAAATCATGAACTATTCATCCTCCTTCGTACTGGATGGGGCTAGTTTTGAACTGATCATACTGTACGAGCTTAGATCATACTGTACGAACAATGATGACAAACTTGAATTCTTTGGGTTTTTTGAAGCCTAATATAAAAATAATATTATTAAGCTTTTGAAGAATAAAGAGAGGAATGTGAGAGTTGAAGGAACTCTTAAGAGGGAGCTTTTGAAGAAAATTAGGGTTTGTGAGAGGAAGGAGAAAGTGAGCTTGAGCGTGAGGGAGAAGTAGTGTGAGGAGATCACATTGTTGCTCTGAGCTAGCTGCAAACTTGCTCCTCCTGTGACCTTGTTACTCTTCATGTGGCCTTGGTGAGTATTATGGGAGCTCTTTAAGGAGAGAAGCTTCTAGGTCAAATTCCTTGAGGTTCTCTACCTTCTCTAGGAGGGAGAAAAAGGAGGTAAGGTTCTTTACCTTCTCCAGGAGGGAGAAGAATGAGAAGGTGTACTATCATCACCGGGAGGGTGACATAGGGTCTGGCACTCCACCACACCGGAGAAGGTGAAAGTGAGTTTTGTAAAGGCTTCTCTGCCTTGCTGTGGGAGCAGAAGGAGAGTCACTTTTGATTAGTGTAACTCACGGAGTGGAGGACTCCGGGGACTGAACATATGTTAAGGTTGACCGAACCACTATAAAAATTTATGGTGTGCTTTTTCATTTTCCACAGTTTACTTTGCTTGCACTTAATTTTTGCTATAACTGCTTAGTAAAAATTTGATTTTAGTATTCTATTGTGAGATTTAAATTTTCATCACTATTGTTGTAATTGTGATCAAATCATTAGCTTTCGCATTTGATTAGTTAAATTATCTTTTTGAAAAATCTAAAAAATCCTTAAAAATTAGAACTCTTGATTAGGATTTATTTTTAAAATAGCAATTAACCCCCCCCCCCCCCCCCCCTCTTGGCACAAAATACTTGAATTGTTTCTTTTGTGTCTTAAAATCTAAAGACTATATGCAAGTTTCCACTTATACTACTGGTAAGGAGATCTGGGATAGATTGTGTGTCACCTACAAAGGAACTAGTGAGGTTAAACAGTCTAGGCTAAACATTCTTTTGCATGATTATAGATTTATTTGCATGAAATCTAGCGAGTCTGTATCTAAAATGTACACTAGGTTCTCCCAGATAGTGACGTCCCTGCATGAACTAGGTAGAGAATTATCTAATTATTAAAAAGTTAATTAAATTTTGAGAAGCTTACCTAGTTTTTATAATACAAAAATAACTATAATTACTGAATCAAAAGATTTAAATATTTACTCTATTGATAATTTACTTGGGTCACTCATTGCATATGAGCAAGGAGTGAGTCAAAGGTAAAGTGATGCAGGAGAAAAGAAGAAGGAGCGAACTGTGGCTCTAAAAGTGAATAATTCAGAAAGTGATAGTTCTGCAGTGGAGGAAGATGATGACATAGCCTTGATGACTCGTTAGTTAAAGAAATTTTCTGAAGAGGAAACTAAGGCGACATCAAAACAACTAGAACACAGGTAAAAGATCAAAGAATATTAAAGGTACATCTAACATAATTTTCTTTGAGTGCATGAAACCAGGTCACCTCCGAGCTGATTGCCCCAATGTGAAGACTTAACCAACCAAGGAAAAGGGTAAGGAAAAGCCAAAAAATAAGAAGGGCAAGCTAAAGATACAAAAAGCCTTTTTTGTCCAACTCTGCCTTAGAATCGTCAGAAGAAGAAGTAGAAGAGGAGGTAATGAATTTGTGTCTTATGACTAATAATAATCTTGATCAATCGAATTAAGATGAGGTATGTCAGCTCTCTTATGATGAATTATTAGTAATTTCTGAGAAAATTCATGACTCGTATAGGAAATTAAAGAAGATGAATGCTAGTATTAAAATTGATTTTAGTACTTTAGAAAAAGAGCATGCTGATTTAGATAAAGAACATTCTGACTTAGATAGAGATCACATGTCCCAGCTTGATGAATTTAATGCTTTAAACAAGAAGCATGTTGAATTAACTAACGCACACTATTCCTTGAAATCATCACATGTTGAACTAGAAAACACATTTAAGGAATTAGATGAACTTGCATATTAACTAGATAGTAATGTGTATACATTTAAACTAGAATTGTCAAGCAATGAAAGTGCAAATAAATTCTTAAGAATAATGGTTATAGCACTAAAAAATAATAAATTGACACCCTCACTAGCTCAATGACACAAACCCTCAACATAGTATGCATCACATAAACCTAGACAGAAGCACCATGACCCTCTTAGATTAGTGAATCCATTCCCTGGTGTTAGGTGTTATTATTATGGCATGTTAGGACACATAGCCCGCACTTGAACAATCCATCATAGGACACATCTACTATGGAGACCTAAATTACATTCATCACAGCATAGCAAGCATGCATCTCATTCACTAAAGCATTAGGTGGAACCCAAACTCACTTGGGTTCCCAAATCTAATGCTTAATATGCTTTATAGGGGTGATCTCACAAAAGTCCTTGTGAGAGCATGTGGTACCTAGACAGCGGCTACTCGAGACACATGATTGGAGATATGAAGCAATTCATTACACTAGAGGCCAGGTCAGGAGGCAAGGTGACTTTAGGAGACAACACCACTAAGAAAGTGGTGGGATTAGATATCATTGGAAATTCTAAATATTTTTTGATTAAAAAAGTTTTATTAGTTGATGGTTTAAAGCACTATCTATTAAGTATTAGCCAACTATGTGACGAAAGATTTGACATAAAATTTCTCTCAAACAAATGCATATTAGTTTAAATGACAAACCTATGTTAGTAGTAAAAAGGATGAACAATGTCTATATGTTAGACCTTAACTATATTGAAAATTCAAATTCCTTGTGTTTGAAAATAGTAATTGATGACTCTTGGTTATGGCATAGGAGACTATGCCATGCGAGCATGAAAACACTTAGGAATATCACTCAGAAAAACCTAGTCAGAGGTATACCCAAGTTGGACTTCACTATGTACTACCTATGTTATGCCTGCCAACTAAGAAAATAGGTAAAATCATCATTTAATTCTATTAAGGATATCAACACCTCTAGGCCACTAGAAATCCTTTTCATGGACCTATTTGGACCCATTAGTACAGCCATCCTAGGAGGTACGACTTATGGATTTGTGATACTAGATGACTTCTCTAGATTCACTTGGGCAAGATTCTTAGCACATAAAAGTGAGTCATTTGAGGAATTTAGAATATTCTCCATTTGGATTCAAAGGAAATTAGGATGTGAAATCTTGACAATTCATAGTGGTCATGGTGGAGAGTTTGAAAATGACATGATTGAGTCTTTCTATTAAGAGATAGGGATAGAGCATAACTTTTTTGCCCCTAGGACCCCTGAGTAAAATGGGATAGCTGAGAGAAAGAATAGAACATTGGTATAAACTACTAGGGCAATGCTAGCTGAGTACTCACTTCCTAGGTATTTCTAGGCAGAAGCAGTAAATACTGCTTGTTATGTTTTAAATAGGATAAATATTAGATTCAAGTTGAATAAAATACCCAATGTACTCCTTAAGGGTAGGACACCCAACCTTTTCCACTTTCATATTTTTGGATTTAAATGCTTTATCTTAATTAATGGGAATCACCCTTAGAAAAATTCCATCCCAAGTTTGATGAAGGCATCTTCTTAGGTTACTCATCTCTAGGTAAGGCCTATAGAATCTTCAATTAGAGGACCCTAGTAGTAGAAGAGTCTACCCATGTGGTATTTAATGAATCAGATAAGACTTTTGAATCTAAACCCAAAGAAGAAGAAGAAGAACTGGAGGTCATTCAGGGGGGTAGAAACCATTACAATTGGAGTTAGAATTGAACCTCAGGAGCAATTGCCTAGAGACTAGAAATATTCTTCTAGTAATCCTAAATAATTGATTTTAGGAGACCCATCTAAAGGTGTGAGAACTAGGCATGGACTTAGGAAGGAGGTTAGTCATTATGCATTTATTTTGATGATAGAACCCACCAATATAGATCAAGCCTTAGAAGATGAATTCTGGATCCTAACAATGCAAGAAGAGCTAAAAGAATTTGTTAGGAATGATGTGTGGGAATTATTCAAGAGACCTAAGAATTAGAGTGTGGTAGGAACAAAATGGGTCTTTAAAAGTAAGATGAATGTCTCAGGAATCGTAGTGAAAAATAAGGCCAGACGAGTAGCTAAGGGGTATAACCAAATGAAGGGAATAGACTTTGAGGAAACCATTGCCTTAGTAGCTAGACTAGAAGCAATAAGGGTGCTCTTATCCTTTGCTTGCTTCAAGGGTTTTAAATTATATCAAATGGATGTTAAGAGCGCCATCTTAAATGGGGTAATCAAAGAAGATGTTTATGTTGAGCAACCCCCCATATTTGAAAATTCATAATTTCCAAACCATGTATTTAAATTGAAAAAGGTATTGTATGGGTTAAAGTACCCTATGATACCTTTAGTACATTGAGGACAAAACTGCGTGTTATAGACATTCATGCTTAATCTAAGAAAAATCAAAATAAAAAAATCTACTTGCAAATAATCCTTCATATTTGTTTTTAACTTGCACATGTTTGTATGTGTACCAGTTTTTATTTTATTTATTATTCCTTATCAAAAAATTTAAAATTATAAGATGTTTCCTAATCATCACACACACATCTCACTGACTCACCAAAATCTTCAACTTTTTCTTCTTATTATACTGTATGATACACAGTCGTACTGTACGATCTTTACAAATGCACAGATCACAGCCTTTGCTTAATTAATGGTCCAGATTAGCTCACTGATATCCACATCATATTGTACAAACCACTATTCATACTATACGATACATGTGTCACTACTAACCATTGGGTAGTCAATCTGTTTAGTATGAAATTAATGCCTATCGTACTGTATGATAACTCTCTTCATACTGTATGATCCATATGTCAAACTGGATTGGGATGAATTTTACTCGATAGATTTAATAATAATTGCACTTTGTACTATACGAACACCCGTTAGTATTGTATGATGCTTTTTGTCAATGGTCGTACCGATGACCCCTCGGGATGAATGAAATTCCTTCATATCATCTAGTACGATATTGATCAAACTATACGATTTGACTACTTTTTTTGACAAGTTATCCAGAAGAATTTATTGCTCTATTCATACTATACCAACGTCTATCGTATTGTATGATTAGTCATAAAAACTATAAATAGGAAGGTTTGGATGGTTCAACTCACTCAACTTCTTTCAATCTCTCATCGTCACAATCTTTCTGTCCAATGCCCGATGGAAGCAAATGTGGCAGACTAATCAAGGGGAGCTCCTCCTCCTATCATCGTATCGATGATTGATTTCTCTCTATCATAGATGAATAAGCTAACCATAAGTAGAAAGAGGAAAAAATCTCCCCATCTTGTATGTTAAACCAACCAGCCTTGAATTTTGTGGTAATGAACCTTTTTTCCTCCACCACTCTCCAGTTTCTTCTTACCTTGGCCTTCCCTTATAACTCTGAATTCCTCTATGAATTCTTAGCAAACCATAAGATAAATTTAGAATGCACCACCTTGACTTCATTTGTCTACAAACGAAATGAATAAATCACTAAAGAAGATCTTGATGAACACATCAGACTCTCCACCCAAGGACCTCATCCCAAATCTATGATCACAAATGAGTTTGATCGGACTTCCATTAATTTGTTACTTAAGAATGTGCCCTCAAACCAACACTAACCCCTTATACAAACTCTAACTCAAAATACCCGTATTATCCAGCACATCCTTTGAACATCCATTATACCTAAAGCTGGGGATCGAATGAACATAACCCCGCTTCTGTCTGTAGTCACTTATCAAATCATGTCAAATACCAAATTTGATGAAGATCAAATGATTCTAGACTACATCCATAACATGACCACTATTTGACATCCAAGTGCCTAACGTAAATAGAATATTACTTTAGGACATATCATAGGGTACATCCTTGACACCAAATACCAACTCATATTTCCTATTCCACATGATAATCTTCCTATCTTTGATACGGATGCCTCCTTTCGTATCCTATTTCAACGAGGACAAGAGCACGCTAAGCTAGATTTTAATGATGAAAGGGAAGCTGCTCCTGCAGGAAGACCTCCACCACCACTTGTAGCATCATCTGCCCACCCTGCCTACCCTCAGGATGACATTAATAAGCGAATTGAGCGACTAAAAAGTCGACTGGACTACCACACTGAACAACAACAACAATGATAGCACGAGGATGACATGAGATGGTTTGGTGAGAGATTTACCTCGACGATCATTAATTTGCCTCCATCCATCATTTCATTCTGCCACCACCACCACCACCACCACCTGATCAGGATCCTTCTTTTGACAAGTTTTTATTTTTGTTGTGCCATTTTTTTTCTTGTACTGCTGTATTTCTTTGGTTGTCTGCTACTCCTCTTTTTGGTGATGTTAAAAAGGAGAGAAGATGTCTATTTTAGTTGATATTTATTTTTCGTTGATTGTACGTTATGTTTTTAAATGGAATTTACTGCTTATGTTTTTTTTTGTATTATGGTATTCTTTCATTTTTATTTAAACAAATAAAAATTTAAAATTTAAAAAATATGTGCGTTTACAACGTCCCCAAATTAAAAAAAAAAAGAAATCCATCATCTAGTAACGGGGAGCTTAGGAAGAAAAAATATTTATCTTGCCTATCAACTAACATTATTTGACATCATAAAAAAGGGGGAGTTTGTTGCAATCAAGAATCCCTAGTCTGTGATTTTGATGATGATAAATAATGTTGATTGAATTATTACATTCTTCCTTAAATAATTTAGATATTATTTTTATCTGTGAGTACAAACATTTCAGGTTGAATACGCACTGCTCAAAACTGCTAAAGACTCAAGACTGGGGTAGAATAGGATGTAAAGAGACTGTAATTTTCATTTTCTTGAGTCTGACCACAAATAAGAGTTTATTCAAATTGGGTGACCATGCACACACACAGTTCTATTTAAAAAAAATTTTATAAATTGTACTGCAAGATTTTATATCATACTATATGATCTATTATCTGAAAATAGGCTTACTAACTAACTGGAAACATTAGTTCTGTGAACAAATCGCACTATACGATCTAGATCATACTATATAATTCATTTTTGATCTCAAACCCTAGCTGCCAGAATAACTTAACCAAGATTTTGAAATTTTAATTTTGAACTGATTGTACTAAGCGATGTTAATCGTACTATATAAATATTTAAAATCTTGCTAAAATTAACCCCCATGATTAGTCAATTTAATCATGGTTTAATAAATGATTGATGATTGAACTGTATGATAATGATCATTCGGTATGCATACCAGACGAAACCATGATTTTTAAACTAATCATCCTATATGAAATGTACAACATCCAGGAAGAACTATATAAAATTAACTAACCGTACTGTACGAACAGACAATGTGGGATGATTAACAGAGACAACTTTCGATCGTCCCATGGTTTGTCCCTAGTATTAAAGAAATAGAATAGATCATACAGGATGATCTTAAAATCATATTGTATGATGTGTTAAAAAGGGTGAACTATTTGTCCTCCTTCGTACTGGATGGGGTGAGTTTTAAACTAACCATGTTGTACAAACTTAGATCGTACTGTATGAACAGTGACTATAAACTTGAAATCTTAGGGTTTTTTTGAAGCCTAATAAAAAATAATGTTATTAAGATTTTAAAGAATAGAGAGAAGAACGCAATAGTTAAAGAAACTCTTAAGAGGTATCTTTTGAAGAAAATCAGGGTTTATGAGAGGAAGGAGAAGGTGAGCTTGAGCGTGAGGGAGAAGTAGTGTGAGGGGATCACACGGTTGCTCCGAGCTAGCTGTACGCTTGCTCCTCTTATGGCCTTCGTCTGTCTTGTGGGAGCTCTTTAGGGAGAGAATCTTCTAGGTCAAAGTCCTTTAGGTTCTCTACCTTCTCCAGGAGAGAGAAAAAGGAGGTAAGGTTCTCTGCCTTCTCCAGGAGGGTGAAAAATGTGAAGGCTTGCTGCCATCACTGGAAGGGTGACATAGCATCCAGCACTCTGCCACACCGAGGAAGGTGAAAGTGAGTTTTGTAAAGGCTTGTCCACCTTGCTGTGGGAGCATAATGAGAGTCACTTTTGAGTAGTGCAACTCTCAGAGTGGAGGATTCCGGGGAGTGGACGTAGGTCATAGTTGACTGAACCACTATAAAAATTTCTGATGGGCTTTTTCCATTTTTCGCAGTTTACTTTTCTTGCATTTAATTTTTGCTATAACGGCTTGGTAAAATTTTGATTTTAGTATTTCATTGTGAGATTTAAAATTTCATCACCATTATTATAATTGTGATCAAACCATTAGCTTCCATATTTGAATAGTTAAATTAACTATTTGAAAATTTTGAAAAATCCTTAAAAATTAGAACTCTTGTTTAGGATTTATTTTTAAAATACCAATTCCCCCCCCCCCCCCCCCCCCCCCCCCCCCCTCCCTCATGGTGCATCTCATATTTTCATCCTTAACTATAAGTAGGGTTACACCCCATACTCAAAACTTTTTTTAAAGAAGTTTCATATTAAAAATCTTAAATGCTAAAAAATCTGAGGTGGTCATTGATCCAGTACCCGAGCTTACCTATCCAATTTCCTTATAGAATTCTAACTCTTACTCCTATACTTAAAACTTTTTTATTTATGGAGTTTCACATTCAAAGCCTAATCATCAAAAATTTTTAGTATTCACACATCCCATACCCAAGCTTGCAGAACTATAAAGTATCCTCATAAAATTCTTACCCTTTCTTTTTAAGTGGGTTTACTCCCCATACTAAAAAAATTTTAATTTAAGAAGCTTCACATTCAATATCATAAACTTCTCGAGTGTCAGCCATCCCTCACCTAAGCTTTCTTAACTATGAAGTTTCCTCATAAAATTCTAACATCTTCTCCTTATGGCGGGTTATATGTCATGCTAAAAACTTTTTATTTAAGAAGTTTTACATTCAATACCCTTCAACTCAAAACCTCCTAGGAGGTCACCCATCTCTTACACAACCTTACCTAACTATGAATTTTTCACATAAGATTCTTACTCATTTTTCCTTAAGTGGGCTTACTCCCCATACTCAAAACCTTTCTTATTTAAGGAGTTCCACTTTCAAAATACTAAACCCCAAAACTTCCCAAGAGGTCACTAGGTCCACATTTGAGCTTGCTTAACTATGAAATTTCCTCAGAAAATACTAACCATTACTCCTAAAGTTGCTTAACAACCATAATCAAATCCCTAGAAATTGCCAGAATGTCACGCATCCCTCATCCAATTTTGCTTAACTATGAAGTTTCCTAAAAAAATTCCAACCCTTTCCCCTTAGGTGGGGGCTTACACCTCATACTCAAAATTTTTTATTTAAGAAGTTTCACATTCAAAATCTAAATCCTGAAAGTTTTCTAGAGGTCTCAGATCCCTCTCCCTAGCTTTCTTAACTTTGAAGTTTCTTCATAAAATTCTAACCCTTTCTCAGGAAGTGGGTTATACCCCATACTCCAAACTTTTTTATTGATGGAGTCTCACATTCAACAGCCTAAACCTAGAAACTTGTTAGGAGGTCACCTATCCCTCACTCAAGCTTTATTAGCCATAAAGTTTCCTAAGAAAATTCCAAGCCTTTAAATTTATGTTTGGTTACATAACATAGTCAAAACTTTCTAATTTAAGGAGTTTCACATCAAAATACTATACCTTGAAACTTCCCTTAATATCACACATTTATCACCTGAGCTTGCTTAATAATAAAATTTCCTTATAAAATTACAACCCTTTCTCTCCTTATGTAGGGTTGCACCCCATACTCATAACTTTTGTTAAGGTGTTTCACATTCAAAATAATAAACTCCAAAATATCCCAAGGGTCAGCCATCCCTCACCCAAACTTGCTTAACTATGAAGTTTCCTCCTAAAATTCTAACCCTTTCTCCATAAGTTGTACTAAACCTTATACTCAAAACTATTTATTCATGTAGCTTGACATTCAAAACCCTAAACCGCAAAATATCCAATGATGTCACCCATTCCTCTCCCTAGCAATGTTAACTATTAAGTTTCCTTACAGAATTTCAACCCCTTCTACTTAAGTGAGTTAACACTTCGTACTCTAAAAAATTTATTTAAGGAGTTTCACTTTTAGAATACTAAACTCCAAAACTTTCTAGGAGGTCGCTGATTCTACACCCATTTTCACCCTAAACAAAGAAGTTTTCTTACAAAATTCTATCCATTACTCCTTAAGTGGGGTTACACCCCATACTGGATCATTTTTTATTCAAGGAGTTTAACATCCAAAATTAAATCCCCAAAAATTCCTAAAATGTGACGTATCCCTCACCCAAGTTTGCTTGACTATGAAGTTTCCTAATACAATTCAAGCCCTTTCTCCTTAATTGGGGTTACACCACATACTCAAAACTTTTTATTTAAGGCATTTTAAATTTAAACCCTAAATCCTAAAAGTTTTCAGGAGGTCTCCAATCCCTCTGCCTAGTTTTCTTAACTATAAAGTTTCCTCTTAAATTTCTAAACCTTTTTCTTAAGTGGGCATACACCGCATATAGAAAACATTTTTATTTAAGGAGTTTAACCTTAAAAACCCAATCTCCAAAAATTCACACAAACTTACATAACTATAACATTTCTTATAATATTCTTGTTCTTTCTTCTTAAGTGGTATTACACCTACTCTAAACTTTTTATTTATGAACTTTCACATTTAAAATAGTAAACCCGAAAACTTCCGAGGAGGTCACCTGAACTTGCTTAGCTACAAAGTTTTTTCATAAAATTCTAACCATTTTCCTTTACTGGTGTTACACCCCATACTCAAAACTTTTTTATTAAGAAGTTTAATATTCAAAATTCTAAATACAAAAATTTTCGAGGAGCTTACTGATCTAACACCCAAGCTTAATTAAAAATGAAGTTTCTCATAAAATTTTAACCCTTCCTCCTTAAGTGGGGTTACACCCCATACTCAAAACTTATTTATTTAAGGTGTTTAACATTCAAAAATCAATCCCTAAAAATTCTCGGAATGTTAGACATTTCTTACCCGAGTTTTCTTAAAAATGATGTTTCCTTATAAAGTTCTAACCCTTTCTTTTTAAGTGGGAACACATCCCATATTCAATTTTTTTTTTTAAAGTTTCATAGGAAAACCCTAAACCCTTAAACATTTTTAGGAGGTCTCCAATCCCTCACCCTAGTTTTTTAACTTTGAAGTTTCTTCATAAAATTGTAACCCTTTTTTTTAAAGTATTTTTTTTTATTTATGGAGTTTTACATTCAACACCCTAATCTCTGAAACTTCCTTTGAGGCCACCCATCCCTTGGTTGAGCTTTCTTAACTATGAAGTTTACTTTAAAAATTCCAAGCTTTTCAACTTAAGTGGTGTTACCTTCCATACTCTAAACTTTCTTATTTAAGGAGTTTCATATTCAAAATACGATACCATAAAACTTTCCATGAGGCCACCCAATAATCACCCGAGCTTGCTTAAAATAAAGTTTCCTCATAAAATTCTAACCCTTTATCCTTCTATTAGGCCAGACCCCATAATTAAAACTTTTTATGGTATTACACATCATAATACTTACCCTAAAACCTAACTACAAAATTTCCACATACCCCTTTCTCCTTAACTGGTATTACACATCATACTCAAAACTTTTTATTCAAGCAGTTTCACATTTAAAACTTTAAACTTTAAAACATCCAAGGATGTCAACAATCCATCAGCCTAGCTAGCTTTACTATGAAGTTTCCTCATAAATTCTTACCCTTTCTCCTTAATTAGGGATACACCTCATACTCAAAAACTTTTATATTTAAATACTTTTACATTCAAAATCCTAAACCCTGAAACTTCCTAGAAGGTCAATCGAGCATGCTTAACTATAAAGTTTAACATTAAAAATTCTAAATACGGAAAGTTAAGAGCAAGTCACTAATCCAACACCCGAGCTTACTTAGCTATGAAGTTTTCTCATAAAATTTTAACCCTTTGTTCTTAAGTGGGGTTCCACCCCATAGTCGAAACTTTTTTTTTTTCTAAGGAGTTTAACATTCAAAACCAATCCAAAAATATTCCCAGAATTTCATGTATGCCTTACCCGAGTTCACTTAACTATGATGTTCCCTCATAAAATTCCAACCCTTTCACTTAGAGTGGGGTTACAAACCTCCCTCAAAATTATTTTATTTATGGAGTTTCACATTAAAACCCTAAACCCTAAAACTATTTAAAGAGGTCTCCACTCCCTCACTATAGATTGCTTAACTTTGAAGTTTCTTCATAAAATTCTAACCCTTTCTCTAAAAGTGGGGTTATACCTCATACTCATTTTTTTATTTATATAGTTTCACATTCAACACCCTAAATCCTAAAATTTCCCACGAGGTCACCTATCCCTACCCTAAGCTTGTTTAACTATGAAGTTTCACCACAAAATTCTAAGCCTTTCAACTTAAGTTGGGTTACCCCCAATAGTCAAAATTTTATTATTTAAGGAGTTTCACATTCTAAAAATTATACCATGAAACATCCTCTGAGGTCACCCATTATTCACTCGAGCATTCTTAATAATGAAGTTTCCTTATAAAATTCTAATTCTTTCTCCTTATGTAGAGTTAGACCCCATACTTTAAACTTTTTAATTTAAGGTGTTTCACATTCAAAACCCTTAACTCTAAAATATCCAAAGGGTTAGCCATCCCTCACCAAAGGTTTCTTAACTATGATGTTTCCACTTAAAGTTCAAACCCTTACTTCTTAAGTGGGGATTTAACCCATACCCAAAACTTTTTTATTTATGGAGTTTCACATTCAATTCATAATACCCAAAAATTTTAAGGATGCATGCATTCCTCACCCGAGCTTGCTTAAATATAAAGTTACCTCACCAAATTCCATCCATTTTTCCAAAAGTTGGGTTACACCCTATACTCAAAACTTTTTTATTTAAGGAGTTTACATTAAAACCCTAAACCCCAAAACTTTTCAAGAGATCTACGATCCCTTATGCTACCTTACTTAACATTGATGTTTCCTCATAAAATTCTAAACCTTTCTCCAGATGTGGGGTTACATCCCATTCCCAAATACATTTTATTTATGGAGTTTCACATTAAAAATCCTAAACCCTAAAACTTTCGGCAAGGTCATGCATCCATCACCTGACCTTGCTTTACTATGAAGTTTCTTCATAAAATTTTAACTTTTTTATTTAAGGATTTAACATTCAAAACCCTAAACTCTGAAATATCCCAAGGTTCAACCATTCCTCACCCTTGGATGCTTAAACTTTCTTTATAAATGAATTTAACTTTCAAAACCCTATACCTCAAAACATCCCATTAGGTTACTTATTTATAACCCATGCTTGCTTAATAAAAAAGTTTCCTTACAAAATTCCAACCCTTTCTCCTTGTGATAGATTACACCGCTTACTTAAAACTTTTTATTTAAGGTGTTTAATATTTAAAACCTTAAATTCAAAAACATCCTAAGGGTTAACCATCCCTCACCTAAGCTTTCTTAATAATGAAAATTTCTCATAAAATTATAACCCTTTCTTCATAAGTAGGAATACACCTCATACTCGAAACTTTTTATTTATGTTGTTTCACATTTAAAACCCTAAATTTCAAAGAATCCAAGGATATTACCAATCCCTCAGCCAAACTATCCTAACAATAAAGTTTCTGAAAGTTTGTGAGGGTGGTTAAACCCTAAAGAACTAGTCCGAGGCTAACCAAGAGAGGGGTGAATTGGTCTCTAAAAAACTTCTTTAAAAGAAAAGAAAAATCTTTTTATATCCTGCAGAAGAAATGAATTAAATTAGTAATAAAAAGATAAATCAGATATTTCACCCAAGCAGTTTAATCACAGTAAAAATAAAGTGAAAAAATAATAAGAAAGAACATACCAAATTTATAGTGGTTCGGTCCAACCTGACCTACGTCCACTCTTAAGAGGCACCCTCCTAGTATTGCACTAAACCTGTAGTGACTCTACTTTAGCCCCCACAGCTAGGTGGAGAAGCCCTTAAAAAAAATTTCTTCCACCTCCCCCAGCGCGGTAGAGAACCTGAAATACTTTTCACCCTCATGGTGAGGCAGAAAACCTGGAATCCTTTTTCACCAGCCTGGTGAAGGCAGAGAACCTAGTCCTTTGACACCAAAGAGATCTTCTTTTTCCCAAAACTTCCCTCAAGACAAACCTTGAATCCAATGGTATTAAGGTGCAAGCTTGCCGGAGCAACCGTGTGAAACCCCCTCCATACTTCCTTGAAATTCCCTCCAAGGATCTTCTCCCTCTCTCAAACTCCACCCTTTCCTCTCTCCCTTTCAAGGCTCTCTCTTCAAGTTTTCTCCAAAAAAATGATGCCTCAAAGGCTGCCAAAGACTCTTTACAATGTCCTTGGAGAAAGCTTAAATAGAGGGCATTCAAAAACCCTAAAAATTAATTATAGCTGCAAAGATCATCCAAGACGATCTTAGGATCATCCAGGATGATGTGCTTAAATAGAGGGCTTCAAAAAACACTAAAAACTCAATTCTATCGCCAAGAATCATCCTATATGATCTCAGGATCATCCAAGATGATGTGTAGAATTTGACCTGATAGTCCTAGACGATCTTAGGATAGTCTAGAATGATCAGTACAAATTTTGAACAAATCATCCAATACGATATGTAGATCTTCCACTACGATCAGAATATTAAATTAAGCAGATTTGATTGACTAATCAAAGGATTAATTTAGGCAAATTATCATAGATCATCCAATATGATATGGATCATCCTAGACGATTAGAACAAAAATAGAAACTTAAAATCTTACCTGAATTATTATGGCGATTAGGATTTTGAGATCGTATTATATCGTCTAGGATGATATAAATCATCCAGGATGATTAGTTTAAAAATTAAACTTCTAGTTTTGGCTCAATCTTACTCCCTTGAGTGTGTGTGTGTGTATGGTCACCAAGCTGGCAAACAGCTTTATACGACTTGACTCAAGAAATCAAGGATTACATTAATGAATATTACTGACTCTTTACAGCATGACATATTCTACCCAATCTTAAGCTCTGATTCTTCATTTGATGATGCATGGTATTCCTGAAATGTTAGTATACACACAAATAAGTATATAATGAAAATACTAGGGGATATAAATATGTGAGCCATAATGTTTGTTATCATCAAAAGTATAAGCTCGTGAGCTCGAGTCGCAACAATCTCCCCCATTTTGATGATGTCAAATATTACTGATGAATTTGCAAACTAAAAGTATTTTCTCCTAATCTCCCCCTCATTAAGATAAAATTTTTAAGAAAAGGGGAAAATTTTTTCTTTCTTTTTAATTTTTATTTTTAAATAAAATAAATAAAATAAAATAAATAACTAAATAAAATGATAAATTAAACAAATACAACACAAAAATAATAGTACGTTTAAATACAACACAAATATTACAGCACATTCTCCCGCTTTTACATTATCAAAAAGAAGAGGAGCATAGAAAACCAAAACAGTAAAAACTGAAAAAACAAAAATCAAATGATCCTTGTTCTGGTGAAGAAGATATTTTTATAAGAATCAGTTTGAAATTTCATACTTTCTTGGAATGAGAAAGTTACCTTTTGATTTTATTCAAAAACTTAGTAAGGCATGTATTGACAACGCATAACACAAAAAGTTTAGATATTTAGAAATTATTAATCCAAGCTCAAGTTCCTTTAAATGCTCAAAAACTTTTTAAGCAACATCTAAATCAAGGAACAAATTAGAGAAGGAAACATTAATCTTTCCAAAACTCCTTTCATGAAATATACCTAATAGAAGATTAATGCAAAACTTGGTGAATCAAGAATCATGATTTTTAATCTCAAGTATTGAAAATATCAATAGATATAAAGGTTTTCTTATGATTTAAGAAATATAAGAAAGGTAAGCTAAGTTTATTGTGGGCTCATTTTTTGCCTCTTTATTAATTTTTGACACATTTTGCGCATCTTTTGATTTTTGATACAATTTATGTATATTTCCATTGTTGGCATCATTGCGCATCTTTTCAGCTTTCGGCTCATTTTGTGCATCTTTTCTTTTTATCAAATATTCTTCCTTTCTGTAATTTTAAAGATTAAAGCAAACCCATTCTAGCAACCAAAATGAACTGCTTGATTAAGAAAATAATGAAGTAGATCCAACAACTTGCAAAAGATCTCTATGAGATAGAAAAAATGTAGGGAGATGAAAAAAGTTCAATTTCAAAATCCAATTTATAATTTGATGAAAATTTTGAATCAAAAGTAAAATTGCCTTATTTCAAGAAAATAGGAGGTAAATTTTTCATTTTTAGAAATAATAATTTTTTGAAAAGTGATTCAATTTTCTAAAGCGTTTACTAAATAAAAAAGGTGATATGTGTGTGTTGATCAGAGAAAACTTTACAAAAAATGTAAAGACTAATTTAAAATTTTAAAGAAATAACAAAAAAAATACTAAGTAGAAGAAAGAAAAATAAAAAACAAAGAAAACACAAAAAATAAACATAAACACAACGAATAAAAAACATACATGCAAATAGAAAATAATTAAACACACAAACAAGGTTTTACACATCAGCTTGCTCCTGGTCTAATGATTCAGAAGTTAGATCTACCCAGGATATGTTTTATTTTTTATCATTTGCCCTTATTGCAATTTAATTATTTTCCCCCTTTTCATTTGCAGGAACAGTTTTAAGTTCGGGCACTCATTTTTAATATGTCTAAATTTCCTACTTCCAAAGAAAATAACGTCAAAGGAAATCTTAATATTCTTACCATTTTTTTCTTTGTTCCACTTTTGTTGATGCTTATGCTTGTGCTTTAGTAGACTTTCTAATTTGCTCGATATTTATGCTAATTCTTCACTTTCATCATCTACTAAGCCACTTTCATCCATATTTTTAGCATTTAACACTATCATTTTACTTGCATCCATAAGTCTTTGACTCACAGTTTGCTCATAGGCAATGAGTGAGCCAATCAAATTATCAATAGAATATTTATTCATATTTTTTAATTCACAAATAGCAACAACTTTGGCATCAAACTTATCAAGTAGACAATGTAGAATTTTATTGACCTTTACAATGTTTGAAAATTCTTTACTTAAAGCATGTAATAATGTTATAATTTGAGTAAACCTAGTATACATGTCTAAGATCGTCTCATAAATTTTCATGCAAAAAAGTTCATAATCATGCATTAGAGTATTTAACTTAGATTGCTTAACTTCACTAGTGCCTTCGTATGTAGTACATAATTTATCCTAAATTTCCTTACAAGTAGTTCAGGTAGAAATAATCATATAATCTTCAGAAGTTAAAGTATAGAAAAAATAATTTAAAGATTTAGCATTCAATTGAGCATAAATTTTTTCTTCTCTACTCCATTCAGAAAAAGGAATATCAATTTTGATGCCCTTTACAAAATGAGATGGTGCAGAGTATCCTTCCTGAATTAATATCCACATGCGATAATCTATTGATTTCAAGATAGTAGACATGCGAATTTTCCAAAAAATCAAAAGTAATATTTTCAAATAATGGCGGTCGGGTGATTGAACATCCTTCCACTATATTACGATTAGAAAAATTAGCCATTGATTTAAATTCAAAAGTTTTCAAAAACTTAATTTATGAATCCCGCTCTGATACCACTTGAAAGTTTATGAGGGTGGTAAAACCCTAAAGAACTAGTCTGAGGCTAACCAAGAGGGGGCTGAAATGGTGTTTAAAAATTTTCTTTAAAAGAAAAGAAAAATCTTTTTATATATTACAGTGGAAATGAATTAATTCAATAATAAAAAGATAAATCAGAGATTTCACCCAAGCAGCTTAATTACAGTAAAAATAAAGTATGAAAAATAATTAGAAAAAACACACCAGATTTATAGTGGTTCGGACCAATGTAACCTATGTCCACTCCTCGGAGCCACCCTCCAAGTACTGCACTAAAGCTTTAGTGACTCTCCTTTAGCCCCCACAGCTAGGCGGAGAAGCTCTTAAGAAATCTCTTCCACCTCCCCCAGTGCGGTAGGGAACCTGAAATCCTTTTCACCCTCTTGGTGAGGAAGAGAACCTGGAATCCTTTTTCACCCTCCTGGTGAAGGCAGAGAACCTGGTCCTTTGACACCAAAGAGATCTTCTTCTTCCCAAAACTTCCCACAAGAAAAACCTTGAATCTGATGGTAATAAGGTGTAAGCATTCCAGAGTAACCGTGTAAAACCCCCTCCACGCACCCTTTAAATCCCCTCCAAAGATCTTTTCCCTTTCTCAAACTCCACCCTTTGCTCTCTCCCTTTCAAGGCTCTCCCTTCAAGTTTTCTCCAAAAAAATGAAGCCTCAAAGGCTGCCAAAGACTCTTACAATGTCTTTGGAAAAGCTTAAATAGAGGGCTTTAAAAAACCCTAAAAATTAATTTTGGCGACAAAGATCGTCCAGGATAATGTGCTTAAATAGAGGGCTTCAAAAAGCTCTAAGAACTCAATTCTGCTGCCAAGAATCATCCAGTACGATCTCAGGATTGTCTAGGATGATGTGTAGAATTTGACATGATAGTCCTGGATGATCTCAGGATAGTCCAGGATGATTAGTACAAATTTTGAACAAATCATCCAGTATAATATACAGATCGTCTAATACGATCAGAATATTAAATTAAGCAGATTTGATTGACTAATCAAAGGATTAATTTGGGCAACATTTTCATAAATCATCCAGCACGATGTGGATCATCCTGAATGATTAGACCAAAAATAAAAACTTAAAATCTTACCTGAATTATTATGGTGGCGAGAATTTTGAGATCGTATTGGATCGTCCAGGATGATATAAATCATCCAGAATGATTAGTTCAAAAATTGAACTTCTGGTTTTAGCTCAATCTTACTCCCTTGAGTATGTGTGTGCATGGTCACCAAGCTGGCAAACACCTTTACATGTCTTGACTCAAGATATCAAGGATTACATTAATGAATATTACTAACACTTTATAGCATGACCTATTCTACCCAATCTTCAGCTTTGATTCTTTGTTTGATGGTGCATGGTGTTCCTAAAATATTAGTATACACACAAAAAAGTATAAAATGAAAAAACTAGGAGATATAAATATGTGAGCCATAATGTTTGTTAACATCAAAAGCATAAGCTCGTGAGCTCGAGTCGCAACAGTTTCCACATAAAATTCTGACTATCTCATCTTAAGTGTTATTACACCTCTTTCTCAAAAACTTCTTTATTTAAGAAGTTTCATATTAAAAACCCTAAACCCCGAAACTTCCCTAGAAGTCACCCGAGCTTGCTTAACTACAAGGTTTCCTCCTAAAATTCAAATCCTTTCTCCTTAAGTGGGGTTACACATCATACTCAAAACCATAAGAAGTTTAACATTGAAAATCCTAAATGCCAAAACTTTCTAGGAGGTCATTGATTTAACACCGGAGCTTACTTAACTATGAAGTTTCCTTAGAAAATCTAACCCTTACTCCTTAAGTGGGTTACACCCCATGCTAAAAACTTTTTATTTATTGAGTTTCACACTTAATACTCAATCCCCAAAATTTTTCAAGATTAACACATCCCTCTCCCGCGCTTGTCTAACTATAAAGTTTTCTCATAAAATTCCAACCCTTTCTCATTATATAGGGTTTCACCCCATACTTAAAGCTTTTTTATTTAAGGAGTTTCACATTTAAATTCTAACCTCCTGAATCCTCCCAAGAGGTCACTCATCTCTCACCCTAGCTTACTTAACTATGAAGTTTCCTCTTAAAATTCCAAGCCTTTCAACTTAAGTAGTCTTACACCACATGCTAAAAACCTTCTCATTAAGGAGTTTCACATTCAATACTATAAACCCCCAAACTTTCCATAAGGTCAACCATTTATTACCCAAGCTTGCTTAACTATGAATATTCCACACAAAATTCTAACCCTTTATCCTTATATCGTGTTATACCCCATAATTAAATATTTTTTATTTAATGAGCTTCACATTAAAAACCATAAGCATCATAAGGGCTAGCTATCCCTCATCCAAACTTTCTTAACTATGAAGTTTCTTCAAAAAATTCTAACTCTTTCTCCTTAAGTGGGATTCTACCTTATACTCAAAACTTTTTATTTAAGCTGTTGCATATTTAAAACCTGAAACAACAAAACTTCTTAAGTGATCACCCAAGCTTGCTTAATTATGAAGTTTCCATATAAAATTTCTACCCTTTTTTCCTTAAGCGAGGTTACACCCCATACTATAATTCATTTTTTTTCTTTATGGAGTTTAACTTTCAATAACTAAACCCAGAAACTTTCAAGATGGTCACCGATTCCACACCCACTATTGATTAAGTATGAAGTTTTCTTACAAAATTTTAACCCTTACGCCTTAAGTGGGGTTACACCACATACTCAAAACATTTTTTTAACGAGTTTAACAATCAAAACCCAATCCTTAAAACTTTGAGAATGTCAAGCATCCCTCACCCTAGTTTGCTTATTTATGATAATTCCTCAAGTGTGGTCACACCCCATACTCATAACTACTCTATTTAAGGGGTTTCACATTCAAATCATGAACTTTAAATCTTTTCAGGAGGACAACAATCCCTCACCCTAGCTTGCTTAATTATGAAGTTTTCTCATAAAATATCAACCATTTCTCCTGAAGTGGGGTTACACCCCATACTCGAAAACTTTTTTATTTAAGAAGTTTCACATTCAAAATACTAAACCTAGAGACTTCCCAGTTCATCATTGGTTCCACACCTGAGCTTTCTTAACTATGAATTGCTATTTATGTAGGGTTATACTAATACTCAAAACTTTTTTATTTAAGGAGTTTCACATTCAAACCCTAAACCTTGAAAGTTTTCAAAAGGTCACCGATCCCTCCCCCAAGCTTTGTTAACTATGAAATTTCCTCATAAAAATCCAACCCTTTCTCCTTAAGTCGGTTTACACGCCATTCTCAAAATCTTTTTTTATTTATGGATTATCAAATTCAACACCCTAAACATGAAACTTCCTCGGAGGTCAACCATTCCTCACAAAAGATTGCTTAACTTGGAAGTTTCCTCATCAAGTTCTATGCCTTTCAACTTAAGTGGGGTTACACCTCATACTCAAACCTTTCTTATTTAAGGTGTTTCATATTCAAAACCTTAAACTCTAAAACATCCCATGGTTTAGCCATCCCTCTCCTAAGCTTAGTTAATTATGATATTTTCCCATAAAATTCAAACCCGTTCTCCTTAAGTGGTATTACTCCTCATGCTCATGGGGTCACCCATTAATCACCTGAGCTTGCATAACAATGAAGTTTCCTCATAAAATTTAAACCCTTTCTCCTTATGTAGGGTTACACCCCATACTCAAACCTTTCTTATTTAAGGTGTTTCATATTCAAAACCTTAAACTCTAAAACATCCCAGGGTTTAGCCATCCCTCTCCTAAGCTTAGTTAATTATGATATTTTCTCATAAAATTCAAACCCATTCTCCTTATGTGGTATTACTCCTCATGCTCAAAACCTTTTTCTTAAGTAGTTTCACATTCAAAACCCTAAACCCCAAAAGATCCAATGATGTCACCAATCCCTCACTCTAGCTTGCTTAACAATGAAGCTTTCACAAAAAATTTTGACCCTTTGTCCTTAAGTGGGGTTAGACCTCATGCTCAAAAAACTATTTTTATTTAAGAAGTTTCACATTCAAAGCTCTAAACCCATAAACATCCAAGTAAGTCACCCAACCTTGCTTAACTACCAAGTTTTTGCATAAAATTCTAACTTTTTCTCCTTAAGTATGGTTACACCCCGCAATCAAAACTTTTAATTAAGAAGTTTGACATTCAAAATCCTAAAAGCTAAATTTTTTAAGGATGCCACTGATCTAATACACGAGCTTGCTTAACTAGGAAGTTTCTTTATAAAATTCTAACTTTTATTCCTCAAGTGGCGTTAGACCCCATACTCAAAACTTTTTTTTATGGAGTTCATCATTCATAACTCATTCCAAAAACAATTCCTAGAATGACACACATCCCTCACCCAAGTTTTCCTAACTATAATGTTTCCTAAGAAATTCCAACCTTTTTTCCTTAAGTGGGGTTACACCCCATACTCATATCTTTTTTATTTATGAAGTTTCACATTCAAACCTTAAATCCTGAATCTTTCTAGGCTGTCATCGATCCCTCTCCCTAGCTTTCTTAATTTTAAAGTTGTACATAAAATTCTAGCCCTTTCTCCTAAAGTTGATTTACACCCACATTGAAAACTTTTTTATTTATGGAGTTTCACATTCAACACCCTAAACCTCGAAACTTCCCTGGAGGCCTCCCATCCCTCCCCTGAGCTTGCTTAACTATGAAGTTTTCTAATAAAATTCTAAGCCTTTCAACATATATGGGGTAACACAACATACTCAAAACTTTCTTATTTTAGGATTTTCACATTCAAAACACATTACATTGAAACTTCCCATGAGGTCACACATTTATCACCTGAGCTTGCTTAACAAAAATATTTTCTCAAAAAATTTAACCCTTTCCTTATGTTGGTTACACCCCATAATCAAAACCTTTTTTTAAAGGTGTTTCACATTCATAACCTTAAACTCTAAAACATCCCATGGGTCAGCTTTCCCTCACCTAAGCTTGCTTAATTATGACATTATCACATAAAATTCAAACCCTTTCTCCTTAAGTAGTTTTAGAACTCATACTTAAAACTTTTTATTTAAGCAGTTTAAGATTAAAAATCCTAAACCCTGAAACATCCAAGGATCTCACCAGTCCCACACCCTAAATAGCTTAATAATGAAGTTCCCTATAAAATTATGACCCTTTGTCTTTAAGTATGATTACACATTATACTCGAATACTTTTTTATTTACAAAGTTTCACATTCAAAACCATAAACCTTGAAACTTCCGTGGAGGTCAGCCAAGCTTGCTTAATTATAAAGTTTATTCATAAAATTCTAACCCTTTCTCCTTTATTGGGGTTACACCCCCATACTCAAAACTTTTAATTTAAGAAGTTGAACATTCAAAATGCTAAAAGCCAACACTTATGAGAAGGTTACTGGTTCAGCACCTGAGAATGCTTAACTATGAAGTTTTCACATAAAATTTTAACCTTTACCACTAATGTGGGGTTACACCCCATACTCAAAACTTTTTTATTTATGGAGTTTAATATTCAAAACACAATCCCAAAAATCTCCTAGAATGTCATGCTTCCCTCACCAAAGTTTGTTTAACTATGAATATTCCACATAATCCAACCTTTTCTCCTAAAGTGAGTTTGCACCCCATACTCAAAACTTTTTAATTTAAGAAGTTTCACATTCAAACCCTAAACCCTGAAACTTTTTAGAAAGTCACCATCCACTCTCCCGAGCCTACTTAACAATGTATTTTCCTCATTAATTCCAACCCATTCTCCTAATTTTGTTTTCCACCCATACTCATAACTTTTTTTTATTTATGGTGTTTCACATTCAATACCCTAAACCTGCAACTTACTCGGAGGTCAATCATCCCTTACCTGAGCTTGCTTAGCTATTCCTCATAAAATTCTAAGCCTTTAAGCATAAGTGGTGTTACTCCTCATACTTAAAACTTTCTTATTTTTGAATTTTGACATTCAAAACACTTTACCCTAAAACCTCCCATAAGGACATCCATTTATCAGCCAAGATTGCTTAATAATGAAGTTTCCTCATAAAATTCTAACCCTTCCTCCTTATGTAGGGTTACACCTCATACACAAAACTTTTTTATTTATGGTGTTTCACATTCAAAACCTTGAACTATGAAACATCACATGGGTCAGCCATATCTCACGCAAACTTACTTAATTATGAAGTTTCATCATAAAATTCTAACCTTTTCTCCTTAAGTGGTATTACACATTATACTCAAAACTTTTTACTTAACCAATTCCAAATTCCAAACCATAAAAACCCCAAAACCTCCAAGGACGTCACCAATCCTTAATCTAGCTAGGTTAATAATGATGTTTCCTCATAAAATTTTGACCCTTTCTCCTTAAGTGGGGTTGCAACTCATAATCAAGAAATTTTTTATTTAAGAAGTTTCATATTCAAAATCCTAAACCCTAAAACTTCTTAGGAGGTCACACGAGCTTGCTTAACTACAAAGTTTTCTCATAAAATTCTAACTCTTTCTCCTAAAGTGAGGTTGCATCCCATCCTCAAAACTTTTTAATTAAGAAGTGTAACATTCAAAATCTTAAATGCCAAAACTTCTAAGGAGCCCACTGATCTAACTGGCAAGCTTTCTTAGCTAAGAAGTTTCTTCATAAAACTTTTAACCCTTAATTCTTAAGTGGGGTTACACCCCATAATTAAAACGTTTTATTTATGGAGTTTAACATTCAAAACCCAATCCCTAAAATTCCCATAATGTCACACATCCCTCACCCCAGTTTACTTAACTATGAAGTTTCATTAAAAAATTCCAATCCTTTCACCTTAAGTAGGGTTACACCCATTCTCAAAATTTTTTTATTAAAAGAATTTCACAAATAAGCCCTAAACCCTAAAACTTTTAGAAGGTTATCGATCCCTCACCCTAGCTTGCTTAACTTTGATGTTTCCTAATAAAATTCAAACACTTTCTTCTAAAGTGGAGTACACCCAATACTCATAACATTTTTATTTATGAAGCTTCACAATCAAAACTCTAAACCCTGAAAATTCTAAGGTGTTCACCCATCACTCTCCTGATTTTGCTTATCTATGAAGTTTTCCCATAAAATTTCATGCCTTTCAGCATAGGTGGGGTTACACCCCATACTCAAAACGTTCTTATTTAAGGAGTTTTGAAAGGGCAAATAGGTTGTTAGACCTATTAATTACGTCCCTAGGCTAACCAAGAGGGGAAGGGGTGAATTGGTACTTTTAAAAACTCTTGGAAGTTTTGAAAACCTTTTATAAGAAATCTCAAAATCTCGTATAGTACGATCCAATTCGTACAGTATGATCTAACGTAAAAATTCAGTACTTTGTCAACCACAGAAAAATACAGTATGATGCAGAAAAATAAAATTTGTAGAAAATAAAATAAGAACATAAGACACTAGAATTTATAGTGGTTCGGTCAAACACGACCTACCTCCACTCCCTAGAGACTCCTTCTCTAGGTATTGCACTATACTCAAGTGACTCTCTTTTTGCCCACACAGCAAGGCAGAGAAGTCTTTACAAACTCTCTTCCACCAACCCGATATGGTAGAGAACCGTCGTCCTTTTTCACCCTCCTGGTGAAGGCAGAGAACCCCACATCCTTTCACACACTCCTGCTGATGGCAGAGTACCACTCCTCCTTTCTCACCCTCCTCGGTGACAGCAGAGAACCGATCCTCCTTCGACAATTCTCTTAAAAAACTTTCTAGGAAGATTGGGAAGAACTTCAAAGAACTAGAAAGAGATCCTTACTTGTTGGACAACCTTGTGAATCCCCTCATAATTTCCTTACACAAGATCTCTCACTCTTCACTCTTAATACACTCTCCCAAACACACTCCTTAAGCCTACCAAAGAGAAATTCATGGAAGACTCTAGACAGTTAGTTTTTAGGACTCTTATATACATAGAAGAAGAAAAATAGTCCCGTATGATCGAATATCATACCGTATGAACAGTTCAAAACTATGGAATATTCATCCGGTATGATTATGTACGAACCTATAGGACCTAGATTTCATACTCTGGAAAATGGTATACGAAACAATTTCATATTGTATGATCAGTTTAAAAAATTGAACAGTTTGTCCCGTACGATCCAGTACGAACCTAGAATAGAGTTGTTCGTACCTCACAATCTTCTGTTTAAAGTCAATTTTGTCCGGTACGAATAGTTCAAAAAATGAACGATTTGTCCCATACGATCCAATACAAACCAAGATCAGAGTTTTTCGTACCTCACAACCTTCTGTACGAAGTTAATTTTGTACTATACGAACAGTTCAAAAAATTGAATGGTTCATCCCATACGAACCTAGAACAGAGCCGTTCGTACCTCACAACCTTCTGTATGAAGTCAATTTCATATTGTACGAATAATACTTAGAAAAATTTTCAACCAGGCAGGTTCATTTTAGAGGACAAACAACACAGATTATCCCGTACGAAAATACATCGTACTGTACGATGCGCTCTAAAAAAAATTTTCCCTCACTCCCCCAGTTTGTGTATGCATAGTTATCCAACTTACATTCACACTTTCTCAAACTCAAGAAAAGTAATAATTACAGACTTCACTTATAATAAAATCTAACAAATAAACTTGAAGTCTTCAACAGTCTGGAGTGTGAATTTCCTGAAAGATATGTTAGTACACACAAAATAAAAATTGCAATATTTTTAGGAGAAACAATAGACAAACAATAAGCTTTTATAATCATCAAAATAACTCATATTAAAAACTCACTTCAAACATATTTGCACAATTCTCAACAATCTTCCCTTTTTTGATGATGACAAAATAATTATTGTTTAAGTTAACAAGTAAACACAATTTTTCTTCTAAGCTCCCACTAAACATAAGCTCCCTGAAATAAATGATCTATTTTAAACAAGGGATACTAATCTTTAGAAAAATATCAACGAACACAAGACAAACATGCAACATAAAACATACATCAAACAAAAACAAGAGCAATCCCAATACCAACTACCAATTACACATAATCAAACTATACAAATGAATACAAATGAAATACTATGCCAATGCTGCTAAACATAATCAAACAATACAAATGAACCCCCACTTTTGACAACAATAAAAAGGGAAACATTTAAAGTAGTTGATGATTAAAAGAATGTTAAATGAAAGATAACTATAATATTAAGCTCATATTCAAGAAATAATAACTCAAAATGTTTTCTATTACATAATAACAAGGATAAGAGAAGTTGATCTATGTCAGTAATATAATAGACATATTATATAACCAAAATTATTACCAGAATGATGAAATAAAATTACTACTTTTCTAATTCAATAATGACAATCATTTATTAGTGTAATTAAAAAAAATATTAAAGGAAAGAACGATTGGCGACATTGCGCATCTTTCAACATAAATGGTACACTTTATAATTTGGCGACATTGCACATCTTGTCAATTTTAGGGTAATTTTGTACCTTTTTATAATTTGGCGACATTATGCATCTTTTATATTTGTGGCACACTTTGTGCATCTTTTCATTTTTAGGCTCATTTTATGCCTACAAAGAAAAAGTCTTTTCAAAAACACAATCTTTCAAACACAAAAACAATAATGAACATTTTGAGATAGAGACAAGAGAAATATTATGACATCAATGTTTTGATGTGATTGAAAAATATAGGTTTTGAAAAAGGTTTAATTTTCTTTGGGAAATGTTTAATTTTTGAAATTTAAATTTTATAATCGAACACTTATTATGAATGATATATCACCTCAAAAGGTGAACATATCGTTCTCTAACAGGTTCAGATTACAAATCTTGATTTACCCTGATTATCGTAGTCAAACTCAAGGAGAAACAACATATGATCCCTAAGAATCAAAATGATGTTAAATCCAATATTTAACTACAATAATCTAGTAAAGAGATCATTAATTTCCTAATCAAGATCACGATAATAGTACGATATATCTTTCCAAGGAAAGAGGATATCGTCTGTTATCGATCATTTGAAAATGACGATAATGATCGTTAACTTTTGAATTTCCCAAAGATAATTAATTGAAATTTTGAAAACTTGATTTTGAAAATCTGGTCTGGGTTTCTAAATCTCCTACGAGCGCAAGCCCTCGTAGTTAATTACATCGTAAGAAACCAGAAAATTTCTTACAAATACTCTCGTTTAAAATAGCGATACAAATTTTATTAAAGATTTCAAAGCTTGATATCAAAGGAGGTTAAGGACTGGGATTTCAAGTGGGAATGGTTCAAGGTTGAGCACTTATTTCTGGAGTCAAAGGAAGAAGAGTAGGAGGTGTCTTGAGATTTCAAATTACTTCAGAAACACCTCAAACTATCCTAAGTGTTGGGCTTGAATTTGATTGAAAGAGGTATTTAATTTGAGTGTTTAATTTTATTAGAAAATAGGAATTAGATTCCCGGAAGATTGAGGTCTTATGATTGAACATCTGCCTCAGAACCTAAGTCTAAAATTGGGTACTGAAAATCAGTGACCCAGAACCTAACTAATGCAATGCAATCTGGACTTACCCCGGCCTGAATTGGGGAGCCAGCTAAACCACCTAAACGCTTTTAAAAACTATGAGTCAAGTAAATTATGCAAGAGTGGTAAGAACATTGATTAAGATTGGTTTAAAGAATTGGGGTCGACATCTATAGCAGATCCTAATTGACCCCTTAACATATGTTGGGTTAAATGCTTAAGCTAAAAATGCAATTAAAGATTTAGACTCAATTTTTAATTTGTTACTAATGTGAGGCATGCTAGTTGACTCGATGAAATGCTTAAATCAAAATGAAGCAATTTTAAAATCAGGCTTAAAAAATAGGTTTTATCCTAGAGATTGCACAACATCCCCTTGGACAGAATTGCACCCTAATAGGTCAGGTGGTCTGCCAAAACCCGCAGGCGGGGAGGTGCCTAACACGGATGAGAAAAGTCAATATGTATGCATGAAAAACTCCCGGCGAGTCCGGGCTTACTTCTTAAGAGTGTTAGAGTTTCTATCTGAGCTTAAAATTTTTAATTTTGTTTAAGTAAAAAAGGTTTATGATAGTACCCTCACGAGCCTCCGATCGGGTTCTAGGCTAAATCAAATTCGACATGCAAGAGCGCCAAATAAACTACTAAAAGCATGTGGGTCCTTAATCGCAATCAACACATCAATCAAATTAATTAAATAATTAAATCAATTAAATAAATATTCAAAATGAAAGTCCATAGGCAAGTGCCTTTTGATTATACAACCCAGGGTCTGCAGTAAAGTAAAGTGGCCGGGTACCACTGACTACAACCCGGATTCTACTCCTAAGACTCAAGTGACTTTGAGATTTAAGATTCTTCTCGTTCTTCACTTCTTCGTCTTCTTGGAACTCCTTGGATCGTCGGGTCTGGTTATCCAAATGAAAAGAAACTCCCCCTGAATAGGGGTGTTATCTTTTCTCTTTGGATATTTTAAATTCATCCTAATTTGGATCTCCAAATGGATAGGAACTCTCCCCTAAGGGATGTTCCTTCCTCTTTGGATTCCAAATTAGATGTTTAAACATCTCAATCTCAAATCACTTAACATTTACAACTCAAATATCATCTCAAATTACATCAATTTAAAAATCTAGACTCAACAACCTACAGGGTTATCCTAATAATCAGCAGTTATATTTACATCCCAAGCAGTTATATATTAAAAATTGAAAATACTCAAACCAACCACACTTGGCCATGCTCTTTTAATTTTAAAGGGGGTCTTAGCATGCTTAGCACCTGTGCAATTTAATAATTATGATTTTTGCCCCCTTTAATTTTAAATGCCCTGTATGAGCATGGCCACCTGCATAAGATTGAATTAGTATAAATCGTTCCTAACCTAAGGGTAGGTCTAACGTATAATCAATCAAATCACAGAGTGCAGAAAGTAAATAAACAATCACATCAATTATATCATTAGCAAACAGCATGCAGTAAAAGCTCAAAAACCTGGCACACAGCAGAAAAGTAATCACCGGCCTAGCCTAAGACTAGAGTTGGTTGTCCTAGCAAACCATCTAAAGTGTGTGAGGTAGGATGTGTGGCTTTGATATGTCCTAAATAGGCAATTGATTGAAGTTGTTTAAAGTTCTAGTTGGTTGAAGGCTTAAGGGAGTTTTGATTTGAGTTTAAATCTTAATGACTTAAAATTAATTTTAAATTTGATTTTGATTGTTTGTTGGATATCACCTTTGTTGCACACCGAGGCCGTGAAGTTTGTTTCACCTTCCTTGGGGCTAATTTAATAGCCTCGTAGGCTTGGGTTACCCAGTGGTACCCGATATAATTAAGTGCTTTAAGTTTAATTAATGTTTGAAGGTTAATTAAATTTTAATTAGAATTGATTTATTGCTGGTTTTAACTTTGAATTAATATTTTCTGGAATTTTGAATGATATGTTGAATTTTGAGATTTTCTGGATTATTTTAATGATTTAATTAAGGGGTTAAAAATTAACTTTTTAATTTAAAGTATTTTCTGGAAAGTTAATATTTTATTAAAATACTAGACCTTTACTCTAGAGCTTAAGATGAGTTGTATGCCTTTGAGTTTGCTCAATTTGGAGTTCATTTGAATTAGTTATGAATTTTTGAAGTTTTGACTATTTATTGAATTTTCAAAAATTGTTTAATTAAAGCCATTTTTATGATTTGAATCCAAATGACCTCCAAACTCCTTGAAATCAACTCCAAAGGTCAGAAATGACCTAAGGAGTGATTTCCAAGTGTTTGGAAATTTTTTGGAATTTTTAATTATTTTTAATTAATTAAATTAATTAAATATTGAATTTCAATTAAACTTAAATTAAACTTAATTTTGAATTCCAGTCAATAGGATTTTATTTTTCATTGATTAAGGGTTCAATTCTGGTCAGTTTGAGGTATTATTTGTAATTTTTGGATTTAAATTTGATTTATTACAATTTTTGGAAGTTTTAAAGGCTTAATTAAGGTTTAAGTTTGATTAAGTTGATTAAGGGGCTTAATGATCTCAAAATTCAGTGAGGATTTTTCTTAAGGTTGAGAGTGTCACTATGTTTAAGTGTTCAAGGTTTCAAGTCAATAGGATGTACATCCTAATTATTAGAATTATTCTAAGTTTTCTAGAGTAAAGGTCCTTAATTATTGTTCCTAAGTGTCACTAGGTTTGATTAGGTTTGAATCAAAGTTTATCTAACCCTTGAACACTAACTATAATCACATCACAAAGTAACCATAAACAAAATAAAGATGACCTAATGTTCCACAGAATGATCATGATGATTTATTAAACTTATAAGTCATACAATCTCTTATAAATTTAATAATTCAGTGATAGAGCAATAAGTGTACCAAATTGAATGGAAGCTATTAAATAATGTGGGATACATCCCAAATGAAATCCCATTCAATCTAGAGATATAATCATGTATAATTCAAAAGTTACCTATAAAGGTTATGACATGCTTAAAGCCAAATTTCCTTCAAACTATACATGATTACAATCTGAACTTATTTTCCAATGAAAGATAACCTTTCAATGTTTCCATGGAACTCTAGTATGCATAGATTGGATTTGAATTGAATGAGCTATGAATTTTCAAAAATCAAGATTAAATTATGATCAAGATTTTTGTAAATTCATAAACTGGTTAGAATTGCATCAAATGGCTTTAGAAAAATTTTGGAAGATCAGAATTAGACCCTGGAACCTCTCTGCCAAATTTCAAGTTAAAATAGTTTGTATTTATTTGATTAAAAATAAAATAAGCTTTTCAATATTTTAGAAATAATTAAAATAAAAATAATCAAAATATTTTAATTTTATTTTTAAAATAAGGTTCATAAAATTCTGAAGAAAACGAGCCCTGGAACTCCAAAAATGGTTAAGAGATGAATTTTCTATGCATTTTTGAAATTCTGGTAGTTTTCTGAATTACTTAAAATGTTTTATTACACAGTCAGCCGGCGGCGCTGACTGTGTACGCGCTTTCCATGCGGCGCGGCTTGATTTAACCATATAAATGGCGGCGGTCAGGTAGGTCCCGCCTACTTAAACAGCGCAGCAATGAATTTCAACCGTTGGATCAACTGAAATTCCGATCCAACGCTTGAGATTAGATCCCGCAGTTGCCTTGATTCTAATGAATCGAATGGCCAGTCGAGGTTCCGCAATTTGAGTGAACGGCCTGGATCTGGTCGAATGAGGATCTTGCTAACCCATGGTTTGATCTTTGAAGAACAGACCGCCGATTAAGCAACATCGTAGCCGTTGATCCAAAATGAACAGATCCAACAGCTACTGCATTGTCTTCTTCATCCCGTTAACCAGCAAAACCCTAGGCTCAAATTTTGATTTCGTTCTATTGAACCAATAAGTCTAATGAACTTAAACTTTGAACAGAGATCAAACATGGCCTAATAAAGAATGTAGAAATGATTTTTAAGCCATTGATGTAATATTTAAGGAGTCATTTAAGAACCTAAGTAAACACCTAGGGTTAGAGCTTTACCGAGATAGGATTGACGGATTTAATTGATTTTAAATGCTTTGAACTTGTAGATTGTCCGCGCTCAAATTCCTTGAAGACCCTACGCCTAGATAAAGCTTCTATGAGGAGTTTGATCAGCTAGGACGGACATAGCTTTGGTTTACCGTCGAGCTCGCCGCTGGCGACCACCAAATGCCAGAAAAATGGTTATGGAAAGGTTGAGGAACCTCTGGAGGTGTAAAATGAAAAGCCAGACGTTCTCGGCAGGGACTGGAATGGGGAATCTGCTCTCACTAGCTATCCCATCTCCCTTCTCCTATTCAAGCTACGGGAGTTCATCTGGATGGCCTGGATGCTTCAGGTGGAGCGCTGGATGTTGGACAGCTGGCTCTGGCCGTTAGGAGACAGAGGGGAGAATTGTACGAGCTGGAGTGACTAGGAGGTTGTCTTCACGTGGGGAGGACCATCTGGGTTGGTCAGGTCGGGCTGGAGGTATGCCAGGAGTTGGGTTGGGTCTGGCTGGATCTAGGGAAGCTTCTAGAGTTGATTAGATGAACTAAACAAGTCTTGATTATACTGGTTGAGTCGGATAGAAGGGCTTGACCGGGTGGAATTCATTTGAATCACTAGGTTGAGCTAAGGGATGTCAAGGGCTGGAATGGGTCAGGGTAACTCCAGAGAGAGTTTTGGAATTAATTCCATGAACTGGACGGCTCTAGTTTGGTTTGGATAAAGAGAAATGGGTCATGTTGACCACTAGAACTCTTTGAGTTCTTATTGACCGTTTGACTAGTCAACAAGTGCTAGGATTTACTGAATTGGCATCTCAACAATATCTCAAGTATATTTAGTTGATTAGATGAACTTAAATCAAGCTAGATGAGATTTGGCCAGTTGATTTGACCAAACCTTAATGAATTGACTTGGTCGAATTAAATTTAATTTAATTGGCCAAAATTTAAAGTAGATTTGAATCATGGATTGAACTTGATTTGAAGTTTAAAATGAACTTAAATGGCTTGAATTAAATGTTTGAAGTGGTTTGACCTGAATATAAAATATTAGGCTGAACTTGGGTTCAGTTGACCAAGTCAACTATTGATTGGGTCAAGGGTCCCATCAGGCCCAAATCATTAAGACAAATGATCAGGAGAGTTTGAATAAGTTTGAAATTGATATGAAGCTTGATTGGGTGTAAATGGGCTTAAAGGTTTAAATTGGAGGGTCTGGACTGAATCAATTTCAAATAATATTTGAAGTCTGGTAGAAGTGGTTTGAGGGTTTGAATAGGTCATTTGGGTCAAATCACCTATTTGGGCCCTTAATGGACTTAATGGGTCAACTGTGTTGACTTGATCAACTAGGTTAACCCAGGGTCATGGAATGGGTCCAACCAGTTCTGAATGACATTCTGAGTCTGCTAGTGGTGGTCTCAGGGTCTGGAAAGGTTGTTTGGTCAAAATGACCTATTTGGACCCTTAATGGGCCTTTTAGGTCAACCCTGGTTGACTTGGCCAACCAGGTGGGTCCAGGGCCTGGAAATAGGTTCAATGGATTTGAAATGACATTTGGAGACCAATGGAGGTGGTCTCAAGGTATGAGGAGGTCATTTGGTCAAAATAACCTATTTTGACCCTAAAGGGCATGTTTGGCCAAACTAGGTTGACTTGGTTAACCAGGTTGACCCAGGGGCTGGAAGTGGGTCCAACAGATTGGGTTTGATATTTGAAACTTGCTGGAAGTGATTGCATTTGATTTGGAGCTCATTTGGTTCAAATGACCATTTATACCCCATAGGGGTATTTTGGTCATTTTGACCCCTAGTCAACTAAGGGTCAAATTGAGTCCAACAAAATGCAGTTTATTGCTCAATGAGTTATATTCAAGGGTCTGGAAGTAATTTGAGGGTTTGGAGAAAGCTCCAAGGTCAGGATCCACTGGATGGCAGGTCCAGTGGCATAGACTGTAAATATTTGAAGGTTTTACAGCCTTTGGATTTCAATTCAGTTTCTAGGGTTAGAGACCTCAGAATGAGCTCAAATTTGGAGGGTTGCCTTTAGAGACATATCATATCAGTGTGGAATTGATAGATCTTGAATTAGAGGTCATTTGATAGGGTTTTGAAGTATTCAAAGATTTGCTGGAAAAGGCTTTCAGGACTTAGACCTTTGGCCTTGGATTTGAATCTGGAAATCTGGTTTTGAATTGGATTTTGAGCTTGAATGATAGGAGTTGAATTAAGTTTAGATTGAATTGAAGCTTGGATTGATCTAGAGGAATCCTAGGGTTTAGAATAGGTCCTAGGGTTCAAATCAACTTAACGGAATCCTAGGGTCCAGAATAAATCCTAGGGACTGGAGTCTAGGAAGATCCTAAAACCTAGAATCCCTAGGGAAATCCTAGGATCTGGGGTCTGGAAGAATCCTATAATCTAGAAGAATCCTAAGATCTAGGAATCCTAAGATTCAAGATCTAGAAGGATCTTAGGATCTAGAGTAGATCCTAAAGTTTGATTTCTAGGAAGATCTTAGGTCTGGAAGTCCTAGGGCCTGGGATCTAGAATAGTCTTAGGATCTAGAAGAATCCTAAGCTCTAGATAGATCTAGGAGAATCTTAGGGTCTAAGAGGATCATATGATCTAGAGTCAGGTAGAATCCTAGGGTCTAGAATAGATTCTAGGGTCTGGATTAATTTGAAGAAATCCTAGGGTCTAGAACAGATCCTAGGGATGGAAATCTAGGAAAATCCTAGAGTCTAGATTGGTCTTAAATTGTATTGATCTGGGGTCAGGATTGGTCCCTAATAACCTCATACAAAAATGAGGTCAACAATTTAAGCTAAATAATACATGTCTAAAAGTAAAATAAAAGAAAGATCTTCCAATCTACACCAAGTCACAATGTAATTTAAATATTTTGAGAAACTAGATTATGCACAGAAATTACTATTGAAGACTAAATTCAGTCAACATTTTATAAATTTAATCAACTACAATCAAGTGTTAAAGATCAAAATATTTCCAGTCACATCCACAATCATATAACAATATGCATAAAAATAGAATATTTTCTATTCCATATGATACCAAACATATGATAAAGCAAGCTTTTACATTCAAATCAATCCCCACAAAAAAATAATAAAGCTTGCAATCACAACCATCACTCACACAAAACAAAGATAGATATATCCAACAATAATAACAAGAACCACAGTAATCAAAGCCTAATAAAACAAAAAAGATAACCAATGACTAAGCCAAACAAATAGAATGACATCACTAATAGTCCAAAGGACCCTGATCTGGAGGGGGTGGTGGAGCAGCGAACATAGCAAAATAGCTATTCATGGTCACAATGTTAGTGTTCACTTAACAAACTGATCTCGAATCCACCCCCTTGTCTTCATTATATCTATCATTCTGCATCTTTAGATGCTCCTCTATATTATCAAACCTTTGGTCAAGTCGATCAAAATACTGGACCATATCCTGATAAAAGTTTTGATCAGGTCCAGGCGCTGGTGCAGGTGCTGGTGCTGGAGCTCCCCCTTCTTCCTCAAAATCTTCTTCCCCTGAATCTTGGTGAAAAAATAATCGAAAGGAAGCATTGGTGAAGAAGATAGGAAATTCAGTGGGAGGTTCAGGATGAAGGAGATTATATTTCTTTTCAAGAACATAGGTGATCAGATGACCTAATGCCATATTTTTCTTCCTCTTATTGCTATGATGCCTAATATCAGAAAGGTTATAAATGTAATCCATAATGAGTTGGGCTTTATCAAATGGTTGTTCAGTCAAAATGAGATATGTTACAGTCAATAAAAGAGGGGTCTTATTGACTCGATCACCAGCTTCAGGAATGATTGAAGATCTCAAGACATGATGTATGATCCTGGCATTTTGATTTAGGGTGTATACTCGAGGAAAATGAGTGACTTGATGAACTCCTCTCAGAGTTCGGTTCACTTCACTCCAGTCAAAATCGGTTCTAGAAGATAAGGTATGCACCCTAACCCCTTGGTTTCTAAGATGCAGAAAAGTTCCTAAGTCTCCTTTTGATATTTGGACTCTTTGTTTCAACACATAAGAACTAATTCTCAAAAGATCCTCACTAAATCTCATATTGGCTAGAAAGATCTAAAAAGTTTCCTTAGATCAGAGTCAAAATGAAAGAAAAATGGGTTGCAGCAAAAAGGGGCATGACATAAAAATTTAGATCAGATTGAATTAGGACCCAAGAAGCTATAATTTTTATCGCACAATACCTATTGAATGCTTCTTCATTTTCCCTTGATAGGAAATCATCGTCTCTCTCAGCTCTAGATGAGGAAGCCCTAGACCCTCGTGCATGCTTACTACTGCTATCCACTCTTTAGAGTTGAGGTTGGTAGGTTTGAAAGAAAATGCAAAGTGAAATGAATAAAAATGGCCCTTCTTTATAAAAAAAAATGAGCAATCATATTGTACAAAAATATTTCGTACGGGACAAAATTAATTTCACACGTATGAATGAAAATGGTCGAAAATGAAATCGCTTTTTGTAAACCGCCCTTCCCGAGGCATCCTTTGGTATAGGCTTTTTGACTTCCTGATGGTACAGACGATTACGTGTTCATCCGGGATGATCATAAAATTAAAGATCATTCAGGGGACGGTTAGGTTCATCCTTATCCGAATCAACACATGGATCGTACAGACGAATGACTGACACTAATCGTACATGCATCCCCATTCGTACAGACGAACCTATACATATCATACGGGTGATGATTTTATTGTACAGTACGAACAGATATGAAAAACACAGATTTGTCACTTTAACTCTATAGATTTTCATGCTTGGCTACAGAATTCGTATTGTACGAAATAATTTCATACAGTACGAAAATAGCAGACACCCAAACTACAAGAAAGGACTCAAAAAATTTTCAAAGTGAAATATTTTCCATTTTTTACATAAAATATAAATAATAAAAGATAATGCAACTTGTACAATCAAAAACCACAATGAAATAAAAACTTAGAACCTATACTACACACACTTGACATAACTAAACCTATAATTACATACAAAACAAATTTGCAGAGTTTTCAATTATGCATTAAGATCAATCACACCTAGCCTTATCCTTAACATGCTAAAAGTGTCAAAAGCTAGTGGTTTTATGAAAATATTTATAAGTTGATCTTTAGTAGTGACATGATGTAATTCACTTATACCTCTCGCTACATGATCTCTTATAAAATGATGTCTTACATCAATATGCTTGGCTCTAGAGTGTTGAATAGGATTCTCTGAGATGCATATGGCACTAGTGTTATCATAAAAAATTAGAATTGTGCCAATTGAAAGTCCTAAGTCAATCAACTATTGTTTCAACTAAAGCACCTGTGCCACACAACTATCTAAGGCAATATATTCTGCTACAGCTGTAGAAAGTGCTACTAAATTTTATTTATACTAGACCAAGATATTAAAGAATTTCCAATAAATTGATAAGTTCCAGATGTACTTTTCTTATCGATCCTACAACCTGCAAAATCTAAATCTGAATATCCAATTATTTCAAATGAAGAGCTATACTTAGGATACCAAATCCCTAAGTTTTGAGTTCCCAAAAGATATCTCAATATTTTTTTCACTGCTGTCAAATGTGATTCCTTTTGATCAGATTGAAATCAAGCACATAAGCAAACACTAAACATAATGTCTGGTCTACTAGCGGTCAAGTAAAGCAAAGATCCAATTATTCCTCTAAACTTCTTTTGATCAACAAATTTTCCCTTAGGGTCCTTATATAACTGTACTGAAGAACTCATGGGTGTAAAAATTGGTTTAACATTATCCATTTTATACTATTTGAGGATGTCCTTAACATACTTAGATTGACTAAGAAATGTTCCTTCCTCATTTTGTTTTAAGCTAAAACCAAGGAAACAACTCAAGTCACCCATCAAACTCATCTCAAATTCACTACACATTATTTTTGAAAATTCATCACATAGATTTTTATCAGTTGATCCAAAAATGATGTCATCCATATATATTTGTACAATGAGTATTTCATTCTCTATTCTTTTCAAAAAGAGAGTGGTGTCCACACTTCCTTTAACAAATGATCCTTTTAGTAGAAAAGTGCTTAACCTCTCATACCACGCCCGAGGTGCCTGTTTTAGTCCATACAATGCCTTTTTCAATTTAAAAACATGATTAAGGAATTTAGAATTTTTAAAACCTGGAGATTATTCAACATAAACATCCTCTTCTATCACCCCATTCAAAAAGGCACTTTTAACATCCATTTGATACAATTAAAAACCTTTAAAATAGGCAAAGGCTAACAAAAGCCTAATTGCTTCAAGTCTTGCTAAAGGGGCAAATGTCTCCTTAAAATCAATTCCTTCTATTTGATTATACCCCTTAGCTATCAATCTAGCCTTATTTCTAATCACAACTCCTGAATCATTCATTTTGTTTTTGAACACACACTTAGTCCCAACTACACTTTGATCCTTTGGCCGTTAAATTGATTCAATTCTTCTTGGATGGCCAAAATCCAAAATTCATCCAAAAGTACTTGATTTATATTAGTGGGTTCAATCAATGAAATAAAAGCTGAATGATTGACTTCTTTCCTCAAACCATGCCTAGTCCTAACTCCTTCACTTGGGTCTCCTAAAATCAGCTCTTTAGGATGACTCTTGGGATAATTCCATTCTCTAGGCAATTTATTTTCTTCTTGATTTTCAATCATTTCTTCCACTTTTACATTTTTAAGTCCTTGGTTTGTTTCTTCAACATCATCTTCATCCAACCTAAACCCTCCAGTATTATCAGATTCATTAAAAATAACATGAGTGGTCTTCTCAACTACCAATGCCCTTCTATTAAAAACTCTATAGGATTTTCCAACACTTTAATATCCTAGAAATATTCCTTCATTAGATTTAGGTTCAAATTTTTCTAAGAGAGTTTTTCCATTATTATGTATGAACACTTTACATCCAAAAATATGTAGGTGTGAGAGGTTGGGAATTCTACCTTTAAGAAGTTTATAGGGTGTCATATTTAATTTTGATCTAATGTATACCCTATTCAATACATAGCATGCTGTACTAACTGCTTCAGCCCAAAAATATTTTGGAATTAAATATTCTGCCAACATGGCTCTAGTAATTTTAATTAATGTCCTGTTCTTTCTCTCAACTACTCCATTCTTTTGAGGTGTCCTAGAAGCTGAGAAATTATGATATATCCCATGAGATTTGGAAAAATCATCATACAATTCTTTTTCAAATTCTCCCCGATGATCACTTTGGATATTTACAATTTCAAAACCTAGTTTTCTCTAAATCCAAGTGCCAAAATCTCTAAACTCCTCAAATGATTCACTCTTATGATTTAAAAATCTAATCCAGGTGAATCTTGAATAATCATCCACAATTACATACCCAAATATTTTTCCTCCTAAACTTAAGGTACTAACGGGTCCAAAGAGATCCATGTGAAGAATTTCTAAGGGCTTGCTAGTTTTAATTTCCTTAATTAAATCGAAAGAGGATTTCACTTATTTTCCTAGTTGACATGCATCACATAAGTGATCTTTTGTAAAGTCTAATTTGGGTATACCTCTAACTAACTCTTTTTGGGTGATTTTCCTAAGATTTCTCATGCTAGAATGACAAAGTCTTCTTTGCCATAACCATGACTCATTAGATACAATTTTCAAACAAAAAGCAGTAGAAGATTTTACAGAATTTAAATCTAGCATGTAAACATTATTTACTCTATCACCATTCAACACAACAGTTCCATTTTGACTAATAATACAGCTAGTAGGCAAAAATTTTATTTGATAACCTTTATCGCACAATTAACTTATGCTCAACAGATTGTATTTTAACCATTCTACTAACAGAATATTTTCAATCACAAAGTTTTTTAAATTTTTAATCATACATGTACCTACCACTTTCTTGGTGGTATTGTCTCCAAGTGTAACCTTGCCTCCATTCTTGGCTTCCAATGATATAAATTGATTTGCATCTCCAGTCATATGCTTTGAGCAACAGCTGTCCAGGTACCAAATGCTCTCACGAGGTCTTGTGAGAGTGTTCCTACAAAATTATCAAATGTTAGACTTGGGAACCCAAACAAGTTTGGGTTCTCCTCTTGGCAATTTTAAAATAGATGTATGTGTGATATGCTGTGTTTTATGCATCTTAGGTCTCCACACTAAATGTGTTCTATGATGAATAATATAAGTGTGGGAAATATGTCCAATCATACCACAAGAAAAACACTTAACTCTAGGAAATGGATTTACCACTCTATGTGACTATAAGATCTTCTTTTTGATTTTAAACTAATTGACTTATGGAAAATTTTGTGAAAATCTTCAAGCTTAGGTGGATTTCTATTTTCCTTAAGTTCTTTTAACTTAACCTCAAGATATGCATTAGCACTTTCTAAAATTAAATTTTTAATCTTCAAGTTATGCTCTTTACTATCTGATTCATCCAAAAATGTTTTGAAATCATTTTCAAGTTCAGTGTTTGATGATTTTAAAAGATCATGCTGTTTATTTAAATCATCAAATTCATCCATTAAAGTCATGTGGTTGCTATCAATTAATGCACGGTCTTTCCTAAGGATTTCAAATTCATTTTGCAGCTCTAAATGATCCAAATTTAAATTAGCATGCAGTTTCTTTAGTTTCCTATGTGCAGAATGAATGCATTCAGAAACTTCAAATAATTCATCATAACTCAAGTCACATACCTCCTCTTGATCCGAATGATTAAGATTGTCAGCCATCAAGCACAAATTTGTGACTTCCTCTTTAGGTGCTATTTCTGAGGAATCTGAAGCTGAGTCCGTCTAAAATGCTCGTTGAAGTCTCTTCTTGCCCCTTCTATCCTTAGATTTCTCCTCGACTTTCTCCTTGCTAGGATTAGCTTTAAGATAAGGGAAATCAGTGTTGATGTGTCCAAGCTTCCTGCATTCATAGCAAATTATTTCATTAGGAGCATTAGCATTTTTATGGAACTTACCTTTGTTCCACTATTGACGTCTCTTCTACTTCTTTCTTAGGAAACTTTTAAAATACCTTGTCATCAAGGTAATGTCTTCCTCATCCTCAAGTAGTGACTGATCACTGTCTGGATCATCCACCTTCAAAGTTATGTTCTTCTCATTCCGCTTGTCACCTGCATCAATCTGTCTTTGAGTCACAGATTGCTTGTAAGTAATTAGTGATCCAAGAAGATTGTCAAAAGAATAGGCATTTAAATCTTTTGATTCAATTATGGTAGTTATCTTTGCATCATAAGCAGTAGGTAAGCAATGAAGTATTTTATTTACTTTTTCTGCATTCGTTAATTCCCTACCTAAGGCATATAATGAAGTGGCTTAGCATTTTTTGTATAAATCGTGTATACATGTCTGAGATTAATTCATTCGATTTCATGCAAAAAAGTTCATAATCGTGCAAAAGAATGTTCAATCTAGTTTTCTTTACTTCATTTGTACCTTCATACGTAATACAAAGTCTATCCCATATTTCCTTTCCGGATTTACAAGTAGAAACACACATATAGTGTTCAGATTTAAGAGCACAGAAAAAGCTATTCAAGCATTTTATATTTAGTTGTGCTAATTCCCTTTCTTCTAAAGTCCAATTAAAAATGGTGTTTCAACTCTAATGCCATATACAAGTCTAGTAGCTGCAGTATAACCATCCTAAACCAACATCCACATGCAATAGTCAAGAGATTACAGAAAAGTAGACTTGCGAGTTTTCCAGAAATCAAACGGAATGTTGTCAAACAAAGGTGGCCTAGTAATCGAGTAACCTTCTAAAGTGTTCTGATTTCCAAAATTAGCCATGATCAAATTTCAAAAATTAATTTAAAAATTAATTTTCGAAATAGGCTCTCATACCACTTGAAAGTGCAAATAGGTTGTTAGACCTATTAATTACGTCTTTAGGCTAACCAAGAGAGGGGGGGTGAATTGGTACTTTTAAAAATTCTTGGAAGTTTTGAAAACCTTTTATAAGAAATCTCAAAATATCATACAGTACGATCCAATTCGTATAGTATGATCCAATGTGAAAATTCAGTACTTTGTCAACTATAGAAAAATACAGTACCATGCAGAAAAATAAAATTTGTAGAAAATAAAATAAGAACAAAAGACATCAGAATTTATAGTAGTTCGGTCAAACATGACCTACATCCACTCCCTAAAGACTCCTTCTCTAGGTATTGCACTTTACTCAAGTGACTCTCCTTTTTCCCCCAGAGTAAGGAGGAGAAGTTTAAAAACTCTCTTCCACCAACCGGGTGCGGCAGAGAACCGTCATCCTTTTTCACCCTCCTGGTGAAGGCAGAGAACCCCACATCCTTTCACACCCTCCTGGTGATGGCAGAGTACCACTCCTCCTTTCTCACCCTTCTTGGTGATGGCAGAGAAACGATCCTGCTTTGATAATTCTCTTCAAAAACCTTTCTAGGAAGATTGGGAAGAACTTCAAAGAACTAGAAAGAGCTCCTCACTTGTTGGACAACCTTGTGAATCCCCTCACAATTTTCTTACACAAGATCTCTCACTCTTCGCTCTTAATACACTCTCCCAAACACACTCCTTAAGCCTACTCAAGAGAAATTCATGGAAGACTCCAGACAGTCAGTTTTTAGGACCCTTATATACATAGAAGAAGAAAAACCATCCAAAAACTAAAAATTTTAAGTTTTACGCATAACGATCATACCGTACAATCGAATATCATCCCGTATGAACAGTTCAAAAGCATGGAATATTCATCCGGTGTAATTATGTATGAACCTATAGGACCTAGATTTTGTACTCTCGAAAATGGTATACAAAACAATTTCGTACTGTACAATCAGTTCAAAAAATTGAACGGTTCATCCTGTACGATCCAGTATGAACCTAGAACAGAGTCGTTTGTACCTCACAACCTTTTGTACGAAGTCAATTTTGTCCGGTACAAATAGTTCAAAAAATGAACAGTTCATCCCATACGTTCCAGTAAGAACCTAGAACAGAGCCGTTCGTACCTCATAACCTTCTGTACGAAGTCAATTTCATACTGTATGAAAAGTTTAAAATTTTAAATGATTTGTCCCGTATGATCCAGTATGAACCTAGAATAGAGCTGTTCGTACCTCACAACCTTCTGTACGAAGTCAATTTCATATTGTACGAACAGTACTTAGAAAAATTTCTAACTAGGCAGGTTCATTTTAGAGGATAAACAATACAGATGGTCCCATACGAAAATACATTGTACTGTATAATGAGCTCTAAAAAAATTTTGCCTCACTCCCCCAGTGTGTGTTTTCACAGTTATCCAACTTACATTCACACTTTCTCAATCTCAAGAAAAGTAAAAATTACAGACTTTACTTATAATAAAATCTAACAAATAAACTTGAAGTCTTCAACAGCCTGGAGTGAGAATTTCCTAAAAGACATGTTAGTACACACAAAAAAAATTATAATATTTTTAGGAGAAACAATAGACAAACAATAAGCTTTTGTAATCATCAAAACAACTCATATTAAAAACTTACTTCAAACAGATTTGCACAATTCTCAACAAGTTTCACATTCAAAATACAATACCCTAAAACCTTTCATAATGGCACCCACTTTTCACACGAGCATGCTTAATAATGAAGTTTCCTCATCAAATTCTATCCCTTTGTACTTATGTAGGGTTATACCCCATATTCAAAACTTTTTTATTTAAAGTGTTTCACATTAGAAACCTTAAACTATGAAACATCCCAAGGGTCGACCATCCCTTACCCTTTTCCTTAACTATGAGGTTTCCTCATAAAATTTTATCCCTTTTCTCCATAATTAGTGTTATAGCTAATACTCAAAACTTTTATTTAAGCAGACTCACATTCAAAACCATAAAACCCAAAACACCCAAGGATTTCACCAATCCCTTGGCCTAGCAAGCTTACCTTTAAAGTTTTCTTATAAAATATTGACCCTTTCTCCTTATTTCAGGTTACACCTCATACTCAAAAAATCTATTATTTAATCAATGTCACAATAAAATCCTCAAATCTTGAAACTTCCTAGGAGGTCACGTGAGCTTGCTTAGCTATAAAGTTTCATCGTAAAACTTTAACCATTTCTCCTTAAGTGGGGTTATAAACTATGCTCATCTTTTTTTTTAATTTATTTAAGAAGTTAAACATCATAAATCCTAAATGCCAAAATTTTCAAGGAGGTTATTGATCTAACTTTCGAGGATGTTTAACTATGAAGTTTCTTCATAAAATTCTACCCCTTACTCCTAAAGTGGGGTTACGCCCCAAACTTAAAACTTTTTTATTTAGAGAGTTTAACATTCAAAACCCAATCCCCAAAATTTCCCATTAATTATTCATCCCTCACCCGAGCTTAATAATTATGAAGTTTCTCCATAAAAATTCAACCCTTTCTCCTAAAGTGGGGTTACACCCTATACCCAAAACTTATTTATTTAAGGAGTTTCCATTCAAACTGTAAAACCCCAAAACTTTTTAGGACATCACCAATTTCTCACCCTAGCTTTCTTTACTATGAAGTTTTCTCAAAAAATGCTAACCCTTTCTCCTGAAGTTGGGTTTCACCCCATATTCAAAACTTTTTTTATTTATGTAGTTTCACATTCAAAACCTTAAACCATAAATCTTCCTTGGAGGCCACCCATCCCTCACTTAAGCTTGCTTAATTATGAAGTTTCCTTAAAAACTTTAGAGCATTACAACTTAAGTGGAGTAAAACATTATACTCAAAACCTTTTTATTTAATCACATTCAAAACTCTATACACTAACATGTTTGTGAGGTCAGCCATTCATCACCCAAGCTTGCTTATCCATGAAGCTTCCTCATAAAATTCTAACCCTTTCTCCTTTTGTTGTGTTACACCCCAAACTCAAAACTTTTTTTATTTAAAGAGCTTCACATTCAAAACCCTAAACATCTTAAGGGTCAGCCATTCCTCATCTATGCTTTAACTATGAAGTTCCCATATAAACTTTTTATCCATTCCCCGTTTAGTGGGGATATACCTCATACTCAAAATTTTTTGTTTAGGTAGTTTCAAATTTGAAACCCAAAATCTTAAAACATCCTAGGAGGTCACCCATCCCTTACCAGACCATACTTAATTATGAATTTTCTGCTTAAAATTCCTACCCTTTTGCTTATGTAGGGTTACACCCCATACTTAAAAACTTTTTTATTTAAGGAGTTTAACATTTTAAATACTAAACCATAAACATCCCTGGAGATCACTAATTCTCCAACCGAGCTTTCTTAACTATTAAGTTTCCTCACAAAATCTTACCCCTTCCTCCTAAACTATGGTTACAGCCCATAGTCAAAACTTTTAAAAAATAAGTTTAACATTCAAAATCTTAAACACCAAAACTTTCGAGGAGGTCACTAATACATCTCCTGAGCTTGCTTAACTAATATGTTCATCATAAAATTTTAACCCTTACTCCTTAGGTGGGGTGACACCCCATACTAAAAACTTTTTATCTAAGAAGTTTAACATTCTAAACCCAATCCCAAAAAATTTCCATAATGACATAAAACCCTCACCCTAGTTTGCTTAACTATGAAATTTCCTCATAAAATTTTTAACACTTTTGCCTTAAGTAGGGTTACATGCATACTCAAAAAAATTTATTAAAGGAGTTTCACAATTAAACCCCTAAACCCTAAAACTTTTTAGAAGTTTATCAATCTCTCACCCTAACATTCTTAATTTTGAAGCTTCCTCATAAAATTCAAACTCTTTCTCCTGAAGTGGGTTTGCAATAAAAGAAAAACATTTTTATTTATGGAGGTTCGCATTAAAAACTCAAAACCCTAAAACTTCTAAGGAAGTCACCCATCCCTCTCCTGATCATACTTAATAATGAAATTTCCTAATAAAATTTGAACCCTTTCAACTTTAGTGGGGCTACCCCCATACTCAATTTTTTTTAATTAATTAGTTTCACATTCAAAATACTATACCATAAAAAGTTTCATAAGGTCACCCACTTACCACCCAAGCATGCTTAAGAATGAAGTTTCCTCATGAAATTCCAATCCTTTGTCCTTATGTAGGGTTACACCCCAAACTAAAAACGTTTTTATTTAAAGTGTTTCAAATTCAAAACTTTAAACTTTAAAACATCCCATGGGCCTGCCATTCCTCACCATAGCTTCCATAACTATGAAGTTTCCTCATAAAATTCTATCCCTTTCTCCTTAAGTTAAATTACAACTAATACTCAAAACTTATTATTTAAGTTGATTCACATTCAAACCAATAAACCCAAAAATATCCAAGAATTTTACCCATTCCTCTGCCTAGCAGGATTATCTATAACGTTTCCTTATAAAAATTTGACCCTTTCTCCTTAAGTTGGGTTACACCTCACACTCAGAAACTTTTTTATTTAATAAGTTTCATATTCAAAACCCTAAATTCTAAAACTTCCCAATAGGTCATCCGAGCTTGCTTAATTACAAAATTTCCTCATAAAATTCTAACCCTTTCTCCTTAAGTGGAGTTACACCACATACACATTATTTTTTTATTTATGAAGTTAAACAATATAAATTTTAAATGCCAACACTTCTGAGGAGTTCATTGATCTAACTCCAGAGCATGCTTAATTATGAAGTTTCCTCATAAAATTCTAACCCTTGCTACTAAAGAGGGGTTACACCCCATACTATACTTTTTTATTTATGGAGTTTAACATTCAAAACACAATCCCCAAAAATTCTTAGTATTCATGCATCCCTCACATGAGCTTGATAACTATGAAGTTTCTTCATAAAATTCCAACCATTTCTCCTAAAGTGGGGTTACACTACATACTTAAAACTTATTTATTTAAGGATTTTCATTCAAACCCTAAACCCTAAACTTTTTAGGAAACTAGCAATCTTTCAGCCTTGCTTGCTTAACTATGAAGTTTCCTCATAAAACTCCAACCCTTTCTCCTGATGTCGTGTTACACCCCATACTTAAAAACTTTTTATGTATTGAGTTTCACGCTCAAATCCCTAATGTTGTGATTCAGAATCTCATGCCTGTGATTTTAACAATAACAAATAATATTGATGGTCTCTATATTTTTGCGAGTATTTGTAGTGTATATTTTCTTTTGTGTGTACTAATTAATGTTCCAGGTACATCATACACCGTGCAGTGGAAGATTCAGGGCTCATGTCTAGGTAGAATAGGATACAGTTTTGTAAGAGTCTATATTTTTTTCTAGTCTTTATTTTTATATTTTATGCGTCAAAGTCATGTAAAGGTGTATACTAACCTAGCGACCATGCATACACACACAGGGGAGTGAGAAATGAATTTCAATATTTTAAACTAATCATACTGAGAAAATTAATTAAAATGTTTGATTAAGTAGTTAGGATTTTTGAATTAATAGTACTGTATGAATCAGATCGTACAGGATGATTAGTTTAATTAAAAAATTTTAGCCTCTAATTAGATTTAGCTAATTATTTTAATATTTAAATTTTGAACATATTGTATTATATTAGCCCATTCATACTATATAATATTTATAATATTATCCAAATTAATCCCCATGGTTAGTCAATCAAATCAAGGTTTAATAAATATAACAAATCATACAATACGATATAGATCATATTAGATAATTGGCAAAGATGAATAATGATCATCCTAGGGATCATCTTTGATTAAACCTTAATTTTTAAACTAATCATACTGTACAATGTAGATCATCCATATGATTGGTAGGGATAATTGTTAATCATCCCGGAGTTTATTCATTATGAACTTAAGATGAATAAACTAATTATATCGTACCGTAAGATCGGTAAAAAAAGTATGAACAAATTATATTATGATTGTTTAAGCTGTACTAGATGAAATAGATTGTTGACCTAATCGTACTATATGAACCCAGTCCATAGTATATAAATAGAAATGGAAAAATTAAAATTTTAGGGTTTTTAGAAGACCTCATATAAAAAACTTCTTATTGAACTTTAGAAAATCTTTGGCTATTGAGATTATTATGTGACAGTCCCTTGAGAGGTCTTAGAGCTTTGAGAGGGAGAAGGAAAAGTTGTGTGAGAGGAAGGAGTAATGTGACGGGATTCACACGGTTGCTCCAAGTAAGCATTTTCCTTGGTTCCTCCAAATGTCTTTGTTATTATTTTGGATAGCTCTGGGGAGAAAGTCTTTAAGGTTAAAGATCCAGGTTATTTGTGTAAAAAAACTAAATTTTTTTGTAATATTTTTTTTAAATACAAAATTTGAATTTTAGCACCGTGCCTTATCAAACAGGAGAGAGGGAAGAGAGAGAAGGTTGTTCAGGGCTTTTTCATCCATCAATTTTATTAAAAAATTTCTTAGTTATTGTAATTAACTCAAATATCATTTTAGTTTTTGAATAATTTTGATTATTATATAAATTTCTTATAATGACAGATTGATTATTTCCTACTACATTTTAATTGTGGCCTTTGCATAAGTAAGAAAGGCTAGCTTTTTATACTATAAAATTGGTTAGCCATTAAAACATAATACCCTATGTAGGAAGGTGGGCCAATGGGCTTCCCTTTAAAGATGGTTTATGGTATTATCCCAGTGGTAGCATGTAACATATGACTGATTACGCCGACGGGCAGAGAATGATGACTCTTTATTAATTTAATGAAGCCACCTATAATGATCATCGATTAATTACATAAGTGATAATCAATATAATTGATGACCAACTAGGAATCAGTTGGGGTAAAAGATGTTAAAAATAACATGTTAAAGCTGGATGTCCTACCTTGCTAAATCATGCATTGACGCATGCATATATTAATTGCACTGTTGACATTGATAGATCCATTAATATTATTGATAATATTGGATGCATTAATAATGCATAAATAGATGAAGCATATGATTAGATAAAATATATTATTTTAGTAACTTATGAATAATTTTTACATCATTATTTTACTGATTTATTAAATTTTTAATTTTTAGATTCATTATAATGATTCCCTACTTATATTAATGACCGTATTGAGTTTTATTGACAATATTTGGTCATTAATTACATTGATTGATATTGATTATATTAGACAAAGCATATCATATTAATTCTTTAGTACTTACATTAAAAGCTTTAATGAGTTTTTGATTACTACTGGGCTTTTGAGCTCATTATGTGGATTTTAATGATTTTAGGCCAGGGAAAGGATCATAAATAGTTGAAGTAAGATTGTTAGAGATCCGCAAGTTATTTTATAAATTTTGTTTTGTATTCTCATTTATTCTTTTGTAGTAAACAGTTTGTGATGGATTAGTGATTGTTGTGATCTCGTGGCTAATATAAATTATATTTTTGGTAAATAAATAATAAAATATCGTAACATATATTATTTTAGTCTTTTTCATTATTTATTATTTATATTAATAATTTGTAGAAGTTATGATATATTCTTAAAATGATAAATAAAAAATTCTTCCAAATTTTATTTAGGGGCGTTATAAATTAGTATCATAGTATTTGTTGGAGTAATTGAATGAATTATTAGTAGAATTATAGGAAATTTATTTTGTGTCAGGTAGAATGGGTATATTAAGGTGCATTGATTTGCATCCATAATTGATTGCATGAGTGAAGGATATGTGATTGAATGAGTTGTATAAGTGTAAAATAGGAGTTGATTGAATTTGATGAGTTTTGATTTGAGATTTATTTGTATTCGATTTAAGCTTTGATTTTATGAACTTTTGGTATTGATTATGTGCCCAAATCCTTAAGGGAAATGTCGGGGATAACATTTTTCTAAGGTGAGTAGATTATAAAAATCCAAAATTTTTTTAATGATTTTTTAAAATAAAATATCTAAATTTAAATGTCGTACATTACTAAAGAGGTGAGAGGGAAGAGAGAGAAGGTAGTTTAGGGCTTTTTTATTAGTCAATTTTATTAAGAGATTTCTTTTATTTATTATAAGTAACTCATATCTCAATTTTTTTTAATAATTTTGATTATTATATATAATTTCTTTTATTGAACGAAATTGATTATTTCCTATTATATTTTGATTGTGGCATTTGCATAAACAAGAAAGGCTTATTGTTAACACTATAAAATAGGTTGTCAATTAAAACATAAAACCCTATATAGGAGGGTGGGCTAACAAGATTTCCTTTAACGATGATTTATAGTGTTATCTTGGTAGTAGTATGTAACATATGACTAATTACACCGATAGGCATGGAGTGAAGACTCTTTATTGATTTAGTAAAGCCACCTGTAATGATAATCGATTAATTGGATAAGTGATATTTAATATGAATGATGACCAATTAAGAATCAATTGGGAAAAAAGATGTTGAAAACACCAATTTAAAGCTAGATGTCCTGCCATGCTAAATTATATATTGATGCATACATATATTGATAGCACGGATGATATTGACATATATATTAATATCATTGACATTATTAAATGCTTTGATAATGCATTAACGGATGATGCATATGAATAGATAAGATAGACTTTTTTTAGTAATTTATGAATAATTTTTTTATTATTTTACTAATTTATTAAATTTATACTAATTATTAATTATTGGATTCATGTAATGATTTATTACTTTTATTATTGATCATATTGAGTTTTATTGATAACATTTGGTCATTTAATATATTGATTGCTATTGATTATATTAGACTGAGCATATCATATTCATTCTTTAGTCCTTGCATTAAAAGCTTTAGTGTGTTTTTTATTATTGTTAGGCTTTTGAGCCCATTATATGGATTTTAATGATTTCTGGTCAGAGAAGGGATCATGACAAGTTGGAGTGAATTATTGGAGATCCTCAAGTTTTCTTTTAATTTTGTTATGTATTGTCATTTATTCTTTTGTAGTTAGGAGCTTATTATAGATTGGTGTTTATAGTGATCTCCTAGCTAGTATAAATGATATATTGGGTGAATAAAAAGTAAAATATTCTTATTTATATAATTCTAGTTACTTTCATTAGTTATTATTTATATTGATGATTTATATAAGCTCTGGTATATTCTTTAAATGATAAATAGATAATTATTCTAAATTTGAATCAAGGGTGTTACACTCTGCCTCACAAGGAGGGTGAATAAGACTCCAGGTTCTTTACCTCATGAGGACGGTGAAAGGAGCCTAGGTTATCTGGCACACAAGGAGGGTCTAAAGGATTCAGGTTCTCAGCCACATTATGGAACGGTGGAAGTGAGTTTGTAAGAGCTTCTTTGTCTTGCTAAAGGAGCTAAAGGAGAGCCACTAAAGGTTTAGTGTAATGCAAGAAGAGGAGGACTTCGGGGAGTGGATGTAGGTCATGGTCGACTTAGCTACTATAAAATTTTTGGTATGCAAAGTATTTTACACTTTTAATTTTTACATTTTAATTTCTCCCATATTTACTTTCTTATTAATCTGAGTTAAGAATATTGAGATTATATTTTATTTAGTTTTTGTTTGAAGGAAAAGAAGTAAAAATTTTGAAAATAAAAAAAAATAAAATTATTTTTCTACCCAATCAAAAACACATAATTTCAACTTATTTTTAATATTTACTACCACTTGTATTTTTGGCTAAACATCATTTTAAAAAGAAAATTCATTTTGGAAAAGAATACCTATTCACCCCCCCCCCCCCCCCCCCCCTCTCTCTTGGTATGCTTTGGGCAGTTCAAGCTGGTCTAATGACACAATTTGAACTTTAAATTGGTATCAGAATGGGTCTCAGAATTAGTGATTTAAAAATCCCTGTGAAAAGATCAAATGACATATTTTGGAAATATGAATACCATGGAGGGTTATTAAATAAATTATTCACTATTATTCGATAATATTCAATTTAATTTTTGAAAAATATGCATGTTAATATTTTTATAATCAATTAATTTTTGTATGTGGCATATTATACAAGAAGGTTATTCTGCACCGTTTAGATTTGTTAATGGTATTGAGGTAGAAACATGTTTTAGTGAATGGAGAGAAAAGGATAGAGATCTTGCATAACTTATTACTAAATTTCTAAATTATTTTTTCTCTGCACTTAAATTTGAGGATTACATGAGAGTTTTTACTTGTATAATTAAAAAAGGTTTTTGGGATAGACTGTGCATTACGTATGAAGGAACTAGCAAAGTCAAACAATCCAATTTAAATCTCATACTGCATGAATATGAACTCTATTGTATGAAATCTAGTGAATCAACTTCTAACATGTATGCTAGGTTCACAAAAATAGTGACATTTTTGCATGCACTAGGAAGAGAATTATCAAACTCATAAAAGGTTAATAAAATTCTTCATTGTTTACTTGATGGCTTTACTACAAAATTTAACACTATTTTTGAATTAAGGATTTAAATGTTTACTCTATTGATAATCTATTTGGCTCTCTCATTACTTATGAGAAAAATATGAGCCAAAGACTTTTGGATTTAGGTGACAAGAACAAGGGGAAGATTGTGACACTGAAGGCTGGTGATTCTGATAGAAATAGCTCTATAGCTGAAGATGATGATATAGCATTGATGACCAATAATTCAAGAGCTTTCTAAAGTAAAAGCAAAGATGCCATCAATAGTGGAACAAAGATAAATTAGGTAAAAGTACTAAAGTCTTCTCTGACATTATCTACTTTGCATGCAGGAAACTAGGACATGTAAGATCTGACTGCCCTAGCATAAAGACTCACCCTACTAAGGAGAAGGATGAAGAGAACTCTAATTTAAAAAAAAAGGCAAGAAGTGGATGCAAATACTCTGGGTAGAATTTACCTCAAATTCATCAGAACATGAAGCAGATGATTTGTGCCTTATGGTAAATAATAATCTTGATCATTTTGATCAAGATGAGGTATGTCAACTATCCTATGATGAGCTATTTACTACTTTAGAAAGAATTCATGACTCATATAAGAAACTAAGGAATTCGCATGCTAGTTTAAATCAAAAAAAAATTAATTAGAAAATGAGCATAATAGTCTTAGAATTGAGCACATTGCACTAGGTAAAGAGTATGCTTCCTTACTTGATGAATTTGATGATTTGAATAAGAAATATATTTAACACAACAAGTCCCATGAATCCTTAAAATTTGAACATATAGAATTAGAGGATGTATTTAAGGAATTAGAAACACTTGTGACCAAAACTAGAACATAGTGAGCATACATTAAAACGTGAAGTTGACAGCTATGAAAAGGAAAATATATTTTTGAAAGAGAAAATTCTTGTACATCAAAATAATAAACCACTACCTACCTAGAATAATGGTATAACCACAAAACACAATATGCATCTCATATACTAAGAAGGACGCACTACCACTCATATAGGTTAGTAAATCCATTTCCAAATGTTAGGTTATATTCTTGTGGCATGGTAGGACATATAACCTGTACTTGCACTATACACCATAAGACACATCTAGTGTGGAGGCCAAAGTCATTTTCATCGTAGCATAGCATGCATTTATCCCATCCATTAAAGCATAAGGTAGAACCCAAACTCTCTTTGGGTTCCCAAATCTAACCCTTGACTGATATTTTATGGATGCTCTCATAAAAGGCATAGTGAGAGCATGTGGTACCTGAACAATGGATGTTTACGACACATGACTGGAGATGTTAAGCAATTCATTAATTTGAAGGCCAGGGAAGGAGGTAATGTTTCTTTGGGAGATAACACCACCAGGAAAGTGGTGGGTCAAGGTATGATTGGTAACTCTAAATTTTTATTATTGAAAATATTTTACTAATAAGTGGATTAAAATATAACTTGCATAGTATTAGTCAACTATGTGACAAAGGATTTGATATAAAATTTTTATCTTCTAAATGTTTGATTAGAATAAATAGAAAAATAATTTAGAAGGAAAAAGGATGAATAATTTTTACATGCTTGACTTAAAATTTGTTTATTATTTTGATTTCTTATGTTTAAAAACTATTTTTGATGAATCATGGCTATTGTATAAGCGACTATGTCATGCAAGTATGAAGATACTTAGGAAAATAACTTAGAAAGACTTAGTTAGAGGTATACCAAAGTTAGAATTCCCTGAGGACCACCTATCTGATGCCTGCCAATTAGGAAAATAATTTAAATCATCATTTTATTCCATTAAGAAAATCACCACCTCTAAGCCACTAGTGATCTTGTATATAGGCATGTTTGGGTCTGTTAGTACAACTAGCTTAGGTGGGAAAACCTGGGTGAGATTTCTATCTCATAAAAGTGAATTATTTAAGGAATTTAAAGCGTTATCCACTTGGATCCAAAGAAATTTAGGATGTGAAATATCTACTATCTAGAGTGATCATGGTGGAGAATTTGAGGAAGATAAGTTTGAATCTTTTTGTACGAAGCTAGGAATTAAACATAACATTTTTCCCCTTAGAACCCCTTAACAAGAAGGAATAGCTGAAAGAAAGAATAAAACCTTAATGGAATCAGTTATTATAATGTTAGCTAAATATACTCTCCCTTAATATTTTTGGGCATAACTAGTGAATACAAGTTGTTATATTTTGAATAGGGTAAATGTTAGGTCAAAACTCAATAATTCACCCTATGAGCTACTTAAGGGTTGGACACCAAATATTTCTCACCTTCATGTCTTTGGACGTAAGTGCTACATTCTTTTAAATGGAAAATCTCCTCTAGGAAAATTTGATCCCAAATATAATGAAGGAGTCTTCTTAGGTTACTCCTCTGTAGGAAAATCTTATAGGATCTTTAATAAGAGGAATTTAGTTATAGAAGAGTTAACCGATATGGTTGATGACTCTGATACATATGAAAAGCCTAGGTTAGCAGAAGAGGAGGAGGCAGAAGATATCCAAGCAATATAAATCTATTGACTTAAGAGATAGAAAACTAGCTCAAGAGTCATTTCCTAGAGAATGGAGATACTCATCTAGTCATCCTAGGGAGCTCATTTTAGGAAATCCATTTGAAAGAGTTAGAATTAGGCATGGACTTAGGAAGGATGATAGTCATTTTACATTCATCTCTATAGTAGATTTGACAAGTGTAGATCAAGCCCTATCTCATGAATTCTGGATCCTAATTATGCAAGAAGAGTAAAACAAATTTCTTAGGAATGATGTATTGGAGTTGGTTAGTAGACCTAAGGACTAGAGTGTAGTAGGTACAAAGTGGGTATTCAAAAATAAGATGAATGATTCTAGAATAGTGATTAAAAATAAAGCCAAATTAGTAGCCAAGGGGTATAATTAATTTGAAGGCATAAGCCATTAGAGTGCTGTTATCCTTTACTTGCTTCAGAGGTTTCAAGTTGTATTAAAAGGATATAAAGAGTGTTTTCCTAAATGGGGTTATCATTGAAGATATTTATGTAGAGAAACCCCTTGGATTTGAAAAATCAACCTTCCCCAATCATGTATACAAATGAAAAAAGACATTTTATGGGTTAAAGCAAGTACCTAGAACATGGTATGATAAATCTTATCTAGGAGAAGTGCCTTAAGCCTTCTATAGTGGTTCAATCAAACCATGGCCTACATTGATCCCTGTAGTCCTCTATTCAGGTATTACCCTAAACCCTTAGTGACTCTCATTTAGCTCCCATAGAAGGTAGAGAATCCCTTACAAACTCACTTCCACCTTTCCAAGGTGCGACTGAGAAATCGAATCCTTTCCACCCTCCTAGCGAGGCAAAGAACCTAGACTCCATTTCACCCTCTTGGTGAGGTAGAGAACATGGAATCTTAATCAACCTCTTTGTGAGGTAGAGAACCTAGATCTTCAACCTGGAAGACTTTATCCCAGAGCTACCCAAAATAATAACAAACACACTTAGAGGAACCAAGGCAGAAGCTTGCTTGGAGTAACCACATGAACCCCTTTACACTACATCTTCCTCTCACAAAACCTCTCCTTCTCCCTCTCCAAGATCTACGACCTCTCAAGGGACTCTCATAGAACACCCTAAATAGCTAATGATTTTTTCAAAGTTTAATAAGGGTGTTTTCATATGAGGTCCTAAAAACCTTATAAATTTAATTCTACCATTTTTGTTCGTATAGTACATTATGGGTTCCTACAATACGATTAGGTTTAAAATCTATTTCATCTAATACAGCTTAAACATTTTTCATATGATTTATTCAAACTTTATATTCCGATCATAAAGTAAGATCATTAGATCGCATGATATAATTAGTTTATTCATCTTAAGATCATACAAGATGAACCTTGGGATGATTAGAAATTATCTCTACCAATCATTTAGATGATCTACATGGTATAATATGATTAGTTTAAAAATCAAGGTTTCATCCAAGATTATCCCAAGAAGGAACATTATTCATATATGCCAATCATCCACTATGATCTATATCGTATTATATGATCTGCCATTTTAATTGAGCCTTGATTTGATTAACTAATCATGGGGATTAATTTAGATAATAATTAAATATTATATAGTATGAATGGATTTGCACATTATGATTGGTTCAAATTTTAAATATTAAAAAAATACCTAAATCTGATTAGAGGCTATGGTTTTTGAATAAAACTGATCATCTTGTACGATCTGGTTCTAACAGTACAATTAGTTCCAAAATCTTAATTACTCAACCAACCATTTTAATAGATTTTATAATTAACTATTTGAATAGTACAATCTAATTCTCTTGGTATAATTAGTTCAAAATTTTGAAATTCATTTTCTCATTCCCCCGTGTGTGTGCGCGCAATCTCTATGTTAGCATACACCTTTACATGACTTTGACTCTAGAAATATAAAAATAAAGAAAAGAAAAAAAATATAAAAACATAGAAAACATTATCTTATTCTTTCCAAACTTGAGCCCTCAATCTTCCATTGCACGATGTATAAAGTACCTAAAATGTTAGTATATACAAAAGCAAATTTGCATTACAAATACTAGAAGAAATAAAGAGGCAATCAATAATGATTATTTTCATTAAAATCATAAGCTTGGGATCCTGAATCCCAACATTAGGATTTTGACTGTGAATCTCAATAAATAAAAATAGTATAGGGTGTAGCTCCACTTTAGGAGAAAAAGTTAGAATTTTATGAGAAAACTTCATAGTTAAGCTTGCTAGGGTGAAAGATTGGTGATCTCCTAAAAAAATTTAAGGTTTAGGATTTGAATGAAATCTCCTTAAATAAATAAGTTTTATGTATGTGGTGTAAACCACTTTAGGAGAAAGGGTTAGAATTTTATTAAGAAACTTCATAGTTATCAAGCACAAGTGAGGGATTCATGAATACTAAGAATTTTTGGGGTTTGGGCTTTGAATGATAAACTCCATAAATAGAAATGTGTTGAGTTTGGGGTGTATCCCCACCTCAAAAGTATGGGTTAGAATGTTATGAGGAAACTTCATATTTAAGCATGCTTAGCAGTTAGATCATTGACCCCCTCGAAAGTTTTAGCTTTTAAAATTTATGATGTTTAACTTATTAAATAAAAAAATGAGTATGTGGTGTAACTCCACTTAAGGAGAAAGGGTTAGAATTTTATAAGAAAATTTTGTAGTTAAGCATACTTGGGGACCTATTAGGAAGTTTAAGAATTTAGGGTTTTGAATATGAAACTTATTAAATAAAAAAGTTTTTATATATGAGGTGTAACCTGACTTAAGAAGAAAGGGTAAAAATTTTATAAGGAAACTTCATAGTTAAGCTTGCTAGGCTGAGGGATTGGTGAAATTCTAAGATGTTTTGGGGTTTTAAATTTTGAATGAGAATTTTCTTAAATAAAAAAATTTTTGAGCAATAGGTGTAATACACTTAAGTAGAATGAGTTAGAATTTTATGATGAAACTTCATAGTTATGGAAGCTAGGGTGAAGGATGGCTGACCCTTGGGATGTTTCAATGTTTAAGTTTTAAATGGGAAACACTTTAAATGAAAAAGTTTTGAGTATGAGGTGTAACCCTACATAAGGATAAAAGGTTAGAATTTTATGAAGAAACTTTATTATTAAGCATGCTCAGAGGATAAGTGGGTGACTTTACGAAACATTTTAGGGCATAGTAATTTAAATGTGAAACTCCTTAATTAATAAATTTTTTAGTATGGAGTGTAACCCCACTTAAGTTAAAATGCTTCAAATTTTATTTGGAAACTTCATAAATAAGTAAGATAGGGAGAGGGATGGGTGACATCTTAGAAGTTTCAGGGTTTAGTATTTTGACTGTGAAGCTCCATAATTAAAAATGTTTTTAGTATTGAGTGTAACCCTTATTTAGGAGAAAGTGTTTGAATTTTATGAGGAAACTTCAAAGTTAAGAAAGCTAGGGTGAGATATTGATAACCTTTTAAAATGTTTTTGGGTTTAGGATTTGATTGTGAAACTCCTTTAATAAAAAAATTTTGAGAATGGGTAAAAACCTACTTAAGGTGAAAGGGTTGAAATTTTATGAGGAAACTTCATAGTTATGGGAATTTTTGGGGATTAGGTTTTCAATGTTAAACTTCTTAAATAAAAAAGTTTTGAGTATGGGTTGATACCTCACTTAAGGGGTAAGTGTTAAAATTTTATGATGAAACATATTAGTTAAGCAAGCTAGGGTGTTGGATCAATGACCTCCTAGAAAGTTTTGCATTTAAGATTTGAAATATTAAACTTCTTATTTAAAAGATTTTGAGTATGGGGTGTAACCTCAGTTTACAGGAAAGGGTTAAAATTTTGTAAAATAATTTAATTATTAAGTAAGCTCAGGTGGGGAATTAGTGACCTCCAGGGATGTTCTAGGGTTTAGTATTTTAAATGTGAAATTCCATAAATAAAAAAAGTTTTTAAGTATGGGGTGTAACCCCACATAACAAAAAGGGTTTGAATTTAGGAGAAAAAATCATAGTTAAGTAATGCCATGTAAGGGATGGGTGAACTCCTTGGACATTTTGGGATTTTGAGTTTCGAATGTGAAACTGCTTAAATAAAAAACTTTGAGTATGAGGTATATCCCCACATAAGGAGAAATAGTTAGAATTTTATGAGGGAACTTCATAGTTAAGAAAGCATGGATAAGGGATGGCTGACCCTCAAGATATATAGGGTTATTAATGTGAAGCTCTTTAAATAAAAATGCTCTAAGTATTGGGTGTAACCCAATAAAAGGAGAAAGGGTTAGAATTTTATGAGGAAACTTCATAGTTAAGCAAGCTTGGGTGATAAAAGGCTGACCTCATAGAAGTTTTTGTGTATAGAGTTCTGAATGTGATTAAATAAAAAGGTTTTAAGTATAAGGTGTTACCCACTTAAGTTGAAAGGCTTTAAATATTTTAAGGAAACTTCATAATTAAGCAAGCTCAGGTGAGGGATGGGTGACCTCTAAAGAAGATTTAGGGTTTAGGGTTTTGAATGCGAAACTTCATAAATTAAAAAAAAAATTTAAGTATGGGGTGAAACCCCACTTTAGGAGAAAGGGTTAGAATTTTATGAGGAAACTTCATAGTTAAGCTAGCAAGGGTGAGAGATTGGTGAACTCATAAAAAGTTTTGCAATTTAATGTTTGAATGGGAACTCCTTAAATAAAAATGTTTTGAGTATAGGGTGTAACCCCACTTTAGGAGAAAGGGTTGAAATTTTATAAAAAAAGTTCATAGTTATCAAGCTCGGGTGAGGGATGCATGAATAGTACAAAATTTTGGGGATTAGATTTTAAATGTTAAACTTTATAAATAAAAATTTTTTATGCATGGGGCGTAACACCATTTTAGGAGTATGGGGTAGAATTTTATAAAGAAACTTCAAAGTTATGCATGCTCATTGATCAATGACCTCCTCAAAAGTTTTGGCATTTAAAATTTATGATGTTTAACTTGTTAAATAAAAAAATTATGAGTATGTGGTGTAACAACAATTAAGGAGAAAGGGTTAGAATTTATGGAGAAAATTTTGTAGTTAAGCAAGCTCGGGCGACCTATTGGGAAGTTTTAAAATTTATGGTTTTGAATATGAAACTTAATAAATAAAAAAGTTTTTGAGTATGAGGTGTAACCCGACATAAGGAGAAAGGGTCAAAATTTTATAAGGAAACTTCATAGTTAAGATGGAAAATTGAGGGATTAGTGAAATCCTTGGGTATTTTTAGATTTAAGGTTTTGAATGTGAATCTTCTTAAATAAAATGTTTTGAGTATTAGGTGTAATACTACTTAAGGAGAATTGGGATAAAATTTTAGGAGGAAATTTCATAGTTTAGGAAGCTTAGGTGAGGGATGGCTGACCCTTGTTATGTTCCAGAGTTTAAGGTTTTGAATGTGAAACACTTTAAATAAAAAAGTTTTGAGTATGGGGTGTAACCCTACAAACAGAGAAAGGGTTAGAATTTCATGAGGAAACTTGATTTTTAAGCATGCGCGGGTGATAAGTGGGTAATCTTATGAAATATTTTAGGGTATAGTATTTTGCATGTGAAACTCCTTTATTATAAAAGTTTTGAGAATGGGGTGTAACCACACTTAAGTTGAAAGGCTTTAAATTTTATGTGGAAACTTAATTATTATGCAAGATTAGGAGAGGGATGGGTGACCTCCTTGGAAGTTTCAAGGTTTAGAGTTTTGAATGTGAATCTCCATAAATAAAAATGTTTTGAGCATTTGGTGTAACCCTACTTCAAGAAAAAGTGTTTGAAATTTATGAGGAAACTTCAAAGTTAAGCAAGATATGATGAGGGATCGATAACCTTCTAAAAAGTTTTATAGTTTAAGATTTTGATTGAGAAACACCATAAATAAAAAAATTTTGCGTATGTGGTGTAACATTACATAAAGAGAAATGGGTTAGAGTTTTATGAGGAAAATTCATTGTTAAGCAATCTCAGCTGATTGATGGGTGACCTTATGGGATGTTTCGGGGTGAAGTGTTTTGAATGTCAAAATCCAAAAATAAGAAAGTTTTGAGTATGAAGTGTAACCCCACTTATATTGAAAGGCTTAGAACTTTATGATGAAACTTTATAGCTAAGCAAGCTCGGCTGAGGGATGATTAACCTCTGCGGAAGTTTTAGGTTTAGGGTGTTGAATGTGAAACTCCATAAATAAAAAAGGTTATGTGTATGGTTGGAAAACTACTTTGGGAGAATGGGTTGGAACTTATGAGGAAACTACATTGTTAAGCAGGCTAAGGAGAGGGGACAGTGACCTTCTAAAAATTTTTGGGGTTTAGGGTTTGAATGTAAAACTCCTTAAATAAAAATGATTTGAGTATGGGGTGTAAACCCACTTAAGGAAAAAAGTTGAATTTTATGAGAAAAATTCATAATTAAGCAAACTCGGGTAAGGGATGCGTGACATTTTGGGAAATTTTTGAGATTAGGTTTTGAATGTTAAACTCCATAAATAAAAAATTTTTAAGCATGGGGTGTAAACCCAATTTAGTGGTAAGGGTTAAAATTTTATATGGAAACATCATAGTTAAGCATTCTCATGTGCTAGATCAGAAACCACCTTAGAAGTTTTGTCGCATAGGATTTCGAATGTCAAACTTCTTAAATAAAAAAGTTTTGAGTATGGGGTGTAACCCCACTTAAGGATAAAGGGTTAGAATTTTATGAGGAAACTTTGTAGTTAAGAAAGCTCGATTGAGCTTTAGGGAAGTTTTGGGGTTTAGGGTTTTGAATGTGAAACTTTATAAACAAAAAAGTTTTCGAATATGAGGTGTAATCATACTTAAGGATAAAGGGTCAAAATTTTATGAGGAAACTTCATTGCTAACTAGGGTGTGGGACTGGTGACATCCTTGGATGTCTTGGAGTTTAGGGTTTTGAATATGAAACTGTTTAAATAAAGAGTTTTAAGTATGAGGTCTAAAACCACTCAAAGTGAAAGGTTTTGAATTTTATGAGAAATTTTCATAATTAAGCAAGCTTGGGTGAGGGATGGCTGACCCATTAGATGTTTCAGAGTTTAAAGTTTTAAATAAAAAATTATTAAGTGAGGTGTGCAACCCTACATAAAGAGAAAGGGTTGGAATTTTATGAGGAAACTTCTTTATTAAGCAAGCTTGGGTGATAAATGGGTGACCTCATAAGAATCTTTGGGTTAAAGTGTTTTAAATGAGAAACTCCTTAAATAAGAAAGTTTTGAGTATGGATTGTCGCCCCACTTATGTTGAAAGGCTTGGAATTTTATATATGAACTTCATAGTTATTCAAGCTTGGGTGAGAGATGGGTGATCTCCTGGGAATTTTTAGGGTTCAAGGTGTTGAATGTGAAACTCCGAAATTAAAAAAGTTTAGAGTATGGGTTTAAACCCACTTCTTAAAGAGAATATTGGATTTTTTTTTTTTTTAGGAAACTTAATAGAAAGAAGCTATGAGAGGGATCGGTGACCTCCTGAAAAATTTCAGGGCTTACGGTTTGAATGTGAAATTCCTTAAATAAAAGAACTTTGTGTATGGGGTGTAACCCCACTTAAGGTGAATCTGTCAAAATTTTTTGACGAAACATCATAGTTATGCAAACTCAAGTGTGGATATCTGACATTCTAGGAATTTTTGGGAATTGTATTTTGACTATTAAACTCATATAAAAAAGATTTTGAGTATGGGGTGTTTCCCAACTTATGGCGAAAGCATTAGAATTTTATGACTAAAATTTATAGTAAAGCAAGCTCATGTGTTTGATAAGTGACCTACTCAGAAGTTTTAGCATTTAGGATTTTGAATTTTAAAGTTCTTAAAAAAAATATTGAGTATGGGGTGTGACCCCACTTAATTAGAAAGGTATAAAATTTAATTAGGAAACTTTGTAGCTAAGCAAGCTTAGGTGACGTCCTAAGAAGTTTCATGATTTGTGGTTTTGAGTGTGAAACTTCTTAAACAAGAAAGTTTTTTAGTATGAGGTGTAACCCCACCTAAGGATAAAGGGTCAAAATTTTATGAGGAAAAATCATTGTTAAGCTAACTGGGGTGACTGATTGGCGAAATCCTTCGATGTTTTGGAGTTTAGGGGTTTTAATGTGAAGTTGCTTAAATAAAAAGTTTTGTGTATGAGGTGTAATTCCACTTAAGGAGAAACATTTAGAATTTATGAAGGAAACTTCATAATTAAGCAAGCTTGGATGAGGAATGGATAACCCATGAGATGTTTCAGAGTTTAAAGTTTTAAATAAAAAAAGTATTAAGTGTGGTGTGTAACCCTACATAAAGAGAAAGTGTTGAAATTTTATGAGTAAACTTCTATATTAAGCAAGCTTGGTTGATAAATGGGTGACCTCATAATAATCTTTGGGTTAAAGTGATTTAATTGAAAAACTCCTTAAATAAGAAAGTTTTGAGTATGGGATGTAGCCCCACTTAAGTTGAAAGGCTTGGAATTTTATATAGGAACTTCATAGTTTTGCAAGCTCGGGTGAGGGATGGGTGATCTCCTGAGAATTTTCAAGTTTAGGGTGTTGAATGTGAAACTCCAAAAATAAAAAAGTTTAGAGTATGGGTTTAAACCCACTTCTTAAAAAAATTTTGGATTTTTTTTAGGAAACTTAATAGTAAGAAGCTAGGGAGAGGGATCAGTGACCTTCTGAAAAATTTCAGAGCTTAGGGTTTGAATGTGAAACTCCTTATATAAAAAAGTTTTGAGTATGCGATATAAACCACTTAAGGAGAAAGGGTTGGAATTTTATGAGGAAACTTTATAGTTAAGTAAGTTAGAGAGAGGGATTGGTTACCTCCTGAAAAGTTTCATGGTTTATGGTTTGAATATGAAACTCGTTAAATAAAAAAGTTTTTAGCATGGGGTGTAACACCACATAAGGAGAAAGGGTGGAATTTTATTAGGAAACATCATAGTCAAGCAATCTCAAGTGTGGGGTGCATAAGATTCTTGGAATTTTTTTGGATTGGATTTTGAATGTTAAACTCCATAAATAAAAAGATTTTGAGTTTGGAGTGTACCCAAGGATTGGAATTTTATGTGAAAACTTCATATTTAAGCAAGTTAGGGAAGGGGATAGGTGACCTCCTAAAAATTTTCAGGATTTAGGGTTTGAATGTGACACTCCATAAATAAAAAAAGTTTTGAGTATGGGGAGTAAACCCACTTCAAGAGAAAGGGTTGAAACTTTATGAGAAGACTTTTTGGAGGGATTGGTAACCTCCAGAAAAGTTTTATGGTTTAGGGTTTGAATGTGAAACTCCTTAAATAAAAAAGTTTGATGATGAAACTTCATAGATAAACAAGCTAGGATAAGGGATTGGTGACATCCTTGGATGTTTTTTGGGTTTAGGGCTTTGAATGAGAAATTTCTTAAATAAAACGTTTTGAGTATGGGGTGTAATACCACTTAAGGAGAAAGGATTAAAATTTTATGACGAAACTTCATAGTTAAGCAAGCCTGGATGAGGAATGGTTGACCCTTGGGATGTTTTGGAGTTTAAGGTTCTGAATGTGAAACACCTAAAATAAAAAAGTTTTTAGTATGGGGTGTAACACTACATAAGGAGAAAAGGGTTAGAATTTTATGAGGAAACTTCATTGTTAAGTAAGCTCGGGTGATAAATAGGTGACTTTATGGAATGTTTAAGGGTATAGTGTTTTGAATGTGAAACTCTTTAAATAAGAATATCACTTTAAATAAAAAGTGTTTCACACTAAAAACCTTAAACTCCTAAATAACCTAAGGTTCATCGATCCGTCAACCATGCTTCCTTAATTATGAAGTTTCCTAATAAAATTCTAACCCTTTCCCCTTGAGTGGTATAACACCTCATACTTAAAATTTATCTATTTAAGCAATTTCACATTCGAAACCCTAAGCCACAAAACATCCAAGTATGTCACTAATCCCTCACCCAAGCTACACATTGAAAATACTATACCCCTAAATTTTTCATAAGGTCACCTATTTATCACCTGAGCTTGTTTAACAATGAAGTTTCTTCATAAAATTCTAACCCTTTATCCTTATGTAGTGTTACACTCTATACTCAAAACTTTTTTACTTATGGTGTTTCACATTCAAATCTTAAACTCTAAAACATCCCAAGGGTCACATCAAGGCTTGCCTAACTATGAAGTTTTGTTATAAAATTCTAACTATTTCTCCTTAAGTGGTATTACACCTCATACTCAAAACGTTTCACTTATGTAATTTCCTATTTAAAGCCCTAAACCCCAAACATCCTAGGACATCATCAATCCCTCACCCTAGCTAGCTTAGCTATGAAGTTTCCTCATAAAACTCTGACCATTTCTCCTTAAGTGGGGTTACACCTCGTAATAAAAAAATATTTTTATTTATGAACTTTCACATTCAAAACCCTATACCCTAAAATTTCATAGGCAGCCAGCTAAGCTTTCTTAACTAGAAAATTTCCTAGTGGAATTCTAACCCTTTCTCCATATGTAAGGTTACACCTCATTCTGAAAATATTTTTATTGAAGTTTAACATTCAAGGTCCTAAACGCTAAAAATTCTTAGGAGGTCACTAATCCAACACCTAAGCATGCTTAATTATGAAATTTTCTCATAAAATTCTAACCCTTACTCCTAAGATTGGGTTACACTCTATACTTAAAACCTTTTGCTTTATGGAGTTTAACATTGAAAACCCAATCCCAAAAAATCTAAGAATGTCATGTATCCCACACCTAAGATTGCTTAACTATGAAGTTTCCTCATAAAATTTTAGCTCCTCCATATGTGGGATTACACCAAATACTAAAAACTTTTTAATTTAAGGAGTTTCACATTCAAACCCTAAACCCCAAAACTTATCAAGAAGTCACGATCCATTTCCCTAGCTTGCTTAACTATAAAGTTTCCTCATAAAATTCCAACCCTTTCTCCTAAAGAGGGTTTACACCACACATCTAAAAGTTTTTTTATTTAAGGAGTTTCACATTCAAACCCTAAACCCTTAAGCTTTTCAGGAGTTCATCGATCCCTCTTCCTAGCTTGCTTAAATATGAAATTTCCTCATAAAATTAAAACCCTTTCTCCTGAATTAGGTTTACACCCCATACTCAAAACATTTTTAATTTTTGAGTTTCACATTCAACACCCAAAACCCTAAAAGTTCCCAGGAGATCTCCCATGCCTCACCTGAGCTTGCTTAACTATCAAGTTTCCACATAAAATTCTAAGCCTTTCAACTTAAGTAGGGTTACAGCCCATACTCAAAACTTTCATATTTAATGAGGTTCACATTTAAAACACTTTACCCAAAGCTTCTCAAGATGTCCCCCATTTATCACCAAAGCTTACTTAACAAAGAAGTTTCCTCATAAAATTACAACCCTTTTTTCTTACGTAGGGTTACACCCCATACTCAAAACTTTTTCATTTAAGGTATTTCACATTCAAAACTTTAAACTCTAAAACATCACATGGGTTAGTCATCTCTCATCCAAGCTTGCTTAATTATGAAGCCTTCTTCATAAAATTCTAACTATTTCTCCTTAAGCAGAATTACACCTCATACTCGAAAGTTTTTTTTAGGTAGTTTCACATTCAAAATCCTAAACCCCTAAAATCAACGAATGTCAACAATCGGTCACCCTTGTTAGCTTAACAATCATGTTTCCTCATCAACATCTAACCCTTTATAGTTAAGTGGGATTATACCTCATACTCGAAAATGTTTTTATTTAAGAAGTTTCACATTCAAAACTTTAAACCTTGAAACTTCCCAGGAGGTCACCTAAGCTTGGTTAACTACAAAGTTTCCTAATAAAATTCTAACCCTTTTTTAAGCGGGGTTTGACATTATACTCAAATTTTTTTAAAGAAGTTTAACCTTAAAAAACCTAAATACTAAAACATCAAGTAGGTCACTCATCTAATACCTGAACTTGCTTTACTATAAAGTTTCCTCATAAATTTCTAATCTTATTACTTAAGTGGTGTTACACCCCAGACTCAAAACTTTTTTATTGAGGAGTTTAACATTCAAAATCCAAACCCCAAAAATTCCCAGAATGTCACATATCCCTCACATGATTTTGCTTAACTATGAAGATTTATTATAAAATTCTAGCATATTTTCCTTATGTGGGGTCACATCCCAAAATCATTGTTTTTTTTTATTTAACAAGTTTCACATTCAAACCCTAAACCTTGAAACTTTTTAGAAGGTTATTGATCCATCACCCTAACTTGCTTAATTATGAAATTTTCTCATAAAATTCCAATCCTTTAACCAGAAGTGGGGTTACACCCTATACTTAAAACTTTTTATAACTGGAATTCCACATTTAACTCCTTAAATCCTAAAACTTCCTAGGAGGTCACCAATCCCTCACCTGGTCTTGCTTCACTAGGAAGCTTCCATATAAAATTTAAAGCTATTCAATTTAAGTGGGGTTACATCCCATACTTAAATCTTTTTTTATTAAGGAGTTTAACATTCAAAGCATTATTTCTTGAAACATTTTCCATAGGGTCACCCATTTATCAGCTGAGCTTGCTTAACAGTGAAGTTTTCTCATAAAATTTAAACCCATTCTCCTTCTATGGGGTTACACCCCATATTCAAAACTTTTTTATTTAAGGTGTTTCCCAGTCAAAACCTTCAATTCTGAAATATCCCAAGGGTTTGCCACTGTCAACCAGGCATGCTCAATAATGAAGTCTCCTCATAAAATTTTAAACCTTTCTCCTTAAGTGATAATTCATCCCTTGCTTAATTATTTAAGTAGTTTCACATTCAAAACTCTGAACTCCAAAAACATCTAAGGATGTTACCAATCCCTTACCCTAGCTAGCTTAACTAAGAAGTTTCCTCAAAAAATTCTGACGCTTTCTCTTTAAGTGTGGGTTACACCCCATACTAAAGAAATTTTTTATTAAAGAAATTTCACATACAAAACCCTAAAACCTGAAACTTGCAATCAGGTCACTCGAGCATGCTTAAGTACAAAGTTTCCTCATAAAAATCTAACCCTTTCTCCTTAAATGCGGTTATACCCAATATTCAAAACATTATTATTTAACAATTTTAACATTCAAAATCTTAAATGCCAAAACATTTGAGGAGGTTACAGATCAAACACTCAAACTGCTTAACTATGAAGTTTCCTCATAAAATTCAAACCCATACCCCTAAAGTGGGGATACACCCCATACTCAAAACTTTTTTTATTTATGGAGTTTAACATTCAAAACCCAATCTCCAATATTTTTAAGAATGCCACACTTCCCTTACCCGAGTTTGCTTAACTACAGAGTTTCCTAAAAAATTCCAACCTTTTCTCCTTAAGTGGGTTTACACCCTATAATTGAAATTTTTTTATTTAAGGAGTTTCATATTTAATCCCTAAACCCCAAAACATTTCAATTTTTAGGAAGTGTCCTTGTAATTTCCATAAAATACCTCTCCCTAGCTTGCTTAACTATGAAATTTCCTCATAAAATTATAACCCTTTCTTGTGAAGTGGTTTTACACTCCATACTTAAAACTTTTTTATTTATGGAGTATCACATTTAATGCCCTAAACCCTAAAACTTCCCCGAAGGCAACTCATTCCTCACCTGAGCTTGCTTAACTATAAATTTTCCACCTAGAATTATAAGCCTTTTAACTAAGGTGTGGTTACACCACATACTGAGAACTATCTTATTTTTGGATTTTCTTATTCAAAACACTTTACTCTGAAACTTCCCATGAGCACTCCCATTTATCACTTGTGCTTGCTTAATCATGAAGTGTCCTTGTAAAACAATAGCCCTTTCTTTTTATGTAGATTACACCCCATACTCAAAACATTTTTTATTTAAGGTGTTTCACATTCAAAATCTTAACAACAACAATAGCATCATCATCAAGCCTTTATAACACTATGTGGGGTCGGCTACATGAATCCTTTTTTCTCCATTGTGTCCTGTTAAAAGTCAAATTCTCATTTAAATCTAATAAAGACAGATCATTTCTAATATTTTCTAACCAAATATTTTTAGGTCTACCTCTACCTTTCTTAACATAAGTCAAATCTAAAACCTCTACTTTCCTAACCGGGTCATCGGAAGGCCGCCGTTTTATGTGACCAAACCATCTAAGGGGACTCTCTCTCATTTATCTTCCACTGGAGCTACTCCAACCTTTTCACATATATGCTCATTTTATATCCTATCTCTAAGGGTAAATCCACTCATCCACCTAAGCATCCTCATCTCTGTAACACTTAACTTAGTATTATACTTTTGTTTTAATGGCCAACATTCGGCACCATAAAGCATTGCAGGCCTCACCACCATCTTATAGAATTTTCCCTTAAGTTTGAGGTGTACTTTTCTATCACACAACAAGCCTGATGCATTCCTCCACTTCAACCATTAAAAATCTTAAACTCTAAAAAATTCGATGGGTTAGCCATCCCTCACCCAAGCTTGCTAAATTATGAAGTTTTCTCATAAAAATTCTAACCTTTTCTCCTTAAGTGGTACTACACCTCATACTTAAAAATTTTTATTTGAGCAGTTTCATATTCAAAACAAAAAACTCCAAAACATCCAATGATGTCACTAATCCCATACCCTAGTTAGCTTAGTAATAAAGTTTCCTCATGAGATTTTGACCCTTTATTCTTAAGTGGGGATACACATCATACTAAAAAACTTTTTTATTTATGAAGTTTCATATTTAAAACTAAAAACATAAAAATTTCTTAGGAGGTCACCTGAGCTTGATTAACAACAAAGTTTCCTTATTAATTTGAGCCCTTTCTCCTTAGGTGGGGTTACACCCCATACTCAAAACTTTTTTAATTTATGGAGTTTATAAATAAAATCCCAATCCTAAAAAATTTCCATAATATGATGCATTCCTCACACGAGTTTTCCTACCTATGATGTTTCCTCTTAAAATTCCATCATTTTCTCTTTAAGTGGCAATACTCAAAACTTATTTCATTTAAGGAGATTAACATTAAAAACATAAACCTTGAAACTTTTTAGATGGTCAGCGATCCCTCTCTCTAGCTTTGTTAACTATGATATTTCCTTATAAAATACCAACACTTTATCTTGAAGGGGGTTTACACCCCATACTCAAAATGTTTTTATTTATAGAGTATCACATTCAACAAACTAAACTTGAAACTTCCCTGGAGGTAAACCATCCGTCACCCAAGCTTGCTTAACTATGAAATTTTGTCATCAAATTCTAATCCTTTCAACTAAGCTGGGTTATACCTCATACTCAAAACTTTCTTACTTTAAAACCTTCACATTCAAAACACTTTACCATAAAAGTTCTCATGCGGCTACCCATTTATCACCCGAGCTTGTGTAACAATGAAGTTTCCTCATAAAATTTTAACCCTTTCTCCTTCTGTAGGGTTCCACTCCATACTCAAATATTTTTTTTAAGGTGTTTCACATTCAATACCTTAAACTCTAAAACATTCCATGGTTCAGCAATCCCTCACCCAAGCTTTGTTAATTATGAAGTTTTCTCATAAAATTCTAACTATTTCACCTTAAGTCGTATTACACCTCATACTCAAAACATTTTGTTTAAGCAACTTCTTAATCAAAACTAGAAACCCCAAAACATTCAACGATTTCACCAATACCTCATCCTAATTTGCATAACAATGAAGTTCTCTCATAAAATTCTGACCCATTCTCCTTAAGTGAGGTTGCACCGCATACTCAAAACTTTTTATTTAAGCATATTCACATTCAAAACCCTAAACTCCAAAACATCAAGGAATTTCACAAATCCCTCGGCCTATCAAGCTGAAATATGAAGTTTCCTTACAAAATTTTGACCCTTTCTGCTCAAGTCATGTTATACCTCATACTAAAAAACTTTTTTATTTAATAAGTTTCACATTGAGAACCCTAAATTCTAAAACTTCCAAGTAGGTCACCCGAGCTTGCCTAACTACAAAATTTCTTCATAAATTTTTAATCCTTTCTCCTTAAGTGGAGTTACACCTCATACTTAAAATTTTTTATTTAAGAAGTTAAACATTATAAATCCTAAATACCAAAACACTTGAGGAGGATATTGATCTAACTCCCAAGAATGTGTAACTATGAAGTTTCCTCATAACTTTCTAAACCTTACTCTTAAAGTGGAGATACACCTCATACTCAAAACATTTTTTATTTATGGAGTTTAACATTGAAAACCCAATCCCTTAAAATTCCAAGTATTCATGCATCGCTCACCCAAGCTTGATAAATATGAAGTTTCTTCATAAAATACTAACCCATACTCTTAAAGTGGGGTTACACCACATACTTAAAACTTATTATTTAAGGAGTTTTCATTCAAACCCTAAACCATGAAACATTTTAGAAGATCGGTAATCTTTCACTATAACATGCTTAACTATGATGTTTCCTTATAAAATTTTAACCCTTTATCCTAAAGTGGGGTTACACCCCATACATATTTTTTATTTATTGAGTTTCAAACTCAAAACTTTAATGTTGTGATTCATGATCTTGAGCTTGTGATTTTGATGACAAAAAACATGATTGATTATCTCTTTATTTCTCCTAATATTTGTAGTGCACATTTGCTATGAGTGTACTAATATTTTAGGTACATTATACACTATATAATGAAATATTTAGGACTCAAGTCTGGGTAGAATAAGATAATTTTTTGTAAGAGTTTATATTTTTTCTTTTCTTTTCTTTTTTTATATTTCTTGAGTCAAAGTCATGTAAAGGTGTATGCTAACTCAACGACCACGCACACACATATGGGGGAGTGAGAAAATAAATTTTAAAATTTTAAAATTATCATACCATGCAAACTAGATCGTATTATATAAATAGTTATTTAAAAAATCAATTAAAATGGTTCATTAAGTAATAAAGATTTTTTAACTAATTATATTGTACGAACCAAATCATACAGGATGATCTGTTTAATTCAAAAACTAGATTATTTAAATATTTAAATTTTGAATAGATCATACTGTACAAACCCATTCATACTACATAATATTTAAAATATTATCTAAATTAATCCCCATGATTAGTCAATCAAAACAAGATTTAATATATATGGCAAATTGTATAATATAATTTAAATCATATAGGATGATTGACAAAGATGAATAATGGTCATCCCAGGGATCATCTTAGATGAAACCTTGATTTTTAAACTAATCATATTGTATGATGTAGGTCATCTAGATGATTGGCAAACATAATTTTTAATTATCCCAGAGTTTATCATGTACGATCTTAAGATGAATGAACTAATTATATTGTATGATCCAATGATCATACTATATGATCAATATATAAAGTTTGAATATATTATATTATGACTATTTAAGCCATAATAAATGAAATAAATTTTTTATCTAATCCTACTATATGAACCCAGATCATACTATATGAAGAAAAATGATAGAATTCAAATTTTAGGGTTTTTTGAAGATCATATAAAAACACTCTTATTAAACTTTGAAAAAATCTTTGGCTATTGAGAGTGTTATGTAAGAGTCCCTTGAGAGGTCTCAGAGCTTAGAGAGGAAGAAGGAGAAGTTGTATGAGAGGAAGAAGTAGTGTAAGGCGGTTCACACGGTTGCTCCAGGAAAGCTTCTGCCTTAGTTCCTCAAAGTGTTTTTATTGTTTTTTTTTGGGTAGCTCTAGGGAGAAAGTATTGAAGTCTGAAGATCCAAGTTCTCTACCTCACTAGAAGGATGAATAAGATTCCAGATTCTTTGCCTCATCAGGAGGGTGAAAAGGAGTTAAGGTTCTTTACCTCACTAGAAGGGTGAAAAGGATTCAGGTTCTCAGCTGCACCATGGAATGGTGGAATTGATTTTGTAAGGGATTCTCTTTCTTGTTATGGGATTTAAAGGACAGTCACAAAAAGTTTAGTGTAATACCTAGATAGGAAGACTCTGGAGCGTGGATGTTGTTCATCTTTTGACTAAACCACTACTAAATTTTTGGTATGCTCATTACTTTATTTTGCACTTTTATTTTTAGCATTTTTATTTCTCACACATTTACTTTCTTGCAAATTTGAGTTGAGAATATTGGAATTATTTTTTATTTAGCTTTTGCTAAGAAAGAAAGAAGTAAAAATTGGAAAAACAGAATGAATAAAAATATTTTTCTATGCAATCAAAAAACACATAAATTTAATCTTATTTTTGATATTTGCTTCCACTTATATTTTTGTTTAAACATCATTTTAAAATAAAATTCTTTTTGAAAAAGAAATTTTTAAAATACCAATTCACCCTCCTTATTGGTATGCCTTGGGTACTTCAAGCTGGTCCATATCTCAAGAAAGAGGCACTACCACTCACATACACTAGTAAATCCATTTCCAAGTGTTAGGTTTTATTCTTGTGGCATGGTAGGACACATGACATGTACTTGTACTATACACCATAGAACATATCTAGTGTGGAGGTCAAAGTCATTTTCATCACAACATAACATTTATTTATCCCATCTATTAAAGCATAAAGTGGAACCCAAACTCACCTATGTTCCTAAATCTAACCCTTGATTAATATTATAGGGACGCCCTCACAAAAGGCCTAGTGAGAGCATATAGTACTTTGACAGTCGATATCACAACACATGACTGGAGATGCTAAACAATCCATTACGTTGGAGGCCAGGGCTGGAAGCAAGGTTACTTTGGGAGATAACACCACTAGGAAAGTGGTGGGTTTTGGTATGATTGGTAACTCTTAATTTTTTGTTATTGAAAATATTTTACTAATAGATGGATTGAAATATAACTTGCTTAGTACTAGTCAACCGTGCTATAAAGTTTTTGACATAAAATTTCTATCTATTGAATGCTTGATTAGCTTAAATAAAAATATTATTTTAGAAGGAAAAGGGATGAATAATATTTACATGCTTGATTTAAATTATGTTTATTATTCAAATTCCTTATGTTTGAAAGCATTTGTTGATGAATCATAGTTGTAGCATAGGCAACTATACTATACAATCATGAAGACAGTTAGGAAAATAACTTAGAAAGACTTAGTTAGAGGCATACCCAAGTTAGAATTCTCTAAGGACCACCTATGTGATGCCTGCCAATTAGGAAAATAACTTAAATCATCATTTCATTCCATTAAGGAAATCACCACCTTTAGGCCACTAGAGATCTTGTATATAGACTTGTTTGGGCATGTAAGTACAACCAACTTAGGTGGGAAAATCTTTTGATATATAATAGTTGATGATTACTCTAGATTCACCTGGGTTAGATTCTTATCTTGTAAAAGTGATTTTTTTGAGGAATTTAGAATATTATCCACAACTAAAATTAGGATGTGAAATATCTACTATCCATAGTGATCATGGTAGAGAATTTGAGAAAGAAAAGTTTGAATCTTTTTGTAAGGAGCTATAAATTGAACATAAATATTTTGCCCTTAGGAACCCTTAGTAGAAAGGAATAGCTAAAAGAAAGAACAAAACTTTGGTGGAAGATGTTAGGGCAATATTAACTGAATAATATCTTCAAAGATATTTTTGGGCATAAGTTGTGAATACTACTTATTATATTTTTGAATAGGGTAAATGTTAGATCAAAACTTAACAAAACATCCTATGAGCAACTTAAGGGTAGGACAATAAATATTTTGGACCTTCATGTCTTTAGTTGTAAGTGCTTCATTCTTATAAATGAAAAATCTCTTCTAGGAAAATTTGATCCCAAATCTAATGGAGTCTGCTTAGGTTATTCTTTTATAGGAGAAGCTTATAAGATCTTTAATAAGTGGACTTTAGTTGTAGAGGATTCAACCCATGTGGTATATAATGACTTTGATAAATCTGATAAGCCTAGGTTAGAGGAAAAATAAAAGGTACAAGTTATCCAAGTAATATAATCTATTGACCTAAGAGATAGAGAAGAACCTCAGGAGCCATTTCCTAGAGAATGGGGATACTTATTTAGTCAACCTATGGAGCTCATCTTAGGAGATCCATCTATAGAAGTTAGAATTAGGCATGTATTTGGGAAGGATGTTAGTCATTTTATATTCATCTTTATGATAAACTAACAAGTGTAAATCAAGCCCTATCTCATGAATTCTAGATCCAAACTATGTAAGAAGAGTTAGACCAAGTTGTTTGGAATGATGTGTGATAGTTGGTTAGCAGACCTAAAAATAAGAGTATAATAGGTACCTGTTACAACTCGAGCTCCTAAGTTTATGATTTTGATGATAACAAATATTATTGATTGCCTCTTTATTTCTCCAAGTATTTATAATGCAAATTTATTTGTGTGTTAACTAACATTTTAGGTACAACATGCACCATTATTTAATGGGGGTAGAATAGGTTATAATGAAAGAGTGTAATTTTTATTTATTTAATTTTAATTATTGAGTCAAGTCTTATAAAGGTATATACTAGCCTGGTGACCATGCACACCCACACAAGGGGAGCAAAAATAATTTTAAATATTTTAATTTTTTTGTACATTGTACTGTATGATATGGATCGTACTGTATGATCTAATGTTATAGAAATTAATTAAAATAAATTATTTTTCTGGTAAAAATAATTTTAAATTTTAACTATTCATACAGTACTAACACCACATCATATTAGACGATCAGTTATAATTAGAAACCCCGTCATTTATTAAATTAGGAAAAAAATTTGAATTTCAAATATTTTTTTATTCATAATATACGAATCTAATTGTACTATATGATGTTTAAAATATTAACTAATTTAATCTCATGATTAATCAATCAAATCTACTTAATTTTGATATTTTGATTATATTATATGAATTGGATCATATTGTATGGTCAACATAGACAATATTTGGTCATCTCATGATTCATCATGGTAGAACTATATTTCAGTTAAACTAATCATATTGTATGATTGGTCATTCATACTCATGATTGTACAGTAATAACAAGAAAATTTGAACTGATCGTATTGTACTAATTGATGATCGTACAATACTAATAAGTCAAATTCTATAGATCGTACTGGATAATCCTGCGATCATGGTGTATAATCTTTGATGCCTGAATTAAATTTTTAGGGTTTTTTGAAACCCTCTATTTAAGCCTCTCATAAGACTTTGTAAGAGTCTTTTGAGAATTCATTAAATTATTTTTCTTTTGATGAAAGCTTGTAAGAGAGGAAGAAAATCCCTGTGGGGTTCAAGGGAGTGTGAGAGGGGTTTTTCACATGGTTGCTCCGGTGAAGTTACACTTGAGTTCCTCTAAGAGTCAAGGTTTATCTTGAGGGAACCTTTAGGAAAAAGACCTCGTTGGTGTCAAAAGACCCGGCTACTCCACCCCATTGAGAAAGGTGAAAGTGATCCAGGTTCTTTACCTCACCAAAAGGGTGAAAATGAGTCAAGGTTCTCTACCTCACCAGGAGGGTGAAAAGGAGTCTAGGTTCTTTGCCTCACCAGGAAGGTGAAAAGGAGTATGATCCCTAACTAAACTGGGGTTGGTGGAAGAGAGTTTGTATGGGCTTCTCCGTCTAGCTGTGGGGGCTAAAGGAGAGTCACTAAAAAGTTTTGTGTAATACCCAGAGGGGAGGACTCCAGGGAGTGAACATAGGTTATAGTTTGACCGAACTACTATGAATTTAGTGTGCTCATTCTAATTTTTACTTTTTACACTTTATTTTTTCTAATTTTATTTTTGGATATAATTGTTTGGTTAAAAATCTGTGATTGATATTATGTTATATTGATTATACTATCATCATAATCTTTATAACTTTTGATAAGTGTACTAGATTCCACATCAAGTGATAGTATTACTTCTATATTAATGTGCCTCGAGATAGTTCCTTAAGGTCTAACAACCTTCATGAACTTTCAGTATAAGTGGGTATTCCAAAATAAAATGAATGATTCTGGAATAGTGATTAGAAATAAAGCCAGATTAGTAGCTAAGGGATACAATTAAATTAAAGGAATTGGTTTTGAGGAGACCTATACCCCTATAGCTAGGTTAAAAGCATTAGAGTGGTGTTATCCTTTACTTGCTTTAGAGGTTTCAAGTTATACCAAATGGATGTAAGGAGTTCTTTCCTAAATGGTGTTATCAAGAAAGATATTTATATAGAACGACCCCTTGGATTTGAGAATTTAACCTTTCCCAATCATATATACAAATGGAAAAAGACATTGTATAGGTTGAAGCAAGCACCTAGGGCATGTTATGAAAGGATTTGCTCACTTCTCCTAGATAGATTTTTTGTTAATAGAAGTGTACATTATACCCTATTCTTAAATAAGGTTGGAGATGATCTACTCATTGTTAAAATATATAGGGATGATATATTATTTTGATCAACGAATATAAATCCTTGTAATAATTTCTCAAAAATCATTATTATAGAATTTGAGATGAGTATGATGGGTGAGCTGACATATTTTATTGGATTTATTATAAAGCAAAGAGATGATGGTTCCTTCTGAGTCAAAGTAAATATATCAAAGAAATTCTAAAGAAATATGAGACGGAAGATGCTAAAGAAATAAATGCACCCATGAGCTCTACCATTCAATTAGACAACAATGCAAGCAGAAAATCAGTAGATCAAAATAAGCAAAGGGGCATAATATGATCTCTTCTGTATTTGACTTCTAGTAGACATGATATTATATTTAATTTCTTTCTTTGTGCTAGATTCCAAGACGATCCAAAGAGTCCCATATCATATCAGTTAAGAGAAGTCATAGATACCTTTTAGGCACCCAAAATTTAGATATATGATATTCTAGACATAGTTCCTCAATTGAAATTATTGGATATTCAGATTCAAACCTTGTAAGATGTATAATAGTTAAAAAAAATATTTCTAGAACTTGTCAGTTCACAGGGTAGTCATTAGTTTCATGGTCCAATAAGATGAAAAACTTTGTATCTTTATCCATCGCCGAGGCAAAATACATAGTAGCAGAAAGCTATGTTGCTCAAGTCTTATGGCTAAAATAGAAAATCCTTCACCTTGGGCTATCTATAGGGACCATTTCAATCATGTGTGATAACACTAGTGCCATTTGCATTTTCAAAAATCTAATTCAACACTCTCTTACTAAGCATATGGATATTAAACCCCACTTCATTAGAGAGCATGTAGCCAAGGATTATATAGAATCATATCATGAAGCAATTGAGGATTAACTAGCAAGTATTTTCACCAAATCCTTAAATTTTAACACCTTTAACACACTATGGACTAGACTAGGTGTCATTAACATTCATACTTGTTCAAGACAAGAGTGAATCAACAACTTATGTTGTTATGTAATTTGTATATTTCCATATTTTTTATGTTTTTTATTTATTTTTTTAATTTTTTTGGTTTGAGTGTTTAATTATTCTTAATTAGTAGAAGTTCCCTAATCATCACACAATATTCACTAAAAAAAAAGTAAAAAAATATAAAAGAAAAATAAAAAAGGTTCACAATGTACTATAGGGCCTCATTCATACTATTTAATCCTTATACCTTTGTACATCATCACCACATAAAATTAGTGGTATAGATTAGACCAATAATTAATGATCATAATAAACACATTCATATTATATGATCTATGTGTTAGTAACGGTTGGATGAATTTAACCGGCCTGTATTAATTTTGAAACATATTCATGTTATACGAACACCTATTTATACTGTTCAAACCTTTAGTCAAATGTTGTGCAAAACAACTCCTTGGGATGAATGCCTTTTGTAAAGATCATCTCGTATGATCTTGATCATACTATACGATTTGTGCTCCATTTTCTCAATAAATCATCTAAATGAATTAAATTCTTCGGCTCATCTAGTATGATCCTCAATTATACTATACAATCTATTATATAAATAAATATATATATATATATATATATATATATATATATAAAGTAAGGGATTTCTAAGGATTAAATTACATTATTTCGATCCTTATCTTCACATAAACCTTTAAGCCTTCATCCTTAATAGTTCATTTAACAGGTGGTGTGTGAGCCTTTATTCTTCAATGAAGTTCCTCTCATCATCTTGTTGATAATTGCTTTCAAATAATTAAGTACCAATCAGCAGACCACCAGTTTAAGGAAGCACACATTATGCGTTCTAAACCAAGCCTTCATCAATTATCATGTAATGGACCTCTTCACCTCCATCACTTTCCAATTCCTCTAACCCTAGCCTTTCTCTTCAAATCTAAACAACCTTTTAAAATTTTTATAATCCTTAGAGTGCAACCAGATTTCTCCTCCATTATGTCTCATGTCTGTAGGCATCCTATTAAAATAACCAAGCAAGACCTCACTGAATACCTCCATCTATTAAGTGATAGAGTTAAATCATAAAACTTAGCCTCCATAAGTGACTATGATTGGACTACTATCAATTTAAGCTTTAGGAGGAATGCTCTTATAAACCAACCCCAACCCCTTGTTCAATCCCTTACTCAAAAAGTTAGAGTCATGAAGCATGTTCTCCAAACTTTAATTGTTCATAAGCTTGGAGATCGAGTTAATATCACTCCACTTCTATCTGTTGTCACATATTTAATCATATCTGGCACTACTTTTGCTAAATCTCACATACTTATTAGGTATGTCCAAAACATTACTTCCATTTGCCTATGAACAACTTTATATAAGCATAACCTTACATTAGGATATCTAATTGCCTATGTATTAGATCAGAAGTATAAATTTCTGTATCGCGCACCAGCCAATATGTTCTTGAGCTTCTACTTTAATAGCTCCTTTGACATATTCTTCCATCGACACGATGGAGATGGGCTCGAAGAAGAATAAGAGTTCAACGAGTTAGGCAGAGTAGCACCTTTACAACTACCCCTTAATCTAGTACCAACTCCTGTAACATAGTTTAACCTCTATACCACTATAGTTGAGTATTTTTCCAACCTGAATATGAAGATCACTTTGCATATTGAGGAGTGAAATCAATACTGGATATATATACAGTTGCTGAACGATGCACTCCTATAGTGTCATTAACATTCATACCTGATTCAAGACAAGAGTGAATCAACAACTTGTGCAGCTATGTTATTTATATATTTCCATATTTTTTATGTTTTTGATTTATTTTTTAATTTTTTTTTTTTGCTTGAGTGTTTAATTATTCCTAAAAAGTAGAAGTTCCCTAATCATCTCACAACATTCACTAAAAAATAAAGTTAAAAAAATTTAAAGAAAAATAAAAAAAAGGGTCACAACGTACTGTAGGGACCTCATCCATACTATTTATTCCTTATACCTATGTACATCCTCACAACTCATAAAATTAATTATAAGATTAAACCAATAATTAACGATCATAATAACCACCTATTCATGTTATATGATTTACGTGTCAGTAACTGTTGGAAGAATTTAATCGACCTGTATTAATTTTGAAACATATTCATGTTATACAAACACCTATTTGTACTATTCGAACCTTTAGTCAAAGGTTGTATAAAAAAACTCCTTGGGATGAATGCCTTTTGCAAAGATAATCTAGTATGATCTTGATCATACTATACGATTTTAGCTCCTTTTTCTTAATAAATTTTCCAAATGAATTAAATTCTTCTGCTCATCTAGTATGATCCTTAATTATACTATACAACTATTTAAAAAAATCTATAAAAGTAAGGGATTTCTAAGGATTAAATTACATTATTTGGAGCCTTATCTTAACATAAACCTTTAAGCCTTCATCCTTAGTAGTTCATTTGACAGGTGGTAAGTGAGCCCATATACTTCAATGAAGTATAGTGTTGTATATTTCGGGCTTTCATTTGTCCATTTTCTTTCTCTCTCTTGATTTGTTCTTGTGTGAGAAGCTCCAGGTTTATGGTGGGGGGTGACCATAGGTCACCCTCTCGCCACCATGGTAGGAGCAGTGGGGGGAGATCGGTGGACAGTGGATGGTGTTCTGGTGTTCTTGTGATGGTGCTGGCCATTTTGAGGAGGATCGAGGGGCTGGGGCTCTGGGGGAGACAGGGTTCTTAGTCGGTGGTCTTGTGGATGGTTCCTGTGGAACGGATTGCACTGATCGGTTGTATTGTTTAGATTGCTCACCAGTTCTGGGTATGGAAGTGGAAGAGGTCTGTGTGGATCTTCTGTCCCTTGGTGGAAGGGGTCTGGATGGAGTTGATGTTAAGGACTCTGAGAAGATGGATCTTGGTTGGTCGGATCTTTCGATGGATCAAGGGATGTTTCGGGGTCATATGAGTTTATATGTGGAAGTTCTTAATGCCACCATGAATCCTTCTGGTGGAAGATCGATTTCAGATGAAATCTAGCGACAAACTTTTTTTGCGGGAAACAGTGGTTCAAATTTTCTTTGATTCTGAATAGAAGGAATGATGATTGGATGGATGGTTCTGGCAATTTGAAGATGATAGAGAAGGCATGTCCCAGATTACTCCTATGGGGATTGATTATTTCATTTGCTGGTTTGAAACAGAGGAAGCCCAGACTAATGTGCTAATTTAGAGGGCCTTGGTTTGTGGTAGGTTAGATTATTGGAGTTGATAGACGGGTTCCAGGGATCTCTACGAATTCCTTAAAAGGATTTACTTCTCTACTATGGATCAGATTCTCGAACTTACCACTGGAATATTGGAATCATGACAATCTAGCAAGGATGGCCGCTCTAGTAGGGGAACCTATGCTTATGGATGCTCATATGAATCTGTGGGGAAGATGCTCATATGTTCGAGTTTGCGTCAGGAATGATCTAGATGAAAGATCGACAAAGGGTATTTGGGCTCAAGGATTTGAAGGAAGATTCTTCCAACATATAGAGTACGAAGGAATCCCTATAATCTGCTCCAAATGTGGTAAGATTGGACATAGGGAGATGGTGTGCAGCGAGTCAGGCAAGGTGTTTTCAAATGCTGGGAATTCTGATGAGGTAAGCAGGTAAGAAATGATGCAAAGCCTGTTAATGTTCCTTCTGGGATGAATGCTAACAATGCTAAGGGGGATAGTGACTTGAAGCATATTGGGAGCACGGAAAAGCTAGATGATGATCTGGGCAGCTGGACATTGGTTACAAGGAGAAAAGGAAGGAACAATAAACCAGGTAAGAATTTGCAAGAAGCCAATAAAGGTCCTGTTTGGAGGGAAATTCCTAAGTAGAATTCGGTTGATCTGGAAAAGGAAAATTATATTATAGTAGATGCTTCGAATGTTAATGTGGAAGATCAAGTGGGAGTTGATGTTCCTATGGAAGGTGTTAAGGGGAAATGCGCTAATCAACTAGATACAAGGATTATTGACATAAAAAATAGGAGGAGGGGTAAAGACATTGATAGCAAAGCTACTTGTCAGAAATCTAAAATTAAGGTGTAGCTACATTGGGAAGTAGCACTGGTGCGGCTGGTCGATCCAAATTGAAGAAAAATAAGGGAAGGATTGTTAATGGTGTGATGCTGGCTAGAGAATTGGTTCAAAATGGCTCTCTTATTGACATGGCCCGTCGTGATTTATCTGATAGTAAGGTGGAGAGAACTAGTGCTTCATTATTGAAAAAAAAAAAGAAAAAAGGGCACCTAGTGTGCTGTTGTCTAAAGAATTGGAGAGCCTTGGGCCATTTATTGAATTACCCCAGTTCATGTTTAGCAAGGATAAAGAAGGGGTGGGCAACAACTCATAAGAAAAACCTATTGGTTGGGACGCGTCCCCTTTGGTGGATAAATGATGAGTATTTTATGCTAGAATTGTAGGGGTGCTCGCAAGCATTCTGCGAGTAATTATATTAGGCATATAGTTGGCAAACTTAAAGCTGATTTTATCGAGTTACTGGAAACCAAAGTTGATATGTTTTATAGAAAGGATATTGACAAGATGATTGGTAAGGAATGGGAGTTTGATTATCAATCCTCTGTCAGGAAAATAGGTGGGATTCTTCTTCTGTAGAAGAACAAGATTGTGACCTTTCAAAAGAGGATATAAAATTAGTAGTTTATTTTGGGTAAGGCCCAGAATTCTGATGGGGTTGCCTGGGAGATTGCTATTGTGTATGGTAGCAATGATAAGGTGATGAGGAGATCAATGTGGGAGGAGATTACCAGGAATCATGATGATAGGGTGCCTTTTATGGTTTGCGGTGACTTTAATTGTATTCTTTCTCAGGATGAAAAAAGAGGAGGGAAACCATTTAAATACTCTGTGGCTGTTAATGATATGGAAGAATTTATGTCTTCTAATGATTTGATAGACCCCGATTTCATTGGAAATACTTTTATGTGGACTAATAATAAAGAAGGGAGAAGTAAGATATGGTGCAGGCTAGACAGGTTTCTGGTAAGTGCAAAGTTCCTTCAACTATTTTAGGAGATGAAAGTTATGCATCTTAATAGAGTAGCATCTGATCATAACCCAATCCTTTGTAACCTTACTGTTAGTATAAGGAGGTTCTCTACTTGGATAAAATTTGAAGATACTTAGCTCTCTTATCTGGCTGATTGGAAACTGGTCCAGGCCAAATGGGATGTTGCTGATTCAGGTTCAGGCACGTACCAATTATAGAAAAAATGCAAGAGTTCCTTGAAAGCTCTTTTCTTTTGGAGTAGGAATAAGTATAGGGAGCTTGAGAAATTAAAAGATGAGCTTGAAAGAGATATATCTATGCTACAGTATCTAGAATGTGTGGGGGATGATTTGTCTGAATGCCAAGTCAAAGATTTAAGAAATAAAGTGCAATTGTTAAATAGAACATTGGCTAGATTATCTTATTGGTGGAGGCAGAGTGCGAAGATCAGGTGGATGGAATAAGGGGATGGGAATACCTATTTTTTCTATTCGGTGGCTTTTTCTCATAAGAGGACTAATATGATTAGAGAATTGAAGATCCTTAGAGCTGATCCAACTCAAGACAATGTGGTAATAGCAAAAATTATTATTGAGTTTATTAAAAACAAATGGAGGAAGAAGAGTATTTACTCTAAGAACTGGCCTGATTTGAATAATCATAAGGAGTCTGTATGTTAGTTTGGAGAACAGCTGGATAAAGATGTCATTGATTCAAAAATTTTGGAAGTGGTTAGAACCTTTGGAAAGTTTAGATCACCAGGAAAGGACGGCATTTCTGCTTCATTTTTTAAATGCTTTTGGTCTATTGTTGGTAATCATGTTACCCATGCTTGTTTAGAATTCTTTCAAAATGGGCATATAGTGGAGGATTGAAAAGAAACTATGGTGGTTTTAGTTCCTAAGGTGGCACAGCCTGATCATCCTATCCTTCCAAATTAATACCAATAAGTCTATGAAAGGTTGTTGCTAAGGTAATTGTAAATAGACTCAAAATGATTCTTCCCAATGTTATAGCTGAGGAACAAGCTGCCTTTGTTCTGGGGAGATCCATTTCGAATCACTGTCTTCTTGCCCAAGAAATGATGAACAATTTCAAGGTTTCAACCAGTAAAGGAGGAATGATGGTGTTGAAGATAGACATGGAACAAGCTTATGATAAGATGAGTTGGGATACTATGGAGGTGGTTCTCAAGAGAATGGGATTCCCTGCCCAATTCAGTGGGTGGGTGATGGACTGCATTAAAAGTCCTAAATTTTCTTTGCTCATCAATGTCCAGCTTTCTGATTGGATTATTACTGAGTGTGGGTTCAGACAGGGCTGTCCGCTATCACCTTATCTCTTTATACTCTGCTCTGAACTATTATCCTCAACCTTGAAGCAAAGAGATCAGATCAATGGTGTTCTAATCTCTCTTGGGGGACCTATGGTCTCTTACCTTTTTTATGATAACATCATTATTATTTTTGTAGGCATTTCTGCAGCTGAGATCAAGCTTGTAGCCCATATGTTGGAAGATTACTGCCTATGATTGGGGCAGATCATTAATCAGAAGAAATCGGTGGTGATCTTTAACAAGGGGACTCCTGTTTGGAAGAAGAAGAAGAGATTTGCTAGACTCATTTGTTTCAGACAGGTAAATGAATTTGAGTACCTTGGGGTTAAGTTGTCTTTAAAGAGATTGGGGAAGACTGATTACAATCTTGTTATCCAAAAAGTGAAATCTACTACTATGGGATGGAGAAATAAGCAATTGTATCTGGCTGGGAGGAATACCTTGATTAATGCTTCTTTTATCCCCTCATTGATGTATACGTTCACACATTCTTCTATCCCAAAAGTTGCTCTTTTGGACATAGAGAAAACTGTTAGATCTTTTCTATGGGATAAAGGAATTGATAAAAGGGGCTTACACTATGCTGCTTGGGAACTAGTTTGTAAACCTGTTAAAATGGGTGGATTGGGTATTCATGCTCCCTCCTTATGGATTGGTCCTCTTAGAGCTAGAATAACTTGGGAGTATGTGTCTAATCCTGATGGCATGTTACAGAAATGCTTAAGGAATAGATACGGGAGATCTCCGTGGGACAAGGAGAATAGAAGAATAGATTTTGCATCATGGAAAATCATTTGTGATAGAGGGGAAAGTTTGAAGGATTGTATTAGATGAAAAACAAATGTTGGATCTTGTGTTAATGTGTTGGAACATATTTGGATATGGGATAAAGCTTTAAAGGATTGGTATATTTTCTATAATGTGGAGAAATTAGAATGGGTGAAAGTCTCCGAACTGATTACATCTTGTGGTAGTTGGGATACTCTGGTGATCAAGGAAGCTTTTGGAGAAGACTTGGGAAAGATAATTTGTGGGATTCATATCATTCATGAAAACACTGAAAAGTGTTGTGAACTCATTAAAAGGCCTATTGGGAGGTCCATTACATCAATGGCTTTCAATAAGCAATTTGAGGTTATAGATGATCTGGTAAATCACATTTACAAACTCAAATTAAATCCTAAAGTAAAAAATTTTCTGGTGGAGAATGTATAAGGGGAACATACCTACTGATCAATGGCTAGATGCTTATGGGTTACAAGGAAGATTAGGACATCCTTTTGATTGCCAAGGACCTGAAGATTTAGATCATATTTCTACTAGATGCAAATAGATTATGCTTGTTCTTAACGCTGCAGAATGATGGGGCTTTCTTCTTCCCATGATCAAGAATTTGGAGGAATTGCAGATGGAAATTGCAAAATGCATAAGAGGATATTGCACTTGGGCAGTTATGTATTGCAACATTGTCTTCTTATGTTGGAAAAATAAGAATGGTAAGAAACAAGGAAATCTGTATTGTTCTCCCCTTATCACTGCCGCTAATGCTGTTGAAATGCTTAATCTTAACTGTTTCAGGATTTTGGAGCACTGGGATTCCATTCAACCTGATGGGCTGTGTGTATCTAATTCATGGTGTCCCCCCCCCCCCCCCCCCCCCCCCCTCTCTGAATTGGCTAAAAATTAATGTGGATGGAGCTCTTTACAGTAATAATGTTGGTGGGATTGGTGTGGTGGTTCGGAACAGCTTTGGGAAGTTGGTTTTGGCAGCTGGTTGGAAAGTATTTCATTGGGATAGCTCACAGGTTGAGCTACTCACGATGGAATACATTGCTAAGGTGATTGAGGAATGGATGATTGGGATGCAAGGAATTATAGTTGAGGGTGATAACTCAAGTATTATTTTCCATATGCAGAAGCTTTGCAAATATGTGGCCTGAAATAATGGTGTGCTAGACAGTGACAACTTTAATTGGTTGAAGATCTTTAATTCAGTGGTTTTTGTGCATAGGAAGAGAGAGTGTAATAAAGCAGCTCACTTTTGCGCTCAATATGCTACTGGAGAGCAATTCCTATGGAAGGTGGGGGAAGGGAATTCTTTGTACATACCTCAAGAATTTCTTAATATTCTTGAGGGGGACCATTTTTTGGGTTCTTTTTATATAGAGGCCGGTGTGACCATTGTTCTTTCTTTGTTTTGAAGTTGTTTGTAACTCTTAATTGATATTTGCAATGAGGCAATATGTTCAAGTATACTTCAATGAAGTTCCTCTCATCATCTTGTTGATAATAGCTTTCAAATAATTAAGTATGAATCAGCATACCACCAATTTAAGGAAGCCCACATTACACCTTCCTGCATTCAAAATGAAGCCTTCATCAATTATCATGTTATGGACTTCTTCACCTCCATCACTTTCCAATTCCTCTAACCCTAGCATTTCTCTTCAAATCTGAACATCCTTTTTAAATTTTTATAAGCCTTAGAGTGCAACCTGATTTCTCATCAATTATGTCCCATGTCTTTAGGCGTCCTATTGAAATAACCAAGCAAGACCTCATAGAATACCTCCATCTATTAAGTGTTGGAGTTAAATCATAAAACTTAGCCTCCATAAGTGACTATGATTGGACTACTATCAATTTAACCCTTAGGAGGAATGCTCCTTTAAACCAACACCTGCCCCTTGTTCAATCCCTCACTAAAAATGTTAGAGTCATCAAGCATGTTCTCCAAACTTTAATTGTTCATATGGTTGGAGATCGAGTTAATATCACTTCACTTCTGTTTGTTGTCACATATTTAATCATATCTGGCACTACTTTTGCTAAATCTAACATACTTATTAGTTATATTAAAAACCTTACTTCCATTGGCCGATGACCAACTTTATATAAGCATAACCTTACATTAGGATATCTTTTAGGGTTCAGTGTTTATGGTTTATAGTTATATGGTTTAGGGTTTAGGGTTTATAGTATATTATTTAGGGTTTAGGGTTTAGGGTTTAGGGTTTAGGTTTTAGTATTTAGGTATTAGGGTTTTAGAGTTTAGGGATTAGAGTTTAGGGTTTAGGGTTTAGGGTTTGAGGGTTTAGGGTTTAGGGCTTAGGGTTTAAGGTTTAGGGTTTAGGATTTAGGAAACTATTTAATATTTAAATTATGAATAGATCATACTATACAAACCCATTAATATTATTTAGGGCCTAGGGTTCAGGGTTTACGGTTCATGGTTCAGGGATCAGGGTTTAGGGTTCAATGTTCAAACATCAGGGTTCAGTGTTAATGGTTTATGGTTATATGGTTTAGGGTTTAGGGTTTAGGGTTTAGGGTTTATGGTTTTGGTTTTATGATTTACTACTTAGGGTTTAGGGTTTAGGTTTTAGGTTTTAGGTTTTTAGTGTTTAGGGTTTAGGGTTCAGGGTGTAGGGTTTAGGGTTTAGGGTTTAGTGTTTAGGGTTTAGGATTTAGGGTTTAGGGTTTTAGGGTTTAGGATTTAGGGTTTAGGTTTAGGGTTTGGGGTTTAAGGGTTTAGGGTTTAGAGTTTATGGTTTAGCATTTTTTTTTTGTGGTAAAAACCCACTGTAGGGGCTTACACGTTTATTAATAAAACAATTACAATTATTCCTTAAAAGAACTTTTAGCTGTCTACTTCTCCAAAAGAGCTACAATCAAAAAAGAAAATAAAGCCTAAGAGCAGAAAATCCTAAACAAGCTAAATAGAAAAAACCCTAGATACATGCTAAAATTAAAACTAAAAACTAATCAGAACAAATAACAAAACTAAACAACAAATGACATTCAACAGGCTCCTCCAATTTCATGAAACTTCTAGACTTTGCAGCACTGATAACACCTCCATCCCATCACCAATTCGATAGCATCTTAAACCATATAACCATCAAGCCTACTCCAAAATAGCACACCTACAAGAAATAAAAGAGAAAAACCCAACACAAAAGAAAAACCAATTCCAAAACAAAAAATTAAAAAACTCTCCAACAACCACCAAACCAAAATAACCAAATTGAACTTACTAAACAATGGAAGAAAACTATAAAGCTCAGAAGTATAGCATCTATATAATTCAGAAATTAACCTCAAGATCACAAAAACTCAAACCCAACCCATCTAAATAGAGACTCTGCATAGCAATGACTAACCACCAATTGAAACAACCAAATGCAAAAAAAACTTAACTTGCATCAATATAATTGAAATCTGCGACCCACAAACAACAACAACACTCAAATCCACATCTAACAAACCTAGAAAGATCTAGCTAGCCAAATAAAACAATAAAACTTCAAATAAAATGCCTAACCATCCAAAATAACAACAAAACCCACTAAAAACTACAAACCACCCATACTACCAAATTATTCAACCTTTATGCCACAAAATCTAGAAAAATCCATCCAACCCAATAAAGCATAAAGACTCCAAAATGACAAGATAGAAAAAGTCAAGTAGCACAAGAGGTAAATTAATCAATAACCAAACCCATCATAGCTAGTTTTCTGCCAACAACACAAAACCAAACAAAAACTCAACTCTGCACCTCCAATTCCAAAAGGTTAATGCTAATAACAAATATTAGGCAAATTAGATTTGTTTAAAAAAATAACAACATTCCTCCACAACATACATCAAGCTCCAATGAACATCAAAGCAGCATAGTTCAGAATGAGAAATTTATATCACCCATATATCAATATAACCATATAACATTACCATCAATCATCAAATAAGAACCAATGAAAAGCAATAGAGTTTAAGAACACTGGCTCAGGAAAGTGTAGTATCAATAAAATCTTTTATGGAAGGTACAATACCAAAAACTCAAAAGAAAGTTGGGAAAACACACCCAACACAAATACCAAACTCAACAGCCAACCCTGTCAAACTGAAATCACCACAACACCAAAAAACCCCAACACCAAATAAAACTCCAGAACACCAACACCAGAAACAAAAAACCCACAAAAAAGGCCAGACTTAACCAGCCACACAACAAAACCAACAACCATCCAAACCCCAACACCATAACAACACCAACAACAGCTAAAACAAACCAACATCTCAAAGAAATGGCAAAATAACCTTCCATAAAGAGATTTAAGAAAACTTCATCATGGCCAACTCAAACCAAACAACATTAAACCACCAATACCATAAATCAATAATCAATACTTAGAACGAATATAAGACAAACCTGATTTATCAAGATTAACCAAACCTCTTAATAAAAAAGGAATATCAGTATTGGAAAATAATGTAAATTTTTGCAAATCAGCTCCAGTTTTGGCCAAAAAATTAGCACAAGAATTACCTTCTCTCCAAATATGGAAAATCTTAAAATCTAAATAAGAAAGCATCCATTTAATTTCTTTAAGAATATTATAATTATCATAATTCCCAAAATTGTTATGTAAAATAAATTGAATGACTAATAAAGCATCAACTTTAATCCATAATCTAAGAAATCCTTTAGACAAACAAATTTGAAGAGCTTTATGAATAGCCATCAACTTAGCATAAATAACATTACAGTTATTAATAAGAGAAGCAAAAGCAAGTATAATGCTACCTTTATGATCTCTAAGAATGCCACCAAAACCAGATTTATTCTTATTCACAGAACCATCAGTATTAACCTTAATGAAATTCTCACTAGGCTTTTTCCAAATAACAAAATTAAAACTTACATCAGAAAAATTATTCATAAAATTGTTATTTAACTTTTTGATAACAAACTTAAAACCCCAAAATTGAATATTTTTAATTAAATCAGCCTTATGAAGAGAATTAATCTTATCCAAAGTTCTAGCAATAATCCTTTTATGATTCCTAGGAATATTCCTATATTTTGCATCATTCCTATCCATCCAAATGAACTATATCAAGCAGGCCGCAACAATAATTTTAATATGCCCTCTAGAAGAATTATGGACATGAATAGTAAGAAAATGATTAAATGATCAGTAAAATAATTAGTGTTAAAGAAATTATCAAACAAAAACCATATTCTAGCTGCAATAGGACCAGTAATAAACACATGATTAATATTCTCAACATGAAAACAACAATAACACTTAGAAGGGATGTAAAAACCTTTATTCCAAAGAAAAGAATCAACCAAAAAAAAACTTCTTTAAAATTCTCCAAACCAAAATAGAATAAGAAGTAGGTATATTGTTGCTCCAGATTTTCTCAAAAATAATAGATTTATCAATTTTTTCTCTAATAAAATTCCAAGCATCTTTAAAAATGAAACTACCATTATAAGATAATTTAAAAACAATTTGATCTTTCTTCTCATTATCAACACATAAGTTTTTAATTCTAATAGCAATATTCATAGGAACTAATTCCAAGATAGCATTAGAATCCCAAGCATTATTATGAAAAAAACTCTTAACTTTAATGGCCAAAATAGAAGTGGTATTCAAAAGACTATCTATAGATCCTTCCATAAGCCAATTGTCTTGCCAAAAGAAAGAGTTTCCCAAAATTAAGACCCCATCCTATAAGAGGCTCCATATTATGACTAATATAACACAATCTATTCCAAATAGAAGAATCCCCATGTTTATAAAAATAACATAAAGGATGCTTGCCTTGAAAAAATTTAGAATTCATAAAAGTAGCCCAAAGACTTTGATTTTTCCTAAATTTCCACCACATATTTAAAGAGGACACAAGAAAAGAATCAGAAATTATTTTGCAACCTAAACCACCCTCATTTAATGGACCACAAAGCTTATACTAAGAAATCCAATGCATTCTTATGACATTAGATTTAGAGCCCCAAAATAATTTATTAAGGATTCTTTTCATCCTTAATATAGTAGTAACATTCGGTTTTATAACTTGGAATAAATGAAAAGCCATAGAGTTAAGAGTACTTTTAAGAATAGTGAGTCTACTTCCATAAGAAAAAAAATGATGCTCCCAAGAAGAAATATTATTACACATTTTTTGAATGCTTTCATCAAAGAGGTGATATTTTTTTAAACCTTTATAAAAAGGAGCTCCAAGATATTTAAAAGGAGAATTATGATGAGAAAAATAAGTAATAGCAGAGATTCTATTAATCTTGGTATATATTTGGAAGTAAAAAAAAGAACTTTTAGAATCATTAATATTTAAACCACTTTCCAAATAGAAACGGTCAAGAAAATTTTTAATTTTCTTGATATGATGAGTACTCCCATTAAAAAATATAATAAAATCATCTGCAAAACATAAATGTGAAATAGGAAATCCACCTCTAGTTCTAAAGTACATAATAGGATTAAACTCAAAAATAGCATTAATACATCTGGAAAAGTATTCCATTGCTATAATAAAGAGAGAAGGAGATAATGAATCTCCTTGCCTAAGGCCATGAGTGGAATGAAAGAAACCAGAAGAAACACCATTAAGCAATATAAAAAACCAAGCAGTCTCTACAAGATTCTGAATCAGAAGAATAAATTTTTCAGAAAAGCCAAACAGGGATAATACATTATATAAAAATTTCCATGATATCGTATCATAAGCTTTAGAAATATCAATTTTGAATAACATGTTACCATCTCTAACTTTAAAGTCTAAATCATGCACAAATTCTTGTGTAAGCAAGATTTTATCAGAAATCAATCTACCCTTAACAAATCCAGTTTGGTTAGGAGAAATTATACTTGGTAACAAAGGTCCCAATCTCAAGGAAATAATCTTGGAAATAAGTTTATTAAAAAAAGTACATAAACTGATTGGTCTAAAATCATTCCAAATTTCAGGATTTTCTTTCTTAGGAATCAAAACAATAGTCGTAGAAGTAAAGTATTTAGGAATTGGACTTCCATTAAAAAAAACCAAAACTGCATCATTCAAATCATTCTTAATAATATGCCAACATTTTTGAAAGAAAAGAGAAGTATAACCATCCGTACCAGTAGTAGAATCAACATTCATATATATCAAAGCATAGAAAATCTCATTTTTAGATGGAATACAAGGGAGAGATTATCCTCAATAGATATATTATTATCAATAAGATGAGGATTAGATAATTTTTGAACATTAACATTATTACAAAGAATATTTGAAAAATGATTAATAACTGAATCATTAAGCAATGTATCTGAAATCCAAACACCATTTTCATCCTTAATTTTTTTAATATGATTCATCGATTTCTTTTTGTTAACTAAGACATGAAAATATTTAGTGTTTCTATCCCCTTCAGAAATATGATGAGACGATGCTTTTTGTTTCCAAAATGTTTCTTCCATGTCATGAAAATTAATAAGCTGGTCCTTGGCCATATTCAACTCATTTAAAAAAATAAGATCAGTCAAAATAAGATTTTCTAATTCACAAACCTTCTTTTCCATCTCTTTAATGTTAGCAAAAATATTTTTAAAATGATGCTTATTCCACCAATAAAGATAATGCTTTAACCTTTTTAATTTAAACAAAATCTAATACTACCCTTAACAGAATTATCAAGAATAATAGAAGCATTCAAGTTAGACTCAATTACATTAAGAAATTTAGTATGGTGAATCCACATGTTCTGAAATCTAAAAGTAGGAATAGTATTATAAGCATTATTCTCCTTCTTTATAGAAATTAATAATGGGAAATGATCAGATAAACTCCTACTAAGATGTTCAACCAAAGTAATCTGCCATTTAGAAATCCAAAGATGATTAAATAAAATTCTATCTAACCTTTGCCATAATCTATTATCATTCAAAGTAAAATTCGACCCAACAAAACCAATATTTGAAAGGTTACAATCAATTATCATGTTGGAAAAATCTTCCATAGAATGCATATTAGGGGGACTACCCCCTCTCCTCTCATTAGCATGGAAGATAGTATTAAAATATCCTCGAACAAACCAAGGATAATTAATATTAGAAGAAAAAGAATAAATTTCATCCCAAAGAATTTTCCTCTCCAACCTATTACATGCAGCATATACTAAAGAACCTTTAACACAAACATCAAAATATGACATAGAAACATTAAGCACTTGAGGAAAATCCTCAATAACATTTAAAGTAACATTCCTAGACAAAATAACCAAATTTTATTTGAAGAATTAAAAAAGAAATGCTAAAAACCCAATAATCTAGCAACATGATTTATTTTTACATTTTTAATCATAGGCTCAATAATAACTAAGAACTCAATGCAATGAATACAACATAGATTTCTAATTCTATTTTTAATAGAAAGAGATCTAATCCCTCTCACATTCCACAATAAAAAATTAATCATTATTTATTGAAAATTTGGATTTAGCTAAAGACTTTAACTTACTAAAATTCTTCCCCCTTTTATTCTTCCCTCTAGTATTGTAAACATAATGCAAAATTTTATTCTTACCAACCAACAATTCTGTTTCACTAACAATACCTGAATCAAATTTACCTTCTTCTAGTTCTTTATTCTCCTCCATCTTTTCTAAAGAATTCCCCATTAATCGAAAAAGAAGATTTATTTAAAGCACATGAACTATTTTCCATAACAATATCTTTCTCAAAATTTTGCAAAAAACCAACAACAGACAAATCTTTTTTAGAAGATGAAGTAGTATAAACAGCTTGTTCAACAACATTTGAAATGAATGAATCATCAACACCAATACCATTATTTAAAGCAACCTTTTAAACATACAAAACTATGTCCAAATTATTCTCCTTTTGAGAAGAACTTATACCATCCATATCCATGTTAGCTTTACTAACATTATTGGGTTCCTTTAGTTCTTTCAATTCTTCTTCCACATTCTCTAAATAATCATTTAAAGAAGTGTCACATATTTGTTCCTTAATTGGAGAATTTGGAGAATTAGATGGAGTAATAGAAATAGGAGAAGTAATAGGACTACGATGATTCCCAGCTTTTTCTTTCAAATGCGGATTTAAAATAAAGCAGTTATTCACATCAGGACCATGCAACTTGCAGTGTGAGAAAAAAATAGGGAATTTATCAAATTCCACTTTCTGAGAATAACCATACAAATCAGAACCCAACCAAATTTCCTTTGGGTACTCTTTTGTGATATCAATTTCAACTAATATTCTCACAATCAAAGGCCTCATTTTATTTGTTGTAGCTTGATCCACTTGTAGTGATCTCCCAAATAAGGAACCAATAGCTTGCAACATTTTAATATAAAAAAAATGCATTCTCAAATTGGGTAAAGATAACCAAACGGGGCAAATCAGAGATTCCGCATGAATATCAAAATCAGTAGACCATTTCAGAAGTCTCATTTGATTATTCCTTATGAAATAAGATCTTCTCAAAAACACCTTATTATAATCTAATTCATTAGAAAGATTAATAAAGACATGTCTAGCATCAAGAAGCAGGACTGAAAAAATTCCTGTAAGATGCAAACTATGAAAAATTTTTCTTATATATTCCATATAAGGTCTGCGAAAAGAGAATTTACCCACTAAAGCAAATTTATAAGGCTCAACAAGTTTCTTTAAATCATTTTTTGATACTAACAAAGCAGGCATACTGTTAACAGATGAAGAAGAAATAGAAATACCTGAATTCTCATTGCTATTAGATCTTGGCAAAGCTTCTTTAAAAGATTTAGGCAATGAAACTTTCTTAGGTATATTCGGTAAAACCTCCAAATCCCTCATACCATTCGATATCAAATCATCCTTAGAAGATGATTTAATTCCTTCCATAATATCAATCGAGTGATTGAAATAAGACAATTAATCTTTATCCATAACTATATCTCTATTTACAAAGATACAATATGAATCTTCATAATCGCAATCCTCTGTCGAAACTTCTAAAGGGCCCGATGGCATATCAAAACAAAAATCAAAAAGAAAATTCAGAAAGGAATAATGAGATAGAAACTCAAACCGAACAATTTCTCCAAAAAAACTCATCTCAAATCTGCTCGAAAAATGGAAATCCCCCTCAAACGCTTCAACAAACTCCAACAACTCTCCCGGGTTTAGGTTCTAGTTTTCGATTTACGGTTTACGTTTACTTACTTAAAGTTTACGGTTTAGGGTTTAGTGTTTAGGGTTTAGGGTTTAGGGTAATGGGCTTTAGGGTTTAGGGTTTATAGCTTAGGGTTTGGGGTTTAGGGTTAGGGGTTTAGGGTTTAGGGTTTAAGGTTTAGGGTTTAGGGTTTTTATTTATTTCTTTTTTTTTATTTTTAATTTTTTTGGGTTTAGGTTTAATTTGTAAGCTTATTTTTATTTATTAGATTATTATTATTTATTAGTTATTATTATTTATTATTTATTATTAGTTATTATTTATAATTAGTTATTAGTTAGTTTAGTTATTAGTTCGTAGTTATTTAGATTTGTTTTAGTTTATTTAATATTATTAGTTATTAGTTATTATTAGTTTATTATTAGTTATTAGTTTAGTTATTATTATTAGTTATTTTTATTTATTAGTTATTTATTAGTTTATTATTTATTATTATTAGTTTAGTTATTATTAGTTATTAGTTATTATTTATTAGTTATTTATTTGTAAGTTATTATTAGTTTAGTTAGTTTATTATTAGTTTTTATTATTATTAGTTTTTTATTATTTAGTTTATTATTATTATTAGTTTAGTTTATTAGTTTATTATTTATTATTTATTATTTATTATTTTTAGTTTATTATTTTTTTTCGGTTTAGGTTTAGGTTTAGTTATTATTAGTAATTATTTATTTATTAGTTTATTCATTATTAGTTATTGTTTAGTTTTATTATTATTATTATTATTATTATTATTATTATTATTATTATTATTATTATTATTATTATTATTATTATTATTAGTTATTTTTTGTTAGTTTAGTTTAGTTATTTTTAGTAATTAGTTTAGGGGTTTAGGTTTAGGTTTAGTTTATTTTAATATTTATTATTTTATTTTATTATTAGTTTAGTTATTATTAGTTATTAGTTATTAGTTTTAGTTTATTTATTATTATTTATTAGTTTTATTTTAGTTTATAATTCTATGTAAGCTTTGTAATAATTTCTCAAAAATTATTAGTATAGAATTTGAGGTGAGTATGATGGGTGAGCTGATATATTTTCTTGGTTTTATTATAAAGCAAAGAGATGATGGTACCTTTTGAGTCAAAGTAAATACATCAAAGAAATTCTAAAGAAATATGAGATGGAAGATGCTAAAGCAATTAATACACCCACGAGCTCTACCATTCAATTAGATAATAATGCAAATAGAAAATTTGTAGATTAAAAAAAGCAAATGGGGATAATCGAATCTCTTCTGTATTTGACTTCTAGTAGACCTGATATTATATTTAATGTTTTCTTTGTGCTAGATTCCAAGTTGATCCAAAGAATCCCATATGATATCATTTCAAAGAATTCATAGATACCTTTTAGGCACCCGAAATTTAGATATATGATATTCTAGACATAGTTCCTCAAATGAAATTATAGGATATTCAAACTCAAACTTTGTAGGATGTACAATAGATAAAAAAAAGTACTTCTAAAACTTCTCAGTTCATAGGGCAGTTATTAGTTTTGTGGCCCAATAGGATGAAAAACTTTGTATCTTTATCCATCACCGAGGCAGAATACATAGCAGTAGAAAGCTGTGTTGCTCAAGTCTTATGGCTAAAATAATAAATCCTTTTCTTGGACTATCTATAGGGACCATTTCGATCATGTGTGATAACACTAGTGCCATATGCATTTCCAAAAATCCAATTCAACACTCTCTCACTAAACATATGAATATTAAACACCATTTCATTAGAGATCGTATAGCCAAGGATTATATAGAATTATATCATAAGCAATTGAGGATCAACTAGAAAGCATTTTCATCAAATCCTTAAACTTTAGCACACTGAGGACTAAGCTAAGTGTCATTAACATTCATACTTGATTCAGGCAAGAGTGAATCCATATTTTTAATGTTTTTTATTTATTTTTTTAATTATTTTTTCTTTGACTGTTTAGTTATTCTTAATTAGTAGAATTTCCCTAATCTTTACACACCATTCATTAAAAAATAAAGTAAAAAAATTATAAAAGAAAAATGGAAAAAAGGTTCACAAAGTACTGTAGGGACCTCATTCATACTATACAATCCTTATACCTCTGTACATCCTTACCACTCATAAAATTAATGGTACATATTAGACCAATACTTAATGATCATAACGACCACCTATTCATATTGTATGATATACATATCAGTAACCGTTGGATGAATTTAATCGGCCTGTATTAATTCTGAAATATATTCGTGTTATACAAACACCTATTCGTACTGTTCGAACCTTTAGTCGAAGGTTGTACTAAATAACTCCTTGGGATGAATTCCTTTTGTAAAGATCATCTAGTATGATCTTGATCATACTATATGATTTGAGCACCTTTCTCTCAGTAAATCATCTAAATGAATTAAATTATTCTACTCATCTAGTATGATCCTCAATTGTACTATATAATTTCTTGAAAAATCTATAAACTAAGTGATTAATAAGGATTAAATTACATTATTTCAAGCCTCTCTTCACATAAACCTTTAATCCTTCATCCTTAGTAGTTCATTTGGTAGGTGGCAAGTGAGCTCGTATTCTTCAACAAAGTTCCACTCATCATCTTATTGATAATTGCTTTCAAACAATTAAGGATGAATCAGCATACCACTAGTTTAAGGAAGCCCACATTGCACCTTCATGCATTCTAAACCAAGCCTTCATCAATTATCATGTTATGGACCTCTTCACCTCCATCACTTTCCAATTCCTCTAACCCTAGCCTTTCTCTTCAAATATGAACTTCTTTTTAAATTTTTTTATAAGCCTTAGAGTGCAACCTAATTTCTCATGTTTTTAGGTGTGCTGTTAAAATAACCAAATAAGACCTCATAGAATACCTCCATCTATTAAATGATGGAGTTAAATCATAAAACTTAGCCTCCATAAATGACTATTATTGGACTACTAAAAATTTAACCCTTAGGAGAAATGCTCCTATAAACCAACACCAGCCCCTTGTTAAATCCCTTACTCAAAAAGTTAGAGTCATCAATTATGTTCTCCAAACTTTAATTGTTCATAAGGTAGGAGATCGAGTTAATATCACTCTACTTCTATCTATTGTCACATATTTAATTATATCTGGTAATACTTTTGCTAAATCCCACATATTTATTAGTTATATTCAAAACCTTAATTCCATTTGCCTATGACCAACTTTATATAAGTTTATCCTTACAACATCTAGTTGACTATGTATTAGATCAAAAGTATAAATTTATGTATCCCACACCAGTCGATATGTTCTCAAGCTTATACTTTGATAGCTCCATTCAGATCTTCTTCCATTGACACGATGAGGATGGGCTTAAATATGAATAAGAGTTCGACGAGGTAGGAGGAGCAGCACCTCAACAACCACCCCTTACTCTAGCACCAACTCCTATAGCATAGTTTGACCTCTACACCACTATAGTTGAGTATTTTGCCAACCTGAATATGAGGATCACTTTGCTTATTGAGGAGTGAAATCAATACTTGATGTATATATAGTTGTTGAACAATGCGCTCCTATAATGCCACCAGCAGCATGAGGCTAATAGGGAGTAGTTCAATGAGTAATTTATTTCTCTTCACTACTATGTCAAGCCACCACTACATGATCAGGGGTCATCCTACTTCTAGGATGTCTATTCTTTTATACATTTTGTGTTATCTTTCATTTTTTTTTTTGTTTGAAGTTTTTCTTATATTATCTTATCTATCCTTGTTGGTGATGTCAAAAGGGGGAGTAGGAGTTTGGTTGTATTTATTTCTATGTTATTTTGTTCGGTTTACTTTTTCTATATTTGTAATCCTTGTGTTGGTTTACCGCTTTACATTTTAAAAAAATAAATAAATTTCCCCTATTTTTAAAGTAATTCACCTAGTGAGAGGGAGATTAGGAGAAAATACAAATACTTTCAATTTAAATAAATAATATTTTTCCATCATTAAAAAGGAGGAGATTATTATAATTCAGGATCTTGAGCATATGATTTAGATGATAAAAATATTATTGATTATTTCTTTATTTCTCCTAGTATTTATAGTGTATATTTACTTTTGTGTGTACTAACATTTTAGGTATATCATACACCGGGCAATAGAAGACTCGAAGCTCTAGTCTGGGTAGAATAGGATAATATTTTTCATGAGTCAATATTTTTCCTTTTCTTTTTTTATATTTATAGAGCCAAAGTCATGTAAAGGTGAATACTAATTTGGTGATTGTGCACACATATATACGAGAGTGAGAATTGTATCAAAATTTTGAACTAATTTTAACCATACAAATTAAATCCTACTATAAGAACATTTATTTAGAAAATAAATAAAATGGCTAATTGAGTATTGAAGGATTTTAACTAATTGTACTATATGAACAAGACCATACAATAGGATTAGTTTAATTCAAAAACCCTAGCCATCAAATAGATTTAGGAAATTATTTAATATTTAAATTATGAATAGATAATACTATATAAACCCATTCATATTATTTAGAGTTAAGGGTTCAGTGTTCAAGGTTCAGTGTTCAGGAATTTTTTCTGTAGGTTCTATTGCACCTTTAAATCTATATCTTTGGCTATCATCATTGAAATCTTTTCGTGTTGTTCCTTGTCTATAAGGTCTTCCAGGTCTGTGACTGGAATAAATATTAAAATTGTTAGAAAAAGTTTTAAATTACATAAGAATGCTTGGACATCAAATTCTTCTTTGTTTTCTAAAGTAAATTTAGCTGAGACAGATAATAAAGCGGTAGGTTGGTTTTGAGCAATATGAGTTTCTATAGTTTGTGAGGAATTGGGAATCTGTTATTAGTAAATGGGAATTTGATGTTGTAAGAGCATGGGAAAATAGTGAATTATCTGTCTCAGCTAAAATTACTTTAGAAAACAAAGAAGAATTTGATGTCCAAGAATTAATTGATAGTGGCAGTACAACATCAGTTATTACCACTAATCTTTTACCTATAAATTCTACTTTTCATCCAACTAATACCTCATCACAACTAGTTGGCAATCATCTATTACATTTTACTCAATGTCTTCTTAATAGTCAAATTCAGTTCTATCTTACCACTCAATATCTTTCTGAAAAATATATATTACCAAAAATTTTAGTTCATTCCACTACCAAACCTATTTCAGAGGTTTCAAAAGGATTATTAGAGTCATTATCTATAATACTATAGATTGTATCCCTAGATTCATTAGATGAAATGCTAACTATGTCATCTTCTAAATCTTGTATAATTTGCATTCTATGCTAGCATACGAGACATATAATTTACAAAAATTATATATACTTGACCAATTATCTATACTTAATTATTCTAGATTTTTATATGCTTGGTCTTGAATATTTTTGTTTTGTCTGCTTGGATCAAATCCTAAAATTAAAATTCTTATAAATTTGGTAAAATTATAAGGATTATCACCTAACTGTCTAAGCGTTTCTAATTCACCTGCTTTCTTGACTTTAGCTTCATTATAAATATTTGCAGCAGTTTCTCCTAGAAGTGTTTCAAGAAATGCAAACATATCTCCTATACCTTATTTATCAATATTTTCCCATGCCCTAAAAGCATCAGATTTCTTTCATATCTATTTGGTAATGCGAGATGACCAAAAGGCACCAAATTAGGTGGTGAGGAGATTTCATTAGTAGTCTTCATTTGTTTTGGTTTCTCTATATGTCAGCCTTTGATATACTAGAAGATCATCTCCCTTACTTGAAACCAAATAGTCATAGATAGTTTTAACATGCTATAGCAAATTCATGTCAATTTTATTCATATAATATTGAAAGCAGAATATCTGGCCTGTGATTAATCTTTCATTTAAAAATCTCATTATTTGTTTATCTTGAAAAACCAATTGACTATGGAATAATGGTCTGCTGAATCCTTCATGTCTTCAGGATATCTTGAAGAGTCTATAATTTTCTAACTAAATCTCAACATCTTCAGGATTAATAAGTTCATGTTCATCATCATCCTTCTGACATGCTTTTAAGAATTTTGGTGTCTTGAAAATTTCAATTATAATAAACAGTTCAAATGGACAAACATAATTAAACAACTACCAAATACAGTTGAAATAAAAATGAATCAAGCTACTAATATGGATCTAGCATAAGTCATAGCCGGAGGTGCTTTGACTTTACAAGACCGAGGCAAGCGACCTAGATTTAAACCAGTACCTCCTTCAGAAGAATATGACGGGCCTGGACGACCTTATAGACCAGGAACAACACGAACAGATTTAACGATGATAGCCAAAGATATAGATTTAAAGGTGCAATAAAACCTATAGAAAAAATTACTATCTTTATAAGGCCTTTTTACTATTTGTCGTGATTACATAACCATTAGTAAATGTAGTAATCTTATCCCTACCAACAAACTCAGAGTGCTCCTGAAGCGTGGTGATTCCAAACCCTCATTCCCTGAGCCAGATCCTAACACTTCCCTTTACCTTTCCCAATGTTATAAAAATCTCAATAAATAACTAACTCTTTCCATCCCAAAACCTCTTGAAAAAATATTTCAATTAGCTAAAGAAATCCAAATTATAGGTGAAAATTCGTTACAACATTGGGACAAATATATAGTTATAAGATGGTATATTAAAGTTATATTATAATATAATATTGTTATAAAATAGTATAATATATTATAGTATAATATTATTATGGTATAGTATAGTATAATATAGTTATATCATATAATATAGTTATAGTACAGTATAGTCATAGCAATGTATAGTTGTAGTATAGCATAGTTATAGTATAGTAAATAGTATAGTATACTATAGTATATTATATTATAGCATATTATAGTATACTATAGGGTAGTATATATTATTGTATATTATAGTATAGTATAGTATAGTATAGTATAGTATAGTATAGTATAGTATAGTATAGTATAGTATAGTACAGTATAGTATAGTATAGTATAGTATAGTATAGTATAATATAGTATAGTATAGTATATGATAATATAGTATAATATAATATATTATAGTATACTATAGTATAATATAATATAGTATACTATAGTATAGTTGTAGTATATTTATAGTGTCATGTAGTATAATATAGTTATAATATAGTATAATATAGTCAATGTATAATTATAGTATAGTATAGTTATAGTATGGTGTAGTTGTAGTATAGTATAATATAATATATGTAGTACAATATAGTTATAGTGTAGTATAGTATAATATAGTATATTTATAATATAGTATAATTGCAGCATAGTATAGTATATTATAGTGTAATATATTTAAAGTATAACATAGTTATAGTATAGAACAATATAATAAAGTATAGTGTAGTATAATATATTATAGTATAGAATTATTATAGTATAATATAGTTTAGTAGTGGTATAGTATAGTAATAATATAGAATAGTTGTAGTATAGTATAGTTATAGTATAGTATAGTATAGTATAATATAATATAGTATAGTATAGTATACTGAAGTACAATTATAATATAGTTAAAATATAGTATAATATAATTGTTGTATAATATAGTTATAATATAGTATAGTCGAGTTGTATTATTGCATAGTATAGTTATAGAATAGTATAGTATATTATAGTACAATATAATATAGTTGTAGTATAATATAGTTATAGTATAGTATAGTTGTGGACTAGTGCAGTTATAGTATAGTATAGTTGTAATATTGTATAGTTATATTATAGTTATAGTATAATATAGTATAGTATAATATAGTTGAGGGCTTTCATTTGTCTGATTTTTTCTCTCTAGCTTTGGTTCATGTGAGAGAAGCTCTGGGTTATGGTGGGGGGTGACCGTCGGTCACCTTCTCGCTACTACAGGAAGAGCGGCAGAGGGAGGAGTACGGATGGTGGAAGAGATTCTGAGGAAGGTGGTGGTCGTGCTGGTGAGGTTCGGGGGGCTAGTTCTTCGGAGGAGAGTGGTTCTTGGAAGGTGTCTCTGGATTGGAGGTCAATGGCCGGGCCGATGGTAGGTTGATCTCTCGGGCGTCTGAGTCGGTATTAATTATGGATGTTGAGGATTGTTGTTCGGAACATTTGTGTGGTGAGGTTAAGGTGCTTGATGATGTCATGATGGAGAACAACTTCAGGATGGACTCTGGTCGGTCTGGTATGGAGAAAGGTAAATGTTCGGTGGGTGTGATGGAGTTCTTGGCTAATCAAGAATTTGATTATGGAAGGGATCATAGTGATCTAAGGATGGAGGATCATGGAAATAAGTCTCATGGTTTTTTGGCAGGAAATGGCAATTTGAATGTTTCTCAGAGATCAGGCGTCTAGGAATCAGATCATAAGGTAGGTTCAAATTTCCTGAGGTTGGGTTAAAAGGGGGAAGAGTCAGTTTCTTGCAAGGACATGGAAGAGGGAGTGAGGAAGAATAGGGGTTTAGATGGTGCTAACCGGACTAGTTCTCTGGGGCTGAGAAAATATCCAGTTGAGAGGTCGGGTTCTGGTGTTGATGTTGGTTCCGTGGGAGTAGGAAAAGGCTTGTTCAATGATGCTAACTCTAATTGAGCTTGGAAAAAGCCAAAACACGTTCCTTTGGTTTTAAAGAAAGATATGAAGAATTTTATCAGGGATGACGGTTTGGTCTTGCTTAATCTGGAGAAAGCTAGAAGTAACATGGATAGGTTAGAAAAAGCTTCGGTAGGAAGGATGTTGGGCAGGATACTACCCTTCTAGGTAATACAAAATGAGCTTTAGAGGAAATGGGGGAATCTTGGCTTGATACAGACTACATCTATGGGGGTGGATTGCTTCATCTATTAGTTTGAAACTGTGGAAGCCAGGAATAATATTCTCATTGCAAGCCCTTGGTTTGTTGCAGGACACATCATTAGTATTGATAGATGGGTTTTGGGCTTTCAGTAATTCTTTGATGGGGGTTACCGCCCCTATTTGGATCAGATTTATGAACCTACCATTAGAACATCGGGACAGTGAAAATTTGGCAAGACTGGCTGCTCTGGTTGGGGAGCCTCTGCTGATGGATGCCCACACAAGTTCATGGGAAAGATGTTCTTATGCAAGGGTATGTGTTAGGATTAACCTCGACAAAAGGTTTCATAAAAGAGTTTGGGCTCAAGGATTTGGAGGAAGGTTCTTTCAACATATTAAATATATAGGGATCCATGTCATTTGCTCTAAATGTGGAATGATTGGGCATAGGGTGGAGGTATGCAGGGAGCCAGTCAAGATGGGTGTGTAGATGGAGTCCTCTGGTGTTAATAGGGAAGGGAGAATTATCCGGGAAGGTGCTGAAGATAGTTTGGATAGAATTATTAGTCCTGATAAGCAGGAGAAGTGTTATAAGAAGGATAAGATTGTTGGGAAGATGGATGATGATGTTGGGAGCTGGACGGTGGTCACAAGGAGGGGAGGAAGAAACTTTAATAATAAAAAGGCCTTGTAAGAATCTAACAAAGCAGCTGTTTAGCACGAGGTTCCTAAGAAGGATGTGGGGGAGAGAATCTTTGATAAAAATTTTAATGGAGGAAGTTGTGGATAGGTTGGGTACTGGTGAAGTAAGGGATGATGCTCCAAAGGGAGGAGATAAGCAAGGGCGGGATGAGCCTATTGGGATAAAGGTTACCGGGATAAAGAATAGAAATAAGAGTTTTGTTGTTAAGTCTGCTGCTCAAGATAGTCTTTCTAGAGTCTTGGCCATTTCTGGTTGTAGGAATGGTCATGCTGGGAATGCTAAGATGAAGATGAAGAGAGGGAAGGGGAATAATGTAATGGTGGCTAGGGAGCTGTTCAACAGTGGAGCTTTGAAGGAATTGCCAAGGTTTGAGGTTCTTAAAAGTAAGATTGATAAAGTTGGGAGCGTATGCATGAAGAGTAAGAAAAATAAGACAGCCGGTGTGCTACTGGCTAAAGAATTGGAGAGCCTTGGTCTTATTGTTGTAATGCCACGGTTCAGGTTTGGGAGAGACAATAAGTTTGAAGATCCCAATTTAGAGATAAGTATTGAGAATGATGGGATGGACAGTTTGATCAGCAGGGATGCGTCCCCTCTTTTTTTTTTAATGGTGAACATCCTCTGTTGGAATTATAGGGGGGCTCACAAGACTTCGGTGAGCAATTATTTAAAGAATATAATGGGAGACAATAAGGTGAATTTCATTGGGCTGGTGGAGACTAAGGCTGAAGAATTTAATAAATATGATGCGATTAAATTGATCGAAAGAGGCTAGAACTTTGTAGTCCAACCTGCTGTTGTATTCTACTTCTTAGGAAAGATGGGGATGTAACTTTTCAGGTTAAATTGCAAACGCAGTTGTGTGTGATGGGAATTATGAAGAATGCGGAAGGGGCCTGTTGGGAGATTGTGGTGGTATATTCTAGCAATGATAGGGTGACCAGGAAAGTATTATGGGATGTTATATCATGTAATCATGAAACAAATATGCCTCTTATGGTGTGTGGTGACTTTAATTGTATCCTTTCCCGAGAGGAGGAGAGGGGTGGGAAGCCGTTTAAGTATTCTATAGCGGCTCAAGAGATGGTAGAATTCATGGTATCTAATGACTTGATTGATCTGGGATTTATTGGACCCAATTTTACTTGGTCCAATAACAAAGAGGGGAGGAGTAAGATATGGTGTAGACTTGATCGATTTTTTGTTAGCTCTACATTCTTATGTTTATACCAAGATATGTAAGTTAGACACCTTAATAGGGTGGCTTCATATCACTGCCCGTTAATTTGTGATTGTTTGAAAAATAATCGTTCTTCATCTTGGATGAAGTTTTAGGATGTTTGGCTTTTGTATCCGGCTATTTGGTGGATAGTTACTAAGCAGTGGAATGTCAATAATGCTGGTTTTGAATCCCACAAGCTGAAGAAAAAGTGCAAGAGGACTCTTAGGGCTTTTTTTCTTTTAGAGTAAAAATAAATTCAAGGAAATTGTGAAGGATAAGGAGTAACAGTAAACAGACATTGCGCTTTTGCAACAGATGGAATATGAAGGAGGTGGTTTATCTAAATCCCAAATAGATAGCTTGAAAGATAAGGTGCAGAAGCGTAATAGTGGATTGGCTAGACTATTAAGCTGGTGGAGACAATGAGAAAAAATTAGGTAGATGGAGAAAGGTGATGGGAACACTCATTTCTTTCATACATTTACTTCAGCCCGTCGAAGGATGAATCAAATTAAGGAGCTAAAGAGTCCCGAGGGTGGCACTACTTAGGATGGAGAGGTCATTACCAAAATCATATCTGACTTTTTTAAATTGAAATGGAGTAGACAAGATATTATTGGAGAGGGATGGCCCTCTCTGAATAAGCACATGGATATTGTTGGTAACTATGGTGAACTCCTTAAGAAAGACGTGTCTGAAGAGGAAATTTGGGAGGTGGTTAAATCCTTTGGTAGAAATAGAGCTTCGAGAAGAGATGGGATCACAGCTTTTTTTTAAGAACTTTTGGAGCTTAGTTGGTAAACAGGTTGCGGGAGCTTTTTTGGAGTTCTTCAGAACGGGTGTTATGATGGAAGAATGGAAGGAAATAGTGGTTATTTTACTTCATAAGGTAGCTCAGCCGGACCACCCTTCTAAGTTGAGACCAATTAGTGCCAAACAATCTATAAGATTGTTGCCAAGGTGATTTTGAACAGGCTCAAGATGATTCTTCCTTTGATTATTTCGGAGGAGCAGGCTGCTTTTGTTCCTGGAAAATCTATTTTGGATCATTGCCTTACTGCTCAAGAGGTGATTAACAAATTCAAGATGTCAAATGCTAAAAGTGGGATGCTTGCTTTGATGATTGATATGGAGCAAGCATATGATAAAATGAGTTTGGAGATGTTGGAATTGGTTCTCATCAAGATGGGATTCCTAAACTGGTTCAGGGGTTGGGTGATGAATTGTATTAGAGATCCCAAATTTTCATTGTTGGTTAACAGGCAGTTAACAGATTGGATTACTGCTGAATGTGGATTCAGACAGGGGTGTCCGTTATCACCATACCTTTTCATCCTCTGTTCCAAATTGCTTTCTCTGGTGTTGTAATAAAAGGAGTACTTTAGGGGTGTTCCAATCTTAGTAGGGTGACCTTATATCTCTCATATGTTATATGCTGATGACATTATTGTGTTTGTAGGTATTTCTAGAGCTAAGATTGAATATAATACTGATACATTGCAGGAATATTGCTTGTGGCCAGAACAAAAAATTAAGAGATTCGCTACATTTATTGTGTTAAAAAGGTAGTGCAGTTTGATTACATGGGCATTAAGCTGTCATTAAAAAGGGTTAGTAAAGCATATTTCAATCCACTTATCCAGAAAATAAAATCTATTGTGATGGCTTGAGGCAGTTATCAATGGCGAGAAGATTGACTTTAATAAATGCTTCTCTAATGCCATCCTTGATGTATTCTATAACTCATACTATAGTTCCAATGTTTGTTCTTTTGGAAGCTGAGGAGATAGCTAGAGACTTTCTTTGAGATAAGGGAGTTGATAAAAGGGGAATGCACTATGCTACATGGAAGGTGGTATGTTGACCCCTTAAGTTGGGTGGTTTGGGTATCCATGCTTATTCTAGACGGATTAGGCCACTTAGAGCCATAATTGCATGGAATTTTCTATCCAAACCCTATGGTATCCTAAAGAAGTGTATTTGTGCTAAGAATGGTAAAAATCCTTAGATCAATGATGTTAAGAGAAATGTTTTTGTGTCTTGGAAGATTCTTTGTCATGGTGCAGATTGCTTGAAGGGTTGTATAAGATGGAAGGTTAAGGATGTGAAGTGCATTGATATCATGAATCAGGTGTGGGTTTGGGATAAATCTATAAGTGATTGGCCTACTTTTTTGAATGTGGAAAGGCTAGAAAGAATGAAGGTTTCTCAATTGATATCACCTGATGGCAGCTAGGATAAAGCTAAGATATTGAGCTTGTTTGGGGAGATTTTGGGAGAAGTAATTTGTGATATTCCTGTCCAAGAGAATAAAGATGAAGATAGTATGGAGCTGATCAAGGCTCCAATTGGTAATATTTTGGGAAAAGTAACTTGTACATTCTTATGAACAGTATGTTTAGATATGTACATTCATGTACAGGTTATACACATTGTGTACAAGTATGTTTAGATTTATATAGGCTTGTATACACTGTGTACATAATTGTAAAGATATTTTACAAACTTGTATACTGTATACAATGAGTACATAGTGTGTACAAGCATGTAAACACTATATATAGGAATATAAACACTATGTATAGGCTAGTAAATGTTGTTTACTGTTATGCTAATAATATCAAAAAATATAAAAAGACTTTTTTGAATTATTATTTATAAAAAAAATCTAAATCTTGTACACATTGCCATTATGCTTGTACACATTGTATACAGGTTATACACACTGTGTAAAAGCCTTTACATACTGTTTGCAGGAATATATATATACTATGTACAGGCTAACACACTAATTATTATTATACTAGTAATATCCAAAAATATAGAATGACTTATTTGAATTATTATTTATAAAAAAATCCAAATTTTATACACATTGTCAACATGCTTGTACACATTGTGTACTTTCTTGTACACACTATGTACAAGCATGTGCACAGTGTGTACCTGCATGTACATGAATGTTAACATTGTATACAGGATTATACATACTGTACACATTGTGTACAAGCTTAGGTATAGTGTGTACAAGGTTATACACACCTTGTATAATATTATACATAATGTAGAATAATCTACATAATCTGGTAATGTAATGTCTGTAATTAAAAAAATATATATGAAGCATATACATTGTGTACAACATGCTTGTGCACACTATACATGTGCTTATACACAGTGTGTATAGGTTTGTACACACTGTGTATAGGGTTCATATATTTTTTATTGTAGGCTTTATAATATTAGATTTTGTATATCATTCTACATAATGTGTACAAGGTGTGTATAACCTAGTACAGACTATACCTTAGTTTGTACATAGTATGTATAGGTATAAGGTGTGTACAACCTTATACACACTGTGTACATGCTTGTACATAGTGTGTACATGGCTTGTACATTCATGTACATGCATGTACATGTTGTACATAAGTGTGATTTTGATGATAACAAATATTATTATTTCTTTACTACTATTATCATTGCATATCTGTTTTGTTTGCCTTGTTCGCTAACCTTTTAGGTCCACAAGTCATTTGCAAGCCAACTCAAGTTTGGGTAAACTAGGATTGAGTCAGTCTGTAATTTCAATTCCAATGCATTTTTTACCTTTTCTTGAGTCAAATATACTGTGATGGATTTTGAAGCTAAGTAACCTTACACACACACTCAAGAGAGTGAGTAAGTGAGTTAGGAAAATATTTAACTTTTTGAACTGATCATACAGGACAATTTATATATCTAAACCTATAATTTACTAGAATGTACAAAGTCTATACATACATGTACACATTATTTTCAGGCTTAAACATTGTGCTTACAAGCATGTACAAGCCGTACAAGCTTAAAAATATACAAAGTGTTCAATCTTTAATGAATTAATTAATCTTAAAAGCATACAATATATGTTGAACAATAAAAATGTTTAATGAATTAACAATCAATTATAATTGCAGACACTGAACCATCAACTGTTACAAAGAATATTATTTTACTGGAGATTACAACAAACAATAATTTTTTTTACAACCTAGTACACTTTGTACAACCTATACATAGTGTGTGGCAAGATTGGTCACTACAAAAATATTTGTTATGAGTTAAGGTCGGGAGTTTCTCAGGGTGGTGCTAATAAATCTGATGTACATTATTCCAGCAATTTGGAAGATCCTACTATTGTTAATTCTCTTAAATCTCTTGCTGATTGTGGGAATTATGTTGTTGGAAACAATGGTTCTAGTTATGGAGCTTAGATCCATGTTAACTATGGGAAGAGGAAGTTTAAGAATTCTGATATAAGGAGGTTGGTTCATAATGCGGTCAGAGCTAATGGGTTGAAGGTTATTAATAAGGGAGTAGCAGCTCAGATCACTGCTCACTATTGCTGATAAATTAGATTTCTGATTGAGAATTTCTGCCTTATTTTTGATTGAAATCTTGTAAGCAGTGATCGACTCCTTTGAATCTATTAAAGAGAAGAAACATTGATGATTGTTTCTCTACCTCTAACTCCTTTAATGGTATATTGTTTCTTTTGGATAAAAATTTTCTTCAAAATTAAAAAGTTAGTTTTTAAAATAGAGATCTATTTTATCCTCCTATAGTAATCTACCTCATATAAATAGTGTTTTCAAAGCTTTGAATCATTATTATGTTTTTTCTTAATCAGGTGATTATACTTATCATATGGAGTATGATTTTGTTCTATGAATTACTCCTTACTGTAGAGAGTGAGTTTTCTCTTCTCTTATGTTTGGAAGGTAATTTCACAACTGAGACTATTTAGAGATTATGAAAGGAAGCAAGCTTGCAAAAAAAATAAAAGCGACACAAAATGGGCCCAAAAATCAAAAGATACGCATTGACACCAAAAAAGTGTATCAAATATCAAAAGATGTGCAACGTGTGCCAAATCAATTAAAAAAGAGGCACAAAATGACCCCACTAGGAAAATTAGCTTTCTTCTCTTTCAGATCTTTAAAAATCTTAGAGAAATCTATGTGCCACTTCATACTTTCAAATGTTTGAGATTAAAAAGCATGATTTCTGATTCCTTACTTTGTAATGATTTTTTATCAGATATTTTTCAGGAACGAGGCTTGAAAGGATCTCTTTTCAAATCTAATTTATTTTCTTCTGAATTAGACTTTTGTTTGAAAGGAACTTGAACCTGTAAGGTGTCCAAGGTCGGGGTTACAAAATTTGATTTTCTAACTTTTCTAGATCTCAGCATTATCGATTTTCTTCTTATTGGCTTTTTGAATTGAAAATTAAGGAAAAATTCTTATTTATTAGAGCAGATCGATTAAAAAAAATTATCTGGTTTAGAGTTCAGTTTGCTACTCTCCACAGCCTATTTTAGCCACCACCTCTTCCTCCATCTGATCAGGATCCCCCTTTTTACTAGTCTGTTTGCTTTAATTGATGTCTTGTGTTGGTTTTGTACTATTTTTTTCTTATGTATCTTTGTGATGTTTCCCCTTTTTGAGATGTCAAAAGAGGGAGTAGTTTGTAGTTTGTGTTCTAGTAGTTTATAGTTAGTGTACTGGTTAAATTATTAATATTCAGTGTTTTATCGATGTTCAGTGTTCTTGTATTATTCACCTGCCTAATAAAAATTGCACTCCTTGGTTTTCATGGCTTTATTATTTATGTACTGAATTTGGAATTACTAATAAATATTTGTCATCATTAAAAAGGGGGAGATTATTGCAAATCTGGATTCAAGGATTGTAATTTGATGATAGCAAATATTTTTATTTCTGGTTAAGTGCCTAATCTTTCAGGTTCACAAGATTAATTGCAATTCAAGCCAGCTCAAGATTGAGTCAGTCCGTTTGAGTTTTCAAGTTCAATGTAATTTTTTAACTTTTTTGATTCAAGTGTAATGTAATAGATCCCCAAGCTAAGTAACCTTGCACACACACACTCAGGGGGAGAGTTTTTTTGAGTTAGAGTTTCTAGTCAAATTTTATTCAAATCATCCTGGATGATATTCATATCATCCTGGACGATCCATCGAAATTAGAACCCCTAATTAGGGTGACCACGTTAAGTCGATCTGATTAAGCAGATCATCTTAGATGATACACTCATTATACAGGACAATATGCTCAAATCAAAAATTCTTAACTGCCAGACTAAGTTAGGCAAGTTTTATTTTTTAGTAATTTGGTCTAATCATCCCGAACGATATGTATATCATCCTAGATGATCCTTTACAATCATGCCTGAATTAGTCAAGTGATTAAGGACAGTAATTAAGGTTTGAGTGATTCAATCATATCATCCTGGACAATCATAAGATCATCCTGAACGATCGCAAGATCATCCTGGACAATCAATTAGAAAACCTGACCATCAAGTGCATTTCACCTGGATGACCTGAATAGTCTGTCGGACAATATTCCCAATTTTGAACTAATCGTACGGGATGATAGAAATATCATCCTGGATGATTAAGTCATTTTGAAATTATCCAGCATGATTTACCTGTACGACCCGAATAATGTGTCGGATGATTTTGGTGTTTTTGAACTAATCGTACAGGGTGATATGCGTATCATCCATGACGATCAAGTAATTTTGAGATTATCCAGCACAAGTTCTCCTGGATGACCCGAACAGTCTTCTAGATAATATTTTTGAATTAAACTAAGCGTCCCAGATAATCGTAGAATTGTCTCGGATAATATGAATAGAATTTGTCTTCTAATCATCCAGAAGAACCAAATCGTCCAGGCCAAGGATCGTCCTGGACAATATTTGATGACTAGTTAAAATTTAGGGCAATTTTTTATCACTTCTATTTAAGATCTCTTTTGTTCTACTGTTGAGATTTTTTGTCGCATTCCTTTCTTGTGAGAGCCTTGAGAAGGAGAGAGAGAGCTTGGGAGAGAGAGGATCTTATGAGGGGGAGTTTGTGAGGTGTTCAAAAAGGTTGCTCCAAGCATGGATCTGAGTCGTCTTCTCCGGTCGTTGTCTCTTATCCTTGGTGTCTCAATTGAAGGATCATCTGCAAGAAGATCAAGGTTCTCTACCTTATTTAGGAGGAAGCAAAAGGAGGTAAGGTTCTTTGCCTGCTTCAGTAGGAAGTGAAAGGAGTCTGGGTTCTCAACCTCACTGGGTTGGTGGAAAGGAGTTTTTGTAAAAACTTCTCCGCCTTGCTGTGGGAGCATAACGAGAGTCAACTTTTAGTAGAGCAACTCTAGGAGTGGAGGACTCTGGGAGTGGACGTAGGTGAAGTGATCGAACCACTATAAAAATTTAAGGTGTGCTTTTTCCATTTTTTGCATTTTACTTTTCTTACATTTATTTTCTGTGTTAACTGTGAGTGGTTCGATCCCGTTACCTAAAATGTGCAAAATGGAAAAAGCACATCATAAATTTTTATAGTGGTTCGATCACTTCATATACATCCACTCCCAGAGTCCTCCACCCCTAGAGTTTCTCTACTAAAAGTTGACTCTCATTCTACTCCCATAGCAAGGCGGAGAAGCCTTTACAAAACTCACTTTTACCTTCCCCGATGTGGCGGAGTGCCAGACGCTAAGTCACCCTTCTGATGATGGCAGTGGACCTTCCCCTTTTCTCCCTCCTAGAGAAGGCAGAGAACCTCGGGGATGTTGACCTTGAAGCCTCTCTCCCTAAAGAGCTTCCACAAGACTCACCAAGCCCACAAGAGGAGCAAGCGTGCAGCTAGCTCAAAGCAACCGTCTGATCCCCTAACACTCCTTCTCCCTCACACTCAAGCTCGCCTTCTCCTTCCTCTCATAAACCCTAGATCTCTTCAAAATCTCCCTCTTAAAAGTTCCTTCAGTTATCACGTTCCTCTCCTTCACACAGCAGTCACAATAATAACTCTCTGAATAAGAAAAACTTCTTTTTAAATTAGGCTTCAGAAAACCCTAATGATTTAATTCAAATGATGCTGTTCATATAGTATGATCAGTTCAAAATCCTAATTAAGCATCATTTGAAAACCCTAATGATTTTGAACTGTTCCGTCCAATACGAAGGCAGACGAACAGTTCACAAATTTCACGCACATCATACAGTACAATCAAGAGATCATACTGGACAATCATTTCATTTTTAACTATTTATATGGGATGACTTATGGGATAATCAAAATTTGTCTCCATAAATCATCCCGTAATATACACTTCATATAGTATGAATAGTTTAATTTAGATCATCATCCTATATGATATAAATATCATCTGGGATGAGTAGTTCAAAAAACCATGGTTTCTTCTGGTACAATCTGTTGGATGACCAAAAATCATCTCTATAGTTCATACAGTACAATTCATATCATACAGTACAAATGACAGTAATTAAGAAACCATGATTTAATTGTCTGATTATGGGGGATAATTTTGGCAACATTTCAAATGATCGTATAGTACAATTAGGCTCGTACAGTACAATTAGGATCAAACAGTATGATTAGTTCAAAAAATCAAATTTAAATCTTTCCTAAACTATGCTGGGGCTAGGGTTTTCATATGGAAATAAATTGTACAGTACGATCATGATCATATGGTATGATTAGTTCACAAACTAATCATCCAGAATTAGCCGTTAAGCCTGAGTTTTGAAGACAGATCATACAGTACGGTTAAAAATTATATAGTACGATTTACTTCAAAAAAAATTATCTTAAAAAAATAGAAACTCTCCCCCTCTATATGTGTGCATGGTCACCCCATTTGCATACACTCTTTTGTGGTAGACTCAAAAAATAAAAATTAAAGAAAATATAAGATACAAATTCTTTTACAACCTAATCTACCCAATCTTGAGTCTCCAGCAGTCTTGAGCGATGTGTATCTTACCTGAAATGTTAGTGCTCATAGACAAAAATAAACATCTATATTTTTCATGAAAGAACATAGTAATTCAATTAATATTATTTCTCATCATCAAAATCAGAGGCTCGGGATCCTGGATTACAATAGAAACTTCTTAAATAAAAAAGTTTTGAGTAGGAGTTGTAACCCCACTTAAGGAGAAGGGACTTTAAATTTAATGGGGAAACCTAATAATTAAGAAAGCTTAGGTGAGTGATCGATGAGCTCCTAGAAAGTTTCAAGGTTTAGGGTTTTTGAATGTATAACACCTCAATTAAAAAAGTTTTAAGTATAAGTAGTAACCCCATCTGAGGAGAAAGGGTTGAAATTTTACGAGGAAACTTCATAATTATACAAGCTAGGGTGAGGGATGTGTGATTATTCGGGTAGTTTTAGGTGTTTAGGGTTTTGAATGTTAAACTCCTAAAATAAAAAAAAATTTAAGTTTGGGGTGTAACCCTAAGTAAGGCGAAAGGGATGGAATTTTATGAGAATACTTCATAGTTAAGCAATCTCTAGAGAGGGATCAGTGGCAACTTGAGAAGTTCCAGGGTTTTGGATTTCTAATATGAAGCTCCCTAAATAAAAAAATTTTAGAGTATTAGTTGTATCCCTACTTTAGGAGAAAGGGTTAGAATTTTATGAGGAAACTTCTTAGTTAAGAAAGCTCAAGTGAGCAACTGGTAATTTCCTGGGATGTTTTGGAGCTTAGGGTTATGAATGTGAAACTTCATAAAAAACATTTTTGAGTATGGGCTGTAACCCCATTTGAGGAGCAGGGGTTTTAAATTAAATGGGAAAACTTCATAATTAAGCAAGCTCATGTGAGGGATTGATGACCACCTAGGAAGTGTCAGGGTTTGATGTATTGAATGTATAACTCCTTAACTAAAAAAGTTTTAAGTATAAGGTGTAACCCCATCTAAGGAGAAAGGGTTAAAATTTTAAGAGGAAACTTCATAATTATGCGAGCTAAAGTGAGGGATGGATGACCTATTAGGAATTTTTGGGGTTTTGGGTTTTGAATGTGAAACTCCTAAAATAAAAAAAGTTGTTAAGTTTGGGATGTAACACTAATTAAGGAGAAAAGGATGAAATTTTATGAAAAAAATTCATAATTAAGCAATCTTGACTGAGGGATAAGTGAAAACCTGAGAAGTTTCAGGGTTTAGGGTCTTTAAAGTGAAACTCTCTCAATAAAAAAAAATTAGAGCATCGGGTGTCACCCAACTTTTGGAAAAAGGGATAGAATTTTATGAGGAAATTTAATAGTTAGGCAAGCTTAGGTGAGGGATCGAGAACCTCCATGGATGTTTCAGAGTTTAGGGTTATGAATGTGATACTTCTTAGATAAAAAAGTTTTTAGTATGGATTGCAGCACCATGTAAGGATATTGGGTTTTAAATTAAATGGGAAAACATTATAATTGAGCAAGCTCAGGTGAGGGATCGATGACCTCCTGGGAAATTTCATGGTTTAGGGTTTTGAATGTGTAATTCCTAAACTAAAAAAGTTTTGGCTACATGTTGTAATTAAGAGGAAACTTCATAATTAAGCAAGCTCAGGTGAGGGATAGGTGACCTCTTGGGAATTTTTGGGTTTAGGGTTTTGAATGTGAAACTCCTAAAATAAAAATGTTTTTTTGATTTTGGGGTGTAATCCTAATTAAGGAGAAAGGGATGGAATTTTATGAGAAAACTTCATAATTAAGCAATCTTGAGTGAGGGATAAGTAGCAACCTGATAAGTTTTAGAGTTTGGGGTTTTTAATGTGAAACTCCCTAAATAAAGAAATTTTAAATCATCGGTGTAACCCTAGTTCAGGAGAAAGTGTTAGAATTTGAGGAGGAAACATCATAGTTAAGCAAGATCAAGTGAGGGATCGGCAACCACCTGGGAAGTTTTGGAGTTTAGGGTTATGAATGGAAAACCTCTTAAATAAAAAAGTTTTGAGAACGGATTGTAACCCCACTTAAGGGGAAGGGGTTTTAAATTTAGCATGAAAACTTCATGATAAAGCAAGCTTAGGTGAGTGATCGATGACCTCTTAGAAAGTTTCAGGGTTTAGGGTTTTGAATGTATAAAACCTTAATTAAAAATGTTTTAAGTAAAAGGAGTAACCCCATCCAAGGAGAAAGGGTTGAAAACTTATGAGGAAACTTTATAATTAAGAAAGTTAGGGCGAGAGATGTGTGATAATTCAGGTAGTTTTGGGGTTTAGGGTTTTGAATGTAAACCTCCTAAAATAAATAAGTTTTTGAGTTTGGGGTATAACCCTTAGTAAGGCGAATGGGATGGAATTTAATGAAGAAACTTCATAGTTAAGCAATCTCGGGTTAGGGATCGATTGCATCCTGAGATGTTTCAGGGTTTTAGGTTTTGAATGTGTAATTCCTTAATTAAAAAATTTTTGAGTACAAGGTCTAAGCCCATCTAAGGAGAAAGGTTTGAAATTTTTAGAGGAAACTTCATAATTAACCAAGCTCAGGTAAAGGATAGGTGACCTTTTGGGAAGTTTTGGGGTTTATGGTTTTGAATGTGAAGCACCTAAAATAAAAAAGTTTTTAAGTTTGGGATGTAACCCTAATCAAGGTGAAAGGGATGGAATTTTCTGAGAAAACTTCATAGTTAAGCAATCTCGAGTGAGAGATCTGTGGAAACCTAAGAAATTTTAGGGTTTAGAGTTTCTAATGTGAAACTCTCTAAATGAAAAAATTTAAGAGTATCGGGTGTAACCCTACTTTAGTAGAAAGGGTTAGAATTTTAAGAGGGAACTTCATAGTTAAGCAAGCTAAGGTGAAAGATCGACAACCTCTTGGGATATTTTGGAGTTTAGGGTTATGAATGTGAAACTTCTTAACTAAAAAAGTTTTTAGTATAGATTTTAGCCCCACGTAAGAATATGGGATTTTAAATTAAATGGGGAAACTTTATATTTAAGCAAGCTCGGGTGAGGGATTGATGCCCTCCTGGGAAGGTTCATAATTTAGGATTTTGATTGTGTAATTCCTTAATTAAAAAAGTTTTGAGTACAAGGTGTAAATTCATCTAAGGATAAATGGATGAAATATTAAGAGGAAACTTCATAATTAAGCAAGTACAGGTGAGGGATGGGTGACCTCTTAGGTATTTTAGGCGTTTGGGATTTTGAATGTGAAACACTTAAAATAAAAAAGTTTTAGAGTTTGGGGTGAAATCCTAATTAAGTCAAAAGGGATGGAATTTTATGAGAACTTCGTAATTAAGCATTCTCCAGTGAGGGATAAGTGGTAATATGAGAAGTTTCAGGGTTTAAGGTTTTGAATGTGTAATTCTTAAATAAAAAAGTTTTTAGTACAAGGTGTAACCCCATTTATGGGGAAAGGGTTGAAATTTTAAGATGAAACTTCATAATTAAGTAAGCTCATCTGAGGGATAGGTGACCTCTTGGGAAGTTTTGGGGTTTATGGTTTTGAATGAGAGGGATAGAATTTTATGAGAAAACTTCATTGTTAAGCAATCTCGAGTGAGAGATCAATGTCCACCTGAGAATTTTTAGGGTATAGGATTTCTAGTGTGAAACTCCCTAAACAAAAAAATTTTAGAGTATCGAGTGTAACCCTACTTTAGGAGAAAGGGTTAAAATTTTATGACAAAACTTCAAAGTTAAGAAAGCTCAAGTGAGGGATCGGCATTCTCTTAGGAATATTTGGAGCTTAGGGTTATGAATGTGAAACTTCTTAAATAAAAATGTTTTGACTATGTGTTGCAACCCCACTTAAGCAGAATGGGTTTTAAATTTAATGGGAAAACATCATAATTAAGTAAGCTTATGTGAGGGATCGATGACCTCCTGGGATGTTTCAGGGTTTAGGGTTTTGAATGTATAACTCGTTAATTAAAAAGGTTTTTCGTATAAGGTGTAACCCCATCTAAGGAGAAAGGGTTGAAATTTTGAGGAAGCTTCATATTTAAGCAAGCTAAGGTGAGGGATGGTGAGCTCTTGGGAATTTTTGGGACTTAGGATTTTGAATGTGAAACTCCTAAAATAAAAATGTTTTTGAGTTTGGGGTGTAACCTTAATTAAGGCAAAAGGGATAAAATTTTATGAGAAAACTTTATAATTAAGTAAACTCAAGTGACGAATAACTGGAAACCTGAGAATTTTTAGGGTTTAGGATTTTTAATGTGAAACTCCCTAAATAAAAAAATTTTAGAGTATTGGGTGTAGCCCTACTTTAGGAGAAAGGGTTAGAATTTTATGAAAAAACTTCATAGTTAAGCAAGCTCAGGCGAGGGATCGACAACCTCCTGGGATGTTTTCGAGTTTAGGGTTATGAAAGTGGAACTTCTTTAATAAAAAATGTTTTTTTAGTATGGATTGTTGCCCCACATAAGGATATGGGGTTTTAAATTAAATGGGGCAACTTCGTAAATAAGCAAGCTCGGGTGAGGGATCGATGACCTCCTGGGAAGTTTCATGGTTTAGGATTTTGAATGTGTAATTCCATAATTAAAAAATTTTTGAATACAAGATGTAACCCTATCCAAGGAGAAATAGTTGAAATTTTAAGAGGAAACTTCATAATTAAGCAAGCTCACGTGAGGGATGGTTGACCTTTTGTGAATTTTTAGGGTTTAAGTTTTCGAATTTGAAACTCCTAAATTAAAAAAAAAATTTGAGTTTGGGGTGTAACCCTAATTAAAGTGAAAGGGATGGAATTTTATTAGAAAACTTTATAATTAAGTAATCTCAAGTTATTGATAAGTGGCAATGTGAGAAGTTTCAGGGCTTAGCGTTTTTAATGTAAAACTCCCTAAACAAAAAAAAAATTTAGAGTATCAGGTATAACCCTACTTTCAGAGAAAGGGTTAAATTTTATGAGGAAACTTTATAGTTAAGCAAGCTCAGGTGAGGGATCGGCAACCACCAAGGATGTTTTGGATTTTAGAGTTTTGAATGTGAAACTTCTTAAATAAAAAAGTTTTGAGTATGGTTATAAGCCCACTTAAGGAGAAGGGATTTTAAATGGGGAAACTTCATAATTAAGCAAGCTTAGGTGAGTGATCGATGACCTCCCTGTAAGTTTCAAGGTTTAGGGTTTTGAATGTATAACTCCTTAATTATAAGAGTTTTAAGTATATGGAGTAACCCCATCTAAGGAGAAAGCGTTGAAATTTTTTGAGGAAACTTAATAATTAAGCAAGCTAGGGTGAGGGATGTGTGACCATTTAAGAAGTTTTGGGGTTTAGGGTTTTAAATGGGAAACTCCTAAAATAAAAATGTTTTTGAGTTTGGGGTCTAACCTTAAGTAAGGTGAAAGGGATGGAATTTTATGAGAAAACTTCATAGTTAAGCAAGGTCAAGTGAGGGATCGACAACCTCCTGGGATTTTGAAACTTCTTAAATAAAAAGGTTTTTAGTATGGATTGTAGCCCCACGTAAGGATAAGGGGTTTCAAATTAAATGGTGAAACTTTATGTTTAAGCAAGCTCGGGTGAGGGGTCGATGACCTCCTGGGAAGTTTCATAGTTTAAGGTTTTGAATGTGTAATTCCTTAATTAAAAAAGTTTTGAGTATAAGGTGTAACCCCATCTAAGGAGAAAGCGTTGAAATTTTAGGAGTAAACTTCATAACTAAGCAAGCTCATGCGAGAGATAGGTGACCTCTTGGGAATTTTTGAAGAGTAGGATTTTGAATGTGAAACTCCTAAAATAAAAAATTTTAGAGTTTGGGGTGTAAACCTAATTAAGTCGAAAAGGATGGAATTTTATGAGAATTTCAAAATTAAGCATTCTCAAGTGAGGGATAAGTGACAATATGAGAAGTTTCAGGGTTTAAGGATTTGAAATGTAATTCCTTAATTCAAAAAGTTTTTTGTACAAGGTGTAACCCCATCTATGGAGAAAGGTTTAAAATTTTAAGAGGAAACTTCATAATTAAGCAAGCTCATGTGAGGGATGGGTGACCTCTTGGGAAGTTATGGGGTTTAGGGTTTTGAATGTAAAACTCCTAAAATAATGAATTTTTTGAGTTTGGGATGTAACCCTATTTAAGGGAAAAGGGATTGAATTTTATGAGAAAACTTCCTTGTTAAGAAATCTTGAGTGAGGGAGCAGTAGTCACCTGAGAATTTTTAGGGTGTACGGTTTCTAATGTGAAACTCTCTAATGAAAAATTTTTAGAGTATCGAGTGTAACCCTACTTTAGGAGAAAGGGGTAAAATTTTGTGAGGAAACTTCATAGTTAAGAAAGCACAAGTGAGGGATTGGCAACCTCTTAGGAAGATTTCGAGCTTAGGGTTATGAATGTGAAACTTCTTAAATAAAAATGTTTTCACTCTGTGTTTCAACCCCACTTAAGCAGAATGGGTTTTAAATTTAATGGGAAAACATCATAATTAAGTAAGCTTATATGAGGGATCGATGACCTTTTGGGATGTTTTAGGGTTTTGGGTTTTGAATGTATAACTCATTAATTAAAATTTTTTTAGTATAATGTGTAACCCCATTTATGGAGAAAGGGTTAAAATTTTGAGGAATCTTCATAATTTAGCAAGCTAAGGTGAGGGATGGTGACCTCTTGGGAATTTTTAAGGTTTAGGGTTTTGAATGTGAAGACCCTAAAATAAAAATGTTCTTGAGTTTGGCGTGTAACCCTACTTAAGGAAAAAGATATGAAATTTTATGAGATGACTTTTTAATTGAGTAATCTCGAGTGAGGGATAAGTGGCAACCTAAGAATTTATAGAGTTTAGGGTTTTTAATGTGAAACTCCCTAAACAAAAAAAACTTTAGAGTATCGGGTGTAACCCCACTTTAAGAGAAAGGGTTAGAATTTTATGAGAAAACTTCATAGTCAAGTAAGCTCAGGTGAGGGGTCGACAACATCCTGGGATGATTTGGAGTTTAAGGTTATGAATGTGAAACTTCTTAAATAAAAAAAAAAATAGTATGGATTGTAGCCCCACATAAGGATATGGGGTTTTAAATTAGATGGGGTAACTTCATAATTAAGCAAGCTTGAGTGAGTGATCAATTACCTCTTGGGAAGTTTCATGGTTTAGGGTTTTGAATGTGTAATTCCTTAATTTAAAAAATTTTGAGTGCAAGATGTAACCCCATCTAAGTAGAAAGGGTTGAAATTTTAAGAGGAAACTTCATAATTAAGCAAGCTCAGGTGGGGGGTGGTTGACCTCTTGTGAATTTTTAGGGTTTGGGTTTTTGAATTTTAAACGCCTAAAATAAAAAAGCTTTTGGAGTTTAGGGTGTAACCCTAATTATGGTGAAAGGGATGGAATTTTATCATAAAACTTTATAATTAAGCAATCTCAAGTGATGAATAAGTGGCAACCTGAGATGTTTTAGGGTTTAGTGTTTTTAATGTGAAACCCCCTAAATAAAAAAAAGTTTAGAGTTTCTGGTGTAACCCGACTTTAGGAGAAAGGGTTAGAATTTATGAGGAAACACTATACTTATGCAAGCTCAGGTGTGGGATCGACAACCACCTGGGATGTTTTGGAGTATAGAGTTCTTATGTAAAACTTCTTAAATAAAAAGATTATGAGTATGAGTTATAAAAAAGTTTTGGAATTTAGGGTGTAACCTTAATTAAAGCGAAAGGGATGGAATTTTATGAGAACACTTCATAATTAAGAAATCTCGAGTGAGGGATAAATGGAAACCTGAGATGTTTCAGGGTTTAGGGTTTTTAATGTGAAACTCCATGAATTAAAAAAATTTTAGAGTATCGGGTGTAACCCTACTTTAGGAGAAAGGGTAAGAATTTTATGAGGAAACTTCATAGTTAAGCATACTCAGGTGAGGGATCGACAACCTCCGGGGATGTTTTTGAGTTTAGGGTTATAAATGTGAAACTTGTTAAATTAAAGAGTTTTTAGTATGGATTGTAGCGCCACAAAAGGATATGGGGTTTTAAATTAAACGAGGAAACTTCATAATTAAGCTAGTTCGGGTGGGGGTTTATTGAACTCCTAGAAAGTTTCATGGTTTAGGATTTTGAATGTGTAATTCCTTAATTAGAAAAGTTTTTATTAGAAGGTGTAACCCCATCTAGGGAGAAAGGGATAAAATTTTAAGAGGAAACTTCATAATTAAGCAAGCTCAGATGAGGGATGGGTGACCTCTTAGGAATTTTTGAGGTTTAGGGTTTTGAATTGGAAACTCCTAAAATAAAAAAGTTATTGAGTTTGGGGTAAAACCCTAATTAAGGTGAAGGGATGTAATTTTATTAGAAAAGATCAGAATTAATCAATCTCGAGTGAGGGATAAGTGGCAACCTGAGAAGTTTTCGGGTTTAGGTTTTTTAATGTGAAACTCCCTAAATAAAAAAGATTTAGATTATCATTTGAAACCCTACTTTAGGAGAAAGGATAGAATTTTATGAGGAAACTTCATAGTTAAGCAAGTGCATGTGAGGGATTGACAACCTCCTTGGTAGATTAAGTGTTTAGGGTTATGAATGTGAAACTTCTTAATTAAAAATGTTTTTAGGATGGATTGTAGCCCCGCATAAGGATATGTGGTTTTAAATTAAAAGGGAAAACTTCATAATAAAGCAAGCTCGGGTGAGGAATCGATGACCTCTTGGAAGTTTTAGGGTTTAGGGTTTTAAATATGTAATTTTTTAGTTAGAAAGCTTTAAGTACATGGTGTAACCCCATATAAGGAGAAATGGTTAAAATTTTAAGAGGAAACCTCATAATTAGGCAAGCTCAAGTAAGGGATGGGTGACCTCTTGGGAATTTTTTGGGTTTAGGGTTCTGAACGTGAAACTCCTAAAATAAAAAAGTTTTTTTGTTTGGGGTGTAACCCTATGGCAAAAGGGATGGAATTTAATGAGAAATCTTCATAATTAAGCAAGATCGTGTGAGGGATAAGTAGCAACCTGAGAGGTTTCAAGCTTTAGGGTTTTTAATGTGAAACTCCCAAAATCAAAAAATTTTAGAGTATAGGGTGTAACCCTACTTTAGGAGAAAGGGTTAGAATTTTATAAGGAAACTTCAAAGTTAAGCAAGCTCAGATAAGGGATCGGCAACCTCCTGGGATGTTTTGAAGTTTCGGGTTATGAATGTGAAACTTCTTAAATAAAAAAGTTCTTTGTATGGGTTGTAGCCCCACGTAAGGATATGGGGTTTTAAATTAAATGGGGAAACATCATAATTAAGCAAGCACGGGTGAGGGATTGATGAACTCCTGGGAAGTTTCATAGTTTAGGGTTTTGATTGTGTAATTCCTTAATTAAAAAAGTTTTGAGTACGAGGTGTAACCCCATCTAAGCAGAAAGGGTTGAAATTTTAAGAGGAAACTTCATAATTAAGTAATCTAAGGTGAGGGATAGGTGAGCTCTTAGGAATTTTTGGGGTTTAGAGTTTGAAAATGAAACTCCTAAAATAAAAAAAAAAGTTTTATAGTTTGGGGTGTAACCTTAGTTAAAGCGAAAGGGATGGAATTTTGATGAGAAAACTTCATAATTAAGAAATCTTGAGTGAGGGATAAGTGGCAACCTGAGATGTTTCAGGGTTTAGGATTTTTAATGTGAAGCTCCCAAAATAAAAAAAATTTTAGACTATCGGGTGAAACCCTACTTTAGGAGAAAGTGTTAAACTTTTATAAGGAAACTTTATAAATAAGCAAGCTCAGGTGTGGGATCGATATACTCCTTGGATGTTTTGGAGTTTAAGGTTATGTATGTGAAACTTCTTAAATAAAAAAGTTTTTAGTATGGATTGTATCCCCACGTAAGGATCTGGGGTTTAAAATTAAATGTGGAAACTCATAATTAAGCAAGCTTGGGTGAGGGATCGATGAACTCCTGGGAAGTTTCAAGGTTTTGGGTTTTGAATGTGTAACTCCTTAATTAATTTGAGTGCAAGGTGTAACCCCAACCAAGGATAAAGGTTTAAATTTTAAGAAGAAACTTCATAATTAAGTAAGCTCAGGTGAGGGATGGGTGACCTCTTATGAATTTTTTAGGCTAATGATTTTGAATGTGAAACTCCAAAAATAAAAAAAAGTTTTTGAGTTTGGGGGAAAATGCTAATTAAGGCGAAAGGGATGGAATTTTGTGGGAAAACTTCATAATTAAGCAATCTTAAGTGAGGGATAAGTGGTAACCTGAGAAGTTTTAGGGTTTAGGGTTTTTAATGTGAAACTCCCTAAATAAAAAAAAAATTAGATTATCGGGTGTAACCTAGTTTAAGAGAAAGGGATAGAATTTTATGAGGAAACTTCATAGTTATGTAATCTCAGGTGATGGATCGTCAACCTCCTAAGTTGTTTTGGAGTTTAGCGTTATGAATGTGAAACATCTTAAATAAAAAAGTTTTTATTTTGGATTTTAGCCCCACATAAGGATATGTGGTTTTAAATTAAATGGAAAAACTTCATAATTAAGCATGCTCGGGTGAGGGATCAATGACCTCCTAGGAAGTTTCATAGTTTAGGGTTTTAAATGTATAATTCCTTAATTAAAAAAGTTTTGAGTACGAGGTGTAACCCCATCTAAGTAGAAAGGATTGAAATTTTAAGAGGAAACAATATAATTAAGCAATCTCAGGTAAGGGATAGGTGAGCTCTTGGGAATTTTTTGGGTTTTCGGTTTTGAAAATGAAACTCCTAAATAAAAAAGTTTTTGAGTTTGTGGTGTAACCCTAATTAAGGTGAAAAGGATGGAATTTTATGAGAAAAATTCATAATTAAGAAATCTCTAGTGAGGGATAAGTTGCAACCTGAGAAGTTTTAGGGTTTTGGGTTTTTAATGTGAAGCTCCCTAAATAAAAAAATTTAGACTATCGGGTGTAGCACAACTTTAGGAGAAAGTGTTAAAATTTTACTAGGAAACTTCATAGTTATGTAAGCTTAGGCGTGGGATTGATATCCTCTTGAGATGTTTTGGAGTTTAAGGTTACGAATGTGAAACTTCTTAAATAAAAAATGTTTTTGTATGGATTGTATCCCCATGTAAGGATCTGGGGTTTTAATTTAAATGGGAAAACTTCATAATTATGCAAGCTCGGGTGAGGAATCGATGAACTACTGGAAAGTTTTAAGGTTTAGGGTTATGAATGTGTAATTCCTTAATCAAAAAGTTTTGAGTACAAGGTGTAACCACATCTAAGGAAAAAGGGTTGAAATTTTAGAAGGAAACTTTATAATTAAGCAAGCTCAGATGAGGGATGGGTGACCTTCTAGGAATTTTTAGGTTTAGGGTCTTGAACGTGAAACTTGTAAAATAAAAAAGTTTTTGAGTTTGGGGTGTAACCCAGATTAAGGTGAAAGGGATACAAGTTTATGAGAATACTTCATAATTAAGCAATATCAAATGGGGGATAAGTGGCAACCTGAGAAGTTTCAGGGTTTAGGATTTTTAATGTGAAACTCCCTAAACAAAAAAATTTTAGAGTATTGGGTGTAACCCTACTTTAGGTAAAAGGGTTAGAAGTTTATGAGGAAACTTCATAGGTAAGCAAGCTTAGGTGAGGGATCGACAATCTCCTGGGATCTTTTAGAGCTTTCAGTTATAAATATGAAACATATTAAGTAAAAAGGTTCTTAGTATAGATTGTAGCCCCACGTAAGGATATGGGGTTTTGAATTAAAAGGGTATACTTTATAAATAAACAAGCTCGGGTGAGAGATCGATGAAGTCCTGGGAAGTTTCATGGTTTATGGTTTTGAGTGTGTAAATCCTTAATTAAAAAAGTTTTGAGTACGAGGTGTAACCCCATCTAAGGAGAAGGGGTTGAAATTTTAAGAGGAATCTTCATAATTAAGCAAGCTCAGGTGAGGGATAGGTGAGCTCTTGGGAATTTTTTGGGTTTAAAGTCCTGAATTTGAGTTTGGGGTGTAACCCTGATTAAGGCGAAAGGGATGGAATTTTATGACAAAACTTCATAATTAAGCAATCTCGAGTGAGGCATAAGTGGCAACGTGAGAAGTTTTAGGCTTTAGGGTTTTTAATTTGAAACCCACTAAATAAAAAAAATTAGATTATCAGTTACAACCCCACTTTAAGAGAAAGGGATAGAATTTTATGAGAAAACTTCATAATTAAGCAAGCTCAGGTGAGAGATAAGTGGCAACCTGAGAAGTTTCAAGCTTTAGGGTCTTTAATGAGAAACACCAGAAATAAAAAAAAATTTAGAGTATAGGGTGTAACCCGACTTTAGAAGAAACGGTTAGAATTTTATGAGGAAACTTCTTAGTTAAGCAAGCTTAGGTAAGGGACCGACATCCTCTTGGGATGTTTTGAATTTTTAGGTTATGAATGTGAAACTTCTTAAATAAAAAAATTTTCTTTGTATGGATTGTAGCCCCACATAAGGATATGGGGTTTTAAATTAAATGGGGAAACATCATAATTAAGCAAGCTCGGGTGAGGGATCGATGAATTCCTAAGAAGTTTCATGGTTTAGGATTTTGAGTGTGTAATTCCTTAATTAAGAAAGTTTTAAGTACGAGGTGTAACCCCATCTAAGTAGAAAGGGTTGAAATTTTAAGAGGAAACTTCATAATTAAGCAATCTCAGGTGAGGAATAGGTGAGATCTTGGAAAATTTTGGGGTTTAGGGTTTTAAAACTGAAACTCCTAAAATGTTTTTAAGTTTGGGATGTAACCCTAATTAAGGCGAAAGGGATGGAATTTTATGAGAAAACTTCATAATTAAGAAATCTCGAGTGAGGCATAAGTGGCAACCTAAGAAGTTTCAGGGTTTAGGTATTTAAATGGAGCTCCCTAAATAAAAAGATTTTAGACTATCGAGTGAAACCCTACTTTAGAAGAAAGTGTTGAAATTTTATGAGGAAACTTTATAGTTAAGCAAGCTCAGGTGGAGAATCGATATCCTCTTGGGATGTTTTGGAGTTTAGGGTAATATATGCGAAACTTCTTTAATAAAAAAAGTTTTTAGTATAGATTGTATGCCCACGTAAGGATCTGAGGTTTTAAATTAAATGGGAAAACTTCATAATTAAGCAAGCTCAAGTGAGAGATCGATGAACACCTAGGAAGTTTTAAGGTTTTAGGTTTTGAATGTGTAATTCCATAATTAAAAAAGTTTTGAGCATAAGGTGTAACCCCATTAAAGGAGAAATGGTTTAAATTTTAAGAGGAAACTTCATAGTTAAGCAAGCTCGGGTGAGGGATGGGTGACCTCTTAGGAATATTTTGGGTTTATGGTTTAGAATGTGAAACTCCGAAAAAAATAGTTTTTGAGTTGGAGGAAAATGCTAATTAAGCTAAAAGGGATGGAATTTTGTGGGAAAACTTCATAATTAAGCAATCTTAAGTGAGGGATAAGTGGCAACTTGAGAAGTTTTAGGGTTTAGGGTTTTTAATGTGAAACTCCCTAAATAAAAAAAATTAGATTATGGGGGTGTAACCTTACTTTAGGAGAAAGGGATTGTATTTTATGATGAAACTCCATAGTTAAGTAAGCTCAAGTGATGGATCGTCAACCTCCTGGGTTATCTTGGAGTTAAGCATGATGAATGTGAAACTTCATAAAAAAAAAAATTAGTATGGATTGTAGCCCCATATAAGGATATTTAGTTTTAAATTAAAAGGAAAAACTTCATAATTAAGCATGCTCGGGTGAGGGATCGATGATCTCTTGAGAAGTTTCATGGTTTAGGGTTTTGAATGTGTAATTTCTATTTAGAAAAGTTTTGAGTACAAGGTGTAACCCCATCTAAGGAGAAAGGGTTGAAATTTTATGTGGAAACTTCATAATTAAGCAAGCACAGGAGAGGGATGGGTGACCTCTTGATAATTTTTTGGGTTTAGGGTCCATAACGTAAAACTCCTAAAATAAAAAAGTTTTTGAGTTTCAGGTGTAACCCTTATTAAGGCGGAAGGGATAGAAGTTTATGAGAATAATTCATGATTAAGCAATCTCGACTAGGGGATAAGTGTCAACCTAAGAAGTTTCAGGATTTAGGGTTTTTAATGTGAAACTCCCTAAATAAAAAATTTTAGACCATCGGGTGTAACCCTACTTTAGGTCAAAGGGTTAGAATTTTATGAGGAAACTTTATAGTTAAGCAAGCTCAGGTGAGGGATCGACAATCTTTAGGAATGTTTTAGAGCTTTCGTTTTTGAATATGAAACAAATTAAGTAAAAAAAAAATTTAGTATAGATTGTAGCCCCACGTAAGGATATCGGGTTTTAAATTAAATGGGTAAACTTTATAATTAAATAAGCTCGAGTGAGGGATTGATGAAGTCCTGGGAAGTTTCATGGTTTTTGGTTTTGAGTGTGTAGATCCTTAATTAAAAAAGTTTTGAGTACGAGGAGTAACCCCATCTAACGAGAAAGGGTTGAAATTTTAATATCAATCTTCATAATTAAGCAAGCTCATGTGAGGGATGGGTGACCTCTTTAGAATTTTTTGGGTTTAGGGTTCTGAACGTGAAACTCCTAAAATAAAAAGTTTTTTAGTTTGGGGTGTAACCCTGATTAAGGCGAAAGGGATGGAATTTTATGAGAAAACTTCATAATTAAGCAATCTCAGTGAGGGATAAGTGGAAACAATAGAAGTTTTAGGGTTTAGGGTTTTTAATGTGAAACTCACTAAATATAAAAAAATTTAGATTATCGAGTACAACCCTACTTTAACAGAAAGGGATAGAATTTTATGAGAAAACATCATAACTAAGCAAGCCCGGGTGACGGATAAGTGGCAACCTGAGAAGTTTCAGACTTTAGGGTTTTTAATGTGAAACTACCTAAATAAAAAATTTTAGAGTATAGAGTGTAACCCGACTTTAGGAGAAACGGTTAGAATTTCATGAGAAAACTTTATAGTTAAGTAAGCTTAGGAAAGGGATCGCAACCTCCTGGAATGTTTTGAAGTTTAGGGTTATGAATGTGAAACTTCTTAAGTAAAAAAGTTCTTTGTATGGATTGTAGCCCCAAGAAAGGATAATAGGTTTTTAATTAAATGGGGAAACATCATAATTAAGTAAGATCGGGTGAGGGATTGATGAACTCCTAGAAAGTTTCATGGTTTAGGATTTTGAGTGTGTAATTCCTTATTTTAAAAAGTTTTGAGTAAGAGGTGTAACCCCAATTAAGTAGAAAGGGTTGAAATTTTAAGAGGAAACTTCATAATTAAGCAATCTCAGGTGAGGGATAGGTGAGCTCTTGGAAATTTTTGGGGTTTAGGGTTTTGAAAATGAAACTCCTAGAATAAAAAAGTTTTTGGTTTGGGGGTAACCCTAATTAAGGCATGGAATTTTATGAGATAACTTCATAATTAATAAATCTCGAGTGTGGGATAAGTGGCAACCTGAGAAGTTTCAGCGTTTAGGGTTTTTAATGTGAAGCTCCCTAAAAAAAAGTTTTAGACTATCGGGTGAAACCCTACTTTAGAAGAAAGTGTTAAAATTTTGTGAGGAAACTTTATAGTTAAGCAAGCTAGGGTGTGGGATCGATATCTTCTTGGGATGTTTTCGAGTTTAGGGTTATATATGTGAAACTTCTTAAATAAAGGGCCTAAACCCTAAACATTAAACCCTAAACCCTAAACTTTGATTACAAGGTGTAACCCCATCTAAGGAGAAAGGGTTGAAATTTTAAGAGGAAACTTCATAATTAAGCAAGCTCAAGTGAGGGATGGGATACCTCTTGGGAATTTTTTGGGTTTATGGTCCTTAACATGAATCTCCTAAAATAAAAAAGTTTTTGAGTTTGGGGTGTTACCCTGATTAAGGCGAAAGGGATACAAGTTTATGAGAATGCTTCATAATAAAGCAATCTCGACTGGGAGATAAGTGGCAACCAGAGAAGTTTTAGGGTTTAGGGTTTTTAATGTAAAACTTCCTAAATAAAAAAAAATTAAGGTATCGGGTGTAACCCTACTTTAGGTAAAAGGGTTAGAATTTTATGAGGAAACTTCATAGCTAAGCAAGCTCAGGTGAGGGATCGACAATCTCCTGGGATGTTTTAGAGCTTTCGGTTATGAATGTGAAACATATTAAGTAAAAAAGTTCTTAGTATAAATTGTAGCCCCACGTAAGGATATGGTGTTTTGAATTAAAAGGGTATACTTTATAAATAAACAAGCTCGGGTGAGGGATTGATGAAGTCTTGGGAAGTTTCATGGTTTATGGTTTTGAGTGTGTAAATCCTTAATTAAAAAGGTTTTGAGTATGAGGTGCAACCCCATCTAAGGAGAAGGGGTTGAAATTTTAAGAGGAATCTTCATAATTAAGAAAGCTCAGGTGAGGGATGGGTAACCTCTTGGGAATTTTTTGGGTTTAAAGTTTTGAACGTGAAACTCCTAAAATAAAAAAAGTTTTTGAGTCTAAGGTGTAACCCTAATTAAGGCGAAAGGGATGGCATTTCATGTGGAAACTTCATAATTAAGCAATCTTGAGTGAGGGGTAAGTAGCAACATGAGAAGTTTTAGGGTTTAGGGTTTTTAATGTGAAGGTCACTAAATTAAAAAAAATTGATTATCACTTACAACCCTACTTTAAGAGAAAGGGATAGAATTTTATAAGAAAACTTCATAATTAAGCTAGCTCGGGTGAGGGATAAGTGGCAACCTGAGAGGTTTTAGGCTTTACGATTTTTAATGTGAAACTCCCTAAACAAAAAAATTTTAGAGTATAGGGTGTAACTCGCCTTTAGGAGATAGGGTTAGAATTTTAGGAGGAAACTTCATAGTTAAGCAAGCTTAGGTAAGGGATCGGCATCCTCGTGGGATGTTTTGAAGTTTAGGGTTATAAATGTGAAGCTTCTTAAGTAAAATATTTCTTTGTATGGATTGAAGCCCCACGTAAGGATATGGGGTTTTAAATTAAATGGGAAAACATCATAATTAAGCAAGATCGGGTGAGGGATCGATGAACTCCTGGGAAGTTTCATGGTTTAGGATTTGAGTGTGTAATTTCTTAATTAAAAAAGTTTTGAGTACGAGGTGTCACCCCATCTAAGTAGAAAGGGTTGAAATTGTAAGAGGAAACTTAATAATTAAGCAATCTCAAGTGAGGGATAGGTGAGCGCTTGGAAAATTTTGGGGTTTAGGGTTTTGAAACTGAAACTTCTAAAATAAAAAAAATTTGAGTTTGGGGTATAACCCTAATTAAGGCGAAAGGGATGGAATTTTATGAGAAAAACTTCATAATTAACAAATCTTGAGTGAGGGATAAGTGGAAACTTGAGAAGTTTCAGGGTTTAGGGTTTTAATATGAAGCTCCCTAAATTTAAAAAAAAAATTTGAATATCGGGTGAAGCCCTACTTTAGAAGAAAGTGTTAAAATTTTATGTGGAAACTTCGTAGTTATGCAAGCTTAGGTGTGGAATCGATATCCTCTTGGGATCTCTTGAAGTTTAGGGTTATGTATGTGAAACTTCTTAAATAAAAAAAGTTTTTTGTATGGATTGTATCCCCACATAAGGAACTGGGGTTTCAAATTAAATGGGGAAACTTCATAATTAAGCAAGCTCGGGTGAGGGATCGATGAACTCCTGGGAAGTTTCAAGGTTTTGGGTTTTTAAGTTTTAATTCCTTAATTAAAAAAGTTTTGAATACAAGGTGTAAACCCATCCAAGGAGAAAGGGTTTCAATTTTAAGAGGAAACTTCATAATTAAGCAAGCTCAGGTGAGGGATGTGTGACCTCTTAGGAATTTTTTGGGTTTATGGTTTTAAATGTGAAACTCCAAAACTAAAAAAAGCTTTTGAGTTTGGAGGAAAATGCTAATTAAGGTGAAAGGGATAGAATTTTGTGGGAAAACTTCATAATTAAGCCATCTTAAGTGAGGGATAAGTGGCAACTTGACAAGTTTCAGGGTTTAGGGTTTTTAATGTGAAACTCCCTAAATAAAAAAAATTAGATTATCAGGTGCAACCCTACTTTAAGATAAAGGGATAGAATTTTATGAGAAAACTTCATAATTAAGTAAGCTCAGGTGATGGATCGTCAACCTCTTGGTTTGTTTTGAAGTTCAGCATTATGAATGTGAAACTTCATATTATAGTGGTTCAGTCAACTTGACCTACATCCACTCCCCGGAGCATCCCCTCTAGGTATTGCACTAAAAACTTTAGTGACTCTCCTTTTGCTCCCACATCAAGGTGGAGAAGCCCTTACAAAATCTTTACACAAACACCGGTGAGGCAAAGAATCTTGACTCCTTTCACTTCCTCCTGAAGATGGTAGAGAACCCAGAATTCTTTTGCTTCCTCCTGAAGCAGGTGGAGAACCTAGATCTGATGTTGATAATTGTCTCCCTAGAGCCACCATTGAACCAAGGACTAAGAAGGAAGATGATGATCGAATCCTTGCTTGGAGAAACCTTTATGAATCCCCTCAAAAACTCCCCCTCACAAGATCCTCTCTCTCTCTCTCTCCTAAACTCTCCTTCTCCTCTAAGCTCTCTTAAGGTGGAAAACCCAGCAAAAGATTTTAGAAGAGATGTTAAAAGAGCTTAAATAGAAGGCCTCCAAAAAGGCCCTAAAATTCAACTTGCCAACTATATCATCAAGGAAGATCTGTCTTTTGTCCTGTACGATCAGTACAAAAATAGCCATTTTGCCAGGATGATTGCTATGGTCTGGATGATCAGAAGAAGAACTTTCTACATATCATCTAGGATGATCCTACAATCGTCTGGGATGATTAGTTCAATTTGAGTGAAAAATGACAAATCATCCAGATAATTGCTCGGGACGTCCAGGACGATATCCTGGACAATCAGAAGAAAATAAGGGTTTTCATCTTGGATGATTTTACAATTGTCTGGGACGATCAGTTTATTTTGGGTGGCAATGGACAAATCATCTAGTATAGAGTTCAGGACATCCAGGATGATATCCTGGATGATCAAAATAAATTCATGGTTTTCATCCGGGACGATCAAAAATTGTCCAACAAAATATAAAGGATCGTCCGGGATGATCTAGACGATCGCCCTGTATGATGTGATTGATCAATTAAATCATAATTAGTCTCTTAATCAAGGGGTTATTTTAGGCAAGATTGTAATGAATCATCAAGGATGATCAGGATCATCCTGTATGATTAGTAAAAAATATACCAAATAAAATATTGCCTAAAATGTGATTGGGGACTGATTTCAGAATTTAAACATATCATCTAGGATGATTAGAGTATCGTCCAGGATGATCTGCCTAATCAAATTTGCTTAACCCAGATGCCCTAATTAGGGTTTCTAATTTAAACTAATTGTCCAGGATAATTTTGGATCATCCTCTATGATATGCTCAAAACCAGAAAATACTCAAACTCACCAAATTTCTTACCTCAATGTGTGTATGCAAGGTTACTTAGTATCAGGATTCATCTTATTACATTTTACTCAAGAAAAGGTAAAAACCATTAGAATTTAAACTTATAGACTGACTCAGTCCTTTTCTACCCAATCTTGAGCTAGCTTGAATTGCAATTGACTTTGTTGACCTAAAAAGTTAGTAGGCAGGGCAACAGAAATAGATGTACAGTAAATACAAGAATGTTTATTATCATCAAAATTTTAAAGCTTGAATCCAGATTTATAATAATCTCCCCCTTTTGATGACTGCAAACATCTATTGGACAATTTCAAATCAGGCAGATAACAAAAAAATTGCAATACACAGCAAAGAAAAAAAAATAAAGTAAAGAAAATTTTACTAACACAGGCAAACAGTACAACACTAAACACTAACAACACTACTCCCCCTTTTGACATCACAAAAATGAGGAAACATAAAAGCAACCACTAAACAGAATATAGAGTAGACATAAGTACAAACTTAGAAATAAATACACAAAAAACTAGAAAGATGAACTTTGATCATTTAGAGGTGGTGGTGGAGGAAAGAGTCAGTGAAGGGAGGAAAACTAATCTCCAAACTAGGCCATATCCTTGTCATGCTGCTACTGCTATTGGGCTACATAAGCGTAAAAATGAGCAACATCCTCTATGTGCTGCTGCTCCTGAGTAGCTATGTAGGAGCCAAACCTGGCCTCCCCCTGATCGAACCATTATACCAGCTGATCAATTTAAGGTTGTTAGTTGAAAGGGACAAGTGTAGGAATAGGACCTTCCTCTTCTTCCCTAGGCCCCTCATGCTCACGGGGACGATGAGTACTGTGAAGAGTGTGGATGGAGCTATTTGATTAGAAGATTGGATGGTGATTTGGTGGGGCAGGGAATTGAAGATTATATTTTGATTCAAGAGTATATGCAATTAGGTGTCCAAGGGCTAGGTTTGGCTTTCTCTTATGGCCTGGATGCCTAATGCATGTTAGGTGCTTGATGTATCGGATAATCAGATCAGCAGCATTGAATTGGCGGTTGGTCATGATATAGTAGATGGTGAGTGAAAGGATGGGAGTGATATGGATCCTGTCTCCAGCTTTTAGAATTATTAAGTTGTGAAGGATATGTTGGATTGTGCGTGCATCATTGACTAGGGAACTGACAGCTAAGTCATGAAAAGGAGCATTGGTTTCCCTAAGAATGGTGTTGACATGGGTCCAGTTGAAATTAGGATCAAAGGCTAGAATATGAAGCTTATCCCCAGTAGTGGATAGTCAAAGAAATTCATAAAAATTTGGATACGTTATTTTGATAGGATGTCAATTAACATAGGATTGGAGGGAGGTGAAGTCAGCATTGAAACGAAGGCTTGCAAAAACTCAAAGAGGAGTTTAGAATTAAATGGAAAAGCTAAAGTGAGAATGAAAGTCAGTGTGGTGTTGGCAAAGTGATATAGTACTTAAAAGTTTAGGGTGGTCTGGTTGATGATTCGTGAGGGGTTTATGCCAGCGGATTTGAAACTGGCATAGGCTACTTCATCAGTAGCTTCAGTAAAGTGAGGATCGACAGTGCTCCTAGAAGAGCTACCTACAACTGCACGTAAGAATTTGCCACCTCCAGCCATATGAAGAAGTGAGGACTCTGAGTGAGAGAGGAGTTTAAAGATTGTGGTGAAGAAAGCAGGTTTTAAGGGCTATTTAAATAGATTGGAGAATATCATCTAGGACAATCATGAGATCTTCTAGGAAGATCAGAGTAATTATTATTATCCAGAATGATTGGTCAAAAAGGCAGTCATATCATCCAGGATGATTAGACACAGGCGATCATCCCGAGAAGTCATTCTGGATGATTGTTGATGAAAATCGTCAAGGATGATTTATATTAATGGATCATACCAACCAAATTTAAATCATCTAGCATATTTTTAACATGGATGTCTAGGATGATGAGGTGGATCATCCAAGATGATTACCAAAAATTGGTTCAGATCAACCGTTGGATGGGTGATGGAAGGTGATTTGATCAGATCGTCCAGGACCATATGGATCATCTAGGATGATATGGATCATCCAGGATGATGTGAACAAAAATTGAAAAGATGGAATGATGGAGAGAAATGATCAGATGATTCCAAAAACACAAAAAAAATCAAATCAAAATGCCAAAAAAATTAAAATAAAATAAGAAAACACATAATAAACATAAAAAAGTGTTTTTTTTAATTGATCACTCTAGTAAATCAAAATTTTTACTTAATTTTTAATTCAAAAGCCAATAAGAAGAAATTGACGAGCTAAAATCCAGAAAAGTTGGAAAATCAATTTTTGTAAACCCTACCTTGGACACCTTACAGGTTCAAATTCCTTTCAAACAAAAATCTAATTTAGAAGAAAGGAAATTAGATAAGAAAAGTGGTCTTTTCAAACTTCGATCCAGAAAAATATCTGATAAAATAGTATTGCAAAGTAAAGAACTAGAAATCATAATTTTCTATCTCAAGTCTTTGAATATATTAAGCAGCACATGAATTCTTCTAAGATTTTTAAAGATATGAAAGAGGAGGAAGCTTATTTCTTTGTGGGCTCATTTTATGCCTCTTTTTCTAGTTAATTGGCAAACTTTGTGCATCTTTTGATTTTTGATACACTGTGTATCTTTTCAATTTATTGGTGAATACTGCGCATATTTTCAGTGTTGGGCTCATTTTGTGACTCTTTTTTAGTTGATTGGCGCACTTTGTGCTTCTTTTGTAAGCTTCCTTTCTTTCAAAAACCTCTAAAAGACTATCAGTTCTAAGATTATCTTCTAGATATAAGAGAAGAAAAACTCACTCTCTTAGATAAGGAAAAGTAATCCACAAAATAGAATCATTCTCATATGATAAATGCAATTACCTAATTAAGAAAACACGAAAGTGATTTAATGATTTCGAACACTACTCATATGAGATAGATTACTATAGGAAGATAAAATATATCTCAATTTTAAAGTCCAACTTTTTAATTTTGAAAAAAAAATTTATTCAAAAAGAAAAATACACTATTAAAGGAGTCAGAGGAAGAGAAACAATCATCAATATTTCTTCCTTTAACTATTTTAGAGAAGTCAACCACTGCTTACAAGCTTCTAAACAAAATAAGGAAAAAATCTCATTTAGAAATCAAGTTCATCAGTAGTAGTGAGCAGTGATCTGATTCTGAAGAGAGTAAATATGAAATAAAAAATAAAGAAAAGCACATAAAAAAACTAAACAAATCAAATAAATGATAATAACAATAACAAAGGAAAATCAGTAGGAAAAACACACAAAAAGAAACAAACAAACAAATCAAACAAAAACTAAGTACTGAAACATAAATAGAGAGCATCAATCTCAAGCATGAATATTTATCACACCTAATCTAGATCTTAAGGTGCTAAAGGTTTCAAAGGCCAGTGGTTTTGTGAAGATATATGCTAGTTGGTTTTCAGTGGCTAGATGATGTAGCTCTATATCTCTTTTGGTGACATGGCCCCTAATGAAGTGGTGCCTGATGTCGATGTGTTTGGTCCTGGAGTGTTGGATTAGGTTCTTAGAAATGCAGATGGCACTAGTGTTATCACATAGGACAGAAATTGTGCCTACAAGAAGTCCTAAGTCCAGAATTTGTTGCTTTAACCAAAGGACCTGGGCCGCACAACTTCCTACGATAATGTATTCAGCTTTAGAAGTGGATAGTGCAACTGAGTTCTATTTTCTATTGGACCAAGAGACTAAGGATTGTCCTATGAATTGGCATATTCCAGAGGTGCTCTTTCTATCCACCCTACATCCTATAAAGTCAGAATCAGAGTATCCTACAGTTTTAAAGGAGGTGATGTGCCTAGGATACCAGATTCCTAAGTTTTGGGTCCCTAAGTGATATCTAAGAATTCTCTTAACAGTAGTCAGGTGGGACTCCTTTGGATCAGCCTGAAATCTAGCACAGAGATAAACACTAAATATAATATCAGGTCTGCTAGTAGTCAGGTAAAGAAATAATCCAATTATTCCTCTATACTTCTTCTGATCAACAAATTTTCTATTTGAATCCTTATCTAACTGGACACTAGAACTCATGGGTGTATTGATTGGCTTGGCTTTATCCATTTCCTATTTCTTCAGGATGTCCTTAATGTATTTTGATTGATTAAGAAAAGTTCCATCATCCATTTGCCTTATGCTAAATCTAAGAAAGTAGGATAATTCTCTCATCATACTCATCTCAAATTTCTTACTCATTATTTTAGAAAAATCATCACATAAATCTTTATTAGAAGATCCAAAAAGTATATCATCAACATAAATTTGGATAATGAGTAATTCATCTCCTACTCTCCTCAAAAAAATGGTGGTGTCTACGCTCCCCTTAACAAACTCTCTTTATAGTAGGAATGTGATAAGCCTCTCATACCAAGCTCTGGGTGCCTGTTTTAATCCATACAAAGCCTTTTTTAATTTGAAAACATGATTTGGAAATTGATAATTATCAAAGCCAGGGGTTTTCTCTACAAATACATCTTCCTTTATTATCCCATTTAAAAAGGCACTCTTGACATGCATTTGGAAAAGCTTAAATCCCTTATAATAGGCAAAGATTATTAGCACTTTAATGGCTTCCAAACAGGCAACAGGGGCAAAGGTTTCCTCCCAAACTCTCCTTCTCCTCTAAGATCTCTTAGAGTAGAAAAACCAGCAAAAGATTTTAGAAGAGATGTTAAAAAAAGCTTAAATAGAAGGCCTCAAAAAATGCTCTAAAATTCAACTTACTGACTATATCATCCCGGACAATCTATGGATCGTCCTGTACGATCAGTACAAAAATAGTCATTTTGCCCAGACGATTGCCATGGTCTGGACGAACAGAAGAAGTACTTTCTACATATCATCCATGACGAGCCTACGATCATCTGAGATAATTAGTTCAATTTGAGTGAAAAATGATAAATTGTCCAGACAATTGCTCGGGACGTCCAGGATGATATCCTAGACGATCATAAGAAAATAAGGGTTTTCATCCTGGATGATTTCACAATCATCTGGGATAATTAGTTCATTTTGGGTGGCAATCAACAAATCATCCCGCACAGAGTTCGGGACATCCAGAACGATATCCTGAACAATCAGAAGAAAATCATGGTTTTCATCCAGGATAATTGAAAATCGTCCAATGAAATATAAAGGATCGTCGAGGCTGATCTGGACGATCGTCCTGTATGATGTGATTGATCAATTAAACCATAATTAGTCTCCTAATCAAGGGTTTATTTTAGGTAAGATTATAATGAATCATCCAGGATATAAGGATCGTCCTATACGATTAGTATAAAATATACCAAATAAACTTTTGCCTAAAATGTGATTGGTGGTGATTTCTGAATTTAAACATATCATCCAGGATGATTGGAGTATCGTCTAGGACGATCTGCCTAATCAAATTTACTTAACCCAGATGCCTTAATAAGGGTATCTGATTTGAACTAATCGTCTAGGATGATTTTGGATTGTCCTGTACGATATGCTCAAAAACTAGAAAATACTCAAACTCACCAAATTTCTTCCCTCTGTGTTGTGTACTAGGTTACTTAGCATCAGGATCCATTTTATTACATTTGACTCAAGAAAAGGTAAAAATTATTAAAATTTAAACTTATAGACTGACTCAGCCCTAGTCTACCCAATCTTGAGCTAGCTTGAATTGTAATTGACTTTGTTGACCTAAAAAGTTAGTAGGCAGGGCAATAAAAATAGATGTGCAGTAATGACAGGAATGTTTGTTATCATCAAAATTTTAATGCTTGAATCCAGATTTGCAACATTAGTATGGGGTGTAACCCGACATAAGGAGAAAGGGTTAGAATTTTATGAGGAAACTTCATAGTGAAGCGAACTTAGGTGAGGAATTGGTGACCTAATGGGATGTTTTGTGGTATAATGTTTTGAATGTGAAACTCTTTAAATATAAAAGTTTTGAGTAGTGAAGTAACCCCACTTAAGTTTAAAGGCATAGAATTTTATAAGGAAACTTCGTAGTTATGCAAGGTCAGGTTTAGAATGGGTAACCTCCTAGGAAGTTTCAAGGCTAAAAGTTTTGAATGTGAAACTCATTATAAAAAAAGGTTTTGAGTATGGGGTGTATCCCCACCTAAAAAGAAAGTGTTGATATTTCATAAGAAGACTTCCTAGTTAAGCAAGCTAAGGTGAAGAATTAGTGACATCTTGAAATTTTTTTGTGTTTAAGGTTTGAATATGAAACTCCTTAAACAAAAAGATTCAGCTATGGGGTAACCCCGCTTAATAAGAAATGGTTGGAATTTTATGAGAAAACTTCATAGTTAAGAAAGCTCGGGTGAGGGACACATTACATCTTGGGAATATTTTTTGATTAGGTTTTGAATGTGGAACTCCATAAATAAAATATGTTTAACTATGGTGTAATCACCCTTAAGCAGAAAGGGTTAATATTTAATGAGGAAATTTTATTGTTAAGCCAGCTAAGGTGAGGGATTCATCTCAACCTGGGATGTTTTGGGGTTTAGGGTTTTGAATGTGAAACTACTTAAATAAAAAATTTTAAGTATGAAGTGTAACCCTATATAAGGAGAAAGTGCTAGAATTTTATGAGAAAACTTTATAGTTTAGCAAGCAAGGGTGAGGGATAGTTATCCCTCAGGATATTTTGGTGTTTAAGGTTCTCAATGCATTACTCCTTAAATAAAAAAGTTTTGACAATGGAGTGTAACCCTACATAAGGAAAAAGGGTTAGAATTTAAGAGAAAACTTAATAGTTTACCAAGCTTAGGTCAGGGATGGGTGACCTCTTGGGAAGTTACGGGGTATGGGGTTTCGAATGTTAAACTCCATAAATAAGAATGTTATAAGTATTGGGTGTAACCCCACTAAAGTTAAAAGGCTTGGAATTTTTTGTAGAAATGTTATAGCTATACATGCTTGGGTGAGGAATGGGTGACCTCCTAGAAAGTTTTTGGGCTTAGAGTTTCGAATTTAAAACTCTATAGATAAAAATAATTAGAGTATAGGGTGTAACCCTACTTCAGGAAAAGGTTAGAATTTTTTGGAAAAACTTCAAAATTAAGAAATCTAAGGTGAAGGATTAATGAGATCCTAAAAACTTTTAGGATTTAGGGTGTGATTGTTAAGCACCTTAATTAAAAATGTTTTTTGTATGGGGTCTAACCCCACTTTTGTAAAAAGGATTAGAATTTTATTATTGGTGCTTTATTAAAAATGGCATTTGGAATGCAATAAATCATTTTTTCTATTCGGGAGATATGAACGTTGGCTAGAAAGAAACATTAATTGTGCTAATTCCTGAGGTTGACAACCCAACTGTTTCGAACCACTTTAGGCCTATTAGCCTTTGCATGACAATCTACAAGTTGGTGGCAAAGATCCTATTAAACAGAATGAAATTAGCTATTCATAAATTAATATTGGTGGAGCAAGTAGCTTTTCTCAATGGAAGGTCTCTGGCATATCATATTCTTGTTGCTCGAGAGGTATTTCATAAATTCAGGTTTTCAAAAGCATCCAAAGGACTGGTCTCTTTTAAAATCAACAAGGACCAAGCATATGATAGTATGTGTTGGGAGACCTTAAGGAACATTTTGGAGCACTTTGGGTTTCCTCTGGAGTTCTCTGGTTGGCTTATGGAATGTGTAAAAGTCCCAAAATTCTCTTTGGTGATTAATGGAAGACTTTCGAGATGGATTCATGTAAGAATTGGGTTCCGACAAGGTTGTCCTCTATCCCCTTATCTTTTTATTATTTGCTCTCAGCTTCTTTCCAATGTGCTTAAACAAAAAGAAGATACTATGGGAGTGCGAATTGCTTCAAATGGGCCCAGGATTTCACATCTGCGTTATGCAGATGATATTTTAATTTTCTCGGAAGCTAAAATCAATGAAGTGAAGGAAATAAAAACTATTCTATCAGATTTTTGCGGTTGGACTGGGCAAAGGATCAATGTTGGGAAATTGACTATCCTTTTTGGGAAACATGTTTAGAAGAAGAAGAAAAAATCCATTGAGCGTATCATGGGGAGTTCAATTATCTTGGGGTTAAAGTGGCATTGAGGAGGCTGATGGCGGCAAACTTTCATTTCATTATTGACAAAGCATTAATGTTAGTTAATGTTTGGGGATCCAAATTCATTTATTTGGCAGGGAAGTTCACTCTTATAAAATCATTTTTCCAATCTATTCCTATCTTCTATTGTACGCTTGCTCTGTTGATGTTTATAATGATATATGGATATTTGATAAAAGTTTGAACAATTGGCCTACTTTTCTGGCGATTCCTGAGCAAGAAAACATTACGGTGGATAAGCTTATCATTGGTGGTAAATGAAATGTAGATGGCTTTAAAATGCTATTTGGTGAAGACCTTATATGTTTAATATCTAAAGTTCAGATTCAACAAGATAGGGGGGAAGATTACTTGCAACTTATTCATCTAAAACCTAGTTGTTCTATCTCATCTCTTGCTTACAAGGCCTCAGTTCAAGAGAGATCCTGATGTTCTTATTGGGAATTTTTTAAAAAAGTTAAACTTAGGCCTTGGGTGGAAGTGTTTTGGTGGCGCATATTCAATAATGCGATTCCTACATTCCATTTTCTTTTTAATAGAAGGATCCAAGAGGAGTTTGGCTGTCCGAGGGGTTGCAATGCTAAGGAAGATCTGGATCATGTTACGGTTAAATACGTGAAGCTAATGGAAGTTTTCAATTACCTCAATATTTACTGCAATTCAGTTTATCTCACTTGGCGTGCAAGGAACAAGGTTCTACATGGAGGGAAGGATGATAGCACCATGATAATTGCTACTAATTCAATAAGCTATGCCTCTATCTCATTTATGCTTGACAAAGCTAAATCGGGCCACTGGGGTACTAATCAGTTGAATAGACTGTTAGATTATTGGCACCCTCCTCCTCCTAATTGGATCAAAATCAATGTGGATGCATCTTTGTTGCAATCATATAAAGTAGGAGTTGGAGGTGTAATCCGAGATAGCAAAGGGATGTTTCTTCTAGCGTATGGTCAGACTTCTATTCATTAGGATGTTTCACATCTAGAGCTTGTGGCGGTACACCTTATAAGGGAGATCACAAAAGATTGGATGCAAAGTTTCAGAGGGATTGTTATCAAAAGCAACAATCTCAACATCATCAAATTTTTACAAGACTTGGGTGGTAATTGGAGGGAAGAGCTTGCTTTATTAAAGGAGTATAATTATGTTATTTTTAATTGGGTAAATAGAGATTGTAATAAGTTAGCAAACATGTGTGCTAACTATGCTCTTTTTAGCAATTTTTATTGGGATGATTTATCTTCGAAAAAGATTCCTCCTTCATTTGCTTATTTGTTAAAGGAGGAATCTGATTATGATGGGTACTAGTTTGTAATAACTTTCCCATTTTATTTAATTCAATTGAATTGCTTTTCTCAAAAAAAAAAAAAGCAAGCTTGGGTGAGATATCAGTGACCTTCTAGAAAGTTACAAGGTTTTGTGTTTTGAATATGAAATTCGTGAAATAAAAAAGTTTTGAGTATAAGGTTTAAACCCACTTAAGAAAAAAGCATTGTAATTTATGAGAAAACTTCAAAGTAAAATAAGCTCGGGTGAGGAATTGGTGACCTCATGGGAAGTTTTGGGGTTTTGGATTTTAAATATGAAACTCCTTAAATAAAATAATTTTTTAGTATAGGAATTTTTCCCACCTAAGTAGAAAGGGATGAAATTTCTTAGTTAAGAAAGCTTGGGCGAGGAATCGGTGACCTCCTAGGAAGTTTCAGGGTTTTGAGTTTTCAATTTGAAGCTCCTTAAAAAAAAAAGTGTTTTTAGTATGTGGTGTAGCCCTACTTAAGTTGAAAGGGTTAAAATGTTTTTAGGAAACTTCATAGTTAAGCTTGCTCGAGTGAAGAGTGGCTAACCTCTTAGGAAGGTTTAGGGTATACGATTTTAGAGGTAAAAATCTTAAAATTAAAAAAAAAATTGAATTTGGGGTGCAACCCCAATTAAGGAGAAAGGAATAGAATTTTTTAGGGAACTTCATAGTTAAGTATACTTTGGGTGAGGGATCAGTGACCACCTGAGAAGTTCTAGGTTTAGGGTTTTGAATGAAATTCCTTAAACAAAAAAAAATAGTATGGAGTGTAACCCTACTTTAGGAGAATGGGTTGAAATTTTATGAGGAAACTTTATAGTTAAGCAATCTTAGGTGAGAGATCGGTGACCTCCTAGAAATTTTCGAGGTACTCCTAAAATAAAAAAGTTTTAAGTATGTGATGTAACCCTATAAAATTTGAAAGGGCTATAATTTATTAGGAAACTTCAAAGTTAAGCTTGTTGCCGTGTGGTATGGTTGACCTCCTAGGAAGTTTTAGGGTATATAATTTTGAAGGTAAAAATCTTTAAACAAAAAAAATTTGAGTGTGGGGTGAAACCCCACATAAAGATAAAGGGATGGAATTTTATGAGGAAACATCATAATTAAGCAAGCTTCGATGAGGGATCGGTGACCACCTGGGAAGTTTCTAGGTTCAAGGTTTTCAATGAAATTCCTTGAGTAAAAACTTTTTTAGTATGGAGTGTAACCTACTTAAGTAGAATGGGTTAAAATTTTATGAGAAAACTTCATAGTTAAGAAGGCTCGGTTGAGGGATTAGTGACCTTTTAGGATGTTTCGAGGTTTAGGATTTTGACTGAGAAAATCATTAAATAAAGAGGTTTTGAGTATGAGGTGAACTACTCTTAAGTTGAAAGCCATAGAATTTTATGAGGAAACTTCATAGTTAAGCAAGCTCGGGTAAGGAATGGGTGACCTCTTAAGAAGTTTCAGGGTTTAAGGTTTTGAATGTGAAACTCCTTACATAAAAAAGTTTTGGGTTTGGGGTACATCCCCATTTAAGTTGAAAGAGTTGGAATTTTTTGAGAAAACTTTATAGATAAGCTTGCTTAGGTTAGAATAGTTGACCTCTTGGGATGTTTTAGGATATAGAATTTTGAAGGAGACGCTCTTTAAATAAAAAAAATTCAGTGTGGGGTTCAACCACACTTAAGGAGAAAGGAATAGAATTTTATGAGGAAAATATATAGTTAAGCAAGCTTTGGTGAGGGATCGATGAACATCTGAGAAGTCTCTAGGTTTAGTGTTTTGAATGTGAAATTCCTTAAATAAAAAGTTTTTTGGTATGGAGTGTAACCCCACTTAAGCAGAAAGGGTTGGAATTTCATGTGAAAACATCATAATTAAGCATGCTCGGGTAAGGGAATGGTGACCTCCGGTTTTATTTTGGGCTTAAGGTTTTGAATGTCAAACTCCTTAAATAATAAAATTTTGATCACAATAGGAACCCCAGTTAAGAAGATAAGAAAGTAACTTTATAAGGAAACTTCGTAGTTAAGCAAGCTCAGGTAAGGGATGGGTGACATCTTAGGAAGTTTTGGGGTTTAGGGTTTTGAACGTGAAATAACTTAGATAAAAAGCTTTCAAGTATGAGGTGTAACCCCACTTAAGGAGTAAGGTTTAAAATTTTATGAGGAAACTTCACAGTTAAGATTGCTCGAGTGTGGGATTGGTGACATCCTAAGAAGTTTTAGTGTTTTGGAATTGGAATGCAAAACTTCTTAAACAAAAAAATTTGAGTGTGGGGTGTAACCCCATATAAGGAGAAAGGGTTAAAATTATATGACAAAACTATATACATAAGCAAGCTAGGTTGAGGGGTTGGTGCCATCCTGGAATGTTTTTGGTTCTAGGGTTTTGAATGTGAAACTACATATATAAAAAGTTTTGATATAAAGTGTAGCCCTATATAAGGGGAGGAATCGGTGACCTTTTAGGAAGTTTCAATATTTAGGGTTTTCAATGTTAAAATCTTGAAATAAAAAAAATTAAGAATGAGGATTAAACATACTTAAGGAGAAAAGGTTAAAATTTTATGAGAAAACTTCATTGTTAGGCAAACTTGTGTGAGGGATTGACCTCTAAGGAAGTTTTAAGGTTTAGGGTTTTGAATATGAAACTCTCAATATAAAAAAAGTTTTGAGTGTGAGGTTTCACCCCACATAAGGAGAAAGGATTGAACTGTATGAGGAAACTTCATAATTAAGCAACCTCATGTGAGGAATGGATGGCCTCTTGGAAAGTTTCGAGATTTAGGGTTTTGAATATGAAACTCCTTAAGTAAAAATGTTTTTGAGTATAGGGTTTAATGCCAATTAAGAAAAAAGGGGTGAAATTTTATGACAAAACCTCATAGTTAAGAAAGCTCGGTAGAGGGATCGATGACCCCCTAGGAAGCTTCGAAGTTTAGGATTTTGAATATGAAACTCCTTAAATAAAAATGTTTTCAGTATGGGGTGTAACCCTATTTAACTTGAAAGGGTTAGAATTTTTTAACAAAAGTTCATAGTTAAGCCTGCTCGGGAGAGGAATGGTTGACCTCCTTGAATGTTTTAGGGGATTTAATATTGACGGTGAAACTCTTTGAATAAAAAATTTGAGTGTAAGGTGCAAGAATTTTATGTGAAATTATCATAATTAAGCAATCTCAGGTGAGCAATCGGTGACACCTGGGAAGTTTCTAGGTCTAGGATTTTCAATGTTATATTCCTTAATTAAAGATGTTTTATGAATGGAGAGTAACCCTACTTAAAGAGAATTGGTCAAAATTTTATAATGAAACGTCATAGTTAAGCAAGATTGAGTGAGGGATCGTCATCCTCCCGGGAAGCTTTGAATGTGAAAATTCATAAAAAATTTTAAAAAAAGTTTAGAGTATGGGGTTTAACCCCACTTAAGTTGAAAGGCTTGACATTTTATGAGGAAACTTCATATTTAAGCAAGCTCGGGTGAGGAATCGATGACCTTCTAGGAAGTTTCAGGATTTAGGGATTTGAATGTGATACTCCTTAACTAAACAAGTTTTGTGCATGGGTGTAACTCCACATAATTTGAAAGGGTTTGAATTTTTTTAGAAAACTTTATGGTTAAGCCTGCTCTTGTGTGGAATGGTTGACCTCCTGGAAGTTTCAATGTATAGGACTTTGAAGGTTAAATTCTTTAAATAAAAAAATTTATGAGTGTGGGGTGCAACCCCACTTAAGGAGAAAGTAGTGGAATTTTATGAGGAAACTTCATAGTTAAGCAAGCTTGGGTAAGGGATCGATGACCACTTGGGAAGTTTCTAAATTTAGTGTTTTGAATGTAAAATTCCTAAAATAAAAAATTTTCTCTAGTATGGATTGTAACCACACTTAAGCAAGGTCAATTATCAGATTGGTAACTTCCTAATTAGTCTTGTAATTAGGGTTTTGAAAGTAAAACTCCTTAAATAAAAAAAATTTTGAGTACGATGGGTAACCCCACTTAAGGGTTAGAATTTTATAAAAAACTTCATAGTTAAGTAAGCTTGGGCGAGAGATCAATGATGTCCAGTGATGTTTTGGGGTTTAGAGTTTTGAATGAGAAACTCCTTAAATAAAAAAAAAATTTAAGTATGGGGTGTAACTTGACTTACGATTAAAGAGTTAGAATTTTATGAAGAAACTTCATAGTTAGGCAAGCTTAGGTATATCATCAGTGACCTCCTGGTTAGTAACATGGTTTAGGATTTTGAACATAAAACTCCTTAAAAAAAAAAAATTTAGTACAAGGTGTAATCCCACATAAGGAGAAAAGGGATAGAATTTAATGAGGAAATCCCATAATTAAGCAAGCATGTGTGAGGGATGAGTGACCTCCTAGGAATTTTTTGCATTTAGAATTTTGAATGTGAAACTCCTTAAATAATAAGTTTTTTAGTATGGGGTGTAACCCCACTTAAGGAGAACGGGTTGGAATTTTATGAGGAAATGACATAGTTAAGCAGGCTCGGGTGAGGAACCAGTGAACTCTAAGAAAATTTTGTGGTTTAGGGCTTTAAATGTGAAACTCTTTAAATAAAAAAGTTTTCATGTTTAGGGTGTAGCCCTACTTAAGGAGAATGGGTTGGAATTTTATGAGGAAACTTCATAATTAAGCAATCTCATCTAAGATATATGTGACCTCCTAGGATGTTTTGGGGATTATGATTTTGAATGTCAAACATTTTAAATAAAAAAGTTTTTGATACGGGGTATAACCCCACTTTAGGAGAAAGTATTTAAATTTTAGGAGAAAATTTTATAGTTAAGCAAGCTCATATGGGAGATAGGTGACCTCTTGTGAAGTTTAAGGATTTAGTATTTTAATTTTGAAACTCCTTACATAAAAAAATTTGTAATATGGGGTGTAAACCCAATTTAAGAGAAATAATAAGAATTTTAAGAGGAACTTCATAGTTAAGCAAGATCGGGTGAAGGATGAGTGACCTCCTTAGATGTTTCAGGGCTTAGGGTTTTTAATGTGAAACATATAAAATTAAAAATGTTTTCACTATTAGGAGTAACCCAACTTAAGGAGAAAGGGTTGGAATTTAATGAAAAAACTTCATAGTTTAGCAAGCTTGGATGAGGGATAGGGGACCTCCTGAGATGTTTTGGGGTTTATGGTTATGAATGTGAAACTTCTTAAATAAAATAATTTTGAGTTTGGGGTTTAACCCATTTATGGAAAAATGTTTGGAAGTTTATGAGGAAACTTTATAGTTAAGCTAGCTCAAGAGAGGGATGGGTGACCTCCTGAGAAGTTTCGAAGTTCAACATTATGAATGTGAAACTCCTTAAATAAAAATTTTTTGAGTGTGGGGTGTAGTCCCACTTAAGATGAAAGGGCTGAAATTTTTAAAGAAAATTTCTTAGTTATGTAACTTAGTTGAGGAATTTTTGTCCTACTTTAAAGTTTTTGGGTTTACGATTTTGAATGTGATAAGTGTAAAAAATGTTATATTTTATGTGTTAAGTGAAAAGGTTGGAATAGCTCTAGTGGAAGATAAGATTAGAGAGAGTCGCCTTAAATTGTTTGGTCACATAAAACGACGGCCTTCCAATGACCCAGTTAGGAAAGTAGAGGTATTAGATTTGACTTATGTTAAGAAAGGTAGAGGTAGACCTAAAAAGACTCGGTTAGAAAATATTAGAAATGATCTTTCTTTCTTAGATTTAAATGAGAATTTGACTTTTAATAGGACACAATGGAGAAAAAGGATTCATATAGCCGACCCCACATAGTGGGACAAAGGTTTTATGTTGTTGTTGTTGTTGCTGCTATGATACAACACCGCAACATCAGACATAATACCACTGCGACTCCATCACTAACACAGCTGAAGCGCCCAAATATAGACATGGCGGTGCCCAGTCCCTATTTGACAATGCCGCAACATTGGAGGAGTTAGTGCCACAAAGCCCATTTAACTATCCCAGCGCCACAGTGTGAGAAGAGTTAGCACAACAAAGCCCAATCTTTATCTATACAGTGCCACGGTGCCAAATTCCAGCACTGCTAAGTCAAGGGAGTGCCATGTAGATGTCATAGTGCTCAACTATCAGTAGCACCATAGCATAATAGTTATAACTATTCAGGCTAGGATCAGCCAGCGAAGTGATGCATCGATTCATTAAATAGCTGATCCATGTCAGCAAGCACCACAACAGTGGAAACCGTTTAGTGCTACAATGTTAATTCAATTTATGGGCATCACAGTGCAAGTGTCTCGAATGTTGTGGTGCCGCAATCTATTTTTTGAATTTTTTTATAAATAGTCTATATGTAATGTTAATAGAGGAGTTCAGTCACTTGTTTAATTTTAGTCTTTATAGTGCTTCTCTAATTTGTCCTTATGAGTGACAACTAAGTGAATTCAAAGAAGTACTAGATACATTCCATTAGAGTATTTAGTATATGTTTATGGAGCCAATTTTGTAAGTTATAAGAGGAGTGTAGACAATATCATTGAACCTGTCCAGTGATATCCTTTCTTCTATACTTTCTTTATATTATGCAATTAATGAAAATGAATATCCTTTACTTATTTTTCATGTCTGGCAAAATTCACTAGTTTTGATTTGATGGTATAAATAAAATATAGAGTACTAATGAGTTCTCTTCAACAATATTTTCATGATATTTTCAATATATCAGGTCTTCATTTAATGCACATAGTGGCCATATGTGTAATTAATATCAGGTGTAATGTGGAGCCTAAAATTAGGAAAGCGGACACAACCAAATATGTTGGATTGGTATGATATAAGTATAGGCATAGTGCTTATCATGTATCAAGTTTATACAGATGAATTGTCATGAGACTGTTGTTGACCTCAATTTTATTGTGTTTTCCTTCTCGAGTGTATTCTATTAACTTCCTATAGCCTCATCAAGCTTAATTTGAGTTCGAGATGACTTGAGTCAAGTTGAATTGGACTGGACAAAGTTCAATAAAGACAGAGTGACATCTACGAGTCTCATCGGGCATTAATTTGGCTCTAAATTGGTGTCAATTTAGGCCCAATTTTGTCAAGTAAATTTAACTGAAATTAAATTTTGTCAAATAAATTTAATTGGAATTAAATTGGGCTCAAATTGACCCGAGTCGAGTCAAATCGATCCCGATTTGGACTCAAATTAACTACCATTCAGCCATTTGAAATTAACGTCTCTGATCATTCCTTTTTTTTATAATTATCGTTGTATTACCCGCCCTTTCTTTGACTTCAACGGCGTTAGCAGAGATCCCCCGCAACAAATCTAATCTTGGGCAGAAAATCTCATCACAACAGAGGATTTCTGTGCGTCATCATTTCAATCCTCGTGTGCTTTTGATAGAGGCAAAGGATACAACTTCCCTTTCAATTGAATTCGGCCCGAGAAATCTCCCATTCACACACCTCCAGCTCCTCCATTCAAACAGGATTGGACTTTCGCCCCCCCCCCCCCCCTCTCCATCTCTCCCATTCAGAACTAGAGAAGCTAAAGCCCCTCTGTTCTCTCTCTTTCTCAATTCGTACAAGCATAGGAGGCGGAATCCCCTTGCTCCCAACGCCTGTTCGCGAACCCAAGGAAGACGCCACCTTGCCCTAGCTGACTTGCCTCCTCCCTCAAGCAGGTATTCATCCTTCTTCTTCTTCTTCTTCTTCTTCTTCTTCTTCTCCTTCTTCTTCTTCTTTCTCTTCTTCTTCTTCTTCTTCTTCCTCTTCTTCTTCTTCTTCTAATTCTTCTTCTTCTTCTTCTTCTTCTTACTCTTCTTCTTCTCCTCCTTCTCCTTCTTGCTTTTCTACTTCTCCTTCTTGCTTTTCTTCTAATTCTTATTCTTCTTCCTTCACTTCCTCTTCTTCTTCTTTCACTCCTTCTTCTTCTCCACAAAATCTGAAATCAAAATTTGCTAGGATTATTCTTCTACATTTATGCATGTATGCGTTCTTGCCGAAGTGATTGTTATATGGGTTGTGAGAATTCTTTTATGAGTTATTTAGAGAGTTTTGATCGAATAGGTGTATGTATATCATGACTTTTGTGATGATTTTCTTTTGTATGATCTTGTAAACATCGCATGCCAAATGTTTGGTGAAATGCCATTGAAGGAGAGTTGTGATATTTTGGTTCAAGTTGGAGCTTTATATTGGTTGTATTTCATAAGGTTTAAGGTCACACATTAAGGATTACTATCTTTGAAACATATGTTGCTAGTATCAATTAACGCGTTTTAGCTCATGCATCAAAGTTTGTTCAACTTATTTTGAGATGCTACGCCAAGTCTTCAATAATTGTGTTAGTTCTCCTTTATTCCATATTTGACTAAATTTTGAGTAGATCATTTTATGATGATTTCAATAAAGTTTGTGTTTGGAGATTCTATTATGATTTGTGATTGTAAGACAATGATATCTACTTTAGTTCACTTCATAAGGATCTTAAGAGCATTGCATATCGATTATTTAATGGAATAGCGTCGAGGGAAGGGTGTGATGTTTTGGTTTGTATTGAAACCCTATACGAGAATTTGCATATCGAGATTGTGTTGTGGGTTGGTCGTAATCTATAAAGCTTAGGAGCACTCATAAAGATTTTCAATCAGACATTTTCGTGAGCATACTTTTTGTAGAAATTTTGTACTATTTCTCTTTTGTACCTTTGAGATGTTGAATATAACTTGTTTGTTATATGTCTTCAGGGTTGTTTTAAGAACCTTGTCGATGAAAAGGGTGGAGTTTGCTTGCTTCTTCTTATTTTATTTATTTTTTTAAGACGGGTTTTATGGCTTACAAATGGTGACGAGATCGTGGATTTTTTTTATATATTTCTAAAAAAAAGAAGAAGAAGATATTATTTTAGTGATATCTCATACTCTTAAAAAAAGGGGGGTGCTCACTACATGAAAGTATTGCAATTTTACAAGCAAATGTTATCATACTCATGTCTCTTTTATTTTACTTTTCATTCTCTTTCATCTTTTAAATAATAGCAATGTTTATATTTAGAGGAGTTTTAAGTATATGAATATGTTTCGATGCTGCATATGTATTTGACGACAATTGTCCATATGGTCCGTTAGGATTTTGACATCACTTATAAGATGTACCCTCTCTTGTGATTACTTGGTGAGTGGCTCTTCCTTATGCTCTTGCTAATCTAAATGTGCTTAGTAAAGTTCTATGTGTAGAAATTTTCATATTCAAAATTATACTTCAACATCATGTATTTTATAGTATGCATAGTTAGGTTTTGTTTCATAAGATTAGTTGGCTATCTTGTTACTTTGCATGAAGAAGTAAAGTTTCTCATTCCCAAATGTATATGATTTTATTAGAATGGCTATGGTTAAAGTAAAAAAAAAAGGTATTGTCTTGTGTTCAAGAATTTCCTTAATAACTTTCAAAAGTTTTTTTTTTTACTTTTCTTTAGTCATTTGATGGTTGAAGTTTTTGGAGCAAAGCAATTTACATCTATTTTATTCATTCTTCCATAAGCGTTTAAGTTGTAATCATGTATTATATGGGTATTTATATTTAAAGCATGTAAGTTGGTATGAATAATCTTATGAGGTAGTGGAAGAAAGGAAAGTTAAAGTTTGAGAAAGAAATGTGAACTTTGGAAAGGTTTGTGTACTTGATTGTTTCCCGATTCTAGAGATGATAAATTTGACAAGTTTCCTTATATATGTTTCACATGGTGGCATTTTGTGATATTTGACATAAGGGTTTAGGGCCTAATTAGTAGGTTTTCTTTCTAAAATTATACGCTAAGTGTTAAAAGGCTTCTTGAGTTGTTGGAGTAGGGATATTTAAAGCCGTGTTTCATTTTCTTGTTTGGTCTCATGTGGTGGTTAGAGAAATGGAGGTTGGAACAATGTCTTACATCAAATGGAAGTTGTTGGAGAGCAATCATATACTTTCCTCTTCACTTGTAAGCATTTATAAAATTTCTTATGAAGCATAGTTAGAGAAGTGTTGGAGAACATTCATGTGCTGTAAATATGAATTTTGCATAGACCCAAATATAACTGCTTTACATTAGTTGGAGAGTTTTCTTGAACTTTAGAGAACTAATTGGCATCAAACTCTCTTTTAGCGATTACATCTTAGTATAATTGTTGGGTTCTAATATTGAGTGGATTCGTTAACATATTGTTTGTCACAAAGAAGTGTTGGTTTTCACTCTGGTCTTGTGTTTAATTTCATCTCAGTAGCTTGGTGGAGAGTTGAAAGTGCATTGGCTTGTGTTCAAACATCATTTATAACCTCCCAAAACATTTTTTTCTACATTTTTTATTGGTTAAGTGATTTGCAATATCATATGTTTGGCACGAAAGCATGTTTACAAGTTCAAGTTAAAGCTTCTTTTGAAACTTTTAGTGGCACATAACATAAAGATGGGATACTTGTTGAAGAATATCTATGTGTTCTGTAGATTCATTGTGTTGTTACATATATTGTTGAAGCATGGTTTCTAACCTTTGGGGAAAGTGAATTAACATCAAAACTTCTATCTAATGATTGCATTTTCCCTAAAGTATGGAGTTTTGAGCATATGGTATATGTGTTGTTTTGTCACTTAGTCTAAGAAATAAGTTCCCTTTTCTTAAATATGTGTGGTTTCGTTATGATAACTTTGGTGGAAGTTTAAAAGGTGATTTAGCATGTCTTCATTTGAAACTTTCAAAGTCAACCTCCTTACATTTCTTTAGCTACTTGTGATTATGAATGTTCTTGGAGAAAGGTTTATTACATTATAGTACTCCTTGCATTTATGAAATGAGTAAGTAGTGGCTTAGAACACTTTGTGAATATTGAAAGAGAAGTGTGTGCATTGGAAAGTGGGGTTCTAGTTCTCTCTCCCTCCTCCTTCTATTTCTTTCTTTTCCTACTACTTGTGCCTTGAGATGAAATGTAATGTTTCTAAAGTCCGAAATTCTGAAGGATGAATAATCGAGCCGGTGTGCAAGCCCGAAAAAAGGTATGTTCGTATTTAATTACATTTTATTTGAATTATTTGCATACTAATTATTATCATGCTCTCCAACACAACATTTCCTTTCTCTTCTATGTTCTTTGCGAGGTACTTTTGGGAAAGCAAGGGACAATGAACTTTGGGGCACTAGACAAAGGAGCCTACATATATGAGTTAGTCACTCCCATTCATTCTGGTGGGGGTGCTACGGGTAAAACCACCGGGTCATAGCCCCCAGTGTAGTAAGTCTCTTTAAACTTAGAAAGCCCTTTAGGAGCCCTTATGGTTGTACGCTCCCCACCCTTTAGGGCCTTGTAGAAACTTCATTTATAATTAGAACTACTCTTTTTTATCATAGAACCCAAAACCTATTCACGTGTGTGTATGTCTAAAAGGGTTAAAAACAACGTCTTTTGTCTCCTACAACAGTAGTGACACTTAAGGACAATTATTAAGGATCAGGTCTTAGATAACATAGACTTAAGATGCATGCTCTTCTTAGGGAAGAGACATCGGACTTAGAAAATCTAGTGCCATCCTACCATAGGATTAGCTTACATCATTAGTCTAAATTCGATTAATCATAAGCAACAATCAACTGATAATTAAAAGACCTCCTAATAAATCAATTGTAATCTAAATAAAAAAAGTTCAAAATACTTAATCACTTATTAACTAAATCATTAATAACACTCATAAATACTAAAAGATGGGTTTAAAACATACACCTAAGATGAAGCAAATTAACACATCAATCATCCTTAAATACACTTAAACTTGAAAGATAAGAGGTAAATCAAAAGGGCAAAACCTAAACTAAAACTTATTAAAATAAAAGACTTCTAAAGATCAAAACTTTAATTCATTAAATCCCTCTCGTAATTAATTACACCCCTAACTTAAAACATCTCTAACATTGAATATAAATGAAATCAAAACCTAATTAACTAAGTGAACAACATATAAGAAACTCATTAAAACTTGACCATAACTCTAAAATCCTAAAATTCAATAACTCACCCAAAACATAATCAAATCACTAATTAATCTTTTAAGGTCAATCAACAAATCCTTTAATACATAACAACCACTCCAAAGATGAAGTTTATTGGATGTACTACTCTGGGTTGCATGGCTAAGTGTCCTAAGGAGGTCTGGTTCCTCCAGCCTAGTGGCACAACGCTACGAATAAATTCAATGAAGTGTATAAGATTAAAATCAAATGATTTTGAATTATTTAACTGAATTAAAATTTTTTAATTTAGTTATATCAACTTGGTTTTTAGGATGGACTACTCCGGGCTGCAGGGCTATATGTCCTAAGGAGGCCTGGTTCCTCGAGCTTGGTGGCACAATGCCACGAACCAGTTGATAACAAATTTATATAAATTAACTTCTCAAATTAATAATAAATCACTTGATCTATCTTTCTTTTATTTTTCAACGAACTAAAGTAACTCAACAAAATTGGTTACTACTAGGTAACCTAGTCCTACAAGGCTATTAAGTTAGCCCCAAGGAGGGTGAAATAAATCTCATGGCCTCGGTGAGCAACAAAGGTAGTAATCAACCAAACACAAAAATAAAATTCTTAAAATCAATCTTAAATTAATAATACTTACACTTAAACAAAATCCTCCCTTTAACCTTCAACAAATCAAGTTACCAACAACTTTAACTAAACCATCCTATATAGGATATACCTAAAACCACATAGCCTACACACACATAGATTTGTTTGTTAGGACATGACTTCTAACTTTAGGTTAGGCCAGTGTTTTCTTTCTTTTCTATCTCTGTAATGTGGCGATTACATGTGATACGTGTGCTGGTTATTTTAGCTTTCTGTATTAGATTTCTGTAATGATGGTTTTACTTACTGTATTATCTCTATGATGTGATGGGCGATAGATTACCATAGGTTAGAGATATTTTTTATACTGACAATGTTTTCTGCAGGAGGCCATGCTCATACAATGCTAAAAGGGAGCTAAAAATAAATAAATAATATATAATTACTATAGGTGCTTCAGCTGCTTAGCCCCCAAATAAATAAGAGCATAGTTAAGTGCGCCTGGTTTAAGTAATTTTATTTCATATATAACTGCTTGGAATGTTTGATTTTAATTGCTTAGGATAACCCTGCAGGAGAGTTTAGATTTTTCTTTTTAATTCTGATGTAATGTATTTGATATAAAGAGTTATAAAAATCTTTAAAATGAGGCATTTTAACGAGATATTAAGGATCCAAAGGGAAAAGAAAGTCCCCTTACAGGGAATTTTATTTCATTTGGATATCCTATTGAGGATGTACCACAAGAAGATTGAAGGAAGGCAATCCACAGAAGAACCAAAAGATAAAGATCAAGACTAAAAATACCTCATTTTAAGATTTGCGTTGTTCTATAGGATTAGAATCCAAGTTATTGTCGGTGGAGCCTGACCACCATTACTTTTCTGCACTCTGGGTTGTATATTATATGGCACTTGCCATAGACTTTAGACACTCTTTTCAGTTATTTTGATGTGAAGATTGTTTATATTATTTGCGTAGTAGAAATTACATGTTTTTCATAGGTTTCTTTCTTGCATGTGTATGTGCCTGAACTACGTTAGGGTCTTTAGGGATAAAAGTTTTCTACTAGTAATTAAAATTAAATATATAAGAATTAAATAATATAGAAAAATAATGATCTAGGGAATAGCCAGAATTATCTGGGGTCGCATGCATATTATTGCATTCTCTTTTCCTTGTTCAATACACTTCCCCGCCTACGCGTAGAGTTCAGATAATCCGACCTATGAGGATGAGGTTCTAAACTTGGGGAAGCCTAGTTTTTCAAAAAAATTTATTTTATAAGCCTTTTTAAAATTTCATGCATTTCTGATTTTGGATACTTTAACCCGTATGCATCGTATTAAAAACTAATTAAAATTTAATTACGTTTGTTCTAGGAGCATAATACCATTCATAAGCATGAGGCCACTTAGGAACTTCTCTAGAAGTCGGCCTCAAATTCTAAAAACTCAACCACCCACCCATCTTTCATAAAGATTGGATAGCATGAATTTGATATGATTAGGTGGTTTAGCTGGCTTTCTTTTTCAGGCAAGATGTAAGCCCAGATTACATTAGCTAGGTCATGGACGTTAGTACTGGTGTTTCGTACTATGTCCTTTATAGATTTAGGTTCAAAGGTGTATGGTACCAGTGTACTGTCGTACACCTTATTGGTGGGAAAGTCCTCTATCCATCAGAGACTATAAATCCTACCCATCTACATCACATAGAAGGTGCCACCTCCATCCTTCTCTCATGCATGAGTAGAATACAATGTCTCTTTCTTTTCAACCAGTTTAGTCTCTTCTAACCCTCCAAGTGATCATATGATCCGTGCTTATTGGTTATCCCAATTGAACCATCCATCCCCTTGATTAGGAGAGCCTATATTTTTTCCAATGTGCCAAACCCATTTAAGAGAATAATACAGCGTCCCTAATTGAGAGTTTTCTTAAGCTGAGGTCTAAGATGTAATTAACCATGGGGGCTTGCGCTTGTGGGAAACAGATCCCCACATTAAATAAACCACATTCAAGTTGATATATCGAGTGGGGAAAATCATGTGACTCCTGGGTTTTGCATATAATTACCCATCGAGGTGTATAGGCAAAAGCCTCTATCCTCTATGGTTAATCGTACGTATGATCTCATCTGCCCTCCCATTGGCATGCTTGTGTAGAGTGCAAAGTTTTATCTTCGCTTTATCTTATGGGATAGTGCAGTCGTACCCTTTACATTCTATTCCCCATAAGTAGAGTCCTTTCGGTGACCCACAATGGTTTCAATAGTACACACTTTACTTAGTTTTTAAGACTAGTTTAGAGAGGTATTGAGATTGGAAGAGCTTAATCTGTCCTTTATCTCTTCATGCTTGACTGAATGGTCAGTGATGCATATGCTCTGAATAACATCAATATAAAAGAGAATCATTAGGAAACATATTGTATTTACATTCAATCAATCAAAAATAATTTATTCAAATAAAGTTTTATTTAATTATTTTTTATTTTAAATTAAGTGATTAAATCTCCAAAAAAAATTATTTTTATGGAGTAGGATAGTTATTGTATTTGAAGTTGATAGTAATAGTATTTACAAGTAAATATTCTTCCTTGTGGGATCGATACTCTACTCTATCACTATATTACTTGATTTGGCATGTATACTTACATATATTAAGTGGGATTTTATAATTTTATATTAAAAAAAAACTTAAGAATTACTCCCGCAGAAAGGCTGAGAAGCCCTTACAAAAACTCTCTTCCACCAACTCGGTGCGGTAGAGAACTGTTATCCTTTTCACCCTTCTGGTGAAGGTAGAGAACCATCATCCTTTTTCACCATCCTGGTGAAGGCAGAGAACCGTCGTCCTTTTTCAGCCTCCTAGTGAAGGCAAAGAACCCACATTTTTTTTCACCCTCCTAGTCAAGGCAAAGAACCTTGACGTCCTTTTTCACCCTCCTGGTGATGGCAGAGTACCTGATCTACTTTGCAGATCTTCTCTCAGGAGTCTTAAAGAAAGTAAGGCAGAAGTTTAAAGAGCAAACAAGAGATCCTCACCTTTGGGCAACCTTGTGAATCCCTCACAATTTCCTCTGACAAGATCTCTTACTCTCCACTCCCAAATACTTTCCTTTTCACTCAAAAGAGAAATTTGTAACAAAAAGATTGGTAGATAGTTTTTAGGACTTATTATATAGAAACTTCATAAAACATTGTTCAAAAATTGAAATTTCCAAGTCAAATGAAGTCAGATAGTACAGTACGATCGTGGATCATCTGTACGAATCGTTCAAATATTAAGGGATGATTTGGTATGAATAATATTTCATGCATTGTTTGTCATCTGTATGATTTTATATTGTCTGGATGAATAGTTCAGTCAGTAGAGGTCCCTTGTGCTCGACTTTCCCCTCATCCTTCCTCTTTGAGGATGAGGGGTGCCCAGGCTGAGTTTTCATTGCCCACTACTCATTAGGTTTCCATTTTCGTCCGGCTATCTCACCCTGAGACTGCTGAGCAGACCCCGATGCTCCCTACTTCAGTAGCTCTTGCCCTTCCAGTCCAATCAATTAGTACGGATGTAGCATCTTCTTCCACCTCCATCCTCAGGAGAAGGGCTCAGAGGAACAGGAACATAAGGTTGCACTTAGCGGCATTTGAGGTAGTAGCACAATATATGGCAGTTTCAGTGGCTCATCAAGTGCTTGTCCAGCAGAGGGTGGTTCCCTTGTAGCGGGAGCCACGCTGACCTACAATTGTCCACACTCCAGATGTTGTTGTAGCACCTGAGATTGATGTCGTCCAGGGAGGTCGCTTCTCCCCACTAGTGTATAGTGGTGATGAGGAGGATGCCATTCCCATAGCGGTGGCCCCTCCTGTCCCCACTACTCTTCCACGTACCCGAGTCCCTAGGGACAGTGTTACTAGGGCCCTCACTTAGAGGATCCGAAGTATTATTCATTCGGTGTGCGGTAGAGGCCATGTTAGCGAGGAGAGGTTACTCCACCAAATCTCTCAGGTACACGCTCAGTTACAGAGGCAGCCTGTCAAACAGAGTTACCATTGGCAAAGAGGACGACCGCCACGCCACAGTTAGACCCTAGTCCGACACCCCTATATTTGTACGATGCCCACGTCATCATGGACATCACCCGAAGCAGGATTTTGTTCGACCCCAACTTAGTTTAGTGGTTGTTGTTCCACCCCCACAGTTGGATGTTGCTACTGGGTCCCGTCATAGTACATGGGTTTGGAGGCGTCGGCAAGTGGACCGACCTATCAAGATAGAGCAAATGGTTGGGATGATTCAGTGTGTTGATACGTTTCCTTCAGGATCAGTGGCAGTTTCGATGAGTTGTGATGATACAACAAAGGTTGAGGATGGTACCCCAGCTCAAGTGGAGCTAGTTTCTGTTCCTAGTCTCCTTAGGGTCTCCTCTCCTATGGTTCCATACATTAATGCCCTTTATCAGACCTTCTCCAGTGAGGACATACTCAGAGAAGAGTCAGACGAGGACATCCCCGTCCACAGTGTTTATCTGGTCACGAGATGAGGTACATGTTTGATTGAAAAGTTATGTAGTTTTGAAAGGTTAATTATCTTTGTGAATAATTTAAAAATTGACATTTAAATTTTAATCCTGAAATTAAACATCCATTAGTGATGATATACTACCTCAAAAGGTAAAAATAAAATCTCCTAATGGTTCAAATTTAGAATTACAAATCTGATCCTGAATATCATAACTAGATTCAAGAGGGAACCACATATAATCCCAAAGGATCAAAATAAAGTTAAGTCAAATATCTGGCTACGATAATCTGGATAAATTACTGTTGATTTCATATTCAAAATTATATTAATAAATAATACATCATCTCGAAGGAATAAATGCCACCTTCCTTGCCTGAGAGAACCTTGAGAGAAAGAGAGAGAGAGATTGGGAAAGAGAGAGGATCTTGTGAGGGGGAGTTTGTGAGGTGTTCACAAAGATCGCTCCAAGTAAGGATCTGAGTCATCTTCTCTAGTCGTTGTCTCTTGTCTTGTTAGTGTCTCTGTGGTAGGATCGTCCGCAAGAAGTTCCAGGTTCTCTGCATGTTTTAGGAGGAAGCGAAAGGAATCCAAGTTCTCTGCTTGCTTCAGGAGGAAGCGAAAGGAGTCCAGGTTCTCTGCCTGCTTCTGGAGGAAGCGAAAGGAGTCCAGGTTCTCTGCCTGCTTCAGGAGGAAGCGAAAGGAATCCAGGTTCTCTGCCTCATCGGGTTGGTGGAAAGGACTTTTATATAAGCTTCTTCCGCATTACTGTGGGAGCATAAGGAGAGTCACTTAGTGTTAGTGCAATACCCAGAGGGGAGGCTTCGGGGAGTGGACGTAGGTCAAGTTGACCGAACCACTATAAAATCTGGTGTGTTCTTTCTGATTATCTTTCATATTTATTTTTCTGTTGATGATCATGGGATTGTTATTATTATTCTATTATTATTGAACATCTACACATCATCGCAAAATTATAATTATTTTAAAATATTTAAAAAAGATTTTTCTAAATCATTTTTGCTCACGAATTTTTAAAATAACCAATTCAACCCCCTCTTGGTTAGCCTCGGGACTAATTCACAAGGGCTTAACATCCCTAACAAACTTTCAATAATCAATATTATCAACACATGCTGGATGATCCTAGCATTTTTATTTAAGGTGTGCACACGAGGTTGATGATAGACTGAAGGTGTACCTCTAAGAGTTTGATTTATAATGGACCAATCAAAATCCTCTCTTGATGTCATAGTGTTTGTCGTTACACCTTAAGTTCTAAGATATAGGTATGTTCTTAAATCCTCCTTAGTTATTTCTACCCTTTGTTTAAGTACAAAACAAGACATTTTAGTATGGTTATCTTTTACCCTTAGATTTGCTAGAAAAAGGTAAAAGATATCAGAGTGAAAGGCGCGGATTATAGTGAGAATGAAGGAAAACTGAGTGGAATTGAATAGAGGCATTATTGAGAAATTGATGTATTCTTGGACCAGAAGACGAGAAGGTGTGATATTTGCCTTGATGAAGCAGTCATAGGCATTTTCATTCTCTTTTGAAAGAAAGTTTTCATCAACTTGACTCGAACGAGAAGAAGAGCCTCTTGAGTGTCGAGCTCGTTTGCTGCTAATGCTTGCCAGTTAGTGATTGAAAATAATAAGGTTTGAAAGCGAAAGGGATGGTGACAAATTCAAAGAATGGCTCTCAAAGTAAAGAAATCGGGCTTGATCATACAGCATGATATAGGGTTCGTACGTACGATCATTACATCATACAGTACGAAAAAATTTTCATACAGACGAAAGGAAACGGTTGAAAATAGTTATGTTGATGAAACAACTTTTCATAAACACAATTTACCAGAAGTCATATCGTACAACGTTTTGACCAAACTAGTCGAACAGAAGAACACTTATTCATCCGGGATGATCAGGTAATAATGTTAATACCTAACGGTTGAGATCGTCCACATGCAATCTAACAACTAGATCGTATAGACAAACTATTGGTTATACAAATAATCTTTAACAATGGATCATACCCGCCTCATTCGTATAGATGAAAAATTACTGATTGTACAGACGATGAAGTCATCGTACAGTACGATATACCAAAAAAACACATTTTTCTCTGTTTAACTCAGAAAAAATATCATGTAAGATCTATTAAAATTTGTACAGTACGAAAGTGGTTTATATAGTACGAATGGAAAAGGAACTTAAGATATGATAAATAAGGCTCTTTTCCAAAAATAAATCAACCAAGATCTGTGAGGCACAAAAACGAAAACAAACGATAATACAAATGAGAAAATAAAAATAAGATGGAGGAAAAATCAACCATTAATTAAATACAAATAAAGAACAACCCATAAACATCAACATATATGAAATACATTACACATGCAATTTATAGAATTTCAATTATTAAGCATGAAGATTAATAACACCCAACTGGTTCTTAAGGTGCTAAAAGTATCAAAAGCCAGTAGTTTTATGACAATGTCTGCAAGTTGATTTTCAGTTGCTACATGATGTAGCTCTATTTCTCCTTTGGTGACATGATCCCTAATGAAGTGATGTCTAATATCTATATGCTTAGTCCTGAAGTGTTGGATAGGATTCTTTGAAATGTAAATGATACTAGTATTATTACAGAAAATTAGAATAGTGCCAATTAAAAAACCTAAGTCCACTAGTTTTTATTTTAACCATAGAACATATGCCACACAACTCCCCAAGGCTATGTATTCTGCTTTAGCTGTAGAAGGAGCTACTAAATTTTTTTTTTGCTAGACCAAGAAACCAATGAGTTCCCTATAAATTGACAAGTCCCAAAAGTAATCTTTCTATCAACCCTACACTCTGCAAAATCTGAATCAAAATATTCAATGATTTCAAAAGAAGTGTTGTGCCTAGGATACTAAATTCCTAAGTTTTGAGTTTTTAAAAGATATCTCATTATTCTTTTAACAGCAGTCAAGTAAGATTCTTTTAGATCAGCTTGAATTTAGCACACAGACAAACACTAAATATGATATCAGGTCTGCTTATAGTTAAATAAATTAATGATCCAATCATCCCTCTAAATTTCTTTTGATCAACAGATTTGCCTTAGAATCCTTATCTAACTGACTTGAGGAATTCATGGGAGTACTTATTGGTTTAGCTTTATTTATTTCATACTTTTTAAGGTTGTCCTTAATATATTTTTATTGACTAAGAAAGGTGTCATCCTCTTTCTGCTTTATGCTAAAACCAAGAAAGTAACTCAAATCTCCCATCAAAATCATTTCAAATTCACTACACATTATTTTTGAAAAATTATCACAAAGATTTTTATTGGTGGATCCAAATAAGATATCATTAACATATATTTGAATAATGAGTATTTTATCTCCTACTTTTTTAAGAAGAGAGTGGGGTCCACACTTCTTTTAACAAATAATCTTTCTAGTAGGAATGTGCTTAGCCTTTCAAACCATGCCCTAAGTGCCTATTTTAGTCCATACAATACCTTCTTCAATTTAAACACATGATTAGGAAATTTAGAATTTTTAAAACCTAGAGGTTGCTCAACATAAATATTTTCTTTAATCACCTCATTAAGAAAGACACTTTTAACATCCATTTAAAATAATTTGAATCCTTTAAAACAGGTAAAGGCTAAAAGCACCCTAATTGCTTCAAGTCTGGCTACAGGGGAAAAAGTCTCCTCAAAACTAATTCTTTCTATTTAATTGTACCACTTTGCCATTAATCTTGCCTTATTTCTAACCACTACACCTGAATCATTCATCTTTGTTATGATTTGTGTAAATCTGTTCGTTCAAGAAAATTTTGATACAAATTATTTTTGATGATTACAAAAGCTTATTATTTATTTTATTCTTCTCCTAACATATATTGGAGTTTCTTTTTATGTACAGTAAAATGTTTTTTAGGATATTCACACTCCAGATTGTTGAAGACTTCAAAGTCATTTATTAATGTTTACTGAAAGTGAAGTCTGTATTTCTTTTTTTTTTTTTGAGTTTGAGAAAGTGTGATTGTAAGTTGGATAACTGTGCACACACACACAATGGGGGAGTATAACAACAACAACAACATCAAGCCTTTATCCCACTACGTGGGGTCAGCTACATGAATCCTTTTTCTCCATTGAATCCATTGCTACACAATGGGGGAGTAAAAACTTAAATTTTAGAACTGATCATACAGTACGATATTGTATTGTATGGGATGATCTGTATTACATGTCCTCAACAACGAACCTATCTAGCTTGAAAATATTTCTAAGTTCAGTTCGTACAGTACGAAATATGATTCGTATAGAAGGTTTTGTGGCACGAACGGCTCTGTTTTTTATTCATACTGGTTCGTACGGGATGAATCGTTCATTTTTGAACTATTCGTATAGTATGAAATATGGTTTGTACAGAAGGTTTTGTGGTACGAACGGCTCTATTTTTGGTTCGTACTAGTTCATACGGGACGAATCGTTCATTTTTTGAACTATTCGTACAGTACGAAATATGGTTCGTACAGAAGGTTTTATGGTACGAACGGCTCTATTTTTGGTTCATACTGGTTCATACAGGACGAATCATTCATTTTTGAATTATTCGTACAGTACGAAATATAATTCATACAGAAGATTTTATGGTACGAATGGCTCTGTTTTAGGTTCATATGGGATTGTACGAGACGAATCATTCAATGATTTGAACTATTGTATAGTACGAAGATCGATCGTACGGGATGATCGGGACGCATGAAACTTAAAAAATTTAGTTTTTGGACAATTTTTCTTATCCTTAGTATTTAAGGACCTTTAAACTGACTTGTAGGAAGATGCTTCTACGAATTTCTTCTTTAGAGTGGAAAGGAGAGTAAAAAGGGAGAGTGTTTGAGAGTGAGGTGTGTGAGATCCTTGGAGTGAAAATTGTGAGGGGATTCACAAGGTTGTCGAATAGTAAGGATTTCATTATTTATACTTCAAATCACTTCCTTATCTCCTTGAAGACTCTTGAGAGAAGATCTTTGAAGAAGGTTCGGTTCTCTGCCGTCACCAGGAGGGTTAAAAAGGACGCTTAGTTCGCTGCCATCACCAGGAGGGTAAAAAAGGATGCTTGGTTCTCTGCCATCACCAGGAGGGTGAAAAAGGACGATCGGTTCTCTGCCGTCACTTGGAGAGTGAAAAAGGACGTTGGTTCTCTGCCGTCACTTGGAGAGTGAAAAAGGACGTCGGTTCTCTGCCACACAGAGTTGCTGGAAGAGAGTTTGTAAAGGCTTCTCCGCCTTGCTGTGGGGGCAAAAGGAGAGTCACTTGAGTTTAGTGTAATACCTAGAGAAGGAGTCTCTATGGAGTGGATGTAGGTCGTGTTTAAGCGAACCATTATAAATTTTGGTGTTTTTTATTCTTACTTTTTACTTTTTTGCACTGTTACTTTTATGCATTTTACTTTTCTGTGGTTGAATTTCTGAATTGAAAAAGTATTGTAAATCACTCTGTTCGTACTGTACGAAGGTAGATCGTACTGTACGATTTGCATTAGTTTTTAAAATAAAAATTTTTCAAAATTCAAAGAGAAATTTTTAAAAGGACCAATTCACCCCCCTCTTGGTTAGCCTAGGGACATAAGCAATATGTCTAATAACCTATTCGGACTTTCAATCTTATTTTTGAAAACCCACTTAGTTCCAACAACACTTTGATCTTCAAGTCTCTTTACCAATTCCCAAATATCATTTCTAATAAATTGATTCAACTCTTCTTGCATGGCTAGAATCCAAAATTTATCAAAAAGTGCTTAATTTATATTATTGGGTTCAATCATTAAAATAAAAGCTAAGTGGTTAACTTCTTTGCTCAATCTAGCCTAGTTCTAACATCTTCACTCGGCTCTCCTAAAATCAGTTCTTTAGGATGACTTTTGGAATATTTCCATTTCTATGCAATAAATTTTTTGTTTTAATCTTTTTTTCAAGATTTGCTTTTTCAATTCCTTGTGACATTTCTTCAACTTCTTCTTCTTCCACCTAGACCCTAAATTATCATATTCATCAAAAACTATATGAGTGTTATCCTTAACTATCAAAGTTCTTTTGTTATAAACTCTATAGGATTTGCTAACACTAGAATATCCTAGAAAAATTCTTTCATCAGATTTGGGATCAAATTTTTTTAAAGGAGTTTTACCATTATTATGAATAAATACCTTACATCCAAAGACATGCAGATGTGAGAGGTTAGGTGTTCTTCCCTTAAGAAGTTTATAGGGTGTCTTATTCAACTTAGATCTAATGTTCACCCTATTCAGAATATAACAAGTTGTACTAACTATTTTAGCCCAAAAATATTTAAGAAGTGAATATTCAGCCAACATGGCTCTAGCGGCTTCTATCAATGTTCTGTTCTTTCTTTCAACAACCCCATTCTGTTGAGAGGTCCCAAGAGCTGAAAAATTATGATCTATTCCTTACTCTTTACAAAAAATTTAAATTTTTTATTTTCAAATTCTCCTCTATAATCACTTTGAATTGTAAGAATTTCACATCCTGGCTTCCTTTGAATTCAAGTAGAAAATTTTCTAAGCTCATCAAATAATTTACTCTTATGTGATAAGAATCTAATCCAAATGAATTTTGAATAATCATCAATAATTACATACCCAAAAACTTTTCCTCCTATACTTACAGTGCTAACCGATCCAAAAAGATCCATGTGAAGGATTTCTAATGATTTGCTAGTTCTAAGATCCTTAGTTGAATGAAAGGAGAATTTGACTTATTTTCCTAATTAACATGCATCACAAAAGTGATCCTTAATGAAGTCTAATTTGGATATACCTCTAACCAATTCTTTCTGGGTAATCTTCCTAAGATTTTTCATGTTTGTATGATAAAGAATTCTATGCCATAACTAACATTCACCAGAGATAGAAATTTTTTCATTCTTGTTGAACTTACCCTTATTCCAATGCTGACGTCTCCATTACTTTCTTTTTAGAAAACTGTTGAATTACTTAGTCATGAGTGCAATATCTTCTTCATCCTCGGGCATTAAATGATCACTTTCTGAATCATCCACTTTCAATGCAATATTCTTCTCCTTCTGCCTGTCACCTGCATCAATCTATCTTTGACTCACTCCTTGCTCGTAAGCAATCGGTGATCCAAGAAAATTATCAATAGAATATACATTCAGATCTTTTGACTCAATTATGGTAGTAATCTTTGCATCATAAGTAGTACATAAATAATATAGGATTTTATTTACTTTTTGGGAATTAGTTAGTTCTCTACCTGAAGTATGCAATGAGGTAACAATCTGAATAAAACATATATACATATCAGAAATTGATTCATTCAGTTTCATATGAAATAGTTTATAGTCATGTAATAAAATATTCAACCTGGATTATTTCACCTCATTTGTCCCTTCATAAGTTATATAAAGTCTATCCCATATTTCTTTTCCAATTTTTTAAGTTGAAATACATATATAGTCTTCTGATTTCAATACACATAAAAAACTATTTAAATATTTAGTATTTAGTTGTACTAATTCCCTTTCTTCTACAGTCCAATCAGCAAATGGTGTTTTAATTCTAATGCCATCTACAAATCTAGTAGGTGCAATATAGCCTTTCTTTAGTAACATCCACATGTGATAATCAAGTGATAAGAGAAAAGTAGATATGTGAATTTTTCAGAAATCAAAATGAACGTTACGAATAAAGGTGGTCTAGTGATCGAATATCCTTCAGCAATATTTTAGTTTCCAAAATTAACCATGATCAATTTTTAAAAAGTAGTCTAAACTTTAATTTTTGAAATAGGCTCTGATACCACTTGAAAGTTCATGTAGATTGTTAAACCTAATAGAATTATCTCAAGGCTAACCAAGAGGGGGGTGAATTGGTCAATTAAAAAAATTTCTTGAAATTTTTTAAAATCATTTCTAGAAATTTTAATTAATGATCTTAAATTTGTAGTTGTTTAAATATAATTATCACAAAAAAAACTTTCAACCACAATAATTTAATGTGTAGAAAAATAAAATACAGGAAAAAGTAAAGGAATAGAAGAACACCAAATTTTTATAGTGGTTCAGTCCAAACTAGACCTACGTCCACTCCCTTGAGACTCCTTCTCTAGGTATTGCACTAAACACAAGTGCCTCTCCTTTTGCTCCCACTACAAAGTGGAGAAGCCCTTACAAAAACTCACTTCCACCAACCCGATGCGGTAGAGAATCATCATCCTTTTTTATTCTTCTGGTGAAGGCAGAGAACTGTCATCCTTTTTCACCCTCCTAGTGAAGGTAGAGAACCCACATCCTTTTTTACCCTCCTGGAGAAGGCAGAGAACCTTGATGTCCCTTTTCACCCTCCTCGTGAAGGCAGAGTACCTGATCTACTTTACAGATCTTCTCTCAAGAGTCTTCAAGGAAGTATGACAAAAGTTTGAAGAACAAACAAGAGATCCTCACTTTTGGAAAACCTTGTGAATCCCTCATAATTTCCTCTTACAAGATCTCTTACTCTCCACTCCCAAACACTCTCCCAAAACACACTCCTTTTCACTCAAAGAGAAATTCGAATTAGAAAGATTGGTAGACAGTTTCTAGGACTCATTATATAGAAACTTCATAAAAAAATCATCTAAAAACTGAAATTTTCAAGGCAAACGAAGTCAGATTATACAGTATGATTATGGATCATCTATACGAATAGTTCAAATATCGAGGGATGATTTGGTACGAATAATATTTCATACACTGTTAATCATCTATATGATTTTAGATTGTTTGGACCAACAGTTCAATTTTGTCTGGATGAGCTGGTACGAAGCAAATTTCGTACACTGTCAGTCATCTGTACAATTTTAGTTCTTTTGGACGAACAATTCAATTTTGTATGGACGATCTTGTATGAAATAATTTTCATATGCTGTCATTCATTTGTATGATTTTAGATCATCTGGACGAATAGTTCAATTTCGTCTGGACGATTTGGTACGAACTATATTTTTTACACTGTTAGTCATTTGTACGAACTAACATTGTATAGTATGAATAGGGTATTTCAAAAAGTTTTCAATTTCAATTTTAATTCTCTACCCCTGTGTGTGTGTACAGTTACCTAATTACAATCACACTCACTCAAACTCAAGAAAAAAAAATTTACTGACTTCATTACATGAAATTCTATTCTACTCTATCTTGAAGTCTTCAACAGTCTGGCGTATGATTTCCCTCAAATGTTAGTACACAAAAAAACAAACAGAAATATATCCAATGTATGTTAGGAAAATAATAATAATATCAGAACAATAATATTTTGTTATTATTAAAAAATCACATAACACACAACTCAATCCTGATTTCTAAGTTGCAACACTGTCATCCCAAGACACTCCAGACTTCTTTCTTAATTCTTGAATGTGATTCCAAACACTTCTTTAAAATCTAATCTTATTCTTGCATTGCTCTGTTGTGACCTTAGTACCAAACTTCTCTTTACTTTTGAGTAGTACCTTGATAAATTGTATTTTTTAAGCCATTAGCACTTCTCATGTTAGCATCAACATACTCACGCATTATATGTAATAACCCAGATATCTATTCGGGTTTTAGACTCCATAAAAAGTATTTTCTCTTCTTAAATTTTGTACTTAATGTGCTAGATGGACCTCGTGAGTCCATTAATCATGCAAATAACCATTTCAAACCTTGAAAATTCCTTCTAACTGCCATTTATAATCATCTTACAATTAGATAACATTACGAAATTTAATAAGAAATGTCTACCATCGTAACAAAGCAGCAATATCTAATATATTATAAACATCATGTTTATTCAATATTCCTAAAAAGAAAATTTAACATATGAGGGGATGAGAGAAATCAAGAAGATGATATATTCAAATCATTAATGATTGAAATTATTTCAGAGCTTGGCAGACTATTGAGGGTTGTTGGATTCTTTCCCAAAACTCTCTCACAATATGATATATAGTAAAGATTGAAATGAGAGAAAACAAGCCTTATAAAAGTCTATATAATATGAGAATTTTATTTTAAAAAATCAGATAAACATCTATATTATATTTTATCATCTTTACGATATTGAATCTACTAATGGACATAAAATCTATCTACACTAGCAAATTCTAAGAGCATGAAATTTCTTGAAAAGATCTATGAACAAAGGAAAATAAGAAAAATAAAGACAGAGAAATATTAACTAGAAAGCAACAAAAATACTTATTTTTTGTTGCTGCACCAGTGAAAACACTTAATTTTTTAAAGAAAGTTTTGACCTAAAATAGTAAAAAATTATTTCAGGAGTCATTATAAGTCCAAATCACAAATCGTCTTCACCAAAATATATATAATATAGTGCTTTAATTACTCTACTTTTTTCATAATTTTTGGGCATGGATGAAATTTCTTAGGAAATTGGCACATATCGGGTTTTTAGGGATGTCAAGTGTCCATTTTGCAACCGATTTCACCAGAATTTTTTAAATAAAATTAGTTATTTTATGGATATTTTTATAATTTTTGGAATACCTAAAAGAATTTTTATGAATTTTATGCTAAAATATTAAATAATTTGACTAATTATTTAATATTTTAATATAATATCTAATTCCACTTAATTATATATATTAAATGACATTATAAAAAAACATTTTTACTTCCTATTTCAGTTAACAAAGGGGGCTTAGGAGGAAAAAATAAGATAAAGATTGTAGAAAGAAGGAGAAAAGCCTGGTTTTGGTCGATTTCGAGCCGGTTTTTGTCCGTTAGTCCAGTTGGAAAACTTGTTCGTCTCTAGATTGGTCACAATTCATCTGTCTCAATTTTAAAAAATATAAAGTTTTTATCTAATTTTTCGATCAAATTACTATTTCTATTAGCAAAAAATATTGATAACTTTACACTGGTCAAACTTTCACCACATAACTTTTTATTGAATAGAATATTTTCTAGAAATATTATAATAGGGGTTTTGAAATTTGTAGGATTTTATTGAATGAAAAATTATCTAGAAGTTAAAAAATAGTGTTGTAGTATAATAGAAGCTTTAAAACATTAGTTTACACAATCTTTGGTAATTTGGCTATTTTTTGAAAATATGCATTTTTATCTAGTAGGATTTTCTGTTGTCTACCATTATAGAAAACCATTTAATTTTAACACATGCTCAATTACTCTTTAACTGCTATAATAAGATGATATATGTGCATATGTGATCAAATTATATCTGTTGGGAGCTATAAGAGGCCAAAATCTTTTAAGATTCTATATATGTCATAGAATATTTTGATGCCTATAAGGCACGTTCTGATGGTTATAAGCCATATTCTAGTGCCTACAGGTATATTTTGGTACCCTAAACCCTATTGTTATTTAAATAATTGGATAATTGTTATGCTCTTAGTATATTTCAGTATAGTGATTTATTATATAGCATTTAACCACTTTTAAATATTCATCAAAATGTTTTTAAATAAATTTGATAATTTAGATCGGATTGTGTGGCCTGCTATGTTGTTGTAGCTCACTATTATTTTACTTCTAATTTTCAAGCTTTGGAAATGGGAAGGAGATTGTGGATTAGTAGTTTAGGATTAGATCCGAGTTTATAGATATTTCTCAAATTTATTTTTTGTATAGTCGTGGCTAGTTTATTATTCAGTTCTATAGCTTCTACATACAGCTATGTATTGTAATGTAGATACATTCTAATGAAATCAAAGAAATCTTGTGGATGAGTTTATTTTCAGTATTTATATATTTTAGTAATTCAATACTCTGTAGTTTATTTTATATGAATATTGAAAGAGAATCTGAAACATTTCAAAACTAGATTTTAGGATTAGCCTATCATAGCTTAACATGATAGGACTTGTCCTAGTCGGGTTGGATTGTGACAACAGCTCTCATAAAGTAGCTTTATAAGAAAGTAGAAGGAGAAGAAATAAATGAAGAGAGTTGTAAAGAGAATAATGTGCTAATCCTTGTTTTTAAAAAGGGGGAGAAGAATGCAAATAAATAAGGTGCCAATTCAGCTTTTGCTGACTAGCAATGCTTCACGAGTTGTCAAGCACCTGCTAAACCTAACGCCAGAATAAATCCTCTGTCTCCGCTTTGGAACATAAATCCAATCCTAAAATTTCACAAATTGACGGGATTTGGCCAAAGAAGCGTACAGAAAGGAGAAAGATAGTTAACTTCACAACGAGCGAGCTCCTGTAGTTTCTTCTGTGACTTCTGATCCAAGAGGAAGGAAATGTCGTCGAAGGGGTGAAGTCGAACAACAAGAAGGAATCAATGAAGCAACTTGGGCAAAACTCTACCTCACACGAGAAACGATGATAGGTTTTGTGACAATGTAGAGGAAATAATGATGGTTCCCATAACAATGGAAGAAGAAATGTTGGTGTGAAACAGATTTCTTTCTCTTGCCTGTGCCCGTAAATTCCATATTCGTTCAAATTGGACGATTTTACTTTAGGCAGAGAATAAACTAACACAAAGAGTTTAAAATATATTTAAATTTTATTTCATTTTACTCCATGTCAAATTAAACATACAAAAAATTAAGTTAATTATATTTGATTTAATTTACACTTTACTTCCAAACAAATAACCTCTAAATTTATACTTAAAGTTCTAAACTAGCCGAAGGGGTTGAGATGCCTATCATCATTTAGGCCTCGTTTGTTTCAGCTTTTTTTTTCCATTTCTGTTTAGAAAAGGAGAAATTATTTCTTGGTCGTTGTTTGGATGGGACGCTTATATAGAAATGCTTTTTAAGGAACTTTATTTTTCTTCTGTTTTCACAAGCTTTTTGATATTTGCTTCTCCATTAGAAAACTTCATTCCCTTAACCATTGTTTCTAAAACTACCTTTATACAAAAGGAGAGGAAGAACCAAACGAAGCCTTAATAAGTATTAGTGTATTACTGATTTTTTTTTATTTGATCGGAACAACCCGTTGTTGTTCCACTGGGGTTTGCTTTTGCTGTTCGGTTTTGCTAGGGGTGTCAATTTAGATCAATGGGTCAGGTTCGGGTCGAACCCAATTTGACCCGGCCATAGAATGGTTGACACTAACCCAACTCAATTTTGCAAATGGGTCAGATTCGTCAACCCGGATCCAACCCGTGCGGGTTACGAGGTTGACCCAACCCGACCTGCAAAATATGAACTATGAACACCGAACGGTCCGAACAGGCGAGACCAGCCAGAGCGGGTTGAGACTGAGGCTCAGTTTGTTTCAGCGTTTTTTTACCTTCTCCGTTCAGAAACGGAATAATTTTTTTTTGCCAGATGTTTGTTTATGACACTTTTGCAGAAATGCTTTTTAGAGAATTGTATTTTTGTACTGTTTTAAAAAGTTTTTGATATCTCTTTCTCCTTTTGAAAACTCCAATTTCTTAAACAACAGTTTTAAGACCGTCTTTTAGAAAAGGAGCAGGACAACCAAACGAAGCCTGAGGGCGGCATGGCGGTTTGACGCGTAGGAGGATATACGACGGTGCGCCCTTTGCCGGAGCGGCCACCCGATTGCGACCTGCGGCTGCCGACAGTGCCGAGTGCCGAACTGCCGATTGCGAGTTGCGACCTAAGAGGCTGCGACCTACGGCTGCCCGTGCTAGAGCGGCGTGCACGGCAGGCTAATACGACGGCGACCGGTGACTCGACAAGACGCGAACGACCTGACGTAACCGGCGCTTGCTTGACGGCTAACGCGACGCGACTGGGGAGTCGGGACACGACTAGAGGTGCTGAGGCAGTAAAGTTCCCAAGTCAACCCAACTCATTTTTAAATAGGTCAAAAATTTAAATCAAAATCCAACCCGTTTGTTTGAGGTGGACTTTGAACGAGTCGCTAACAATTTCTTTCGCCTCTTTGGACGACGTTCCCAACGACGTTCTTCCCGTTGGATCGGAAGCACCGACGGGAGCTCGCTCCCTGCGAAGGTAAACATCTTTGCTCCCTTTTGCGCGCTTCTTCTGCCAAATCCCGTAAATCCGCCTAACTCTGGGATTTAGTAAATCCGGGATTCACGGAAAAAAAAGGGAAACGGAGGATTTTTGGCGTGAGATTTAAGATGTCCTCAAATTCCGTTTGGCGGTATTTAACATAAATCCTGTATCGATCAGCCCAATTCAACGATAGTAATTTTTTTTTCTGGAAGCTTGTTTGAAGGAAATTCACGATAATCGATGGGGAAGCTAAGGATCAAGAGCGCTCCAAGCAACACGATACCTCTCTTGAACGGCGAAGTGAGTATGTTTTAGGGTTTAAAGTGCGATCTTTACTAGTAAATGTAATGGCTTTCATTTTTCTTCGATTTGATAAGTGTGCTTTTTTCTTTTGTTTTTTAGTCGTATTGCTGTAGGGTCTTGCTTGATCTGACTTTTTGTTGGATTTTATCTGATTCTTGAATTATTGTGGGTGTTGCTGTGTTCAAGATGAGATAAATGGAATTAATTTAATAACTTTCCTTTGTTGTTTAGTTGCTTAATTTTACGGCACTGCCTTTGTCGTAGTTTTATTTGTACTTCAATGAATTGTCTGCCTGTTGAATAGCTAAAGATCAAGAGAAATGTAAGCAGGTAAGTTTCTTCTGGGGTTGGTTTCAGGTGAGATCTTTTTGAAGAAAGTATTTCGACTTGATCTGTATTTTTGTGAGCGGCCCTGTTAAAGGATTTTCTTATTTTTATTTTTTTGCGTTGTACTGTCTTGTGTGATTCAACCCTAAACCCTATTTTATTTGAATCTTGAATTATTGTGTGTATGTGTGCTTTTTTTTTCAGTTTTGGATGTTCGCTGTATTTGATTCACGTGAAATTATGATTCAGATTGAAGGATGGAATAATTGTGTTGGGAATTGTTTCCTATGTTATTCTTTCGTCACTACTTAAAGATTTTTTTTCATGTAGTTGGTAATTGATTAATTTGATAAAAATTCCTTTTTGATACTTCTATTCAAAGTTCAAAGAAATGTCTGCTTGTTGAACGGTCATAAGTAGCACTATGTGGTTGAATTAGGTTTAAGGTTTAGTGGTTTACACTAGAAAAGAAGTTTGCGTTAGGAAAAAATTGGCTTAGGATATTATGACAAAAGTTTACTTTGAGATGATTGTAAGGATGAATTTCAAAACTGTTGGATTTACTTTTAGTTGATTGTAAGATAAATTTTGATTGATTCATATGGACGACACTCATCTCAAAGCAAATCTAACGCCTCGAGTCCAATCCTGGCCAAATTTGTGGTATCTGACCCAAAATTTTTTGAGCTCATTATGTACTTGGCTTTGTATGATTTTATATAGTAATCATTTTCCTCCTAAGCTTTGACAATGTTTAAATGGTGGTGGTGCTGAGCAAGGTTATTTTTGTGTGTGATTTTCTGAGCTATTCATTTATATCTAAATTAAATCAGATTCACAACTTGAGTCATGCTGTTGGTTCGGTTATGAAGACTTTGGCTTTCTTTATTTTCCTTTGTGTTTAGAAATGTTATGAATCACTGTTTGATTTGGGAAGGCTATGCTATGATTATCTGTAAGCAAGAAATGGATTCATATTTTAAAGTGATAGCTAATGACATTTTTCATTATTAGGAATCATCAAGCCACCTCGTGTCTGACCTTGAGCATGGCGATGCAGTACAGGTGATGATGTTTTCTGCTGTTCTCAATCATCCCTTGTGTTTTTCAAATTCTCTCAGCTGTAGAGCTTGGGTGATTTAACTGATATTCTTTCGGTTACATATTTTACTTCAGCCAGCAAATATTGGGTTTTGTAGAGTTCTAAGGTTGGTAAGTGGATGGCATTTTTCACTATTTCCCTGTATATATTTAAAATATTGACCTATCATAAGTATGCAGGCAAAGCCAGATGCAGGGAAGCTAATTATTGCCACTATAGCATTGTTGATTGCATCTACAACCAATATTTTGATTGTAGGTATTCCTATACATTGAGCTCCATTTCTTCTTCTTTTGTTGAGATTCATTTCTAGCTAAACATGCATTGATCACCATTTTCCAGCTTGAATATCACATATTTGTTAATAAAAAATAGTACAGCATAGTGCAAAGTTCAGTAGTCATAATGTATAGCCTGATGCATTTTGTTTTAGCAATAGTGCAAAACTTTTAAAAGTCATGAAGAGTTTATAAAAAAAGTTAAAAATATAAAAGAAAAATATCCAAACACAAAAAAAAGGCATTATCCATGTCATAACATATTAAATATGTACATTAAGGCATGTGTAAATTTTCGAGTATCATATAAATTTAATAATGATATCATAGGAGTTTATGACATGTATAATTCATGTGAAGGCTATTGAGTTGTGGGAATAGAAAGGTTAAGCAATAAGATTGTGTAATAATGCCAATCAATTTGATTTGGATATGACTAAGTATCAATTCCTTTCCAAAATAAATTAATTGAAAATTGAAATCACGTCAATCTTTTGTCAAATATATTTGATCCACAACTTAAATCTTTAATCTCTTAGTTTATGCATTCGAGTGTTCAGTTTAATAACAAATGATAGATAAGTGATAAAAGGATAAATAATGAATAGAGTTTAAAGGGGATATAGATAAATATCAAACCTTTTAGCAATAATTATAAATTACAACTTGAGCATGATATGTGTTCATTTTTAAAAAGGATGCATAGTTTACTTATCATATCTAATTATATTAACACTATTAAAGGTGCTTCTTAGATACTCTTATCCATAAGCTAAAAAGTAAATAAGTTCATACTAGAAGTGGCTAGTTATTTTGGCGGGAGGAAAAGTTTTGGTAGATTAGAGAATTTATGTGACTTAAAAAATGACAGGCAGATGATAACATAATAAATCATGAATAGAGTTTAAGGTGGAAAATGGTGTATATGGAGAAATATTAAACCCTTTAGTAATTATAATTAATTACAACTTAAGCATAATATTTGTTCATTCTTGAAAAGGTTGTTATAGTTTATTTATCTTTTTTTTTATTATATTCACACTTTTAAAGGTGCTTCCTAGGTACTCATATCCACAAGCCAAAGAGTAAATAAGATTATATTAGAAGAGGCAAGTTATCTTGGTCAGAAGAAAAGTTTTGGGAGATTAAAGGGTTTATCTAACTTAAAAAAGATAGGGAAGTTGGCCATGATATATGGAAAGTCAAGGATTAAACTTGCGCAATTGGGTATTGATGCGTTTTCTGTTTGTAAGGCGAGGAGTATGCTTCAAAATTCAAAAAGTACGTAAAGTGAAAATAAAGGTTCGAAGTAATTTTTTTTGTATAATAACCAAATAATATATTAAAGGATGACATATTAACTTTCTATTGAACTATAGAGTAATAAATTGACATTCATATGAAATATAAATTGTACAAGACGTAAAGTGACAACTAACAAATTGCGTGAAATAGAATTCAAATTCAAATATCACTAGAGAAAAATAAAATTAAATATAGCAATTGCATAAAAATATCATTTAATATAAAGTTCAACTACAACTTTCTTCTTTCTCAGTTCCTAAAGAAAGCTGAAATAGCATGACAATAATTCAGAAGTCATCTACAGTGTAATCATTGAGGGGGTCTTCATTCATCATTGTAATGAATTGCTCTCTTCTCTGTCTCATTACTTGCGGAGTCCAATGCCTCCCAAGTTAAAATAGTATGCTACGGTGGTGGTGGAGGCGGCGAGCAGGAGGTTGTGTTAATCTAGAGGAAGCTATTGTGGCTTGGGGTTGTTTGAATGCGCGATTTGTTCAGGGCTTCAGTTTAGTATTTAGGTAAGTTAATTTTAAAATAAAAATAAGATGAGGTGTACGACCCACATTAGTGAGGCGAGGCATGTCTCTGCCAAATTGAGCTGTATGCTTCTCATAAAAAGCTTGAGGCATATGCCTCAAGGCATTTTTCGCTGGACTTGCGCTGAGACGTTCCTTACCTTTCTCAATTATAACAATGAGGAAAGTATTTCATGGAAAAGAGCATTTATCTCATTTTATGAAAAAGAAGAAAATATATACAATAAGCATAAACTAAGGGTTGCGACATTCCTAATCAGTGCATCAATTGTTTGGAAAAATATGATGAACTGCAAAATAACAGTAAAAGTGACTAGACTTCACAAAGAGCATGCATCAAAATTTATTTGGTTGGACTTACAAGAGAGGATTTGGTTCATGAACAAAGAAACCGCAATCATCTTATACAATAATAGAATTCTCAGTAGTCCTTTCTAAATCCAAGTACACCCTTATTTAACAAATATAAAGAGAGACAAGTCTCATAAGACGAAAGATAAATAATTTATCAGAGATGAGAAGAGAAAGGTAACTTAAAAAAAGATGACTAAGAAAGATGGTTAAACAAATATAAAAAATTACCCGCTTCATAAGTCAAAAAGGGTACCATCATTTCGTTGAGATGATAGTTTAGTCTCTCAAAAATGAACTTCATATTCTCTCTCTTCTCAATTCTTCTTAACTCCATATTCCTCATACATTAGTTTATACATGGCTACCAACCAAATGCAAAGCTACCTACCTCAATTTCAACATTCACATTAGAAGTGGGATGGCTATCTCCCCATGTGATTCATGCATAAATATTAAGTTAATATTTGACACATTTCAAGTTTTTACAGAAGAAGCTTAAAAATTATCTCATTATGTGATCGCATGATCGAGTAAATACATTGCAAAATTTTCTCTTAACTTAATATTGTGATAAAACCTGGATGTCCTCTATGATTCTCCTTTTGAAGTCAAGCACTCTAAGTTCCCATAGCCTTGAAGGGGGGCTTAGCATTGCAAGGTCTCATTCTCATCAAACTTAAATGTCACCTGAGTTGAGTGCCTGTAAGTGACTTGTGTAGAACAAATGTGTCCCAATTTGAAATTGTAACATTTAACATGATTGTGTGATTGCCATTATGTGCCCCTGAAGTAGTCGTATCTGTGGTACAACGTGATTTTGGGACAGGCTGTGCAATGCAAAATCAATCCTCCTAATCATATCCAGAATTTCCCCCCTCAACTTGTGCATTTTTTTTCTATAACCATTTCTTGTAGCCTGGAAGCTAATTTTCTTTTACTTGCCCAAATTGTGTTACTTCATCAAATTTATTGAATCCAATGTATCAACATTCAATGTTGCACTCTGCAGCACATAGAGTCCACAATGCTATATATTTTTAAGATAACCATAATACCCTTACATATTTTAGGAGTATTAGCATCAATAGAGAACCTATGTCTTACAACACTGGGAGTATTTAAGGATATTAGAATCATTCTCAAATCTGGCATATACCTGACTCTTCCCAACAAAAGAATTACGCAAGCAATTGTCCTTAATCAATAGTTACACCCAGCTCCTATTCTCATGAAAATGTCAATAACATTTAGTTGATTGATCATCTACTTATAGCTTAGCAAACAACAGGCAATTTCATCTAAGTGATTTTGTTGCTATTAAATTACATCTAACTGATTTTGTTGCTATTAAATTACATCTAACTGATTTAATAGGTATAGGAAGTAAGTATCCTGTCCCTCAACAACGGAAAAAAAAAGAAACTCTAAGTCTCTGAAAATAAGTGAGAAATAATTTAGGAGAAATGATGAGAGAGAAATAAATTGCTAGAGATAATAAAGGAAGATTAAAGATTAAATAAACTCTATAAATTACCCACTTCAGATAACTGTTGGAAATAAACTTTTTGTGATTTTTTCTTTCTTCTGCTTCTCCTTACATATGATATTTATTGATTTAGAGAAAGCATATGATAAAATTCCAAGAGAAGTGCTCTGGTGAGTTCTTAAAAGAAAAGGATTAATAATGCTTATATTCAAGTCATTAACAATATGTATGCAGGAGCTATTACTTGTGTTCAAACACAAGGTGGTTTCATCAAGTATTTTCCTATTTCAGTTGGATTACATCAAGGATTAGCTTTAGGCCCATATCTTTTTGCTCTAGTCATGGTTGTTCTTACAAGACATTTGCAAGAGGATGTATCATGGTGTATGCTTTTTGTTGATGATATTCTCTTTGTTGATAAGACTAGAGAGGGAGTTGAAGATAAACTTGAACTATGTAGGTCAACCTTAGAATCTAAAGGTTTTTGTTTGAGTAGATCTAAAATTAAATATATGGAGTGTAATTTTAGTATTAATAAATCTAGTGGGGGGATTGTGACTTTGGATGATCAAGTCATTAATAAGAGTGCACATTTTAGATATCTTCGGTCTATTGTTCAAAGTGATGGTGAAATAAATGGGGATATTATTAATAGAATTCAAGTTGGATGGTTGAAGTGGAGGAATGCGTCGGACCTATTGTTTGATAGAGAAATACACCTCAAACTTAAGGGAAAATTCTATAAGATTGTGGTGAGACTTGCAATGCTTTATGGCGCAAAATGTTGATCATTAAAAGACAAGCATAAAAGTAAGTGTTGCAGAGATGAAGATGCTTAGGTGGATGAGTGGCTTCACTCTTACAGATAGAATGCGAAACAAGTATATATATATGTAGAAAGGCTGGAGTTGCTCTAGCGGCATATAAGATTAAAGAGAGTCATCTTAGATGGTTTGGTCACATAAAACGTCGGTCTTCCGATGATCCGGTTAGGAGAGTGGATGTATTAGATTTGACCTATTCTAAAAAAGTAGATGTAGACCTAAAAAGACTTGGTTAGAAAATATTAGAAATGATCTTTTTTAATTAGATTTAAATGAAAATTTGACTCTTAAAAAAATGATGGAGAAAAAGGATTCATTTGGCCGACCCCACATAGTGGGATAAATGCTTGATGTTGTTGTTGTTGCTACTGTTATTCTACTTTTTCTCTCTCATTTTTGTTCCTTTCAAATCCCAACAAGCTCAAGATTCTCTTTTACTTCATATATATATATATATATATATATATATATATATATATATATATATATATATATATATAGATCCTCAACTCTTTATGAGGGACTAAAATGGTCCCAACTCTTTTGAGGGATCAATTTGGTCCCTTAACTCCTTAAAGGGACCTTTTTAGCTCTAACATCAAAATTTGAGGTTAATGGTATTAAATCAAGAGGTATTTTAGTCATTTTTTAATTAAAAATTATTTATTAAATATAATTTTTAAGTAATATTATTTTTTTTAAAATTTATTAAACATTTCTCTAATAAAAAATTTACTAATAATTCTAGTTTTAATTTAAAAAATTATTTATAATTCTAGTTTTAATTTAGTATCATTATAGACTAGAATTATTAATATTTTTTTATTAAAGAAATATAATAATTTTTTTAAAAAAATACTATTACTTGAAAATTACATTTAATAAATAATTTAATTAAAAAATAATAAAATACTTCTTAATTTAACACCATTAACCCTAAAATTTAATGTTAGGACCAAAAAGTCTTATTTTTAAAGAGTTGAGAGACTAAATTGATACCTTAAAAAAGTTGGGGACCATTTTGGTCCCTCACAAAGAGTTGAGGGACCATTTTGGTTCTCTCTCTCTCTCTCTCTCTCTCTCTCTCTCTCTCTCTCTCTCTCTCTATATATATATATATATATATATATATATATATATATATACACCAACTCAATGCAAAACTACCTCACTATGTGATTAATGCATGAATATTAAGTCAATGCATAACAAATTATCAATCATATTTTCAAGTTTGAACATAAGATGCTTGAAACATACCTCTTCATATGATTCATAATGATACTAAATCACTTTGTAACATTAATAACAAGGTATAGCTTTGTCTATCATCTAGAAAAACAAATATAATCATTTATCCATTCTATAAACCCTGTACACCAGATTAGAAAACAATAATTGAACACTGTAGGCTAAAATATGATATATTAAGGAAGATAAAAATGTCTACTTTCTATAAATTTACCATGTTGCTTTAATTATATTGTAGAACAAATATAAAAAAAGTAATCTCATTATGATATATCTGAACTCTGAGAATGTTTTCTTCTTCATACAAGTAATGTAAATAAATAATTAACAAAAAATAAAAATCTTAACTAGGAAAATAAATGACCTGTCATATGGACTATGCGTTTTAGCTCACACATAGGGCAGATAATGCATGCTATTTTGCTTTGTTGTGTCTTGTCATTCAAATAACACGAGATGCACTATGCCACTCTATGGGCTGTAGTGCGTCTATGACTGCAGTGATTTGTTGTCTTGATCCCTAGTTAAATAATCAATTAAGATCCTTTTTATTAATTGATTATGAAATTGAGCTTTTATTTTCTAAGCTCATCCTCATTTAGCAGTGTTAAGAATATTATGGAGTGGGCTTAAACCTGAAGTGCAGAGTTTATAATTTGCCTGTTCTTCGTTAACTTGTGATTACAATTAGATGTATAAAAATAAAGTCTTAAGGACTTTCCTCCCATTTCTGCAGCCGAAATATGGTGGGAAGATTATTGACATTGTTTCAAAGGATATCAGCGAGCCTGAGCAACGAGAGGAAGCATTAGACGCTGTCAAGAACACTATATTAGAGATCATATTGGTAGTTATTGGAGGGTATGCATTTTTTCTTATGTCAAGAGCATCATTCTCGAGATTATGTTCATAGTTGGTATTTATTCATTGCCGGCCATAGAAAATTTGATGGTTTTTTTCTTTCTACTAATAAAACAATTGATGTTCATAAAAAAGGTGAGATGGTTTATAATATTGATTTGGGTCGGTACTGCGAACATATTTGGGTAGTTGACAATTCTCATAGTAGAAAGATTTTGAATTTTTATTGAAAAATGCGTGGAATAGTTTTTTCAGCTTATAATAAATTTGGGCAGAGTAACCAATAATGATGTAACATGATAGTTCAATATTTATTATTACTAGAAGAGAGAGCCACATTATCTTTTAAGAGTGTCAACTCTAAGATGGAGTTGTTTTTCTCCAAATTAGTGTATATAGTTATCTTCCATGGTGTTTCCTCAATTTGAGAAATTATTTTCTCTTTCATCAGTTTCATGTATTAAATATAATCATACTATATTATAACGTGCATCATCTTAGGTGGGAAGACATGATACTAAACTTGTTTCAACTTGCATATTTCAGATTAAGGGGCTATTTGGTTGGCTAAAAAAGAATACTTTGGAGTTGTTTGGATGAGTGTAAAGTAAATGCAGGTGAATACTTTTTTTTTTTTTTTTTGTTTGAAATAAAATAAATGTAGTGTAAAGTTCAAAGATGTTGGCAGCCAATGGGTGGTGGCCGGCGGCAAATGGCGGTGGTGGTACTCGGAGTTTGGTGATGGCGGCCAGCGGTTGTGGTGGCTGGCGGCAATAGTGGAAATAGCTAGCGGCGGTAGCCGGCAGTGATGGCCGGTGGTGGCCAACAATGGGTGGCGGCGGTCAAACGAGCTTGCTTGGTGTGTAAATAGTTTTTGCTCAAAACTAGGCGAGTTTAGTTTGCCAAAAAAATAAACTAAAATGGTTTACACCACATTTACTTTATTTTACTTTACATTCCTTTTTCATTCAACCTAACACCAATATTTTCAAAACCCTGCATTTGAACTTTATTTTACTTTCAACCAAATAGCCCCCTAAGAAATCTGTGTCATCCTTGTTTTGGAGGATAAATAAAGCACTTGCTTATTTATTCAATCTAAATTTGTTGAATATAGGGAGAGAGAGAGGAAGTTGAAGCTTTTGCAATTTAAGTTACCTGACTGGTCTAAAGTATTGCATTCTCTTAACTAAGTAAATTTTTTCCCTATCAGTAGATATTATGCCTAGCTTGGCAGAACTTATCTGTACCATTTTAGGTCAATCTTTGCTGCAATACGAGCATGGTTATTTAGTTCTGCTAGTGAAAGAGTAGTTGCTCGTTTGAGAAAGAATTTGTTCAGCCATCTTATAAATCAAGTAAGTTGGGTGTGTCAGTTCATATCATAGATATTTACAGTATATCATAATCATGGTTAATACCGTTAATTTTGAATCTTTTTCCACCAGGAGATAGCATTTTTTGATGTTACTCGAACAGGGGAACTTTTAAGCAGGCTCTCAGAAGATACGCAAATCTTAAAAAATGCTGCCACTACCAATCTATCAGAGGCCCTGCGTAACCTTTCAACCACATTTATTGGTCTTGGATTTATGTTTTCAACGTCTTGGAAGTTGACCTGTAAGTATTACATACTAGATCTGTTAAGCATTCACTATGTGCATCATAGTTAGGTTTTCTGGTACTTTAGGTAAAGATGCATGATTAGGAATATCTCAATCTCTTTTATTGTTTTAAAGTTAGTGCTTCTAGAAAGTATTATGAATGCAAATACTTTAGATAAGTTCTATTTAAAAAGAAGTGGCTTGAAATTTTGATTTGTTTATTCCTCCAATGGATATTTGTTCATAAAGTTGCTCATAAAAAATAGAAACTATACAATTTCTTAGAAGCAATCACAACAATTTAAAATTAATAAAATTCCTGTTTCAAGCATGCTAGCAATTCACCCATTGTTGCCTTCCAATTTCCATTTAGGGTTCAATACATGGCACATTATCTTCCTTATTTAGCAACCCATAGCTGTCGATTCTAGGTAATTTCAGTACTCCCCATCAAACTGAATGGTAGAGATCTATCATACTCATTTTCTTAAGATATTTTTGAAAGAAAGGTTGCAAAGTCCTTTAATAAACATGTTGGCAAGTTGACCACCTATTGGAATATGCAAAGTACAAATTAACCCACTTTCCAGTTTTTTCTTTTTACAAAACTCATATTCACCTCAACATGTTTGATTTGATCATGTTGTATTAGATTATGAGCAATGCTAATGAAAGATTTGTTGTCATAGTATATCTTCATAGGTCTTTTATGTTGATCTTTAAATCTTCTAATATAAACTTAATCCATAAGAGTTCACAGATATCTTGAGTGATTGCTCTGAGTTTAGATTAAACACTTGACATTGAGACCACAGTTTATTTATTGCTTCTTCATGTTACAAGATTTTCACCTTGGAAGCGACGCGTTGTATGGCCTGAATACAATAAGTGAGCAAGGGCCGCTGCACCGGCGCCCGGGTGCAGTGTTAAATAGGCAAGGGTTCCCACATCATAGACGGATGTGGGCAAAGAAGCTAGTCTAAGAAACTAAAATTAGGATAGAAATTTGGAATATAGGTTCTCTTACAGGTAAATTAATAGAATTAATAGATATTATGATCCATGACAAGATAAATATTCTTTGCATTCACGAAATTAAATGGGTTGGAGAGAAGGTTAAGGAGATTGATAGTTTAGGATTTAAATTATGATATTCTGGTAGGAGTCGTACAAGAAATTATGTATGTGTGATTATATATAAGAGTTTGAAGGATAATGTTGTAACAATTAATAGAATTGGATATAGAATTATAGCTTTAAAGATTGTTGTTGATACTAAGCTTATTAATATTATAAACGTTTATGCTCCTCAAGTAGGTTTGGATATGTGTTCAAAATTAAAATTTTGGAATAACCTAGAAGAATTAATACAAAGATACCTCTTGAAGAAAGAGTTTTTATTGGAGGAGATTTAAATAGAACAGATGATTTTAAAAGCATTCATGGTGGTTATGACTTTAGAGCGACTGATGAAGGTGGTAAGACCATATTAGATTTTTTTTTAACTTATGATTTTTTAATTACTAAATATTTATTTAAGAAAAAAGATGAGCATCTCATCACTTATAAGAATTGATATAGTAAAACTCAGATTGATTATTTTCTTATACGAAAAATAGATCATTTAGATTGCAAGATTGTAAAGTTATTTCGAGTGAAAGTTTATGTACCTAACATTAATTATTAGTTTTAGACTTTAAGATAAATGAGCAGAATATTAAAATAAAGTAAATCATTATTCTAGGATTAGATTGGGGCATTTAAAGAATATTAATAAAATTTTTTTTAGAGTAAGATTCTAGATCTTAAGATTTTGTATGTGCAGGAGAAAGTTAATGTTATGTGGGAAAAAGTAGCTAGTGATATTAAGAATGTTACAAAAGATATGCTTTAAGTATCAAAGGTAAAAGCTACTAATAATAAAAATAGTTAGTGGTGAAATCAAAATATGCAAGAAAAGATAAACAATAAGAAGATTTGTTATAAAAATTGGTTTAGATGTAAAAACTCTGATAATTGGGAATGATATAAGGAGGCCCGTAAGGAGTCTAAGAAAATAATTTGCAATGCAAAGATTTTAGCTTTTAATGATTTATATAATATATTAGATACTAAGGAGGGCGAAAGATATATGTATAAATTAGCTAAACAAAGAGATAGGAGTAATAAGGATTTAGTTCAAGTGAAGTATATTAAGGATGAAAATAAAAAATGCTTTTATTAGAAAAGGATATTTAACAAAGGTAGATGAGATATTTTGCTAAACTTTTTAATGAAGATTATGAGAATGTAATTTATTTTAGTGACCTTAACACCCTAAATGAAAATAAAAATTTTTGTTTTTGATGGCATATTATTAAAACCGAAGTTAAAGATGCTTTAAAGAACATGAAGTGTGGAAAAGCTGTTGGACCTGATGATATTCCAATAGAGGTGTGGAAATGTTTAGGAGATGAAAGAATTTTAGAGGAATTTCTCGGCTTACTAAACTTTTTAATATTATTTTGAAGACTAAAAAGATGCCAGATGAGTGGAGAATTAGTGTGTTGATTCCTATTTTTAAGAATAAAGGTGATGCACAAGATTATGCGAATTATAAAAGAATTAATTTAATGTGTCATACATTTACGAGTAGCTCCAGTGGAAGATAAGATTAGAGTGAGTCGTCTTAGATTGTTTAGTCACATAAAACGACGACCTTTTGATGACCGAGTTGGGAAAGTAGATGTATTAGATTTGACTAATATTAAGAAATGTAGAGGTATACCTAAAAAGACTTGGTTTGAAAATATTATAAATGACATTTTTTTAATTAGATTTTGATGAGAATTTGACCCTTAATAGGACATAATGGAGAAAAAGGATTCATGTAGCCGACCCCACATAGTGGGATAACGGCTTGTTGTTGTTGTTGTAGTATTGTAAACTATCTTGAAGTAGGTATCTTATCCTCTGGTGATTCTACATAGTTAGGATTAGCATAACCTTCAAGTTGTAGAGTGTCTTATTTTTTTTTTAAGAGAATTCGTTTTTCAAGATTTGATTTTAAATACCTGTGAATTCTATGAGTAGCTTGAAGTTGAGGTTCCTTTGGTTTTTGCATAAATTGATTTATGAAACTTACACAAAAGTGATGTTTGGAGGGGTATGGTATAGGTAGGTTAGTTTTTAAACTAATCTTTGCCATTGTCCAATATTAATCTTCGCCATTTTCCAATATTAATCTTCTTTCTTCATCTTCGTTTAGTTTCTGACCTGAATCAGTTGGAGTTTTATATGATTTGTAATAAATTATTTTTATTATTTCCAAAAGATCCATAACATATTTTTGTTGAGATGAAAATTTATTTCTTAGATATATCCACACTTGTACTTGCCAAGTCCTTTGATTTCAAATTCTATGGTAAGTTTTCTCTAAGTAACAACTTTCCTTTGTTATCATCATCTTTAACAATTATATCACTAACACTTTTCTGTTAGTGGAATGTTTTATGGTAAATGTGTGATTTCCCTATTTATATCCTATTAATACATGGTTTTTGTAAAATCCATCAAATCATGCATTAAGGGATTGTTTATGGTCATATAGTGACTCTTCTAATTTGCACAACTAATTTTCTATAAAGAGCTATTGAATTACGATTGAGGATCAATATAGACTTATTCTACATCCCCATATAAAAGGTATTTTTCACATCATATTATTGCATGAACCATTTAAAGTTAGTAGCTAGAGGATTATGATGAAAATAATACTCATTTTGTCGGTAGAAGCAAATGTTTCTTTGTTGATCCTATATGATGGAGTATATTCATTTGCTACTTGTATTTTATAGATTTGCACAACTTTATATTTTAATGAGAAAATCTGCTTGTATTATAGATTTTTTTATAGCTTAATTATGTCCTTGATTTTTTTTTTTTTTATGTAGGGCATTTATCTCTTCTCTCATTTTTTAAATTCTTGTTTTCTAATACCTCAAATAGGGTTTTAGAATTTTATTGGTGTTGGATTTGATATTTTTAAGGAAGGTTTAATGTCCAAGAGAAAACTTTTGAAAGGATGCATACCGAGTTATGGGAGGATATGTAGTAATGGGTGCATTATGGTTATGGGAGTTACTTGGTGAAACTTTCAAGTCTTGAGTTTATTGGAAACTTTGGATGCGTTTTGTCCTCTTTGTATGGACATTAAGTGATTTCATGGGTTAGATTGTGTTTTTGTGTTTTTGTTGAGGGGATGTCAAGGCAGATGAATTTCATCAAAAAGTTCTTACATTTGACTGTTCTCTCACTGAATATTGAGTTTGATTAAAGAAATTTTATTTTTCGTCAGATGTAATAACTTTGAAGTGAAGAATTCTTTGGCAATTGGGTGATAGCTTTTATAACTTTTTTGATTGGTTGAATACTCTATAAAAACACACTTACGTGCTCTATGATCAAGTTTACTCCCTTGTTGTTCAAATATTTTCGAAGGAATTTTTTTAAAAAAATTGTTTGTGGAAAAAAATCAACAAGATAGTTTAGGAGATGTTTGAAATTAATCATTTTTAGGGTATCAATTAATTAAATATGTGGAGGTTAGGACAACTTCCCATAGCTTTTAAAAGCTTGATTTTAGAGGAGAAAAGTTCTGATAGCTTCTAGGAGATGTTGATTTCTTCCTTTATGCCACCCCATTTTATTGAGTGTTAGGGCAGGAGGATTTGTGGATATTACCCTATTTATTGAGGAAATTGATTAAAATTATCTCGAGCATTCATTTTCTTAACATTAAATCTAAACTCAAATCTTATCATGGTGACAAAATTTTATATAGCTTCTTCTATTCAAACGATGAAAGATTCCTAACTTTTGGATTTTTTTTTGGATGGATTAGTTTGATTTTCATCAAGATTGACTCTTTAGAAGAAAAAATAAAAAAAATTCAAGACTGGGAGAAGAGAATGAGAATAGAAGAAAGAAAAATAGGAAGTTGAAAATAGGCCCCTAATCTCTCTCTAATACATCTAAAAAAAGGGAAATTGTTTGGAAACTTTATTTGTTTATTTCTCCAATGGGTATATAGAAAGGTGCCAAGAAAATAATTGGAAACTACATAATTTCTAAGAAGCAATTACAAAAATTTTAAATTAAAAAAAATGTTGTTTTAGGCATGCTAACAATCCACCCCTTGTAGCCTCCTAAATTTATATCTAGAGACCAATCCGTGACACTCTTCTTTCCTTGTTCAATATATGAATACGTGGCTTATTGCTTTCCTTGTTTGCCATATTAATCCATGGCACATTACCTTCCTTATTTGGCATCGCATAGCTACCTATTCTTGGTTATTTCAACAAGTTCCATTAAGGTTGAGATCAAACTAGAAGGACAAGTTAGCCAAATTTAAATGGAAGGATAGCCTCCTTAGATGAATCCTGTACCTATTATGACTTTGAACTGCTTCAATGTTTATTTCTTTCCCTTCTTTCTTTGGGTTCCTCCAGACTGATAGTCATGTCAGGAGTTGGATCCACCTTTTTTTTTAAATTCATACGTTATTAATCTGTCCTCAGATTATTTTAAGTATTGTTCGATCTCTGTGCACCTTCAACCACATTTCTTTAGGTTCTACTTTTTCCTAGTTCTTCTATACAAGTCAGCTCATATCGCCATGGTATTGATTATTTAATTCCTTGCCGAAGGTTCCTTGCTATCTCAATTATTTCTCAGTGACTTTTGTTGATGTTCGCCTCCTATTTTTTGTCTCATTCAACTAAAATATGTAAAAGCCAGTATGCAAGTTCATATCACCATGGTGTTTTCTATATGCATTAAGATTTCCATGTAATATCCTATAAAGGCTCTATATACTTCAAATGTTCTGCCATAATTTGCCTTTTGCTGTTGATTTCTATATCTTCCTCCTTGTGACATGTGGCTGTTTATGCATTATGCCTTGTTAAGATATTATCCTGTAAATACTCTCTATTTAGAATAAAACAGTAAAATATCGAAGTTAGCTTTAGGAATTTTTTATTTAATATTTACATATGCCAGCTTTAATGAACAAGTGGTCTTTATCTTTCAGCATTTTTATATGAAAAAAAGGACATATCTTTTCACTTCCAAATGGATGAACTTTAATGTTTTGATGAAGTTCTGATTACATTATTTTTCATTTTTGTAGCTTTAATGATTTATGAATTTTATCTTGCTTTTTGTCCATCCACTTTTTTTTTTTTACTGTCCTGTACATTAACTATTCTGTAAATCTAAATATTGTCGTGGTCTTACATTATCGATTCTTCTCAGCGTTCAAATTTCCGATGTTTCCCATTCTTTTTAGTGCCTATTCTGAATTGTTTTATATGTGCTGTTCATTAAAATCAAACTGACAATTTATCTTCCTATAGTGTTGTCATTAGCTATAGTTCCTGTTCTATCTGTGGTTGTGCGTAAGTTCGGGCGTTTCCTTCGTGAACTATCCCATAAGACTCAGGCAGCAGCTGCTGTAGCTGCTTCAATAGCTGAGGTTGGTTTTTAATTATTAATTTAAAATTTTTAAATATTACACTGTGGACCAGTTTTTACTGTTTATAACTTTATCTTATCAGTTAGGTAGCCTATGCTACTAAAGATGTTTAGTTTGATCCTTGTCTGTGCATCTCTATTAAATTCCTTCAGCATATTGGGGCTATGAGAATTTTTTTAATCCCCATAAAGATTCCTTTTATATTGAATAATGCATCTTTATATTTTTGGGCGTCATCACTGCACTGCTTGTTGCAAATTTTGTTTTGTGTATTGTTTCATGGTAACATTATTCATGATCCACTCTTTGTGTTCTGCATAAAATTTTAAAAACATTATCTTAAGGATACAACTGTTCTTATATGAACAGTGGTTTGAATTTTTTCAATAAAGATGAAATCTTATAGTTAGTCTTCAACACTAATTCTGAATTTTCTTGTGCATCATATGTATTGCATCCCGATGGCCCGTTGAATTCCGAAATCACTTTGCAGATCAGTGAATGAGTTGATTGAAGTCTCTAAGCAAGCATGGAGTTTTTGCAAGCACTTGATGGTGGTGAACTCAGTTGTTTCTACTAGAGTTGGTTGAGGGGAAAGATTAATATTATGAAATTTTGTTTTCATCATGATGCCGTATTTCATCTCAAAATAAAGCACTAATATCAATGTAGGAATATGCTAGAGTTGCAAAGCCAACCAAAAGAGGAACACTAATTTGTGTGAAGAGTAAGGCTATTAGGATGAGTAAGAAATTGGTATATTGGTTAAACAAAGATGGAAGAAATAATATAGAAAGTTCAATGGGGTTAATCAATCTTTGCATAACTTTCACTCTTCCCGCCTTCTCTCTTCTTCCAAGCTCTCACCTTCACCAAAGTGGAAGCTTAGTGATAGAGCTAGTACCATAGAATAGTACTTTATGAGTTATATATTCAAGGGGACGCTTGCGAGCCACTAAAGGTGGTGTTATTGATTAGTTTGCATTTTTGTCATTTTAACTTCATAAAGACTTTTTTCCACATTGGAGTGCTTGCTTGAGCTTGGCTTACTTTCAACCATCGAATCATTTTTATATTCTTCGGGCTCATTAGCCTAAATTAGGCTTGAGGAGATGGATAGTTGCAGCTTAACACCGCATGATTGTATAACTAGGATGAGATGGCCTAGTGTTGGGCCCACCAAAATACTATAACTTATTGGTGAATGATTATTTTTTTTATTATTTTGCATTCCCAAAGGTACATAATTGCCATTATTATATTATAACTTATTGGCGAATGATTATTATTTATTATTATTTTTTCTTGGTATGTTAATTCACTAAGACTTATCAAACTATATAATTTTAGGATAGAATTATCATTATTTTTTTGTTATGCTACAAATGGTTTTTAATACGAAAAGAGTTGAAGGAAAGAAGAATGTCTAGATTTTGAATACATTTCTCGCAATATAAGAAATTAAAACAAGTGGTCAACAGCTCTATATTTCTTAACACAGGTCAAATCCAATATATCTACTCTCCAAACCGGGTCATTGGAAGCAGACCTTTTATGCGTCCAAATTAGGGCTTTGAAAATCGGACCGGACAATGAACGGAAAAAGGGGAGATTAGCGGTTCGATGGTTTTACCGGGGTCGAACTAAGGTCAAACCGGATGATGTAATAAATACTTATTATATTTAAATTTTATAATAATGTCATAACTAATTATAAATATATAAAAAATTGAACATTATCATAATATGAAGCATAAAAAAATATAACAAATAAATTCAGTAAATTTAAAATTAAATACATTATTATTTAAGCAACTGTCCTCTTTGCAGTCATAACTTGAGAGATAAAATCAAACTTTCTTTTGAGATCTTATTGTTTATACCTGCAATTGGTGAAGCTCTGAAAATAAAATAAATATGTGATAATTATTATAATTATAAACCAAATAATCAAATATAAATTAAATAAGAAAAACATAATAATATATTTTACTTAAAGACAACTAATAATAGAAAGATTTTAACACTTTATATCAATTGATAACAAAAAGAAAATATATTCATGATATGGAGATGAAGTTAATTATGTTTCACTTTTTCAGTTCAATAGTGTCAATAATTTCACAAGAGAAAAATCAAAGATCTCCTAAATTTGCATCATCAAATCTATCCATATAAGTTGAGTTTTCAGGTCTCGCTTCACCAAAATGTTCAAACACAAATGCATCCGATTGATCGAACTCGATTATGTCGCCTACATCTCCTTCATTCTCTAAGTTACCTTTACCAACAAATAAGAAATATAAAATAAGACATTATTTTTGCTTTCATTTAAATGATATACTCATATTTCATTATCAACTTACTATATCCTGGTCGATTGGATGGTATGTTTTGTTCTTCAACAATTGGCATTGCATCCTCTTTGTATATCTTATTTTTTAAGTCTTGTAAGTCAAGTTCTAGAGTTATTTCATCTTCAAGTATCCAGAAATCAACCAATTCAACACAAGTGTGGTCTAGAGGATCATAATATCTTTTTTGAAGTTGAAACCTAAAAAATAAAGAAATAACTTTCGGTTAAGATTATATATACTCTTTAAATTGACACTTGTACATAAATATTAATATATTATAATATTATACCTATTCTTTAAATTTAGATTATACCGAAAATATACGAGATCGTTGAGCCGTTGATACTCCAAATAATTCCGTCTTTTTGACTGAATCTGTTCAAAAACACTCTGATTTCTCTCGCATCCTGATGAAGATGATGTTTGGCTTAGAGTTCTTATAGCTACTTTCTGCATGTTTGGAGCACTTGATCCAAACATCTTCCACCACTCATCTACATATTATCGAGTTAGAAAGCTTAGTGAGTACGCATATTTGTATATATAAATATAAGTATATATACATGTTGGAATTAAAAAGATAATTACTATGTTGTATTTCTTTCGCTATGTTAGTGCAATTGATTTTCCAAAGCTTTCTAAGCCATCATGAAATAATTTGACTTCATTCATTGTAATTGTGGACTTAGAACAAATGTCTTTATTTCCAATTAATTCAACTAGACATTGTAAAATTTCTGACTTTTGACAATAGTTCCTCTATCATACTGAAAATGAGGATTGAGAAAATTTGCTGCTGCATGAATGCCTTGCTTTAATTGAATATCCAATCTTCTTTTTATTATAGTAGTGAAAGGCTTATATGATCTCTTTACATTTCTGAACATAGCTTTAATTGCCTTCCGTGTCCTGTACATGCCATCATATTTATATATACAAGTGACGTTTTTTCATCCGATTCAACAATACGCAACAACGTAATCAAAGGGTCCAATATCTTTGAAATTATAAGACAATTATCCCAAAACTTCAAGTCTAAAATAATTAAAGCTAATTCATTTTCTTGGAGGTTTTGGATATGTTCGAATCTGTATAGAACTTGCTTGTGATTAGTGCTTGTAGGTTATGATGGTGCTCATGGACACTTTTCAAAGTTATAAAAGTTATTGCAAAATAGGTTGCTCCAGGACGTACGATCTCTTTCCAACCTGGCCTTTTCCTAAGCCATGCAAGTGTGAAGATATGATTATAACAAAAAATTGTCACCTTTGATGCTTTTTTTGCTAGGTCTATGAGAGGCATGTTGCCAATATCTTTCAAAATTAAGTTCATACAATGTGCAGAAAAAGGTGGCCAATAGATGTTGAATCTTTCTTGTAATATCTGACCTGCTTTCTTATAATTAGCAACATTATCAGTAACTAGTTGAACTATACTCTCTGGACCAACCCACTCAACAACCTCAGTAAATAAAGAGCACAAATTTGAAACATCAACCGATTTTAAAAAAGATACACCATGCGGATAATTTATCAAAAAATTGATTAATGTTCTGCTCCCACTATCAGTCCATCTATCTTCCATAAGTGTACAATCTGTTTTCTTCCATGTTTGTCTCTAGTTATCAATGAGTAGCCTGCACTCATCTTTACAATTCCTAAGTAGGTTTACTCTCATATTGTGATAAGTGGGGAGCTTGTACCCATGTTCGATGGCAGTAATGACATCTAAAGCTTTCTGTGCATATACTGAAGTTAAAGCATTAAATGTAATGCAACAATTGAAAAATCATTTTGCTAAAACCATATCTGCACGGTAGACTGCTTTCTTAGATGTTAAAACACTCATAATTAATTGTTGAGAACCTAGTTTAGTTCTAGGAGGAAAGAAAGTGCCCACATTAGCCATTTTTCTGTTTTCTTTAGCAAGTTCTAATACATATGATTCAGAAGATTGTGTTTTAGGAAGAGAAGAAGAATCTCTTTCTTCCTCAGCAGCATCATCTATAAGAAACAGTGTACTATCCAACTCTGCCTGTGCTTGTTATTTTTTTCTTGAAATTTCCTTCAAGTTCTCCTGCATTTGATATCGAATGTCGTGTGGAATCTTTTTGCAAAAAGTTATATTTCTCTTAACTCTTGTTAAATGTTGTTTCATTCTATTAATTCATCCTGCCTAGTATGCAATACCACAATGCAGACATTTGAACTGCTTCTTCCCGTCAGCTCCTCTAACTTCAATGAATTGATTCCAAGCAATGTCTACTTTTTCACGCACACTATAACTAAAAGCTGAAGTCTGATTACTGGATGCTTCAATTCTAATTTGATTAACTAAAAGGTATGAATAATATTAAAAGATTAAAGTTTCAAAAGACAAAAAGAGAATAAAAAACAATTGGAATGGGACTATACTAATGGATAAAACGTAATACCAAATTATAATTTGATGATTGTCCTAGTTAGAGAACTTCCAATAGAAATTGAAAACTCTAGAATTGATGAGTTTATATATATGAATAATCTAATCAAAACACTCCCAATTCAACCCAAATTTCAACAGCATAACAGCTAAATATAGATTTTTCTACAAAATATAAATTAGAACTACTAATGCAAAACAATCATACAGATACAGTTAATCTACCAAAATATATGAAGGATTTGAAAATTTCATTCATTCATTGCAGCTAATATTTGTAGGAAACGTTCCAAGAAAGAAGAACAAATTTTTTGTAAGGAATTTGTTGTAACAATTTATATAAAGAAAGTATAACATATGAGACATTTGAATACATAAATGATAAATCATGGTGTTCCAAGGAAAGAGAGAAAATAAGAATTCTGTCATTGCAAAACAGTTTCATTTCATTTTCCAGAAGACAACTGCAATCTAATTAGGCATTTCATTTTGAAGAAGACAACTCCAATCTACCTCGACATTTCTCTTGTAAGGCATAACTTAACAACTTCAATGCAGCTCGACACCTCACTAAAGTAAGTCAGCATTAATACAACTACCAGATATTGTAAACAATATAAATTCATTCATAAAAAATCATGTATTTCTAGCTTGGACTTACTTAAGCCTATGAATAGGTTGTCTTAAGGCCTGATAAATCACCTATTTTTTCCCAAGGAAATGTATCTGTTATAGTCTTAAATCCTAAAACTCTTTTTCTAGGACCTCTTGTACTTTTAATAAGATCTTCCTAAGAAATCCTAAGAGCAATGTTAGAGGAATCTTCTCGAGATAGATTATGTTAAGTTCATCCTAATGGGTCCAATCAAATCTTCCCCTTGATCCTCAAGTAATGCTAATGTAATATGAAAAGTAGGCTGCAACATTAGGGAAAGAGAAATAGAAGTTATGCAGGAATCAGAGTCCAAAGAGAAGATGCTTGGATTGAGCACGTGAGGGTGAGTATCAAATGCGAAGAGAAGAGGTGAAGAACTCACATTGGGTCAAAGAGGAGTTGAGCATGAGAGGGAAGCCTTCGGTTCGGTGTTGGCTTCGCGAACAAGCAAAAGACGGCGATGGGAAGAAGATACGTCAAACAGGAACAAGGAGGAAGATATGTGATACCACGAATGAATTGTAGGGTTTTTTGTTTTTTCTATTTCATATAAGCTTTGCCTTCTTTGATTTGAGTTGTACGATCTTCACTAAGTGGCTCAAAATGGAATGTAGCTGAACCAGCCGGTTATCGAAAATCGAGACCGATTTTATGGTTCGACGATCGAACCGCCGGTTCGAACGGTTCAAACTCGATTATCTGCAAAATTGGTTTTGAAGCAAACCGCAACCTGTCGGCTGGCCGGTTCGCTGTTAAACCGGTTGAACCGGCTAGTCCGGTCTAATTTTTAAAGCATTGGTCCAAACCATCAATAAGGCGACCCTCTAATTTTATCTGCCAATGGAGCTATTCCAACATTTTCACGTACATACTCAATTCACATTCTATCTCTAAGAGTGAAGCCACTAAAAAAAAAGAGGTATAAAAATTTAGATTTTTAAAATTACATTTTTTTTTATATTACAATTCTTCCTAACTTGATTGAATTTCATTCTTGAAATTTGATTACTTTGTAATCAGCTAAATACGGGAGGGGACTTTTGTCTCATATTTTTATCCTTTTCCCAAATTACTTATTTTTCTGATTTATTTAACCTAAGAGATTTTTTCGCTTCTCACTTCTTTAATATCATATTATTCTTTATTGTTCTTTAGTATTAGTTTCTTTTCACCTCAATTTTTTCTTGTGATACTTTCTAACGTTCATTTGTGACCCATTTCAGAGTTTTCATAAATAAAAATCATTATATATTGTGGACATATCTATCGATAATACTAATTCATAGGCAACTTTTTCCATTTTAATTATTTGAAATGGCCTGATGTATCTTGGATTCAGCTACCCTTCTTGATTATGTCTAGGTAATCCTTTCATAGGTCTAATTTTTACAACATAAATTCACCGAATTAAAAGTCTAACTATTTTATGCTTTGGGTTAGGGGTGTCAATATCTGACACGACACAAAAACCGGACCTGAACTCGACCCGAAAATTTCGGGTTAGACCCGACCTGTTTCCAAAACGGGTCGGGTTCGGGTTCACGAACTCGACCCGTTTGAAAAACTGGTCGGGTTCGGGTTGACCCGATGGGTTGCCAGATCAACCCGGAAACCCATTTCAAATGACTGCCCGGCTGCCCGGAGACCTGCCAGAGCCTGCCCTCCTCCTGCCTGGCTGCCCGCGGACCTGCCCGAGCGGCCGCCGAAGTTGCCCGCGTCTGCCAGCACGCAACCGCGCGCCCGAGGCTGCCCACTCGCCCGCTGCGGCTGCCCGCTCACCCGCGCGTCAGTGCCCGCGCACATGCCCGTGTCCGCCCCGCGCACACCCGCCAGCGTCCGCGCACATGCCCGTGTCCGCCCCGCGCACCTGCAGCCAGCTCGCTCGCGTCTGCGTCAGCCCCGCGCTCACCCGCCCGCGTCCGCCCTGCGCGCACCCGCCTGCTTCCGAGCCCGCCTTCCCGTGTCAAGTCGGGTCAACCCGGCAACCGCCGGGTTGGGTCCAGGTTCGGATTTCCAACCCGTTTTCTTACCTGGGTCGGGTTAGGGTCGACCCGTTTGAACACGGGTCATTTCGAGTTCGACCCGAACCCGACCCGCGACCCAAAATTGACACCCCTACTTTGGGTTATTATATTTTTGCTAATGATTTTTTAAGCCTTTAATCTGTCTTTAATTATCTTGATTTTTTTAGTAGCTTGATCCACTAGCTATGAATCTATTAATTTTCTCTCTCCAACTTCAAACCAACTTAGTTGAGTTTTATATTTCCTTCCATACAATGCCTCATAAGTTATTGTTTTCTGTTGGTATCGTGGTTGTTATTATAAGCAAATTATATCAATAAAATGTGATCTTTCTAACTACTTCCAAACTTCAAAATACAGTTTTATCAGATCTTTTAAGACTTGAATAACTCTTTCTAATTGGCCTTTTTTCTGTGGATTAAATATTATGTTGAAGTATATTTTAGTGTTCAAACTTTCATGAATGCCCTTTCACAGTCTATATGTGAATCTGCCATCTTATTTGGATACAATAGCATTAGAAATTTCATGGAGTGTGATAAATCCTTTTATAAATATCTTTGCAAACTTCACAACTGAATCAGCTTGACGAATAGGTGGAAAGTGTGTTGATGTTGTTAATCAATCATAATCAAATACAATCATGCCCTTATCTAGATATGGAAAAACTTATGAAAAAATTAATAGTTATATCTTTCTATTTCTTCTCTAGAACTAGCAATAACTATAATATATCACTGGGCTTCTGATGTTCAGTTTTCACCGCTTGATATTATTCATAATTTACCACACATTCAGCTATATCATTCTCCATTCTTTGCTATTGAAATAAAGACTGTAATCTTTATATATTTTGGTACTATCTGGATGAATCGAATAGCCTGAGTAATAAGTTTCATGTAGGATTTCCTGAACTAAATCATAATTACTCAGATGCAGATTTCCTTTGATCACACCAATCTCAACCATACTGGATTTTTTTTTTGCCTACTTGAACTTGATCCATCAACTTCTGATATTCATCGTTGACCTTCTATGCATCACTTATTCTTTCCTTTAGAGTAGCGTGTACAATCATCTAATGTAAAATACATATGCTTTGGTCATTCTATATTGTAATCTCTAACTGTAAAGCATCTCTACTTTTCGGATTTTTAGCTAGCTTGTATGTCCACCAGACTTTCTACTCAGTATATCTCCTTCACCTTTCTAGGACAATATTGTATTTCAAGTTTATAGTATTTTTTTAATCATCTCTAATTATGATTTGTGCACGCTTCACATCTTATCCCATAAAAATAATGCCTCCAAATTTTGTTAGAAAAAATTATTTAAACCAACTCCAAATCATGTGTTGATAATTATTTAATATGGCATCAATTATCTGGAAGCATATAACCATTTATTTTTTTATTTTATATTAAAACATATTCTAGACCTTTTAAAGATGTATCACAGAATATCTTAAATCTGTCAGTTACATGTGCATGTCAAACATCTTTTAACCTTTTGAAAACTCTACTTACATTCATCAGTTTAATCAAATTTAACAGCTTTTTTGGGTAGTCTGGATGAAGGAAAAATAATATGTGGAAATCCATTCACAAATCTTCTACAATATCAAGCTAACCCTAAAAAAAGCTTCAAATTGCAGCCACACTGGTTGGCCTTGGCCATTTAACTACTGCTCTCGTCTTTTTAAGATCAAATGATACATCTTCACCACTAATCATATGCCCCAACTAACAATATTTCTCATCCATATTTTATATTTTAAAAAATTAGCATACAATTTATGCTTTTTCAATAAACCTAAAATAATACATAAATGATTGATATGATCATTATCATTTTTGGGATAAATCAATATATCATTAATAAAAACTAAAACAAACTGATCAAGATAAGACTTGAAGATTTTATTCATCATATTCATAAAAATTGATGTGACATTGGTTTGCCCAAATGGTATAACTAAGAATTCATGTATCTTGTGCTAAAAGTTATTTTTTCAATGTCACTACCTTTTACCCTTGCTTGTTGCTTGATAGTAACCAGATCTTAAATATATTCTAGAAAATATAGAAGCTCGTGCTGATTAATCAAACAAATCATTTATTCTTATTAGTCGCTTTATTCATATATCTATAATCTATACACAGTCTCTGTTACGCCGGTTCCCATTGAACCGGCCCAAGCTCCACCGGCCCAAAGGGGGCCGGTCCGGTTTACCTACAGGAGGCGGACTGGTTCCGCCTCCTCTCCTTATTCCGCCCAAACAAGTGGGGTCCCACCCACTTAAGTAAATTCAAAATTCAAAGGAGGGGGCGGCTAGGGCTTTGGGAGGGAAATTAATTAGGAAAGCCTTTGTATTAGAAGGGGGGAGAGGATTAGGAGGAGGTTATGTTTTGTTTTGTGGAGAATTAGGGTTCTTTGGAGGCTTGGGCTCTAGACAGCTTTGTCTAGAGATTTTGGAGAGTTAATCTTCCTCTCGAATTGAAGATTATTGTATCGTTTGTTGTTTTTATCCATCGTCTAGTGGAATACCACGTTTGCTTGATTTTCCTACAAGTTTTCTCTCATATTTCTACTGTTTTTCCTACTGTTTTGGCTGTTTTTCTGCTGTAGACAGCCCTAGTGTTGCTGTTGGAACTCCGATTTGGACTAGGTTTGCTTGCGAACTCAAGTATTCCCTTCGGGTTACTTGCGAACTCAAGTATTTCCTATCAAATTGGTATCAGAGCATCGTTTTTGGGACCATCGGCGGCTGAAATCCAGAAATTTCAGCAAACCTTTGGGCATCCGGAAGAGAACTCCTTGTGATTTGTGAAGGAAAAATGGCCGGGAAGAAGGTGGAAGTCTTGGAAGGCGAAATTGGACAACTGAAATCAGATTTGGAAGGAAAATTTTTTGACTTTCAAAATCAAATCACATCCAACAATGAAAGGTTGGAAGGAAAGTTCACCGTGGTGGAGGAGATGTTGAAGAAACTAATGGAGATGAAGACAAACCCGGCAACATCAGAAGTAAGAGAGACCATCGACGGCCATGGCATAGGAGGAAATCCGAACCCATCTAGGGGAAGGAAAAATCCGGAGGTGGAGATCCTTGAGGGGGAAGACGACATGCCGCCTCTAGAACCGCTCTCTAGGGAGGAGATGAGCCAGGGGTACGAACGAAGGGGTGCTGATTTTGTGGGGAGAAGGGAAGAAATACATCGCAGGGGTGCTGATTTTGAAGGGAGAAGAGGGGAATACGAGGAAGGGTTTGGGTACAATCGTCGGAGGGACGATCGGGACACTTGGGGAGCTCCCCCTATTCGAGGAGCGGGAGGATACGGAGGATACGGAGGATACCGGGGATACGGAGGAGATCCGAAGGTGAGGAAACTGAAGATGCCCATCTTTGAGGGCGAGGATGGCCATGGCTGGATCTACAAGGTGGAGCGATATTTTGCCGTCAACGGATTGACGGAGGAGGAGAAACTGACAGCAGCGGGACTGTGCTTGGAAGGGAAGGCATTGGCGTGGTACCAGTGGCGGGACATGAGGCGACCCATTCGGAGCTGGAGGGAGTTCAAAGAATGTTTGTTAGAGCGATTCCGAACCAGTCGGGGAGGAGACTTCTACGAGCAGTTCTTTGCTTTGACGCAGGAGGGGACAGTGGCAGAGTTTCGTGACCGATTTGAGTACCTAGCTAGCAGACTGGATCGCCTTTCCGAGACTGTGCTCGAGGGGAATTTCATGAAGGGGCTCAAGCCCGAGATCAGAGCAGCTGTTAGAGTGATGAGACCACACGACTTGGGGGAGGCCATGGAGTTGGCGCAGCTGGTCGAGGACCAAAAGCATCTGGAGAGGGGGGCTCGAGGCAGCAGCTCCGGGGGGTCCTACAGGATGACGACTACCCTTCCAGCTCCCAAAGGAGCCGCACCGGGGGGTTCACGAGATGTACCGAGGGAGAAGTCTGGAGGAGGAGGGCCTGGGGGAAATTTTAAGAAACTGACTGAAAAAGAGGTACAGGAGAAGAGGGCCAAGGGGTTGTGTTTTCGATGTGATGAGAAGTACATGCCAGGGCATAGGTGTAAGGACCGAACTCTTCAGGTTCTCACCGTCTGTGATGACGAGGAAACTGAAGAGGGAGGAGAGAGCGGGATAGTGGATGAGGATGAAGAGAAGCTGCATTTGGACCTGGCTGAGGTTTCCCTGAACTCAGTGGTCGGATTCACTACGAATCATACCATGAAAGTGAAAGGGGAGATAGAGGACAGAGCAGTAGTGGTGTTGATTGATAGTGGGGCCACCCACAATTTTATTTCCACTCAGGTCGTTGACCAATTGGGCGTGAGATTGGTGGATACCGGTAGTTACGGGGTGATGATGGGTATGGGGAAGGTGGAGAAAGGCCAGGGGATTTGCAGAGGAGTGCTACTGACCATTCAGGGGATCCAGGTGAGAGAAGATTTTCTTCCACTGGAACTTGGGAGTACAGATATCATACTTGGGATGAAGTGGTTACAGACTTTGGGAGACACCAAAGTGAATTGGGGGGCACTCACGATGGAGTTGACGGTTGATGGGAAAAAGGTGGTGATTAAGGGAGATGCGGGGCTATCCAAATCCATGGTTTCTCTTAAAACTATGGTGAGGGACATACAGTCGGCGGGTGGAGGATACTTGGTGGAGCTACACAGTTTGGAGGGAGCTAGATTGGAAGAAGGAGGGGACATACCTCTCTTCGTACAGCCTTTGATTCAGCAGTTCCATGAGGTATTTCAGTCGCCTCAGGGATTGCCACCGCAGAGGGAGCAGGAGCACGCCATCATTCTGAAGGAGGGAGTTTCACCCATCAGCGTACGACCTTATCGCTACCCCCAGTTTCAGAAAGATGAGATCGAAAAGCTGATCAGAGAGATGTTGGAGGCCAGCATCATCAGACCGAGCGTCAGTCCTTTCTCTAGTCCGGTACTATTGGTGAAGAAAAAAGACGGCAGTTGGCGTTTCTGTGTGGACTATAGGGCACTCAACAAGGAAACTGTACCGGATAAGTTTCCTATTCCCGTGATTGATGAGCTGTTGGATGAATTGAGTGGGACAGTGATCTTCAGCAAGATAGACTTAAAATCAGGATACCATCAGATCCGGATGAAGAAGGAGGATGTGCCTAAAACTGCCTTTCGAACTCATGAGGGACACTATGAGTTCCTGGTGATGCCCTTTGGCCTCACCAATGCTCCAGCCACCTTTCAGGCACTGATGAATAAGGTTTTCAAACCTTATCTACGACGATTTGTACTGGTATTCTTCGACGACATTCTTGTCTACAGCAGGACAGAGGAAGAACATTGGGAGCATCTAAAAAAGGTATTAGAAGTGCTGCAGGCGCACCAGTTGAGGGCCAACTTGAAGAAGTGTTGCTTTGCACAGGCCAGTGTAGAGTATTTGGGCCACGTGGTATCGAAGGAAGGAGTCGCAGCAGATCAGTCTAAAATTGAGGTCATGTTAAAGTGGCCAGTGCCAAGAAATCTAAAGGAGTTGAGGGGATTTCTAGGACTGACAGGTTACTACAGGAGGTTTGTCAAGGGATACAGCACCATAGCATGGCCACTCACGAAGCAGCTAAAGAAGGATTGGTTCTTATGGGGGGAGGCAGCCACCGCAGCATTTGAGAGTTTGAAGAAAGCTATGACTACGGTGCCGGTTCTAGCCTTGCCAGATTTCACCCAGACTTTCATAGTGGAGACGGATGCGTCCGGATACGGATTGGGGGCCGTACTTATGCAGAGTCGTAGGCCCATTGCCTATTTCAGCCAGGTGTTGACTGCTCGAGCCAGATTGAAGTCAGTCTATGAGAGAGAATTAATGGCCATCGTTTTGGCTACCTACTCGGGAGACATTTCATCGTCAGGACAGATCAGAGGAGTTTGAAATACCTACTGGAGCAGCGAATGGTTACGGAGGAGCATCAGAGGTGGCTGTCCAAGTTGCTAGGGTATGATTTTGAGATTCAGTATAGACCAGGGGTGGAGAATAAGGCAGCTGATGCCTTGTCCAGGTGTATGGGGGAGCTGCAGACAGTGACGCTATCTGTCCCTTTGATGCTTGATTGGGAGGCCATCAGAGAAGAAAGTGCTAGGGATGAGGCACTGGGGAAGATCAGGACAGGATTGCTGAAGGAAGAGGGTAGCCACCCAGGGTACTCATTGGAGGGAAACAAACTGCTGTATCAGGGGAGGTTTGTGATGCCCCGGACCTCGATCCACATCCCGAATTTGCTCCAGGAGTTTCATGGAAGCTCGGTGGGGGGCCATTCAGGCGTGCAGAAGACATACAGAAGGCTAGCTGCGGAGCTGTATTGGAAGGGGATGCGTAAAGATGTAGAAGAGATGGTAGCCAGATGTGATATCTGTCAAAGAAACAAATACATGGCTATGTCGCCGGGGGGACTACTACAGCCGTTGGCTCTACCGGGACGGGTATGGGAGGAGATATCTATGGACTTCATAGATGGCCTGCCCCGTTCAGAAGGGTTCACGGTGATTTTAGTGGTGGTGGATAGATTGAGCAAGTATGCTCATTTCATCCCCCTCCGACACCCTTACACAGCGGTGACAGTGGCTTCAGTTTTCATCAGAGAAGTGGTCAGGTTGCATGGAGTGCCAGAAGCGATAGTATCAGATAGAGACTAGGTGTTCCTCAGCCATTTTTGGAGGGAGTTGTTCAGGTTACAAGGAACAGTTCTGAAGAGGAGCACAGCTTATCATCCACAGACAGATGGCCAAACGGAAGTAGTCAACAGGAGTCTGGAGACTTACCTGAGGTGCTTTGTGTCAGAGACACCTAAGCTATGGGCCAAGTGGCTATCATGGGCAGAGTATTGGTACAACACATCATTTCATTCTGCTTCACAGATGACCCCATTCAAGGTATTGTATGGACGGGATCCCCCCCACCTGGTGCACTTTGGGAGTGGCAGTATCCCAGTTTCTTCAGTTGAGGAGTATTTAGAGGAGACAGATAGGGTGCTAGAAGAGTTGAAGAGGCATCTACTGAGAGCTCAGCAAATTATGAAGAAACAGGCTGATGGGCATATGAAGAACATCCAGTTTAAAGTGGGGGAGAGGGTGTTCTTGAAGCTCCGACCCTATCGACAGAAGACGGTCGCTAACAGGAGGAATGAGAAGCTGGCCCCAAGGTACTTTGGACCTTACGAAGTGCTGGAGAAGATCGGAGCAGTAGCATATCGGCTGAAACTACCACCCACAGCGACTATACATCCAGTTTTTCATGTATCATAGTTGAGAAAGGCCATTGGGGAGTACTGGGCCAACCCTGAGTTACCGCCGACACTTACTGAGGATTTGGAGGTGGTTCTGGAACCCTTAGAACTGATGGGGGTTCGCCATAGAGAGGAGGGGACGAAGGAAGTGTTGATCAGGTGGAAGAATCTTCCGGATTATGAGGCCACGTGGAAGCCATACGAGAGGGTGAAACATCAGTTTCCAGACTTCCACCTTGAGGACAAGGTGATTCTTTGGGAGGGCGGTATTGTTACGCCGGTTCCCATTGAACCGGCCCAAGCTCCACCGGGCCAAAGGGGGCCGGTCCGGTTTACCTACAAGAGGCGGACTGGTTCCGCCTCCTCTCCTTGTTCCGCCCAAACAAGTGGGGTCCCACCCACTTAAGTAAATTCAAAATTCAAAGGAGGGGGCGGCTAGGGCTTTGGGAGGGAAATTAATTAGGAAAGCCTTTGTATTAGAAGGGGGGAGAGGATTAGGAGGAGGTTATGTTTTGTTTTGTGGAGAATTAGGGTTCTTTGGAGGCTTGGGCTCTAGACAACTTTGTCTAGAGATTTTGGAGAGTTAATCTTCCTCTCGAATTGAAGATTATTGTATCGTTTGTTGTTTTTATCCATCGTCTAGTGGAATACCACGTTTGCTTGATTTTCCTACAAGTTTTCTCTCATATTTCTACTGTTTTGGCTGTTTTCCTGCTGTAGACAGCCCTAGTGTTGCTGTTGGAACTCCGATTTGGACTAGGTTTGCTTGCGAACTCAAGTATTCCCTTCGGGTTACTTGCGAACTCAAGTATTTCCTATCAGTCTCATTGTACTTCTTCTTGATAAAAAAAAATAAGAATACTTAAAAGGAGATGTACTCAATCTAATAAACCACTTCTCAATTAGCTTTGATAATTGACTTTTTAACTCTTGCAATTCCTTGATAGTTATTTTATAAGGGATTCTGGCAATAGGTATAATTTTAGGCTGAACATATATTGTAAACTCAACCTGACTTTCTGGTTGAAAACTAACAAGCTCATCAAGAAAAAATATCAATGCACTTATTCACCGTAAGAATGCTACTTATATCACTAATTGCTTCTTTGATTGCTCATAACTTAGTCAAAAAATACTAATTCATCAATTTCCATCCATTTATTTACCTTAATAAAACTAAAAGGAGATGACTTTGTTTATTTCTCACACCAAAAGTATAATATCTTATCAGCAATCAAATCAAACTTAACTCTCTTCTTCTAGCACTTAATGGTAGCATAATATTTGACTAGTTATCTATATCAAAATTATATCAAACTTAATCAATGGTAGCAAAATCAACTCAAACCTGAATGTTCTACCAACTATCATAGTGTTCATAAAGCATAAAGTACTCCAACATGCTATAACCAACAGGTAATAAGATACATAACCCATGAGTAAAGTGAATATGTTCCATATGTAATTTAGTAAAGAACATCTCAAATAAGAATGTAAAGTTCCTGAAGCAAAAAGCTATCTAGCAATAATATCAGAAATACTAATCATACATATCACCACCTTTGAAGACCCATTGGCTTTATGAGATGGCAGAGAAAACACTCATGTTTGTACTGCTCTCATATCACCTCTAGATGATTCTCCCTTCTACTTCAATATTAGTTTGATCAAAGCATGCTTTTTACCCATAGGTAGCTCTAGCCTTTGAATGCTTTTTGCTCTCTGTCACACATTTCTTGGGCAATTTCTCATTATATCACCTTGCTCCCCATATAGATAACATATTCTAGGATTCATCAATCCTAAATAGGGCTTCCCACATGTAGGACATTCTAGAGTAACATGCTAATCTTCCTATCATTGCTATTGTCAATGAACCTATTGCATTGAAGCATATGCCCAATAAGGGTTAAAAGAAAATTGTATATAAGTAGCATTCTTATGGTGAATATAAGTACAATCCATCCTATGTTTTCATTGAAGCATATGCCCAATAAGGGTTTGATCAATGAACCTATTGCATTAGCTGAACATGGCCAACCTGGATGATGTAGCATGGACAATTATGTTTTGGATTTATTTCAAATATTTCATCAAGATATATATATATTTTTTGCTTTATTTCAATTTTAATCCGGATTAATTATTCTTTTGGATAATATTTAGTTTGAATTTGAATTATTTAGGATTTGAATAGGATTAGTTTTGAATTCAAGTTAATTTGATCATTCTTGTTCTACAAATCATATTCTATAAATATGATATGACTTGTATTGGATGAATTAAAAATTACTTCTTATTTCTTTTCAACCTCCCTCCTACGGTCCAAGAAAATTAGTATCAAAGCATTCCTCTCATTCAACTACTTTCCATAGCATAAACTGACTTATGATTTTGTTTCATTGCCTCAATCCCATGATCATCTACTGCCATATCTCCTATTTCCTTATCCATGAATTGCTACAGCCACCTCACCCTTGTGCTTGTTTCACAGGCAGAATCATCACATCACTTTGCGCACTAGTTCCCAATGTGTTGTATCACTTTAGCAAGCTCAAAGTTGAATCCCTCACTTATGGATGCCCTTTGATTCATGTTTATATGTATCCACTTCTGCACTTGATCGCTACTTGTAACTTGGTTCATGACCATTATTGCATGTTTTCCTTCGCTATTACAGTCTAACTTCAATTTTTTCTTTCCAATCCAATAATGATCCATGCATCTCTAATCTTCTCATGTGCATATTATTCCTAGAGCTTTAGTGACCTTATCCCTTTCAGAAACTTCCCATGTTTGGTATATCAACTTTTAAATCCTAACCTTAATTTTTTTTTTTGTTTTCACGTATTATCATTGCTTTGACAGCATTAAGGGGATTGAATTATGCATTATGCTTTAGCTTACAGGGGAAAGAAATATGAGAAACACAAAAGCATGCACATGTAGTTTCAAAATTCTCGATATTCATCCTAGAATCAACATTGTTATTTTGTTGCCATGTTTAACCAAGGCCATCAACACTGCTCTAATATAGTAGATAATTATTATTTTTTTATATAAATTAATTTTGTCTGGAGATTACTGCAGAAAATATTATTTGTAGGTTCTAAATGATAAAGTTGAGGATGCATTTTATTATGTTTATATATCTTATGTTGATTCTTTGTATGATCATCCCATCTATCACATTATAAATCAATTTTTGACCTCTAATAGTTCATACACCAGTATTAATTCTACAAGTTCAATTATCTATGAAACAATGTGTAGCTTAGGCATGGATACATACTGGGAAAATTGTGGGGATTGAGGGGATTATGCAATGTGGGCTGAATTGGAATATCACTTTGTTTTCTCTAACCACTACTCAATATGCCAATTAGGTCCCTTGAAATCTACGTGGCTTCGAGATCCATGCTAATCTTGCTGGGCATTTCTATGAAACAAATTGTTATCATTAGCAACATCCCATCTTCTTGGGTTAGCTTCATCAGGATTAACAAATTTAGGAGGCACAAATAAGTATATTAGATCAATAAAGTGATGAGATTTAGAGGTTCATGTTAGTATATTATGACAGGTAATAACATTAATAAATGGATGATTTGAATGTTTTGAGCTAGCTGTTTCATATCAGGCTTTTGCATATAATGTATTATTTGTTGTACAATTATCTTCTGTGAAATTAATCAAATCTAGCGCTAATTTATCCCCTTAATGAAAAGTGATCAAATACGGCTCTAATTTGTCTCCTTTTCATTCTTTGCCCTGTTCTAGTTGTTGTACTACACCTAAATTTCTTCAACTATTTGATACGTCTTAGAAGTAAAAAACAACAAATACAAGAGAAGAATAGTGTAGGAACATGAAGATAGGGCTGATTTTCTTATTTCTCCTTCAAAAATAAACAAAGGTACAATTGATTTACTATTCGAGAGGTAGATCAGCTCTCTCACAAACCCTAAACGCTGCTAGGCACTCATAACAAACACTAGGAAAATAAACTCAGTCATCTCCTCCCTAAACCATAGACAAACTCCCCCTTAAATATCCCTAGATCACCATAACACAATTAGTATCTTCCTAATTAGCATAAACATAATTTAGAAAATCTTTCTAAATAAATAGAACCTTCCTAATCAACATAAACATAATTTAGGAAACCTTTCTAAACAATTAAACATGATTTAGGAAACCTTCTTAAACAATTAAACATATTTTAGGAAACCTTCCTAAACAATTAAATACTTCCTAAATAGCGTAAACGCAATTAGGAAACTTTCCTATGAACCTTCCTAAATAGCTCCCTCTAAGCATATCACTATTCTGTTATAAATACTCTTTCTAAGAAACAAGTGATGTGGCAGATGAAATGAGAACTTAAGCTAATATATGATTCCCTTGTGCAGGAAACGTTTGGGGCCATACGCACTGTCAGGTCTTTTGCTCAGGAAGAATATGAAATTTCACGCTATTCAGCTAAAGTAGATGAGACCTTGAACCTTGGGCTCAAACAAGCCGTGAGTTGTGTGTGCTTGATATTTCATTCTTACACTTGCAGATGAGATTAATAGATTTTGAACTTTAAATGAATTTGTTTCAGAAAGTTGTTGGTCTTTTTGCTGGTGGAATGAATGCAGCATCTACGTTGTCTGTGGCCATTGTAGTTTTGTATGGAGCCAACCTCACAATAAAGGGATCCATGACAACTGGAGACCTAACTTCTTTCATCCTTTACAGCCTTACAGGTATTTTTATCAAGCAATATGAAAATCTGCTATGATATAAAATAGAGAAAAAATTGATCTGCATCTTGTGGAACTTCATATGCTGAAGTTCATAGATGCTTGTTATTTACATATTATAACCTTTAGGATGACTTCTTATATCCGTTATTTGTCCACTTGCAGTTGGTTCATCAGTCTCTGCCCTGTCAGGGTTGTATACAACAGCAATGAAAGCTGCAGGTGCAAGCAGAAGAGTTTTTCAGCTTCTTGATCGCATGTCCTCTATGCCAAAATCTGGTGATAAATGTCCCACTAGGTTAATCAAAATACTGAAAACTTTATTGCTGAATATAAGTCCTGTCTGATCCATTTATTTCTACAGCCTTATTATTACATATTTTGTTTTGTTACAGTGAAAAAGATTGTGATGTGGAACTTAATGATGTCTGGTTTGCATATCCTTCTCGTCCCAGTCATATGGTATTGAAGGTGAGCATTCAATGTTGGTAGCTTAAGATTTATTTACCTTGATTGCATATTTATCTTGTCAAGGCTGCAAAATCAAGATGTCAAGCTCTAGGTGAAGTCTCCCTGTGCTATCCACAATATTTGCCAACTTCAAAGGTAGTTGGGGGGAAATATTTTCATTCCTAGCTATTATTAATTTTGACTTCGTTCTAGCCACGGTTCAAGGAATAGGTATAAATAGGATGTAACTAAAAAGTAGTACACAAATGGAATAGCTAGAGTAATATATTAATTATTTTTAAGCATTGAAATGACAAAAAACTTGTTTGGAAGGATTTAAAAGCTTTTTGGTTGCATGAAGTTGCTATAAATTTAGTTGGCTTGAAAACATGTTGCATAATAGCTAGGATATAGGTGCGGCGTTAATAAATTGAGTCAACCTTGGCAGTGTCCTACAAAAGCCTTCCAAGGAAAAATTGATCAGTTTCAAACTTGAGCTTAAGCTCGACAAAATTGCTGAAACCTTGAATCCCAGCTCATTGTTTTTCTCGAAAGTTGGGGAAGGTCCTCTCAGGAGATGATGGAGAAAGGCAAGTGCCTAAAGCAAACTAGTTCATTGTTAGCTATGATATGGTTGTTGATAAGATGATTTAGTGATGGCTTTAGAAATTCAGGGTTTGCATGTTTACGGTGGTGGTAATGTTGTAAGATGATGAGTTATACAGTAATTAAAATGTGCTATTGGATCAATCATAGATCTTGCTCTAAGGATGGGGTTGGATGCCGGATAATTTGGGGAAAATGAGGTGGAGGAGAAGGATTAAGTGTGATGAGAAAAGATGTGCAAAGGAAGATGGGAGAAGGTAAGAAAGGAACAAGAAAAAACGTTATGTGAGTTGATATATAAATTTGTTATGGTAGTCATAAAAATTCGAGCAAAAAATAGAATAAAGATAAGAGAGCATATACATTAGAGATCTCAAATGTAAGACAGAGAATATGGTTTAGTGCAAGGTTTTAAAAGGCGATATCAGGAATTGAGGCGTTTTGTCTAAGCGAGGCAAGATGTATGCCTAAAAACGGAAAAAATAAAGTACTCTAAAAATTATAAATAGTTAAAAAATTGACAAAAATGATGATTTGTTTGAAGATAATATTACTGGAACACAAGATTCAAAATAAATACTCACTTAAAAATAAAATACGCCCTTAGGATCAAGATCCAAGGCAATCTCATCATCACTTTGATTATCTTCAAAAGAATCATCATGATTTATGTCAAAGTCATCCTCAAAATCTTCATCATCTATAATATTTTTTTTACTTTATTCCTTATGTCAGTTAAGATTTCGTTAGTTCTAAAATGAAACAATAAATTAATAACATAAAAAACAATTCATTATATTTAAAATTAGCTTTGAATTTTTTTTTAAGTTCCAATCTCACTTTATTTCTTCATTTTATATACTTTGGAAATAGAAGATAATCCCAATTCAATAAACCTTTTAATATCTATAATGATTACCTCATTGTCCTCATTGACATGAGTTTCTCCTTCAGCTTCAATTTCAAGAATATCAGCATCCTTAAAAGTAACACATTCATCATCAGATTGTAAATCATCCACAAGGGTCTAATTCATTATCACTATGTAATTGAGATGTACATCTTTCAGTTTTTTGTTAAAGGGTACATATATTAATTTGTTCATTCGTCCTGCAGCCAATCGATTTTATTTCTTTGTATGAATTTGATTGAAGGTGCTCTAATTACGCTCGCATGTAGAAGTCGAACATATTAGGCTCGAATTTTAACTGCAAATATTTTTAATCCATGAACATCATCTCTAAATTTAGCCCACCTACATTTTACATTAAAATGAAAAGTATATTATGAATATTATTTAAATAAGAAGCTTGGACATAAGCATTACAATTTAAAATTATAAATGTATAAACTATGAACATACTGGGAGATCGTGTTTTGTAGCATGCTTGCGCTATTCTAAATCTAAACATACCATTCTTCAAATGAAAATCCTCAAGTTTATTATTCACTTTGAGGTAGTCACCTTAGAAACAAGACTATCCATGCATGCATATAAACCAATTTTTATCTCTTTATCAATATGGAAGTCCTTATCATAATGAAATTGAGGGTTTAAATAGTATGCAACAGCATGTAAGTTTTGGTGTAATTGGCGATCCCACTTTTTATTTATAATTTCTTATATTTCTTTATAGGCATCTTCTTGACCGCCCAAATCTCTTGCTATATATTCTTTAGCCTTATTCATTTCTTCATAAATAAATCTCATAGTTGGGGTCTTCTCACCATCAATCATTCTTAACACCTTAACTAAAAGCCTTGTTGTCTTCAAAACATAATTTATACTATGTCAAAATGAATCATCTTTCATTACAATCTTCTTCACTTTTTTTCTTGTTTTTTGGCCCATGAATTTCTATCCCATTCTTCAGAAGCAAGCATAGCTTCTAAGAGCTGCTTCCTTAACTCCTTAAATCTTTGCAATGTTAAATATGCATTTGCAAATATAGTAACAGCAGGTCAAATAATTTTTTTTTCAGTAAATTTCCTCATTAAGCTGAGTACCCAAGAGTGATTGTAAATGAACATACTAACGAATTTAGCTTTCAATAAGGCTGATTTATGTTGAGGCAACTATCCCTACCTCTCAAGTATTAAATCAATACAGTGTGCAGCACATAGAGTCCAATAAAGGTGCTTCCTCTGCTCCATTAACAATCTCTTTGCAACTTTGTATGCACTTGCATTATTAGTAACAATTTGCACCGCTAATGCCTCTCCTACTTCCTCAATAATATTATCCAACATTTCAAATAACAGTTGCACATCTTTTAGAAAAAACAGTTCCATATGGATTGTTGACCAAGAAGTTAATGATACTCTGTCGAATATCTGACAAACCATCTAACATTGTAGTCGCTCCTGTCTCAACCCAAGTCTTTTTAACTTCATCTACCATCTTTAATGTTGTCCTGACCTCCTCATCTAACATCCAGGTCTTCAACTCATATATGCTTGGAAGTTGTAGTCCTCGACCATAGCTTCCAACAGATCGAAGCATTTTGATCCATGACGGACTCCTAGTAACATTCATTAGTATGCCATTTTTCATAGAAGAACCTGACAATATCTAAATAATTTTTGTTCCTGAGTTCCTCAGAGCAGTAGGAGGAATATTTTTAGTGTTTATGTTCTCGTCATCAACATTAAACATTAATCTATCTATTGGCCCCCCGAGTGCCTCTATTAGAAGAAATTAACTAGCTCCCACTACTGGATCCTTTATACTGAGAACCATAATAGGAAGAATTTCCAATCATCTCCTCAATATTTCTTTGTGTTACGTCTTTTACGGTGGCATACTTCTTTAAATAATCTATACATTCTTTTTTTTCTTCATCAGGTACATTTGCACATAGTCCAACATTAACATGCATGTAAGCTAGGTGATTCTTCAACCTCTTGACACCACCAGTAATGTGCTTTTCACAAAAATTATATTTTATATAAACATATCCCTTCTTTGAACCTTCACCTGACACTTCAACTTGAGTGCTATATTTTCATGCAGGATCTTCCTTCTTGCGCCACCAGTCATTCTAATAATTCAAACAATCAACAATAAGTAAAAAAGTACTGATAAAACAAAAAATGTGGTTGCGGTCTGAAAGCGAAGCAGTAAAAATGCTGTCCTAAATGAAACCTAAATAGGCTCAGAATTGAACGTTCTAACACCTATTCATTCTCTCCAAATGAAATAAACATGTGAAGATATTTTGATCTTACTTCAAAGATGTATGTAATAAGGCATAAGCTATCCAAAAAGTGTGAAAAGATCCGGTCGTAATCTTGAGAAATCCTAAGTCAAACTAGTTATTTCAAAAATCTATTGTGTTTCATGGGATTCTAACAAGCCTTTGATAGCTCTTCCCCTAGGTCAACAATGATAGGCTTCATGCATAACGACTAATGACTTTAGGGATATAAAAAATATAGGCATTAAATACAAATATGTATAATTAATATGATAAAACATTTATTATAAAGCATAATGAATGATTACAATTATAAATTTTGTACTAAAAACTGTTTTAAAAAGTATAAGAAAGCTGTCCCAAATGAAGCCTAAATGGTTTTGATTTTAATAATCTCCAAATTAACAGTAAACTAAATAATATGAAGTTGAAGTTTAATTTTCACTTATTATTATTGTCATAAAATTTAACATGAATTTTGTCTTGATAAAGTGAGTTGAATCCATCTTGATATGTTTATTAATCCATCATAGTTCAATGTGTTGTAATACTAGAAATACATATTAGTGATATCCTACTTTAATTTATTTCTTATCATTATATATAATGTATTCAGAGTTGTAACTTAATTTACTTATCTGCATTCTGCAAAAGTAATGATAAGAAAGATGTTTCGTGTAATTTACTTAAAAACAATAAAGAGATGATATTCAGGGTTGAAACTTAACAGTGTTTTTGAAAAGCAGATTCATGCTTAGCCAATGAATGCTCATTTTTGTTCACTCAGCTATTTAAAAAATAATAGCCAATTAAAAAAATAACATAATCAGATTCATGCTCATTTTTTGTTCTTTAAAATATTGATTCAACAACAACAACAACAATAACAAGCCTTTGTCCCACTACGTGGGGTCGGCAACATGAATCCTTTTTCTCCATTGTGTCCGGTTCAAAGTCAAATTCTCGTTTAAATCTAATAGAGAAAGATCATTTCTAATATTTTCTAACCAAGTCTTTTTAGGTCTACCTCTACCTTTCTTAACATAAGTCAAATCTAATACCTCTACTTTCCTAATTGGGTCATCGGAAGGCTGCCGTTTTATGTGACCAAACCATCTAAGGCGACTCTCTCTAATCTTATCCTCCACTGGAGCTACTCCAACCTTTTCACGTATATGCTCATTTCGTATCCTGTCTCTAAGAGTAAATCCACTCATCCACCTAAGCATCCTCATCTCCGCAACACATAACTTAGTATTATGCTTCTCTTTTAATGGCCAACATTCTGCACCATAAAGCATTGCAGGTCTCACCACCATCTTATAGAATTTTCCCTTAAGTTTAAGGGGGACTTTTCTATCACACAACAAGCCCGATGCATTCCTCCACTTCAACCATCCAACTTGAATTCTACTGATAACATCCCCATCTATTTCACCATCACTCTGAACAATAGATCCAAGATATCTAAAACGTGTACTCTTATTAATGACTTGATCGCCCAAAGTCACAATCCCCTCACTAGGTCTATTACTGCTAAAATTACACTCCATATATTCAGTTTTAGATCTACTCAAGCGAAAACCTTTAGACTCTAAGGTTGATCTCCAGACTTCAAGTTTACCTTCAACTCCCTCTTTAGTCTTGTCAACAAGAAGAATATCATCAGCAAAAAGCATACACCAGGGTACATCCTCTTGTAAATGTCTAGTGAGAACATCCATGACTAACGCGAATAGATATGGGCTTAAAGCTGATCCTTGATGTAATCCAACCGAAATAGGGAAATACTTGGTCAAACCACCTTGTGTTTGAACACAAGTAGTAGCTCCTTCATACATATCTTTAATGATTTGAATATAAGCATTATTAACTCCTTTCTTTTCAAGAACTCTCCATAGCACTTCTCTTGGAACTTTATTATATGCTTTCTCTAAATCAATAAATATCATATGTAGATCCTCCTTATTCTCCCTATATTTCTCCATCAAACCTCTCAATAAATGTATGGCTTCCATAGTAGACCTACCAGGCATGAATCCAAATTGATTTTGAGAAACATTAGTATCACGCCGCAGCCTACGCTCCATAACTCGCTCCCATAGTTTTAAAGTGTGACACATTAACTTAATTCCTCTATAATTCGCACAATCTTGTGCATCACCTTTATTCTTATAAATAGGAATCAATACACTCATTCTCCACGCATCTGGCATCTTTTTAGTCTTCAAAATATTATTAAAAAGTTTAGTTAGCCAAGAAATTCCTTCATCTCCTAAGCATTTCCACATCTCTATTGGGATATCATCAGGTCCAACAGCTTTTCCACACTTCATTTTCTTTAAAGCCTCTCTAACTTCGGTTTTACTAATACGCCGATAAAAACAGAAATCTTTATTTTCATTTAGGATGCTAAGGTCACTAAAGTCAATTGTATTCCTACAATCTTCATTAAAAAGTTTATCAAAATATTTCATCCACCTTTGTTGAATATCATCTTCTAAGAAAAGTACTTTTTGATTTTCATCCTTAATACACTTCACTTGAATTAAATCCTTACTACTCCTATCTCTTTGTTTGGCTAGCTTATACATATATCTTTCTCCCTCCTTAGTATCTAATCTATTATATAAATCATTAAAAGCTAAGATCTTTGCATCACATATTGCTTTCTTAGAATCCTTACATGCCTCTTTATATCTTTCCCAATTATCAGAATTTTTACATCTAAACCAATTTTTATAACAAATCTTCTTATTTTTTATCTTTTCTTGCACAATTGGATTCCACCACCAGCTATTTTTACTATTAGGGGCTTTTCCCTTTGATACTCCAAACACATCTTTAGCAATATTTTTAATATCACTAGCCACTTTTTCCCACATAACATTAGCATCCTCATGCACAAATAAAATCTTAGAATCTAAAATCTTACTCTCAAAAATATTTTTATTACTATTCTTTAAATGCCCCCATCTAATCCTAGAAAATCGCTTTACTTTATTTTTTATTTTCTGTCCTTTCATCTTAAAGTCTAAAACTAATAAGCGATGTTGGGTACATAAACTTTCACTCGGAATAACTTTACAATCTTTGCAATCTAAACGATCTACTTTTCTTATAAGAAAATAATCAATCTGAGTTTTACTATAACCATTCTTATAAGTGATGAGATGCTCATCTCTTTTCTTAAATAAGGTATTAGCAATTAAAAAATCATAAGCTAAAGAAAAATCTAGTATGGTCTTACCACCTTCATTAGTCATTCCAAACCCATATCCACCATGAATGCTTTTAAAATCATTTACCTCTCTACCAACATGTCCATTTAAATCTCTTCCAATAAAAATTTTTTCTTCGAGAGGTATCTTTTGAATTAATTCTTCTAAATCTTCCCAAAATTTTAATTTTGAACACATATCCAAACCTACTTGAGGAGCATAAGCACTTATAATATTAATAATCTTAGCATCAACAACAATCTTTAAAGCCATAATTCTATCTCCAATTCTATTAATATTTATAACATTATCCTTCAAACTCTTATCTATAATCACGCCTACACCATTTCTAGTACGACTCTTACCTGAATACCAAACTTTAAATCCTAAACTATCAATCTCCTTAGCCTTCTCTCCAACCCATTTAGTTTCCTGAATGCACAAAATATTTATCTTCCTATGAATCATAATATCTATTAATTCCATTAATCTTCCTGTAAGGGAACCTATATTCCAAGTTCCTATCCTAATATTAGTATCATGGACTAGCTTCTTTGCCCACATCCGTCCTTGATGTGGGAACCCTTGCCTATTTAACACTGCACCCGGGCACCGATGCAGCGGCCCTTGCACACTTTTCACTGTATTCAGGCCATACAGTGCGTCGCTTCCAGGGGACGCCCTAGCATTAAAAATTTATTAAAGGATTCATGTCATGGTTATTCGACAAGTTTTACGCTGGCTGTCGACTACCTAACGCAACCCTCCACTTTTCTCATCCAGGACTTGGGACCTGGCAACGGCATTTAAAATATTGATTCAATTTAACTTTATTCGTATAGATCTTTTATGAATTTATAAACGAACAAACTAATAACCATAATTGAAATTAATTTTAGTTTGACTTGTTCAATTTCACAATCAATAATAAATTCATATTCTAATTCAAGTTTATATTCATCATTGATCATGCTCAAAGTCAATTTGTTATTAAAATATATTATGGAAATAAGTTCCTAACTCTTTCTCTACTTTCAAATCAATATGCTCTCATATAGCTATAATGTAGACTAAGATTTAACAAAATTAAATGTAGAATTATATTAATATTATAAATCATTTTTCGTATATAATCCTCATTTAAAGAATGTTCATAAACTATAATGTATTAAAAAAAAACATTAAATTTAACCATACATAGTTGTGTTAGTGTGCATTTCAGTCTATTAGCAGAATAAGACGAAACAGGTTAAACAAAGCTCAACGAAATAGGGCCTCGCCTTTCGTGCAACTAATAGCAAAATATATATAATATATTTTTAACCATACTATAATTTATTCATGCAACTAATAGTAGAATAAGATGAAATAGGGCCTCACCTTCGGTCCTTTGGTCGAAACAGGGCCAATAGAGCTCGACGAAGCTGACAGAACTCGCGTCGAAGAACGTGAAGCTGAAGAAGATGAAGCCGGCACAACACTCTTGAAAGGAAAGAAAGTTTGTCGCCTTCGTTGCGACGGGAGATCAACTTGTTTAGAACTGTATTTTACATGAACGAAGCCGGAGCAGCACTTGAAACGAAAGAAAGTTCCTTACCTTCACTGTGATGGGGCTACTTCAGAACTCTACTTCACATGAAGAAAGTGAAGATGAAGCAGAGGTTGAAACAAAGAAAGCTCGTTACGATTCGACAGCAGTGTTGTTGCCGAAGGAGGCGTAGGGACTCAACAAGAGTTTTGTTGACGGAAAACGAAGCAGACGGCACAGAATTTACTTCAGCCGAAGTCGAAATAAAGCTACACCTAAAACATCTTATACTTGCAAATTCGTGCGAGTTTAAGGAAATAAATAATTAAACGAACGAGGCGGTGCCTCAAACAAGCCTCGAGGCATTTCGCCTCAAAGCGTACGCCCCGTCCAAAAAAATTGTAACCCTCACTCGAATGGCTGAGGCTTATGCCTCCATGTGCGAGAGTTCCGCCTCGAATCGAAGCACGCCTCTAACACCTTTTTAATGACTGGTTCAATGAGATCTCCATACATCCACGGGTGCACATTGATCAAATAGTTCATAAACTTTCAAAAGAGATGTATATTACGGATTTCTCTCCATATAAATATTGAACATAATGATAGAGATATCATTTTATTTATTTCAAATGACTTGCAGGGAACATAACCACATATTTCGATGATAAGAGCTAAATATGGAGAAGACAACATTGATATTACTCCATTCTCATAGTAGTTTAATTGCATGTGTACCAAGTGCATATTGATAGGGTTTAAAAATATAAATATGAGCATAATTAAAACATAATTTTAATATGTATTATAATAGTATTATATTGTATTCTCATTCAATCATTTGTTTATTTTCAAAAAAAAAAAAGTTGACTTAATAAGAATATGCACTTTTATTATTCTTGATCTTATACTAGATTTCTAATTTTCTTTAATTTTTATGCATATTTATTATTAATGATGCATAATCATGATCTTATGTTATTTAAAATTTAACAAAAAAAATTTTTGCTATTTGTGCAATGAAAATTCTTTCTAGAAGTATTGTAAATAACATAAATGGTTAAGGGGTGGAATGTAAATAATTTTACATTTAAATATTATTTCATAATTTAGAAGACAACTCGTAGTCTTCTATGTTGGCTGGAAAGTGCCCGCACTTGATTGCAACCTTATAGTTCCTTCTACTATGTTGGAGCATTTTTCATACTTGGCAAAGTAAATACTCCACTTTTTTCGATGATTTGTATTTCTTCTTTACTGTTATAAAATTAAAATGCAAGGTTTCATGATGACCACTTAGCTTTTATGACTCTTAATATTGATAGAATTCTCATAAATGAACCTTAAGATTCTCCTTATTTGGTCTTTATTTGGATTAATTTTTTAACTAAAGATCTGTGTGTTTTCCTATTCTTTGGTTAAATGGCTAGGATTTTTTTTGCCGAATATAAAGTTTAAAATTTAATTTGAGGAGAATCACAATCAATTTTCATAATAGCGGCATAGATTTGTTAGGGTAGGGATCTAAATGAAAGTTCTTTTTTTTTTCATGGAATCAAAACTAACAGCACATTCTTTTTAAAGAAGTAGAAGGCCTCTGTCTTATAAATACCTAAACCCCCCTCTCTCGGTTGGTAACCCCTCCTTTTTTTTTTCTATTTGCTTGCTTATTGTGGGATGTCAAACACTTTCTTCTAAAATTTGATTTATAACGGTAACAATGCTGGTTTGGGAGATATAATTTATTATATTATGCCATCGGATGTTGTAAGATTTTTCAATTCAAGAAAAGACATCACAAGTTCTATCATTGTCAAAAAATGATTTTCTTATGATTTTTACAAAATTTTCAAATCAATCCTAAAGCCCACAAAAAATTGATTAGTCAAAGATTTATATTTAAAGAGGATCTTTGATCATATTTTGTGAAGATTTTACCCAGAAAAAAATTTGGCCTCACATGATTATTAATCTCTCGCTTGGAGATGGAATTTATGATGTACTTCGTTATTGATTAATGTTTGAAGCCCTCTTTATGCAGTAACTATATATCATTCACAAAGGTTAGTTCAGGCTTTGAAAAATCTGAACTTTTTAGTTGGAGCCACCTTTGTGAGCTGCAGAGCACCTATACTGGGAAAATTTAATATACAATGGTACTTAAATTGCATGTGTGTGCCAAAACTGATTTTCCTATAAAAAAAATGGCATTCTTTGCTAAAAACTTGTACTTACGCTATCACAAAAGCGTGAAGTGTCTTCTTATGACTTATTTTAGGAAGTTTTGAGCCAAGTTATCTTCTTGTTGGCTTCAATAAAGGCTGCATATATTGCTTTTATAATTCTCTTCCGATGTAGTGATACTCAATCAGTAGTAGTGGTACCCAAGTTGTAGATGTACTTGGTGGTTCTTCTTGTTTCTCGTTCTTCTCTTAAATCTTAATTGACATAGCACTGTAGTTTTAATTATTTTGTTTTAAATTTCAGAGAATGGTTGATAATATTTTTTGGATGTCGTAATATTTACTTTGTAGCTTTCCAGTGTTCTTTTGTCAAATTGGACATTTTTTAATGAGTGCTCCATTGTATGTGCAATATCTAATCTTATGCAGAATATTGCATGCATGAGAGATGTCCATTGTTTAAGGCGTAGGGGCTTCGACCATATGCTCCTTTTCCTCTTTAATTCATGGCATATATTCTTTAAGCAGTCTGAAGTGGTTGGCAAGTAGTATAGTTATGATTTTTTGCATTTGTTATATTGAATCTATTCTATACATTTTCAAGATATTATGATTGTGAAAGACTTGATATATCTATGTCATTATGATTTATTCTTATTTGAGACTTTTTTTGGCTGCTCTCCTAAATCTCTTATGTCAAACTCTTTTAAAGATTACTTCTTTAGACAATTGCTATTTTAAATAGCATCCAATGCAATTAACATGCCATCCACATATAAAAATCACTAATACAATACTTTCATGTTTATTGTACATTGCAGTAGTGATTGGCGTTACATATACGGAATTCAATCATGTGCATAAATCAATTTTTTGTTACCATGCGTAAAGCACTTATTTGAAGCTATTAAGTCTTTTATTTAGCTTGCAGTCTTTTTTTGGTTCAACAAAACCTTCGAATTGCACCATGTAGATGTCTTTCTCCAGATTATCATGAGAATAACTTTTTTAACATCCATTTGTTTAAGTTATAGATCATTTTGTTGCTATCATACTCAACATTAGATAACTAATCATTATATTAACTATATGATAATATATTTATGAAGTTTTACCTTCTTTCTGTTGAAACACCTTTATATTAAGTTCCTGTTTATTTTTCATTCACCTCGTATAATTTTGTAATATCTTATTATCTTTGTCTATGCATTTTTCTTATAATTCAATCTCTACTTGGACAAGTGTGGTAAGCTCTTTTTTAACATAATCATTTACGTGTATGGCTACATTATAACACTCGAGCTCTGTTGTATGTATAACCAACAAATAATAAAGAGAAGCAGAATAATGGTTTGTTGGCTTGTGAGTTCTTTGTGACTTTCTAATTTGGGTAACATGTGTACTGGGCTTGAGCTTTTCCTGATTTTTCTATGGTTTTTTTGTCTTTGTTATGGGATAATTAGCTTCTCTAGTTCAATATACTTTAGAGTGAAGGTCTCTTTTGCTGTAGTACTTGATTTCTCTTTGTTTAACACATTTAGTGAAGATAGCATTTCTACTTCTAATAATTTTTTTATCTTTATTATTCCAAAATCTTTGGCCAGATTCATACCGATTATATCCAATGAAGTAACTTTTCTTTGATTTGATATGATCAACAAAAACATATAATAGGCAAACAAAAACCTTCAAATATGATAAACCTACCTCTTTAAATGTTCAAACTTTTTCTGGAATCCCGAAGTTGAGTGCAACTGACAATCCTCAGTTGATCAAATATGTTGTATTTGTTGTATTATTTGAGAAAGGCCTTGGGAAGACGTGCATGTGGTCTTTTCTTGCACGTTCTTAAGTATTTTTGATGGGGACATTAGCACATGGAAAGTCTATCAAAGACGTGGCCGTCAATCTACGGCCACGATCGGGTCGTTATATTTCTGAGTTATTTTATGTATTTTCTATTTTTCATGTCATGTTGTATTTTGCTTTATTAGTTCCCGTTGTACCCTTTTATTAAGAGAGGTCATATGTAAGCCCTAGGGGCATTGTCGTCCTTTATTTTGAGAGTCTTTGTATGAGGCTATTTATAACCCTAGTGTTATTCTTTTCAAGTTAAAGAATGTTTGATTAATAAAATATTTCAGATTTCTTTGAGTTCATGATTTGTGAGCTTGAGAGGAAGGAGGCCTAGGAGAGGCTCCATTGGAGTACCCAACAGCCACCTTGGTGAGCTCTTGGTTTTTTATCTTGTTTTCCTTCGTTTTCTCCTTTCCCCACCTCACCACCACCACCCTAACTCCTCCCTACAACCGACCGCCCCCTTCCCCTTTTGATTCCCGGCGTTCCCCCCATCCTACTCCTTCCGCCGACCGTCCCCTCCCCTAGCCAGCTGCCGGACCACACCCCCCCCCCCCCCCATCATACCCGCCGGTTTTCCCTACCACCACCCAACAAACCCAACCCACCACCGCCGGCCACATCTCCATCCACCCATTCAAAATCCCAACGCCAATTACCCCATTGATTACTTGCCTAAAATAGTTTTGGGTAATTAGGAAAGAGCCAATATTTAAAATTAATTAATTGTAAAATTCAAATCTCTTTCCTATTGCTGTTTAATCCCATTAGGAAACTTTCTAAATTGAATTAAATCTGAATTCAAATTCAGATTTCAATTCAAACATAATTAATCCTTTGGGGGCCCACCAAAATACCTTAAATCTCTTCCCCCCCCCCCCCCTCTCTCATACCACCGGCCCCTCCTCCCTTTGCCTTTCTCTCTCCACTTTGCCACATAAGCACCCATTAATTCCCTCCTAATTCCCCTCCATAGCCGCTGCCCCTCATATGCCCAATTAGGGTTAATTTGAATTTCAAATTAACTCCTCCCTCTCTTGCAAAATCTAAATAGAAACGAAAAATAAAATAAAATTCAGATTTGTATTTTCATACCCCCTCCATACCACCTTATTTCCTTTTCCCTACTTGATTTCTCTAGATTATCTCTTCCATCTCAAGAGGAGTCTTCAAGGGAAACGCCAACGTTTGTCTTCAACAGCATAACCTTCAAAGGACATGCATGGCCGATCCAGATCTTGACTACGGTCCCGCCTACGATGAGCAAGGGTTTGCCAATCTTCCTTTTCGTGTATTTCCATTGTCTAACTTGTTCTTGTGATTTGATAGATTCATGAATATCTTGCTCACCAAATTCTGCCAAGCTTAGTAAACGTAGGGATTGAGTGCACTTCATTTGTTTCAAATCTTAGTGTTAGATTAGGGATTTTTGTTGACCGCTATTGCATTTGCATGTTATTAATTTTCTTTGTTGTTTGATAGTTCAAGTGCTTATTGTGCAACTTGGCCTAAACGGATGCGACTGCTCTTATGTTTTATTTGGTCGTTTTAATTTGCGATTAGTCCTAATTATAATTGCTTTTATCAAGCAATCGTGCAAATTCTTTTCATATCACTTTAAGCATTGTAGTCCTATATCATCTGGTATCAGAGCATGACTTGCTCTAGTTTTGCATGCTAGACATCATCCTAGGAGTTGTTTTAACTAGTTTTATACTTTGTTGCATGCATGCTATCATTTAAATTAGTTTATCACATTTTATGCTTGCTGTCCACTGCATTCCTGCACCTTTTAGTGGTTGTTAAGCTTGTTTATCAATTGTTTAAGTGTTGTCCTTAACCTAACCGCCTCACTAATTATCTAGGCTGCTTAGCCCCTCTTTGTAGTTTGCTGTCCAAGTAATTTTTGCATCATTTAGTGCCATTTTATGGAGTTTTTCATTACATTTAGGTGTTGTCCCCTATCCCAATTCAACCCTAAGTGTCCCCTAGTGTCTAGCCATGGACCCGGAACAACTTGGAAGGACGTTAGACCTACTGGTAGGTCAAATGAACACCATTAGTCAGCAACTCAAAGAAAATCAAGCCGATCTAGCTGAACTTCGTAGGACCACCACTGACCGATTTGACACTATAGAGCGTGGTAGGAGCCACCCGATTCCTTACACCCCATCTAGGCCTCCTTCTATGTACGGGGACGATCCTTTTCTGGATGAGGGACCACCTCGTGCCCCTCATCGAGCTCCCCACTATGGACATGACCACCACCACGACCCTGATCTCCCACTGATGAAAAATATTAAGGTCGATGCACCCACTTTCGATGGTACCCTTGATCCCAGCTCTTTCTAGACTGGATCAAAGGTATGGATAGTTTCTTTAAGTGGTATAACATCTCCGAGGCTAGGAAGGTCAGTTTTGCCAGAATGAAACTCCTTGGTAGGGCTAGTCAGTTTTGGTCGAACTTAGAAAGCCTTAAGGAGTCCCGAAATGAGTATCCATTACTGATTGGTTATCGATGAAGCGAAAACTTAGGCAGAAGTACTTGCCTCCCTTGTACTTCCCTAGGCTCTTGGATAGGTGGCATAGGTTGACTCAGGGTAGTAAACTGGTCAAGGATTGCATTGCATCCTTTGACGATTATCTCATCTGTTGCAAAGGGAGACCTCCACTTCCCCCGTGCAGATTTTATCTATGTTTCGTACCGGATTGCGAGAGGATCTTCGCCATGAGCTGTTTGCCTGGAACGTCACTACCCTGGAAAATGCCTATAGTTTAGTGCTAGACCTTGAGGAGAGTTGGTCCCAGCACCCTAGTCGTCACCACGACTCTAGGACTTCCTACAGACCTTCTGGTAGCTCCACTCCGCACACCTCTATTGCCCGACCTACCCCTGGGAGCACTACCTGACCACCTACTGGTCCCCCTACACCCCGACCTGATTTTAGAAACAAACCTCCCACTCCGGATACCCCTCGGTCCAATCCCGGGACCAAGTGCTTTCGATGCCAGGGGTATGGGCATATCGCTTCTCAGTGCTCCAGTCCCTACAAAGTCTCCTTCATTAAGGAGATTACTAAGGAGGATCTTGAGCCCGAGGGTGATCAGGTCCATCAAGTGGAAGATGAAGGCGACTTCTTTGAGGAGGATGATGACACCGCTGTCTTCCAGTGCCTTTAGAAGCTGGACACTTCTCCCATCTGTGTGGTGAGATGTGCACTGTCACACCCTGTTGCCACTGATGACTGGCGTAGGACTTCGATCTTTCACACCTACACCAAAATTAAAGATAAGAACTGTAAAGTCATCTTGGATAGTGGCAGTTGCATCAATGCTGTCTCCTCTAGCATGGTGTCTAAACTAGGTCTGTTTACTATTCCTCACCCCAACCCCTATAAGGTAGCTTGGGTCAACTCCACTGCCTTGGAGGTGAAGGAACGAAGCTTCATACCGATCTCCTTCGCTGATTATAAGGAGAATGTTTGGTGTGATGTGTTGATGATGGATGTTGGACAAATCCTTTTGGGGCGTCCCTGGATTTTTGATAATGATGTTCACATCTATGGGCGTTCGACCACCTGCGTGTTTGAACATGCGGGCAAAAAGATTAAGCTGTTGCCATCGCAGCCCCGGGTTAGGGATGATTCTAAATCCCATCCTATTAAAGTCCAAGAAAGGACTGAACTTGGTCACCGTCAAGGTTTTGGACTCTGAGATTACTCGAGGCGCACCTCTGTGCGCATTAGTAGGTCGTGAGATTCCCGCTGAATCTGATGATCATATCCCTCAGGAAGTCCAACCCATTTTGGGGCAGTTTGCTGATGTCTTCCCTGGTGATCTCCCAGATCAGCTACCTCCATTTAGAGACATTCAGCATGTCATAGACTTTGTCCCTGGAGCCTCCCTCCCTAACCTGCCACACTATCGCATGAACCCCACGGAACATGCTGAACTTAAGAAGCAGATAGACGAGTTACTGCAGCGAGGCTTCAGTAAGGAGAGTCTTAGTCCCTGCGCGGTGCCCGCCCTTCTCACTTCTATGAAGGACGGATCTTAGAGAATGTGTGTTGATAGCCGTGCTATCAACAAAATCACCGTCAAATATCGTTTCCCTATTCCTAGATTGGATGATATGCTGGATATGATAACGGGAGCCACTCTATTCTCCAAAATTGATCTCAAGAGTGGATACCACCAGATCCGGATCCGACCCGGTGATGAGTGAAAAACTGCCTTTAAGATCAAGGATGGTCTTTATGAGTGGTTAGTCATGTCTTTCGGGTTGAGTAACGCCCCAAATACTTTCATGAGGATTACTGTTATATTAGGAATTTTGGTTGAAATCTGGTAGTGTTAACACAGGGACACTAGTTATGACTTTCTTCAGCTGCTCGAATGTTTGAGTGGCTGCCTCTCCTCATTTGAAATAGTCCTTCAACTGCTCTGTCAACGGCCAAGCTATAGAGATGTATCCCTTCACAAACTTTTTGTAATATCATGTGAGTTCTAAGAACTCTCTTAGCACCTTCAGGTTTTTAGGCACTAGCCACTCCATCACTGCCTCTATCTTGGTTGGATCCGCTGACACCCTAGCTTGAGACACTATATGTCTCAAGTACTCCACCCTTTGTTGTGCAAAAGAGCACTTCTTCAAGTTGACATATAGTTGGTGCTCTTTCAAAGTTCTCAACACCATCCTTAAGTGCTCTAAGTGCTCCTCCGACTTGTTATTGATAAGGATGTCATCAAAGAATACCAGAGCAAACATCCAAAGATAAGGCTTGAACACCCTATTCATGAGTGACTGGAAAGTGGTAGGGGTATTAGTAAGGACAAAAGGCATCACCAAGGACTCATAGTGTCTCTCATGAGTTTTGAAAGCCGTCTTGTGGATGTCTTCTGGTCTCATTCTAATTTGTTGATACCCAGACTTCAAATTGATCTTTGAGAACACCACCGAACCATGCAACTCATCTAGTAGCTCATCAATGATCGATATGGAAAATTTGTCCGGCATTAGTCTCCTTGTTCAAGGCATGATAATCTATACAGAATCTCCAACTGCCATCCATCTTCATCACCAATAACACGGGAATAAAAAAGGGGCTCATACTGGGCTTGATGATCTCGGCTTCAAGCATCTCTTGAATCTACCTCTCAATCTCATCCTTCTGAACCTGTGGGTAGCAGTATGGTCGGACACTAATGGGAGTGACTCCTTCCTTTAGAATAATAGCGTGCTCGTGCTCCCATGGAGGAGGCAATCTTTAAGGTGTAATAACTCAAATATTTGAAATAAATTTATTTTAAAAATATGAAAATTCTAAAGTATATATATATATATATATATATATATATATATATATATACCAGCTTTGTCTATACTAGACTATTTTTTGTGCTAGTTCACTTTTCAACTCTTGCTATTGATGATAATATGGCTACTGATGATGAACAAATTCTCTAATGAGGTTTATCAGTGTTTCTTTTAGCTGCCTAATTTTTGGAATTCAATCTCTATTTGGATTGCCGTCCATACGACTTTTTAAAGTACTTATAATATTTTGTATTTCAGCAATTAAATGCCTATATAAAATTAATTCTGCCTCTAGATACATTTGTTTAAGCTCAAATATAATATCAACTTCTATGGGTAATATAGTATTATTATTTCTAATTTCTCTAAGAATATCTTCTCGTAAAGGAATGACCATTTTGATGTGAAGGGTGTAAATTAAAAAAGTTTTTATATAAAGAAACTTACTTCTCCCCACTAGCAGGATGAGATACTTCAGGTTTAATATGTTTGATGCCTCATCTTCCATAAATATTAACAGGTGATTGGTTAAAGGTGACTGCTATTATTAAGATACATGAAAAATATATAAGAGCTTGGTGTATACACTGACATATACCAACGTCTAGTCCAATTTTTAAGAACTCAAAAGGTTTTCAAGCCGGCCCGAAATATGTCAGAGAGGGACTTATGGCAACACAAACCCTTGATTTCAAATAAAATAAGACTATACTTGATCATAGAGATCAGTAGGTATATCAAGCTCTTACACATTTCTCCTGTATCAAAATAAGAGAATCAGCTCTATACTTGACCTAAATCTGTTAATAGTTGTAGATTCGGAGGCATGATACATATATAAACAAGCTAGTATCTCCCCCAAAAGGGGGGAGATGTAAGATGATTTACCCACTCATGTCGAACATGGAAATGGAAGAAAAGAAGAAACTAAAATATTTATTATATTATAAAGAAAGAAAGTTTACAGATATTGGTAGGCGATGGAGACTTTACAAACTTTGAACTTAGGCTTGCATATATTTTACACACAGATACAAAGCTTGGAGGCTTAATTTATAGGCCAGGAAAAATCAGAAACCAGAAACAAAACCAGGGGTATAGCCCCAGGTTTTACTATAGTAATGTACAGTAGAATTTGTACAGTAAAAAGTAAAAATGAACAGTAACTAGGACCAGAATGTACAGTAGATAGGACATGAATTTTTGTCTCTTTCTGGCCAGCTTCCTTGATGCTTATCCTTCCATACGATTTTCTAAATTATGTAATTCTACGTCATCCATATTATCTAGCAAAAAATCTTCTCCTGCTTCATCTTCAGGGGAATGCAGTCTTTCTGGTGTTATCTTTTGATAACAAGTAAAATAATCTCCATTTGTGTGTAGTAGATGAGCATTAAATTTTATTATATTAGCATTCTTGACATAATATTGGAACCGAAATATTGATCCGCGAAGAGCCTTTGTATGCATAAAAATCATTAGATTTTTGTCCTGGTATGCCAACTGCATGTAAAAACATGGTTTTGAAAATCCATTTCCAAGTAATGCAATCTGAAATGATCTATAGAGTTCTAAAGATATTTCTGCCATGTCTGGATCAACAGCTTCATGAGGAGTATCATCGGTTTGTTCTGCTTTGAAGTCAGACGGTGTTTTGCTAGATAACTGCTTTGAAGCTACTAGACTATGGTTTGCTCTGCAAAATTATTATTAGCCGAGATGACAATCTCTGTGATCAAATAGAATGCTTTGATCATCTAGAATTAAAAAGAATAATTTGGAGCTTTTTTGAAGACTATAAAGTTCGATCAGTAACTTTATTAATTCACTCAGTCGGACCAATCTACACTGATCTTATGGATAGTGCCAAGCATACCATCGAAATTCATAAAACACCGTCTGACTTCAAAGCAGAACAAACCGATGATACTCCTCATGAAGCTGTTGATCCAGACATGGCAGAAATATCTTTAGAACTCTATAGATCATTTCAGATTGCATTACTTGGAAATGGATTTTCAAAACCATGTTTTTACATGCAGTTGGCATACCAGGACAAAAATCTAATGATTTTTATGCATACAAAGGCTCTTCGCGGATCAATATTTCGGTTCCAATATTATGTCAAGAATGCTAATATAATAAAATTTAATGCTCATCTACTATACACAAATGGAGATTATTTTACTTGTTATCAAAGGATAACACCAGAAAGACTGCATTCCCCTGAAGATGAAGCAGGAGAAGGTTTTTGGCTAGATAATATGGATGACGTAGAATTACATAATTTAGAAAATCGTATGGAAAGATAAGCATCAAGGAAGCTGACCAGAAAGAGACAAGAATTCATGTCCTATCTACTGTACATTCTGGTCCTAGTTACTGTTTATTTTTACTTTTTACTGTACAAATTTTACTGTACATTACTATAGTAAAACCTGGGGCTATACCCCTGGTTTTGTTTCTGGTTTCTGATTTTTCCTGGCCTATAAATTAAGCCTCCAAGCTTTGTATCTGTGTGTAAAATATATGCAAGCCTAAGTTCAAAGTTTGTAAAGTCTCCATCGCCTACCAATATCTGTAAACTTTCTTTCTTTATAATATAATAAATATTTTAGTTTCTTCTTTTCTTCCATTTCCATGTTCGACATGAGTGGGTAAATCATCTTACATCTCCCCCCTTTTGGGGGAGATACTAGCTTGTTTATATATGTATCATGCCTCCGAATCTACAACTATTAACAGATTTAGGTCAAGTATAGAGCTGATTCTCTTATTTTGATACAGGAGAAATGTGTAAGAGCTTGATATACCTACTGATCTCTATGATCAAGTATAGTCTTATTTTATTTGAAATCAAGGGTTTGTGTTGCCATAAGTCCCTCTCTGACATATTTCGGGCCGGCTTGAAAACCTTTTGAGTTCTTAAAAATTGAACTAGACGTTGGTATATGTCAGTGTATACACCAAGCTCTTATATATTTTTCATGTATTTTAATAATAGCAGTCACATTTAACCAATCACCTGTTAATATTTATGGAAGATGAGGCATCAAACATATTAAACCTGAAGTATCTCATCCTGCTAGTGGGGAGAAGTAAGTTTCTTTATATAAAAACTTTTTTAATTTACACCCTTCACATCAAAATGGTCATTCCTTTACGAGAAGATATTCTTAGAGAAATTAGAAATAATAATACTATATTACTCATAGAAGTTGATATTATATTTGAGCTTAAACAAATGTATCCAGAGGCAGAATTAATTTTATATAGGCATTTAATTGCTGAAATACAAAATATTATAAGTACTTTAAAAAGTCGTATGGACGGCAATCCAAATAGAGATTGGGTTCCAAAAATTAGGCAGCTAAAAGAAACACTTATAAACCTCATTAGAGAATTTGTTCATCATCAGTAGCCATATTATCATCAATAGCAAGAGTTGAAAAGTGAACTAGCACAAAAAATAGTCTAGTATAGACAAAGCTGGTATATATATATATATATATATATATATGCCTCACTCCACCGACTCCCTCACTTAGTTACTTGACCAAGAAGAAATTGAAAAATGGGAAGAAGAGAGAGGATAGAGAAAGATTTTTGGATCATATTTGTCAACCATACCTATTACAGATTTTGTTTTATTCATTGTAATTGACTAATCTCTTATATTTTCAATAATTTGATTTCTACGAATTTAATTTCTCCTAAATTTATCAAAATATATATTATCTCCTGATTTCATAATCTTTTATCAAGAAAATTTGTATATGCTATAGATTTGATTTTCTGAATGATTTGATATAATTTTATTATATTTTAAATGAAGTATCGAATGATATCAGATACATAATATAATAACTCCATGTGATATCCTATTGATCCACGTGATTCACTGATTGGGAGTTATAAGGAGTCAGGGTTATTGATTCTCGTGATTCAATGGGAGTTATAAGAAGTATATTGATTGGGAGTTATAAGTGGCGACTGATTGGGAGTTATAAATGTAGTAGAAAGATATCCTTAAGATATACTCATTAAATATTTGAAAATTGATACCGACGCTGCTACGAACATTTTACTGATATTGTGACTGACACTAATACAGTTCACTGTCATGAATACTATTTAACGTTATTGATCATGATACTAATATTGTTATTGGCATTAGTATTGTTGATTGTTACTATTATTATGACTGATGATGTAATGGATTGAGATGTGATGAACTATAGAATGATAAATTGATGCAGATAATGAACTACAGAAGAATAAATTGATACAGATAATTAGTATAGACTTTGATGCATATATTTCTATATATGAGTAGCATATTATTCTCTTTTATCTTACATTGATTTTAGTTGTAAGATTTTAATTACTTACTAAACTATGTGCTCATTATGTGGTTTTATATATTTTCAAAAAATGGTAAGGATCTTATAATATAAGGTTTCGGACAAGACAAAAATGCAATCATGTTTCTTTCTACTGTTCATTAGTAAGCTCTTGTTAAATGATTAAAATGAAAGACAGATGTAATTTTTCAAATATAAATCCTAGAGTGTGACATTGGGAGATTCGAATACTTCTGCTGGAGAAACGGCTGAACTACTTCTGGAATGTCTTCTATCTCCCGGGCATCTCCTCCCTCCAAGCTCTAGAGCTTCACCAAGAATCCCAATCCTTTACCCTATATGGCACGCACCCTGGTCTTTAAGGAAACCATTGCTTTGGATAAATTAGGGTTTCCCTTAATTACCACCTCCCCTCCACCTAGATCTCCATAGCTAAGGCCTTCCAGTCCACCTTAGTCTCCCCTAAAGTTTGAAGCCACTTCATATCCAAGATCAAATCCGTACTTCCCAGCTCTAGTGGAAGAAAATTCTCTTTGATGTGAATCCCCTACAATTCCACCACCAATCCTTGACAGATACCCCTGCTCTTCTCCAACTTTCTTGTGCACATCATCACCTTAAAACATCCCGTGTCTACCAGCTTTAGCCCCACCTTTTCAACCACCTAATTAGATATGAAATTGTGGGTAGCCCGACTATCCACCAAAATCGCCACTGCTTTTCTTCTTATCTGGCCCCTCATCTTCATAGTGTGATTTGAGATGAATCCCACTACAAAATTCAATGAAACCTCCGCCACCTCCAAGTGTAAGGGCTCCTCTTCCTCCACCACTTCTTCTGCCTCTACTCCGCCTATCTACGCCTCATCACAAACAAAAAGGACTGGAAGGTGTGATTTTTACACCTATGGTCTGGTGTAAACTTCTCGTTGCACCTAAAACATGGCCCCTTAGCTCGTTTGCCCTGCAACTCTGTGTTAATCAATTGTTTAAAGTTCCCTCCCGGTCGAGCTCCCCAACCTTTCCCCTTCGGAGCTTCTCTTTAACCCTACCCGCACAGCGGCTCTCAGCTCTGGTTTGAGTCCCTTCATGAAATTGCTCTCTAACATCATCTCCAGTAGTCTCCCTAAACGTCTCAACAGAAGCTCAAATCTCTCTCGGTACTCCATCACCGTTTCCACCTATGTCAAAGCAAAGAACTGCTCATAATAGTCTCCCTCCTGCTTGGTTCGAAAGCACTCCAATAAACGGTGCTTGAATTCCTCACATGAACAGATTGGGTATCTCATCTCCCACCGTTGGTGCCATGCCAGTGCCTTCCCCTTAAGACATGGAGCCACCACCATAGGCCTCTTCCCTTCCGTCAACCCATCACCGTAAAATATCTCTCGACTCTATAGATCCACCCATGCGCATCCTCACCTTCAAACACCGACATTTTCAGCTTCTTGACCTTCGGATCTCCCCCGCACCAATTTTCCCTACCCCCCACCCGCTTTCGATGGAGCGAGCATTGGGGGACTCTCCGTGGTTCCCTCTCTTCCTTTCTCCTTTCATAGCCCTCTCTTCCTTCAAATTCAGCCTGCCTATTCTCTTCTTCCCATTCCCTCCTACCTCCATATTCCCTATCCATCCTCCTTCCCAATAGGGCTCAAGATGTGGTATTCCCTCCTCTCCTAAAATTTTCACCTCTCTTTCTCCCCTTGGCATGTTTTGGAGGTCAAATTAGCACCTAAAATAGCGACTAGAGAGAAATCAGCACCTAACAGCAAAAAACAACCACCAAAATCAAGAGAAAACTGCAATGGTATGAACAACATTGATAATGCTGAAATAACAATCTTCAATCAAAGAAACACATGATACAATTGATTCATTGTTCGAGAGTTGAATCGGCTCTCCCCAAATTTCCTAACAGCAACTAGGAACTTAAAATCACCTAAGAAAAATTACTTTAGAAAATTCGTCACATAATCCCTCCCACATACAAACTTCCCCCCTTAAAATAAGTCTTAATCCCCTCATAAATGCATCTCATAGTTCCTCTAATGATCTCCCTTTAAGTTTTTTCCTCTTATAGGTTTGAAATGAGGTGTTGGGACCCACAAAACAAGAGCCTTTTGGCTCTTGAAATGAGGTGGGGTCCACAGCCGTATCAGAGGTCCTTTAGGAAGTGACATCGGTTGGTAAAGTTATAATTGCATACAAATGGCTTGGTTTTGGATGAAGAAGCCACTTGATGATGAAATGAAATATATTTAGAGGATATATCACGTCTTGTTTTTGAATAAATATTCTTCCATATGTTTTTTCTAGTCTTATCGGGCAAGTCCCCTTTGCAACCATGTATTGCATTTTTCATCTTTTGATTTGGTATTTTGTGTTTTTTAATTCTTCCTTATTATGAAAGCATTTTTCCATCATTGGATTTGGTATTCTAAACATTGTCGTTGCTAGGTCCCAAATCCTAGATGAGAAAAGCGGAGGGTTGCGTTAGGTAGTTGACAACCAGCGTAAAACTTATCGAATAGTCATGACATGAATCATTTAAAAAATTATATTAATGCTAGGGCGTCCTCTGGAAGCGATGCGTTGTATGACTTGAATACAACGACAAGTGTGCAAGGGCCGCTGCACTGGTGCCTGGGTGCAATGTTAAATAGGCAAGGGTTTCTATATAAAGGATGAATGTGGGCAAAGAAGCTAGTCCATGAAACTAAAATTAGGATAGGAACTTGGAATATAGGTTCCCTTATAAGAAAATTAATGAAGTTAATAGATATTATGATTCATATGAAGATAAATATTCTATGTATTCTGGAAACTAAATGGGTTGGAGAGAAGGCTAAGGAGATTGATAGTTTAGGATTTAAACTATGATATTCGAGTAGGAGTCGTATTAGAAAATGGTATATGTATGATTATAGATAAGAGTTTGAAGGATAATGTTATAAAAATTAATAGAATTGAAGATAAAATTATAGCTTTAAAGATTGTTGTTGATGCTAAGATTGTTAATATTATAAGTGTTTATGCTCCTCAAATAGGTTTAAATATGTGTTCAAAATTAAAATTTTGGAATGACTTATAAGAATTAATACAAAAGATACCTCTTGAAGAATGAGTTTTTATTGGAGATTTAAATGGACATGTTGGTAGAGGTATATGATTTTAAAAGCATTCATGGTGGCCATGGGTTTGGAATGATAAATGAAGGTGGTAAGACCATATTAAATTTTTCTCTAGCTTATGATTTTTTTAATTACTAATAGTTTATTTAAGAAAAGAGATGAGCTGATGCAGGACTACAATGCTCTAAATGAAAATAATAAGGATTAGCACGACTTCTTGAAGAAAACAATTATTGATTAAAGTTACTAGCAATTTGAAACAACAAAGTAAAACAAGAAAGGGGTGCTTACGCTTAGGCCAAATCGTTTGCTAAATACTTGAACAAACAAATAACTTAGAAAATCAAAAACATACAAAGTAATAGGCGCTCAACCAACATCCCTAAGTTAACAATGAAATAAGAAGCATAGAAAGATACACTCAAAACCCTACGTTTACTAAGCTTTAGCAATTTAAGCGGAGTTTGATCCTTTGCGAATCCGTCATCACCTACAAGGTTAGTGAATGAAGAAGTAATTGAATAGGGAGGAAAAGTTCACCCTTATTGTGATTCGGAAAAGAATCGCCGCCGAATGATGTCCTTTTAATTGCTAATAGCACCGGTGAGGAGATGTAGAAGATGAATGATGTAACCTTTGATTGAATACGATGAAGTAGCCGGAGTGGTGGAGGTCGTTGCTCGGCCGAAAATGGTCCAACGTCCTTTTGATCTTTGATCGTCAATCACATCAACCAAGGTGATGTGGATCCGGTTGATGTATTCTTCGACGGTATTGTCGAAGTCAAAGCCCATGTCAAAGAAAGGAGAGCGGAGTATGTCGATATAATCTTGATCGTCAAGCACCAAGCCTTAGTCCCATTCGGGGACCTCCATTCATGTTGATTGTGAATGAGAAAGATTGATGATGATGTTCATTTGCTGTCCTTGAAGTTTCTCCTCCAGAGATTGAAGATTTCCTTTGAGAATCAAGTAGGAAGGGGGTTGTGGGAAGGGTCGGCCAAGGTAGGGATGAGGGAGGGAAATTGGTTCAGATTTTGGAGAGGTAAGGTTAGGGTTTGGAGCAAGAAATAATTCCAAATTCTGAAATTACTTTTCAGATTTGAATTGGGAGGGAAATCGGAAAAGGGAACTAGAGTTTAATTCCAAAAGAAGGTAGGAATTAAAGAAAGGAGGGGGGGATTGGAGAGAGAGAGGAAGGGGCGACTAGAAGCATGGGGCCGGCGGCATTAAAAGGGTGGGGAGGTGATTGGGGAATTGATTTGGGCTTCCTAATTTAGTTTTAGAGAATAAGGAAAGATTTAATTAGATCTTGTTTAATTTAAATTTCAAATAGGAACCAATTTGGAAACTTTCCAAAAATAAAACTCATGAATTTAAGAAAGGATTCCAAATTCAAATTAAATAGATTTGAATTCAAAACCTATCCTAAATTATTCAATCTAAAATAGGAAGTAGGAGTTAATGGGGAAGGAGGGGCTAGGGCCGTGGGATGGTGGGGAGGGAGGAAGCCGGCGGTGGGGAATTGAGAAGGGGGAAAGAACAAGAAAAAGAATAAACCACGAACCCGACACGTCTAGGTTGGTGGATGATGCACAATTCTCCCTCTTCTAGGGATCCTCTTCCCAAGCTCTCAATTCTCAAGCTCTCAAGACAAGATTGCAGGAAATTTTTAAAGTATTCATTCATTATCCTCAAAAGAAGAATACTAGGGCTATAAGTAACCTCATACAAAGACTCTCAAAATAAAATGACACTAATGCCCCTTGGGCTTACATACGACCTCCTTAAGTAAGGGGTAACAACGGAAAACAAATGCAACACACTAAATAAAACAAACATGACTAATAAAAGATAAATACATGGAGTGACTCAAAAATATAACGACTCGATCGTGGCCATAGATCGATGGCCATGTCTACAATAAACTTTCCATGTAGTGATGTTCTCATCATGAACATCTCATCACTTATAAAAATGGATGTAGTACAACTCAGATTGATTATTATCTTCAAAGAAAATTAGATCTTTTATATTGCAAAGATTGTAAAATTATTCCGAGTGAAAATTTATCCACCCAACATCCATTATTAGTTTTGGAGTTTAAGATAAAGGGGCAGAAAATAAAAAAGAAAATAAAATGATATTCTAGGATTAAATGAGAGCATTTTTAAGAATATTAACAAAAATATTTTTAAGAGTAAGATTTTAGATCATAAGATTTTGTCTGTGCATGAGGATGCTAATGTTATGTGGGAAAAAAATGGTTAGTGATATTAAGAAATATTGCAAAAGATATGCTTGGACTATTAAAGGAAAAAGCTCTTAATAGTAAAAAATAGTTAGTGGTGGAATCTAAATGTGCAAGAAAAGATAAAAAATAAGAAGATTTGTTATAAAAATTGGTTTAAATGTAAAAATTCTGATAATTGGGAAAGGTATAAAGAGACACGTAATGAATCTAAGAAAGTAATATGCGATGCAAAGATCTTAGCTTTTAATGATTTATATAATAGATTAGATACTAAGGAGGGAGAAAGATATAGGTATAATTTAGCCAAACAAAGAGATAGTAGTAAGGATTTAGTTCAAGTAAAGTGTATTAAGGATGAAGATCAAAAAGTATTTTTCTTAGAAGATGATATTCAACAAAGGTGGATGAGATATTTTGCTAAACTTTTTAATGAAGAATGTGAAAATACGATTGACTTTAATGATCCTTCGCACCCTAAATGAAAATAAAGGTTTTTGTTTTTATCGGCGTATTAGTAAAACCAATGTTAGAGAGGCTTTAAAGAAAATGAAGGGTGAAAAAGTTATTGGACCTGATGATATTCCTATAGAGGTGTGGAAATGTTTAGGAGATGAAGGAATTTCTTGACTTACTAAACTTTTTAATATTGTTTTGAAGACTTAAAAGATGACAGATGAGTGGAGAATGAGTGTGTTAATTCCTATTTTTATGAATAGAGGTGATGCACAAGATTGTGCGAATTATAGAGGAATTAAGTTAATGTGTCATACTTTAAAACTATGGAGCGAGTTATGGAGCGTAGGGTGCGGCGTGATACTAATGTTTCTCAAAATTAATTTGGATTCATGTCGGGTAGGTCTAATATGGAAGCCATATATTTATTGAGAGGTTTGATGGAGAAATATAGAGAAAGCATATGATAAAATTTCAAGAGAAGTGCTATGGAGAGTTCTTGAAAAGAAAGGAGTTAATAACGCTTATATTCAAATCATTAAAGATATGTATGCAGGAGCTATTACATGTGTTCAAACACAAGATGGTTTGACCAAGTATTTTCCTATTTCGGTTGGATTACATCAAAGATCAGACTTAAGCCCAAATCTTTTTGCTTTAGTCATGGATGTTCTCATTAGACATTTGCAAGAGGATGTACCTTGGTGTATGCTTTTTGCTGATAATATTCTTCTTGTTGATAAGACTATAGAGAGGAAGTTAAAGGTAAACTTGAATTATGGAGGTCAACCTTAGAGTCTAAAGGTTTTCGCTTGAGTAGATCTAAAACGGAATATAAGGAGTGTAATTTTAGTAGTAATAGATCTAGTGAGGGGATTGTGACTTTGGGCGATCAAATCATTAATAAGAGTACACGTTTTAGATATCTTGGATCTATTATTCAGAGTGATGGTGAAATAGATGGATATTATCAGCAGAATTCAAGTTGGATGGTTGAAGTGGAGGAATGCATCGGGCTTGTTGTGTGATAGAAAAGTCCCCCTCAAACTTAAGGGAAAATTCTATAAGATGGTGGTGAGACCTGCAATGCTTTATGGTGCCGAATGTTGGCCATTAAAAGATAAGCATAATACTAAGTTAAGTGTTGTAGAGATGAGGATGCTCAGGTGGATGAGTGGCTTTACCCTTAGAGATAGAATACAAAATGAGCATATACGTGAAAAGGTTGGAGTAGCTCCAGTGGAAGATAAAATTAGAGAGTCGCCTTAGATGGTTTGATCACATAAAACGGCGGCCTTCCGATGACCCTATTAGGAAAGTAGATGTATTAGATTTGACTTATGTTAAGGAAGGTAGAGGTAAACCTAAAAAGACTTGGTTAAAAAATATTAGAAATGATCTTTCTTTATTAGATTTAAACGAGAATTTTACTTTTAACAGGACACAATGGAGAAAAAGAATTCATGTAGCCGACCCCACGTAGTGGAACAAAGGCTTGATGTTGTTGTTGTTATTGGATTTGGTATTCTGTGCTTTTTATTTGTTCCTTATTATGAAAGTTAAGTGCGGCATGGAATAACGGTCATATTGCTTCTATTGTGGCGTGAAGATCAAGTTTAAATCATAGAAACAGTCCACGTGATGGAACGTAAAGGATCTCACACAATAAATCCTTCCCATACTTGCATTGCCAAGTGACGATGCAATAAGGCGCTCTGTTGGCAAGGTGGGCATTTCCTTCCAGATTTCTGAGTGAGGAGCCTCGACCAATGATCATTAAAAAAAAGGTTGGCTTTTAATAAATACTAGGACAGCATAAAGGGTTATTAAGTTGTCTGGATATAACAATTCGAATCATGAAAACAGATTCTTTACAATGTAAGGATAAAATTAAGCATATCTACTGTTTTTACGGGTATTTGTTTATGTAATGAAATTTCTTCATCTACGACGTTCTAACTTATGGGAATTACAGTGTAATATCATGCCTCTTGAAAACTTATTTGATGCTTAACATGAGCTTACTCTTTATTTAATGAATTCTAGCTTTTGTTTATGATAGAGTGTTTGAGTAAAGATGAGATTGTCACCTTATTGTCATAAAACATTTAAAAATGATTTCAGCATATTAGTGTTGAGTTTGCAAGGTTGTTAAAATAATTAAGAATAATTGACTCAGATGATTTCTTGAATTGCAGGGCATTACTTTAAGGTTGATGTCTGGTTCAAAGATCGCACTTGTTGGACCAAGCGGTGGTGGAAAAGTGATTTTTTTTTTTCTTTCAATTTTGTGCAAAAATCATCGTCAGTTTTTTTTTTTGTTTTCCTCTATCTGATATTGTGATCCTACCTATGTGTATATAGCTTTTCTACTTTCTGAAACCAAATGAAATATTCATGTTCTCATGTTGACATGTTTATTGCAGACTACTATAGCAAACTTAATTGAGCGTTTTTATGACCCAAATAAGGGTAAAATCCTATTGAATGGAGTCCCTCTGGAGGAAATATCGCATCAGTATCTTCACAGACAGGTATTTTTTTAACTATTCTCATATAATTTATAGTGCTTCCGAGCAACACTAACCCTTGAAAGTCTTCATTAGCAGGATGAGAATCAATCAATTGTTTTTATTATGACAATTCAAGATCCTGTTTTTTCTTTTCTTTCTTTTTTTCTTTTTTTTTTAAATTCAAGATCCTGTTTGGGATATGTTTTTGGTCCTTCTAGGATTTAGGGTTTAGGGTAAAATCCATTGAATGGAGTCCCTCTGGAGGAAATATCACATCAGTATCTTCACAGACAGGTATTTTTTTAACTATTCTCATCCGGGCAACACTAACCCTTGAAAGTCTTCATTAGTAGGATGAGAATCAATCAATTGTTTTCATTATGAAAATTCAAGATCCTGTTTGGGATATGTTTTTGGTCCTTTTAAGTTAATTTAGTTGATTTTTTGAAAGATAAGTGGCTAAAATTGGATTTTGGTTGGGCAGGATTGTTTCTATAATTCTGAAATCATCTCTTAGCACATCCAAACTCTATGGCTGTGCTTGAATGCTAGGAATTTGAGTGAAAAAAAAGATTGGATGCTAAGAATTTGAGTGAAAGGAAATGGAATAGGAGGTTAAAAAGCCTAAATCAATGTTTGTCTATAAAGTATAATCAACTTATAAATTGTTTAGATTTCATTTCATTTCCTTCATTTGCTTCAATACGACCAGAGTCTATCAGTCTAGTAAGCCTCAGCTGTCAAGAATGACTTTAAAAGTTTGACTTGAACTCTTCCGGTTGAAAGAGCCTAGAGCTGGTAATTAAGTTTGAAACTCACAGTTATGATTGCGTAAGTTTTGATAAACTTTGAAATTGAAATCTATGTGCTTCAACTCAATGATGGCCCGCTTAAAATAAAGTTTGATCAATTCAAATTCTTATATTACGGAACATATAAAACAGTATATATATACTTATATTTACAGAAAATGATCAAAATGATTTAGTGACTCTTTATGAAGGATTAAAATAGTCTTCAACTATTTAAAAGTCTCAATTTAGTTTCTTGACTCTTTAAATAAAAACTAAAAAGAGTCTGCAGTCCAAAATTAACAGAAGGGGTTACTGAATTAATGAAAATAAATTTGGTAAAGCTATTCTCAGGATGCAAGTTTTTAATTACCCTAAATCCTAAATAATGAGATGGAACGAAGCAGAGGCACGCCACTCTATTTTTTTTTTACGTACTTACACGCAGCTCTGTTCTTGGCATCGCAGTAGCAACGAGGCTTTGCTCGGCTAGGAGACGAGCGCATTAGTAGTTGAGGATTCCTTTCTTCCTTTCTTCCCATCGAGCATGCGACCCTATTTTTACACAACGCCTTCAACTCCTTATACCTACTCTGTACTTCACACCCCAGCAACAATGAGACCTGCTCAACTTTGTGGCAAGCACGCACAAGGCTACAAGCAGGTGAGGATTTCTTTCTTCCGATGGAGTTGCCACCCCTCAGCTCAATTAAGAAGACCAACTTGCGTGCATCCACCCATTTTAAATAGATCGAGTAGCAAACTATATATATTTCAACTGATTTCATATAAGGAAAAAAAAATGTGCACTTTATAAAAAATAATTATTATCAACTGAATATATATCCATTTTTTCTAAAATAAGAGTCCCAATAATATTAATTTACAACTTTAAAACTCACTTTCCTTCATTATAATAAATTCAGAATAAATAAAAATGTCAATTTTTTTTTTTAAAATAAACTTAATAGCTTTATGCACAATCTCAATTCACCCATGCTTGTATACAAACATAGCTATTGGCATGAGAACATATGGTTAGTTAAAAATCCTTCATGAAGAGTCAGAAGATTATGTTGATCATTTTCTCTACATATTTAATATATTGAAAAATATGTATTTATAAATATTGTTACATGAATAATATTTATGATTAGTGATTAAAAAAAATTCTATTAAATTAATAAATTTTATTCAAATCAGCTTGAAACTCAACTTGATGTCAAACATTGTTTACTCGATTCAAAGTTGGGCTAGTTCAATGGAAATTATTGCTTTTGACGTTTGCTGTGCTCGTTCGAACTTTGATTATCACCCCATGTAACCTTTGAAATAATGAGACCAATTTTCAATTATTTCAGTTCGACTTTTCACAATTAGATGGAATAAAGAAAATAGCCATCCGTGAAACATTATTAGCATCTTTAATTTACTCCATTGTTTTGCAAAATGTTATTTACATCTTTCATTATTTGAGCTTCCAAACATGACAAGTGAAATGTTCAAAGACATTTAATGGCATTAATATCCCTAAATTCTTTCAGAAAATGTTGTTTGATGAAACGTTTTACATTTAATATTTAAACAAAATTATGAGCGGTCTCATTTTTGTAGGTGAGCATAGTGAGCCAGGAACCTGTCCTTTTTAATTGCCCGATTGAAGAAAATATTGCATATGGCTTTGATGGAAAGGCAAGCAGCGCAGACATAGAAAATGCAGCTGTAAGCACTAACTTTTTCTCTCTTCCTATGAACTTTTCTTGCTTATGTTTACTAAATACCAAACTAACTTTGAATACAGAAAATGGCAAATGCACATGAATTTGTCTCCAAATTCCCAGACCAGTACAAAACATTTGTTGGTGAAAGAGGGATAAGACTTTCTGGTGGTCAGAAACAGAGGATAGCTATCGCGAGGGCTCTATTGATGAACCCGTGTGTTCTTCTGTTGGACGAGGCTACAAGCGCTCTCGATGCTGAGAGCGAATATCTTGTTCAAGTATTTATGATAAGCAAACTTATAGTCCTCAAGTTTCTTGTACCTTTTAACCCTCAATCATTGCATGTACAGGATGCTATGGATTCTTTAATGGAAGGACGAACCGTGCTTGTGATAGCACATCGGCTATCAACCGTTAAAAGCGCAGATGTTGTTGCAGTAGTGTCGGATGGACAGATAGCTGAAAGTGGCACTCATGATGAGCTTTTGAGCCAGAATGGCATCTACACTGCACTTGTAAAGAGGCAGCTGCAGGCACCCAAAGTTGAAATATAGATTCCAGATCTCTGATTCAGTGATTACTGATTGACTCCTGGGCAGCAGAAGCAAGCAGGCAACCAGTATTTGATACTCCTTTTTTTTTTGGAAATATTCTTCTGCAAATTTGCACCCAGTCTTATGTCAGTAGCAGTAGAGGTTCAGCCAACTCATTTAAAAAAAAACAATAATGCATTTGAAGGCTCAAATAGAAATTAAAAGAAATTTGGGTGAGAATATTCTTACTCTAACTTAATCATTTATTATATTTATCTCAAAATAAATTTGATATCTTAAACGTTTTATTTTGATAAGATTTGAATCATCATGACACAAATTTACTCAAAGAATCGAGTACAAATGAGAATTTTCTAAACCTTAAATGTAAGTTATTATGGTTCTTCAGCTCAGTGATGAGCAATCGATGTAAGCCTACCGCATGGGTTTCACTTGTCCTGTTTGTTCTTATTAATATAATTCAAATTGTGTTATTTTGACTTCAGATGTCAGGAGGTTTTAATCTTAGTATTTTGATAATTATTTTATAAGCTCTTGCCTATAAAAATAAATAGTTATTTATTATTTGAGAATTTTTTACTTATTTTGATTTGCCCAAAGAGCTTGACCATTATAGAAATTCTTACTCCATGCTATAGAAGTTTTTTTAATATAATTTAGCCAGGAAGCTAATGGTAGTGGGTGATCTTTTGATGAGATAAAGGACTAGAAAAGATTTATTTATCTTTTGTGTAGTGTATATAGATAGGCTCTGAAGTTTTTGGTGGAATGATGAGATGATAAATATGAAGTGATAGGATTGCCAACATTGGTTCAAATTGGATTAATTTGGATGATTATTTTGATGAATGAATTGTAGGTTGAGTAAATAGATGGAAATGATTGTGCAAAATTTGCTTAGATTGTCTGCTTGTGATATGTAGTAGATTAATAGGTTTGGTGGAGTTTAGATGAGAGTTGGGAGATAGGGAACAAGATTATATTTTTAGGATTTAGGGTATTTTTTATCTGAATAATTTATTTAATAATAAAAAAATCACAAAGCATATGAGCCTATACTTATAGATATTATAGACTTTTGGGCAGATAGTTTTGGAGGGGAAAAAAAGAAAAGAGGGTAGTGATGGAATTGGAGTTTCAATCACTTGTTTGCAGTTTAAAATGCTTCAAGGTTGGCCATACATGTCTTTAGATGAAAAAATATGTAAAAATATTTTTTTTTTTTTTTGGGACATTTAGGCCAATGGAGGTGAATTCACATATATATTATATATAAAAGATTTAAATTAAAGATCTCTTGATTGATAATCAAAATTCTCAATTAACAAATCAAGATCAAGATGAGTTATGTAAAAATAATAAAAATAATTTATAAAATATTTTAATTTATTATTTTTCTAATTGAATTTTTAGTTTGATTTACATGATCTATTACATTACATGAAAAGGGTAACAAAAATGAAAAATAAAATAAAATATTATTTTAAGATTAGATGAGATTTTTTAAGAATAATAATAATAATATTTTTAAGAGTAAGATTCAAAATCTCAAAATTTGAGTAATTCACGAAAAAGTTATTTGAAGAGAGTAGATTTATAAGTAGAGAATTCTATCATAAGCAAATTAACGAAGAACAATCATTGTTTTGACAATAGCAGAAATGTCAAATGTCCATAAATTGTTTTGTGTTCTTCACATCCTCTTCGGATTCAGAATACTTTTGAGGCTTAAACAACTTCCACAGACCAGTGGGATGCTTCCGCTTCAACTTTTCATCGTTCACCCTCACATCTCTCATCAAACCTCCAAAAATCTTTTCACACTCGGGATAAGGCTTCACAAAGAAGTTGTAGAACTTCCTCCTACTTAGCCTCACAAAATGCTTCAATTCCACCACCATCTCAAGCACACCCTTCGATTTGAGAAAATCCACAACTTTTAGTCTGGGAATGATTTGCTTCTCCAAATTCACACCCAAGTAATCGGGGAATTCAACCAAGTGATCAATATTAAACCCTAGTTGCTGCATTAAAAATAGTATCTTTTTCTCCAAATCCTCCTGTGAGTACAAAATTGACCTCGGCTCAACATGGAGGATCTTCAGCGCATCCCTTTGGATCAATCCGTGGTTGCATAGTAACTCAATTCTAATCTTTATGTCGACAACAGCGCAAAGGCGGCCTCTTGCTAGGACTCTTTTTTTTATTGGAGTTCTACATTTGAGGCCTTCAAGCAAGTTCACATAACGTGAGAGCTCTCCAAATTCCATGCTCAAGAGGAGATTAGGATTTTGAATTAAGACCTTTCTGACTTCAATTTGATCAAATCCCAGATCGGAGAGCTCTGAAAAGAGTGGCCTCAACGTGTCGTTGATGCTAAATGCTAAGAATTCTGGGTAAGACTGGCAAATCTTGTTCAACTCCTCCTGTGTGTAAGCATTTAGAAATCAGAATTATGTCCCAAACTTGAAACTCACTTGAATTTTAATTGATTCAAAATTAAAATTGATTTGCACAAAATAAATTTGATTCAACCTGAGATGGACATAATATGTGCATACATGTGCAAATGTCCGGTCACATATTTATACACATGAAATATAAACTAATGTGTATATTATGTAAATATATAATTTTTGTACAGTATGTGTTTCTCTATTATTTACATATCAATGCATTTGCATTTGTGCCTGGTGTGTATAAAGGGATTTGAGCTTGATTAAGGTGAAATTTTATCACTGTATTTGTATTTGTTGAAGGCATGAACGATGAAGCTGCATAATCTGTTTGAGGTTTCTCTATAAATGTTATATAAAATTTTTGTATTTTCTCCCAGCCAAGTGATAATCCAACTTGTACACACACCGTGCAGAAACAACGGGTACTACACCCGCTAATGTTAAGGGAAGGCATTCCCGAGTGAAGAAGACCATCAAATTACCATTCACAGCAGGTGTCAGTAAGAGAAAAAAAAAAAGCCAATTAAGGGAGAGGAACCACCTGCGAAAGCACCTAAAGCCGATGAAATCATCCAGGTGGAATCATTGCCTGAAATGATTGCCCCTGCAAGCACAACGAAAGAGATTAATGGTACGAAGTTGATCAAAGCACTAACAGGAAGAGTAAAAGCAAGCCAAATGAGAGAGAGGAGCCACTTGCTAAGGAATCTAAAGCTGATGAAATCATCTAGATGGAATCGTTATCTGAAGTGGTTGCCCCTGGAAGCACAACGAAAGTGATTAATAGTAGGAAGTTGATCAAAGCGGATTCCATAAAGGGTAAAAGCAAGCCAAATGAGGGAGAGGAGCCACTTGCTAAGGAATCTAAAGCTAATGAAATCAATCATCCAGGTGAAATCGTTATCTGAAGTGGTTGCCACTGCAAACACAATGATGAATTTTAATGGCAGGAGTTGACCACAGAAGAAATGTGAAACTTTATGGATTTTTGTTTTACAAAATATTCTGACAAGTTTTCAATTGTATATAAATTCTCCTTGTACACAGCCTGTGTACACGTTATACATAGAGTGTGTACAAGCTCGTACACACACTGCAACCTGTATGATGGCTCTATATAAATTTTTCTTGTATACACACTGTGTAACCGTATTACTGTTCGTTACAGGCAGAACGTGATATTTTCTTCTGGGAACATAATTATTTATAAAAGTCATATTGCTGAACTCATAACTAACAAGTATTTGTCTAACCCGCGCACGTGGATGCATTCGCCTACCTATTAGCTGAAAAGAATAAGATTTTCCCTAGCCTATACCCACCCTTTCTATATGTCTCATGTTTGCATTGGATAAGCCTTCACGCATTACTTTTTTCTATATAATTTTTTTGCTCAATAATTAGACATTTTGTCTGATTTATGGCAGAGCTATTCAACATATAATTATGAGAAGGAAATCCTCATGTTTGTCAGGCATGTCAACCAAGATTCTGTCCAAGAATTGAAATTGGTTCTGTTGTCAGTGATCAACAATCACATTAGACTTTACTGGGAGAGGACTCCTCCAATTCCGACCCCCGAAGCATCGCAGATCACTTCGAAGACTTTGGAGAAGTCAGGAAGTCTCATCACTGGGGCCTCCACCATTCTTTTCTTAATGTCATCAAAAGCTCTAGTGGCGGCCGGGGTCCAGTAGAAATCACCCTTCTTAAGACAATAAGTGATAGGAGATACAATTGTACTGAAGTTTCGTATAAATCTCCTATAGAAGGTGGCCAATCCGTGGAAGCTGCGGACTTCCCGGATGTTCTGAGGAAGAGGCCACTCAATTATGGCTTTCACCTTCTCAGGTCAGCAGAAACCCCTTGAGCTGACACGATAAATCCCAGAAAGATGACTCGATCTACAAGGAAAGTACACTTCTTTGGATTTGCGTACAATTGTTCTTTCCTTAAAACCGAACAGACTTGCTTTAAGTGGTCCAGGTGTTGCTCAACAGAATGACTATAGATAAGAATATCGTCAAAGTAGACAACGACAAACTTACCCATAAAAGGGCGTAACACCTGGGTCATGACTCTCATAAAAGTGCTCGGGGTGTTACTCAACCCGAAAGGCATGACCAACCACTCGTAAAGACCATCCTTGGTCTTGAAAGCAATCTTCCACTCATCACCGGGTCGGATCCGGATCTGGTGGTATCCACTCTTGAGATCGATCTTGGAGAATAGAGTGGCGCCCGTCATCATATCGAGCATATCGTCCAATCGTGGAATAGGGAAACGATACTTGACGGTGATTTTGTTGATAGCACAGCTATCAACACACATTCTCCAAGATCTGTCCTTCTTAGGAGTGAGAAGGGCGGGCACCGCGCAGGGGCTAAGACTCTCCTTAATGAAACCTCACTGTAGTAACTCATCTACCTACTTCGTAAGTTCAGCATGTTCCGTGGGGTTCATGCGATAGTGGGGCAGGTTAGGGAGGGAGGCTCCAGGGACTAAGTCTATGGCATGTTGAATGTCTCTAAGAGGAGGTAACTGATCTAGGAGATCATCGGGGAAGACATCAACAAACTGCCCTAAAATGAGTTGGACTTCCTGAGAGATAGGGTCATCAGATTCAGGAGAAATCTCACGACCCACTAAGGCGTACAGAGGTGCGCCTTAAGTAATCTCAGAGTCCAGAACTTTGGCGGTGACCAAGTTCAGTCCTTTCTTGGACTTAAGGGGGTGGGATTTGGAGACATCCTTGACCCGGGGTTGCGATGGCAAAAGCTTAATCTTTTTGCCCGCATATTCAAACACGCAGGTGTTCGAATGCCCATAGATATGGACATCATTATCAAAAATCCAGGGTCGGCCTAACAGAATTTGTCCAACATCCATAATCAGTACATCGCACCACACATTCTCCTTATAAGTGGCAAAGGAGATAGGTATGATGCTTCGCTCTTTCACCTCCAAGGCAGTGGAGTTGACCCACGCTACCTTATACGGACTGGGGTGAGGAACATCAGAAAGACCCAGTTTGGACACCATGCTGGAGGAAACAGCATTGATGCAACTGCCACTATCTACGATGACTTTACAGTTTTTATCTTTAATTTTGGTGTAGGTGTGAAAGATCGACGTCCTACGCCAGTCATCGGAGGTAACAGGGTGTGACAGTGTACATCTCACCACGCAGATGGGAGAAGTGTCCAACTTCTGAATGCAGTGGAGGACAGCGGTGTCATCGTCCTCCTCGAAGAAATTGCCTTCATCTTCTTCTTGATGGACCTGATCAACCTCGGGCTCAAGATCCTCCTCATAATCTCCTCAATGATAGAGACTTTGTAGGGACTGGAGCACTGAGAAGCGATATGCTCGTACCCCTGGCACCGAAAGCACTTGGTCCCGAGACTGGACCGAGGGGTATCCGGGGTGGGAGGTTTGTTTCTAAAATCAGGTTGGGGTGCAGGAGGACCTGTGGAAGGTCGGGTAGTGCTCCCCGGAGTAGGTCGGGCAGTAGAGGTATGAGGAGTGGAGCTACCGGAAGGTCTGTAAGAAGACCTAGAGTCATGGTGACGACTAGGGTGCTGGGATCGACTCTCCTCAAGGTCTAGCACTAAGCTGTAGGCATTTTCCAAGGTAGTGACGTTCCGGGCGAACAGCTCGTTGCGAAGACTCTCTCGCAACCCGGTACGAAACATGGATAAAATCAGCATTGGACTTTCCTGGGAGAGGACTCCTCCAATTCCAAGATTCTGTCCAAGAATTGAAATTGGTTCTATTGTCAGTGATCAACAATCAGCATTGGACTTTTCTGGTAGGGAGGCTTGAGGAATAGGTTGGGCATTTCTTCAACTCTTTTCCCAATCATATAGACATGGTTATCCTGTCTGACATCGTGAGTGAGATCAAATTTGCTTTAAATTTTTAAAGCAATTAGACTGTTGAATATACCTTCATGGAAAAAAATTAATATGATTTTGTAATTTTCTATAGATAAAACTCCTATATAAGGACACAGTGGGATCTTTTGATGGTGATATATGAGATTGGCCTATTCAAAATATGACTAGTGTGCCAACCCAAAAGAACAGCATTGATTGCAGCATGTTAGTCTGTAACACTGTTTAAAATTGCGCAATAAGAGGCGCGCCTCTGCGCAATTCTGGTCCTGGGCGCCTCATTGCTTAAGCAATTGGAGGAATTGGTGAGGCTTACGCCTCACTGGCTCTGAGGCGCGCCTCAGAGGCGCAATTGCGCAATTCTTAGTGAGGCGTAAGCCTCACCAAAACCGGTCCCACTCACTTAAGTGAGTAATAAAAAAAAAAACCCTCACAACTCTCTCTCCCCCATCCCGACCCAGCTTCCGTTTCCGCCAGATCCCGCAAGAAACCACTCGGTCACCTCTCGGCCAGCCGATCCCGCCGCCTCTCCCGCCGGCGCCGCCTCACGCCGGTGAGCAAAGACTGTCCGACCGCCCTCTACGACAACTCCTCTACGCATTTTAGGTTTTTTTTTTTAGTACAAGGGACGATTTTTCAAGTTATAGGAAATCTAGGGTTTTTAATATTTTGAAAATTTTTTGTTTGTTTTCCCTTTTTTGCATTAGGAAACATGGTTAGAGGTAAGGAAAAGACAAATACGTCATTGCGGCGTGATCCTTCTTGGAAATATAGTGTGCAAGTTGATGTAGGAGGCGGCGAGAAAACCTATGTGTATTTAAAATATAATTTTTGTGACAAGGTGGTGAAGGGAGGAGTTACTCGCATGAAGGAACACTTATCCGGTTCACATAAGAATGTAGTACCTTGTGCGAATGTACCGGATAAGGTGAAGGAGGAAATTATTGCTTACATGAAGAAGAGTACCACGGCCAAACATCTACAACAGGAGCAATTTGATGAAAGGGTCGAACAAGGTTCTTATTTCGGAAGCGAGAGTGGAAAGGGATCTTCCTCCACTATACATAATAGAGGTGTGCGGGGTCCTATGGATCAATACATGATAAATCTAAGAGAGGATAGAGCAGAAGCACAGATGATGCCTGCAGCTGGTACCAGAGAGGGTCGACGTCAGGTATGCATGGATATTGGCAGATTTTTTTTTGAGAATGTCATACCTTTTAATGTTGCAACGTCACCTGCCTACTTCAATATGTTGCGATCTGTTGGGTTGTACGGGAGAGGGTTGAAGGCACCATCCATGTATGAGTTGAGAACATGGATTTTGAAGGAGGAGTTGCAAAACACAGAGCAGAGTATAGATGAGATTAAACGGACCTGGACTGAGACTGGTGTTACTATTATGTCAGATGGATGGTCTGACATGAAGAGCAGGAGCTTGATTAATATCCTTGTAAATAATCCCTATGGCACAGTATTTTTACGATCAGTTGAAGTTTCAGATCAAGTTAAAAATGCGGAATTCATTTTCACTTTACTTGATGGGGTTGTTGAGGAGCTTGGGGAGCAATTGGTGGTTCAGGTTGTGACTAACAATGCCAGTGCATACAAAGCAGCAGGCCACATGTTGATGGAGAAGAGGAAACACCTCTATTGGACCCCCTGTGCAGCACACTGTATCGATCTCATATTAGAGGCACTTGGTGATTTACCTCAACACAAGAGCGCCCTCTCTAGGGCGAAGAAGATCACAAAGTTCATCTACAACCATTCATGGGTCTTAGCCTTAATGAGAAAGTTCTCAAAGAAGGAAATCATTCGCCCTACTACCACTAGGTTCGTTACTACATTTGTACACTGCAAAATTGCAAATCTATTTCAATTCCTAATGCAACTTTATTCTACAGGTTTGCCACATCTTATTTGACACTACAGAGCCTACTCGATGTGAGACAACCTCTAGAATCAATGTTTACATCGACACAATGGCTTAGTTCAGCATGGGGCAATAAAACTGAGGGGAAAGAAATAAGAAGGATAATTCTAAATAATAAGTTTTGGGCAACTGTGACCTATGCCATATTGAGCACAAGACCTTTGGTTCAGGTATTACGTTTAGTGGATGCCGAGAAGAAACCAGCAATGGGGTTTATATATAATGCAATGGATGAAGCGAAGGAGTTAATTGCACATAACTTGGGAGGAGAGGAGGCAAGTTATAGAGAGATTTGGGATATCATTGATGCTCGGTGGGAGGTCCAGTTACACCGTCATCTACATGCAGCAGCGTATTATCTCAATCCTCAATTTCAGTATTCAGAGAGGAAATCCACAAATCCAGAAGTGAAGCTAGGCTTGTATCATTGCATGGAGCGATTAATACCGGACCTGAATGTCAGGGAGATTGCTGATTTACAGTTTGTTTTATTTCGGAATAGGGAGGGATTCTTTGGTTTGCAAGCAGCCAAATCTACCATTGCGAAACGCTCACCAGGTATAGTTATTTTTTACAAATTATCTGTATAATCATAACACTTTAATATCACCTGATTATCCCTTTTCCTCTTGAAAATAGTTGAATGGTGGATCCAATTTGGTGATTCCACCCCTGAGTTACAGAGTTTTGCTGTTTAGAGTTTTGGGCCTCACTTGTTCTTCCTTTGGGTGTGAGCGGAATTGGAGCATGTATAGTCAAGTGCAAACTAAGAGAAGAAATCCCCTCTCAACACTCAGAATGAACTCCCTTGTGTACATTATGCACAACAAGAGGTTGAGAGATAGAAGGATAAGGAACAAGGGGTTAAAGGATGATGAGGACCCTTTGGTGTGTGAAGATGTAGCTTCTGATAATGAGTGGTTCATAGATGATGAGACAGATTTGCCATTATCAGACTTGCAGCTAGAGGACCTAAGTGTGGATGTCTTAAGGGGCGAAGCAGATCAAGTGGGGACACCACATACATATGCTAGTTCTGCAGCACAACAATCAAGTAAAGGTATATCACAATTTATTTTGTGCAATTACATTATATATATATATATATATATATATATATATATATATGCAATTAACATTACATTAATCATTCTTATTTAACAGGGAAGAGAAAAATGGATAACATTGAAGATGATGAAGATTTGGCATTCATAGATACAATTGGAGAAGAAGATTCCCTTGATAACCAATTTAGTGAATAACATTGAAGAATGATGAGATTAAATGTTCTTTCTTATTTGTATTTTGGGAGTTTTGATAGACTTATATTTTGTAGTTCTGTATTTTGAATTATGCTATGAGATGCATCTATTTTATTGTCTTCCACTAATTTCAATTGTTATTTAGATGTTTTTATTATATGATAGTCTCTAACTGTTATTTACCTGCTTAAATAGTTAAATTCTCATTTACGCAATTCTTTGTCCGTGAGGCTTACGCCTCACACCGCCTCGAGGCTTACGCCTCGCCTCACGGACGAAAAACGCCTCGAGGCTTATTTATGCAATTTTAAACCTTGGTCTGTAAATATATGAAAGTTGTTATCCAACATGAGTGTGTCAAATAGGTTGACCATCAAGACTGATTTGTAAATTACCCAATTGTTTCCTCTAACAAAAAGGTCATCCCAAGTAGAATATTGAAGAATTCTACTTGAATTCACTTGTCAAGATTCTTGGGAAAAATTTCCCTTTTTCCCTTTGTAGTAAGGAATTGAGGCATCAATGGATGAAATTTGGTGGGTTTCATCTAACCTCTTTAGGGTTAGATTGGATTCTTTGTTCGTTCCATTCATCTAATGCCATGGAGGAAGTTTTGTGTGGTGGACCTTGGTATGTGGGAGGATTTATAATTGGTATAGACAAATGGACTCCTAAATTTTCTCCGCTATCGTTGGAAGGTATTTCTTCTCCGATCTGGATTCGTTTGCCACATTTACCATTACAATGATGGGATGAAGTAAATGTTACTAAGATTGTGTCAAGGGTTGGAACCCCCATGTTATTAGATGGCAATATGCTCAAATGGGGAAGAAGGGAATTTGCAAGGGCTTGTGTTAGAATTAATTTGAATTCTAAGTTGCCGTTTGGAATTTGGATAGAAGGTAAGAGTGGGCAATTTGTTCAGAAAATATTTCTATGTTGTGTTTTAAGTGTGGCAAGATAGGACCTATAAGTGATATTTGTCCTGAAGGCTTTCAGAGAGGAACTATAGGGAGTGATCTTAGAAATGTGCCGGATTTGCCAAGTTCTGTCCCTGCTAGGAATGTTGTTAACTCTATTAAGGAGTCATCTTATGGTCCATGGATGCATGTCAAGTTTAGGAACAACAGAAGAAGAGCCTTCGCTAAGATCAAGGGAGATTTTTCAATGAATTCTAAAGCCAAGACAGATGCTGGGAAAGTTCTAAATCAGAATTTAGTCAATACTTTTTCTGAAGAATTTCAGAATCAAAAGGATGTTTCAAAATCTGATCATCCTCTTTCTGCTCCGTGGTTAAAAGCCAATAAGTTCAATTTATTAGATAATTCTGCTATTGAAGTAGTGAGGGAGGATGTTGATAATGATCCAGGAGGTATTAATAATACAATTGCCTCGGTGGAATCAGAAGATCCTATGGCTGGCTGTGACGATGTCACCGATATTTCTGTTGCTGTGGCTGAAGATAAATTAATTGGAACTGAAGTTGAAAGTGCAAAATGTTTTTCTGAACCTGAAGATAACACGTTGGCTAGTGCAGAATGGTGGGTGGAGAAGAAGTGGTTGATATTCATGATGCTTTGGTGTTACGTAAGAAGTTTAGCTTGAAGAATTTATGTTCTTCAAGTGGTAAACATAAATTTTTCAAAGAGGTTCAATCATTAGGGCCGGTGGAAGATATCCCGAGAAGAAGGAAAGCTATCTTGGAGAGGCATAACAGCGATGGGGACCTTTCCCCTTATATTATCTAATGATGTTTTCTTATGTGGAGTGGAACGGTAGTAGTAATTGCATAGAGGTTTATTGGTATTGTTTTCATTGCATTGGTGATGAAGAATGCAGAGTGGTGGTTTACTCCTCTTTAGGTCTGATTGAAGAGGAAGTTGTTGGGTGTCTTCAGATGGGTGTGGAAATACATCAGCTTTGGAATTTCATACGCATGGATGGTACCTTGTTGGCGAGCTTTACTTACGCTGGTCCAAAGATTGGGGAGCTTGTTTTTTGGCTTTGTGGTTGTAATTTTTTCACTAATTTGTGCTATTTGCATAATGGCAGTATAGTAGTAGATTTTAAGGTTCTTACTACCTTTCATTTTGTATCGGTTTGGGAACTTTGGGATACCAATCAACCTTTTAGGTTGTCTAATTTTTTGTGTCCCCTCCACCCCATCTGGTTCAAAATGAGGAGTAGTGGATCTTATATCTATTATGATTTTTTTCATTTTTGCAAATATTTTCTTTTTTAGGTTTCTTTTGCTTTTCAATAATGGCTACCTCCATTCTGTTAGGAATGGTAGCTTTGGTAGGTTTTTTCTATTTGTAATTGTTTTTCTTTCCTGATTAATGCAATTTGCATATCTTCAAAAAAAAAGTAGAATATTCTACCAATGACTATTAATTTCGACAAATGGTGCGCATACTAAATTATATTTATTAAGCATATAGTTAGTATATAAAATTACCACATCTTCAAAGTAGTCATAATCTATCATACACATCCCATCAACAAAAAAAATTCAACAATCTATTAAATTCATCAATTTGGACGCTCCATGCGAACACATTGTCCTCAACTTATCTATCCTTAAATAATTAAATTAACGAATTAGTGTCCTCAAATTCAATCTTTACTCTTTTCTCTTTCTGAATTTAATTATATGCATCCCTCTTAGAGAATAAAATAGTCTTGATACATCCAACTTCATCTGCAAGATAGGAAAATACATCAACGATTCTTATCCTGACTTCTATTATTAATTTAAGAGCTGATATTTTCTTATCACTAATATTCCTACATGATTTAAGTAAATATAGATCTTCTGGCCTAGCAAATTCATGATTATGACTTTTTATAAATTTTTACACAATTCAATTCCATTTTGATTGACTGTATACCTAATCCTAGCTAGACACCACATTCTGATATTTGCTTTCAAAATTTCATTTGGGAATTCAAATCAATACCCTTCTTGATACAAGATTTTGAACAGACAAAGTCATGTCACTTATCTTTCTAAAATTTGGCCAGTAACTGTGATGTTCCTTACGAATACTAAAATCAATAGTATGGGCATAACTATAGTACACCTCATATGCATCCTTCTCACCCTTACACACACCCTGCATAGAAATACAGAAAGCATTACAAATAGGAAAAACACAACAGAAATCCTTGAGCATAGTGTATAAATTCCCCTTATACAAATACTATGTACAAGTGTACACAATGTATAAATTCCCCTTGTACACACATTGTGTACAAGTTGTGCATAGGATATATACAAGCTTGTACACACACTATATATAAGTTGTACATAGAGTGTGTACAAGAAAATTTTATACGCACTTTGTGTACACTTGTGCACAGGATATATACAAGCTTATACACACCCTGTGTACAGCTTGTACACAATGTGTGTACAAGCAAAATTTATACGCACTTTCCGTACACTTGTACACTAGGTGTGTATAAGCTTGAACACATCCTGAATACAACTTATACACCGTGTGTGTAAAAACTTGTACACACCCTGTGTACAAGTGTAGAAAGCATTAAAAAATAAAAAACATAAAATAAATCCTTATAAATGTTTAACATGCAATACATAGGATGTATAGAAGGAGCAAACGAATTTCTAAAAAATAAATTCCCTATAAACATCCTATGTACAAATTAAATTAAATGTTGAGAAGTGGAAAAACACATAATTAGCATGCCACAATATTTATGCAAATGAGAATTCTTGAACTTTAAAAATTATAATTTTACATAAAATTTTAAATAGTTGTTGTACAAAAGTATGTATCTTCGATAATTGAAGAATACACCCTAAACTCTAAAAACTATATAGAAAAATTTTGGGAAGAGTTTAAAATTTACCGATAAGAAGTTCAAATCTATAGCACCTCCAACCAAATTGACTTCCATTTCATTCAACCTTGCAATCTCTGCATTATCCTATAAACTCTCCATGGCTGGCTACAGTTTTGTTATCTTCAACTCTTCCTGGACGCTTGCATACCGCCTTTCAGCCTCCACGTTATGTGAACATGTCATCTCCTAAGAGAATATAACGTCCTTCAAAATATCCATCTTCATTGGCTTGTTCATCATTTTTTCTTTCTCAGTAGGCATCAAAAATTTTATTGGAGAGCTTTCGTGAATTTTTTCTTAAAAATGAACGCCAACCCTAAACCTTATTTTCACCTCTGGGCCGGGCAGGATCGTTGAATCACACTAGAAAGAAAAAAATATATTAAAAATATACGTGTCTTCATTTGATTGGAGTCCGAATGCAGAGCTACGTCCGGACTATGCACATAATAATTTCTCTATAGCTTGATATTTTGGTGCAAACGGGCAATGTTTCAAATATTTGTAAATAACGACAATAAATTATCCTCTTTAGCAAACAAGTACAACTATTCCTAAACTTAAGTTCGGGTTTCATAAAACTTCGCCAATACTATTAAGATTTCAAGTAGTACTTTTAGAGCTTGTGACGCCTGATATAACATAATGCTAGGCTTTACAACAAATGCTATAAATAATATGAAAAATTTATCACAAATCCTAGCAATATTGTTAGGGTTTCAAATAACCTGGCATAAGGTCGACAATAATCTTTTTTTTTTTTTCAAGATACGTTAATCACTCTCTAAAGTTTTGAACAAAATATTATTTTCACGAAAAGTTCAAAATATATCAAATTTTATACAAATACTTCAAATATTATTACATGTACAAAATTTATATCACCCTTACCTGTTGTTTAATCCCAGCAGATTTCTTCAAGAACTCGATTGTACGGCTGACGTGGATCCCGTCCCTCATAAATGCAGCAGGAATGGCCTCGAAAACCCTAATCACCGTTTCTGAGCTAAATCCCACACTTTTCATTTGCCGCAAAGTCCGAATAAAGTCCTCCGGCTCAATCTTGTAACTTGCAGATTGCACCAGAATCATCTGAATCGTAGAAGCAGAGGCGGCATTAGTGAGGCCCAGTTCGAAGAAACCCTTATTCCATCTTGTCAGAAATTCGTAGTCTAGGGTTTTGGGGCAAGCATGGATGACCGAGAGGAGAGAATTTTGCGAGAACCCCAGGGATTGGAGGAGTGAGATTGGTTTGGATGGATCTGAAGAGGGTGTCCGCATTACAAATGGGTTATGTTGGATGACTTCGTGGAGGTGGGAGGAGAAGGGGAAAATGTGTTTCCTAAGGAGATTCGCGAGAGAAATTTCAGGAGGGTTTGAAAAATATCGGAGCTTCTGATGTGGTGATCCATAGATAAGGAGATGGAGAGGTCGCCGGGGTAACGATGCCCAAGTCGCCATTTTTTTAGGAGGAGAAGAAAGGGTTTCAGTGACGGAAGTGATGAAAACCTGTTTATGATTGAACCCTAAGTATTAATAAATCTAAAAGCTCGGGGCCAGACTGGACATTACGGGGCTGTTTGGATTCAACTAAGGAATTTTGGGATGATTTTTTTATTATTTTTTAAAATAATTTTTTAATATAAAATAGGTAATTTTTTTAAATTAAGCATAATCTTAATCATAATTAAGCAATTAATTAAGTTTTAAAAAAATTTAAAACTCGACAAAGTGGCCCGTTAAACGGGCGATTTACGTGAACAAGGTAAATCGCCCGTTGAACGGGCGACTTACGTCAAGGTAAATCGCCTGTTTAACGGGCAACTTACCCAATTTATTTTATCCCCCCGATTGCCCAGTTCGTGCCCTAATTTGGCGAACGAACGGCGAACAGACGGGAGAGGGAGTTCGCGAACCGAGCCTAGAGCCGACGGGTAAGCTTCTTTGTAATTTTTTTTAAATTTTTTTTGTTTATATTGCATTCCTTTAGTTGCCTTCTTCGTTAGAGTGTATTATGTTGAAAGTTTAGGTGTGCTTTAGTGTTAAGACTTAAGATTTGTGTGTGAGATGTGTTTGTTCATTGCGAATGATTGAATATAATTTTGATATATGGAGAATACTTTGTTATTGCTACGATTTGTTTGGGTAAATATAGAATGATATTATTTTGAGAGATATAATGTTTGGGTACATTTGTTTAGGTAAAAATATTTTTTTAATGATTAGAGTGTTAGGAAGTTTGAGGGATTATAAGGAATGTTCAATTCGAAGAAATTTTAAAAAAATATCTAATCGAAAAAAATTATGATAAGTAATAGATCCAAGCTAAATTTTCTACGTCTGATTATTAGTAAGTGTAATATTTGGACTTTATGTAAGTAACATACATTTATAGTTAATATTAAAAAATATATAGTTAATCAAATTTTGAAATATATTTTCTAAAAGAAAATTATTTTTTAAAATAATATATTCAAGAAAAGTGAAGCTTTTATAATACAAATGATCATAGATGGAATAATGTGACCGTAAAACCATTAGTGATTTATTTTTTTTCCTATGTAAATGCTATTATATTTTGTAAATGTATATTACAAGATTTTTGAAAAAAAAAATTAGTGCAAGATATCATTAGCGATACGTAGTATTCCACAATGTCTAGACGAGGAGCATCGTTTGTCCTTATTCACCAATATATATTGGGGGGAGGAACCGACCCTTGCAAGTGTTTGCTAAGATGAACTTAGAGCAACTGAAGATAAGGATTCTGAAAACCCTTAAATATGATACGTCGAAGTACACAGTAAAGTTAGTTTGTCGCCTGCCCTTAGGGAATGAGTTCATAGCTTCGGCTGTGGAGAATAATGAGGTATGTCAAATGGTGTTATCGCATGCAATTGGGCATATACTTCTACTTTATGTAGAGGTTGAAGATATTATTGCACCAAATTTAGTTGCTGAGAAAATTACATGTCAAATGCATGAGACATATAATTTTAACGGGGTGATAGAAGGTGGTTCAACCAATCCAAGTCTCGTGTCGTAATGTCCTAAGTATCTCATTTATGAATTTTTAATGTGTATTACATAAAGTATTATTGTCTAAGAAATTTCCTCTTATTAACAAAATATCATTTATGTGGAGTGGACGGCAAAGAACTTTTTGCCGTGATATTCCGGGAACTTCCGAGAGACCATCGGTTAATATTGATGATGGTTACGAAACAATGAGTAGTGGATCGAGCGATCCAGGTCCTAATGATGGTGATGATGATACACAATATCATTCAGATGAAGTGAATGTTGATATGAATCAAGAGATTCGTAGCATGGTCCGACGTTATTGTTATATGAATATCGGCACTACGGAAGGCGTAACTGTAAACAATGAGTTTGTGAAGGCATACTCAACAACTCGTGAGTGGGATGAGGATGTTGCAAATGATAGGGAATATGTTGGTAGCCAAGTTGAGGAAGAATTTTCAATTCCAATAGAGCTGATGGAAGGTATGTGTTTTAACAAGAAAGAGAATCTTCAATTCGCATTACAGGGTTGGTCAATTATAAATAATGTGGAGTATGTAGTTGTAGCTTCGAACAGACAGAAATTCACAGTGCTTTATACTCAGAGTGGCAGATCAGGCATGCAATGTTTATGGCATTTGCATGTAGGGGTGAGCAAATGACTAGGAGGCATATGAAAAATATCTTCAATGAAGTACCAACATACATGCACAACTCCAATTCTAACAACAGGACATAGACAATGCAACTCTCAATTTATAAGCTATTTTATTTTACCAAGTATTAAAAGGCATATGGATCTCAAGCCGCGAGAGATTATAGGACAAATTAAAGTAAAGTTTAACATAAAAGTTTCATATATGAAAGCTTGGAATGCCAGACAAAAGCTGTAAAATTAGTGTTTGGTAGCTGCGAGGAGTCTTACCGAACCATAAATTTGTTCATAGATGATGTTGTCTTATCGATGCCTGAAACTGTCTGCAACATACAAACATCTAAGAATCACAAATTTGAGAGATTATTTTTCTCATTTGGCCCTTCGATAAATGGTTGGACCTACTGTCATCCTATTCTTTGCCTTGACGACACATTCTTGTTAGGTAAATATCGAGGCACTTTACTTACCATTATGGGAATTGATGCCAACAATGGATTGCCCCTCGCCTTCGCAATCGTGGAATCAAAATGTGTTGATTCATGGGTGTGATTCCTGAGCCAACTCCATATAATGCTTCTAGTTGTTCGCACCCGAAATAATTTTTGCATTAATCTGACAGGCATGCTGGTTTGGTTCGCAGTTGCCGTGAAATTTTTCCAAATGATGTGCATCGACACTGTCTACGCCACCTATGTGAGAACTTTAAGAAAGCAATGCGCCAAATGGGTGTTGGTGACGTCGAGTTTCTATGCCAGAAGATGTACATGGCAGGGAACACTGATGACCCAACGGTATTTGATAGGTACATGATAGATATGATAAAGGTGAAGGCTGAAATACACCAGTGGTTGGTGGAGTGTGATGTTACGATGTGGGCTCTAACCTATGATGCTGGATTTCATTATCGAGTTATGATAACTAATGCATCAGAGTCATTTAATGGAGTTCTTAAAAGAGCTAGGGGATTGCCCATTCAAGCATTGGTTATAGTAATTTACTATAATGTTGTTGCAATGCACTTACGAAGATCAGAGATGTTGGAGGGTTCTGAATTTGATGCTAGTTCTCCCTTCGCACCAAGAGTATATGCAACACTACGGAAGATCAAGCAAGAAGCACGTAGGTTACCACAACCCATTCGAATCAATATGTGTGAGTTCCAAGTGGTCGACATGTCATCTCGATCATTCAGGGTTGATTTAGTAGATGATAAAAACTGTATTTGTAGCTGTGGGAAGAGCATTACATATCACATCCCGTGTGCACACGTAGTCAGTTGCATTTCCATGCTAAGACAAAGTCACTATAGTTATGTCTCAGAATACTACAATTTAGAGAATTACAAGATGACTTATGCTGATCAATTTCATAATATTCCAAATCGATCTACTTGGTCACAACATGATCTAGCAAGAGGTGTACACCCACTGCTTCCCCTAAATTTTAGAAGACGCACTGGGAGACCTAAAATAAACTGTTTTAGGAACACAATGGACGAGAGAAGAGGTAGTAGTAACAGACAATGTAGTGCATGTGGCTTAGTAGGACATAACAGAGCAACTTGTCCTACTAGGTGAGCTTAAAGTTTATTTTGTCAATAGATGAAGTTTTTTTATTATGCTTTCGTAGATATGGTTATTTTTTCGTATAATTTCCTGCAATAATTGCTTTTAATTGCATTACTTTTTTTAGTATACTTGCATAATATGTGATTTTATTTTGTGCATGTTATTAGCTTTCCAGTAATCCTTCAAAATATTCTTTGTACATTAGCTTTTTTCATAATATTATATTTTTTTAAATCTATGACATTTATCTTCTTATGAGGTTTAATGGCTACTAGCAAGTGAAGAAATGCTAGCCTGGGTGTTATGTACAAGTGGATGTGTAGGTGTGAGAACCTGTGGGGAATGTTATGATATATAGGGACGAACTCGATGGCTTGCTTGATAGTCAGGTATGTTAAGTATATTTGTATTGGTATATTTACTTTTTTAATAGTTGGATATTATGAAGATGAAATTCTTATATATAAAATGATGTAGGTAATATGGAATCCATACACCGAAGAGATTCTTGCACATGTTCCACAGATATGCACTTCAGGTCATGATATTTGGCTCTCCAGGGTTCCTTTAATTAGTTGGAAGAGGGTAGAGTGGCATTTTCCTGATCGAGTACTACTGCAGTTTGGATATTCCCTGTCCATCGATATCATGCCAATGGATCCTAGTTTTATCAGAGTAGATGGACGGGGCAAGGCAGATACAGATTGGACTTTATATCACTAAGCAAGTATTGCACTGTGGGAGAGCAGGAGAGCATACATTGTTACAGGAGAGATTCCTGGGTCAGACTATGATTATAGAGTGAAGCAGTACCTAGCATGGTTTCATTCCTGGGCGACACTATACATGCTAAAGGCTCCAGTAGATCCTCCGAGTACATACTATTCAAGATCACCTACTGAACGTCACATGGTAAGTTTGAGTTATACAAGAAGCATTACATTTAATTATATGGTAAACTTAGCTGAATTACTTATATTTGCAGCGAGATTTCTTTGTGAGCATGGAGAGGAGATTGAAATCTTACTTTGGGGGCACTGAGGAGACACTAATGTGGATGGATGTGAACATTTTTAGAGAGATGTGCCAAAGATTGCGACACCATATATACATTGATGATGCTCATTATTTCGATGATACAGATACCCAGCATATAGTGTTCAGTCCACCCATTCCTACTGCAGATCTAGACCATAATGGGCCGTCCTCTTATCCTGATGTTGGTTCCTCTCAGAGCCACTTCACAACAGAGTTTGAGATCGCCTGCACACCTCAGTTCGTGCCTTCTTCCTTGGGAGAGCCCCCAATTACTCAGGATGATGTTAGTGATTAGGAGCAGCGTCATCTACGTACCAGGCCACTACGAGCACTACAGCATTTCACTCCAAACACTGATGTGATTCCACATTGGCATAAGAGAAGGCATTAGTGATTTGTATCATGTATCTTTTAATTGATTTAGTTTGATGTTGTTATTGAATTTATGTATCTTATTATGCTATAATCATTAAAACAGACTAGTTGAATTTCTGTTTGTATCTTACATTATATTGCCTTTATGACTCTATTTTCTTATGATTAACAAAATAATCATCATTTTACTATATGATTAGCAAGTTATATTTAAAAAATACAAAGTTTCAAGTTGACAAGAACATAGAAATTCAAATATTTTAATAAATATTTATTATATGGATATTAGGATAATAACAAACTTAACCAAGTTGAACATACAAAACCATAACAATATTTTCTATCATTTAAACATACTAAGAACGATGAGAACAAACAGATACTTATCCATAATTAGGTACATTTTCATATTCAAAAGATAGATGCGTAGACAATCGTAAAACTTAAGAAGTACTTCGATAACAGGCTCATATCACAAAATATTAAAGTTCTAAGGATATAAAGTCCTTCAACGCTTCTGTAAATGATGTGAGTGCGAGCTTGAATTTGGGTTTGTGTAGGACAACAATCAAATTTCTGTTTGAACCAATGCTGGACACATTGCCAGTCCGCAGCATCAGGAAAGTCCTTCCTTTGTCTACCAGGAATAAAACTCAAGTTATCGTATGTTTTGATCAGGAATGCATCAGCCTTGGCATCCCATTTCTGATAAAGGATGCAGTGAATAATATCAACCGTTGGGTTGCCCACGATCTCCTCGAACGATACATCATCACAGTATCTAATTTCAGCAAATCTAGCCTTCAGAGTGTTAATTGACGCTAGATGTGCTACACATTTTGCAACCTCCCTTTGGACATATTTTCAGCCTTCCTCACTCAAACCCCCTTCATCCTTGTAAGATGGATATCTCATAAGATCCATGTGTGTCTCCCATAGCTTTTAGTCCTCCTTATCTGACCAGGAATGTACATAGCACTGATAGATATGATTCATTCTAGCCTGCTCCTCTAATGCATCATCACTTGGAAATGCTAAACATCTATGAACTCGACTACTATCCTCCATAATTAACTGCTTCAATGGAACTTTTTCAAAATCATACTTTCTGCTTCTATACATTTTGAAATAAATGCAGGATACTAGTTAGTTTGATCCTTAGAAGTCAAAGATTGTCTATTTATAAGAGAACTACATCTGTATAGAGGTGTAATAATTAATTGGTTAGAAAAAAAATTTGATTTGACATAACTAAATGAGGATTTCACATGATTAAAAAAAATTAATAAGACAAAATTGAGCTTAGCTTTGTAGGATTTGATTTGACAATACTACTCAGAAAAAAAAAATTTGATTTGACAACACACTCTGAGCTGTCGTTATAAAGTATTCTGACTACACATAACACATAAAGATACATAAACATAAAGTGATCTAACCCTACAACTTTGTAGGATTTGGTTTGACAATACAACTCAGAATTTTTTTTAATTAATAAGCCAATGTCGTCTGTTTAACGAGCGACTTATTGGCTGCTCAGCTTTGTCAGCATAAATGCTATAACGACTACTTGGACATAAGTCGCCCGTTTAACGGGCGACTTACTTTAAGATATAAGTTGCCCGTTAAACGAGCGATTTTGGCAAATTTTAAAAAAAAAATTTTGTTGGTTAATCGCTTAATTAATCTTAAGCAATGCTTAGTTTAAAAAATTACCCTGTAAAAATTAAAATTTTTGTATTAAAAAAATGCTTCAATAAACAGTAAAAAAAACCGCCCTAAACGAAACCTAAGATTTAATCCAAGTAAAATTTAGTTCATATAAATTTGAATTTTAATGTTTTGATAATATTACATTTCGAAAATTATTTGATAAGAAAGATATCAAATTTCGATAAATCTTATAAAATTATTCGGCAATCTAACTCAAAATTTACAGTGGTTAATTAAATAAATATATATCTAATTTATATTTTTAATTATAACTTATTTAAGTGCTTACCTCAAAATTTAAAAACGAGCTTAATAAAAAAAAATTTTAAGTAAAAGAAGCGTAAATAATAAAAAAAATAAATTAAAAGGAGCAAATATGAAAAATGATTTCAAGTTTTCTAAGAAAATGTAAAACGATTGCACATCTATACTATCTATGGAGAAGAATGAAAGAGTTCAATCACAGAAAAAACAAAAAAAAAAGCGAAAATATTTTCTTTAATATGAGAATGAAATGAGTGTGGGCTCTTCCAATGTACATAGCACATTGTGCATGCACGAGCTCTCAAATTTACCATGATGTTTCACATATTTGATGGAAATGGTCAAAACAAGTTCCTTTCCATGACAAATTAACTTGTTAAATAAGCACAGGTTACAATAAATACAACCAAAATAAAAGCTAAATTAAAGGAAAAAAGAAAAGATTAATAACACAATCAAGTTCTCGTAAGTTACCTTAACACAGGTCATTAGCCCCTTTCTGTTTTGAATGAATTGAAAAGAACTAAAAATTTTTAAATATATTAACCATTAAAAAGCACAACTACAGAAACATCATTGAAATTTTTCTTAAGTTAATTTGATTTAATCAGTAGCTCTATTTCAGAATTAATAAGCTGATCAAAATAAAAAACGAAAAGATTGTTATTCATAAAAACAATTTCTCCCAAGAATTTAAAAAAAAAAACAAGAAAAGAAATAAAATAACCATAACATTGTTCTCAGATTCAAGCCTAAACTCAATGCTGACGACAGATCACAAAGCTCCATCTGCAAACCCTAATCTCTGAAAAAAATTAACAACGCCGTGATTGATGGATGTTATTCATCGAGTCATTACACCTTCCTGCACGGCTTGAACACCCTCATCAGCTACTTTGCTAGATTGGATAGTGCTTATTGCACTTGCAACATTAGCCTGAAGAACACAGTTTCAGATGAAGTAAGATCAGCTATGCCATAAATTATAGTCAGATAGTTCCAGTTTATTGCCTATAGAAGCAAATGAATGGCCTAAACATTTGAACTGCAGCTCAAGACTGTGGCCAAAGAAGAATTTTCCTCAAGTCATATGGAAAGCAAACGAATGCCCTATTGAAGCCAGGTGACAACTTTATCATGAAGAATTGATCATCATAGTGCTCATTTATCACAAGTCGACGTGGCTCATTTTCATTTTCCATTGGTAATTTGCTTGAATTTCACTTTCCTTTATAAGTTTGTCTATTCAACGAGCCAAACATAATGGCGTCTTTGATCAAATTTGGCTCAATAATAATACGATAATATTTATATATACGTGTGAGTGAGAGCACAGGTATTCTTCTGTACTTATATTTACATGTTGTATAGATTATGCTCGCTCATATTGATACAGGTATATTATATACGTGTTTGCATGTATGTGCACGGCCCCATTCATACATGTGGTAAAATTTGTAATTTATATAAATGCTTTCAAGTTGTGTTCACAAATACCTCATGTTCAGCTTGATAAGCAAGTGAACATAAAACATTTTGGCTCATTTTCTTAGCAAGTCGTTAAATTTGCTTTGAGCTCGATAACACCCATGAAAGCAAATGCATGACCCTTAATATATGAGCTTCAGCTCAAGATTGTCATAGGACAACTTTTTCATGAAGAGCTAGCTAAACGAGCTGGCCATAAAAGTTGAACATAATATGGCTCATTTAACTTATGGAGTAATTGCATGATCTAAAACACATGAGTAGAGACCATGGATTGCATTTCAAGAAAAATTTATCGTAAAGCAATATTTCCCGTACTTGGAAAGTTAGCACATTTTCCACACATTGGTCAATGAGGCGTGCTACACATAAGAACGCACTATATTGGGAGGTGATGGGCTATTATCTTAGAGGTGGTGTTAAAAATGAGCCTGCTTGAATAGGTGAAAAGACTCTCTTAATTACAAGGGTCCAACATCATATGGCTAATTTATCATATTTAAAAATATGAATTGCCTAAATATAGGAACTACATGAAGAGTTCTCATAAGGTTCAACAATGACACGGCTCATTTATCTATGCAATACAAAGTAGTAATGACGACTTATTAAACAAAGGTGAAACAAGCGCATGTAATCAATCCAAGGGAAGAAAATTACCCTCCAATTCACTAGTTTGGACCGAAGTCCTTGCCACTGTGACAGGCCAAATACCCGCTCTGTACGCCGACTGCATAAGACAGGATAGCCATCCTTATTTCAGGAGAATTGGATACAAAAGTAGTTTTTTATCTTTCTAGGCTCACTCATTTGCAAGCTCTAGCACATTAAAATGAGTTAAATGTATAGATAAGCAACTAACGGACCTAACAATTACAAGTTGATTCATTTGATCCATCTTACAGTCGAGAACTTTGGACATTATTGCTTTAACAACCCAGTACTCTACCTCATCATCGCTAATCTGCAAGAAAAAATAGTTGGTATTGTAAGAAATAACACATTAAATATGAGACAAAAAAGAGGTTGAAGGTTACCTGAAGAGCCTCCGTCACTTTTGCATAAGGAATTTCACCAGACTCATTACAACTCAAATCTATCAGGGACATCAATCTCATCTTTGTGATGCACTCCTCATGGACCAGACCTACATGAAACCAATAGCAAAATTAGATCAATACGGTTACTCCAAATAAGTCTATAAATACTAATAAATCATTATACCATAGCTTTTAAGTAAGGCTGAATTTCGAGCATGGAAATCCAAGTAGTGATCAAGTCTACTGTTGAGAAAAATCTCTAATAGCTGATAAACCAAAGCATACTTCTCGTCTTTCTCCAATTGAGAAATGGCAGGCATACCTGGTAGGTCGCACTGCAAGTAAATCAGGAATATGAAATTAGCCGTGGCTAAGGGTTGTAGGTAAAATAGTTAACAATATCATTGAGTTATTCCAACTGTGTGCTGCTAAAATAGATAACTACAAGATTCCATATAACCGAAAAGGAATTATGTTGTTGGAAAGAAAAATAAAATAAAAGAAAATAGATCAGGGCTTCTCTACACGAATTGCGTAAAAAGAAAAACTCTATAGATTACTTGATTATTAGAACTCAACTTTGTCACAGGTAATATTTAGGTACGGGAGAGACGTAGTTTCGTCAAGTCATGATAAAAGCTTTTGTCAATCTAATTGTTACTTTATCCAAAGAATTAAGATACAAGGTCAAATAATTTATCTTGATCAATAACATGAGAACTCATCGGAAGATAAACTTCAAGAACCCATATTACTGCAGGTAGAATGTGATAGAGAAAAGAAATATGAAGAATTTAACACCATGGAAAATATTGATATTCCCTTGTGCTTTTATGCTGAGGTTGCCTAAAATGTTGGGTAACCTTATACCAAAAGTTTTATTTATTTAGATTACTATATCACCATCCCAGCTTCATTAATGAATGAGTGAAATATAAAGTTTGAATATTTGGGCATATTACTGTTTTTATAGAGTAGAATGAGATGATTGATCGTGATATTATGCTTAATTCCTCATTACGAAAAGGGTTAAACATGAAATGATGGAAAACTTCATATTTCTTAAATGGAAGAAGTTTGTATGGACACAAATATGAAAATTCTTATGCAATTATGCATGAATATAACCATATCAGTATATGCCGGCCCACTTCATTCACAAATGGAAATGCCTTCACTCCTAAGTTGAGGAGAGCTCTTTTTAATATTGATAATATAACTTAATTCACGTCATGATTATTCGACAAATTTTATGCTGGTTGTCGACTATCCAACGTAACTCTCCATTTTTCTCATTTGGAACTTGGGACCTGGCAACAACAATATTTGCTCCCCTATTGTGTTAACAGGACACAATGGAAGAAAACGATTCATATAGCCAACCCCACGTAGGCTTGAAGTTGTTGTTGTTGTAACGTAACTTAGTTCAATTGCTTGACTTCCCTATTTAAAATGCTTTGGCCCTCCATCCCCAACCCAACATCGCCTACACATGTATTTTCCTCTTAATAATCTTGTTTTCAAAAAAAATTATAGATATATTTATTCCTTCTTAGTAAATCAAGTAGTAAATCAAGTGACTGCAGATCTTTCTCTCAGAAAGCACATGATTAGGCTATAAACATATTATGTAAGTGTTATAGCACACATAAAGGGGGAATGAAATAGAATTTTAAAACTTTTTCTCAAAAATAGTATTGTTTGGAAATTAAGAAAATAAAATATTTAAAACAAAAACAAGTTTTTTGTTTTTAAATTTTAAACATTTTTTTGTTTTTGAAACTTTACGCAGGAACTTAACCAAAAAATTCAACCACAAGTTTTAAAAAGATATGCAATGTAAACCAAAACACAGGAGAGTAAATACAATAAAGTAAAAGAAACACAAACCGAATTTTTATAGTGGTCCGGTCGATATCGACCAACATCCAACTCCCCAAAAGTCTTTCTATTTGGGTATTCCACTAGAAAGCGCTTGGCACTCAAACAAGCAGAGAAGCCCTTCTACCTTACCAAGTGAAGAATGACTTTTATAATAGCTCCCTCCTACTTGCACTGCGAAGATGCAGCTTCCTCTTGCTCGTCACACAATGGAGATGTCGCTCCCTTGGGCCCCTTGGCTAGTAAAAGTCTTTTGCCCAAAAACTTCTTCCTAGAGCTCCTCCAAGATCTCCACAACCACCACACAGAGGACCCAAGGTACAGGCCGACAAGAACAATCGTGTGATTCCCTCAAGAAAACACTCTCTCAACCCCACCTCCTATCTCTCCCAAGTTAATTGAACTCTCTTGCAAGCAATGAGACATTTCTCACTCTCTAAAGCTCTCTCACATAGAAAAAATGTCTCTGACTACTCAACACAACTCCTCGGGTCTAATGATCATCGACTGGAAATGAGGTCTAGAGAAAACTCCTAAAAGAAGCAGGGCGTGCTTTCCGGCCATCGAGAATACCGAGGACTAGAAGAAGAGGGAAGAAGGATTTGAATAAGAGGTGATGTGATATGAAATGAGATTTGGCCCTCTATTTATAGCCTCTGTTTGATCGTACCATACAATGTCAATTCTACAGTACAATCAGTATAATCCAAATCGTCCCATCCAAAACAATGCGAAGACCAATCAAATTGTCAAGTACGATCAGGGATCGTACAATACGATATTCATCTTGAGATCTCTTACAGGTGTTCGTATAGTACAATATGCAATAATGATCATACCAACCACAATAATTTTGTCCCAACAATTTTTATGCCATGTCATTCGTACAGTACGACAGGTTTTAGTACAATACGAATTGCAATAATTGATTCAAGCTGAGTCGTTGGTTTCAAATGAAGGGTCGATGCATGTTGATCGACATGTATCACACAATATGAAGGAGATCTTACAGTTCGATGTGAGAAATTTGTGTCTTTCTGTGTGATGATTAGGAGCTCTAATATAGTAATTAATACACACAATCCACAAATACAAAACATACAAACGTGATAAAAAAAAGGTAAATCAAAAGTGACATAAAACCCAAATTAAAATACAAAACAAACACATACAAATAAATACCAAAACACATAAACTTATAGACTGAACATAAATACCCCAAAACAGACACAAACACAACCACTTAAACTAGAACATAAACACGAAAACTCAAAAACAAACAAACATGTAGCTACCTCAATGTCCTAAGCACTTATGCCAATGACTATCAATCTAATCCTACGTGCGATGGACCTTCCATAACTTCTATTTAGTGAAAATATTGGCCAATTGATTTTGTGTCTACAAATTATATGTCTACATCTTCATGTGGTCTCTAATAAAGTGATGTTTCATGTCAATGTTTTTAGTATGAAAGTGTTGAATAGGATTCTTGGTGATGCAAATAACACTCATATTATCACACATGATAGGGATGGTATCTACCTGCAATCCAAAATCAAAAAGCAGTTGTTTCAACTAAAGGACTTAGGCAATACAATATCTTGCAACTACATACTAAGCTTTTCCAATGAAAAAAGCTACTAAATTTTATTTTATACTAAACCAGGAAACTAAATGTTGTCCTATGAATTGGCAAGTTACTGAGGTGCTCTTTCTATCTGCCATATATCCAACAAAATTTAAATCTACGTATTCAATTAATTCAAATGTCAAGCTATTCCTAGGATATCATATATTTAAATTTTGAGTGACTATGATTTTTTTTTTCTAGCCATATGGGATTACTTGAGGTCAATCTGAAACATAGCACATAGGCAAATGCAAAACATAATATCAGGCATACTGATAGTCAAATAAATTAATGAATTTATAATCCCTATATACTTTTACTAAACCAATTTTTCATCCTAATCTTTATCTAATTGGGTGGTCAGGCTCATGAGTGTATTCATGCCTTGCAACATTTGATATCAAATTTCTTTAAAATCTCTTTTATGTATTTAGTTTGTTTTAAGAAGGTTTCATCTTCTCTTTGTTTTACATTAAATCTAAGAAAGTAAGTCAACTTATTCATACTCATTTCAAATTCAATACTCATAATGAAAGAAAATTATTTGCATAAATCATCATTGGTGGATCAAAAAAAGTATATCATCTACATATATATATGCACAATAAGTATATCATCTACAATACTTTTGATAAACAATGTAGTATCTACGGTGCCCTTAACAAAAGATTTTTTTAAGAGAAAATTGATAAACATATCATACCGCGCCCTAGCTACTTGTTTTAGCACATACAGTGCTTTCTTGAGTTTATAAACATGATTTGAAAATGCTGAGTTCTCAAAACCTGGGGGCTGTCCTACAAAATATTTTCCTTAATCACCCCATTTAAAAAGTACTATTCATATCCATCTGGCATAATTTAAATCCCTTAAAACATGTAAATGCTAACAGTACCATGATAGCTTCTAACCTAGCTATTGAGGCAAAAGGTCTCATCAAAATCTATCCATTCAATTTAGTTGTAACCCTTTACAACCAATCTAGTTTTATTTATAATGACTAATCTAGAGTCATTTAATTTATTTTTAAAAACTCGTTTCGTTCCAACAACACTCTCATCAGTAGGTCTAGCCAATAACTCCCACACACCATTCCTAACAAATTGATTCAATTATTCTTACATTGCTATAATTCAAAATTCATCTTCCAATATTTATTATATACTAGTGGGTTCTACCATATAGATATAAAGGCTATATGGCCAACTTCTTTTCTAAGACCATGCCTAATCCTAATTCTTGTTGATGGGTCTATTATAATAAGTTCTGTAGAGTGACTAGAAGCATATCTTCACTCTCTAGGCAACAGATCCTGAGCTTCTTCTCTATCTTCTAATCCAATATTCTTAATTCTACAAGTGACATCTTCTTCATCAACTATTCTAGCTTCAGAAATCCTATCAAATTCATCAAATGTAACATAGGCAGACTCCTTAACAACTAAGGTTTTCTTATTAAATATCCTAAATATCTTGCCTACTAAGGTATATCCTAGAAACACTACTTCACCTGCCATTGAATCAAATTTTCCTAGATGTGATTTTTCCTTATTTAACACAAAGCATTTACACCAAAATACATGCAAATAAGATAAATTAGGTGTTCTACCCTTGAGCAACTTATATGATTTTTTATTCAACATAGACCTTATATTTATCATATTCAGAACATAACAAGCAGTATTCACTATCTTTGCCCAAAAGTACTTGGATAAACTATAATCACTAAGCAGATTATCTGCCAATATTCTATTTTTCCTTTCAGCTATATCATTTCGCTAAGGGGTTCTAAGGGCTAAAAAAATTATGTTCTATCCCAAATTCTTGACGAAATAATTCAAACATCTCATTCTCAAATTCTCATCCATGACCGCTATCGATTGTGGAAATTAAAAAAACAACATTTTGGGTTGAATCCAAATTGAATATATTCTAAATTTCTTAAATGAATCACTCTTATTTGTAAGGAACTTCACATAAGTAAATCTCGAATAACCATCAATAATTACAAAACCAAAGATTTTTTCTCCTAGACTGATTATACTAATAGGTCTAAATAAATTCATATGAAGCACTTCTAGTAGTTATTATATCCTTAATAGATTAAAATGAAGACTTAACTTGCTTCCCTAATTGGCATGCGTCACAAAGATGTTTCTTTGAGAATTCTAGCTTAGGAATCTCTCTAACCAATTCCACTAAGGTAAATATTCCTAAGAGTCCTCATCTTGCATGGCATTATCTCCTATGTCACAACCATGATTCATCAAAAGTAGACTTCAAACAACAAACATCATTACACTTATCAATGCAATTCAAATCAATCATGTAAATATTATTAATTCTTAAACCTTCTAACAATGTTTTACCAGTCAGCATTAATAAGCATTCTATAAAAAAATATTATGTCAAAACCATTATTACAATCTTTTAAACTCTATTCAGCAAACAAGATTTCAACTTTAGTATCATTAACAATTCTATGAGGCTGAGAGTAACTGAATCATATGCCACATATAAAAACTAATATATTGCAAAATAGTGGACATTCGAATCTTACAAAAATTAAATTGAATGTTATCAAAGAGTGACGATCGGAGAATAGAATACCCTTCTGAAATGTTTTTATTGCCAAAATGTGTCATGTGAATCTACTCAGGTGATTAAACCAACTAATGTGAGAACCTGACTCATACCACTTAAAAAGTGCTATGACACACCAAGAGAGAGGGTGATTGAGTATTTTAAAATTTTTCTCAAAAATAAGAGTATTGTGGAGAAACTAAAAAAATAAAATATTAAATGTATAAAGCAATTTTTTTTTGTTTTTTAACTTCAAACTTTTTTTGTTTTTTTTTTTGAAATCTTATGCAAGAGCTTAACCAAAAGATTCAACAACTATAAATTTCACAAAGATATACAATGTAAACCAAAATATAGGGAAGTAAATGCAATAAAGTAAAAAAAAAAACTCAAACCCTTTTTTTTATAGTGACTCAATCAAAATCGACCTACGTCTACTCTGCAAAGGTCTTACTCTTAGGTATTCTACTAGAAAGCGCTCCTTTGGCACTCAATAAGGTGGAGAAGCCCTTCTCCTTACCAGGCGAAGAATGACATTTATAGACTCTTCTATCCCTGAAAAATTTCCTTCCTTTAACTTCCTGGCACGATGGAGATGCCGCTCCCTTTTCTGCTCCTCACATGACTAAGATGCCTCTCCCCTAGCCTCCTCAACTAATAATTTTTTTTGGCCCAAAGACTTCTTCCTAGAGCACTTTCTCAAAGAGCTCCACAACTACAGCACGGAAGACCTAACATGCAGGCCAACAAGAACTGTGTGACTTCCTCACACCCCTTAACTCCAAAAAAACTCTCCCTCAACCTCACCTCTCTCCCAAGTGGTTTGGATTCTCTTGCAAGCAAAGAGATGCTTCTCCCTCTCTAAAGCTTTCTCACATGAGAAAAATGTCTCTGACTACTCAAAACAACCCCTCAGGTCCAATGTGAAAGAATTAATGCGAGCTATTTAAATAAAAATCCTAATTTTTAATTTCATGTTTTTTATCGTATAGGAAGATATAGGATCGTACTGTCCAATTAGTTTAATTCCCATCACAGATTGTCATGTATGATATTTAGGCATAAGTATGATCAGTTATATACTTATACCGAATCAAGCATAGTACAGGACAAACCAATGTTCTACCAGTGAGCTCTCGAGTTAATCAGACTGTACAATTTAAATGATATAGTATGATAATTAATTAAGATTTAATCATGTTTTATTCCTTAATATGCAGGATAAAATTAGGCAATATTCATTAATAATCGTACAGTATGAAATCCTTCACAGTATGATCAGTTCAAATTTACATAATTTTGGTAACATAGATTCGACAGTGAGATTTATCAAAATGCATAATCGCACAGTACGATAAGTTGCCTGAATTAATTTATTTGATTTGATTAAATGCTTGAATTAATTTTTGGAATAACAGATCGTACAATATGATAAAATCTCACAGTACAATTTAACAAATAATTCAAGTATTCAATTTTTATCTATCCACGTGAGTGTTTGATCAATTGTCTAGTTAACATACACCTAATTACATAAATAACTCGAGAAAAAAAAAAGTACAAACTTTTTATTACAAATTGACTAGACCTTAAAAGCTGCACAATCTTGAGTCTACTTCTTTAATCCATCTATCCGGATATTATACTTAAAATGATCAGTAATACAAAAGAAAACAAACAATATAAAAAGCAAAGACTAGTAAATGATCACGCCAATAATGTTTGTAATCATCATAACACTAAGTTGGGCTCCCAAATTTCAACATATTAGCCATCAACTACGGAACACAATAAAAATCTAATGCTAAAGACATTATCATGGTTGCAAACCTGGCAGCCAAGACATATTTTTTAGACTGAGCAGTAGTGAATGATAAGGTCAACTGAACGCAGAACTCTTTAAATCAGCACTTCATGGCTCAGCGTTAAACTTCTAAGGAAAACATATCAGGCAAAAATGTTGACATGAGCCATTCTTTCCTTGGATTTGAGTAGCTGGGAAAGATAGCCAGTTTTATAGTGTATATTTCCTGTATTCAATTGTTTCCAAATTATTTTCTTATTGCTATGCCTACGCATGTTTAAAGGTTTCCAAATAAAACCTTTCCTCCTTTGTTTATGTTTCGGTCTCTTTAATAAAAGAATACACAATTTTTTATGAAAAAGAAAATCACTTGCTTCACTGTTCTCTTTCATTTTCTGTTTAGCATGGTATCATAGCAGTTATTTTTGGGATAACTTTGTTCTTCTCTAGTCTGAAATGGTTATTGCAATCTGCCAATGAACTGAAGAAGATGATGACCATCTCAGATCTGTTGGGACAGGAAAAACATAGCGCCATCTTAACAACCTCAAGGCAAAAAATGGCCCAGATTTTTACACAAAACCATATTTCAACTCAAACGATGTACAATGCTAGAACCATGCAAATTGGCATTAAACACAAAGGTACCAATTACACCATTGGTCCCAAATTGTCGAGATGTACATCTCATGCAAAGACAAATTAAGCTAAATAAATACTAATCTAACCCAATCAAAACCTAATGACCCAACGTACAGGAGATCGTGAATGAAGAAATCATTTGCAATGAGATGTCTGATCAACTCAATGGGCCTTTCAATCATCAATTATGTTATTCACTAACAAACAACTAAGGATCTATGGGAATCTATTGCTACAAACTACTTCGATGGAACCAATACAACTCAAGTGTCCAATCTCTATGGGATTCCATTGATTCGTACTACAATGGTCTCCAAGAATTGTGGGGAGAGATCGACTTTCAGCATCCAAATCTGATAGAACATGCTAATGATATAAAAAATATATAACACTATTTTGTAAGAGGATCGTTTACATCTTCCTCGAAGGATTCAATGACAGACTTGACAACATTAAGAGTGACGTGAGCCAACATAGCCATTTCCAATGGTTAAACAAGCACATGCGTGCATGCCAAAGGAATACATCCTCAAGGCATGAAAACAAAAAGAAGATATTACTGAATCTGAACTAGCAACCTTAGCAAATGTGCAACCTGAGCTCCCTGTTGTTGCTAGGAATAGAGCCTCACCTAATGGTCAAGGTAAAAGCTATTACAATATCAACAATAACACCTTATTTGTTCTACTAACCAAAGCAGTGGTGATCGGACAATTGACTCAGGTGCAATGAATCACATGACATGTAGCCAAATAATTTAGGTGAGACAATAGTATTAAAACGATGAAGTATCTAGAATGTGAATGGGGTTATATACCCCATAATAGGGGCTAGAACCATGGACTGTTCATCATAAATACTTTGTATATTACTCTATGAGGGCATTCTCTTTGAACTAAACAATTATCCGTTGAAAAAGTTACACGGGATTTAAACTGTGCAGTATTAATGAACCTAAACTTTTTTTCCTTTTCTACGATATTCTTGTAAAGGAAATCATTGGACGTGGTACTGAGAAAGAGGTATGTTATATGTATGACTTCAATTAGGTAGAACAGACACTGACAATCGCTTTAAAATGAAAAATAATGATAAATCAACTTTGGCACTGTTGCTTAGAAGATCCGCCATTTTATTACATGAAGCGCTTGTTTTTGAAGATGTGTGCGAGCTTAATTTGTTCTAATTTTAGATGAGAAGCTAGTACCTTAGACAAGAGTTATCATGCATATTTTCCGAACAATCTTAATGAAAGTGATGTTCCTTTTATTTTAATTCAATATGATGTCAGAGGATCTTCTCCCACTACAACTATCCATGGTTTATGTTGATTCACGACCTATGTGGATTATTGTACTCAAATGACATGGCTCTATATACTAAAAAGGAAGGATGAAGTAGTGTATTTCGTGCATTCCATGCCATGATTCAAAATAATTTTCAACTAAATCTGAATTATTTTCAACTAAATCTGATTATATGAAGATTCATAAAGTGGATCATTATTTTTAAGTATTCTCAAAATTGTTGATTCATATGCATGGCATGCACGAAAATAATACTTCATCCTGAACTAGAATAGAATACACTGCATTCATTTTAGTTTACCTTGGATTTGCTTTTCATCCAACCAAATAGCAAACTTCTCAAAACCCCTGCATTTACTTTACTTTACACTCACTTTACTTCCTACCAAACAACCCCTTCACCTGTAGTGGAGTTTTGAATCCCAAACTTTTAGAAGGCATCTAATTCCTGGGGTGGAGGAAAGTGGCCACAACATCACTTGCTCCAATCAATAATGCATGTGCAGTTTTTAAAATATTCTGATTTTTTTTATTTGGCTACCCTTTTGTTGAGGTGTCTTAATTATATTAAGATTCATTCAATACACCATCATTTTAGAAGTATTTTAAGAATTCGTGATTCATATATTCTCCCCTATTATTTGAGGAAGAATTCATATTTTATTTGGAATTGGTTTTGAATCATGGCATATAATTCATAAAATAAGCTAAAGACTTCACCCTTTTTAATAGATAGAGCCATGGCATTCAGGTATGATCATCCACGTAGATCACAAACTAGCATATATCATCGATAGTTATAGTGGGAGAAGATCCCCATAGATAGTTGTAATTAGGTCGATGATAGTGGCGATAACATTGTTCCAATGGTTACTAAGAATTTTTGCTCCAGTCAAGAATGCATGAGCAATTTCTAAAATATGTCAAATTTTCATTCAACTACAACTATCAATGATCATGGAAGATCTTGTAAACAATTGGATGCAAGTAGATATACTCCATCAAGCATGATGCAAATGGATCCAGCGAATGACACAAGGCAAGCTTGATGGCCAAGGGCTACACACAAACTTATTTGGTGGACAATAAGTCATTTTCCACAGTAGCAAAATCAAACACAATCGGGGTCTTATTATACTTGGATGCAAATTAAGATTGACCTTTACACCTATTTGACATGAAGAACTCCTTTTCTTCATGGAGACCTTGAGGAGGTGGCACATCCCACAGGGCTAAAGTTAGGATGCTCAATTGTAAGCCTATCAACACCGCTAGGGCTCATAGCTAAATATTTGGAGACTATACTGAACAAGGACTAACAAATAAGGAGAGGTATAAATCAACGATGAAGAACCCCTTTTCTTCATGGAGACCTTGAGGAGGTGGCACATCCCACAGAGCTAAAGTTAGGATGCTCAATTGTAAGCCTATCAACACCGCTAGGGCTCATAGCTAGATATTTGGAGACTATACTGAACAAGTACTAACAAATAAGGACAGCCATAAATCAACGATGGGGAAGCTTATATACCAATCTCATACTCACCCATACATCTCCCATGCAATCAATATTCTCAATCAATTTAAGCATTGTCGCGATAAAGACCATATGAATGCAGTGGTAAGGATAATCTAGTGCTTAAAATTGGCTCCATTAGGGGACTTATGTTCTCAAGAATGGCCACCTGAATGTTGAGGGGTATCTTAATGATACTTGGGAAGAGAAAACCTGTGATCTACAGTCAAATACTTCACATTAGTTGGTGGATGTTTAGTTACTAGGAGTAAGAAGTAAAATGTAAAGGCTTTATCCATTATTGAAGTCGAGTATCAGGAATTGCTAGAGGGTTGTGTGAGCTACTTTGGCTTAGGAAACTACTAGCTTAAATTGGGGTAACTCCTAAATCAAAAATGAGCTTGTATTGTGATAATAAGGGTGCAATTGCGTTAGCCCATAACCATGTCCAGCATGATCATAACAAGCATGTGAAGATAGATCAACATTTCATAAAGAAAAATGTTCATGAAGGGGTTCGTTTATTGGGTTGGCTGATCAAAGGGGTGATAACTTAGAAAGGTCGTATCCAACAAAGAATTTTATAACTAGCTTAAAAAGGTTGTCAAAAAAAATTCTTTACACCAAAGTTAAGGGAAGAGTTGGCGTGAGCCACTCTTTCCTTTGATATGAGTTGTCAGGTAAAATAGATAGCATTATTGTATATATTTCATGCATTTAAATGTTTACAAATTGCTTTTTTATTGCAATATTCAGGCACATTTAAAGGATCCACATAAAACCTTTCTTCATCTGTATGTGTTTCGATTGCTATAATGGAAGAATACAAAATTTTTCATACAATAGAAAATCACTTGCTTTACTATTGTCTTTACTTTCACTATTTATCAAAAAATATACCATCAAAAATTAGACATTTTCATACAACTCCAATGAACACAAGGTCGAAGCACCTCCATGAGATAAATAATCACATACTTATCACACTAGATTAAGAAAGGAACCAAGTAAAAACAAGAAAAGGCACCGAAAAGGTCCTATGTTCTGGCTGCTTGATTGTTCTAGTGGTTAGGGATATAACTCTCCTTTGAGAGGGCATAAGTTTAGAGCCATGCTTGCAAACTTTCCGCTCAACATTCCAAGGAAAATGTATCATCTTCATAATTAGATAATAATGCATAAAGAATCATCCAAAGAATAATAAACAACAGGAAGACAATCAATATATCTACAATAAATGACAACTATGGTCTGGAATGACTCATAAAACCTTCATAAAGGATGAGTTCTTTATTCCTTTCCTACTATGGAAAAAAGGCATTGTTTTACCACACTCTAGTAGTAACAAATGATGTGCCTCTGCATTCAACTCAGGAATCTAAGAAAATGTGTAACCACATAGACTAAGATCATAGTTTTAATGGTACCTGAAACATGTCAGGAGACTTTACAAACTCTATTATAGCTCGGACAGCTTCCTCTTTTTCCTCATTCATTAAAAAAGCTTCCTCCATAGAAAAGGTAGTTAAGTACTTGGATAGGAAGATGAAGGATTCTTTACTCATACTGCAAAGTAGGAAAAACATATCATCTAATGTTAGAAGGCATACAAACAAAAGTAACATACTAAAACAATTTTGCAAACAAAAGTAGTAAACTAAGATCAAATTTGCCATAGGTACCTTTTATTATCCTTCAAAATGTTTGAGATAGTCAAAAAAAGATCTCTCTGGTCCTCTTTTCCAATATTCCATTCTTGTAGAAAACTATCTATCATTTTAAATGAAGGAATGATGCTCTCACTCATCTTTCCATTGGCTGCCAAATTTAATGCCTTTGTGTAAACAAAGAACTTGCTGTAAGGGTCCTCCAATAGATTGTATAGATTGAACAAACTGTTTGTAAAGAGGGTGGATTTATAAGTAGTGAATTCTGATATGATTGTCTTATAAAGAGTAATAGCACTTTCCTCTTACATCTTCAAGCGTAAAGCAGTTTTGTCACTTGGTTGCTGGATAATCTTAGTTGAAATAAGTTTTGCAATCTCCAATGCTTCATCTGGACTACCAGCTCTTGTTGAAAGGGAACATATAACAGTAAAGATGCACTCAAAATCTGACACAAGTTATAACATGTCTCAATTTTTTACACAATAAATTATGAAAGGAAATGGCAGATACATAGTCCTATTCTGTAATAAATAATAATATCATGGCAATGACGAATTCAATTGCATAAATCAATCCCTCAATGCTATTTGCTCCATTAGGAACTTCATATGGTGTCAACTCTAGGTTATATGACCATAAGCATGGAAAAGTTAATAGGCAGAAAGGAAGAACTCAGTAGTGTACAAAATAGTGCAGAAATATACCTCAAACATAAACAGAAAGTGCTTGAACCCATAAGTTCAGCATGTCATAACAAGATTACAAAACAAGCGTATTATGCTGCATATTAGGCCTATTATACACCCAAAACCCATAGGAACTTAATGCAATTGCTTCCAAGCTACTGGGTCTTATCAGCAAGAACTAACCTTGCCTTAGACATACTAACATTAATAATTATTAAAAAGTGTTACCTTTCTCAGAGACTTTTGAAGCTATCAGTTCAGCCGAAGTAAGCATGAGAGATGCCAGATCTACCCACCTACCCATCATTATGCATTCTTCGGCTTCAATGCATAGCCTGGCCACTTGAGGTTCGGCCACCTAAACACTCACAAAAAAGACAAATATCTCCAATTAATTGCAACGAAGTGCCGAAAAATAGTAAATCAGTCCCAAGACAAACATAGAACCATGGCATATCCTCTAACCCAAGATGGGAATTCCAGAAACAATCACATCAGAAATCCCATGAGCTGATTACGTTACTTAAGGTATCAACAAAAGGAAAATGCTTAATGAACCTGCAACATATTTCTGAGAGAAACCCTACTCCCATAACAATATAAACTTATGAAGCACAAAAAATCTCAGTTAAAAACTGTCAAGAAGCAACCTTTCGGCTGAAATTGACAAAACCCTGCAAGATTAGCAGACCAATATAACGCGCAAAAAAAAAAAAATCGACCAAAAAAGAAGAAGTTTCATACCTCCAGACCTGCATCGGCCCAAGCGAGCTCAGACGTGACGCGTACGACAGAGATTACAGGATTGTCCTCCGATGTCGGCACGATCGTCGTCATCTAGAGCGGTGAGTAGAACTTTAGAAAGAAGCTGGAACAAGAAGAGAAGGAACCTTGTAAGAGGCGCAATCGGCACGGTGCTCCAAAACCCTAACCAGCCTCGCACTACTCTGTTAGGGTATCTTGGCATGGCCGGGTTGGGCTTTTACGGCCCAAAATGTGGCTAAGTAGGGTTTAACCGGGTCAAGCCGATTTGTTAATAGGCTCAATGAGTTAAGGTTGTCGAGCTCGAACAGTATTTCGAACTCGATGGTTTATCGAGCTCGAGTACGAACAACACATCGCTTGACTTGTGAGCTCGTCGACACTAACGGAGGCGGAGTTCCGCGGGCAGAAAATTGCGGGCGAAAGTTCCACGGGTGGGAAATTGCGAGGGGAAAACGTGAGCAATAAATCACGAGCGGGAAAACGCGACGGAGGCGGACAACCCAAACTAAGGAAGAGGAGGGTGTCTCGCTCGGACACAGAGGCAGACGACTCGCTCGAACGCAGACGACGCGGACGACCACCGAGGCTCACAAGCTGGCTCGAGTTTGTTTATAGTGGGACAAGCTTGATTTCGAGCTCGCTTTCCAATTGACTAATTGAGCTTGATAGTGCCAAAACTCGACTCGACTCGTTTACACCACTAGCTTTAAGTGATAAAAAAATCTAGAATTAATTGTCATTTAGAGGTTTAAGAGAATCACTAAGATATAATGCCTTGGATTCCATGAATTTATGGTTCGGGAAGAATCTAATGAGGTCTTATAAATTCACATTATAAATGAGGTGCCTCAACCTGAATGAATGCCTTCCATTAATATGGGCTAAATAATTTTACAAATACTATATTACTAAGTTCATCCAATGTAAGTTTGACATGAGATTAGAGTTTACAAATTTGATAAAAGATAGATAATTTTCATGTAAGAAGTCGTCAATTTTTGTCCGTCGATATATCATATCTAATTAGTCAATCTCATTATTGTGGGCTCCGAAAATTCCATTAATGAGCTCCCGGCCTCTCCACGCCATCAGTCTATTTTTCTTGTTTGATAGTGATGACGGCGAAGAGTTTTAACAAGATTAGGTTCCAGATGAATTTTCAAAAGGCAGATTGGGTTTTAGATAAGACACTACCCAGAGATTTCGCCCTCATTTTGTGAGGACTTTATGATCTGAGCTCTGGTTTCCTATAGGCGCAAGCCCCTATAGTTAATTACCCCTCCCGATAATAGGAGAGAACTTTCAATTAAGGCTAGTTATTAAGTAGATCATATGGATCTTAAGTCCAGTGTATAATAGCAACAGTTGTGGGGTTTGAATTTGAGATTTGAATTTTAAATTTTAAGAATTTAAGGATTATCACCATAAACTTAAAACTGGTGGTGGGGGGAATGAAGACGAGCCCGATCAAGATCCCATGGTTCCATCGTCCCGGGCTGTTATGATCCCTGGTCTACTTAGTCAGAGGAGGTAGTCAACCCAACCTGACAGAAGGCACCTTATCGACAGCCATGGGTTATTTCGTCCAAGAATACCTTATAGACCTGGGTTGGTGTTTGTCTAAGGGGATATATCTGAATCCACCTTAGCTAACAGAGGGCTTTGTGCCTATCGACTATACCCTATGATTCATCGCTCAAGGGTTTGACGCCCTTAGGGAGCATACGGGCTTTAGCCGTGATCGTAATATAATGGTGCCATTTTGCGGCAAAACCACCCGATTAGAGGGCACGTGCCACGTCCCTGCTGGCAAGAGACTGTTTGAGGATGAACCTTAGCGATACACCCGACATGCATTTGCTCTTTGTGAGCTGAGGTTAACTTTAAATTTATCATCCCCGACAAACGGTTGCGAGAGATGGATGATTTTTAGTTTTAAATTTTTAAGTGATGTATTTCATGTTAAGAATTCGGTCTCTTATTTAGTTTTGAGCTTTAACCCCTCCGGTTGAGATTTCCTGTCAACACGGCCATCATCGGGGTGGCGTTAAAGTCACTAGTATTTTCGTAGGCATTTGGGAGGTATTTTATGATTCAAGTCAAGTCAACTCCGCTCCCTTTCGTGGAGGAGGATGAAACTTGAATATTTGACCCGCACAACATTCTCAAATCATTGGATTTGGGACTTAGATGTGACGATTGGAGCACATGCGGGTTATAGCGTTTGACCCTGCGCAGCATTCTCAAACTTTTGTATTTAAAAATTTATCGTATTTGTCGGAGCACATGCAGGGTTGTGATGTACTTTCATATTAAGAGATTATATTTAATACATAAGAGAGAATTTTAAAATATTTAAATATGATCCATTGTGCCAATGATTTCATTTAGAAAATTGCCCGAGATTTCACTTAGGGGCTTACGAACACCTTCTGTCCGCTTGTACGCATGTTGCGAATCCGGTGGCATTAAATCTTTTTAGATTTCAGTTATTGCATCTAGTTTATTTTGACTCATCTAAGGTCACTTATCACAGCTTGTAGAGGATATTTGCTCAATCAGTACTAGTAGATTGTGCTCATACTCGTAGGAGAATTATCTTACTCGCTATGAATTCCCTTATTCCCTCATAGGTGGATTGATTTGTTCGATACAAGCTCCTTTATCTTTGCCTGTAGGCTAGTTGTTATGGGCACTATGAATACCTTGCTCCTATTTACAGGTGAATTGTAGTGTGTTGTAATTTTCCAATTCTTTTAATCCTATACAAGAGAAGGATTATAACTCCACCCCCGAAGAGATTACTTGCGTGGTATTTCAAAGTGATTTGCAATATATATGTTTGTTAGATTCGAGATTAGTCAGGGCATATATTTAGACACTTTACTCCCTCAACGTCAATGCTAGTGTCTTACTTTGTGCTCGTAGCTTGTTTCTACTAATGTACTATGTTACTTTGCTTTCAATTTGTTCTACGTGCAGTAGTTAATTTACTACTTTCAGCATTAATTTAATCATATTTATTGATGTGCTGACTTTTGACTTTTTGCTTGCAGATACTCGTAGCCAGCATTCTAGAGAACTCGCAGGTAGATGCAACTTAGACTACAGCTGAGGATCTTAATGGGCTTGAACTTGTTTGTTGGAGAGTTGTTAGAGATATTTTTATTGTTTGGAGAGCTACCATTCGTCGGAGTACTTTTAAAGATCTCACGCTTTAGAACTGTTCGGTAGATTGTACTTAGGTTGATCAGTGGAGAACAATTTATCTCGTGTTTTATTTGATTTTTAATTACATTAATTAATTGGGTGAATTAATTAAATGAATTTTTATTGAAGTTAAGTTTCAATTTAAAATCAATTATTTAGTTTGTTAATTTGAATTGTATTTTAAAATTATTCATTTGATTTAATTAGAGTTTAAATTTAATTGAAGTTTTGACTTAATTTGTTAATTAGATTTTTAAATTTCTTGCTCAATTACATTAATTTAAAAGCTTTAATTGTTTAATTTGATAATTCTGTTATTTCATTTTAAATTTAAAGTTAAAGTTTTAATTTAGGATTTTGATTTAATTAAAGTTGTATTTTAATTAAATTTTGATTTGTTAGTTAATATTAAAACTTAAACATATTTTGAGATTATTTAAATTAAGTTGATTTGTTCCTCTAATTGGTTATAGCCTAAAGCTTAATGTTACCGGGTTACTATTTTAAAGACTTTAGTTTGATTTGAGATTTGATTGGTTAATTGAATTTGTTTAATTATTTAACTTAAATTTTAAAATTAAGTTTTAAATTGAGATTTAGATTTCTCTAATTTAAGTTACCGTTATAATTTCATTTAATATTAGTTAATTTAGATTTTTGATTTCAATTTTAAATTTAGTTTTAAGTTTGATTTGATTAAATTTAATTTTATTTTATTTCTGTTAACTGAATTATTTTTTTAGATTAGTTAGTTAATTTATTTAAGCTTTAGTTTAAAAGTTTTAATTAGATTTAAATTGGGTTTTAAATTTATTGATAAATCATTTTAATCTATCAATTCAATTAATATCATGATTAATCTTAAATTAAAATTTTGTTTCTCCAAAAATTGATCTAAATCCAAAATTTTTTAAGTCCAGAATTTTTTTTGAGAAAATTTCGGCAGCCTCCCGGCGTCCCCTCCCCGGCGCCGGGAGGTAAGGGGTGGCTCGACTCAGCCGGAGCGAATCAACGACGAGGAGATTGGGAGAGCGAATCAATCCCATTAGTAGTCTTCAAGTCTTCAATCCCTCGGTCGGATTAACTCGACGACCGAGGGCTTCGGGGGACCGAATCAATCCCGGGACTTCCTTCAAATCTTCTTACCTATTTGCAAATTCTTTTTTTTTAATTTTTATTATTATTTTTTTATCATATATATAATATAATATTATATATTATATAACACGTAACAGAGAGTATATTATAATATATATAATATTATATATTATATTATATATATACTAACCTTATATTATAATATATATATAATGTTATATATTATATTACATATATAACAAAAGGGGGAAGAAGTCCAATCGGGAAGGAGGCGGAGACCGCGGTTAGGGCACTGGTCGCGGAGGTCTGGCCGGTGGTGGAGGCGGCAGGCCATCCTTGGTCGGAGATAGAGGTGGCAAGCCGGCGGGTCAAGGAGGTTTGGAGGCCTTGGCGGTTGGCTTGAGGTCGAAGATGGAAGAATATCCGGCGGGTCTGGCAGCCGAAGTCGGATCTGACCGGTTTGAGGTCGAGCAGGAGCGTGGAGGTCGATAGGAGAGTGCAGAGGGATGGAGGTCGGCGTCTGGTCCAGAGATCGACGGGAGCCGAGAGGTTAGTTATGGATCTTCCTTCTCTTTCGTTCTGAGAGCTCGTCTGTGTGCATAAAACCTCTGGATGGGAGGAGTTTTTGTTTTTGTGTCGTGAGAAGAGTGCGGTTTGTGAGGTCTTGGGGAGCAGTTGCTGAAACGTGGGATCATGGGTGAGCGAGGTTTGGTCGGCAGTTGAGTCCCACGTGGATTACAGGTCTACAGTCAACAAATACCCCCCAACAAATATGACATGCGTTCTATAGCATATCATGTTTGTTGAAAGCTAGTTTACTCTACGGATCTCTAAAATTAGATTTAGATGTCAAGTAGAGGATCTTCTAGACATTTCAGATTTATCTTCTCGATTTGTCAGGAATTATCATTTCTTCTTCCCTAGCTTTGTGCTTTCATGGGCTTGATGAAGAATCCATATCAGTGACCTATACACTTTAAATTTGTATTAGGTCAATGACAAATAGTCATCAGTCCAGAGCTTTATGCATGGAGGACTTTGATGATAACAATATTCCCTTAGTTTGGCCTATGGCTTTATAAGAACTGTGGGATGACTTCTTCGGTCATAAGTGTTGTGCTTTATTAGACATGCTGAATAAGAGAAGCTCCTTCGATCTTAGCTTTGTGCTTGATAGATTTATTGAAAGATCATACCTCTAACTTGACGATAATTTTCATTGTGGCTTGGTGCCTTTGAGTTGATTGAGAATCTCCTTCTCGATTTGCCTCACTCACTGGTTAGTTGAGAAAATCTTTTGAATATGAACTGCTTTGACTTGTTAAATTTGATAAATATCAAACTTGATAGTATTTGTCATCGGGCTAACAAAACAGGTGCTTTCCTACTACGGCCTCTCATCATGGCTTGTTGAGTAGGTAAAGCTGTCAGTGACTCGGCCGCATATAGGCTTGTTGAGACTGATTTTATACCAGTTTGAGCGTTGGACTTGTACTATAATAGGTCATACTTTTTGTATTTAATTTGTTGAAGTTATCAGATCAAAAGTCTTCTTAATCTGAGCTTCAAGATTTTGATAACTTCGAAGAGGAATCTTCACTTTGTAATGATCGCATATTTATTTGCTTGAAGGCACTAGCTTCTGCCCTGTATTTGTGTAGTGGTAGCTTCACGAATGATTTTAAATATTTATTTGGGAACGATGTTAACCCCAAATAAATATTTAAAATACCCCCTATCTTAAAGGGAACTTTCAACTGTCATCAGATTTTTAGCATTTTTAAACTTAAAAATGTACCCTATCTTGTGGAAGAATTTCTAAGATAACTTAGAAATGTATTCTTTCTTTGTGAGGGAATGATCTTGAGCTTGCTTTCTTAAGAATGATATTTCTTTAAATATCTCCCATTGATCGAGGGCATAGGTCGTCGACCCTCCATATCAATAAGTTGATAGGCTCCTCCCTGGTACACCTTCTCATTGATAAAAGGGCCTTCCAAGTTTGGTTTGAATTTACCACCCATTCTTCGGTGTGGGATAATTGGTCTTCTCAGCACTAGAACCAATTCTCTTTCTTAAAATGCTCGATGGCATACCATACGGTCAAAAGATTTTATCATTTTTGCTCGATAAATTTTTAAATTCTGTTGAGCTTGGAGCCTGACTTCATCCAGTGCATCAAGCTCCTCCATTCATAGGCGAGCATTTTGTTCTTCCGTGAGATCGTACTGAATAACTACTCGAAGTGACGGCAATTCAAGTTCGAGTGGAAGTACTGCTTCAGCTCCAAATACCAACGCATAAGGAGTTGCTTTTGTTGGTGTCTTGTACGTAGTACGATATGCCCACAATACTTCTGTCATCTTAGTATGCCATTCTCTTTTATTTTTAGTGAGGATTTTCTTGATCAGCTTTACGAGCATCATATTGAAGACTTCTGCTAATCCATTTGCTCTTGGATTATAGATCGATGAATATCGCCAATCGATTTTATGCTGCTCAATGAATTTGTATATTTTAGTACTTTTGAAAGCTGGACCATTGTCTGAGATTATGCGGCGTGGTACATCAAATCTGTAGACAATATTATGAGTAAAGAAGTTGATCACATGATGAGCAGTGACTTCTTTAAAAGGAACTACTTTAGCCCATTTAAAAAAATAATCTTTTGTAGTTAATATAAAACGGTGTCCAGCATATGATGGTGGATCAATTGGACCTATTACATCTGTCCCCCAGCATTCAAAAGGCCAAGATGCTATAGTGGGATGTAAAGGATTTGGAGGTTGATGTATAATATTGTCATGAATTTGACATTCGTGGTATATCTCTGCATGATTGGTGCAGTCTTTTACCATTGATGGCCAATAATAATCCATTTTTTTAATTTTAATGGCCATTTTAGGACCTGATTGATGTGCTCCATATAGTCCTTCGTGAACTTCAGAGATAACTTTATCAGCTTCATCTCTCCCTAAACATCATAGCCACATTTGATCGAATGATCTTCGATATATCATATTGTTGACAAATGCATACCGCAATGCTCTTTTTTTTATCTATGTAGCGAATGATTTATTTGCAGGAAGTTTATTCTCTCTGAAGTAGTCTATGAAAGGCTACCTCCAATCATTTTGCTCTTCAACTTCTAGGCATTCAAGCCAAGATTCAGCGGATCTACCAAATCTTCTTCCTGTAAATATTGAAGATTTATCTATTTGATTTTTAAGGATAATTTATTGGGGAGATTGAGGAACAATCAAAGTTGTATCCTACTGGCTTGAATTTGTTGACCCCTCTGCCTGCGGGGAACACAGAATTGCTGGCTCTTGTACTCGACGAGTGTTGACACTGATAGCACCGGCTCGTCATTCATGCTCGCCATTTCCTTAGTGAGTTTTGCTAAAGAATCTGCTTTACTATTATGGGCTCGAGATACTTGAATCAATATAACATTTGTAATTTGCTTTAAGAGTTCGAGGACTCGTCTATGATAGTAAATCAACCCGATTCTGCCGATTTTATAAATACCCAGTACTTGATTTATAACTAGCTGAGAATCACCAAAATTTTTGAGGTTTTGAATTTTCATTGAAATAGCGATCTCGAGACCAACTATTAAAGCTTCATATTCTGCTTCGTTGTTGGTTCTAAGTTCAGTTAAACCAAATGAAAATCTCATTATCCCTCCATTAGGTGTTATGAAGATAAGACCAACACCAGCTCGAGTTTTTGGGAGGTTGGGTAGGTTTAATTGACGATGCACCATCAAAATATATTTCCCATATTTGTGATTCTTCTCCTTCTAGAATAAATAGGATTTGTTCATCAGGCAGATCGTCATTGAGCGGCGAATCTGCATGAATGACATGTGCGGCAAGAAATCTGCTAAGACTTGCCCTTTTACTGTCTTTTGTGGAACATATGTGATATCAAACTGTAGAAGTATCACTGCTCACCTAGCTAGACGACCTGTCAACGTCGGTCTTGTCATCAAAAACTTTAGCAGATCGATCTTTGATATCAGTGTAATTTTATGAGACAACATGTAATGACGGAGTTTCTGAACTGTAAAAATTAGCGCCAGACAATGCTTCTCAATTGGAGAGTAACGTATCTCTGCTCCAATCAATCTTCGACTAATATAGTAGAGCACATTTTCTTTGCCTTCTTCATTGTGCTGAGCTAGCAAGGCTCTAAGGGACTCTTCTAACGCTGCGGTGTATAGGATAAGAGGCTTCCCTAGAATTGGTGCTGCAAGAATAGGCGGGCTTAATAGATATCTCTTGATACTATCAAAAGCTTCTTGACATTCATTATCCCATTTGAAATGAATATCTTTCTTCATCAGCTTTGCAAATGGTTGACATCTGCCTGATAAATTTGAAATGAACCACCGTATGAATGCAAGTTGTCCTTGTAAAGAACGAAGTTGACGAAGACTTTTTGGAGGAGGCATTTCTATGATTGCCTTGACTTTGTTGGGATTAATCTCAATCCCTCTATGTCGTACCACATACCCAAGAAACTTTCTTGAGGAAACTCCAAAAGCATACTTGAGTGGATTCATTTTGAGATTGAATTTTCTGATCCTTTCAAATACAATTTTTAAATCTTCAAAGTGATCTTTTCGATCTATACTTTTGACAACAAGATCATCCACATAGCATTCAACTTTCTGGTGGATGAGATCGTCAAATATATGTGTCATAGCTCTAGCATTCTTCAAGCCAAAGGGCATGATAGTGTAGCAGAATATGCCGATGGGAGTTTTGAAAGATGTATGTTTTTCTTCATCAGGTGCCATTTTAATTTGATTATATCCTGACGACCTATTCATAAATGAGAATATATCATAGTTGGACGTATTGTCAACCATCAATTCTGATATTGGAAGTAGAAAGTCGTCTTTTGGACACGCCTTATTAAGGTCTCAAAAATCAATACAGATACGGATTTGACCATTTTCTTCTTTACAGGGATGATGTTGGCAATCTAATCGGCATACTTTTCTTCTCGAATAAAACCTGCTTCGATAAGCTTTTTGGTTTCTGCAATCACTTGCTCTTCGATTTCTAGCCTCATTTGCCTTGGAGCTTGTTTAACAGGTATTGCATCTGGTTTGATGGCTAAATTATGAACAGCTATATCAGGGGATAAGCCTGGCATTTTATCGTATGTCCAAACAAAGCAGTCCCTGAATTTACTGAGTAATGCTTTCATATTTTCAACTTTATTCTTTGAAAGAAGAGCATTGATAAAGGTCGGGCGAGGGTCCTCATCAGTTCCCAAATTTATTTCTTTTAGCTCATCTATGGTAGCGGCCTGTCCACCATCTTCAAGTTCTTCTGGTGCAGGTTTAGCTTCCACATCTTTCTCTTCATTTATATCTATATTTTTAGCAGTCAGACATTTATCCATTATCACATAACATATATTTTTCTGAGTATGTTCGGCTGTGATAAATCCAAGATATTTTGTATCACGACTACCCATCTTTGATAGTTCTTAACACCACATTCTTTGAAAGAAACGTGCTCGTCGCCAAGTAACCATATTATGAATTCCAGCTTTCTGTATCATATGTTGAATTCTTTTGGGACAATATCTGGGCATTTTTGTAGGAATTATCTCTACATCTTCATTGAAATTTTCATGCTCATTGAGATTCTCTTCTTGATATTCTCCAAATTTATAAAATAAGCTTCCTGGTCCTATACTTCCACGTAGGGGAGGTACATAAAATATTTTAAGCTCTTCAATATTATGCACCTCGCGGGATACGATTTCTCTAAAATGTTGTGGAGGGATCAAGGTAACCACAAAAGTATTTTCTCTTGGCTTTTTATTAACCAAAGGCTTGTAGGCTACAGAGACATCATCTTCTTCCTCTGTATCACTTCTCAAATGGAGTACAATTTTATTTGATTTAGAAAGTGTATTAACTCTTTTAGGAAGATTTGATATCATATTCTTTCTTCATGTCTCCTTTTTCTCAACTTCTTTAGGTTATTTTGTACTCTTTGATGTCGATGCTTTAGCTTCAGAAGATTTTATCGGCTTTACTTCATTTGGAATGAAATATTTTATATCATCATAAATTTTCACTTTATGGACTGCGAAGGGCTGTATATCTCCAGAGATCCGGAACTCTTCTCCATCCTTTAGATATTTCATGCATTGGTGCATAGTTGATGGAACTAGACCATTCTTATGGAGCCAAGGTCTACCCAAAAGTGCCTTGAATGAAGTGTCTGCATCGATAATATGGAATTTGGCTTCTGTGCACAACTCTCTAAATTTAAGGGGAAGAACAAATGACCCGATAGTTTTTTGCCCTTTCTTGTTAAAACCGTGCACCATAAGTTTATTTGGTCCGAGATGTTGAATATCTAGGGATAGTGATCTTAGTGTGCACAAGCTCATGAGATTTATTGAAGACCCTGGGTCAATTAGAATTCGTTTGATTATGATGCCATCACTTTTTACCGTAACATATAAAGGACGATTATATTCTGTAGTCCCCAGCATGAGATCTTCTTCAGAGAATGTAACAATAGGTTTATTTCTAGTATGAAGAACTTCGCTCAAACATCTTTCTACAAAATATGCTTCATATCTCTCTGGATTCTTGAGAGCTTGTATCAAGGTTTCTCAAAGATCTTTTGACATTAGAAGAGCTTCATAGATGCTGAGCTGTGTTGGAATTTTTCTTAAATGGGAAATGATATTATACTATATCCCCTTATTTGTATCATATTTCTTCTTATGATCTTTAGGGATAATTTCTTCATTAATGATTATATTTTTTCCCTTGTCTTTGCTTGATGATCCCTTTTTTAGTGGCGGTGGAAGTACTTTGCCACTTCTTAGCTATACTTGAGCCACCTCATTGGGCTCAGCCTCTTCTGATGAAGATTTTGTTATATGTTCAGAGTCTTCACTCAGCTTTACATGCTCCATTCATGAAGCTATTTGTTGATCCGACTCATCGTCACTTGGAAAACACAACTCTTCTTCTGAGTTACCATTTGTCTGCAACACCATCAGACATGACTCAGAAGTCACTTTATCAATCATTTTTGTAGAAGACATTGCTATCTGACCCCTATCGTGATCTTTAAAAGAGTCTCTTTGGCATGCAGTCGATGCTACTGAGATGACTCGGCATGTTTCTACATGAAGTAATTCTTCATCTTCTTGGTCGTCATCTTTCATTTATGATCAGTTTATTTGAAGCTCAGACATAAAATCTGCCAGTGTTATAGGCCGTCTAACTGGTTAATGATAATCCTCCAAATTATTGATGATCTTTTGAAGCACTATCCTCTTCTTCTTTAGCTTGTTACATTTGTTTGAGCTGTCAGACTTCTTGGAGGATACCTTATAAAATCGCTTCGTATTAGAATGCCTCCAAGTTGATGACCTGGAAGTTGATGCACCTGAATTTTGATTTCCTTTCAATTTAAGCACTAGTTTCGTAGAGGATTTTTATTTTACACCAAGAACTCCTTCCAGTTGTTTGATCATCCTTCGTATCTTCTTGGAGATTGTAGTCTGCCATTCATCTTTTTTCTAGTATCATTTTTTCTTTCATTTTATCTTCTTCCTTCATTGGAGGTATAGGAGAAGTCATAATCACCTTCACAGACTCCTTCTTTGGGTGAACTAGAATGCTATTTGATAGCGTGAACTCACCATCTCTATATTTCTTTTCAAGCCAGTCTTTGAAGACGTAACAATCTTCGATAGGGTGACTGATGACTCGGTGATACAGGCAAAAATTAGGATTATCTTTCTGCTCAGCTTCTTCTAGTTTTTTACATTTCGGTAATTCAAGACCAGCATTAAGCGCCTGCTTGAATAGTTTTGCTACACTTTCCCTCTTAAAATAATTTCTCTATTCATTTTTTCTTTAAGGGATGTGATTCGATCACCAGTTCTTGGCCTCGAATGTTCTCCTCCATCACAAAAAGTCTGAGACCTGTCGTTTCCTCCCAATACTAATTTTGATTGGGGTTTAGAATATTGTCTTCCTTTATCATCTTTAGGAGTAGATTATTTTTCTTTATCGATCATTAAAGATGATGCAGAATAGATCTCATCTTTTCTAGTATCCACAGCTTTATTCTTTCGGGGTCTATCTGAATGATATTCAGACTTAGAGACAGGTTCAACTTTTTAAACTTAGCTACTCTATCCAGTAGCTCTTGATAAGTGCTAATGGAGGTCATGCATAAAAATGGTAATATCTTATCATCGATGTTTCTTAAAAGTAGTTGAACAATGTGCTCCTCTTCCAATTATTATTCGTATTTCATACTCATATTACACCAGCGAGTGATGTACTTTGTCACTGCCTCAACCTTTTTTCGTTTCTCTAGGGCAAGGTTAGCGATAGTAGTTTTCTCCGTAGTGCTAGCGAATCTTTTCACGAACATATTCTCCAATTCTGTAAATGTCTTAACAGAATCATTGGGCAGCTCAGTGTACCATTCAAAAGCAGTTGCTGTCAAACTACTAATGAATTGGCGGAAGAGCAGAGCATCAATGCCCCAGTATTTCCACATGTTGCTTTAAACTGAGCCAAGTGTTGCTTAGGATTACATGTGTCATTAAAAATATTGAATTTGGGCACTGCATATCCTTTAGGGTAGGGCACCTGATCGTACTCAGCCGGATACGGGTGACCCTTGCTCACAAACTTCTCTACATGCTCTGAGGCAATGACAGCTTTAATCTTTTCATTGATTATTAATTCTAGTTACGGAGTCATCATTGGCTCAGATGTACTTGCAACATTTTGATGAGTTTGCAGATGAACAGGTCGGTTAGTCTCATTTCCTCCTTCAGGTGTGATTCGAATTTCAGACACCTGAGGTATTGGGTTGGCTGGCAGATTAGTATGAATGCTACTCGATATCTACTGATTAACGGGCTGACCCGATATATGATGATCAGTTGGTTGAGCTAATACAGGATGAGTAATGATGTTCTTTTGCATTAACTACATCATCGCAGTCATTTGTGCCATCATTTCTATCATCTTGTTATTTAGATCTGATATCTCCTTATCTTTTTCTTTCATCTGGAGCTTCAAACGCCTTTGTGCTTGTGCTAATGTCTCATCAAGCACTTTTTTATCTTGATCATCATTTTGTCCATCTCCCGAGGGGACTTCTTCTTCTGACTGCTCGTGTTGAGCTTGATCTTTTTGAGAGGTTGTTGTTTTAGAAGAGGTGGGCCCTGCTTGGTTGCATCGTCGATAGCCACGTGTTTGATGTGGCTCATCACCATGCCCCACCATATAGACTACCTCAACCTCCATGGTGTCTTCATCTTCATCATTTTCTCATACTCGAATCTCAGAGCGACACTTCAAGTAGATCTCTGGCTCTACATGCAGTATAGGAACCTCTTCAATTGGAGGAGTACGGTCAAAATTGACCTTCTTCTGTAGAGATAGAGCTGACTTGCAATAGGATTCCTTGGAAGATTCTCCAAGGTGTCGACTATTGCAAGTGTCAATAATAGGAACATTTTCCTTAGGTACCCATTGTTGATGATTCTTGTTAAAGGTGGATCTCTAGGAAGCTGCCCCAGATGTCACGCCTATATTAGCTTTTTTCTGCGGTAATTTTCTTTCAGGAGGTCTAGGCCTCCAAATTTCTTTAACTTTCCATTGGGACCTTTTGATAGCAAAATCCTAACACGATGTCTAGGTTTCACACTCCAATATTCACCGCGTGGAGCTGATTTTAACTTCTCTTGAGTTACCGTGGCAGTCGGTAACTCTATTTGTGGGATTCTCGTAGTCTTGTTTTCCAATGACCTTTGATATTTCTTTCTTATTATGCCATTTTCCCTTGCAACTTTCAAAACTCTGTGCACTCTAGCGGACAGAGTTTCATGCTTCTTCCTCTAAGGAATGAGAGTTTGATGTTGTTGCTCCCAGAAAGACTGCTTCAATTCATCAAATATGACTATTTCTTTTTACCCACTTTAGATTTGCATATCTATTATTGGTGGGAACGTTAACCTCTGGTTCCAAGGTTGGAAGTGTTGACGGATGCACTGGTAGCGGTTGTTGAGCTCGAAGCTTTGCATTCAACTTTCTCCTTTGCCTTCTTGTGAGCCTTCCTCCAGATGAGGAGGCTTCATCATCGTCCTTCCCGGGTGCATATAACCTGGTTGGCAGAGTGGTGGCCCTAGTAGGTACCACTGATATTCTTCCTCCAGTTACGACCCTCTCTGTGGTTGGAGCCTTAGGCTGCGATAGTCATTCGAAGACAGAGATCATATTTTGTTGAACTGCTTTAGCAGTAACAGTTCTAGTAGCTCCTGGTTGTTGCACGGAATAGGCACATCGTGCATAAGTTTCAGCAGAGTCAGGCCTCGTAGAATGGCCTTGAACAGTCATGCAGTGAATAGGTACGACGATAGCCATCGCAGTAGCTGCAGAGAACTCTAAGCTTCCAAATTGGATGGTGGCTTCAGAGTTTCCAAGGTTAATGATAGCATTCGCTAGCTGGATGCTAGCGCCTTGTCCCAATTGGACGGTAAAGAGAGTATTCTTTAGTTCCATTCTGCATAAAAGAAAAGTAAGGGTTAGTAGTCAAAAATTGATACATCACCCCACACTTTCAGAGTGCAGAGACTAGATAGAATAAAATAATATATAGTAAATTTTATTAGATTGTATTATTTCAAAACCCTAATATTAACGAATTTATTAGAATTTTAATATTTTTGTTGCTATTGTAGTTTATGTATATCTAGCCAAAGATGAAAAGAGAAATCAGTTCCCAGTGGAGTCGCCAGAAATCTGTAGGCTCCGAAAATTCCATTAATGCGCTCCCGGCCTCTCCGCGTCATCAGTCTATTTTTCTTGTTTGATAGTGATGACGGCGAAGAGTTTTAACAAGATTAGGTTCCGGGTGAATTTTTAGAAGGCAGATTGGGTTTTAGATAAGACACTACTCAGAGATTTCGCCCTCATTTTATGAGGACTTTATGATCTGAGTTCTGGTTTCCTATAGGCGCAAGCCCCTATAGTTAATTACCCCTCCCGATAATAGGAGAGAACTTTCGATTAAGGCTAGTTATTAAGGAGATCATATGGATCTTAAGTCCAGTGTATAATAGCAACAGTTGTGGGGTTTGAATTTGAGATTTGAATTTTAAATTTTAAGAATTTAAGGATTATCACCATAAACTTAAAACTGGTGGTGGGGGGAATGAAGATGGGCCCGATCAAGATCTCATGGTTCCGTCGTCCCGGGCTATCATGATCCATGGTCTACTTAGTCAGAGGAGGTAGTCGACCCAACATGACAGAAGGCACCTTATCGACAGCCATGGGTTACTTCGTCCAAGAATACCTTGTAGGCCTGGGTTGGTATTTGTCTAAGGGGATATATCTGAATCCACCTTAGCTGACAGAGGGCTTTGTTCCTATCGACTATACCCTATGATTCATCTCTCAAGGGTTTGACGCCCTTAGGGAACATGCGGGCTTTAGCCATGATCGTAATATAATGGTGCCATTTTGCGGCAAAACCACCCGATCAGAGGGCACGTGCCACGTCTATGCTGGCAAGAGACTATTTGAGGATGACCTTAGCGATACACCCGACATGCATTTGCTCATTATGAGCTGAGGTTAACTTCAAATTTATCACCCCCGACAAACGGTTGCGGGAGATGGATGATTTTTAGTTTTAAATTTTTAAGTGATGTATTTCATGTTAAGAATTCAGTCTCTTATTTATTTTTAAGCATTAATCCCTCCGGTTGAGATTTCCTGTCAACACGGCCATCATCGGGGTGACGTTAAAGTCACTAGTATTTCGTAGGCATTTGGGAGGTATTTTATGATTCAAGTCAAGTCAACTCCGCTCCCTTTCGTGGAGGAGGATGAGACTTGAATATTTGACCCGCACAACATTCTTGAATCGTTGGATTTGGGACTTAGATATGACGATTAGAGCACATGCGGGTTATAGCGTTTGACCCTGCGCAGCATTCTCAAACTTTTGCGTTTAAAAATTTATCTTATTTGTCGGAGCACATGCAGGGTTGTGTTGTACTTTCATATTAAAGATCATATTTAATACATAAGAGTGAATTTTAAAATATTTAAATATGATCCATTGTGCCAGTGATTTCATTTAGAAAATTGCCCGAGATTTCACTTAGGGGCCTACGAATGCCTTCTTTCCGCTTGTACGCATGTTGCGGATCCGGTGGCATTAAATCTTTTTAGATTTCAGTTATTGCATCTAGTTTATTTTGACACATCCAAGCGTCACTTATCACAGCTTGTAGAGGATATTTGTTCAATCAGTACTAGTAGATTGTGCTTATATTCGTAGGAGAATTATCTTACTCGCTACGAATTCCCCTATCCTCCCTCATAGGTGGATTGATTTGTTCGATACAAGCTCCTTTATCTTTGTCTGTAGGCTAGTTGTTATGGGCACTATGAATACCTTGCTCATATTTACAGGTGAATTGTAGTGTGTTGTAATTTTCCAATCCTTTTAATCCTATACAAGAGAAGGATTATAACTCCACCCCCGAAGAGATTACTTGCGTGGTATTTCAAAGTGATTTGCAATATATATGTTTGTTAGATTCGAGATTAGTCAGGGCATAGATTTAGACACTTTACTCCCTCAACGTCAATGCTAGTGTCTTACTTTGTGCTCGTAGCTTGTTTCCACTACTGTACTATGTTACTTTGCTTTCAATTTGTTCAGCGTGCAGTAGTTAATTTACTACTTTCAGCATTAATTTAATCATATTTATTGATGTGCTGACTTTTGACTTTTTGCTTGTAGATACTCGTAGCCAGCATTCTAGAGAACTCTCAGGTAGATGCAACTTAGACTACAGCTGAGGATCTTAGTGAGCTTGAACTTGTTTGTTGGAGAGTTGTTAGAGATAGTTTCATTGTTTGGAGAGCTACCATTCGTCGGAGTACTTTCAAAGATCTCACGCTTTAGAACTGTTCAGTAGATTGTACTTAGGTTGATTAGTGGAGAACAATTTATCTCGTATTTTATTTGATTTTTAATTACATTAATTAATTGGGTGAATTAATTAAATGAATTTTTTATTGAAGTTAAGTTTCAATTTAAAATCAATTATTTAGTTTGTTAATTTGAATTGTATTTTAAAATTATTCATTTGATTTAATTAGAGTTTAAATTTAATTGAAGTTTTGACTTAATTTGTCAATTAGATTTTTAAATTTCTTGCTCAATTACATTAATTTAAAAGCTTTAATTGTTTAATTTGATAATTCTGTTATTTCATTTTAAATTTAAAGTTAAAGTTTTAATTTAGGATTTTGATTTAATTAAAGTTGTATTTTAATTAAATTTTGATTTGTTAGTTAGTTAATATTAAAACTTAAATATATTTTGAGATTATTTAAATTAAGTTGATTTGTTCCTCTAATTGGTTATAGCCTAAAGCTTAATGTTACCGGGTTGCTATTTTAAAGACTTTAGTTTGATTTGAGATTTGATTGGTTAATTGAATTTGTTTAATTATTTAACTTAAATTTTAAAATTAAGTTTTAAATTGAGATTTGATTTTTCTAATTTAAGTTACCGTTATAATTTCATTTAATATTAGTTAATTTAGATTTCTGATTCCAATTTTAAATTTAGTTTTAAGTTTGATTTGATTAAACTTAATTTTTTTATTTATGTTAACTGAATTATTTTTTTAGATTAGTTAGTTAATTTATTTAAGCTTTAGTTTAAAAGTTTTAATTAGATTTAAATTGGGTTTTAAATTAATTGTTAAATCATTTTAATCTATCAATTCAATTAATATCATGATTAATCTTAAATTAAAATTTTGTTTCTCCAAAAATTGATCTAAGTCAAAAATTTTCTAAGTCCTGAATTTTTTTCGAGAAAATTTCGGCAGCCTCCCGGCGTCCCCTCCTTGACGCCAGGAGGTAAGGGGTGGCTCGACTCGGCCGGAGCGAATCAACGACGAGGAGATTGGGAGAGCGAATCAATCCCTTATTAGTCTTCAAGTCTTCAATCCCTCGATCGGATTAACTCGACGACCGACGGCTTCGAGGGACCGAATCAACCCGGGGACTTCCTTCAAATCTTCTTACCTATTTGTAAATTCTTTTTTTTTAATTTTTGTTATTATTTTTTTATCATATATATAATATAATATTATATATTATATAACAAGTAACATAGTGCATATTATAATATATATAATATTATATATATACTAACCTTATATTATAATGTATATATAATGTTATATATTATATTACATACATAACAAAAGGGGGAAGAAGTCTGATCGGGAAGGAGGCGGAGACCACGATTAGGGCACGGGTCGCAGAGGTCTGGCTGGCGGCGGAGGCGGCAGGCCATCCTTGGTCGGAGATAGAGGTGGCAAGCTGGCGGGTCAAGGAGGTTTGGAGGCCTTGGCGGTTGGCTTGAGGTCGAAGATGGAAGAATGTCCGGCGGGTCTGGCAGCCGAAGTCGAATCTGACCGGTTTGATGTCGGGCAGGAGTGTGGAGGTCGATAGGAGAGTGCAGAGGGATGGAGGTCAGCGTCTGGTCCGGAGATCGACGGGAGCCGAGAGGTGAGTTCTGGATCTTCCTTCTCTTTCATTTTGAGAGCTTGTCTGTGTGCGTAAAACCTCCGAATGGGAGGAGTTTTTGTTTTTGTGTCGTGAGAAGAGTGCGGTTTGTGAGGTCGTGGGGAGCAGTTGCTGAAACGTGGGATCATGGGTGAGCAAGGTTTGGTCGGCAGTTGAGTCCTACGTGGATTACAGGTCTACAGTCAACAATTATACATTCATTTTCATACCACTCAAGATTACTACAAACCTTACTTAAAATAAAGTCTATCGACCCACCTTCTATACATGGTAATATGTCTCCATCCAACTTGAATCAATCAATAATTTTCAGCAAGTCTTTTTTGCTTTTACACACACATCATTTACTATAAATTATAATAGTACATGTTGACCTCATTATTTGAGGTCGATTTCCCTGAGTTAATCTTTAGTGCCTAGGCCTTCGTAACCTAGTATAGACGTCGCTTTTAGAATTTTCCTTATGTGGATACATATTGACGTAGCATTGACTCAACCTCCTAAATTGACTTAAATCATTTCTACTCTGAATAAAATTGACTCGGCACGAATTTAATTTAACAACGACGGCTTCGATTAAATCCAAACTAACTCATCTCGAACCCTTTAAAATTAAATCAATGTTAATTGAGTTGAATTGATCAAATCAAACTATTATAAATTTAAGTTTAAATAAAAATCATTAACTTAATCCATTTTTTTTAAAAATTAAAATCAATTGATCCTTTTTATTAAAATCAACCCTCTAAGATCTCTTAAAAAAAATGCAACATTTAATAACAGCCATTGATTAAAAGGATAGGTTTGTAATTTGCCTAAATAAAAAAATAAAAAAATTCTTAAAGTTTGAAAAGGGAGAGAGTTAGGGCCGGTCTAAAACCTCCCACGATCTCCCTCTTAATTTCGCAAAATGACCTCCTCCCTCTCCCTCCCAGTTCGCGAAAACCCTAGGCTCAGTCACCCCTCTTAATTTTTAAAATCTGTGTTTCTCCCTCCCTCCCTCCCTCCCTCTCTCTCTCTGTCTCTCTCTCTGCATTTAGTTCTTTCAATATTTAGTTTTGAAATTTTATCAATTATCTTATTTAAAGTTTGATTTTTTCTAAAAATTTTTTCTCAAAAATATATTTTCAAAATATTTCAAAGTTCAAAGCAAAACACCATCTTTTGTATCCCTCTATTGATTTAAAACTAATGACATTATTTTGATGAAATGTTGGTAGGGATCCGATTTCTAAGCATGGATCTGCCATCTCCCCATTCTTGCAATTATGTGAAAGTAGCGCGGCGAAATTTTTAAAAGGAACATCAATAAAAAATGTATTAGCAAAAGGATCATAATAATAAAAAAATTAAAAAAGATCATACCAATGAACAGTAATCACATTTTTGAAGAAAACGCAAAGCAGTGTCGGGGTTTCCTTAGAAAACACAAACGAGGATCTTGTTTTCCTCTGAAAATGCAAAGTATAGCCACGTTTTCATTGAAAACCCAAAAGGGCTCTGCATTTTCTTTACTAAAATGCCCGGACCCCTCTTTCCAACCTAGGTTTTCCTTAGAAAATGCAAAGGAGGATCTTATTTTCCTCTGAAAACGCAAAGTATAGCCACGTTTTCATTGAAAATCCAAAAGGGCTCTGCATTTTCTTTACTAAAATGCCCGGACCCTCTTTCCAACTTAATTTCACGGCTGCAATTCTCAGCTTTGGGGGAGCAATTCATGGCTTTGGAGCACTACAGGAAAGTTAGCTATTATCGGCAGTATTTATTTTTTTTTCCAGCGGTTTTAGAAATTACCGGCGGTTCCTAAACCTCCGGTATTAGGCACGTAGGAAACGATTTCTGGTGGCTATTTTCTGGCGATTAGAAGAACCGACGGCTTTCCGGCTGTTTTGACAGCCGGTACTTTCCAGCGGTTATAGCGCCGGTGACCGCCGGTAATTTTTGGCGGCTAATTTATATTACCAGCGATCGCTTAAAGCCGTCTAGTATCGAAGCTTTCCAGCGGCCAAACCGCCGGAAAGCCGCCGGAAACCTGTAGCATCTGAAAAAAAAAATTGACAGCCCCTCCTCTATTTATTCAAATTTCCATAAACCTACACAACAAACATTTATCACAGTATATATTGGGCAACACGTCACTATAATCAATCCACAAATATGGGCAACACGCCACTATAAACCAAATAATTTCTACAATAAACATAACATATAAAGTTTAAACCAAAGTTTGTAATGCTCAAGCACTACCTACTTATGCTCATTGGATGTCTTCCATCATAGTTAGCATAAAAAAATCAAAAGAAACTAATCCACTTATCTTCCACTGGAGCTACTCCAACCTTTTTACGTATATACTCATTTCGTATTCGGTCTTTAAGAGTAAAGCCACTAATCCACTTGAGCATCCTAATCTCTGCAATACTTAACTTAATATTATGCTTCTCTTTTAATGGCAAAAATTATGCACCATAAAATATTGCAGGTCTCACCAACAATTTATAGAATTTTTCTGTAAAGTTAAGGAGGACTTATTAACAAGAAGAATATCATCAACAAAAAGCATACACCAGGGTACAACCTCATGCAAATTTCTAGTGAGAACATCCATGACTAAAGAAAAAAGATATGGACTTAAGACTGATCCTTAATGTAATCCAATTGAAATAGGAAAATACTTCGTCAAACCACCTTGTGTTCGAACACAAGTAATAGCTCCTACATACATATCCCTAATGACTTGAATATTATAAGCATTATTAACTGTTCAAATTTTATTATATGCTTTCTCTAAATGAATAAAAATCATATGTAGATCCTCCTCATTCTCTCTATACTTCTCCATCAAGCCTCTCAATAAATGTATAGCCTCCATAATAGACCTACTTGGCATGAATCCAAATTGATTTTGAGAAACAAGAACATCCATGTCTAGTGAGAATAGCTAAAAATCAAGTTCAACTTGAACTCCCTCTCTAATCTTATCAACAAGAAGAATATCATGAGCAGCAATAAGCAAACACCAAGGTACATCCTCTTCAAAATGTCTAGTGAGAACATCCATAAATAAAACAAAAATAAATGACTTGTTGGTATTGCAAATTTCAAAAAAAATAAAACCAAACAGAAGGGAGCTCGTCAGCGGAGGGAACTCGTCAGCGGCCGAATAATGTGTAAGATAGTCGGCCGGAGGGAGCTCGTCGGCGGCCGAATTCCTGCGCAGTTAGCTGGAGGTGCGATCGCGAGCGAGCGTATGGATGGAGAGCAAACCGAAGAAATGAAGAGGAAGGGCTCGGGATGGCCAATATTAGGTCAATTTCCGGCAATTTTCCGGCGGTTATAGCCGCCGGAAAAATTTACTTAACACCGGCGGCCAAAGCCGCCACTATTAGCGACGGTAAAATATAAAACCGGCAGTCTTACCGGGGGTTACTATAGCGCCGCTAATTCCGGCTATTTTTAATAAAAAACTGTCGGAGAAACTGTCAGTTAATACCGCCGGTTAGACTGCCAGTTAAACCGCCGTTATTACCGATGGCTAACGAACCGCCGTTAAAACTTGAATTTCCTGTAGTGGAGGAGCCTGCTTGAGAAAATTTCATGGCTTCGTATCGGAACCCCTATCTTTTAATTTCATGACTTGCTTCTTATAAATAGCAACAAATTAGTTTAGAAGAAATGGTTAGTAAAACTTGAGGCAAGAAGAATACGAGCAACGTAAGACAAGAGAAGTTCCTGCGACAGTTAAGGTTAGTTTTTAGAGAACATTCTTAGTTGTGTTAATGTATGTGAAATTCTTAATTTTTATGATATATTGTTTGAAATTTAATATTCAAAGCTTTTTTTTGTTAGTGATTGCTTATGAATTTATTTACGATTGTTACATTTTGTTGAAGAAATAAAAAGGAAATTTCCTATGATTGAATGTGAAAAATTAATAAAAATAGTGGGAAGAGAATTAATTTAGCTCATTGGTGACAAAAAATTTTCGCTTAACTCCACGGTGACAAAAATTTTGTGAAAATTTGGAAAAAAAATATAACTGCCTACGTTGGGCTTAACTCACTGATGACAAAAATTTTAAAATATATTAAATAATATTAATTATTTTTTAAAATTATATATCATATTATAAAATTTTATTACAAATATAAAATAAAATATTATTAAATAAATATTAATAAATATATTAAATTGTCTAATATTAAATATATTATCTGATAATAAATATTATACAGTATATCAGAATTTATTTTATTTAATCTTAATTTTTTATGTAATTAACCACTCTTTATGTTAATAAAACTTTTGTTAAGCTACCTAAATTATATGTGGCTCTTAAATCTACTTGTTGGGATATCATTCATTTTATATTAGCTTTTGACTATAACAGGTAATTAGCCAGATTTAAGACAAAAATGTCATCAATATGAATAAGCTAGAATGCACTGATGCTGTTTCTTCTAAAGCAAATAATAGCGGGAGAAATTTGTTAATAATGGGAGAATATATTTTGGAGAAAAAATGAAGTATAGTTTTTCAATTCAATTTGATTATAACAAATATTCACCACATTGAATGCAGAGAGAGATAGAGAGAAAGAGAGGTAGAGAGAGAGAGGGAGATGGATAAACATAGAGATACTAAAATAGAGAGATATTATTATGTGTAAATAAATATTCAATATTATGTTTAAATTATCATGTTGAACTTATTAACTTTCAATTATCTTTATTTTTATATGAAAATTAAAACTATTAAATTGAAAATTATTAAGTTTCAATTATCTTCATGGAAATTGTTAGATAAAAAAAATAATAATTAAAAGCATATTAATTAAATGAGTATATTAAATATAATTATCAATTTTTATTTACGTTAATGAAAATAATGTCATTTTATATTTATATTAATAAGGTAGTTAATTAAATATAAGTTATATTTATAGAGAAGTATATTAATTTAGTAATAAAAATATTAAATTATATGAAATTTAATAATAAATTAAAAATTATTGCATAATACCAAAATTAGTAATAATTAAAAGCATATTAATCAAGTAAGTATATAAAATATATATTTTTTTATGTTTAAGTTAATGAGATTTATATCATTTAAAATTTATATTAATAAGTAAATTAATTAAATATAAGTTATATTTATGGAGAAATATACTAATTTAGTAATAATTAAAAGCATATTTATTAATTAAGTATATTAAATATATATATCTTTTTATATTGAAGTTAATGAAAATTATATCATTTAATATTTATATTAATAAGTAAATTAATAAAATATAAGTTATATTTATAGAGAAATATATTAATTTGAAGTTAACAAATAATTATAACTTAATTTCTAGAGAAAATTTTTTTAGAGATATTAAATATATGAAAACATATTTAGAAATAAATATATTAAATTGTATAAGATTTAATATTAAATTAAAAATTATTAGATAATACAAAATTAAGTAATAATTAAAACTATATTAATTAATTATGTATATGAAATATACATATCTTTTTATATTTAAGTTATTGAAAATTATATAATTTTATATTAATAAATAAATTAATTAAATATAAGTTATGTTTATAGAGAAATATAGTAATTTGAAGTTAAAATATAATGATAAGTTAATTTTTAGAGAAAATTTTTTAGAGATATTAAATGTAGTAAAACACAATTTAAAATAAATAATATTAAATTATATCAAATTTAATATCAAATTAAATTTTCTTTATATAATACCAAATTTAGTAATAATTAAAGGCATATTAATTAATAAGTAAAAATATAATGATAAGTTAATTTTTAGAGAAAATTTTTAGAGATATTAAATGTAGGAAAACACAATTTAAAATAAACAATATTAAATTATATCAAATTTAATATCAAATTAATTTTTGTATATAATACCAAATTTAGTAATAATTAAAGGCATATTAATTAAATAAGTATATTAAATGTATATATCATTTGATATTTAAGTTAATGAAAATTATATCATTGAAAATTCATATTACTAAGTAAATTAATTAAATATAAGTTATATTTATTGAGAAAAATATTAAGTTGAAGTTGAAATATAATGATTAGTTAATTTGTAGAGAAAATTTTTTTAAAGATATTAAATGTAGGAAAACACAATTTAAAATAAACATTATTAAATTGTATCAAATTTAATATCAAATTAAAATTTTTTTAGATAATACCAAATTTAGTAATAATTAAAGGAATATTAATTAAATAAGTATATTAAATGTATATATCATTTGATATTTAAGTTAATGAAAATTATATCATTCAAAATTTATATTACTAAGTAAATTAATTAAATATAAGTTACTTTTATTGAGAAAAATATTACGTTGAAGTTAAAATATAATGATAAGTTAATTTGTAGAGAAAAAAATTTTAGAGATACTAAATGTAGGAAAACACAATTTAAAATAAACATTGCTAAATTGTATCAAATTTAATATCAAATTAAATTTTTTTTTTTTGGATAATACCAATTTTATTATCTATTAAAGGCGTATTAAATAAATAAGTATATTAAATGTATATATCATTTGATATTTAAGATAATGAAAATTATATCATTCAAAATTTATATTACTAAGTAAATTAATTAAATATAAGTTATAATTATTGAGAGAAATATTAAGTTGAATTTAAGAAATCTTTATAAGATAATTTGTAGAGAAAATTTTTTGGAGATAATAAATCTATAAATATAGAATTTGAAAAAAATTATATTAAGTTATATCAACTTTAATATTAAATTGAAAATTATTAAATAAAACCAAATTTAGTAATCATTAAAAGGTTATTAATTAATTAAGTATATTAAATAAATATATATATATATCTTTTTTTAAGTTAATGAAAATGGTATCATTTAAAATTTATATTAATAAGTAAATTTGTTAAATAAAAGTTATATTTATGAAGAAATATATTTATTTGAAGGAAAAAAATAATTATAAGATAACTTTCAGAGAAAATTTTTTAGAGGAAATAAATATATGAAAGCAGAATTTGAAATAAATTATTACATTATAGCAAATTTAATATTAAATTGAAAATTATTAATTAAAATCATATATATATATCAATTTATATTTAAGTTAATGAAATTATATCATTTAAAATTTATATTAATAAATAAATTTGTTAAATATAAGTTATATTTATGGATAAATGTATTTATTTGAACTTAAAAAATAGTTATAAGATAATTTTCAAAGAAAAATTTTAGAGATAATAAATATTCATCAAACATGATTGTCGCAGTCAAGTGAACCTATAATAGCAATCAATTTAGTTTCAAGCCCTATGGAGACTCGAAGGCCTAAAACTCATCCAACCAAAAATTTTGCTTTCACACATTGTGAAACCAACTCATACCTCACAGAGATCTAACAATTGGCTAGCATGATGCTTCTACTCTCCCGATTATTTTAATCCCTGGATTGAGAATATCATGATTCATTACTCCTGTTCATAAGGGTTATAATCATCAGTCTCTGTCTGTTGCTAGAGGTAGGAGAATATGAGATCACTATTCATTTTATTTGAATCAAATGAATGGTGCTTATATTGCCGTATAATAAATGGTAGTCCATCCACCATTATTATAGGGATTAATATAATAAATGAAGCTTATCTTGGCGTATAATGAAGATAGAGAGTAAGAGAGAGAGAGAGGGGTAAAAAGAGAGATCTTAAAATAGAGGGATATTATTATGTGTAAATAAATATTCAACATTACATTTAACTTATCATGTTCAACTTTATGTTCATTTAGATAATACCAAATTTAGTAATAATTAAGGATCCTTATAATGTCTCGTTCACTATGCATTGATAATTTAATTAGCTTGCGATGACATATCACATCAAATGGCCTGTAATATTGTCTGGTCTATTTAAAATGTTTTGGCCATGTATAGCGAAGCTTAAAGGCGTTTCCACTAAAGAAAGGTTCGATGATGCAAGTCGAAGAATGCATGCTTGTATAGCACGAGCCGGTGACACTCCCTTGAAGCAAAAGGCTAATGAGAATGAGATATTTAGATGTTGCGTATATGAATGGTCTGAAGATGAGGATGATTACCTCTGGAATATGTACGCTGAGTTAATGAGGGTCAAACTTTATAAGACTAGAGATTTTTTAAATGCCGCAGGTTAGAAATCTCTTCAAATTAGGTTCCGAGAAGAGAATGGTCACCTTACCAGCTCTCATTTCTTACAAATACAGTACCATAAGATGAAACACCATAGAGATGACGATCATTCCCCCCCAAATATTGACTGCAGCCACCTTGACATTGAGCATATCATTTTATATCGTGGTTGGTGTTCGAGTTTTTACAAGTTATTTATGGATTTTTATAAAGATTGGATGAATGAGGTATTACCTGATGGTAAGCATAGAGAGTTCTTCAATGCTAATGACTGGTAAGACCTGCAATATGAGTTTGAATTCTATATAAAATATTATCCAACTCAAACACAGCTACAATCACATTTACATATGATGATTAGGAATTAAGAAATGTATGTCATCGTCTAAATGTTATGTATGCCAACTTCCTCTATATTTTTTCACCATACTTTTCTTATTTAGTGTGAAGCGTATCTATGTGATTATCTTTGTAATGTAATAGGTTCCATGTGCTTCTTCATTAAAAAAAAAAAATTTATTATGGATGAGTACTTCTGCTTCATGGTGAAGAATATTTGAAGGCCTACTTTATATTTTTTAACTTAAATTTGTTAATAATGTTTAAATTTTTTTAATGTTCTAATTTCACTCGCTATTTATCTAGTAAATTTAAATTAATTTAAAGTTATAGTAGATAACTCAAGTGAATATTAAATTATTATATACATATCATTTTATATTTAAGTTAATATATATTCATAAGTAAATTAATTAAATCTAAGTTATGTTTACATATAAGTGCATTAATTTGAAGATAAAAATTAATTATAAGTTATATTTTAGAGATATTAAATACATCAATTATGGATATTATATTAAATATTATTTAATTATATGAAACTTAATATTTTTCATAAATACGATAATGCTAGATTTTCTTTATGACTTATCTTTTCATTGAACATCAGAAATAATGTTACGAATCATACTATTCTTTGAGGGGGAGCTACAACCTACCGAAGATTTCACACTAACATATATTTGTGGAAGGAATAGACCTCTAGAGATTAACAACATGATAACACATGAAGAACTTAAAGTTAGGATCCTTAGAGCATTACATCGTGATTACACCACGTACATGATGAATCTTGCGTGTCGACTGTACAATAATGGCGGTCATACTATCATTCGTATTACAGATGATGAGGTCTATACTTTCGTACTGGTCAAAGCTAAGCGGAGGATAGTGATCATGTACATTGAGTTTGAAGAATTACCTAGGCCAGTGGCACAAGCTAAGTTACCACCACCAATAATGTTTGACAACCCTCGACACTCCACCTACATATCTAGGTTATTCTCAAACTTGATTCTTTAATAATGTCACATTTACTCTCATATTTGGAAGCTAATTATAGTTTTATATTCAAAATTTCCTTTAGGTCCACACCTATACTCACTGATCCCCCATCGTCGTGTCGCATGAGCGTGAGCTCACGGCCCACATTTGACCTCAACTTACCAACATTTATCGTAGACTCACCTTCAGTAATATATAACATAGGAGACTGTGATGTGCCAGCTGAACGACATTCAACCCATCCTATCATCAAAGCAGCAATGCCCGCTTACAAGATAATGGATAGCAGTATAAGTGAGAACTTGAGCAGCGAGGCCGAAGCATCGCCTATGGAGGATGTGGAGGTCACAATGATTACGGATCAGATAATTCAAAATCATACTACTCAAAATCTATAAAATTTAGATGATATGGTCGTCAATAATGAGTTCGTACAAAATATACGAACCACAGAGGAGTGGAATGCATCTGATAGTGTTGATGCTCCAATTAATTATCATCAAGAATAATTTGATGGCGTCATTCCAAATAAATTATATGAGGGCATGACTTTTGGGAGAAATGAAACACTTCAATGTGCTCTATCGGGATAATCAATAATAAAAAATATGGAGTACAAGAAATCATGCTCCAATAAGCAATGCCTGACAGTTTTATGTGTCTAATAAGAGCACCAAACTCAACCTTGTCTATGACTCCTTCACGCGGTGAAGAGTAAATATCTTGGAGGGGTATGGAAGATTTCATCCATAACTGGGCGATATACATGCACCAACCCAGTATTGTCTATAAGTCACCGAAATTATTTATCAAAATTCATCTGCCAATACATAACTACAACTTTGAGATAACAACTAGATTTAAAATCGAGAGAAATCATAACCTAAATCAGCTCAAAATTTGATGTGCAAGTATCATATATGAAAGCTTAGGATGCATAAAGAAAAGCTATATGATCAGTATTTGGGAGTTATGAAGAATCATACACATCATTATATCAGATGATGAAAGCAATACGCTTAGCAATCCCTTGCTATTTTTACAATATTCAAGTTACCCAAGGTATTCAATTTAAGAGCATTTTCTGGTCTTTTGGCCTGAGTATAGTGGGTTGGCAATATTATCATCCCATTCTCTGTCTTGATGGTACTTTCCTTCTAGGAAAATATAGAGGAACATTGCTAGCTATAATAGGTGTGGATGGAAATGGTGGATTATACCCACTTGCCTTTATGGTGATTGAATCTGAATCAATAGAATCATGGAGTTGGTTCTTGCACATGCTGTATGATCTTATTGTAATTACATAATCTCATCATGATTTATGTATAATATCCAACAAATATGTTGGTCTGATACACGGATATAGTGAGATTTTTTCTTGGGCTGTGCATCAATATTATCTTCATCATATATGAGAGAGTTTTAAGAAAGCTTTACAATGACTAGCCGTACTAGACTGCGATGCTATTTGTAACAAAATGTATTACGCTAAAAATACAGATGATATTACAATCCATAAGAGATATATGATAGACATCCAAAATATAAAAAAAGAAGCTTACAATTAGTTGATGGAGCGGGATCGTATGAAGTGGGCCTTGACTCATGATGATGATTTTCAATATGGAGTAATGACAACAAATTCTTGTGAATGCTTTAATAGTGTCCTACAAAGAGCATGTGGATTACATATATAAGGCCTAATCATGACAATATATTATAATCTTGTATCATTATTCCTCAAGCGAACAAGCAAAGTTAAAAATTGGATTACTTCGTATAGTTCAACACTAGTCCCACACACAAAGTCAGTCTTGAAATTGGCTAAACATCAGGCACGCAGAAATCCACAACCAACTCAAATTAGCAGCCATAAGTTTGAGGTTTTTGACATGTCGTGCAAGTTATATTACTTCGTTATCACATCTCCACAAACATGCACTTATTCGTGTGGTCACCCATAGATTTATCATACTCCATGCAAATATGCAGTAATAGCCTTCGGTTCAAGACGTTGGGATCATAATGCATTTGTATCGATGCACTATACCCTAGCATACTATAAAGAAAGCTATTCATGAATATTTCATATAATCTCGGAGAGGAGCCTTTGGCCACCATATAGTGCTGATCATGGGATTATATCATTGTTGAACACCTAAATTGAGACATCATTATGGTAGACCTAGAATGAACTAGTACTGTAACAGTATGGATGAACTACATGGTTCCTCAAGTAGAACTTTCTCCTTCTGCCACAACAGGGGTCACAACATTGTAACATGCCCTACTAATCCAAATAGTAGCAGGAGAAGAGATTAGGTTTATTGATCTGGGATGTGGACTTTTGAGAAAAATATGTAATAGAATTCTATTTTCATATGTGATCTTTCTTGTAATTAAATTATTAATTAATGTAATGAAGTTAGATGTGCCTTCACATAATCTTGTGAAATTTAATTATTCTTGCTTTAATTATTAATTAATATAATGAAGTTAGATGTGTCCTCTATACCATTCAGGCAATCACATGAAAGTTGCATGAGGTGGGATCAGGTGTGCATTTAGGGAAAAAATTATTTTTAAGAATAAAAGCAAAGTACGTTGGTATTTTAAATAACAAATTTATATAATATTTGAAAGTAATCTTGAGAAAAAATGAAAGAAATCTTCATGTTCACTCAATTTTCTTGCATACACTTTCAGCTATTAGAGGAGATGGAGGGGGAGGTGACAGAGCTCGACCACGATGGTCCAGACGAGCTAGTAGCCGTGCACAAGTAGATGTAACAATCAGATGAGCAACCGAGCATAGCTCTATTGGGTGATGCTCATAGAGCTTCAAACCTTAATGAGGTATGTTTTACTGAACACCATCAATTATTATAACTTACTTCATAATTTTTAACTTATCATTGTAATATGTTTTCACAGGCTATGTATTTTGTGGCTTTAACCCACTACATATGGCACGTGAGTGGCCAGTTTGTTTCCCTCGATTGGTCCATGAACTACAAATTATGGGCTTGGACTCCATTCGGCACCAGCACTTCATACAGTTGGACCACTCCTTGATAGCTGGTTTGGTCGAGAGGTGGTGTCAAATGACAAACACATTCCACTTGTCGATTGGGGAGATAATAATCACGTTGTAGGATGTACATGTGATCTTGGGCATCAGGATTGATGGTGCTCCTATGGTTGTTAGTACGATGGTCAGAGAAGGGTTACATTGGTCCACATGGATTGAATATTGCAATGAGCTTTTGGGTTCCCACCTAGACCCAAATGCTACGTACCATGACCTAGAGAACCATGATGTAGAGGCTACCTTTAGAATGGGTCATTCATAAGCTTACTCAATATTACTGCTTCACTAGCTTAGATGGACTTTCTTTTGGGAATCATATGATGATTTACTCTAGCACGTATTCTTCAGACATATTAGGACATACATTATGTGCATGCTTGGCTGTTACTTATTGCTCGATACCTTGGGGTAACACATCCATATACAGTATATACCATTGCTTGTGCACATTGAGATTTTTGCCTAGTACTCCCTTAGTTCGTTTATCTTAGCACATTTGTATAGAGAGTTAAACCTTGCGACACTACCTTCTTGAATGTACACAGCTAGATGCCTTCCCCTCTTGCAAGTTTGGGCTTGGGAAATGATACATGTTGGCAGACTGACCCTTCAAGTTCCATTCCCGCATGATATCTTTGGGAAGCCTCTTGCTTTATTGTAGTTTTGTATTCACATAACATATTATGATGTGTAAAATTTCATGAACTAAATGAGTAACACTAAGTTATTATAGGTGGGCAGAGGAAAGAGTGAGGGAAGTTCCTACTAGAAATATAATGACATATCGAGATGAGTTAGATGGATTTTAGTAAAGCCAAGTATCTTAATTTTAAATTAAGCATACTAGAGATTTTAATCAGTTAATAATATTTTGACACATAATAATACTATAGATCGCTCATTATAAGCCATATTTATGCTGTACTCTAATTCTATAATGGGTATGATGCCTCCAATATGCCATGAAGCCAACAACATATGGATTGTTCATGTCCCATTGATTATTTGGAAGCGTGTGGAGTGGCATTTTCCTGATAGGGTGATACGGTAATTTGATACTGTACAATCTTGTACCATTGAGCCCATAGAGAGATCATTTCATCATGTTGATGGCAGAGGTTGAGCAGAGGTAGACTGAATTCAGTACCACAGAGGATATATTGAGTTGTGGAATAATAGACAGGCACTTCTTACGCCCATCAGGTAGCCATTAGGAGATGGTAGAGAGAAGTTACCAGCTTATTTGCAATGGTATAAATTAGGGGCCTCCCTCTACTTATTGAAAGAACCAAAAACTCCACCAAAAATAATGTACCCATGGTCACTGGGGGAGAGAATTATGGTACGTGATTATGTGCGCATTTAAATGTTGCTTAATTGAGAAGTATATAATATTTAATATTCAATTCGCATTTATTTACAGGTCGATTACTTCTTGCGTAGCAAAGACATTGCTGAGTTATATTATATGCTACGGGCTAGATGGAGAGTGGAGGGTCAATGCATTAAGGATATGCTGACATTCTTGAACTTGCAAGATAAGTAGAGCAATTCGTGTATATAGACACCACTAGCCAACAACCTCGACGAGAAGGATGAAATGCACAAATGGAGCAGTCTACTAGGAGATCAACATCTTATGCTTTAGGATTATAGTCACATCCTATAGAACATTTGAGATATTCCATGTACGTAGGATCAGCTAATTTACCAGACCTTTTGGAATGATGGGAGAAAGCCCATCTATAATATAGGGAGAAGGGAGTTTATCTCAAGCAAGAGAAGGAGCAGGGTAGTGGACTATTCCAGAATCACAATAGGCCGCTAAGACATCTTCCTACAGGCCATAAGCTCTATATAACTTGAATAATCCCATATGGACGACCCTATTTGGCTTTCCCGGAACTCCAACCCAACATGACTTAGTTATTGAACAAGTACAACCAGACATGGGCACTGCGCAGGAGGAAGGGGAGCGTGAGCAAGAAGAAAAGAACCACGGCTCCAAAGGAGGAGTAGGCAGGAACCCCTAAGATACACCCCTGTAATAGATGCTCTCCAATATAGGAAGAGGAGTTAGTTATAATTCAAGAAGAATGAATGATGTATTATGTTTGAACTTTAATATGTAAATATTTTATATTATGTAATATCTTTGTTATAATGAGAGTAGTCTTTTGATGTGCATTTATAAATTAAATAATCTAATTTCTCTAAATTTTATAATTTAAATTTTATAGTAATTTTTTTAAATGTAAATTATTTAGTTTTAAAGATATATTATATATAAATTTTATAATTTAGTTCTTTAATTATATATAAATTTTGGCTGTAAAATCCAGCTATATTGTCAAATCAAATAGTATTATCAACTCAACATGTGTTGTCAAGTCACAATGTACTATCAAATAGGTTATATTTGACCAACTCAAACCAGCATGTGCTATCAAATCACCATGTGCTATTTATTTATTATTTAGTAACTCATAATTGATCATGAAAACTGATGGACAACGCCTATAATTGATGTCTGTAGTTGGTTCTCTACATTCTTAATTTTTTCTATAGATTTTCTTATGCTTGTTTTATGTTCTTGTGCAATATATCAGAAAGAAAAAATTCTTTTAAAGAGTTTGATTATGGAGGGCAGCACTAGGTTAGAGGAATGTTTAGCACATTCCACTAATGATAGGTTAGAGGAGAAGGCCAGATTGAAGGAGCTTTTTCATTGCTGTTTGTATTCTTGGTTCAGCATAGAAGACTATATATTATGGGACATACACGGCGTAACCATGATGATTTACTCTTATAGGGATGAAACTGGTTTGAATGAAGAATGTTGGAAATATATGCAAATGAGGGTTATGGAAATGGTAGCACATCTAATACCGATGAAGATCCTGAAGGCAAGACATGCTGAAACAAGAAGGCGTAAAGATGGATCGGTTGAGGTGATTGTGGACAACCCAACGACTGATATATGTCACTGTATGCTCTACCAAAAATGGCATCCTAAGGTAGATGCATTCCTCAGTAAGACATATAAGAATTTGATCTTTTTGCTAGGTAGAAAAAAGAAGTTTCTCGATGCGTTGGATTGGCAATATGTCCAGCATTTATTTCAACAGAAATTCGGTCACTGCCCAACCCAAACACAACTCCAAGCTCGCACGCGCATCGTGATAAAGAATCATTGAAGTTATCAGACTTTTAGAACTTCGTAACGAGCTCCTAGTTATGTTTTAAATGAATGTGATGTCAATGTCCTTTGTATTTTTATCATTGAAGTTAGTATGTTTTAAGGATCTGTACGTTCATGTATGTTCTAATTTGATTCTTAATCTATGGTTCTAGTTGTTGTTGGAATGTTGTTTAAGAGTTCAGAAATGTAATATAAATTTTTGTTGTTTAAATTTAATATAAATTTTTATTGTTTAAATTTAATATTATATATTAAACTATCTATTAATATAATTTAATTTATTAAAAATATATTGATAAATATAATTTTTTATATATAATATATATAATTAAAGTGTATATACTATATTAAAATTAATGTATATAATATCTTTATATATAAAATATGTGTTAATATATTACATAATTTCTTTACTATTTTTTCAACAATTTTGAAAAAAGCCTATATAATGGTTATTATATTAAATCCATTTGAAAAATGATATCTTATCTTATTATTTTTAATTTTATTTCTATTAAACTTGTATATAAGTTAATATTACAAGTAAAAATTATGAAAAAATTAACATTGAATTTAGTAACACTCAAATGAATAGATCCATCAATATAAAATTAGGCATGTAACACTTAATAATTTTATATTATCATATTGTTATAATAATTAATTCTGTTTATATTATAATATTTATTACAATATATTAATATGACTTTATTTTTATTAATATTATTTATTACGAAATTTTATACATTAGATTATCTATTAATATAATTATTTCTGCTTATATAATATTAATAGAATTTATATAAATATTTGAAAAATAATTATAATTTCATTTAAATTTAAAAACTTTTATAAACAAATTTGCCATTAACTATTATATAAATATAATAGTAATAATAATTATTTATAATGGGCGTACTATAATAATATTAATTTATTTATAGTCTAAGAGTTATTATATTTTATTGATTTAATTTTATTTTTTCTCAATTTAAATCGAAATTTTGTAATGCGGTTTCTTAAGAAACCGGATTACCATCATCCAGTTTTTAAAATTTAAGTTAATTTTATATTTTAGTTTTAGTTAATTTTATAATTATATATTATATTAAATCATATAAATTTTAAGATTTACAAGTATATTAATTAATCAAGTTTTTTTAATTAGAATAGATAGATAAATGATGTATGTACGAGTAAAAATTAAATTAATAATATCATATCTAATTTAAAAACACATTTAATATGATGTAATATATTTAATAATATTGATTTGATATTCTTCATTAATATTTATTTTTATATCACATTTGATATATTTAATATTCCCTAATATTATATTTATTCTATGATAGATTTAAAAAAATATAATATTAAATATAACTCAACATTATTTTACTAATCCTACTTATGAAATCTAAAATAATTAAAATTTGATTAAATATTTTAAAAGTCCCTATATTTATATTCTCTCTCTCTCTCTCTCTCTCTCGTGAAAACAAGCCCCACTCCCATAAAAGTAGCAGAAAATGCAATGTGGGAGTTTGATTTCAAAGAAAACGGAGTGCTGGTTTGCATTTTCCATAGAAAACGCAATCATTTGCGTTTACATTGAAAACAGTGATTCCTTACATTTTCAATGTAAAACGCCACCATGCTTTGCATTTTCTTCAAAAACGTCATTACTGTTGGTATGATCCTTTTTAAATTTATTTATTATTAAAATCATTTTGTTAATACTTTTTTAAATTGTGATCCTTTTAAAAATTTGGCCAAGTAGCGTTGAGTGGGTTCGATCTACTTTGAAAAAAAAAATTCTATTCTAAGCAAAAATGTAAAGCATAAATGCGTTTTAAGTAGAAAATACAAAGCAAAAATGCGTTTTCAGAAAAATGCAATTCATCTTTGCATTTTCAGTAGAAAATGCAAATCTTGCTTGCATTTTCTTCTAATTTCTACTGAAAGCTATCTCGCCGGCATTTTATCTTCACAGAACTTATAATATTTATCATATTAAATTGAGACAAATTCCTTAGTAAAATAGCTTTTCTACCTCGGGAAAAAGTCGTTTCCCGCAGTGAATTATAATTCTAATATGGCATGTGGCAATTTAATAAGGCTGATCGAAATTGTAAACTCTTCGAAGTCCGACCTATTAGGGTTCAGGATTTGAAGAGTCGTAGGGGAGAAAGAGGAATGTCGAAGCGGGCATTCATGGAGGTCTCAGGTACTTTTGTTTGATTCTTCTCGGCTATTAGGGTTCGGGATTACGGCATCTTTGACTTTTTTTTTTTCGGATCTTTGGTTTACTTTTACCACGTTAGTTTACTAGCCACACTTTTTATCTGGAATTGTGCATTGTTTGTAATTTGCTATTTGTTTTCTTCAGGGAGGTGGTGTTATGTGTTCAAATTGGTTGAAGTAGTTGCTTACGTAGTTTATTAGCTTGGTTTTGCGAAGAAAGAGATGAAAGTTTATGCCTTTTTGGGATTACGTGTTTAGCGGGACAAAATTGATCTGAATTTGTTGAGACATCATGGGATTTTATTAGGTTTTTCATTTGAAGCGTCTTCGTTTTTGCTTTCTGTTCTATTTACCGTGTAAGCTTGAGTGCTGGAATTAGGGCTGTTTGGCCTATACGCAGGATCTAATTCGAGTAGGATTTAGTAAGCTTGTAAATCCATTTTTAGTAAAATCCAGGTGGCGTTAAATCCTAAAAATTGTTTGCCATGATAGATGTTAAATTTAATTCAGTCGTAGTAAACCGTTTGACAATTTTTTTTAAGATTTAGAAATTAAATGAAGGAGAAGAAGATGCTTAATGGAGAGAATTTCTATAAATATATTAAATATGCCTTACCTCTGCATTTACTAAATTCGGGATTTCATCCAAAATTGGTGAAAAAAAAGGATTTAAGAAGGTAGAATGGTTTATGTAACTAAAAAAAACTGGTTGGCGAGATTTACTCTAAATCTTGGTTAAACCTTGGAATCAAACAACCTCTTAGGGTTGTTTTGGATGAAATAAGTTGTTTTAGGGCTCTATTATTTTTGTTATTCTGTTTATGAAGCCAAGTCCCTTAAGTTCAATGGAGAGGGTTATATTTGTCCTGCACAATTTAACAGGCATGTGATTCTTAGGTTAGTTTAATCTGATATTAGAGCTTATGTCTTGGAGGGACACATGGTAAGTTGATTTGGTATTGAATGCAGTTATTGGCTGTGAGTTTGAGGCTATGTACAGAGTTTGGATACTTTTATTAGCATTCTCTAATTAAGTGTAGTTTAGAGATATATACATATGTCATATATACATTGTTAAATCCAACATATGAAGCATCATTAAAGGTACTAATGCTTGCTTATTCCTTTGAAACTTTTCACTAGCAGAGTTCCTTCTATAAAGTATGGAGACTATTATACCCAGAGACTGGGTTATAACAAGACACGAGGATAAGATAAGTCTTAAAAGATTATGAGATGGTGTCGGGATTTTGACATTAATATGTGTGCATGTGTATGCATATATTTGTACATGCAATAATGCATCAAACGTTCAATAGTAAGCAACCACTTCATTTATGTTAGCAAAAACATTCCTTCGAAAATATAAAAAATCATAAATTATTGTATTTACACTTAAAAGCTATACATGCATGCATAAACACCCAACAAGGTCACATAAAATGGTCAATGTTAGAATCTCTATACGATCAGCTATTATAGCATAAAAAATTGTGACTTATGTATCTATTATTTAATCTCTATGCAAATTAGCTCATGTGGTATTACCTCCCCCTCGCCACATATTAGGCGATGGGTTTAACTTCGAAAAAGCATTAGACATAGATGCTAAGCTCCTTTAGAAGTATAGTGCTTTGTCAAAGCATTGTGGTCTATGATGCACCGACACTTCTCTTCAAAGAGGCTTGCAGTCTTCGACATGTATCTGACACGACACACATCTGACACGCCTCCGACACTTGTCGGACACGCCGAAAAACATACCTAATTAAAAAATATTATATAAAAATTGGATACACATGTCTTAAATATTTTATATTTTTTTAATATAATTTTGTTTATTTAAAATTTTTATTTGTTTAAAATATAAAAATTTAATTTCTTATTTTCTCTATACAACACCAAATCAATCGTCCGCACTCAATACCCCATTCATCGAATATTCTCATTTGCATTTCTCTTTGGTGGGTCATGACTTTGGTTTCACAACAAAGCCCGATGTCATCTCAACATCGAAGTCTGACGTCGTTACAACTTCAACATTTCAAAACTATCTCAATATCAAAGTCTGACATTATCTTAACGTTGATGCTCGGCGTTAGCAATTTCTACACCCACAACTTAACAACTCATCTCTGTCCGACATTATCTTAACATCGATAACCAACGCCCTCACAACATCGCGACAAATGTCCTCTAGACATTGATGCTCGATACTTACTGCATAACATCAATGCCTGACTCTCGACAATATTGTTGTCTCCTCTCTCGATGCCTGATACATGACATTGACCCTCGATTCTGGACATCCTAATATTAATCATTTTATGCACAAATTCTTGTTAAATGACTTCTATTTCTAAATTATTTTTAATATTATACTTATTCAATTTTTATACACTATTTTTAAAATATAAAAATTATATTATCGTATCCAACCTGTGTTCGTGTCGTATCCGTGTCAGTGTCTGTGCATCATAGATTGTGGTTTGGCTGCCCTTTTGCCATGCCAGTTCTATGATTTAATGGCTCATGTTGCATTTTATGATATAGCTTGTGCAATTCGCTGAAAAAATTCAGTAAAAATAATATGCCCATTCTCTTGAACCTTCATGGTTTTCTTGAATACTTAAATGGGCTTAGTATCATCTTCAGGAAAATTACTTCTTGTGCGGTTTTTGCTGTGATTAAACATATATAACTTCACATGTATTTTTTCTGTTATGGAAAAATTCTTGCTGCTCCTAAGGACGCTAAGGTAAAGAAACAAACATGCATAGCTACTAATTTCATTTTAGACCACTGACATTATTATTTAATAGTGTTAACAATGCTCATTATACTCTTCATTGTAGTCATCATCCAAACTAAATGGTGGTTTAGCCATGTGTGTCATGTGGCACCGTACACATCCAAGGGTTGATTTGTGATAGTTCACACTTTTATGTAACTTTTTAGTCAAACAACATAAGATGCAACTTTTAAGATCTCAATTTTGTTATACTCCTTCCTTTATCAATAGCATGTGAAATAGAAGTATTAGCATTTAGTTATATTGATCAAAATTTTAGTGCACTTACCATCTGTTCCACATTGACCTGGCTACAAGAGCAGGAAAGGTGACTTAGGAATGACCAAATGAAGTTCCTGAAGCTATCCCCACGTTAATAGCTCTAAGCTTCTAATCTTAGAACTGGTTGGTTAGGGAATATCTTAGTGAAGTTAAAATTCAAACATTGTTCTTTTTTCCTTACTAAACAACTTCAAATTTTTTTTTTCTAAATTGCATCTTAAAATGGAGAATTTGTTTTCTTTTAGATTTTTTTGTGTTTAACTTATCTCCTCACTCAACATATGAACTAAAATAGAAACCATGACAAGCCAAGCTTCATCATCATAGGTTTCTGTTTTGAAATCGTTTAGAGCTGTCATATCCTAATAGCAATATATATCCATTTAAAATTTTCCCAAAAACCCAAAGAAGTCATAGGAGAAGTTCATATTAAGTATCGCAATGATTTCTTTCTTTTATTTCACACAGGGCATCACTTGGAGCAACAGAGATCGAAAAGGAAAGAGGATGGGCATACTGTATATGGTGCTGATGGCATGGAACACGATGAAGCTAATGTGGAGAAGAATGGTTGCATAGCGTTTTTAAATAGTAAGTGGAACATGACCAGGAAATAATTTACTAATAGTAGTTAGGAAGGGAATTCTAAAATGGATTTTACTAGTGAAATTTTCTGTTATAATAACTTCATGGCATTGGTTAATCAAGAAGGTGACACAGAAATACATGCCGAGATTGATTCTGCTGGAAAGATTTTCGAGGCTTCTGTGATAGGATCGTTCTCTTCCCAAAAGGAATGTGGCAGTTCAGATGCAGTACTTGATAAGGAGGATGTTACTTTGGCTGACAGTTCAAGAAGTTGTTCTGAACGATGTATAATTTTTTCAGCAATAAGTCCGCATTTAGTAACAAATAAGGACTGCCAAAGATCCAACGTATCTCAATCTGACCAAGCTTCCTTATCTGAAGCTGATCAAGCTTTCACTTTATCTGATTGTTCATCAGAAGTCACAGATGCTGCTACAATGAATAAGCATCTCTCAAGCGATCTTTTACTAGTCGAGAAAGATAGGTTACCAGAAAATTTGGATATTGTAATCAAAGACAGTATTATTCATGAAGAGTTTGAAAATCATATTGACTTAATGAGCACCAGCTTGAAGACACATAACCCCTCTATGAAAAGGAGAAAAGATAACATGCCTGATTTTACTGAATATGGTTCAGAGAGAATGTTCTGTCAAGAACCATCTTTTGGTGACAATCTGGTAGGAGCACTTGAGAGAAATAGTATTCCTGTTGATATAACTGCTTGTTATCCTGATAGTAATAAGATGATACACGAAACCAACTTCATTTCTAACAATTCAAATAGTGGTGTGATAGAAATTGCAGGTGGTATTTTAGAAATGCAAAATAACATCAATGATGAGACAGCTTCACAATCTTCCCTAAATGAAGGGTCTTCAATCAAAGGTGATGCGCTAGAAAAAGATATAGTTGATAGGACTATAAACCACCCCTCATTCTCTGCTGAAATTGTCAGACAACATAAGATTGATTCTATGCCTCCACAAACTGAATGTGGCAATGATGAAAACCCTGAAAAGGCATTTCAAAAGACAGTACAAGCAACAGTTTCTGAGAAAATGAATTGCACTATGCATGAAGAAAATATTTCTGAACGCTTGTTTTCCTCGGCCATTTCTATTGAAATTAATCAAAAAGTTTTGTATGCTAATTTCAAAGGGGAATTGAGCTTGCCTCCATCACCAATTACGGGTGTCATAGATTGCTTTGTTGGCAAACCTAATGGAGACAGTAATCACTTGGATTCATTTAATGAGGAAGAGACTGCTTTCTCATTCCAGACACCGAACAAATGTTTCAGTAAAAAGATCCCTAAGAATGAAATTGATTTTGAGATGCATGGTGTGGTTGAGGGAGTTGTTGAATCATATGATTGCTCTCAGAATCTGATGTTGCACCCTTTGAAGGATGTTTCAATAGATATTCATGGAGACAGGGTAACTGAGCAAAAGGAAAGGGTAGCTTCTGTTTCATTTAGCTCCGCTATGGTGGATGATCTACTTTTAAAAGAGAAAAAGAAAGAAGTCCAAGAAATTGGCTCCGTGCCACCAGAAAGATTGTTGGCATGCGGCACCAAGAGAAAGCTTCTTGTTCTTGATCTGAATGGCTTGCTTTGTGATATAGTCAACGATTATTGTAATTCTTATAGAGTTGAGAAGAAGGTTGGGGGAAAACCATGTAAGTTAAACGTTGCTAGTCTCAATCTTCCAGAGATAAAAGTCTCAATAATAACTTTGATTTACTCCTTGCTAATATGATGTTTTCTTCTGCAAGTTTTCAAAAGGCCATTTTGTGATGATTTTTTGAAGTTCTGCTTTGATCATTTTCATATAGGCATTTGGTCCTCAAGGAGAAAGTATGGCTTCCATTCGTTTTTAAATTTTCCAGTGTTTGTTGTCTGCAATTTCTTATGCTCCCTAGTAATGATGATTGTTTTATCTCTGTAGATATAATGTTGACAGTGCTCTCGACTACCTGCTGGGGGAGTTTAAACATAAGTTGCTATTCTGTTGGGTGCGTACTCGGAATATTTCCACTTATTTTGTGCAAGCACTACTAATTTGATTTTGTTTTGTAGTTATTACTTAATCCCGCTCTATTACTTTCGAACAACAAATTGTGTTTTGATTATCACATTTAAGATAAAACTAACTATGTTTTCTTAAAGCTCATATTAACGTTTAGAAGGTTTTCTGAAGAAAGTATTATCAAAGTGATGTAGAACGGGAGTAGCTAGCCATGATTAAAGTTTGAACTATGATAACCTTCCTAATATAAAATGTTGCCAATAAGGAAAATTATAATTGCTTGGTTTGAGACTTGGAGGGAAAGGGGAAAGGGGAAGATGATTGAATGATTTCAAATTTGAATTTCAAATGGGGATGGAAAGGAAAATTATCCATTTAATTAAGGATGAATTAAGGCTCCAAGAGGGGGGAAATTAATGGGAATTAAGTGGATTGGAGAGAGGGGAGGGGCTAGCCTAGAGAGAAAGTGGAGAGGAAATGTCCGAATTCAATGAATCAAGGTAGATTAGGAAAGAAATTTCAAATTTCAAATAAAAGAAATCAGATTTTCATACTTTCTTTTTTTGATTTGCATCCAACAAGGAAATCACTAAAGAGTAATTCGAAATTTGGAGGCAAAGGGAGAGGGATTGATTGGGACCGGTGGCTTAGGAGTAGGGTTAGGGGTGGCCGGCGGCTAGGACTAGGGTTTGGGTTTGGGTGGTGGTTGGGAGTAAGGTTTGGAGTTTAATTGATGGCTAGGATTAAGGTGGAGCTTGGGACCCGGCGGCTAGGTGGAGGGAAGAGAGGAGGTGGCTAGCGGCTTTTGGAGGGTGAGGGAGAATCGGCTAGGGGAGAAGGAGGGGAGAAAGAGGGAGTTAGAGCAGCGGTTAGAAGAAAGAAGAAGGGGAATTTAGAGAAGAAGATAAACCACGAGTCCGGACGCTTCCTGCGGCTGGTGGGTAATGCGTTGCCCTCACCTAGGGACTTCAAACCACGAGCCTGGACGCTTCTTGCGGCTGATGGGTATTGCGTTTTCCTCACATAGGGATCTCACCAAAGTTCTCCCCAAAGAACAAGAGTGCATAAATTTTTTTATTAATAATCCATCATACTAATACAATAGCAATGGCCTCTATATATAGGCCTTAAAATAAAAAAAAACTCAAAAAAGGCAAACATGGCCCTAGGGCTTACATAAGACTACTCCCTTAAGTGAGGGTAAAAATGAAAAATGCATAAATAAATCAAAAATACAATTAATAAATTAAGATAAAGTGGAATGATCTCGGCCGTCGATCTTCGGCTCCTCCTCTGATAGGCATTCATGGTTGGATATCCGCATAACAAAGTGAGTTTCTTCTAGAAATTTGAGAACAGAAAGTATAACTGATGCAGGGTGGGGCAGCAGGCGAGAAGAAATAAACATTAGATCCACCCTTCTTAGTGAGGAGAGGAGTGGAGGAAGAGTCATATAATTTCAATTCATATTATCCAAGATACAAATAAGGAATCTCTACTTATATAAATAAAAATACAAAATAAGATGAAATAATTTTAAATTAAATCTAATCCTAAATAAATTATATTTTAATCTATTATAATCCAAAAAAAATTCATTCTAATTTTAAATAAAATAAATTTGTGAATCCTAATTTAAATTAAGTATTGAAATAAATTCTAAAAGAATTTAAATCTAATTTGTTGTGCCGCATCAACAACGTTTGAAGATAAAATCATATTTGGTATTGGTGTTCCTGATTTTGCAAAGATATCAGAAGTCTTATGTTATTTTAGTTTTTGGCCATACGGTGTTGAGGTAAATTTAATTTTTCAGAGGTAATAGATAGGATATCATGCATTTCATTTTGTTGCATGATATTGAACGGATGAAAACCATCATCCATTTACCTACTGGTTTTAGAACTTTAATCTCACAAGTGGATGTAGAATGACCCCTGAGTTTCCTTTCAATATAATTACAGTTTTGTATTCAGTGGTAAGATTGATGAAGATGATAATGGTGATTTTCTTAATTATTTCTAAGGGTCTCGACTCTTTAGACTTGTAAGATGACTCATTAAATATTATTTGATCAAACTTGAATTGTAGTTTATTCTTCTAAATACTTTCTTAAATTTGTATTAAAAAACAAATCATATTTTTTGCATTTCTTAAAGTTTAATGCAGCAAAAAAGTATTTCTTCCCTTCCAATGATTCAGGATCAATCAAAGTGCACATATACCGGTGCCAGAACTATTGAGAATCATCATAAGCCATTAGTTTTGAAGGAGTTGAAGAAACTATGGAACAAGGAAGAATCTGATCTTCCATGGCAGAAGGGAGATTTCTCCCCATCTAACACATTGTTATTAGATGATTCTCCATACAAAGCCCTTTGCAACCCTGTACTACTCAACTAATCTTCTTTCATTTTGTTTTTACTCATAAAAATGCATTAATAATGTGATATTCTTTTGTAGCCTAACACTGCCATCTTTCCATATCCATACCGGTACACTGATGAGAGAGATAATTCCTTAGGTAAGAAATTAAATGCAAAATTTATTGCATGTAATTCATTATTTATATGTTTATATTCCAGAATTTAATTTATATTACAAGAAACAGGGCCAGGAGGAGATATTCGAGTTTATCTTGAAAACCTTCTTATCAGTGATGATGTTCAACATTTTGTAGAAGAGCATCCTTTTGGTCAACCTGCTATAACAACTTCAGATCAACATTGGTACTTTTACAGCCAAATTATCAAGAGTAACGATATTCAATTATCATGAGAGCGGTGACTTCTTTTTCATTATCTCATATATCCCTTAATATCTCAAATGTATATGTTTGGAACATAAATTTCTCCAGTTAATGCTGATTTGCAGATTTGATCTACAAATGAAACTTAGTGATGATGAGTACAAACTTGGGATTTTTGACCAATAACCATGCAATCTGTTATTTGAATGGCTGCTATAAGGTGCTTAATCTCAATAGTGTGTATAGGTTTGACATGCTATGATCAATTTTGTCTTTATTTTTATTTTATTTTGGTGGGAAGTAGGGTGGATATAGCATTTTTGTATAAACAAGAGCTTTCACTCTGTAGTATATCGGAAGGCGTTGCAATAATCTAGTGTTTGTTATCTTTTCCTCTCAAGTGAAACAAGCCTTACTCAGCTGGACACAATTTACAATGATGGAACAGATGCTATTTTTTTTTTAAACCTGTATATTAACCTGAGGCCATGCTGTTGAAAATTGTGATTTTTCTTCATCAAAATCTTATGATAGATTATTTGCTTAGTTTTGGCTTCTGATTTGGTGCATGGTATATTTAGGGTCCATTTGGGTACGACTGCAGCTGTTTGTAAATACAGTTGCAACATTGTTATGAGAAAAGCAGTTTTTTTTTTTTTTTTTGAAAATAAATATGGATAGTTGTTGCCCGATAGAAATGTGATAGTTGGTATGCCATGATCATTGCATCAGTAATTCTTTTACTTTGATCTTTTGATAAACCTATGAATGCTTTTTAATCCAACAAAGGGTCTGCATCTTTTTTATATAATTACTCAAAGAATTACTATTGCATGGTAAAAGTGCTTCAGGTCATGACACAAAATTTGTTTAAACATAAGAAAATTCCGCCATGATCATTGCATCAGTAATTAACCTATGAATGCTTTTCAATCCATCAAAGGACCTGCATCTTTTATATACTTTAGCCTTCATTTGGAATAGTTTTCTTAATTACTTTTGGAGCAACTTTTTAATAAAAAATTTTAGAATTGGAAATTTTTTGTATTAAAAAGTTGCTTTTTAAAGTAGTAAGAAAGCTGTCCTAAATGCAGCAAGATAGTTTTTTGTCACTGTTTTTTTTCCTGTTTTTAAAAAAATTTTGTGCTGCAAAATTAATTTATAAACTTACTCAAAGAATTACTGTTGCATGGTAAAAGTTCTTCAGGTCATGGCACAAAATGTTATGTCTTGACATTTTATTTTTTAATGACAACATAATTGTCTATGCTCCATATTTTCTCGCTCACGAAGAACTGTATCTCATGTGATCATCCAGCTTTGCGAATTAACTTAAATCTCTTGCGAGAACAGCAGAAGATTTAAACATTCAATTTCTAAATATACTCTTCATATTTTTCTTGAAAATGATTTTTATCTCTTAACCTCTTCATTGTTCAACGAAGACAAAGACCACTATAGGTCACCGAACCTATGATTCAACCACATTGATAAATAACTTTATATATAAATTTATTTTTGGTTTTCTTTCCTTTTTCATTTTCATCCAATTTGATAGTTATGTATCCCATAATAGAGCTGGATTAAACTTCTTGTAGGGGCACGTACTCCAGAAAATCATTAGATTCAATCCAAATGAGTCAAGTTACATTTGATTATATTCTATCTGGATTTGAGTTGAACACAATTGATTAACTTTCAAAGTTGATCAAACTTTTTAGCGGTTTTATTTTCTGTCAAATTTTGATGATAGTTTTAGATTGATTTGAGGCAAATATGACTTGTTAATTTTCATATATTTCAAATTTGATTTGATTTTGGAATACTTTTGTTGTGGGCTAGAATGTATATGGCGATAGAGTAAGCATTTTTTTCTCAGCGTTGTACGGATATCCAGCACACAAATAGAGAATTCAAAACACACAAGGTTTTTTGCATGGAAAATTCTGAAAGAAAAAACCACGAAGTTATGCCCAGTTAAAATGATTCCACTAGTATTTGAATATATTACAAATGACTGGTATATCCTTGAAATTGATGACGAATATATTACAATAGTCAATCGTCGGGTTGAAATTTAGTAATGAACGGGGATCAGATGGAAACCGACGTCAGTTGGCGGTCGAGCAGAAGTCCGGCTTGAGTTGGCGGCCGAGCAGAAGTCCGGCATCAGTCGGTGATAAGGCAGAAGTCTGGCGTCAGTCAGTGGATGGGTGGAAGTTCGGCGTTAGTCGGTGGTCGGGCGAAAGTCCGGCATCAGTCGATGGCCGGGCGGAAGTCTGGCATCAGTCGATGGTCAGGCAGAAGTCCGACCTCAGTCAGTGTCCGGGCAGAAGTACGATGTCAGTCTGGCGACGGTCGGTGGTTCGATGGTGGTCGAGGAGGAGTTTGATAGCAAGAGAACTCTAGTTTCTCTCTCTTCCTTGCTTGGGTTTATTTCCATGAGGAATGAGGAGTTTATTTATAGTTTTCAGAGAGTGGCATGACCATTAAATAGGAGAAAAAATCAAGGGTATGCTGGGAGTGGTTTGAATGAAAGACCAATATTGATCCCCTTGATCGTTGACCATTTACTGGGCATTTGAATATCTTAATGATATCAAAATTTGGCAATTTTGGGCTTGTTTTGAGTCGAATTTGGTGTCGTTGAGTCGAATTTGGGCTTGGATTGAGTCGAATTTGGTGTCGTTGGATTCATATATTTGAGACATTTAGTTAGACCGTAAGTTTGCTGAAATTAGATGGTCCCAAATTTAATTTCGAAAGCTTTCAACTTGATTTTACCTCGAGATTCATGCCCAATCAAGATAGTTTTTTGATGAAATATCAGATGCCCGTTATTTTCAGACGTCGAAACTCCAAAAATAAAAAAATATGTATCACAGCTTTTGAAAAATTTTTGATATGATTTGAAACTTTAGAATAATTTGATTTTGGGCGTAGAGGTCCTAATTGGTTTTAAAAATATCAAAATTGAGTCTGGAACGTCGAAAAATGGTCCTAGGGATCCTACTTGCCTGTGCCCCAGCATGCTTGCCCGGCTTGCTGGGTATCGTGCCTACCTGCATGTCTACCCACGATTGCCGGTGCCTGCCCGCACGGTTTGGCTCATGCCATTTGGCCGTCACGCGTCGATTGGCGTACCTGTCGCAGCCGTGGTTGCGGCTAAGTAATTTTTTTAATTTAACAGAAAAATTATACATATATATAATAATAATAACTATTATATTTTTTTATTATATATAATTTTTATTATTTTATTATTTTTTAATTTTTTGAAAAATAATTAAAAATTTTTAAAAATTCTAAAAACATTTAGAAATATTTCAAAAAAGTTTTGATAAAATTTAAAAAAAAATGTTAGAATTTTTCTAGAAGACTCTTCTCCCTCCCATTTGCTCCTATAAATACCCCCGTAGGGTAGGGAAAAATGCACCTCTTCTCCTTCTCCCTTTAATTTTTTTATAGTTGAGGCCTTCCATTATTTTGAATTGGTGGCATCCCCTATTAAGTACAAGTGCACCTCTTTTGTGTAGAAATTAGAGTTTTCATTCTTCCCCTCTCTTTCTTCCTCATTTTTCTTCTTATTATTTTTTAAAAAGTGATCTCTCATATCCAAATTTAATGCCACTCTTTGGTATAAAAGCTTAAATGGGTGACCACGCCTCCACTAAAATTCTCCTGTCTAAAGGGGGATTATCCTCTTACCCAAAATGAAGGCCTAAAGAAATCTCGTAAGGTGGCCAAGGCTAACGATGTTGCCTCCACCATAACCAGCGACTCCTTGATCATTTTCAAGAAGAAGTTTCATTTCCCGAATGATCTTGTGATAAAAGTGCCTAAAAAGTTAGATCGTGCATATTCTTCTCCTCCAGGATTTTTGACTGTTTATGAGTTCAGTTTGCAAGCAAGGCTATAATTTCCACCTCCCATGGAGTTGATTAATATGTTAGTAATATGTGGAATGAGTTTATCCCAATTTTCTTGTAGAGTCATGTCGATTATAATGTGATTGATTATATTTTTTAGAGATTGCTGTGCGGTGTTATCCCCAGAATGCCTTTCTCGGATGTGTAGACTTACTTGTGATACGCAGGGTCGTATCACTTTCAGATCCAAATGGTTGAATATTCACACTCAAGTCCCGTCAAAGAGCTTATTTGAATCTGTTGGAAAAATGGAGAAAGTTGAAGGATTTGCCCTTCCCTCTTTATGTTAGAGTAGAAGATATACTAAAGATGCTCAACCTTCCTGATATAGATACCCTTCACTATGAGGTACGTTATATGAGCAAATATGTATATGAGGAATATTTATTTATTTTGGGACTATCTACTTAGGCAGGAATATCTCATGCACATATGTTAAAGAAGTCAACCAAAATCTTGGAGGCAGTTTTCTACACTTCAAAAGTTCCTCCAAAATGATTAGAGAATGATGGTGATCCACAGGCATCTTCCAAGAAGAAAAGGGTGGAAGATATTTCGATAGTTACTGGCAAATGTCACTATTCTTCTCCATCCAAGTTATATAGTTTTGAAACATCAATGTGTTGGATGTCAATGAGCTGATGAACAGGTGAGTTTTCTTTTTTTTATTTATTTTTTATATTTTTATAAGGATATGCCCTTTACAAACTCTTTCTAATTGTTTTAGTTACTACAATGTATAGATTGTGAAATTGAATTAACAAAAATCTTGAATGATTAGAGTAATGAGTTTGTGAATGTCAAGTATCTTCAAAGAGAATATAAGAAGAAGTATGATGGTAAGATCAAGGAGATGAAAGCAATGGAGGAGCAGCTAGCATAGTGCAAAGTAGAATTAATTATTATGGTAACTTTACCTTTTTGTAGAATCAACAGATGGATCGCATCCATATTAAGTTGGTGGATGCATAGCGGTGATCAATCAGCATGTGAAAGATCAGCAGATCCTTAAGGAGAAGATAACAACCATTGAAGATGGGAATAAGAGACTTCAGAGTCTGTTGTCTAAGAAAGAGGCCAAGTCTAAATTAGAATTATCACCTTCCATAGTTATAGAAGAATTCAAGAAGTTTATTACCTTCAAGATGATAATTCAGAATCATATTCAGGAAGCTTATAATCACATATATGTTGTGGAGGTGAAGGCCTTAGAGCTGGAATATATGGAGGAAGGCTTCATTCAAGGTTTTCTGAAAGGAGTCCATCTAGTGTAATGCAAGATTGGAGTTGAAGTTGAGAGATTGACACCTAACTAGACTTCTGATGATTCTTCTTCAGATTTAGATGGTGATGAGATTGAAAGTGAGTTGCAGAAGGTATTTTCCCTCAAGGACGATGATGTTGAGATTCTTTAGTTTTTCTTTATTATTGGTTATATCACTTTATATATTTTAGTGATTATATAAGTATTAGGAATTGTTGATGTTCTTTCTTTTTTTTCTTATATATATGAAATTTATTTAATTTTGTTTTAATCTGGATGATGAGAAATATTTCAGTACTCATTTAGCTTGAGCGAATGTAAGAGACATCATTCTAGGATGTTTGACTTATCTAAGATTATTAATTAAAGAATTTGATTGATGATATTAACCTGTATAGAAGATGTCTGATCAAATTTTTCTAGGATTGATCATATAGTGATTGACATACAATGAAGATTGTGTATTTCTCAAACATGGATAAAGAGAGTAGATTCGCTGCTAGTTTTTTTTTATCATTTTTGACCTTTTTTAAAGAAGGAGATAATATCAGAAGGAGCGAACAACACATTATTGTATTATGTAAGGTAATTCAATACTTCCCTAATATGACTTAGGGATATTAAAGTTACACCATACTCACCATAGAAGAGATACATACAGGGATAACATGATATTTAACTTAAAAGAAAATACTAGGGATATCAGAGTTACACCATACTCAACATAAAAGAGATACATATGGGGATAACACGATATTTAACTTGGAAGGAAATACATGACACGAGATAAGTAGTATTATCAACAAAGAGACCCAATCTACATAGTCCTTGAAGGGGGTCCTTCTTATATATATATATATATATATATATATATATATATATATATATATATATATATATATATATATATATATATATATAAGTGAGGTCTTCTACGGGATAATCCCTCTGAGGGATATCCTCATTTTGAAGATCGAAATCCTCGATGTTTAGGGTAACTGATGGGCGTAGTTGAGACTGCTTAAGATAGTAGGATTATACTACTTATTGATCTTCACATACTATTTCGACCCCCACCGAGATAAGAAACTTTAGTTTAAGGTGAGGGATAGAGGCGATAATCCCAAAGATCGACTGGAGTGGCCTTCCAAAGATAACATTATAAGCCAATTCCAGCTTTAATACAATGAACTAGATGGAGTGCATAGCCTATCGGGGAAATTCTTTAAGTATGATTTGGAGACTAATTATCCGTTCTACTTGTTCGGGTCAATTATCAAACCCATATCGCAATCATGCGATAGGTTGAAGTTTTTCTCTGGTGAGACCCATATTGAGAAAAGTATAGTGGAATAAGACATGCATGGAGCTCCCATTGTCCACCAAAATTCTTTTAATATTGTAACACGGGTCACCTATACCCGTATTAATCATGAGTGAATCTTAATGAGGGATTTTTACTCCCTCCAAATTAGAATCATTAAAATTAATAGAATGGTTGATATGAGACTTCTTTGGTGTCAACTTTTCATCTACTTCAAATAAGATTTGATTAGACAATAAGGGACCCCCTATAATGGTTTCAATCACACAAATAAATTGAAGATTATTTAATTGTTATCTTTATTATTGTTAATTTTTCCCCCAGTAGGATGAGCCTCATATTGAGCAGGTGAATTTTGAATAAATCATTGAAGGTAGCCTTGTTAGATAAGTCTCTCAATTTCAATCTTGAGCTGTTTATAGACTTTAGAGGTATGCCCACGACTATAGTGGAAATGATAGTATTGATCTTGATTTTCTGTATTCGGCTTCAAAGGATTATGTTACTTAACATTTTCTTGATCTCGAATGACCATCAGTATATTTACTCGAGATGCGTTTAGTGGTGTATACTCTTCCTTTTGTCAAGGCTCGTGTCATGGCAATGGGGGTCTAAGAGACAGTTACTCTTCCCTAATTTCTTTTGCTGCAAGAACGAGCTATTTATTATAGGAGCATTTTTGCATTTGCTAGAAGTTTGCTCAAATTATTTCCTGTGAGCATTGATGGCTTCATTTGATGATATTTGTGCCTCCACACGATGAATTAGATCAACATATAATGAACTGTATCTCACATAAGTGCTAAATAAAATCGACCAAGACGAAGGCCTCCAAGAAAAACTCCTCTCAGCAACTCAGGATCCACTCTTGGAATTTGCCGAGCCTCAATGAAAAATTATTAAAAATACTCCTAAAGTGACTCTCTTTCATTTTGGTGAATCCCCGAGAGGTGAGAAGAATCCTTAGCAATTATTCGATTGACGACGAATTGTTTGACGAACACTTTAGCCAATTTGACTAATATGGGTATAGTTCTGGCTGGAAGTGAATAAAAACACATTCGAGCTTATCCTTTAAGGGTGGCAGGAAAAATTTGGTTGAGAAGCACGTCTGAGGCTCGTTGGATATGCATGATGGTTTTATAGTGATCGATGTGTTCATAAGGGTGTTGGACGTCCCATCGTAAGAATCTATGTCGGGTAATTCGAAGCTTATCGAAATGGGATGTTGAAAGAATGGCTTCAGTCAGGGATGATGACTCTTAAAAGTCTCATTAATGAAGAGATGTTCTTCCACCTCTCATTTGGAATTCTTCTCGAACTAGTCGTCATAATTCGTGACATAAAGCGTTGTGTGGGAGATCAACAACATGAGGTTCGGCCAAATCTTTGACGACAACTGGAGGAATGCGAGATTATCGACCTATGAGCGAATGATGTGTAGAGCTTGCTGTGTCAGCAAGTTTGTTGGCTTGATGTGATGGGGGATGCATCCTTGACTAAGGAAGAGGAATATTTGCATGAAGATGTTCAGGTGAAACACCTTTGACCAGTGGTAGATCTCGAGGGAGAAGAACTTCCTCTTATTATGCTAGTGTCGGTTGCCGAGTCTTTTGCAAAAGTTGAAGGATCTCATTTTGAGATTTTTTTATCTTTTGGATACGATTTTCTAGGGAAGGTCTTGAAGTTCCTTCTCAAGTAGGGTTTCACCCACCAGGATAAAAAAAGGCAGATGTTTGGCATCCTTGATTCATAGACTAATTCCTGAATTGATGTGTGTTAGAGCGGGAGGCTCCCAAGTTGCGATTGCTATGCCTGTTGGCCATTAAAGCAGTGCTTAGGATTGTGGAATTGAGTTTCCCACAAACAGTGCCAAATTGATGACGATTAGATTACTACAGTTAACCGTCAGGTTAAAATCTAGTGACGAATGGGGATCGAACAAAAACCCGATGTCAGTTGATCGTCGGGCAGAAGTCCGACGTCAATTGGTGATCGGGCTAAATTCTGGCTTCAATCAGTGATCGGGCAAAAGTTAGGCGTCAGACGATGGCCGGGCAGAAGTTCGGCGTCAGTCGGTGGCCGGGCGAAATTCCGGCATCAATCAGAGGCCGGGCTGAAGTCCGGCGTTAGTCGGTGACCGGGCGGAAGTCCGGCATAAGCCAATGGCCGAGCAGAAGTCCGGTGTCAGTTGGTGTCTGGGCAGAAGTTCAGCGTCAGTCTAGCGACGGTCGGTGGTCTTACAGCGGTCGAGGAGGAGTCTGGTGGCAAGAGAACTCTAGTTTCTATCTCTTCCTTGATGTGGTTCCTTTTCATAAGGAATGATGGGTCTATTTATAGTTTTTTAGAGTGACATGACCAGTAAATAGGAGGGAGATCAAGGATATGTTGGGAGTTGTTTGAATGGACGGTCGATATTGATCCCCTTGATTACGGACTGTTTACTGGTCATTTGAATTTTTTAATGATATCAGAATTTGGCGATCTTGGGCTCGTTGAATTCGTATCTTCAAGACGCTCGATTAGATTATAAGCATATCTTGTTTGGAAACCATTTGGTCATCCAATTTATGGTTTGAACTTTCCAAAGGCACTTTGAGTCTTCGATTTGGAGCCATGTGGGCTCGGATTTAGTCGAATGTGGACGTTTAGTTCAACTGTAAGTTTTGTTGAAATCAGAGTTCGAATGTAATTTCGGAAGCTTTTAGCTTAATTTTGCCTCGAGATCCGTGCCCGATCAAGATAATTTTTTTGATGATATATCAACTTTGATTGTAAGGTATCTCTATGGTAGCCGTCCCAGTTGTTAGCATTATGGTATCAAATATTTACTCAAAATTAATTCATAATCATTCAATTCATTAAAAATCTTTCAATTAGAATTCGCGTTGAATCAAATTTGATTACAAATTAGCCCAATTCAAGCTAAATATGACTCATTATATTTAATATGAGTTTTAATACATGTTCGATTTTTGAATCTATAGTGAAACGAGAATAAGATTTTAAATTAGATAGATAAACAAAAGGGTAAAACGTCTCAATCCTTTGAACAAAATCACATGCATCCCCTCACATCCCCTCTGCTGCTGAATTCAGAGTTGTCATATCTTTTGCTTCAGTTTCACAAAATATTGATTTAATCTATCGATAAAAATGCAAATTAAATAATCGATGCATTGAAAAATCAAGACTTATGATTGGAATGCATCACATGTTTGTGGAGACAAGCTTTTATTTGATGGGGAGTTTGCGTAATGGAAAAGGATCTCAACTAAGCTTTTGATGAATTGATCTGACTGAGTGCGTGAAACAGTTTATAAAATTCATGAAATATGCGACGAGCTTTGTTGAAAAATGTTACTAAATGAAATGATGGGAGCAAAGTTTTCAATTTGCATGTGGAGAGATGCTTCTTTCCATCAATCAACAATATATATATATATATATATATATCTAAGAACACTGAATTGTGCAGTTGGGCACTTTATTTATTTTAATTTTTATAAACTTGAAGCTTCAACGAAGCTCTTTACCGAATATCAAGGTACTTTGAACATGATCTATTCAATGTCACATAAGATTGAAGCACATCATTTTACTTTTAAATACTAAAAATACAAGAACATCAACCTTTTATCCCATTTCGTGGGGTCGGCTACATGAATACTTTTTCTTCATTATGTCATATTAAGAGTTTAAATCTAATTAAAAAGGTCATTTCTAATACTTTCTAACCAAGAATTTTTGGATCTACCTCTACCCTTCTCTAAGGCTACTCTCTCTAATCTTATTTGCACTTCATTTGTTTTTCATGTGGCCCAAGCTTAAAACTTACTATTTCTTATGGAAAAAAAAATTTGGAAACTTACAAAACACCTAAACTATGTTAATTTTCCAATCATAAAAATATTAAAATAAAATTTCTGTGGACGAAATTAATCTTATCTGTCAAAAAGGAATAAAAACCAACTCCAACTCGCAATCAATCAATTATAATAAGTTCAGTACATCAATACAGAATCTTCAATGATCTTACTTATTTGTTTGTTTATTTTCAAATTATTAAGGTTGAAAAACAAATGGATGGCATGTGGCTTCCATGAGCTCTGATTTTGCACATGATGGATGAAGCACTTATAAAGCTGCCATGAGAGAATCACTTTAAGAAAAAGGCAAAGGAAAATCAAACATTAGTTAGGAGAAAAATAAAAAGATAAAAAAGTGAATAAATGTGGCTACAAGATTAGACCCTTTTTTTGACAAGTTAACAACATTATAGAAAATCAGAGAGCCATGTGCAAATTAAGTTGCACATTATGGTGGTAGTTTATTGGAACATGCTTGGGATAATTAGGTTGAGTTAGTTGGTCATATATATATATATAGATATATATGTAGAAGGGTAACACCCCACCCTACCCCACCCTACCCAATCCTCCCATGTGATACCTTCAACTTTATGGACGTCATTCTAAATCCAATCATTCTTAATAATCTACCACATCTATCCATACATTGTCACATCACTATCGTATTAAGGAATAGGGTGGTACCATACATATATTCTTCAATATATATATATATATATATATATATATATATATATATATATATATATATATAGAGAGAGAGAGAGAGAGAGAGAGAGAGAGAGAGAGAGAGAGAGAGTACAGCAAAATCATGTGATATTGGCAGATCAAAACAGTCGGAAATTATGGTGGTATTACCGACAGAATAACCGCATGTTTTTTCCGGCGATTATTCTGCTGGAAATTCCGCCGATATCCTCTGGACCTATTGTATTTTCCGTCGAATTCCCCTGTAGATTTTAGTGAATGTTTACGGCATAAATTTCCACTGGAAAAGACCCTATTTCGCCCCAACTCGTCCCTCTTTCTCATTTTCATGCATTTTTACCAAAACTCGAAGCCGACGGTTGCTCCACCCCCAATCGTTGATCCAGGCCATTTTTGGCTCGTTTCTCTCCATTTCTTCAAGATTTTTGAGGTAAAACTCGTCCTCTTCACTCCATTTCTTTTTTGTGCAATTTGAATAGTTAGAAAATTTTTTAAACCTATTTTAGAGAGTTTTTTTCACTCAATATTGTATAAATTCATAGATTTAGTTTAGGGTTTAAGGCTTCATGTATAAAGAACTTTATGTTCATTTATTTTGATACACCACCAAATTTCTTAGGTTTAGGTTTAGGATTTGTTTAAGAAATTTTTGAATAGACATTAAAGGATCGATTTTGATGCTCATGAGTTTGTGCCTTTAAGGCATTTAGTTTGGTTGTAGTTTACTGAAATCATTATTCAAATAGTGAGTTATAGTAAGAGAGCGAGCATTCAAGAAAGAGAAAGAAAGAGAGTGCGTGAGCATGTGAAATAGAGATAAAGGAAGATAGAGTGAGAGAGATTACAATAGATTTAGAAGAGAGAGACATAAAGAAAGAGGAGATGGGAGAGTTCAAGAAAATGTAAGAGAGAGAGAGCAAGAGTGAGATAGAGAAATAATAGAGAGAAAGAGAGAGAGAGAGATACATGGATGGAGGGAGAGATAAGATGAAGAGAAAAAGAAAGTGATAAGGAGGGAGAGAGTTGCGATAGTGCAATAGAGGGGGGAGATATAAGAGGAAGTGCGAGAGAGCTAAATAGATAGAGAGACATTGAGAGATGCAGTTTTATTATGATAAATTGATTTTTTTATAGTTTATATCTTTAGAGTTGCATAACAAAACTCATTCACCTTTATACATTTGCTTTATTTTAGGATTATTAATTCAACATCCATATGACTATCCAAGAATAGAGATATTAGATGTATAACAGATTGTTACAATGATGAAAATCATTGACAAATGAATTTATTAAGGGAGTTGATAATTTCATTCATGTCGCATGTCAACTTCCTTCATTTAAGTCGGACAGAATGTTTAGATGTACATGCTCGAAGCACAAAAATTAAGCTTTTCTTAAGCCCGAGGATGTTAAAGTTGATTCATATTATAGGGGATTTATTCTAGAATATTGATTTTAGACCTCACATGATGAGTATGAGCCACATAGAGATACTCATGCCAGTTTATCCATAACTTCTGAAATAATGTATGAAGATGAAATTAATAGACCGTATGAAGAACTTATTTTTGATGCAGCAGGTTTAAATTTAAGAGCACACATGGAAGAGCCACCAAACTCATAAATAATTTTTTTTTTTGAATTACTATATGCTACTCAAAGATTAATTTGGGATGATTGTACAACTCGTTTAGAATTAGTTGTTGACATTAGGATGCTTAATATCAAAACTGAATATAATATCCCATGGGAGTGCTTCAATGACTTCGTTTGTCTTCTAAAGGAAATAAATCTAGTTGACAATTTAATCCACACAAATTTATATCAAACAAATAATTTAGTATTAAAGTTGGGTCTAACCACTATAAAAATTGATTATTGTATGAATGATTGTATGTTATATTATAAGGATGATGCAACTGAAGTTTACTGTCATACCTACAGTGCACCGAGGTTCAAACCTAACTTGGGGAAATAACTTCATAGAAAAAAGACATTCTATATTCTCAGTTATTTTATTTATCAATTATTCCAAGACTTCAATGACTCTACGCATCAATAAGTTCAGTAGGTCATATGAGATAACATAAGGAGAAGTTAGCTCATAGTGGTATTTTTTTGCATCCATCAGATGCTGAAGCATAAAAATACTTTGATCAGACACATACTTCATTTGCTGCCAAGCCACGTAACATATGATTGAGATTATATGATAATGGTTTCACTCCATACAGTCAAGTAGCTTCACCTTACTATTGTTGGCCAATTATATTAACACAGTATAAACTATACTAGATATGTGCATGACTATCTCATATATATTTTTAACACTTAGAATACTAGGACCACATAATCCAAAAGTAAAAATTGATATTTTTTGCAACCATTAATTGATGACCTCAAGTTATTATGGGAATGTGTCCTCACATATGACATCTTGACTAAACATAATTTTATTCTTGAAGCTGCATTGCTATGGACCATTAGTGATTTTCCATCTTACGGTATATTATCGGGTTAGAGTGTAGCAGGAAAGTTAACTTGCCCTTACTGCATAGAGAATACCAAATATTTCACCCTAAAATATGGATGAAAAAATATTTGATTTGACTGTCACCATATGTTCTTACCTTTTGATCATCCCTTTAGAAGAAATAATGATGCATTCCTTAGAAATAGGTTGAGAGTTCACCTCCTCCACCCAAATTAAGTGGTTCTAACATACTACCAAGACTTTCTAGCATTTTAGTAATTACTGATTTCCCAACACTATCAGAGTGTAAAGTTCCTTGATGTGGCGTTCGACATAATTGGATTAAAAAAATATTGTTTGGATATTACCATATTGGAGTATAAATTTGATAAGGCATAATCTAGATGTTATGCACATTGAGAAGAATATACTCGATAATATTTTTAATATAATTATGGATGTTAAAGGCAAGACTAAAGATAATATAAAGGCTAAAATGGACATTAAAGAGTACTGCAGGAGAAAAAATTCAAGAGCTAGTAATTAGTAATATTGGAAGAATATTTAAGCCCAAAGCACAATTCTCATTCACATTAGAACAAAGAAGAGAAATATGTTATTAGTTTCAAAGTTTAAAAATGTTTTATGTCTATGGATCAAACTTGATCCAATGTATGGACCTTAAATCTACGAGATTATTTGGACTAAAAAGTCATGACTGTTGCATTATTATGGAGGTGCTCCTTCCAATTATATTGAGTTTGTTACCATATTACATAGCAAATATGTTGAGAAAGCTTAACCTTTTCTTCAAAGACTTATGTTCATCTAAACTAAGCGAAGATGTTTTACGGAGGAGTGAGAAAAATATATCAATCATCCTATATAAGCTAGAAAAAATATTTCTCCCTAAATTCTTTGATTATATGGAGCATCCTCCAATCCATCTACTCTATGAGGCTAGAGTTAGAGAATCAATGCAATATCATTGGATGTATCCCTTTGAGAGGTAATACATTTGTTTAATACACTATGCCTTTAACATTTCTAATCCTATCACATTATTCTCATGTTTAAACAAATATTTGAATAAGTTAAAAAAATATGTGAAGAATAAATACTCAAGAATGATCTATATGTGAAGCATATTTGGCTCAAGAAACTATCCACTTTTTCTCTAACTACTTCGAGCTCCATGTGAGTAGTATAAGAAAAAAATTGGCCAAAACATGAACTTTGATATCGACGAACAATCGCAATCTTCACTGTCAGTCTTTAAAAGGAATGGAAAGGCCAGTGGAAAATGTAATTTTCAAGTGTATAGATGTATTTACCTTTGGTGATTGATTTCAAATCCTAGGGAGATCTTGATGGCTTCAAACTTCTTGAGTTTGAACCTTGTGCTTTAATTAACCTATGGCTTAAATTTCAAGTAATTTAGAGTTCATTTGGTCTTTCAATTAGTGAACATGAATTTACATTGAATAACTAATATAGAATTTTCAAAAAATCTTTCAAAATTAAATATAAATTAGAAAAATATAAAGTAAAATCTAGACATTAAAAAATTAATATATTTTTCAATGAAAAATAATGCCTCATAAAAAAATTTAAAAATAAAAATAAACTTAGAATTAAAGAAAATTTAATAAATAAATAAATAAAATAGTTAAAAAAAATAAATTTCTAAATTGTAATGATTTCAAGGGGTTTGAAATTGATTTGGATTAAAAATCAAAATAGCCTAATTACTTGAATTATTTTTTTTTTCATTTTTTTGTTTTTGTTTTTTTTCCTAATTACTTGAATTTTTATTTCAAATAAATGGGATGATTTTATAAAAATCATAAATAAATAAAAAGTTTTATAAAAAATACATACTAAATTACATTCAACTCTATATTAAATTTAGAATTTATTAAAAACTAGAAGCCACTTAAATCTTAAGTAAAAATAAAAGTTAAAGTGTGGTCAACTTAATTGATAAAGGATATTAAATAATAATAATAATTCATTTTAAATCCTAAAAATTCAAAAATAAATCAGCTAAATAAATCAAGATTAGAGAAAACATAGTAAAAATAAAATTGATTTAAAATTCATAAACTTAAAATATAACTTAAATTAAATAAATAAAATAGAATACAATAATTTAAATAAAGAAGATAAATAAACCAAAATATTTTATGTAATTAATTTGATCCCTTAGAAGGAATCAAATGCATTAAAATTATGATCCTAGGATCTTTCAATTATGAACTTTAAGTTCTTAAAGTGATCAATTGACAAGATTATTTAAAACCTAAATTATTAAAACACTTAAATAAAATGAAAAACTATATGCATTGGATTTGATCCCTTATGGGAGATCAAATGTATTATAAATATGAGTATAGAACTTGCTAATCAATGACTCCTTGCACTTGGGAGTTGTTGAGCGTTATGGTCTTTAAAACTAAAATAAATAATTAAACACCTAAAATATATTCTTTAAAATAAATCTTAAATTGAAAAATACTAAATTTAAATTGAAATAAATCTCGTTTGAACTTAAAAAAATAAAAAATAAAGTATTAGATAACATTAAATAATAATAAACCTAGGACCCATATAAACCACATAGCTTGTTGCACATACTTTAGATGATTTAATAGGGTTACTGACTCTTGCTAGTTTAGGCTAGGCTGATGATGTGATTTGTTATGATGTAGATGCCTTGCTTAGAGTGTATCTTATGCTTGTTTACTTACTTTCCTACACTCTAGATGTCATGATTATATTTTTTGTTGTTGCACCTTAGACACTTTTAAGTTGCATTATATGCATTAGGTTCTATACACCTACATTATACTTTTATATTCGGTATATACATTACTCTTTTATTTTCCTGCATAAAGTAAAATGTACCTAGGAGTTGATGTAAATATAAATGAGCAAATATAAATATAAAGCTCTAGATTCTTATATAATTCTAGATCGATTTGTACAGTGTCAAGGGTTATAAAGATTAAAAGATTAAAGATTATTGCTTTTATATATATATATATATATATATATATATATATATATATATATATATATATATATATATATATATATATATATATATATATATATATATATATATATATATATGTAAGTTCTAAAAGGAAATGATTCTTCTTCCTTTGAAGATCATTATCTTTTAGAATTTTAAAGAAGATCTTGGAGCCTGATAATAAAGACTAAAGTAAGCAATCATATTTAAATATATATTATATATGAGTAGAAATCCAAGCCTATTGTGGTGGAGCTTGGCCACTTTTACTTTTTAGTAGACCCTGATTATACTCTGCATTAAAAATAAATGAATAAAAGTTATATTTATATACTATTCTTTCATATAATGCTTCATACTACATGCATTGCATTCATATGGGTGGTACTAATTATATTAGAAGGTAGCCTTTTCATAGGTTTCTTTTGATGTGCATGTTTCAGAATTTATAAGAATATGTATGCTAATTCTAGAATGATACGATAGTGTCATTAAATACACAAACACCTTTACCCTGGCATGCATGCATACATGCATTTTGATTTTTTGTAATGTACACTAGCCTAGTACACAAGCGAACAGTAAAGAATGAGGAGCATAAGAGTCAGGGTTGTAGTAGTTTTCCTATGGGTTAGGGCCATTATGCTGTTAGATTTTTTTTAAAAATTCAGACTTAGAAAATTTTAGAAGTTTAGAGTTAACTAAAAGTAAAATTTAGAGTTCATGATATCTTTGAGAAAGGTTGCAATAGATAGGTGTGTTTGCATATTAAAGAGTCCTAATTAAATTCTAAACTAAAAATCCTTGATTCCTTAGATATAAAGTTATCCTATTTTGCATTCATAAGGTGATTGATTACTTTTAGGATGTTAGCTGATAGCCCACTCCAGGCAGATGTAAGTCTAAATTGTATACACATTTATCTAAATCTACTCTCTAGGAGGGTTATTCTAATCTTAAATGAATTCTAAATATCAAGCTGAAACTAAATCAATCTTTAGAATTTTTGAACTCAAATCTTTGATCTAACCTTTGTAAATTTGAAAAGTCTAGTCCCCACTTAAATTAAGAGCATTCTCAATACTTGTATTGAGATGTAATTAATTATAGAGGCTTGCCTCTATTGGAAGTCTTGAACCTAGTAAAAATTAAACCTATCTTAGTTCCTTTCTAAGGTAGGGGAATAATTCTATGAACATAGACTAGCTTTATACATTAATTTATACATTCATAGTCAAAATTATATGTGAATGTTCATTTTATCCTTCGAGATGAGTTGAATATTTCTTATGATGAGTTTAGATTTAAAAGTAAATGGTTTTTCTTTTCAAATCAATAGTCGAGCATTAGTTTATCTTTCAAGACAATAGATGTTATGCTATGTGAATTTGTCTAAAGAAACATTAAAGCGAATTATGTGGCACATTCAACATTTTATTTGTTCATAGTAACATTCTTCAATGGATTTCTATTATTGGAGAACTTTAATACAATAATCTCCACATTTGATGATGAAATTTTACTTTGAGCCTTATGTAGTAAATGGGATCCTCCGAATATTTAGATCAAAATAAAATCTCTTCCTCAACAATAAATCACTTCAATATCGGCCCTCATTTTTTATTTTATTGCTAACATAATCTTTTAGGACTAAGAAGAATCTATAAATGATAAACCCTATCAGTGCTTAATAATATATTACTAACAATGATGAAAAATTAGAAGTTACCTTTCAAATTGGTGCATCAATCGGTATTGAATATGACCAATTAATTTGACTTCTTTTAAATGTTTAAATATATGAATCAAAATCACAAACAATAACAGGAAGACTAATTTTTTCATCTAATATAGTCAATATAGTATTATAACGTAATATCTCTAATTCATTTGGAATGATAACCGTGGCACAAATTAATTTTAAAAAATGTGATAACTCCACAAAAATGTACATAATCTAATTTGATGATGCACATGATCTAAGGGTAATTGATATAATTTTTTTATAAAACATGACAATTATGACTTTTAAAGCCCATGATTTATAGTTAGTTATGTTGACACATCTTGAAATAGTTGACGCATAGCCTTTAGGTATTTTAAAAACTTTCAAAACTTCACATAACATCACATTATTTTTCTTTGGAAAAAGTTGGTGGAAAAATGTAGCTACCATCCTCAAGAGTTTGTGGATGTAGTTTGCTCTTTATTCCAATTTTAATCAAATATTATCATGATTACAAGTTATCCTCTTCTCAAACTAGCATTACTAAATTTGCTAATGGAGAAATTTGTATATATGATAGAGTTTTAATTCAATTATTTCTTCTAGGCAATTTTCAAACTTCCTTTGAATTATAAAAATAATATTTTGTGTGGCAAAAAAAGAGATTAGTCAAAAGCATAATGATGATGACCTACATAAGAGATACTATAAAGATTTTATACCTTTTATATGAAAAAAGTAAAATAAATCTTGCTTTCATGCTCCACCTAAGAAAATATACCATTTGTTGAAAAATCAACAATAGCCCATATTAAAGTAGCACACATATTGAAAGTTTTCCTAGTTACAACATCATAATATTGAATTCCATGCTATAATTCACACAACCCCTGAATCCATGGTTGAAGATAAATATCAAGAACATTTCTAAGACTTATCTCCCTTGGTATAATAATATATAAAATGAAGAAATTTTTATTTCATTCTAATCCAATGAGGTATGTCATAGAAAACTAAAATTATTTGCCAAATACTATATGTATTACTCATAATATTAACTAATATAAAACCATCACTAGTTAAATTAAGATGAACGTTATGTTATTAGCAACAAAATTAGGATATTAATTGAGAGTCAAAGAATTTCAACATTTCTTCATCAGTGGATGTGATAATATGTCACATCCTATCCCAACATAACCCATATACCTTAATAGGTTATATCAGCTTAGGTGCAAAGCATATCATTTGCTAAGATCATTAATTTGGAGAGATTTTTTTATCATTTAATTCATAATAGAGATACTAAAAATCATCAATGTAAAGAATGAAAACATCATCTGGAACATATTCACATTCAAATACATTCATATCAAAATATTTTATATAATAATCATGACTATCAATTATCTTCAATAAAATATAATTAACCCATGATTTCAAAAGAATTCATCGATCTCATAAAAATAAAATACCTTTAACTGCAACTCTTTGGATCTACTCTGTAAGTGTCTTACCCTGCCTTAAAATTTGTAAACATATAGAATGAGCAGACTCCTTAGTAGGTACAAAGAACCTACAATTGTACTCAATGCAAGGAATATAGAATAATATTCATGTCATCATCAATTGAATTATGAAACTAGCCATGTGCTGAGCCAAAATCTTTCTATATTTACTCTTATACATGTATTATATATAGTGTAATCATGATCAAGATTATCATGTTGAAATTATATATTCATGTGTTCTTATGGTCATCTTGTATCTTTATGCATGTTAATATGTCTTTTCATATGTATCATATATATGTAGATATCATATGTTATAATTGAGATGATCTGAAGCATCATGATGTTCATGTACATTGGTACTATGTATCATGTTATGCCATGAGTATCATCATGTATGCTAGTATTTTTTATCATATGAAATTATCATGTATATAATAATTATATACAGGATAAAGCTATTAAAATAATTATGTATCATCATAGAGTATATTTATATGCATTATATCATATCATATCATTTGAAACATTATATCTAAGAATCACCACATCATATACATATATATCAGTAAAAAGAGACAGATGGCATCATGAGTAAGAGTTTTCACCCCAATCATAATCATATCAAGTCCTCTTATGTCTCCCATCATATCTTGTGAACATTTAAGGAAAACCTATTGGTCCACCTTCTGCGCAAGGTATTATATCATATCTCTATCAACTTGAATCATATAGTAGTCGGCCTTTCTTGCATACACACATTTCACAACATATGCATAAGAAAGGCCTATATATTTTTTTGCTATTCTAATAAATAATTTGTAATAAGTATGTGTGCTAAATAATTGAACCACTTAAGTTATATATGTCATAATGGATAGACTATATCAAGTGTGCATGTCCATTGTTCTATCCTGATCAGATACATTAATCATTTATCATTTTCTTAATGTATACATTTCTAATTCAAATTAGAGAATATGTCGCAAAATGAAAAAATATCTAGTGAAATTTCAATATGATATAGAAATTATGTAGCATGGGTAGATCTATAACATATTAAAAGTTATACGGTCAAAGTTTATTAAAAATCTAGATATAACATCTTTTGTAGATTTTGATTAATTTAAATATTATAAATCCTGTAGAAATTGAAATTAAAAAAACAAGAGTTGTGTAATGGTTTCCTATTAGGAGATGAATAATTTACCTAATTAATCCAATAGATGAAATTGGCTCCATGAACTCAAACCTCTCTTTATCTCTCTTCCTTCTCCTCTCTTCTTCCCTTAAGTCCATTTCTTCTTCTCTCAACAAACTACGGAAATGGGAATGGATTTGGAGCATTGGATTTGAATATTTATATAAGTATACTAAAATTAGCTAGCACTGTAGTGTCATCCTTCCCTGGCTACAACGCACCGAGTGGAAATTTTAAGAAATCTAAAATAGAGAGCTTAGCGCCACTATGCCACTTATAGCATCGCATTTCCACTTCTTGGTATCCCAACACCGCAACACCCAAACTATAGTTTTACTGAATTAATAAACAGATAAGTACCATTGCAACACCTCAAAAGGGCAATTTTCAACTTGACACATTTCATCCCAAATTCAAGTTATAACTCATTTTCAATCCAATTAAATATAAAAATCTTACGAGATTCAATTCAATCATTATGTGTTCTAATCACAATAAAAAAAGTCATTACATAATAAGCATCTCTATTTCTGTGTTTAGCATGCCAAATCATCTCTTCACCTATATATATATAATTTTGAATCATCTCTGAAATATAAAATTTAATGGAAAATATCAAACAATTTAAGCTAACTTTATTTGATTTTTTCCCCAACAATTTTCTTCATAGTACTTGACGATAGCGACCCTCCATAAATGCAACATATGTCTTGATTAGATCTTTTTTTTTTCAAAATAGCATACAATAATTAAAATTCTCATCTATTTTTATATATTCAAGATCAAATGCTTCATTACCTTTTATTTTTTACTTTGTATGTGTTCTTAGGAAATAATGCCCTTTTGGGGAAAGCATTAATCAGTAACTCCAGTAATAGATCAGAAGATCATGTAGAGCACTTCAAATGAAATAGGTATAATATATAAGCTAGCTTTGAGAATGAATTATATTCTGTGAAACTCTGCTTCCATATCCTACATTAAATTAGCAAATTTTACATCATCATAATTTAGTTGATCTATAGTAAGCACATTATGTTCATCCACTAAATTTATGGGCCGTTATTTGAAGCAATTAAATGTGTCCCTTAATAATCCTTCGATATCATATGTGCTTACATTCTCAATATGAAATGGTGTATCCTCTTAATTACACGTGACAATAAATGTTTCAGTCATTACACCGTCATATGTAATACAATGTTCCTCCCTATGTCAATTCCATATAGCATATCCAACCAAAAATATTCTTTGGAGATTAAGTGATCCTTGATATATTTCAGATAATGAAATTATCCATTAATGTGTGATTTACATGGATATACTATTTTTCTAATGACTTATGGCTCAAACTTGCAAACTCCGAAAGAAGTATCGAACCGACCATTTACTTAATCATGACTCCATTTAGATTTTTTAATCAAATTCCTATCCATTTTAAATAAAAATGAAGTTTCAAATTACTGTTAAGAATAATTATTTGTTGATATAGCTCATTAATTAATTGTTTACATAACATATAAATGAGGTTTTAGAAAATTACAGACTGATCAATAAAGTAGCATCCAAATGTAGAAGGTTCACTAGTCTTGGAATGATACATCACATGATTGTCATCTACATTAATAAATTTTGATCCTAAAATACTTTAAAATAGATTTTTATAATACCAACATAATATTTATTTTAGGAATTCTTAACAAAAGGCAATTTCTTATGTAACATTGAAATCATTCATATTTATAAATATATCATTCAAATATTTTCTTTTATAATAAAATCGCTCAAATTTGAAAGATGACAATCAAACTAATTAACAACTTAAATTCTTAATAAATTAGTTTTAATGTAGACTAATACGCAAATTGCCTATAGTACGTGCATTTTAAAATTTGAATATTAGTTTTGTAAATAAAAATATTTTCAATGGTATACATATAAATCTAAAAAAAAAAGTTCCTTTAAGTTTTCTCCAAACTTCATAGGTATACTAAGCATATTTTTTTATTAATTAAATCTACTTTAAATTCTACTTTTGCAAAGACTTCACTGATTTTTTAAGTTGATGATTGATATAGTATATATTAAAGTAAACCATAAATTCTTTAAAAAATAAAAATAAAAACATTCTCTCTCTCTCTCTCTCTCTATATATATATATAAGTACAATATCGCAATTATTGATGTTAATATATATAATCTAAAAACAACTTTATAATCATACTTGTTTACTTTTAAATATTCAAAAAATAATCAAACTTTAAGAACAAATAGACAAATTATAATATTGTCATTAATGTTCATGACTAAAATTATTATTTAATTTGTTATTTTAAAATAAATTCATTTTAATCTTCTAAATTATAATTAATGAATCGTTAATCTCACTATCTATTCTACTCCATAAAGACTTCCTTTTACATTTTTTATGCATTATCAAATCATCTTAAAATTCCATCAATTATTGTGCTATTTTTCTTGCTTATATATATAAGATTTGTGAGAAGATAATGCCAGGTAAATATAATGAAATTAATCTATTTACATATTTGATCAACAATCATTGAAATCGAATAAGCCAAAATATGGAATACAAACAAACATGCTAGCAACATGTTCAGTATAATAGAGATGTCAAATGAAAACGACCATCTTTTTTTTTTTTTTTCTTCCTTCAACGACTTCAGATTTAATATTTAAATTACATGTTGAGGACATTCTGTTCGAACATAAATCAAGTGATTGCTTCTCAAACTTATTTATTTTATACCAAATAACAGCATATACACATGGATAATATATATATGACCTAAATTTTATCACCTAATCAGCGGTCAACACAATGGCAGAAAGAGTGAACTCGTGGGAGAAGAAGATGGGAGACGGATGTGGTGACTCAGGACGGTGGTGGTGGCTGGCTCCTCGTTGGTGGCCAACATAGAAGCAGGTGAGAGCGATCAAGCTCGTGGGAGCAGATGATGACAGGGGTTGGCTGTGGGAGTCACGAGCAGGCTAGGGCATGGGTGAATGACTGTAGGAATCTAGGAAAAGGGTTCAACTAGGGTTGGTTGGATGAATATATGGATATCAAAATTGGTTATAATCAGTTTTAGACCGTAATAATCAGCATCAGTAATCTTAAACTTATGAAACAAGTAGTGATGTGAAGCAAAAATATTATAAAAAAATAGTTCATTGGATCTGATCCATTGCATAAAATTCTATCCGTTAGCATGGCAAGCCTAGATTCGGCCTATCAAAATAATAATTTGATCATGCATGCATGTTGTCGGGTTAGAAAAAAAAAAAAAAATGGGACCATTCAATATATAAATATAAATATATATTACCAATAAAGACTTTGAATATTTTTAAATACATAAATCATGTTGGAGATCATGAAGAAGGGAGAGTATGGGAACATCTGTGTATGGAGAAATTTAAAATAGTAATAATCACATATTTCTAGGTTGTACACTGACTAAATTTAGAAAAAAAAAATTGAACAACATTGGCTTAGAGAATATTAGTGATGATCAACTATTGCAAATATATAAACAAAAGAGATAAATGAATCATAAAAAGTTAAAACCATAAAATAACAAGATAATAAATAAAATAGCAAAATATACAATCACTATGTTGTCCACATGGAAATGAAAATTAAGGCTTCAATTCAGTTGTGACATATTTTCTGCTGTTTTCTAAGATAATTTTTTAGTTAAAAAATTTCAAATTCAAAAATTTTTTATATTAAAAGCTGCTTTATAAAGCAGTAAGAAAGTTATCCCAAATGAAATATAAGTTTTCAAATTATAACTTAAATTTTTTTTAAAAAAGATGAATAAAAAAGATAGATATTAATATACTCAACCGTGCGCTATTCTTTTTTCACAATCCTACCCTAATTTTCCATACCATACAAGTAGTTATTACTTTTGCTAATTTGCACTATTATTTAAAAATAAAACCAGGGAACAAAGATAAGGTACATATTATTAATTGAAACAAACTCTATGAATAATACTGGCAGCATATTAAATGTCTTTGTTATTAGATTTGAGGACAATCATAGTGAGCAGACAACGATTAAATTCTTGCTACATTAATGAAAATTTTATAACATTTAAGAGCACAAAAGTAGGTAAACTACATTAGTACTATAATTTATAAATGGAAAAAAAATCATATTCTCAATTTTTTTTCTTTATGCTTATAAATTATATTTCTTACTGGCGGGGTGAGAATACTTCTCTTAAAATACTAATAAGAAAATTTTCTGCTACGTACATGAAAATCCTCAAACTTAACTTAATAATTATTATTTTAATAGTTATCTGATTTTTACCAATTTAATTAACAAAAAAAAAAAAAAAAAGGCATGATGGGGATATGATATAGTATTTAAATGGAGTTTGTGGATATATGAGTGGTTGTTTTAGAGAACATCACATCTTCTGATAGCTAACGAAAGAGCTGTCTTTGCTGATTAAAAAACATTAAAATGTACTTAATTTACTGTATCTCTTGTATTTTCTCATTCAAATGTCTGCCTTTGGGTGACATCCCTTAACCAATAACTGTCATCGCTTTTATATGTCCTGATTGATTTATTAATTAAAAAAATAAAAGAAGGGACCCTGCAGGATCCAATTCCATCAGATCTGTTTAAGAAAATTTCATTAGATTTAAAAAATAATTTTAGTTAAATCAAATTAATTTTAATTCAAATGAATTTTTACATATTTTGTATGTCGATAATGGTTTGAAAAAAATGCAAAAAATTTTGAAGACTAAAGACATAATTCTATTAGTGAAGATGGAAAGTTGTTAATTCCTGATGAGGTTCATAATATTTTTACTTAAAAGGCTGAAAGAAATAAAATGGACCCTTTTCCTTCCCAAGTTAAAATGGAAGAGGACTTCTATGCTTTGTACTTAAGATTCTTTTGCAGGATACAAAGTCATATACATACATGGAGACAAATAGCATGATTTCTCCATGGGAATCATGCAATGACTGTTCATACTCTTATGAAATGGTTGATAGTAATTTTGAGCAGGACCACTTCTTCTTCTTCTTCTTGAGAAGCTTATATCACCATAAATGGCAGTTGGTAATATTTTTATCAATAATAAGGCCAATTTTTGAGAAAGAAGCGGTAAAAAGCCCCCCAAACGAAGCCGAAGGCCTATTTTCATCCGGACTAAAATGATTTTAACAAAATAATTTTTTATTTTGGGAACATTTAGGCTGCAGATTAAGGCAAAACTCATACATACATCACATACATAAGACTTGAACCCAAGATCTTTTAGATGATAGTCAAATCTTTCAACCAACACACCAAAATAAGCTGCATAAATAATTATATTTCTAAAAAGCACATGATAATATGCTATTTGGCATATGAAGCCTCTCAAGTTGATTAGATATAACACAAATTATTAATCAAAACATTCTAATCTTTTTTTTTATAAGATAAATAACAATAATATATCTAAGAAAATAAAAGATAAAAATGATAAAACACGTGAGTTTTGATTCTCATTCATATAGTTAATTTTTTAGATTAAAAACAAGCCTAATCATTAATATATGAGGCTCTATTTCGACCATTTTTTAAATCACATTAATCGTGCACAAATGTCAAGGTAATCTGAAGAGGAGAACAAAAAATTCAGCTCAACATCATTATACTTTACACCGCATTCATTTTACTTAAACAAAAAAAAAAAAAAATTACATGCATTTACTCTCGATACTCCTTGCCATAACATAGTGAGTTATTAATTAGGGGGTGCTAAATTTATTAGAATAATATGTTGTTATATTTAAATTATTATTGTTGCGTCCTGGAACATTCGCGGCGGTGGAAATATATAAGTTTAGTGTACAAGTTTTGTATGATGATCCAGCACACAAATAAATAAAAGAGAGGGATGCAATAGTTATAAAAGATACCAAGATTTTATGGCGGGCAACAGAGGTCAGACAGGCAGCAGTTGAGGGACGATGGTGGTCGGAGGGACAGTAGTCGGCGGGCAACGGTGGTAAAAGTGGTGTGTTGATGGCTGCTAGTTGGAGGTCCGATGGCCGGTAGAGGTCGGGTGGTGATTTGCTGACGGGTAGTGGTCGACGGCCAGGTGGAGGTCCAACAGCGGTGGGCGCCCGAGCAAAGTTTTGGTGGGGGTCAGCGGACAGGAGGTAGTCCAGCGATTGTCCAAAGATGGTCGACGGCTGGGCAGTGGTCTGGCAGTGATCGACGTAAGTTTGCCGGCGTTGGTGCTTGGATAAAACTTTAGGATCCTTGAAGCCTTAGAGCTCTCTCCAATTTCCAGCCAAATGGTCCAAGCTTCCAAAGGGTCCAACATGAATATACCTTGAGATTCGTGTTGGATCAAGATAATTTTTGGTGACGTATCAATTATATTAATTTGTTAATGTTATCACATTTATTTAATGTTTATTAAAAGTTTATAATATTTATTATTATAATATATCATCATTGATTTTTTTTAATTTTTTTTTCATTACTCTTATTTCTTTTTTTTAGATAGATATATTTATATTAATATTAATTTATGTCAAATAAAAATATAGCTTCATGTAATTTTTATCTTGTAGAGTGCAACGAAGAAAATGATAATGTGAAAGCATTAAATCTTGAAGCCATTTTTTCCATAGCTTCGGTGCTCACCATTCTCATATCAAACTCCTGACAGCAATCACATGTATGGACAACCATAGACCCACCCATAATTATCATCCCACATGGTATTCTGTGATGGCAACATGACACTTCTGACCCCTCACTCTTTCATTATTTCTCATCTCTCTCGATCGATCGATTTCTTACCACAATAAAACGTCACCAAACTTTCCACCAATGGCTCAGTGAGTCATCTCTCTCTCATTCTTAATTGAAATCATGGTTTTTCTCATATGAACCTCTGCACTCCATCCTCATCTTCTTTCCGTAACCAAACCAATCAATGAACAGTAGAGTAGCCCTCTTACTTTGACTTGGTGCTTTCTACATGAAAGTTTATATTTTGGAGTCTTAATTTTCTTTTCTTTTTTATTCAGTACCTATTCCTCTGCTCTGTTCTCTTCTGATTGACTGGTTGGGCCTTATTTGTTTACTTGAAAAAACCTTCCTTTTTTCCGTAGAAATGGAGGCCTGAGCCAATTAGAACTAGGTTTCTGGCTCTGTCTATATCCAAGTTGTTATCTTAAGGCTATTGGGAATGATACCCATGTATGGAAAATATTTATTTCTCTACCTTTTTGAAGAATTGTTGAAGGCGAAAGTTTCTTGCAGTAATGCGCTTTACTCCAATATTAGCTGTAATATTAGTTGGAGTGAGTCGTAATTTTTGGTAATAGAGCGTATGTGATTTAATGCTTAAAGATTTAGAGACATTTTTCCTATTTTTTCCTGGTTGTTAATCGGGTTTACCGAAGTTCTTAGAAGCATCCTCAAACCCTTGATTTTGGCTTTGGGGATAAATCAGAAAACTTGGTAGGCATTTTAAGGCGCTGAGCGCCAAACTTTTTGCTGTGGTGAGTTGTTTGGCTGAGGAATTGAGCAAATGTCTGCAAAGGTTTTACACATATTTAGTGAAGAAAATTCTGAGTTGCAGAAGCAAATTGGATGCATGACTGGAATCTTTCAAATGTTTGATAGACACAATTTGCTTGGTGGAAGGAGGTTTAAAGGGGGAAATAATAAGAAAATACCTTCAGGTTTGTTTGTCTTCTTTTAATTTATAATACTTTTGATTTATCCCGTTTTGCAGTTTTTTTTATTGTTTTCAATGATGCTGTATGCAAATCTATCATGATATGATGATTAATCTGACTTTTTAGGTTCAATTTAAGGAGACAAATTTTCATTCTTAAGCTTATGATTTTGTTTTGAAGGACTGATTCCTGCTTTTTGTTTGATATGAGCACCTATTTTCATGGAAGTTTAATTTACAAATTCTCATTATTTATTGGATGCATGTTTTCTCAAAGCACACTAATACCTTATTGTGATATGGCTAATTTATTTATTTATTTTTGGGCATCACTTGTGCTTAGGGGCTAAGATTTAACTTAAATAGGATTTAGTATATCTAGATTGAGGTAATCTTGAGAGAATTTAAATATGAAAGTTGTTTGACTTACTATTAAATCTTGTTAAATATTGTAAACTATTTGGCTATTTTTTTACGGTATAAAATTTCTGTTAAATGTGTTAAATCCTACCAATAGTGGAACTTAAAATATACTGAATTTAATTAATAAAGGATTTGGAACGGGGTTTATCAAAATATTATGATTTAAATTCCCTAAAATTTTGTTTGGCAAGATTTAAGCCAAATCATGCCTAAAATAGTATATCAAACAGCGCTTGACTTGGCTCATTCTAGACTGCCTGACATACTATGCTGAGCTTGGCTCATTCTAGACTTCCTGACATACTTTGAATTTACTGATTTGTTTGAGATCAATCAGTGCTGTTATTCTATTGTCTTATAAAATCTTAATCTGGTTTTTGTTATGTCTTTTTCTTTTCAGGAAATTCCTTTGTAAATGTTAGCAATTGTGGAACAGATAATGCTACATGTTCTCCTCAATTAGTTCTGGTGAGATTTTCATTTGATAGAATGAATTTGTTTACCAGTGTATGTATTAAGGCCTATGAACAATTTTTTTGTTCATCCAGGAGAAAAATTTAAGTGAAAACCAAAGAATGTCAATGGAATCATCTGGAACATCCTTCTCATCCTCTTCTGGTTCATCGTTCTCATCTATTGAATGTAATAAATCAGCTCTTCAAGGACCAACATCCTTCAAGCAAGCTAATTTTTCGAATAAATCTGCAAATAATTCACCCAAGTCTGAAAGCAAAGAACCTCAAAGTCTTTCAGTGAAGTCTTCATACAAAGAGGAGTTCAAACAGCATGTACTGACCTACATTAATTCTCCAAGACCAATGCACCTATCAAATTCCATGGATGGATCTTATGTGATTAATGGCATAGATAGCAAGAAATCAAGATCACATTTGGATCAAAATGAATCATTTAGAGTTCTTATGAAGATCAAAGAAGCTCCATGGACCTTTGAAGCAAAAGAAGTCGCTTTAAATCGTCAGTTTTCTTATGATGGGAGAGAAATCTCAACCAATTTTCTTGATTCTTGTGAGAACGGAAAACGAACATCAAAACTTAGAGAATTCCCAAGACTTTCTTTGGACAGTAGGGAGAGTTCTATGAAGAGTTCTAACTCTATAATGAAGGATTTTGATCGGAGTAGGAGCAAGAAGGAAAATAACTTAACATATTCAAATGCTCAAAAAGAATCTGGAAGCAAGAAAAGTGTTTCTAGTGTTGTTGCCAAATTAATGGGATTGGAAGCCATACCTACATTATGTTCAAATCATGAAGAACAAGTTGATAGCATAAATAATTGCCCATTAAATACCTCAAATGATGTGAGAGCGAGTTTTGACTCACCGAGGAGCTCTCAAAAGAATCTAACTAAACACTCTGAAAAAAATCCAGTAGCAATTTCAAAACCTTCTTGTACTGCAAAGACTCAGATAGAACTTGCTCCTTGGAAAAAGCAGAAGAAGAAGATTCATGTTACCCAGAACACATTAAAGCAGCAGCCTGAGACTGTTTACAGTGAAATTGAGAAGAGATTGAAAGAACTTGAGTTTCATCATGCAAACAAGGATCTAAGGGCACTTAAGCAAATTTTGGATGCCATACAGGCTAAGGGGTCGTTGGAATCCAAGAAGAATGAACATCAACATTCACCAAAATTAGTTACAATTGGGGCTGATGAAAATCTTAGATCTCCAATTGCCCAAAAACTGCCGTTGCTAGCCTCAACAAAACGAATTAGTACTAGAAGAACTTTTGATAAACCTATTGTAATCATGAAACCTGCAAAATTGCTCAACAGATTTGATGTCTCTGCAACTTCTAGTGATCATTTAAATGGCTTTACAAGAATTCAAAGGCTAAGAACTAGTGAGGCTGTGGATAGAAAGAAGGAGCCTTTTAGTAGCAAATTGGCAAGAGATTGCAGTCCAAGAGCAAGCCCTAGAATTAATGGCAAGACCGAAGAAAATGGCCAGAAAAGTTGTCCAAGAACTGAGCTTGGTTCATCTAAGCCTCAGCAGTATTCAAGGGATAACAATGAAAAATCATCATATGCTGGGAGTCCCAGGTTACTGCAAAAAAGGCTTGAAGTTGAAAGGAGGATTCCCTCTTTGGTTTCTTCTTCTGATTCAAGCAAGCATCAAAACTTGCTTACAAGTAAGCAGCCATCAGAGTCAGTTTCTCCAAGAATAAAACTTGGAAGTCGACCCACTATAAGTCAGCTGGGAGATGAGATGTCTCAGAGATCAGATAGCAATATGAGCTCAGCGTCACAGCTGGATATGGAAGATACATCAGCAAAGAAAAACTTTGCTTCCCCAGAACAAGGAGGTAAAAAGGTATGTGTATTGCAATTTGGATTCTAATTTCTATTTTTTATCTCAAAACAATTTACCTTAGGGCCCATTTGGCTGCTTGAAGTTAGAAAACAGTTTTAGAAAATGTAGAAGTTTGTTAAATCCATCATTTGGTTGTATATAATAAGAAATGAACATTGGTTTTAATCAGTACAAATCTCTCAAAATCTTCTCATATGTAAGGATTTCTTTCACTCCCAAAATGAGTGAAGTGGAATCTTTATTTCTTAAAAAATGCTGTCCATTAAAAAAAAAGGTCCGTTATAGAAATTTGTAAAGTTAAAATCCATATAGACTCAGCAATTACTGTGGTAAGCAGTGTATTGTTTTATATGTCAAATCTTTCTGAAGACAATGTTCTATTTGCTATTGTGATTTCAATGCTGAAAAGAGCTTTGTTTTTTTATTGAACTCTTATCCCTATCAATAAATCTTGAAATATCTTACTTTGCTTGTGTTCTTAGAATCCTCCAGATGTACTGGATGAAGAAGCTTCCACCTTAGCTCTTGCAGCTGTGGGTGCTGAACAGCCTAGTCCAATCTCTATTCTAGATGCTACATATCTTCATGATGACCTTCCATTTGCAGCGGTGAAGAGAAGCACAAATGTATCTAAAGGTGTGGAAACAAGCCCTTTTCTTATGCTATTCTATTTAGTTTTCTTATAATAGTATAATTTATGTTCTGTTTAGACAATTTAATTGCAATCTTAACATGCCATTGAGAGAGTGGCCCTGGAGTTGTGCTTAAATTACCTATAGTGTATTCTCCAGGTGCAGGGTTTAAATGTTGGGCCCTGGAGTTGTGGTTAAATTACCTATAGTGTATTCTCCAGGTCCAGGGTTTAAATGTAGGGATGGGGTTGTTTACATAAACTTCTCTGTAGAGTCAATATTAGCAAGGGCTCCATGTCTGGAAATAGAAGAAACCTAATTCAATCATCAAGAGTGAAAAAAAAAAAACCAAAACAAAAAAGTAGACTAGTACACAAGACGCCCCCAAAACTTTATACAATTTTACCCAATTGATAGTTGCCATATTGTTGATACTACAAATTTTTCTATGATGTGACTGGAGTTTTAACATCTCTAATATCTCAAATCTACCTTAAAGACAGAACCCCTCTCTTTATAAAGAAAAAAATAGGATAGATGGGATAAATAACATGTCTAAAATGCCCTATATAAAATAACACGTAAGCATTAGAGACTTTTGGGGGCTCCAGCTCTCAAACCCCTAGGAAGGGGTTCCATTCTCCCCTTCCAACCATCAGGGATACTTTACCATGCAGATCAATCCATGACTAAGTCTGCATCACACATTCGCTTTAATTGGCAGAAAAAAGATTTCCATCATAACACTCCACGCATGAGTTAAGAGTCTTGTCTTATTTCTTTGTGCCAAATATGGTCTTCAATGACATTTTGAACCTTCTTGGCTCTTTTGTTACACTTAAATCTTTCTGAACTGGTGCTCTAGACTCAGGCAACTATTTCGGATATAATAAATTAGGTGTATGGTTGCTTCAGCCTCCTATGGTTTACATTATATTAACATTAGGATATAATGTTTAACAATTCTGACAACATAACTGTTATGCTACTGCGATTTCCTATATCCATAACTTGTGAAAACCAAATGTTGTTTTACTTGAACAGGTAATAAGCTTCCAAATTCTGATAACGTCTGTAAATCTCATAAGATAGATTCTGAGAATAATCAGAAGAAACTTGAGAGAATCGGGAATCTGCTTCAGAAACTAGATAAGCTCAGTTCAACTACAGAAAGAACTTCAACCACAGACCACATTGCATTACTATGTGAAACACAGAACCCGAATCACCGATATATCTCAGAAATATTGTTAGCCTCAGGTCTTCTAATGAAGGATCTCAGTTCAGCACCTTCGAATTTAATGCCAATTCAGCTTCAGCCTACAGGGCAACCTATTAACCCTGACCTGTTCCTTGTTCTTGAGCAGACAAAATCCAGCCAAGTATCCAAGTCTAAAATCATAAATGAAAGTACTTCACTCCATTGCAATTTCGATATCGAGAAACTGCACAGAAAGCTTGTGTTTGATGTTGTTAATGAGGTTCTTGTTCAGAAACTTGAGCATCCTATGATTCTTCCGGCAAGGAAACTCGAAGGCAGGCTTCCAAGTGGACAACAGCTGCTAAAACAATTATGTTCTGAAATTGACCAGCTTCATACTGAGGTTTTTAAATCTGAAGATCCTGATGATGATGAGTACAATATACTTGGTGAGGAAATTCTTCAACAACTGCCGGTAGATTGGAATGATTACAGAAGAGAAATTCCCTGCATTGTCTTGGATATTGAACGATCGATATTTAAGGATATGATAGATGAGCTTGTCTGTGGTGAAGCATCTAGTTTGAAGTATAAGTCTAGCAGAAGGCACAGGCAGCTGTTTGCCAAATGAGTGAAGAAAATAACCATAAAGTATATTTTATTTTTCCCTTATCTTCTGTGAGTAGTTATCGAGTAAATACAGAATAAAATCAGCTGATTTTCTGCAATATGTACAGTATCAATGATATTGGAACATACAACATATATGGGTTTATTCTTAATCTCTAAATTTATTATATTGGAGGAAGTTTTCTTATTATTGAGCAGTTTCGTGAAATATTTGATGGTGAATCAAACTGATGTTCTGTTGTCCATTTTATATTTGTAACGTTCTTCTGTGGTTTGCCTTTCCTGTTTGCCCATACATTGATTTTCAAAGCCCATTGGAAAAGAAACATTTTCATTTGAAGAAAACAAGGGGTCATTTGCTAACTTGATCTTTGAATATAGAGAGTGGATCTAGAATCATGATTAGGTTGCCTCCATCTTGATCTTCATGGGGATGAATCATGAAAACATTATTCCGGAAATCTAGCTGGGTAAGGTTGTATGTATAAGCCATTCCCCAGATGGCTAGATTACATTCAATTATGACTTGGTGCTCATCCATTCTTCTGTTAGGAATGCTCCAAAATTAAAAAATATAATTTCAGGGATAAATACAAATTTATCTAAATTCTCTTATTGGGCATGAGAAAATTTAGAAGATGTCTTGAAATTTGTTATAATTGACTAGCTCCAAACCAAAGTTTAATTGCATTTTTTAGTTGAACTTTTTTAAGCTCTTTAAATTTTAGATGGAAAAGAAGAGCTTAGGTGTGCTTGTGGCTGTAGCCATTGGTATTAAGGAACAGAAAAAATAGGGAAAACTCATGTGATGTCATCAAAGGAGCTAGATATCTTCTTCTATGACTTAGATATCTGCATTTATTATCTTTCTGTGTGGTTCTCGCATTTCTACAGGACATCAGCTATTATTTGGCTTGAGATTTTTTTTTCTTGAGATTGAGTAAACTTTGTTTCAGAGAAGAGTGTGGTTCTCTTGGTCCCATAGTGTGCATGTAACTATTGTTTTCACCAAATCATATAAATCCTTTTGTTTTCTGATAAATTATTTGCAATTCATTTTATGATTTAAAATTTGTGAGAGTAGATATGCTTAAATTCATTAATTAATAATGTGTCTAAAATGAGATTTATTAAAATAATAGAGTTTTAAAATTCTTTTTGGCAGGATTTAAGCTAAATTTGCTTAAATCCTGTCTATAAAAGAATATCAAATAGCCTCCTAATGAGTCATTAAATAGCATTGACAAAACTCAAAATACAGTGACTCTATGTATTCAATTTTACTTTACATATTTTGTTTATTTATGTTTGTTTTCTGTTGCCTTAAATCTCACTAAAGTGGGGTGCGATTATTTGTAAGAAATAATAAAAGAAAAAAGCAAAACTTTTGAAAATTACTGTGAGTACCATGAAACACTTAGATAACCATGACATTGTGAAAATGTTATTCTCATCCATAACATTATGAAAATGTTATTCTCATCATAGAACTTTTGAGAAGCTGTGAGAAAGTTCTAAACTAAAGTTTGCTTGTGGCTGTAAAGACTTAAAAAATGATCACGCATGTACCTAAAGTCTCCTGCCGCAAGGAAGGAGATGGATCACTAGCCAATCTTTGTTTGTCTTCTTAAAGCTTCTTCTATTTTATTTCATTGATTGAACCTTATCGACTCTATCTACTTGTGGACAAAAGATCAAGTTCGTTCTTAGCTGTATGCTTTTATTAATGAATTTTTCTAGTTATGAACCTTGAAGGCCTAATATGAATGTATTAAAAAAAAATATCTTGGTCGAGGTCGTGACCGTATATTTGTTTGATAGTTCGAGTCTTGTCAACTCCTATCAACTAGCATAGAAGGATCAGGCTTGAACTTAAATTTATTATTTGACCCGCGCAGTATCCTCAGATGTCACGTGTGTACTCATAACATGCTCGTTGGGGCCCATGTGGGTATTTAGGGGGCATTTTTGGTAATTATCTATTGAACCTTGTTGACTCTGTCTAATTATTGATAGAGGATTGGGTTCGTTGCCGGCCTTGTCCCTCTACTGGTGGATTTGCTTGTTATAGACCTTGAAGGCCTAATATCAACGTATAAAATAAATATCCCGGTCAATGCCGGAATCGTATATTTGATTGATAGGTCAAACTGTGTCGACTACTATCCAATCATATAGAAGCATCGAGTTCAAACTTAGATTCATATCTTAACCCATGCAGCATTCTCAGATGTTACATGTATACCCATAACACGCTCGCTAGGACCCGTACGAGTATTTAGGTGGCATTTTTGGTAATTATTTATTGAACGTTGTCTACTCTGTCTAATTGCTGATAGAGGATCATATTCATTGCTGTCCTTGTGCCTTTAATAATAGATTTTTTTGTTATAGACCTTGAAGGCCTAATATGAATGTATAAAATAAATATCTCGGTCAATGCCACAACCATATATTTATTTGATAGTTCGAACCGTGTCAACTCCTATCCAATTATGTAGAAGGAACGGGTTTGAACTTAGATTTATATCTTGACCCGCGCAATATCCTCAGATGTCACGTGTGTACCCATAACACGCTCGTCGGGGCCCATGTGGATATTTAGGGGGCATTTTTGGTAATTATTTGTTGAACATTATCAACTCTGTCTAATTGCCGATAATTGATTGAGTTCGTTGCCAGCTTTAGATTTTTATTAATGAATTTTTCTTATTGAGGGCCTTGAAGGCCTAATATAAATATATGAAACAAATATCCCCTTCGATATCGCGACCATATATTTGTTTGATAGTTCGAGCAGTGCGACTCCCATCTACCTGCATAGAAGGATCAGGCTCGAACTTAGATTCATTTCTTAACCCATGCAGCATCCTTGGACGTCACACGTGTACCTACAACAAGCTTGCTGGGGCCCATGAAGGTGTATATTCTTATATATAAACATGTTAATATGTTTACATATGTACTTTCATATTTGTATGTATACATGTTATAGTATGTGTGAGGGCATTTTAAAATATTTGGCGCTGATCAGCTGTGCGAATGATCAGCATTTAGGTGTACACAACACTCTATATAAAAATGCGTAAACACCTTCTATCCACTTGTATGAATATTATGGATCCGATGGCGTAGTGTCACATTGCGGGTTGTTAGTTGTTTTATACGGGTAGGCTGTCGTGCACTAATGAACATCCTGTTATTATTCATAGATGATTGCATTCATCATAAGCTTAATGCCTCTTACTGTGAACGGGTCACTTTGCTGGCAAAATTTCAAGCGTTGCTTATAGGCATTCACATTTGCTACAATTCTTTTTGTACTTGGATGTAGGTAGCATTGAGCTTGTAGACGGGTCTCCTACAACTGCTAGTACATCCGCTACTGTTGACTATAGACAGATAGATGTATTTATTCATAGATTGAAGTTGACTACAGGATGTTGTATTTATTAAAGTCCCTCTACATCTACCCACATGTAGTATATAGTCCGTATATATGTACTTGTAGAGGGCTCACATGTTTACAGATTTTTCATACTTATCTGTACATGGTATGTTGTGTATGTAGCTATGCTCGCAAGGTTTAATATAGTTGCTTGTATTTTGATGTTGATTGTGGGATGTATTCGCAATCATTACATGTCCATCTTCATTTCTTGCAAGAAAAATCAATATGCTCATTTGATGCCAACTACTGATTGAGCTACATTCATCAATGATCTCTGCATGTATTTTGGTTTGTGATTTATTACATTCCTTGGACATTGATTTTTTATGTTTGTAGGGAATTACAGTTTTTATTTGCTAACTAGCTAATGCTGATTGCAAGGATGTCATAGCATTCACTTTGTTTGTAAGTTACTGCATTCACTTGTATATATCTCACTATCATTCACAAACATTCACAAGTTTCATGTAGTTGTTTATGAATAAACTATTATATGTGTTTGCAAGCCAGCTGACATCGCTTGTAGATATATTAATGCATTTGATTGGCACTAAACTATTGTTAAATCCATAAGTACACTAGCATCTGTTGCATGTCATTAGTCGTCATCTATAGGTGGACTAATATATTTATTTTTATGTTGTCTAACGCTTGAAAGTTCGTTAGGGATGTTAAGCCCTTATGAACTAGTCTTAGGCTTGAAAGTTCGATAAGGATGTTAAGCCCTAGTGAACTAATCCCGAGGCTAACCAAGAGGGGGGGGGGGGGTGAATTGGTTATTTAAAAATTTCACGATAACAATGAAAATCTTTTCGATACTTAGCAGCGGAAACAAGTAAACAAGAACGAAAAGATCAATCACAGATATTCACCCAAGCAGTTAATATCGGAAAAGTAAAGTGCAAAACTGAATCGGAAAAGCAAACCAGATTTTATAGTGGTTCGGTCAACTTGACCTATGTCCACTCCCCAGAGCCTCCCCTCCGGGTATTGCACTAAACAAAAAGTGTCTCTCCTTTTGCTCCCACAGCAAGGCGGAGAAGCTTGTACAAACACCTCCTTTTCACCACACGGTAAGGCAGAGAACCCGACCTCCTTTTGCTTCCTCTTGAAGCAGGCAGAGAACCTTCGAACTCCTTTTGCTTCCACTTGAAGTGGGCAGAGAACCCCGGATCTTCTTGCGAACGATCCTCCCACGACGAACACCGACTAGACGAAAGACGACGAGCGGAGAAGATGACTCTGATCCGTGCTTGGAGCAACCTTAGTGAATCCCTCACTAACTCCCCCTCACAAGATCTTCTCTCTCTCTCCCAACTCTCTCTCTCTCTCTAGGGTTTCTCAGGGAAGGAAGGTGGCAAAAGATTTTTCTTGTCTTAAGAAAAAGTTCTTTTATAGGAGGGCTTAAAATTTGCCCTAAATCTCAACTGGTCGGCCAATATCATCCAGGACGATCGATAGATCGTCCTGTACGATCAGTTCAAATTCAGCTGTTTCAGCCTAGACGATCAGTAGAAAAAATTGATCATATCGTCCCGTACGATCCTGCGATCGTCCGGGACGATTAGTGCAAATCGAGGAATATCGTCCAGAAGACAGTTCGGGTCGTCCAGAGAAATCTGTGCTGGACGACCAAAAAATGACTTGATCGTCCAGGATGATAGGAATATCGTCCGGTACGATTAGTTCAAAAAGTGCCCAAATCGTCCTGAACACAGTTCGAGTCGTACAACTGAAATGCACTAGACGATCATGATCGTCCGGGATGATCCTGCGATCGTCCAGGACGATATGATCATATCAATTAAAAATAAATTGCTTTCCTTAATTACCAGATTAAATTAGGCATGATTGTACTGAATCGTCCAGGACGATCAGACCAAATAACTAAAAATAAAAACTTGCCTAACTTGATCTGGCGGCTGAGAATTTCTGATTTGAGCATATCGTCCCGTACGATCCAAAGATCGTCCAGGACGATCTGCATAATCAGACCCTCTTAACTTAGTCGCCCTAATTAGGGTTTCTATTTTTACCTGATCGTCCAGGACGATGTGAATATCGTCTAGGACGATCTGAACAAAAACAGAACAGAAACTCTAATTCACTCAAGCTCTCCCCCTGAGTGTGTGTGTGCAAGGTTACTTAGCTAGGGGATCAGTTACATTACAATTGACTCAATAAAATGAAAAATAGTACATTGGACACACTTGGACCCGATCTTGAGTTAGCTTGATTTGCTCGTGATCTTTTGTGCTTGAAATGGATTAGCCAAGCAAAACACACTGGAGACATGTTTGTCATCATCAAAACCAGATTTACAACAATCTCCCCCTTTTTGATGATGGCAAACATTTGTAAAGTAGTTTAAAAATAACAAGAAACAGGAGATCGAAAACAGATATATTTTTTTCAATTTTCATTTAACAATCAAACTAATACAGAAAATATAACACATAACAAGGACTGAAACGACTACAACTGACTCCCCTTTTTGACATCACAAAAAGGAGGAGGGAAAAACAGAACACGGAAATAAAATATAAAAGAGAACAACTACAAAACAGAAAACTAAAACTGAGGCGGATCCTGATCGGAATGATCGATCAGGATCCCAAAAACACAATCATGAAATCAAAATAAAACAAACACGAATAAAACTTACAGCAAAAACACATAAAAGCAATGTTTTTTTTTGATCAAGCTGCTCGAATAAATCAGAATTTTTCCTTGATTGTAGATTCAAAAACCAATAAGAAGACGATTGACAGCGCTAAAATCCAGAAAAAGGTTGAAAAAATTAACTTTCGTAACTCCGACCCCGGGCACCTTATCGATGCAAACCTCTTTCAAAATAAAAATCCGATTCAGAAGAAAATATATTAGATTTGAAAAGAGATCCTTTCAAGCCTCGTTCTAGAAAAATATCTGATATAATAGTGTTACAAAGTAAAAAATCAGAAATCAGGATTTTCAAACTCAAGCTTTTGAAAATATTAAGTGGTGCACGGATTTTTCTAAGACATTTAACAATCTGAAAGGGAAGAAAGCTTGGTTTGGGCTCATTTTGTGCCTCCTTTTCAAATTGGTTGGCGCTTTGCGCATCTTTTAATTTTTGATACACTTTGTGTATCCAATTTGGCAATTTTGCATCTTTTCAGTTTTGGGCTCATTTTATGCCTCTTTTTCAAATTATCTGGCGCACTGCGCATCTTTTATAAGCTTTCTCCTTTTCATAATCATTAAAGAGTCTCAGCTGTGAGATTATCTTCCAAACATAGGAGATGACTCTCCACAGTAAGGAAGAACGATTCACAAAATAAAAGCCATACAACATATGATAAATACAATCACTTGGTTTAGAAAATCAAACTAATGACTCAAGACTTTGAAGAACACTATTGATATGAGGCAGATTACTGTAGGAAGATAAAATAATCTCTATTTCAAAAACTAACATTTTAATTTTGAAGAGAATTTTATCCAAAAGAAACTATACACCAGTAAAGGAGTTAGAGGAAGAGAAACAATCATCAATGTTTCTTCCATTTAACAGATTCAGTGAAATCAATCACTGCTTACTAGCTTCCAAACAAAAACAAGGTAAAAACTCCCAGTCAAAAATTCAGATTATCAAAAGTAGTGAGCGGTGATCAGATTTTGAAAAGTATAAAACAGTAAGTTCAAGATATGAACCAGTGAATAAAAACAGGTAAAAAACCACAGCAAAGTAAATACTCAAATCAAACTAACAGTAAGGCTAAAACAGAAATCAGCAGAGGAAATAAAATCAATTGAAAGCAAATAATAAAAACAAAAACTAACTAACGAAAAACAAAATACCAATCCGAACAATCAGAAATCAGCAGTCATCAAAATCAAGTATTTATATCAATCACTCCTAATCTGGTTCTCAAAATGCTGAATGAGTCAAAGGCTAGTGGTTTAGTGAATATGTCAGCCAGCTGATTTTCAGTTGCTACATGATGTAGCTCAATGTCCCCTTTTGTAACATGGTCCCTAATGAAGTGATGCCTTATATCAATGTGTTTGGTCCTAGAATGTTGGATTGGATTCTTAGAGATACAGATGACACTAGTATTATCACACAGAATATAAATTGTGCCAACAGGTACCCCTAAATCCAAGACTTGTTGCTTCAACCAAAGAACTTAGGCCATAAAACTCCCTAAGGTAATGTACTCAGCTTTAGTAGTGGAAAGTGCAACTGAGTTCTATTTTCTACTGGACCAAGAGACTAACGACTGTCCTATGAATTGACAAGTCCCAGAAGTGCTCTTTCTATCCACTCTACACCCCGCAAAGTCAGAATCAGAATATCCAATGATCTGAAAAGAGGTGCTGTGCCTAGGGTACTAAATTCCTAGGTTTGGGATCCCTAAAAGATATCTAAGAATTCTCTTAACAGCAGTCAGGTGGGACTCTTTAGGATCAGCCTGAAACCTAGCATAAAGACAGACACTAAACATGATATCAGGTCGGCTAGCAGTCAGGTAAAGCAGTGAACCTATTATCCCTCTATACTTCTTCTGATCAACAGATTTTCTATTTGAATCCTTATCTAACTGAACTGAGGAGGGCATGGGAGTATTGATTGGCTTGGCTTTATCCATTTCATATTTCTTCAAAATGTCCTTAGTGTATTTTGATTGATTGAGAAAGGTTCCATCATCCGTTTTCCTTATGCTAAACCCCAAAAAGTAGGACAATTCTCCCATCATACTCATCTCAAACTCCTTACTCATTATTTTAGAAAACTCATCACATAAATATTTATCAGAAGATCCAAAAATTATATCATCAACATAGATCTGGACAATGAGTAAGTCATCCCCTAATCTCCTCAAAATCAATCCATTCTATCTGATTATACCCCTTAGCCACCAATCTTGCCTTATTTCTCACCACCACACCAGAATCATTCATCTTATTCTTAAAGACCCACTTGGTTCCCATAATACTTTGATTTTTAGGTCTTTCTACTAACTCCCAAACATCATTCCTTACAAATTGATTCAATTCTTCATGCATAGCTAAAATCCAAAACTCATCCGACAAGTCTTGATTGATGTTGGTGGGTTCAGTCATTGAGATAAAGGCAGAATGGTTTACTTCCTTCCTAAGTCCATGCCTAGTCCTAACACCTTCAGAAGGGTCTCCTAAGATCAGTTCTTTAGGATGACTCGAAGAATATCTCCAATCTCTAGGCAACGTGGTTTGAGGTTCTACCCTTTCCTCCAAATTTGTATTTCCAACTCCTTGGGTAACCTCAACGATCTCTTCATCTTTTACTTCAGATCTAGACTCCTTAGGATCAGATTCATCAAACACTACTTGGGTTGTTTCTTCCACCACCAAAGTCCTCCTATTGAACACCCTAAAGGATTTCCCCACACTTGAATATCCTAGGAACACTCCTTCATCAGATTTGGGGTCAAATTTTCCTAAGGGTGACTTCCCATTATTCAGAATGAAAATCTTATAGCCAAAGACATGGAGGTGGGACAGATTTGGAGTTCTACCCTTAATGATCTCATAAGGTGTCTTGTTCAGTTTGACTCTCACATTCACCCTATTCAGTACATAACAGGCAGTGTTCACCGCTTCAGCCCAAAAGTATTTTGAAGTGAATACTCGGCAAGCATGGCTCTAGCGGCTTCCACTAAGGTCCTGTTCTTCCTTTCAGCTACCCCGTTCTGCTGAGGGGTCCTAGGAGCTGAAAAATTGTGACTAATCCCATGATCCTCACAAAAACTTCCAAATCTTTCATTTTCAAACTCCCTTCCGTGATCACTATGGATGGTAATAATCTCACATCCTAACTTCTTCTGAATCCAAGTAGAGAAAGATCTAAACTCATCAAATGACTCAGATTTATGTGACAAAAACTTAACCCAAGTGAACCTCGAATAATCATATACAATCACAAACCCATAGACTCTCCCCCCTAAGCTGGCAGTGCTAATGGGTCCAAAGAGGTCCATGTGAAGAACTTCTAAAGGTCTGGAGGTGCTAATGTCCTTAACAGAGTGAAAAGAGGACTGGACTTGCTTCCCCAACTAACAGGCATCACATAGGTGATCCTTAGTGAACTTAAGCTTGGGTACACCTCTAACTAAGTCCTTTTGGGTGACTCTCTTAAGGGTTTTCATACTGGCATGACACAATCTTCTATGCCATAACCAAGACTCATCAGCAGCAGTTTTTAAGCAAATTGAATTATCAGATTTAATGCAACTTACATCCAGCTTGTAGACATTGTTGATCCTTTGCCCCTGCAAAACAACTTCATCATTTAAGCTTAAAATGCAGCCAGTGGGCAGGAATTTGATGCTGTATCCCTTGTCACAGAGTTGACTGATGCTCAGCAAGTTGTGTTTCAGTCCATCTACAAGCAAAACATTATCAATCATAAAATTCTTTGAATCACCAATTATACCTGAGCCTACCACCTTCCTGGTGGTGTTATCTCCAAGTGTAACCTTGCCTCCAGCTCTGGCCTCCAGCGAAATGAACTGATTTGCATCTCCAGTCATATATCTAGAACATCCGCTGTCCAGGTTCCACATGCTCTCACGAGGTCTTGTGTGAGAGAACTCCTACAAAAGTATCAAATGTCGTCTTAGGAACCCAAACAGGTTTGGGTTCCTTCTTATGAAAAGAAGAATGCAATGCATACGTGCTGTGCTGTGAAACAGATAGTTTGGGTTTCCACACCCAATGTGTACTACAGTGAACAGTGTAGGTGTGGGAAATATGTCCTAACATGCCACATGAAAAACATCTAACACCAGGAAAAGGATTAACTAATCTACGTGGGTGATAATGCCTCTTCCTAGATGTATATGAAACATGCTTTGATGAACTTGCAACAGATTTTTCAAAAGGTGGCGGTGCATAAAACTGTTCAAAAGTAGGCGGTGTTTTGTTCTTTTCAAAAGCACTGATTTTCACTTTCAAGAACTCAATATGTTTATTTAAACTTGTAATTTCAAAAGTTCTTGTACTTTCATTACTTTCTAAATCACATGCTATATCATTCACTTTCTTAAAAGCAACTTCTAATTCAACATGTGATATTTTTAACAAATCATGCTCAACAGTTAAATCAGAATATTTTTTGTTCAAATCATCGAATTCATCAAGCAAGGACATGTGATTGGAATCAAGTGTGGAATGATCTTTAACTACAGAATCATGCTCTTTTTGCAAAGTCAAGTAATCTAATTTCAAACTAGCATGAGTTTTCTTAAGTTTTCTATAAGATGTATGAATTCTTTCAGAAACTTCAAATAATTGATCATAAGTAAGCTCACATACCTCTTCCTGGTCCGACTGACCAGGGTGATCATCAGCCATCAGACACAAGTTTGTTTCCTCCTCTTCAGCTTCAGTCTCAGAAGAGTCGGATGCAGAGTCTGCCTAGAACGCCTTCTGAATCCGCTTCTTGTCCTTTCTGAACTTTGGTTTCTCCTCACCCTTCTCCTTGCTTGGGTGAGCTTTAAGTGTAGGACAATCAGCCTTAATGTGTCCAGGCTTCCTGCATTCAAAACAAACAGATTCAGATGGACCCTTAAAATTTTTACTGGACTTACCCTTGTTCCACTTCTGATAGTTCTTATGTTTCTTTCTTAGAAAGCTTTTGAACTGCCTTGTAATTAAGGCAACATCATCGCTATCAGACCCGAAAGTGCTAGCATCTGAATCTTTGGCCTTTAGTGCCACTGTCTTCTCTTTCTTGCGTTCACCTACATCAAGTTGCCTTTGGTTCACCCCTTGCTCGTAAGCAATGAGTGATCCAAGTAAGCTGTCAATAGAGTAAGTATTTAAATCTTTAGATTCAGTGATCACAGTAATCTTAGCATCATAAGAAGCAAGCAAACATCTCAGAATTTTATTCACTCTTTCATAGTTAGTAAGTTCTCTACCTAAAGCATGCAAAGAGGTAACAATCTGAGTGAACCTTGTGTACATTTCTGAAATAGTCTCACTAGGTTTCATGCGAAAAAGTTCGTAATCATGTAACAAGATGTTTAACCTAGATTGTTTGACTTCAGTTGTACCTTTGTATGTTATACATAATCTATCCCAGATTTCCTTTCCCATTGTACAAGTAGAAACACGCATATAGTCTTCAGATTTTAAAGCACAAAAGAAACAGTTCAAACATTTTGCATTTAACTGTGCTAAATCACGATCATCAAACGTCCAATCAGCAAAAGGCAATTTAGTTTTCACATTGTTAATCAATCTAAAAGGTGGTTCGTATCCATCATTAACTAACATCCACATGCGATAATCAATAGATTACAGAAAAGTAGACATACGTATTTTCTAAAAATTAAAAGGAATATTGTCAAACAACGGTGGTCTTGTAATGGAATAGCCTTCAGCAGTATTACGATTATTACAGTTAGCCATAGATCAAATTCAAAAGTTTTTAAATCTAAATTTTGAATCCCACTCTGATACCACTTGAAAGTTCGATAGGGATGTTAAGCCCTAGTGAACTAGTCCCGAGGCTAACCAAGAGGGGGGGGGGTTTAATTGGTTATTTAAAAATTTCACGATAATAATGAAAATCTTTTCGATACTTAGCAGCGAAAACAAGTAAACAAGAACGAAAAGATCAATCACAGATATTCACCCAAGCAATTAATATCGGAAAAGTAAAGTGCAAAACTGAATCGGAAAAGCAAACCAGATTTTATAGTGGTTCGGTCAACTTGACCTACGTCCACTCCCCGGAGCCTCCCCTCCGGGTATTGCACTAAACAAAAAGTGTCTCTCCTTTTGGTCCCACAACAAGGCAGAGAAGCATGTACAAACACCTCCTTTTCACCACACGGTGAGGCAGAGAACCCGACCTCCTTTTGCTTCCTCCTGAAGCAGGCAGAGAACCTTCGAACTCCTTTTGCTTCCACCTGAAGCGGGCAGAGAACCCCAGATCTTCTTGCGAACGATCCTCCCACGACGAACACCGACTAGACGAAAGACGATGAGCGGAGAAGACGACTCTGATCCGTGCTTGGAGCAACCTTAGTGAATACCTCACTAACTCCCGCCCACAAGATCTTCTCTCTCTCTCCCAACTCTCTCTCTAGGGTTTCTCAGGGAAGGAAGGTGGAAAAAGATTTTTCTTGTCTTAAGAAAAAGTTCTTTTATAGGAGGGCTTAAATTTGCCCTAAATCTCAACTGGTCGGCCAATATCATTTAGGACGATCGATAGATCGTCCTGTACGATCAGTTCAAATTCAGCTGTTTCAGCCTGGACGATCTGGCTCTTCTGGATGATCAGTAGAAAAAATTGATCATATCGTCCCGTACGATCCTGCAATCGTCCGGGACGATTAGTGCAAATCGAGAATATCGTCCAGAAGACAGTTCGGGTCGTCCAGAGAAATCTGTGCTGGACGACCAAAAAATGACTTGATCGTCCAGGATGATAGGAATATCATCCGGTACGATTAGTTCAAAAAGTGCCCAAATCGTCCTGAACACAGTTCGGGTCGTACAGCTGAAATGCACTAGACGATCATGATCGTCCGATCGTATCAATTAAAAATAAATTGCTTTCCTTAACTATCAGATTAAATTAGGCATGATTGTATTGAATCGTCCAGGACGATCAGACCAAATAACTAAAAATAAAAACTTGCCTAACTTGATCTGGCGGCTGAGAATTTCTGATTTGAGCATATCGTCCCGTACGATCCAAAGATCGTCCAGGATGATCTGCATAATCAGACCCTCTTAACTTAGTCGCCCTAATTAGGGTTTCTATTTTTACCTGATCGTCCAGGACGATCTGAACAAAAACAGAACAGAAACTCTAATTCACTCAAGCTCTCCCCCTGAGTGTGTGTGTGCAAGGTTACTTAGCTAGGGGATCAGTTACATTACAATTGACTCAATAAAATGAAAAACAGTACATTGGACACACTTGGACCCGATCTTGAGTTAACTTGATTTGCTCGTGATCTTTTGTGCCTGAAATGGGTTAGCCAAGCAAAACACACTTGAGACATGTTTGTCCTCATCAAAACCAGATTTGCAACAAGGCTAACTAAGAGGGGGGGGGGGGGTGAATTGGTAGTTTTAAAAATTCTTGAGCAAAACTGATTTTGAAAAGTTTTTTGAATGTTTTAAAATAATTATAATTTTACGTTGATGTGTAGATATTTAATCAAACAAAACAATAATTTTAACCACACGATCATCCACAGAAAGTAAAGTACAGAAATTAAAAAATAGAACAGTAAAAGAAAGAACACATCAGATTTTATAGTGGTTCGGTCAACTTGACTTACATCCACTCCCCAGAGCCTCCCCTCCAGGTATTGCACTAAAACTCAGTGACTATCCTTCTACTCCCACAGCAAGGCGAAGAAGCATTTACAAAACTCCTTTTTACCAACCCGGTGAGGTAGAGAACCCAGACTCCTTTTGCTTCCTCCTGAAGCAGGCAGAGAACCTTACTTCTTTTCACTTCCTCCTGAAACAGGCAGAAAACCTTACCTCCTTTCACTTCCTCCTCAAGCAGGTAGAGAACCTTGATCTTCTTGCTGATGATCCTTCCCACAGAGACACCAAGGGACAATGACTGGAGACGATGGCTTGAATCCTCGCTTGGAGTAACCTTTGTGAACACCTCATAAACTCCCCCTCATAAGATTCTCTCTCTCTCTCTCCCAAGCTCTCTCTCTCCCTCTCAAGACTCTCTCAGGTGAGGACAACGGTAAAAGATCTCAACAGTAGCAAATAAGAGATCTTAAATAGAAGGGCTAAAAAATTACCCTAAATTTTAACTTGCTGTCAAAAATAGTCCAGGACGATCTATCTATTATCCTGTACGATCAGTACAAAAACACACATATCAGCTTGGACGATGTAGTTTTTCTAGACGATTAGAAGACAAGTTTTGTTCTGATCATCTGAGACAATCCTGCGATTGTCCTGGCCAATTAGTTCTAAATCAGGAATATCGCCCAGCATATAGTTCGGGACATCCAGGAGAAAAGTCTAGACGATCTAAAGAAAATGATGATCGTCTAGGATGATATCTCTATCTTCCTGTACGATTAGTTCAAAAATGCCCAATATTGCCCGGCACATAATTTGGGTCGTCCAGGACAACTATACTGGATGATTTCAAAATAACGGATCATCTAGGATGCTAAGTCTATCATCCAATATGATTAGTATAAAAAGGAATATATCGTCTAGCAGATAGTTCTAGATGTCTAGCTAATTAAGGAGTACATCCAGGATGATTCTACAATTATCCAGGATGATATGATCGATCAATAAAATCTTAATTACTCTTCTTAATCACCTAGCTAATTTAGCCATGATTATAATGAATCGTTCAGAATGATACATATATCGTCCGGGATGATTAGACCAAAATACTAAAAATAAAAACATGCCTAAATTAGTCTAGCGGCTAAGATTTTCTGATTTGAGCATATCGTCCTGTACGATGGGAGTACCGTCTAGGATGATATACTTAATTAGACCGACTTAACATGACTGCCATAATTAGGGTTTTTATTTTTAATGGATCGTCTAGGACGATATTATTTTATTCCAAGATGATATGATCAAAATAGAACAGAAACTTGAACTCACTAAAATTCTCCCCCTGAGTATGTGCGTGTAAGGTTACTTAGTTTGGAGATCCATTACATTACATTTGACTCAAAAAAAGAGAAAAAATATATTTGAACATAGACACACCCGATCTTGAGCTGGTTTGAATTATACTTGATCATGTGGACCTGATCAAGCAGAAATAGAAATATTTTTTATCATCAAAATTATAAATCTTGAATCCAGATTTATAATAATCTCCCCCTTTTTGATGATGGCAAATATTTGTTAGATAATTTTCAATTCAGCAAATAAAATATAGAGCAAGGAAAATTAAATAAAGCAAATTTTACTAGCATAGGCAAACTGTACAATAACACTAAACTCTAATAACCCAAAATAGTACAACAACCCAAAATACTAACAACACAAACTAATCCCCCTTTTGACATCTCAAAAAGGAGGAAACATAAAAATACATAGAAGAGCATAGAGAAGAAAGACAGTACAAAAAGATCACAGAAAAATAACCAGAAAAATCAAACAAACTAGGAGTAGGAGGGACCCTGATTAGATGGAGGAGGAATGATTAAGGGACCCAAAAATCATAAAAAAATCAAAATTAAAGAAAAGACAAACAAATCAAAAGAAGTAAAAATGAGTAAACAATAACTAAAACCAAAAAAAGAATTTTTTTAATCGATTTGCTCCAGTAAATTAAAATTTTTCCTTAATTTTTAATTCACAAGCCAATAAGAAGAAATTGACGGTCTGAAATTCAGAAAAGTTGGAGAATCAATTTTCGTAACTTCTACCTCAGACACCTTACATGTTCAAATTTCTTTCAAACAAAAATCTAATTTAGAAGAAAAAAAATTAGATAAGAAAAGTGATCTTTTCAAACTTTGTTCCAGAAAAATATCTGATAAAATAGTATTGCAAATTAAAGAACCAGAAATCACGATTTTTCAATCTCAAGTGTTTGAATACATTAAGTAGTATGTGAATTCTTCTAAGCTTTTTAAATATTTGAAAGAGGAGGAAGCTTATTTCTTTATGGGCTAATTTTGTGCATCTTTTTTTTTAATTTTTTTGGCGTACTTTACGCATCTTTTAATTTCGATACACTTTGTGTATCTTTTTAATTTTTGGTGAATATTGCGCATCTTTTCAGTTGAGCTCATTTTGTGTCTCTTTTATTTTCAGTTGATTGACGCACTTTACGTATCTTTTGTAAGCTTCCTTTCTTTCAAAACCTTTAAAAGACTCTCAGTTGTGAGATTATCTTCTAGATATAAGAGAAGAAAAGACTCACTCTCTTAGATAGAAAAAAGTAAACCATAAAACAGAATCATTCTCATATGATAAATGTGTTGACCCATGCAGCTAAAGACAAAAAGAGGAAGAAATGAAATAATAAAGAAATGCATAAATCATTACCTGCCCCAAATCTCTGTATCTTCCCATGCTGAAATCTCGCTCAAATCGCATCCGCCGCGTCTACAGTGTCAAATCGCGCCGCCTGCTACATGATACAGTCTGTAAACAGCACCGAATAGCAGCGACCCATACCCGCGTGCGAGATCTTGATCGCTGGCCTCATTCCCGTCGTTAAATACCGACCCCAGGCTCTCCTCTCAAGACATTTCCACGATCTCTCCCCTGTCGCAGAACATCCCGCAAGCACTTCTGCTCTCGCTCACCCGCGACTCTTCTTCCTCTTCGTAAAATCCCGCAGACAACTCTCCTCTTCTCCGACTTCTTCCACGATCGCGAAACCTCCCTCTGCCCTAGTCGCCCTACCCACGCAACCAGAGAGAGAGAGAGAGAGAGAGAGAGAGAGAGAGAGAGAGAGAGAGAGAGAGAGAGAGAGAGAGAGAGAGAGAGAGAGAGAGAGAGAGAGAGGGAAGATTTCTCTAACCTAGCCGAAGTCCTCCGGCCTGATCTCGCCCCTCTCGAAGACGTTCCTTCCAGTTGGATCGGAAGTCGCAACAGGGGCTCGCTCGCGTGAAGGTAACTTTCCCCCGATCGTGCGCTTCTTCAGCTCCTGCGTGCTATTCGACTTCGCTCCTACGACTTTCCCTTCCGATCAGAGCGGAAGTTACGACACTTTGAGCGGAGGCAATAACGTGAGTTCACTGGCCGTGAGGGTAAACCCCTCCATTTCGCACGCTCCTTCGGCCAAATTCTGTCGTTAAACAACCCTTAGGGCTTTCTTTTATTTATTTATTTAATTATTTAATTTAATTAAGCTCAATTAATTACAATTATTTATCTTTAATTATAATTAATTACTTTTAATTATAAATTAGTATTAATTAATTAAATTTAATTGCCTTTAATTATATTAATTATAATTAATATTTAATTAATCATGATTAATTAAAATTAATTATGATTAATTATTTTTGATTATAGTTAATAATTAATTAATTACAAATTAATTTTAATTAATTAAATATAATTATGATTAATTTTTTTATATATAATAATTAATTTTTATTAATCATTAATTAATCATAATTAATTAAATTTAATTATGTTTAATTATTTTTAAAATATAATTAATTGTTATTTAATCATGAATTAATCACACTTAGCTAAATTTAATTATAATTAATTATTTTTATATTATAATTAATTATAATTAATTATTAATTAATCATAATTAATTAAGTTTAATTAATCTTTAATATAATAATTATTAATTAATTATGCATTAATTATAATTAATTAAACTTAATTATAATTAATAATAAAAAGAAAATCCCTCTCTTACCTCGGCATGCGTGTCGGGCCGGCAAACCGCCTATACATCGCTTTCTTAAGCGTGGTGAGAAGGGAACCCAGCGCGACACCTACGACGAGGTAGGTAAGCGATCCCTTGACCTCAAAATCCCACATTCGTCGTTCGGGTCGAGCTGGCAAGCCGCCTATACACGCTTTCTTAAGCATGGTGGGAAGGGAACCCAGTGCGACACCTACGACGAGGCGGGTAGGCCCTATACATGCTTTTCTTAGCGTGGTGGGGACGATCTTAAGTACCCGTACGCGGCTCTGTACCTACGGGGAAATAAATGCTTTTCTTTTTCAGGTACGTTGAAGACCCATACACGCTTTCTTAAGCGTGGTGGGAAAGGCCCAGTTTTCCGTAGTTTCCCCTAAATGGGGGAGACCCTGGAATGCTGCCGAAATTTCGGGTGAAAATAAAACTAAGCTTGGACTTGATTTGAACTCAAAAGGACCTTATGAACTGAACTCAAATGAATATAAAATCTAACCTAAATCAAAGTCAATTAAATGATGTTGAATTGAACTCATATTTGGACAAGATTTGGGGCTTGACTCGAATGACATGCTTTGAACAAGAACCTAAACCAAACAAAATACAAAAGACTTTGAGTAAGAACTCGAACTTGCAAATGAACTACAACGAATACTTCATCAAGTGAATACGAGTTGAACTTTTGAACTCAAGTAAGAACTTGAGTGGGACCTTAGAAGACTTTGAACTTTGGACAAACAAAGGACTCAAACTTAAATGAGTTCAAAAGATGAAGGGCTTAAACAAACTTGTTAGTGGATCATACTTGATTTGAACGGAACTTGAACCTATATGATAATGGACTTGAACTCAGGCTTAAACTTGGACTCAAGTTGGACTTGTGGACCTGAGCTTGATTCAAGGAAAGTGGCATTGAACAAACAAGAATGAACAATGTTATATGAGATTTACGTTTGATATGAAGACCAACAAAGACTTTCAGTTTGACTATAGAGAACTTACAAGATGTGGACTTGAACTTGATTTGGACAACAAGACTTGTACTCAAGTTTTGAACCAGATTTGAACTTCAATTGAATTTGAACAAGGACTTGGACAAGTCAACAGTAGACTTGTGAACATGTACTCTGAACTCAAACTGGGGCAAGATGTGGATAACAAGAACTTATGCATTTGAACTTGAACTGTATAATGCCAAGTGAAATTTTAATTTACAAGCATAAGATTCAAATCCGGATGAACTCAATATGACAGTAGAAGACTTGAATGAATTCAAGTCTGAATGAACCTGAACTTAGAATCAAACATATACAAGGAACTCAAAGCTTGAATCATATGCGAGGGAACTCAAGCTACAAGAACATTTGACTCAATGTTAGATGAAATATATTGATCATTGTAAATAAATGTGACTAAGATGCGAACATCCACGAGTTCTTATAGGAAGGATATTGCAACACCCTCGTCACCAACATCGGGGTACAAATAGTCACACTATAAGACTCCAATGCGCACAAACAGATAATGTAATCGACTCCTACAATAGTCCTTATAATGCCTGTTGATTGAAGAAGGCAACACTATCAATTGACGGTGAAAGATCCCTCCTTGCAAACAAACACTTTTAAACCACCTGAGATTGGTGAAAGGTGGATATGAAGCAAATACAATGAATCCTGGTGGGAATACAGCAGCGGTGATCGAGATGTTGTGAGGATGTTGAGTATGAGGATAACTCGATGTACGGAGAAGGACACCTCCTATAAAAATGGAGGAGATGTTGAGAAAATTTGAACTAAACTTCCTGTGTTCCAAAATTCCCTACTTGGTCCTATACCTAGGAAGAAAATAGTTCTGACGTCCACAAGCTACAACGCCACGCCACCGGATCTGCAACATCTATGCAAGCAGACAGAAGGCGTACAAATCCCCAAATGCAACCCCAGCGCCACGCCATCAGATCTGCAACATCTATGCAAGCAGATAGAAGGCCTACGAGTCCTCAAATGGAGCTCCAGTACCACGCCACCAGATCTGCAACATCTATGCAAGCAGATAGAAGGCGTATGAGTCCTCAAATCGAGCTCCAGTACCACGCCACTGGATCTGCAACACTCATATGAGTAGATAGAAGGCGTACGAGTCCTCAAATGGAGCTCCAGTACCACGCCACCGGATCTGCAACACTCATACAAGCAGACAGAAGGCGTCTACAAGCTTCCAAGCAAATGCTGCATTTAAATGGTAGTTTCCCACATTGCTGATCAGCGTCAAATATCCCAAAAATGTATCCCCGCACGTGCACCATAATTTGTATACACTTAGGTACACATAAGGGGATGTATCATAAACTCGTGTGGGCCCTGGCGAGCGTGTTATTGGCACACACGTGATGTCTATAAGTGAATTCCAGTTCGAGCTCGATCCTCCTATACGGGTAGATAGGAGTCGACACGGCTCGAACCATTAAATAAATACGCGGTAGCGAGATTGACCGGGATATTTATTTTATAGTTCATATTAGGCCTTCAAGGCCTATAATCAAGAGAATTCACTAACAAAAGTCCAAAGCCTACGAAACCCGATCCTCTATCGACTAGTATATAGAGTCGACAGGGTTCAATCAATAAAATATAAATGAGCTCATGCACCCCGATGATGGCCGTGTTGAATGAAAATATCAACCGGAGGGGTCCATTTCAAATATTACAAAATGCCACCCAAACTCCCACAAACTCCAAAACTCCACAAAAAAATTCCCAAAATCCCAAACGCCAAAAGTATTTAAAAATTGAAATCAAACTACCAAAACACTTAAAGTAAAACCCATCCACCCTCCGCAATAGTTTGCCGAGGTGGACAAATTGAAAAATACTTCAGCTCACGTAGAGCTAATGCCTGGTCGAAAATATCACTAGGATCCATTCTCAAACAATATCCTGCCAGCAAGGATGTGGTACGAGTCCTCTAACCGGCAGTTTCACTGCCAAATGGCACTGCAGGATAAACGGTTATGACTCGGGGCCCTCTGAATCAGGTGGTCATCGCCAAATGGCACCATTATATTATGGTTATGGCCAGAGCCCGTATGCTCCCCAATGGCATCAAATCCTTGAGATATGAATCAATAGGATATGATCGATAGGGCACAAAGCCCTCTGTTAGCTAAGGTGGATTCAAATTTGTCCCCTTAGACAAATATTCAACCCATGTCTACAAGGTATCCTTGGACGAAGCAACCCACGGCTGCCGACAAGGATCCTTCTGTCAGGTTCGGTCGACTACCTCCTCTGACTAAGTAGACCAGGGACCACGATGGCCCAGGACGACGGAACCATGGGATCTTGATCGGGTCTATCATCCATTCCCCCACCATTCGCTTTAAGTGCAAGGTGGTGAAAATTTCTGTTTTAAATATTAAAATCTTCAAATTCCCAAAACCCTATGCCCATTGCTGCTACTATATGCCAGATGCACGTATATAACGTATCTGATTGACGACTAGCCTTAATCGAAAGTTCTCTCTCGTTACCGGGAGGGGTAATTAACTATAGGGGCTTGCACCTATAGGAAACCAGAACTCAGATCATAAAGTCCTCACAAAATGAGGGCGAAATCTCTGGGTAGTGTCTTATCTACTATCTCATCTGCCTTCCAAAATTTACCCCAGAACTTAAATCGTTAAAACTCCCCCTCAAAAAGCACAAAAGCGGGCGGAGGCCGGGGCCGAATTTTCGGAGCCCACAAAATGTAATAACTTGATTAAGAAAATATGAAAGTGATTCAATGATTTGAAACACTACTCAAATGAGATAGATTACTGTAGGAAGATAAATAGATTATTATTTCAAAGTCTAAATTTTAAATTTTGAAAAAAAGTTTTATCCAAAAGGAACAATACACCATTAAAGGAATTAGATGAAGAGAAACAATCATCAATATTTTTTTCCTTTAACAGTTTTAGAGAGGTCAATCACTGCTTACAAGCTTCTAAATAAAAACAAGGCAAAAACTCTCATTTAGAAATCAAGTTTGTTAGCAGTAGTGAGCAGTGATCTGATTCTGAAGAAAATAAATAGTAAATCAACAACAACATAAAAGCACATAAAAAGAAATAACCAAATCAGATAAATAATAATAATAAAAGAAAATCAATAGAGAATAAAAACCAAAAAAGAAATAGATAATCAAATCAAACAAAAAATAAAAAAAATGGAAAATAAAAAATTCAGAAATCAGTAATCATCAAATGCATGTATTTATGTCAATCACACCCAATTTGGTCCTTAAAATACTGAATGTGTCAAAAGCCAGTGATTTAGTAAAGATGTCAGCCAGTTAGTTTTTAGTTGTTCTATGGTATAACTCAATATCCCCTTTGGTAATATGGTCCCTAATGAAGTGATGCATTATGTCAATATGTTTGATTCTTGAATGTTGGATAGGATTCTTAGTGGTGCAGATGGCACTAGTGTTATCACATAGAACTAAAATTGTGCCAATAGGTAATCTTAAATCCATAATTTATTGCTTCAACCAAAGGACTTGGGCCACAGAACTTTCTAAGGCAAAGTACTCAGCTTCAGTACTGAAAAGTGCAATAGAGTTTTGTTTTCTACTGAACCAAGAGACTAAAGATTATCCTATGAATTGACAAGTTTCAGAAGTGCTATTTTTATCCACCCTACACCTTGCAAAATCAAAATCAGAATATTCAATAAGTTTAAAAGAGGTGCTGTGCATAGGATACTATATTCCTAAGTTTTGGGTCCCTAAGAGATATCTAAGGATTCTCTTAACTACAGTCAGGTGGGATTCTTTAGGATCAGCTTGAAATATAGCACAGAGACAAACACTAAATATTATATCAGGTCGGCTAGCAGTCAAGTAAAATAGTGATCCAATTATTCCTTTGTACTTCTTTTGATCAACAGATTTTTCATTTGAATCCTTATCTAATTGGACACTGGAGCTCATGGGAGTATTTATTGGCTTGGCTTTATCCATTTAATATTTCTTCAAGATGTCCTTAGTGTACTTTGATTGATTAAGAAAAGTTCCATCATCCATTTGTCTTATGCTAAATCCTAAAAAGTATGATAATTCTCCCACATACTAATCTCAAACTCTCTACTTATTATTTTAGAAATATCATCACATAAATTTTGATCAGAAGATCCAAAAAGTATATCATCAATATAGATCTAGACAATGAGTAAATCATCTCTTACTTTTCTTAGAAAAAGGGTGGTGTCTACGCTCCCCTTAACAAACTTCCTTTCTAGTAAGAATGTGCTAAGCCTCTCATACCAAGCTTTGGGTGCCTGTTTTAATCCATACAAAGCCTTTTTTAATTTGTAAATATGATTTGGATATTGGGAACTCTCAAAACTTGGGGGTTGCTCTACAAATACATCTTTTTTTATTATCCCATTTAAAAAGTCACTCTTGACATCCATTTAAAAAAGCTTAAATCCCTTATAACAAGCAAAGGCTAGTAGCACTCTAATGGCTTTCAATCTACCTACAGGGGTAAAGGTCTTCTCAAAATCAATTCCTTCAATTTGGTTGTACCCCTTAGCCACCAATCTTGCCTTATTCCTAACCACCACACAAGAATCATTCACTTTATTCTTGAAGACCCATTTGGTTCCTACTACACTTTGATCCTTAGATCTTTCTACAAACTCCCAAATATCATTCCTCATAAAGGGGTTAAGTTCTTCTTGCATAGCTAGATTTAAAATTCATCAGAAAGGGCTTGATTGATGTTGGTGGGTTCAGTCATTGAGATAAAGGAAGATTGGTTTACTTCCTTCCTAAGTCCATGCCTAATTCTAACACCTTCAGAAGGGTCTTCTAAGATCAGCTCTTTAGGATTACTCAAAGAATATCTCTAATCTCTATGCAAAGTGTTTTGAGGTTCTACCCTTTTCTCCAGATTTATAGTTTCTACTCAGGTAATCTCTCCTATTTCCTCTTCTTCCTAAGCTCTAAACTCCTTAGGATCAGATTCATCAAACACTACATGAGTAGTCTCCTCCACCAGTAATGTCCTCTTGTTAAACACTCTAAAGGATTTTCTCACACTTGAATATCCTAAGAACACTCCTTCATCAGATTTTGGGACAAATTTTTCTAAGGATGATTTCTCATTATTAAGAATGAAGACCTTATATCCAAAGACATGGAGGTGGACATGTTTGGTGTTCTACCCTTAATGATCTCATAGGGTGTCTTATGTAGTTTGGATCTAACATTCACCCAATTCAACACATAACAAGCTGTGTTCACCACTTTTACCCAAAAGTATTTTGAAAGTGAATACTCAGCAAGCATGTCTCTAGCAGCTTCCACTAAGGTCTTATTCTTTCTTTCAGCTACCCCGTTCTACTGATGGGTCCTAGGAGCTAAAAAGTTATGACTAATCCCTTACTCCTCATAGAAAGTTCCAAATATCATATTTTTAAATTCTCCACCTTGATCACTATGGATGGTCAATATCTCATAACCTAACTTCTTCTGAATCCAAGTGGAGAAAGATTTAAATTCATCAAATGACTTAGTTTTATATAACATAAATCTAATCCAAGTAAATCTCGAGTAGTCATCAATAATCATAATTCCATAGACTTTTTCTCCTAGACTGGCAGTGCTAATGGGTCCAAATAAATCCATGTGAAGGACTTCTAAAGGTCTAGAGGTGCTGATATCCTTAATAGGGTGGAAAGAGGATTGGACTTATTTCCTTAGTTGGCAGGCATCACACAGGTGGTCCTTAATAAACTTAAGCTTGGGGACACCTCTAACTAAGTCTTTTTGGGTTACTCTTCTAAGGGTTTTCATGTTGGCATGACATAATCTTCTATGCCATAGCTAAGACTCATTAGCAGTAGTTTTTAAGTAGAATGATGCAGCACACTCAATGTTATTTAAATCAAGTATATAGACTTTGTTGATCCTCTTGCCCTATAAAATAATGTTATTATTTAAGCTGATAATGCAAGTGTTTATCATAAACTTTATGTTGAACCCTTTATCGCAGAGTTGATTGATGTTGAGCAAGTTGTGCTTCAGTCCATCTACAAGTAAAATATTTTCAATTAAAAGGTTCTTGGAGTTTCTGATTATACCTACGCCCACCACTTTCCTGGTGGTGTTGTCTCCAAGAGTGACCTTGCCTCCAGCCCTGGCCTCCAGCAAAATGAAATGATTTATATCTCCAGTCATATACCTTGAGCATTCGCTGTCTAGGTACCACATGCTCTCATGAGATCTTGTGTGAGAGCACGCCTATAAAATTATTAAATGTCAGATTTAGGAACCCAAATAAGTTTGGGTTCCTTCTTATAAAAAGAAGAATGCAATACATGTGTGTTATGCTGTGAATAATGCAATTTGGGCCTCCACACCCAATGTGTACTATGGTGAACAGTGCAGGTGTGGGAGATATGTCCTAACATGCCATAAGAGAAACATCTAATACCAGGAAAAGGGTTAACTAATCTATGTGGGTGATAGTGCCTCTTCGTAGGTTTGGATGATGCATGCTTTGATGATTTTGTATGAAATTCTTCAAGTGATGGTGGTTGTTTATTTTTCATAAGAGCAGTTAATTCAGCATCAAAAAATTTATTTAAACTATCAAAAATTAAAATTTTCACTCTTAATGCATGCTCCCTAGTCTCTAAATCAAATGCATGAGTTTCTAATTCTTTGAATGTAATTTCTAATTCTACATGCGATGCTTTCAATAAATCATGCTCAACAATCAATTCAAAATGCTTTTTATTTAACTCATCAAATTTATCAAGTAATGACAAGTGATTGCTATCAAGTGAAAAATGATCTTTAAGCAAAACTTCATACTCTTTTTGCAGGTTCAAGAATTCCAATTTCAGGCTAGCATATGTTTTCTTAAGTTTTCTATATGATAAGTGGATTTTCTCAAAAATATCAAGTAATTGATTGTAGGTTAGTTCACATACCTCTTCTTGGTCAGATTGACCAAGATGTTCATCCGCCATCAAATATAAGTTTGTAGTCTCCTCTTCAGCTTCAATCTTAGAGGAGTCTGATGCAGAATTCTCCCAAAAAACCTTTTGAATCCATTTCTTGTCCTTCTTGAACTTGGGCTTCTCCTCAACCTTCTCCTTGCTTGGGTGAGCCTTAAGTGTAGGACAATCAACTTTTATATGTCCTGGCTTCCTGCATTCAAAATAAACTGTATTAGAAGAACCTTTAGAATTTTTGCTATTATTATCTTTATTCTATTTTTGATAGCTCTAGTGTTTCTTCCTTAGAAAAATTTTAAATTGCCTAGTGATTAAGGAAACATCATCACTTTCAGACCCAAAAGAATCAGTCTCCGTATCATTAGCCTTCAGCCCCACAGTTTTTTCTTTCTTTTTCTCACCTACATCAAGTTGTCTTTGGTTCACTCCTTACTTATAAGCAATGAGTGATTCAAGTAAGTTATCAATAGAATAAGTGTTCAAATTCTTAGATTCAGTAATCACAATTATCTTGGCATCATAGAAAGAAGGCAAATATCTCAAGATTTTTTTAACTTTCTCATAGTTAGTGAGTTCTCTTCCTAAGGCATGTAGGGAGGTGACAATTTGTGTGAACCTAGTATACATTTTAAATATTGACTCACTAGGTTTCATGCGAAAGAGTTTATAGTCATGAAGTAAGATATTCAACCTGGATTGCTTAACTTCAGTTGTGCCTTCAAAAGTGATACACAATTTATCCTAAATTTCTTTACTAGTTGTACAAGTTGACACACACATGTAATCTTCATATTTCAGTGCACAAAAAAAAATAATTCAAATATTTTCCATTAAGTTACGCTAAGTCCCTATCATCATGAGTCCATTCAGTAAAAGGAAGTTCAATTTTAACACCATTAATCAGTCTAAAAGGTGAATCATTACTATCTTTAATGAGCATCTACATGCGATAATCGATCGATTATAAAAAGGTGGACATGCGAGTTTTTCAAAAATTAAAAGGTATGTTATCAAACAAGGGTGGTCGAGTGATGGAATACCCTTCAGCAGTATTCCGGTTACCAAAGTTAGCCATGGATTAAAGTTTAAAAGTTTTCTAAAACCTAATTTTTGAACCCTGCTCTGATACCACTTAAAAGTTCGTTAGGGATGTTAAGCCCTTACGAACTAGCCCGAGGCTAACCAAGAGGGGGGTTGAATTGGTAGTTTTAAAAATTCTTGAGCAAAACTAATTTTGAAAACCTTTTTAAATATTTTAAAATAATTATAATTTCACATTTATGTGGAGATGTTTAATCAAATAAAATAATAATTTTAACCACACGATTATCCACATAAAGTAAAGTGCAAAAATTAAAAAGCAGAACAGTAAAAGAAAGAACACACCAGATTTTATAGTGGTTCAGTCAACTTGACATGCATCCACTCCCCGAAGCCTCCCCTCCAGGTATTGCACTAAAACTCAATGAATCTCCTTCTGCTCCCATAGCAAGGCCGAGAAGCCTTTATAAAACTCCATTTCACCATCCCGATGAGGCAGAGAACCCAGACTCCTTTTGCTTCCTCCTGAAGCAGGCAGAGAATCTTACCTCCTTTCGCTTCCTCCTGAAGTAGGCAGAGAACCTTACCTCCTTTCACTTTCTCCTCAAGCAGGCAGGGAACCTTAATCTTCTTACTGACGATCCTTCCCACAGAGACACCAAGAGATAAGGGATGATGACTGGAGATGATGACTCGAATGCTCGCTTAGATTAACCTTTATGAACACCTCACAAACTCCCCCTCATAAGATTTTCTCTCTCTCTCCCAAACTCTCCCTCTCCCTCTCAAGACTCTCTCAGGTGAGGACAACGGTAAAAGATCTCCACTGTAGCAAATAAGAGATCTTAAATAGAATGACTCAAAAAGTACCGTAAATTTCAACTTGCCGTCCAAGATTATCTAAGATGATATATCTATCGTCCTGTACGATCAGTACAAAAACACACATATCAACCTGGATGATCTAGTTCTTCTAGATAATTAGAAGATAAGTTTTGTTCTGATCGTCCAGGATGATCCAGCGATCGTCCGGGATGATCCAGTGATCGTCCTGGCTGATTAGTTCTAAATCAGGAATATCGTCTAGCACATAGTTCAGGACGTCCAGGAGAAAAGTCTGGACAATCTAAAGAAAATGACTTGATCGTCTAGGATAATATCTCTATCGTCCTGTATGATTAGTTTAAAAATTCCCAATATTATCCGGCACATAATTCGGGTCGTCTAGGATAGCTATGCTGGACGATTTCAAAATAACTGATCATCTAGGAAGATAAGTCTATCGTCCAATATGATTAGTACATAAAGGAACATATCATCCATCAGATAGTTATGGACATCTAGCTGATTGAGGAGTATCATCCAGGATGATTCTATGATCATCCAATACAGTATGATCAATCAATCAAATCTTAATTACTCTCCTTAATCACTTGGCTATTTTAGGCATGATTGTAATGAATCATCCTGGATGATACATGTATGATCCAGGATGATTAGACTAAAATACTAAAAATAAAAATATACCTAAATTAGTCTGGCGGTTGAGATTTTCTGATTTGAGCATGTCATCCTATACGATGGAGTATCGTCCAGGACGATCTGCTTAATCAGACCGACTTAACATGGCTGCCCTAATTAGGGTTTTTATTTTCAATGGATCATCCAGGATGATATTACTATCATCCACGATGATATGATCAAAATAGAATAGAAACTCTAACTCACTAAAATTCTTCCCCTGAGTGTGTGTGTAAGGTTACTTAGCTTGGGGATCCATTATATTACATTTGACTCAACAAAAGAGAAAAAATTACATTTGAACACAGACACATGTGATCTTGAGCTGGTTTGAATTGCACTTGATCTTGTGGACCTGAAAGGTTAGGCAATCAAATGAAAAAGAAACATTTATTATCATCAAAATTATAAACCTTGAATCTAGATTTGCAACAATGCCGTACGTAGGAAGACTACCACATCTAAAACTCCTTTTCTTTCATTGCCTCTTGTCGGTGTTTTCATGCCCTATGTGTATAGTATACTTATGTAACAGTTGGATACTTGAACATGTTGACTATTAGGGTGTATTTATAACCATTGCATATCATTATTATCATGTGTGAGTGGCTCAGTGTATTTGCTAGCAAGCTAATTAACATAGATAGAAAGGGGATTGTAGAGATACTGCATTCGTGGTTTATGATCATTGAAGAATCTCCATATTTCCTGCATATATTTGTAAGAGACTCTATTACATGTAGGCTGATTAGTGTGTTCATTCGTATGTTGGTTTGTTAACCATTAATTTCCTTGTGCATGTCGAGTAATGAATTACTGCATTCACTTGCATATCATTGTGTCTGGAAGAACTGCCACACATACTTGAGAGCTAGCTGCTCGTAGAGCATGAGGGTATTATTACATTTATGACCCATCTATTGCCATTGCTTGCAAATGCACTCATGTATTCATTATGGGCTCCAAAAATTTGGCCCTGACCTCCCCATTGCTTTTTCAGGGGAATTTTTACAGATTAAGTTTCGGGGTAAATTTTGGGAAAGAAGATGGGTTTGCAGATAAGACACTACCCAGAGATTTTGCCCTTATTTTGTGAGGACTTTATGATCTGAGTTCTGGTTTCCTATAGCTGCAAGCCCATATAGTTGATTACCCCTCCCGATCATAAGAGAGAACTTTTGATTAAGGCTAGTCATCGATCAGATATATAGAAATACATGTTATCTGACATATAGTAGCAGCATGGGCTTAAGGTTTGGAAATTAAGGGGTTGATATTTAAAATTAAAAATTTCACCATCTTGCACTTAAAGCGGATGGTGGGGGAATGAATGATGGACCCGATCAAGTTCCCATGGTTCCATCATCCTGGGCCATCGTGGTTCCTAGTCTACTTAGTCAGAGGAGGTAGTCGACCCAACCTGATAGAGGATCCTTATCGATAGCCATGGGTTGCTTCATCCAAGGGCACCTTCTAGACCTGGGGGAATGTTTATCTAAGGGGATAAATTTTAATTCACCTTAGCTAATAGAAGACTTTATTCCTTATTGATTATATCCTATTAATTCATATCTCAATGATTTAGTGTCATTGGGGAGCTTACGGGCTCTGGCCATAATTGTAATTTAGTGGTGCCATTTGGCGGCAAAATCACTCGGTTCAGAGGGCCCCTGGTCATAATCGTTTATCTTATGGTGCCATTTGGTGGCAAAATCATCGGTTAGAGGACACGTACCACATCCTTATTAGCAGGAGATTATTTTGAGAATGACTCCTAGTAATATTCTTGACCAGACATGAGCTCTTTGTGAACTGAAGTATTTTTAATTTGTTCGCCTTCGCAAACTATTGTAGAGGGTATATGGGTTTTGTTTTAAGTGTTTGATGGGCTATATTTCAATTTTAAATATTTTGAAACTTTGAGAATTTTTTTGAATTTTTGTGGAAATTTGGGTGGAAATTGAGATATTTGAGATTAACTCCTCTAGTTGAGATCTATGTTCAATACGGCTATCATCGGGGTGTATGGAGCATTCCATTCATGGATTGAACCTTATCGACTCTACTGAGCTATCAACAGAGGATCAGGTTTTGTAGGCTTTATATCTTTGGTGATGAACCATTCATTTATTAAGCTTTGAAGGCCTAATATAAACTATAAAATAAGTATTTTGGTCATCATCGTGACTGGATATTTGTTCAATAGTTTGAGCCATGTCGACTCTTACCCACTCGTACAAGAGGATCAGGGTCGAACTTGGGTTTATTTTTTGAGTCGCACAGCATCCCTAGATGTCACGTGTATACTTATAGCATGCTCACTAGGGCCCATACGGGTGTTGTGATTGCACTTGCCCCTTTTGTGTACCTATATGCATACAAATTACAGTGCATGTGCGGGGATATTTTGTAGTATTTTGGCATCAATCTGTTGTGCGGGTGACCACCATTTGAATGCAGCATTCTATTTGGATGCTCATATATGCCTTTTGTCCACTTATAAGGGTGTTACAGATCTGGTGGGTTGGCGTTACAGCTTGTGGATTGAGATGTTCGCTGCTATATACAGGTAGATTATCATGCACTACCTATTAGTTTTTGCAGGTAACTTATTGTGCACTAATGAATCTCCTTCTTGGGCTCGTAAGAGCTAGCATTTAATGTGGCTCTTATGTATTCTTCCTGTGGATAATATATTAGATACATAACGTGTCTTCTGTAGCGGCCCGTAGACAATACATTAGATGCATAATGGGTCTGTTGTAGCGGCCCATAGGAACTAGTGTACACACTGTACACTGTGTATTTTTCACCCTTGCTTGTGAGTTCTGTGCAATCATCAGTATAAGCTTAGATGACCATTTATTCATCAAGAAACTTGCAAGTCTTAATAGTCTTATCCAACTCCATATTTAGAACCTGGTCGAATTGAGATTCACTCGCTTCATTCCTAAAAATTACAATTTGGTCTGGCTTTCTCCTTCCATAGCTCATATAGAATCAATAAGCAACTCTCTAATTATGTCATCATCGTCATTTTTTGGTGTCAGCTTAAACAAAGAATCAGTTATTTCAACCTTGGATGATTGTGTCCTTATTAATGCCCTATATTTTGAAGTCAGTGGCCACTACTCCGAACAAAAAACTGCGACGATTTAAGGCACTTATGGCCATCTGGTAGAATCATGCAAGACATCTTTTCCCAAAATAATTGTTGTATCCTTTTCTGCATTTCTACTTGTAGATGACATGTAGTGTGTATGGTGGGTCTTCTTCATCGCTAGTTTATTGTATGTTGATAATGGATATTCGATATTATTGCATCATACATTGGCCCCTGATACTTATCGATCGGCGAGCTACTGCATTATCATGCATTTCAGTGTTTGTGGGGACTATCTGTGGGCTCCAAAAATTCAGCCCCGGCCTCCGCCCGACTTTATGCTTTCTTCAGGGGGGAGTTTTAACGAAGTCATTTCCGGGGTAAATTTTGGAAGGCAGATGAGATAGTAGATAAGACACTACCCAGAGATTTCACCCTCATTTAGCGAGGACTTTATGATTTGAGTTCTGGTTTCCTATAGGTGCAAGCCCCTATAGTTAATTACCCCTCCCGGTAACGAGAGAGAACTTTCGATTAAGGCTAGTCGTCAATCAGATATGTAGAAATACATGGATCTGGCATATAGTAGCAGCATTGATGTTTGAAATTTGGGGAATTTGGGAATTTGAAAGATTGGAAGATTTAATATTTAAAACTGAAAATTGCACCATCTTGCACTTAAAACGGATGGTGGGGGAATGGATGATGGACCCGATCAAGATCCCATGGTTCCGTCATCTCGGGCCATCATGGTCCCTGGTCTACTTAGTCAGAGGAGGTAGTCGACCCAACCTGACAGAAGGATCCTTGTCGGCAGCCATGGGTTGCTTCGTCCAAGGGTACCTTGTAGACCTGGGATGGGTATTTACCTAAGGGGACAAATTTGAATCCACCTTAGCTAACAAAGGGCTTTGTGCCCTATCGATCATATCCTATTGATTCATATCTCAAGGATTTGATGCCATTGGGGAGCATACGGGCTCTGGCCATAACCATAATATAATGGTGCCATTTGGCGGCGACCACCTGGTTCAGAGGGCCCCGAGTCATAACCGTTTATCCTGCAGTGCCATTTGGCGGCGAAACTGCCGGTTAGAGGACTCGTACCACGTCCTTGCTGGCAGGAGATTGTTTGAGAGTGGATCCTAGTGATATTTCGACTAGGCACTAGCTCTATGTGAGCTGAAGTATTCTTTAATTTATCCACCTCGGCAAACTGTTGCGGAGGGTGGATGGATTTGCTTTATGTGATTGATGATTGGATTTCAGTTTTAAATATTTTTGGGATTTTGATGATTTTGGGAATTTTTGTGGAGTTTTGGAGTTTGGATTTTGTGAGAGTTTGGGTGGTACTTTGAGATATTTGAAATGGATCCCTCCGGTTGAGATTTGCATTCAACACGGCCATCATCGGGGTGTATGGGATCATTTATATTTTATTGATTGGACCCTGTCGACTCTATCTACTGGTCGATAGAGGATCGGGTTTTGTAGGCTTTGGACCTTTGTTAGTGAATTCTCTTGATTATAGACCTTGAAGGCCTAATATGAATGTATAAATAAATATCTCGGTCGATCTCACGACTGCATATTTATTTAATGGTTCGAGCCGTGTCGACTCCTATCTACCCGTATAGGAGGATCGGGCTCGAACTTGAATTCACTTATTAACCCGCGCAGCATCCCTAGACGTCACGTGTGTACCAATAATACGCTCGCCGGGGCCCATGCAGGTGTTTGGGGGCATTTTATAATTATTTATTGAATCCTTGTCTACTCCTATCTGCTTGCATAGGAGGATCGGGTTCAAATTTGTTGACCCGCGCAGCATCCCAAGACGTCACGTATATACCAATAACACGCTCGCCGGGGCCCATGCGGGTTATGATTATATTTTCCCCTTTTAGTGTACCTATGTGTATACAAATTAAAGTGCACACGTGTAGGGGTATTCTTGGAATATTTGTACACGCCTTCTGTCTGCTTGCATGAAAGTTGCAGATCCGGTGGCGTGGTGCAGCAGCTCGTGAACTGAGTTGTTTGCTGCTTTGTACAGGCAGACTGTCGTGCACTACTTGTTGCTCTCTACATTTGGATTATTGTGCACCAACGAATCTCCTGCTTTCTTTCGCAAGAGCTTGGATTTGTTGTGGAGTTTTCGTATTTTCTTCATATCCACCTTTCACCAATCTCATGTGGTTTGATGTACTTGTTTGCAAGGACGAATCTTCCACTATTAATTAACAGTGCTGCCATCTCCGTCCATAGGCACCATTGCATGATTTGGGGATTTCATTAGTACATATAGAAGACACATATGCCTTCTACAGTAGACCGTAGACACTTGCACTTGTAGAAGACAGATGCATCTATTTGCCACTGCCTCATTATATGCCGTATAAGTATCTTAACACTTGTGGCAGACTCTTTGCCTCCTCGTAAATGACATGCCGTGTGTAGAGCGGGTCTTCTGTGAATGTTGTAGACTTTCGCATTTTGTTATAAGTCGTCTGCCTCTAGTTGTGAACGTCTCATGTTGTATATTGATCGCTATGACTTGTCAGTGTTCCTTGCATTTGTTTGACATTGGATTGCTACTGCTTGTGGGAATGTCGCTTAATAGTCCTTGCATTTATTTGACTCTTTGACATTCATTGAAGATTTCATGCCATAACTTACATGTAGGAACTTTTGTTCATTTCCCTTTTGTAAGTAAGTTGTACTTGGAGTTCCATGTTCAACACAAATTCAATTCGAGTCCCTCGTATTTGTTCATCTCGAATTCAAATTGAGCTCACTCCTTTATATTCGTTATTCAAACTTATTGCTCTTTGACTGTTCCTTGATATATGCATCTCCATCTTGGTTGCTACTTATAAATGAGATGTAATAGGGGCCCTCCTTGTCCACTATACGCCTTTATCTGTTCATTTGCATATGCTTGAATGATCAAGATATACTTATTGAGCCTTGCCATTTTGATTTCTCACTTATTGGATCAAGGTCTTATTTAAAATGCTTTAAGTCTTTTAGCATTCACTTGAGTTCTCTTTGATTCACTTTCTATCATTTGCATAATTGCAAATAATTGGATTTAAGGTCCAATTCCTTGTAACTGCTAATTCTGTTGCATATTCAAGTTGTTCAAATAAACTCAAAGTCCTTTGAGTTCAATCCGAGTTTGCTTGAGTTCAGGTCTTGTTCACTTGATGTTATAGTCAAGTCAAAGTCCTCTGTTATGTTGTTCAAACTGAAATCCAAATCAGAGTCCCCTGTTGCTTTTGTGAGTTCAATCAAGTCCAAGCTCAACTTGAGTTTGAGTTTCATGCTCAATTCAAGTTTATTTTACTCAAACTTGAATCAATGTTCACTTTGAGTTCAAATCATTTAATATTCATTTCAAGTTAGCTTTGAATCTCATTCATTTGTTCTTTTGAGTTCAAATAAAGTCCTCCATTGTTGCTCGGTTGAGTTCAATCCGAATTCCATGTATAAGTTCAAGTTCATAAGCTTTGCTTGAGTCCACTGTCAAGTTCTATGTACCGTTTGGTTCAACTCAAGTCTTCGCTCGAGTTCAAATGTTCAAGTTCAACTTTTGGTTTATTTGAGTTTGAGTTCAGATTCATTTGTTATTTAAGTCCAAATTATTCAGTTCAAGCTTAGAAGTCCCCCGCTGTCCTTGCAAGTTCAATTCAAATCAAAGTTCTTTGTATTTGTCCTTTTGAATTTAAGTCCAAGCTTAAGTTGATGTCATTTAGTTCAAATCAGGTCTTTGTGTGGTTTCAAATTCACCCGAAATTTCGGCAGCCTCCCAGCGTCTCCCCCGTTTAGGGGAAAAACCAAGAGGCTGCCTTCCCCTCCACGCGACGTGCGCGCTTCAGGTAGATGTCCGTAGACATCACGGCAGCAAACTTTCTTCAATCCCCGCCCGCTACATGAGCGTTTAGGGGTCTCGGGCACCTGTTGTAAAGAAACACAGAATTTCCCCACATGTGGGTACTTAATTTTGTTCCTCTTCACGCTACATGAGCGGTCCGGGGATTACCCGCCTCGTCGCGAGCGTCGCACCGATTTCCCACCCTACTACGCTACGTGAGCGCATAGGGGGTTTGCCGGCTCGTCGCAAGCATCGAGGGCGGGGTTTAAGGCGATTGCCCGCTTCGTCGTAGGCGTCGCGCTAGCTTCCCTCCCTACTACGCTACATGAGCGCGTAGGGGGTTTGCTAGCTCGTCGCCAACGACGAGAACATGAATCTGAGTTCAGGGATTATACCTTCGCATGTCGATGGGGTTGGCACGTGGATCGAGGCAAGCGAGAAGAGGCACTTGCATTTGCATATTTGATTTATAATTAATCATAAATTAAGTATAGTTAGTTATATTTAATATATAATTAAATATATTTAATATTAAAATTAATTACAAATTAGTGGAATCTAATTTATAATTAATTACAAATTAATTACAATTAGTTATAATCAATAACTAACTATATTTAATTTAAAACTAATTTTAAATCAATCAGATTTAATTTATAATTAATCAAAAGCTAATTATAATTAATTATAGATTAACTAAAATTAATTAAAAAAAAAACTAATTATAATTAATTATTTTTGATTAATTATATTTAGTTTAAAATTAATTATAAATTAATTATTTTAATTTATAATTAATAATGAACTAATTATAATTAATAATATCTAATTAATTATATTTACTTTAAAATTAAATATAAATTAATTACATCTAATTTATAATTAATTATATGTTAACTATAATTAATTATAATCAGATTAAAAAAATACAATAATAATAATAATAATAATAATAATTAATAAAAAAAAAATCCTCCCCCACTCTTCCTCTCTGGCTCGGTCAGGGGGAGGCCGCAGAATCGCGTGAAGGGAAGAAAGTTACCTTCACTGCCAGCGAGCTTCCGACGTTGCTTCTGATCAAACTGTCGTAACTTCCGTTCCAATAGGAAGGGAGGTCGTCGGATGAGCGAGGTCGAGCAGCAACAAAGGAGCCGGAGGGGCGACTCGTGCACTCCTTACAGCGGGCGAGCTCCCTCGTGGCTTCCGATCAAAAGGGAAGGGAAAGCCGTCGAGAGAGCGAAGTCGGCCGGCAAGGGGGGCGGAGATCTTCGGCTAAGGTAGGGAAATCTCCCCCCCCCCTCTCTCTCTCTCTCTCTCTCTCTCTCTTTCTGTGTGGATGAAAGGGATCGGGAGTGGCGATGGGAGCTTCTTGGATGTCGGAGAGGAGATGGGGTCTGAGGAGGAGATCGGAAATTTGCTGAGATCGAGAGTGGCGAAGGGAGAGCTTTTTCATGTGTCCCAGCCGAAGCCCCCTCCTCCCCCTTTTATTGACGCAAAGGAGCGACGCTCGATATGCATGGGACGACTGCAAACGGCACCACTTGCACAGTAATGAGTACTGTAGCTGCGGCGCGATACGATAGGATTTCAGCGGGATTTGAGTATGGGGTATAGCAGGTAATGATTTAAACAAAAAAAATTTTGATTTGATTTTGTCTGTTTCCTTTGGCTGTAGCGGGAAGGTCAACAAATGCCCCCCAACAAATATGGTTCGCATCTAGAGCGAAACACGTTTATTGTATGATGATTGACCCTATGGATCTCCAGATATTTACTTTTGGATGTCGCACAAAGGGTTTTCATTTAGTGGATCTCCAAAAGTTTATTTGGATGTCACACTAAAAATTTTATTTAGTGGATCTCCAAAGATTTGCTTGGATGTCACACTAAGACTATCATTCTGTAGCTCTCCACGAGTCCTTTTCTGTGTCTTCATGGGTCTTTAGATGCACTTGTAATCCTTAGTGGGATTGACATGTTGGTTCTTATGATTTCTGTGATCGTACTCCGTGTTGTAGATGATTTTAAATATTTATTTGGGGATCTCGGCATGCAGCGTGATGTCGACCCAAATAAATATTTAAAATGCCCCCAGTCTCTAGGGACATTTGTAGATGTCATTCGGGATGCCTCTTTTTGTAGCTTTAGGTTTCCTGAGATTTTGGTTCCTTCTGTCCTGTGCTTTGTGCTACGGACATTGATGAAGAATCACCTGATTTGTCTTTACTGACTTGTCAGGTGGTTTTTGTACCTTCGGCCCTTTGCTTCTAGCTTTGGTGGGCTTAATGAAGGGGTAGATGCCGGTGACCTAGACGTATTAGATCGTTGGCGAGAAGTCATCGGTCCAGAGCTTTGTGCATAGCGGACTTGTTGATGACGGAATCCTTATAGTTCAGCCCTAAGCTTTTCATGAACTTTGGGATGATTTCTTCGGTCCTTTGCTTTGTGCTTTGGTGGACTTGTTGAAGAAAAATTCCTTCGATCCTAGCTTTATGCTTTATGGATTTGTTGAAGGATTTGCAGGTTTTGGATTCGGTTGATAGTACCAAACTCGGGTAGTATCTTGATCCTTAACCACTTGAGGAGACTTTAATCTGAGTCACTTGAGTTCATCAGATCGGGCGAGCTGGGATTTGACAGCTCTTCGTCCTCTGGTTGCTGAGATGGGGGTTCCTCTACTGCGGCCTTTCTTATGGCTTGTTGAGTAGATGGAGCTGCCAGTGATCCGGCCATATTTGGGCTTGTTGGATCCGACCTCTTACACCCATTTAGGCTTCAGACTTGAGCTATGGGAAATATGCTCCCCGATGCTGAAGTTGTTAGATTTGGAGTTCTCCTTTGTGGTTGAAGATTTAGAGCCTACGTGAATTTGGTAGTTGCTCGAGATTCCTTCTTCCCAATGGAACCTTAATTCTCCGGTCAATTAGGAGAATTTGGTAGACTACGACCACTTAAACTTGTCGAGTCAAATTTGCCTTCGTACTTCCTTCAGTCCCTACTGACGGTTTGACGAAGTGGGGGTTCCGCTACTACGGCCTTTCTTATGGCGTGTTGAGTAGACGGAGCTGCCAGCGATCCTGCCATATTTGAGCGTGTTGGATCCGACCTCTTACACCCACTCGAACCTTAAGCTTCAGGCTGCTGAAAGACTTCAGGTTGTTCTGGCTCAATTTGTTAGAGTGTGTAGTTGTAAAAGTCCCTTTATGACCTTTGAAATCTTGGTATGTTGGAGAAGGTGGTGTCTCGATCTTTTGAAGCTCACCTGCATATACTTTGAAAAGAATTTGTTATATTCTTCAGTATAAAAGAATATTTGCGTTGGTGATTTTAAATATTTGTTCGGGGATCTCGGCATGTAGCGCGGTGTCGACCCGAATAAATATTTAAAATGCCCCTGTCTCGCAGGGACATTTCAGAATGAAATAAATTTGAAATTTTGATATTTTAAATATTTATTTGGGGATCTCAGCAGTTGGCATGATATCAACCCAAATAAATATTTAAAATGCCCACTGTCTTGTGGGGAGATTTTGAAATGCATTCTTGTAACACAAGAGAATTTCAAAAATGTAGTATAAAGTGTATATAAATATGCATGGAATACACAGTACATAAAACATAACATTTCTTTAAGCAATTTTACGCATGATACTTCTTCAGGTGTCGACCGTTGATCGGCGGCATGGGCCTCTGACCGTGCAAATCGATAAGCTGGTAGGCTCCTCCTTGATACACCTTCTCGATGACGAATGGGCCTTCCCAGTTGGATACGAACTTGCCACCAATTCTTCGGTGTGGGATGATTGGCCTTCTTAGCACCAGGACCAATTCTCCTTCTTGAAAGGATCGAGGGCGCACCATCCGATCAAATGATTTCGTCATCCTTCCTCGGTAGATCTCTAAGTTTTGTTGGGCTTGCAATCTAACTTCGTCGAGTGCATCGAGCTCCTCCATTCTTAGGCGAGCATTCTGCTCTTGAGTGAGCTCATTCTGGATAGCGACCCGAAGAGACGGTAGTTCAACTTCTAGTGGCAAGACGGCTTCAGCCCCAAACACTAATGAGTACGGAGTGGCTTTGGTTGGTGTTTTGTAGGTCGTACGATACGCCCATAGTGCTTCTGCCATCTTTGTGTGCCATTCCCTTTTATTCTTGGTGAGGATCTTCTTCAACAACTTCACTAGCGTCTTGTTGAAGGCCTCAGCTAAACCATTGGCTCTTGGGTTATATATAGACGAGTACCGCCAGTCGATCTTATGACGATCTACAAACTTGTAGATTTTCATACTCTTGAATGCTGTGCCATTGTCTGAGATCACGCGGCGCGGTACACCAAATCTGTAGACGACATTATGGGTAAAGAAATTGATCACGTGCTCAGACGTGACTTCCTTGAATGGAGCTGCTTCTGCCCATTTTGAGAAATAGTCTGTTGCTGCCAGAATAAAGTGGTGCCCCGCTGAAGACGGCGGATCTATTGGTCCAATTATGTCTGTGCCCCAACATTCAAATGGTCAGGACGCTATCATTGGATGTAGTGGATTTAGCGGTTGATGAATAACATCACCGTGAATTTGACATTCGTGACACTTCTTAGCATGGTTGATACAATCTCTCACCATCGTAGGCCAGTAATAACCCATTCTCTTGATTTTAGTAGCCATCTTGGGACCTGACTGATGTGCTCCGCAGAGTCCTTCATGTACTTCTGTTACTACTTTATTAGCTTCCTTGGTCCCTAGGCACCTTAGCCACATTTGATCAAAAGCTCGTCGGTACAACGTGTCATTGACAAATGCGTATCGTAATGCTCTTTTTCTAATTTGTGCAGCCAGAGATTTATCTGTTGGGAGTTTGCTTTCTTTGAAGTAGTCAACGAATGGTCGCCTCCAATCATCTTCGACTTCAACATCTAAGTAATACCACCAGGATTCTGAAGCTAGACTGGTCTTACGTCTTCTCTTAGGAGCTTGATTTTCTTCATGTTGATATTCAAGATCGACTGGTTGGGGAGGTTGAGGATTAACTGGGGTTACATCCTGCTGGCTCGAATTTGGTATTCCCTCTGCCTGCGGGAATTGTAGGGTTGCTGGCTCTAAGACTCGGTGGTTTTCAACCGTAATGAATATAGGTGGCCTCTTATCCTCATTTGCAAGCTCCTTGGCCAATTTGGCAAAACAATCTGCTTTTGCATTTTGTCATCGAGGAACTTGAGTTATCTTGACATTCGGTATTTATTTTAGAAGCTCAAGAGCTCGTCGGTGGTAGTGGGCCAATTCAAGCTTGCAAATCTTGTAAATGCCCAGAACTTGATTTATCACAAGTTGAGAATCGCCAAAAATTTGGAGATCTGTGATTTGGACATCAATTGCAATCTCCAATCCTGCTATTAGAGCTTCGTATTCGGCTTCATTATTGGTCCGCGGTTCAGTTAAACTGAACGAGAATCTCATGATACCTCCCTAGGGTTCTATAAAGACAAGACCGATACCAGCTTGGGCCTTTGCAAGATTTGGAGGTTTGGGAGACTTGATAGACGATGCTCCATCAAAGTACATCTCCCAAAATGGTAGCTTTTCTTCTTCATCAACCTGCATGATTTGTTCGTCGGGCAAATCATCATTGAGCGGCGAATCTGTAGGAATTGGATGTGCGGCGAGGAAATCTGCCAAAGCTTGTCCCTTTACCGCCTTCTGTGGCATGTATATAATATCGAATTGTAGTAATAGTACTGCCCACCTTGCTAAACGACCTGTCAACGCTGGTCTTGTCATCAAGAACTTCAGCGGATCGATCTTTGATATCAAGGTGATTTTGTGGGAGAGCATATAGTGGCGGAGCTTCTGGATTGCAAAGATCAACGCCAGATAATATTTCTCAATTGGAGAATATCGTACTTCTGCTCCGATTAATCTCCGACTGATATAGTAGAGTGCATTTTCTTTTCCTTCCTCATTATGTTGGACCAATAATGCTCCGAGGGACTCTTCTAGTGCTGCCGTATACAGTATAAGAGGCTTCCCCGGAATTGGCGCTGCGAGAATGGGTGGATTTAACAAGTATCTCTTGATACTGTCAAATGCTTCCTGACATTCTTCATCCCACTTGAAGCGAACGTCCTTCTTCATTAATTTCGAAAATGGCTGGCACCTACCCGACAGATTCGATATGAATCGTCGAATGAAAGCCAATTGCCCTTACAAGGAACGGAGTTGACGGAGGCTTCTTGGCGGTGGCATCTCAATGATCGCCTTGATTTTGTTGGGATCGACTTCTATGCCTCGATGACGAACGACATAGCCAAGAAATTTACCGGAGGAGACCCTGAAAGCACACTTAAGGGGATTCATCTTTAGATCGAACTTCCTGATTCTTTCAAATACAATCCTTAGGTCATTTAAATGATGTTTTCGGTCCATGCTCTTAACGACCAGGTCATCTACATAGCATTCGACCTTCTGATGTATTAATTCATCAAAAATATGGGTCATCGCCCGTTCATAGGTGGCACCAGCATTCTTCAAGCCGAAGGGCATGACTGTATAGCAGAAAATACCGATGGGCGTTCTGAATGACGTATGCTTTTCATCTTCGGGCGCCATCTTGATCTGGTTGTATCCTGACGATCCATCCATAAACGAGAACATGTCATAGTTTGACGTGTTATCTACCAGGAGTTCGGATACAGGCAACGGAAAATCATCTTTTGGGCACGCTTTGTTGAGGTCCCGAAAGTCAATACAGATACGTATCTGACCGTTCTTCTTCTTGACAGGGACGATATTGGCGATCCAGTCAGCGTATTTTTCTTCTCGAATGAAGCCCGCATCTATGAGCTTTTTGGTTTCAGCAATCACCTGTTCTTCAATCTCCAATCTCATTCTTCTTGGAGCTTGTTTGACGGGTGCGACATCCGGTTTGATGGCTAATCTGTGAACTGCTACATCAGGGGATAAGCCGGGCATTTCAGCATATGTCCAGGCAAAGCAATCCCTAAATTCACAGAGGAGTTCTTTTATCTCTTCCACTTGATCTTCTGGCAGAAGGGAACTAATGAAGGTTGGGCGAGGGTCATCCTCGGTTCCCAAGTTGACTTCTTTTAGTTCGTCCATAGTGGCTGCCTGTCCACCATCTTCCAGTTCTTCTGGTGCAGGCTTGGCCTCTAGAGGCTGATCATCGTAATCATCAGCTTCGTAGGCTTCTTCATCAGGAACATCATTGGATTCAACTTCCCTGCAAGGGATGGCTCGGCAAGTCTCCTTCCGGATGCATTTTCGCCTGATGAATCAAATACCTTTATATGCATTCATTTCCTTCCGCCGCATTGGACGTGGATTCCTTCCATACCAGAGACTTAGGCACATACGAAGTTGTCGCTTGGGGGTGGGAACATTGATCCACTTTCGCAACATTCTTTGAATACCTTTGGTATTAAACCTAGGTAGCCTCGTAGGTAGTAATTCTTCAGAATCGATGAAGACATGGTCCCAATCACGATTCACTTTTTCATCCTTTCCTACGGAGTAGAATATATTCCCTGACTCGATCCCCTTTCTGATTGGAGGCAGATAAAGGGTTACAAGTTCTTCAACTTTATGCACATCTCGTTGAATTATTTCTTTAAAATACTGTAGGGGAATACGAGTGACTACGAGCATGCTATCTGAGATTGACAGGCTATCTATTCTTCTAGAGAATACCTCTTGTACCGTGTTCATATAGATAGAGTCGTAGTCATAGTCATCATTTGAATATGCGACCTCCCTACTCCATTCGTCCATCGAATGACATACCCTCTGGGATTTTGTAGGGGTGACATTATCTTCATCTGTGTCGCTCCCAAGGTGAGGTACACGTTTCCTTTCTTTAGAAGTGGAAGTGGTAGCTTCTTTGGGAAGAGTCGGCGTTGCCTTCTTTCTCCCCACCTGCTTTTTCTCACCTTTTTGTTCAGGTCGCTTTGCACTCTCTGGATTTGATGCTTGAGCCTTCAGAGAGTTTGACAGTCTTTGCTTCTTTGGCATGAAATACTGCGCATCTTCATAGACTGTTGCTTCATGGACTGTAAAGGGTTGGATGTCGCCAGAGATCCTGAACTCTTCTCCATCCCTGAGATACTTCATGCACTGATGTAGTGTTGACGGGACAACGCCATATTCATGCATCCAGGGGCGGCCCAGGAGCGCCTTGAATGAAGTGTCCGCATCAATTACATGAAATTTAGCTTCTGTATGGAATTCTCCAAAGACAAGAGGGAGCATAAACGATCCAAGGGTTTTCTGCCCTTTCTCATTAAAACCATGTACCATAAGCTTATCTGGCCCAAGGTGTTCCACGTTGAGGCACAAAGACCTTAGTTCTTTTAAGCTCATAAGGTTGATGGAGGACCCAGGGTCGATCAAAATTTGACTGATTACCAAATCATCACTCTCTGCAGTAACATACAGAGGTCGATTGTGGTCTGCAGTCCCGAGCATCATGTCATCCTCTGTAAAAGTGATGAATGGTTCGTTACGAGCTTGTAGGACCTCAGTCAGGTTGCGTTCAGCAAAATACGCCTCGTATCTTTCGGGGTCTTTGAGAGCCTGAATCAAAGTCTCCCGAAGATCCTTAGACATCACCAGAGCATCGTATATGTTGAGCTGGGCAGGGATCTTCCTCAGATGGGATAAGATATTATAATCTATCCCCCTGACTGGAGTATGTTTCTTCTTGGGATCCTCGGAGATAATGTCTTCATTGATAACTATCTCTTTTCCCTTATCTTTATTAGATATTCCTTTCTTTGGCGGAGGTGGCAGTATCTTGCCGCTTCTCAATTGCACTTGAGCGATCTCCTCCTGTTCAGACTCACCTGACGGTGCATTTTCTTCCGAGTCTGCCATCGTCGCATCTAGAGATTCATCTGTTGATTCAGAGTCACCTCCCAGATTTACATGTCCCATCTGCGACGCTATGTCAGGGTCTGACCCATCTGTCTTTGGAAAATATAGATCCTCCTCTGAACTGTAGTCCATTGGTGACACCATCATACAGGATTCAGAAGGTATATCTTCAGTACATTCTTCTTTTGTCAGCGCATTTGGAGCAACTGAGATGACCCGACATACATCTGTGGGAAGAGGATCCTCATCAGCTTCCTCTGCTTCCTCAAGCTTAAGCTCTGACATAAAGTCAGCAAGTTTAATAGGACGCCTTGCAGTTTGGTAATATTTATCCAAACTGTCAATTACCCTTTGAGTTGTAGTCTTCTTCTCTTTAAGCTTCTTCAGTTTGGTCTTCCTCTTGGACTTTGCCTTTCCAAGTTTTGAAGGACCGGCTTGATTGGGAAACTGTTTAGAAGCAGATGCCTGTGCCACAGGTAATGCCTTCAGATTTAACACTGGCTCCGTAGGAGATTTCCATTTTACACCCATAACTCCTTCGAGTTGTTTTAGCATTTTCACAGTTTTCTTAGAGATCGCAGTCTCCCACTGTTCTTCATGAGCTGGCTTCTTTTTATTTTTTCTTTCTTCAACCGGGGGTACGGAGGAAGTCGTAACTATCCGAGTTGATTCTTTTCTGGGATGAGTCAGCACATTATTGGACAATGTGAGCTCTCCCCTTCGATATTTTCTTTCAAGCCAATCCTTGAAGATATAACAATCTTCAATTGGATGACTCATTACCCGATGATACGGGCAGTAGTTTGGGTCGCCACTATGTTTTGACTCCTCGGGTCTCTTGCACTCTGGCAGTTCTAAACCCGCTTTCAACGCCTGTCGAAATAATTTGACGACACTCTCCCTTTTAAATGAATATTCTTTGTTCATTTTATCTTTGAGGGAGGGGAACGTTCGATCACCAGTTCCCGTTGTTTGCCTCGGGCGTTCTCCACCGCCCTGATAATTTTGTGGTTTGTCATTACCCACGAGTATCAGCTTCGGCTGGGGGTTAGGATTGTAGACTTGCTTAGGCTTTTCTTGATATTGCATCGGCTGCTTGCCTTTGTCTACATTATACGTCATCTGTTTCTCCTTATCAGCTCTGGAGAAAAATATGGAGTCAACCTCACCTCTTCTAGCACCTGAGGTTTTGGTTTTCTTAGGCTTATCAGAATAATTCTCTGATTTTGATAAATTCAATTTCTCAAATTTTGCCACTTTGTCCAGTAGATCCTGAAATGTGGTGATAGTAGCCATGCACATGAAGGGTTGCATTTTGTCATTAATGTTTCCCATTAACAACTATACGGCATGCTCTTCTTCGAGCTGCTGCTCACATTTCATGCTCAAGTTACGCCAGTGAGTGATGTATTTGGTCACAGATTCTTCCTTCTTTCTCTTATTCAGAGCAAGGTCAGCGATCGTTATTTTCTCGATCGCACTGGCGAACCTCTTCACAAACATATTCTCTAACTCTGTAAATGTCTTTACAGAGTCATTTGGTAGTTCAGCGTACCATTCAAAAGCAGCTGCCGTCAAACTGCTAACGAATTGTCGAAAGAGTAGAGCATCATTTTCTCCAGTGTTCCCGCATGTGGCTTTGAATTGTGCTAGGTGCTGTCTAGGATTTTTATTTCCATCAAAAGTGTTAAACTTTGGCACGGAATATCCCTTCGGATATGGCACCTGATCATACTCTGCTGGGTACGGGCGACCTTTACCCACCAATTTTTCTGCCTGATCAAAAGCTATAATAGCCTTGATCTTCTCTGTAATGATCCCTTCAAGCTGCGCAGCAGTCACAGGCTCGGAGGTACTTGCGATGTTCTGCGGGGTGGGCTGACGAGTGGTATTCTGAGCCTCGTGGTCACCTTCAGGAGTGTCCCGTACTCCTGAGACTTGCGGCACTTGGAAGTTTGGAGGATCAGGGGGAGGATTGGGCATAGAACCAACTGCAGCATTTCTCTGCATGATCTGCATCATTGCCGTCATTTGGGTCATCATCTCTGTCATTTTCTCATGCAACTGAGAGATTTCCCTATCCTTGGCCCTCATTTGACGTTTCATTTGTCTCTGCATTTCTGCGAGCGTGACGTTCTCGTCAGCAAAGGGATTATCCTCAGCCTCTTCTCGCTCTTCTTGGGAATGGACACCTCTGCCAGTGGTGGACCCGGCTTCATGGCGGCGCCGATATACTTGTCTAGGCGGTGGTTGCCAACGATCGTCATCTTCATCATCGTCGTAGTAGGCCTCCTCTTCGACATTGATGTGTCTCACCATGTAGACCACTTCCATGTCCAAGGTGTTATTTACCTCTTCCAAGTCTTCTTCTATGTATTCTTCCATATTTTCTTCTAAATATTATTCTAGATTTTCATCCAGGTATTCTTCAATATTTTCTTCTCCCATATCCTCTTCTCCTTCTTCTAGTACTCGGATCTCCGAGCGGCGGCACCACTGGATCTCCGGTTCTTAGTTAGGTAGGAAGATCTCTTCAACCCGTGGGCTACGGTCGAAGTTAGATTCATTATTGGGAGGGGTCAGAGAACGACGGGATCCCCTGGAGGATTCTCCAAGGTGTCTACCGTCGGGACTGGCATCATCATGGGTCTTCTTTTGGACCCATCTCTGATATTGTTTACTGGCAGGGGCGGATCCCCGGGAAGTTGTACCGGATGTCACGCCCGAATCAGTTCTTTTTCTTCTATTATCTTGTTCTTTGCGAGACTTTGGCCTCCAGGTTTCCTTTCCTTTCCACCGGGACCTTTCGACGGTGGATCCCTGAACGTGTGGTTCAGGTGTCACACCCCGATGTTCACCACGTGGGACTTGTTTTCTTCTTCTTTCGGCTATCAAATCATAAGACAACTTTTCCCTCGGAGGGGTCCTTCTGGTCTCAATAACCAATGGCCTTTGGAACTTCTTTTTCTTCAGACCCTTCTCCTTTACAGTCTTTAGTACCCTGTACACCCGAGCTGACAGGGTTTCAGGTTCTTTCCTCTTCTGAGGAGCTGGGATTTCACATCGTCGATCCCAAAAAGACTTCTTCAGCTCACCAGTAGAGCTATTCCACTTAACCCATCTCAGATCAGTAAACTTGTTCCGGGTAGGAACGTTGGATATATGCTCTGGAGCAGGCATGTTCGAGGGGTGCACTGGCACTAGTAGCTGCTGAGCTCGGAGTTTAGCATTCATCTTCCTTCTCTGTCTCCTGGTGGGTCTTCCTCCAGATGAGGAAGCTTCAGTATTGTTCCTCCCAGGTACAGATGACCCCACTAGCAGCGTAGTGGTCTTGGTAAGTACCACTGAGATCCTCCCATCAGTCACTATCCTTCTGGTGGCTGGGACCTCAGATTGGGAAAGTCGTTCAAACATAGAGATCCTCCTTTGAGGGTCTTTGATAGCAGGTCGTGGCGCTGACAGATGCACACGACGGCTAGCAGTTTCAGTGGAGTGGGGCCTCCTAGCATGCCCTTGAGATTCAATGCCCCGTGGAGGGATACCAGCAGCTCTTGCGGTAATAGCTGGAAAGTCGATACTGCCAAACTGGATAGTAGCTCCAGTATTTCCAGTTTCAATAATGGCATTTGCCAGTTGGATCCTGGCTCCTTGTCCCAGCTGGACAGTCATTAGTGTGTTCTGTAGATCCATCTGCATAAATGAAAGGTAAGGGTTAGTGATCAAAATTTGATACATCACCCCACACTTTCAAAAATGCAGAGACTTGCACAGAATAGAAAACAAAAAAAAAAATAACATGAGCGAGCAAATTCAAATAATACAAATTTAAAATACTGCTAAATACGTTATCCTGATAAATTTATTTGAATGATCATTCTTAGAATATTTAGAAATTTTGATTCTTTAAATGATCTTCTTGAAAGATTTAGAATTTTGAATCCGGGTTAAAAATAGCTGCTACTATAGCACTGAGGTGACTAGCCAAAGATGGAAAGAGAAACCAATCCCCAGCGGAGTCGCCAGAAATCTGTGGGCTCCAAAAATTCGGCCCCGGCCTCCGCCCGACTTTATGCTTTCTTCAGGGGGGAGTTTTAACGAAGTCATTTCTGGGGTAAATTTTGGAAGGCAGATGAGATAGTAGATAAGACACTACCCAGAGATTTTGCCCTCATTTAGCGAGGACTTTATGATCTGAGTTCTGGTTTCCTATAGGCGCAAGCCCCTATAGTTAATTACCCCTCCTGGTAACGAGAGAGAACTTTCGATTAAGGCTAGTCGTCAATCAGATATGTAGAAATACATGGATCTGGCATATAGTAGCAGCATTGATGTTTGAAATTTGGGGAATTTGGGAATTTGAAAGATTGGAAGATTTAATATTTAAAACTGAAAATTGCACCATCTTGCACTTAAAACGGATGGTGGGGGAATGGATGATGGACCCGATCAAGATCCCATGGTTCCGTCATCCCGGGCCATCATGGTCCCTGGTCTACTTAGTCAGAGGAGGTAGTCGACCCAACCTGACAGAAGGATCCTTGTCAGCAGCCATGGGTTGCTTCGTCCAAGGGTACCTTGTAGACCTGGGATGGGTATTTGCCTAAGGGAACAAATTTGAATCCACCTTAGCTAACAGAGGGCTTTGTGCCATATCGATCATATCCTATTGATTCATATCTCAAGGATTTGATGCCATTGGGGAGCATACGGGCTCTGGCCATAACCATAATATAATGGTGCCATTTGGCGGCGACCACCTGGTTCAGAGGGCCCCGAGTCATAACCGTTTATCCTGCAGTGCCATTTGGCGGCGAAACTGCCGGTTAGAGGACTCGTACCACGTCCTTGCTGGCAGGAGATTATTTGAGAATGGATCCTAGTGATATTTCGACTAGGCACTAGCTCTATGTGAGCTGAAGTATTCTTCAATTTATCCACCTCGGCAAACTGTTGCGGAGGGTGGATGGATTTGCTTTATGTGATTGATGATTGGATTTCAGTTTTAAATATTTTTGGGATTTTGATGATTTTGGGAATTTTTGTGGAGTTTTGGAGTTTGGATTTTGTAAGAGTTTGGGTGGTACTTTGTGTTGAAATCCAGGATCCCGAGCACTTAATTTTGATGGCGACAACTAATACTTACTGAGTACATATAGACTTCCGTTTGATTACAAATGTTTAATCTTTGTATATGAGGACTAATATTTCAGGTCAGATGCACACTGCGAAAGATTGCTGGAGACTCAAATTGGGTAGAATATGATGTTGAAGAGTTTGTAATTTTTATTTCTTTATTTTTTCTTTTTGAGTCTGCCACAGAAGCATGCATGTGAAAGGAGCAACAATGCACACACACAGGGGGAGATTTTTCTTTTAAAATGATTAATTTTTTTTAAACACATCGTACTGTACGATCTTGGATCGTACTGTACGATTAATTAAAATACTCAGGCTAACGGCTAATTTTCTAATGATTAAGTTTACAAACTTATCGTACTGTACGATCCATATCGTACTGTACGATAATATGTAATTGTGAAACCCTAGCCGCCAGAATAAGTTTGGTAAGTTTTCAAATTTGATTTTCTGAACTGGTCGTACTGTACGATACTATTCGTACTGTACGATTAATTAAAACTTGCCAAAATTATCTCCCTAATCATGAAATAAACGTTGGTTTCTAATTAATATGTCGATCGTACTGTACGATCGTATATGGTACTGTACGACTGACAGAGACGATTTCATTCGTCCCAGAGATCGTACCAGACGAAACCAAGGTTTTTTGTTCTGTTCGTCCTGGACGATATTCATATCGTACAGGACGATATCAAGAAATGAACTGATCGTACTGTACGACTGGTGGAGTGCTGGACGATTGCCAGAGATGATTTTCTTCGTCCCAGCGATCGTACCAGACGATCCCAAGAAATTTTGAACTATTCGTACTGGACGATATTCCTATCGTACAGGATGATATCATGAAAAACACTATTCGTACTGTATGATTAAATGAGTGCTGGACGAATGTCAGAGACGAGTTCTTTCGTCCCGAGGTTCGTCCCACAGTTCGTCCCGTACGAACAGTACGAATCAATAGTATCGTACTGTATGATATACATATCGTACTGTACGATATGAATAAAATTCGATACCTGTTCGTCTGTACTCGTACTGGACGGAGCTGTAATTGAACTGATCGTACTGTACGATTATAAATCGTACTGTACGAACAGAAACGCAAAAGTTGAAACTTTTAGGGTTTTCTGAAGCCTGATATAAAAACAACATATATTTTTCTTTAGAGAGTTATTGATCAATCCTTTGCTGTGAGAGGCTTGGAGGAGAAAGAAGGGGATTCATAGAGAGAAGTTTTTGGAGAGATCTAGAGCTTGAGAGAGGAAGGTGAAGGTGAGCTTGAGCGTGAGGGAGAAGTAGTGTGAGGGGATCACACGGTAGCTCCAAGCTAGCTGCATGCTTTGCTCCTCTTGTGGCTTTGGAAGCTTCAAGAAAGTTCTCGAGGGAAGAATCACTTCAAGATCAACATCGCCAAGGTACTCTGCCATCTCCAGGAGGGAGAAAAAGGAGAAGGTCCGCTGCCGTCACCAGGAGGGTGACATAGCGTTTGGTATTCCGCCGCACCGAGGGAGGTGAAAGTGAGTATTGTAAAGGCTTCTCCGCCTTGCTGTGGGGGCAAAAGGAGAGTCAACTTTTATTAGTGCAAATCCCGGAGTAGAGGACTCCGGGGAGTGGATGTAGGTCAAGTGACCGAACCACTATAAAAATCTCTGGTGTGTTTTTTCCTGTTTACCGTACTTTACTTTTCACGCTTTAAATTTGTGCATTTTTAATTGCTTGGTGAAAAATCAGTATTTAAATATTGTAGTGTAAAATCCAAAATTGAACTGTCAATTTCGTAGTTGTGAACGTTATATTTGCTTCCGCACGTTAGTCGTTAAATTATGTTTTAAAAATACAAAAAAAAATTAGAACTCTTGTGTAGGGTTAAATTTTTAAAATACCAATTCACCCCCCCTCTTGGCGCATCTCGTACTTTCAAGTGGTATCAGAGCGGGGTTTCAAAATAGTGTTTTAGAAAACCTAGAAACGTAAGATCCATGGCTCAATTTGGTAACCGTAACACTACGGAGGGTTATTCCATAACTCGTCCACCTTTGTTTGACAACATACCGTTTGATTTTTGGAAAATACGCATGTCTACATTTTTACAGTCTTTAGACTATCGCATGTGGATGTTAGTCCAAGAAGGTTATTCTGCACCGTTTCGTATGTTGAATGGAGTTAAAACTGAACTGTCATTTAATGAATGGAGCATTGAGGATAGAGAATTTGCACAACTAAATGCTAAATGTCTAAACTGTTTCTTTTGCGCATTAAAATCAGAAGACTATATGCGAGTATCAACGTGTACTACTGGTAAACAAATTTGGGACAAACTGTGTATCACGTACGAAGGAACTAGTGAGGTCAAACAATCTAGGTTGAACATACTGTTACATGATTATGAACAATTCCGCATGAAACCTAGTGAAACTATAACTGACATGTACACTCGATTCACCCAGATTGTAACATCACTGCATGCTTTAGGAAGAGAGTTGTCTAACTCGGAAAAAGTAAACAAAATACTGCGATGTTTGCCTAGCTCATACGATGCTAAAATCACTGCAATAACTGAGTCAAAAGACCTAAATGTTTATTCTATTAATAATTTGCTTGGGTCACTCATTGCCTACGAGCAAGGAGTGAGTCAACGACAAAGTGATGCAGGTGAAAAGAAAAAGGAGCGAGCAGTGGCTTTAAAAGCAAACAATTTTGAAAGTGACAGCTCAGCAGCGGAGGAAGATGACGACATAGCTTTGATGACTCGTCAGTTCAAAAATTTTCTGAAAAGAAAGCAGCGCCATCATCAAAGCAATTGGAACAAAGGTAAGAACTCAAAGTATACTAAGGTTGCATCTGAAACAATTTGCTTTGAGTGCAGGAAACCCGGTCATCTCCGAGCTGATTGCCCCAACATCAAAACTCATCAAACCAAGGAGAAGGGTGAGGAAAGATCTAAGTTCAAGAAGGGCAAGTTTAAGACTCAGAAAGCTTTTTGGGCCGACTCTGCCTCAGAATCATCGGAAGAAGAAGCAGAGGAGGAGGTAACGAATCTGTGTCTTATGACTAATGATAATCTTGATCAATCAGATCAAGATGAGGTATGTCAACTGTCTTACGATGAACTGCTTGTTATTTCTGAAAAAATCCATGACTCGTATAGAAAATTGAAGAAAAAGCATGTTAGTCTAAATACTGAGCTTAGTACTTTACAAAAGGAGCATGCTAGTGTAGTAAAAAAATTTTCTGACTTAGATAGAGATCATATGTCGTTGCTTGATGAATACGATGCATTAAATAAGAAGCATATTGAGTTAAACACTGCACACGAAACCTTGAAATCATCACATGTTGAATTAGATAACGCATTTAAGGAACTAGAAGAACTATCAGGGGAACTTAGTAGTAGCGAGCATGCATTGAGATTCAAATATGCTAGTCTTAACCAAGAGAACAAATTCTTAAATGAAAAACTTCATGCATATGGGAATAACAAAAAACCTCCCATGTGTGCTGAATTCTTTCAGCCTCCACCATGTGAATCATCTCATTCAAAACCAGCACGGCATGCATCATCCAAACCCAGAAATAGGCACTACCACCCTCGTAGATTAGTGAACCCATTTCCAGGTGTTAGAGGTTATTCTTGTGGCATGCTAGGTCACATAGCTCGCACGTGCTCAATTCACTATAGGACACATCTAGTGTGGAGACCAAAATCGCAATCATCACAGTATAACATGCATACATTTCATTCATATAAGTGTGATGTGGAACCCAAACTCACTTGGGTTCCCAAAGCTAATCCATGATTGACATTGTAGGGATGCTCTCACAAAAGACCTAGTGAGAGCATGTGGTACCTGGACAGTGGCTGCTCAAGACACATGACTGGAGACATGAAGCAGTTCGTGACACTGGAGGCCAGGTCAGGAGGCAAGGTAACTTTGGGAGACAACACCACCAGAAAAGTGGTGGGCTCAGGTAACATTGGAAATACTAAAAATTTAATTATTGAGAATGTACTTTTAGTGGATGGTTTAAAGCACAATCTGTTAAGTATAAGTCAACTATGTGACAAGGGTTTTGATATAAAATTTCTGTCTAACAAATGCATGATTAGTTTAAATGATTCACTTGTGTTAGAAGGAAAACGTATAAACAATGTTTACATGTTAGACTTGAACTGCATTGAAACCTCAAATTCCTTGTGTCTGAAAACAATAGCAGATGACTCTTGGCTATGGCATAGGAGACTATGCCATGCTAGTATGAAAACACTTAGGAACATCACTCAGAAAGACTTAGTTAGAGGCATACCAAAGTTAGACTTTATTAAGGACCATCTTTGTGATGCTTGCCAATTAGGAAAACAAGTTAAATCTTCATTTCATGCAATCAAGGATATCAGCACCACTAGGCCACTAGAAACTCTCCACATGGACCTGTTCGGACCTGTTAGTACAGCCAGCCTAGGAGGGAAGTTGTATGGGTTTGTAATAGTAGATGACTACTCTAAGTTTACTTGGGTGAAATTCCTAGCTCATAAGAGTGAGTCATTTGAAGAATTTAGAGTTTTCTCCACTTGGATTCAAAGGAAATTAGGATGTGTAATTTCAACAATTCATAGTGATCACGGTGGGGAATTTGAGAATGATAAGTTTGAATCGTTTTGTAAAGAGGTTGGAATAGAACATAATTTCTCTGCCCCTAGAACTCCTCAGCAAAATGGAATAGCAGAAAGAAAGAATAGAACGTTAGTTGAAGCTGCTAGGGCTATGTTAGCTGAATACACTCTACCTAGATACTTTTGGGCAGAAGCAGTAAATACCGCATGCTATGTATTAAATAGGGTAAATGTTAGATCCAAACTTAATAAGACACCCTATGAGTTGCTTAAGGGTAGGACACCCAATCTTTCCCACTTACACATTTTCGGGTGCAAATGCTTCATCCTAATCAATGGCAAGTCACCCTTAGGAAAGTTCGATCCTAAATCTGATGAAGGGGTTTTCCTAGGCTACTCATCTGTAGGTAAAGCCTATAGAATATTCAATAAGAGAACCCTAGTAGTAGAAGAGTCCACTCATGTAGTATTTGATGAATCCAATAAGACATCTGAATCTAATCATGAAGAAGAAGAAGTTGAGGTTATACGGGGAGTAGAAACCATTACCATAGAGACTAGAGCGGAACCTCAGGAACATCTGCCTAAGGATTGGAAATTTTCTTCTAGTCATCCTAGAGAACTGATCTTAGGAGACCCATCAGAAGGGGTAAAAACTAGGCATGGACTTAGGAAAGAGGTTAGCCATTCTGCATTCATATCTATGATTGAACCCACGAGTATAGATCAAGCCTTAGGAGATGAATTTTGGATCCTAGCAATGCAAGAAGAGTTGAACCAATTCGTTAGAAATGATGTATGGGAGTTAGTCAAAAGGCCTAAAGAGCAAAGTGTGGTTGGAACTAAGTGGGTCTTTAAAAATAAGATGAATGACTCATGAATAGTAGTAAGAAATAAGGCTAGGCTAGTAGCGAAGGGGTATAACCAAATTGAAGGAATAGATTTTGAAGAAACCTTTGCTCCAGTAGCTAGACTAGAAGCCATCAGGGTACTGTTAGCTTTTGCTTGTTTTAGGGATTTCAAGCTGTATCAAATGGATGTAAAGAGTGCCTTCCTGAATGGAGTAATCAAGGAAGATGTGTATGTGGAGCAACCTCCGGGGTTTGAAAACTCACAATTTTCAAACCATGTGTTCAAACTGAAAAAGGCACTGTACGGGTTAAAACAAGCACCTAGAGCCTGGTATGAAAGACTTAGTACGTTCCTACTAGATAGAGACTTTGTAAAGGGTAGTGTGGACACTACCTTATTTTTGAAGAAGGTAGGAGTTGAAGTACTCATTGTTCAGATTTATGTAGATGACATATTATTCGGATCGACGGAGAAAAACCTATGTAATGAATTTTCAAAAATAATGAGCGACGAGTTTGAAATGAGCATGATGGGTGAACTTAATTACTTCCTTGGATTTAGTGTAAAACAAACGGAAGGTGGAACGTTTCTTAGCCAGTCTAAGTACGTCAACGATATTTTGAAAAAATATGAAATGGACAATGCTAAGGCTATGAATACACCCATGAGCTCTAATATTCAATTGGATAAAGATCCCAGTGGGAAGTCTGTAGATCAAAAGAGGTATAGGGGAATAATTGGATCGCTTCTCTATCTGACTGCCAGTAGACCAGACATAATGTTTAGTGTGTGTCTCTGTGCCCGTTTTCAAGCTGACCCGAAAGAATCTCACATGACTGCTGTCAAAAGAATTCTCAGATATCTTCTAGGCACCCCGAACTTAGGAATTTGGTATCCTAGACACAGCACCTCTTTTGAAATCTTAGGATACTCCGATTCAGACTTTGTAGGTTGTAAGGTAGATAGAAAAAGCACTTCTGGCACTTGTCAATTCATTGGACAATCATTAGTTTCATGGTCCAGTAGGAAGCAAAATTCAGTAGCCCTATCCACCGCCGAAGCGGAATATATAGCGGTAGGTAGCTGTGTTGCACAAGTGTTGTGGTTAAAACAACAGCTTGTAGATCTAGGACTACCTGTAGGAACGATTCCGATCGTGTGTGACAACACTAGCGTAATTTGCATATCCAAAAATCCAATTCAACACTCACGAACCAAACATATAGACATTAGACATCATTTCATTAGAGATCATGTAGCCAAAGGAGATATTGAACTGCACCACGTTGCTACTGAAGATCAATTGGCGGACATTTTCACAAAACCATTAGGCTATGACACATTTAGCACTCTACGAACCAAATTAGGTGTCATAGACATTCACGCCTAATGTAACAAAAAAAAAAACAAAAAAAAAAAAATTTTTGTGGTTGATTTGTTTTTTTGTTAAAACCAACAAAAAAAAAAACAAAAAAAAAACAAAAAAAAAACAAAACAAAAAATTGGATTCCTGATCCTCTTCCCATGTTGCTCACAAACCTTGATCTTCTCTGACAATCGTACTGTACGATACACTATCGTAATGTACGATCAGGTTCCAATCACTCAAATCTCAGCCGTCCATTCCCATTCACGGTCCAGATCTTTCATGTCTTATACCCATCGTACTGTACGATTCACCACTCGTACTGTACGATAGTAATTATTGGTCATCGTACGATACGAACATACCAATCGTACTGTACGATCCACGTGGCAAACAGATTAGGATGAATTTAAATCGGTCGGTACGAAAATTATTGCCCATCGTACTGTACGAACACCTGTTCGTACTGTACGAACACTTTTAGTCAAAAGTCGTTCAGACGACTCGTTGGGACGAATGCCTTACACTCACGTTCGTACAGTACGATACTGATCGTACTGTACGATTTGACTCACTTTTCTGAAAAGTCGTCCAGACGACATTATTGCGCATATCGTACTGTACGATGCTCGATCGTACTGTACGATATCCCCCAAAGTCTATAAAACGGGAGGGATTCTTAGCCATTTCTCCTCACCTTCAATCCCTCTGAATTTCCTCATTCATCCAATCCTCTCTTCCAAAATGTCTGGGTCCAGTAAGCGCGGTCGTATGATTGTCGGGAGCTCTTCCTCCTCTCGGCGCTTCGACGATCGTTTTCTCTCTGCTGCGGACGAGAAAGCGTATATCAAAATCAAGGAGGCAAAGTTCACTCCCTCCCGCATGCTCAATCAGGCCGCCCTAAATTTTGAGGTGATGAATCTATTCGCCTCCACTAGCCTTCAATTCCTTCTGACTCTTGCTTTTCCATTTCACTCCGAACTATTGTTTGAGTTTTTTGCAAACATCCGAGTCGACCTTGAAAATACTACCTTCACATCCTATGTCTGTAAACAGAATGTCATTATCACAGTCAACGACATTGCTGAGCACATCGGGCTGTCCACTGACGGCCCTCGTCCCCAATCCATGATCTCCCACGACTATGATTGGACGTCCGTAAATATGACCCTTAGAGGTGTCCCCTCAAATCAACACCTACCACTGGTCCAAACCTTAAATCAAAATGCCCGCATTATCCAGCATGTCCTACGCACATCTATTATACCTAAGGCTAGAGATCGCATCCATATTACTCCCCTACTGTCTATCGTCACCTATCTCATTATATCGGGCATAAAATTCAATGAAGCCCAAATGGTGTTTGACTACATTCATACCTTGTCTGCCTTCCGCTATCCCGGTGCCCGTCGTAAATTGAACCTGGCCTTAGGGCATGTCATAGGCTACATTCTAGATGCAAAATACCAGCTTCATTATCCGCTCCCTCCTGATCACCTTCCTATCTTCTACTCGGATGCCTCCTTTCGTATCCTGTTCCATCGGGGGGCCGCTCCCGCCGATCCCGAGTTTGATGACGAGGAGGCTGCTGCTCCTGCTGACGCACCTCCGCCACCACCAATCCAACCACCTAGCCTTGCTCCTCCCGACTACCCTCACGACGACATTATTCAACGACTTGATCGTCTGGAGACTCGGTTGGATGCTCACATTGCTCAGCAGCATCAGGAGCATGACACGGATATGAAATGGTTTAGGGAGCGCTTCCAATCGATCGATCACCAGTTCGCCTCCCTTCATCAGTACCACCAGCTGTTTCCCGACCCTCCACCACCACCTCCGGATCAGGATCCGGATTTTTAGATGGTTGTAGATGTTTCTATTTTCTGTTTGCTATCAGTGTACTTGTTTTTTCTTTTTTCTTCCCTTTTTGGTGTTGTCAAAAGGGGGAGACTTTTCTGTGTGTTCTGTATTATGTTTTTACTTACTATTAAATGTTATTGGTTGTTTATGTTATCACTTCATTTGTTTTTTTATTATTGTTGCTTTATTTATGTTATAATAATATATATATATATATATATATATATATATTTGTTTCTTCTCCTCCTATTTCAAAATTAATAAGCTACTCTTCTGAGGGGGAGTTAAAGAAGTCAGAACATCTGTCCGTCAGAAAATATTATTTGACACCATCAAAAAGGGGGAGATTGTTGAAATCCAGGATCCCGAGCACTTAATTTTGATGGTGACAACTAATACTTACTGAGTACATATAGACTTCCGTTTGATTACAAATGTTTAATCTTTGTATATGAGGACTAACATTTCAGGTCAGATGCACACTGCGAAAGATTGCTGGAGACTCAAATTGGGTAGAGTATGATGTTGAAGAGTCTGTAATTTTTATTTCTTTATTTTTTCTTTTTGAGTCTGCCACAGAAGCATGCATGTGAAAGGAGCAACAATGCACACACACAGGGGGAGATTTTTCTTTTAAAATGATTAATTTTTTTTAAACACATCGTACTGTACGATCTTGGATCATACTGTACGATTAATTAAAATACTCAGGCTAACGGCTAATTTTCTAATGATTAAGTTTACAAACTTATCGTACTGTACGATAATATGTAATTGTGAAACCCTAGCCGCCAGAATAAGTTTGGTAAGTTTTCAAATTTGATTTTCTGAACTGATCGTACTGTACGATACTATTCATACTGTACGATTAATTAAAACTTGCCAAAATTATCTCCCTAATCACGAAATAAACGTTGGTTTCTAATTAATATGTCGATCGTACTGTACGATCGTATATCGTACTGTACGACTGACAGAGACAATTTCATTCGTCCCAGAGATCGTACCAGACGAAACCAAGGTTTTTTGTTCTTTTCGTCCTGGACGATATTCATATCGTACAGGACGATATTAAGAAATGAACTGATCGTACTGTATGACTGGTGGAGTGCTGGACGATTGCCAGAGACGATTTTCTTCATCCCAGCGATCGTACTAGACGATCCCAAGAAATTTTGAACTATTCGTACTGGACGATATTCCTATCGTACAGGACGATATCATGAAAAATACTATTCATACTGTACGATTAAATGAGTGCTGGACGAATGTCAGAGACGAGTTCTTTCGTCCCGAGGTTCGTCTCACAGTTCGTCCCGTACGAACAGTACGAATCAATAGTATCGTACTGTACGGTATACATATCGTACTGTACGATATGAATAAAATTCGATACATGTTCGTCTGTACTCGTACTGGACGGAGCTGTAATTGAACTGATCGTACTGTACGATTATAAATCGTACTGTACGAACAGAAACGCAAAAGTTGAAACTTTTAGGGTTTTCTGAAGCCTGATATAAAAACAACATATATTTTTCTTTAGAGAGTTGTTGATCAATCCTTTGCTGTGAGAGGCTTGGAGGAGAAAGAAGGGGATTCATAGAGAGAAGTTTTTGGAGAGATCTAGAGCTTGAGAGAGGAAGGTGAAGGTGAGCTTGAGCGTGAGGGAGAAGTAGTGTGAGGGGATCACACGGTGGCTCCAAGCTAGCTGCATGCTTTGCTCCTCTTGTGGCTTTGGAAGCTTCAAAAAAGTTCTCGAGGGAAGAATCACTTCAAGATCAACATTGCCAAGGTACTCTGCCATCTCCAGGAGGGAGAAAAAGGAGAAGGTCCGCTGCCGTCACCAGGAGGGTGACATAGCGTTTGGTATTCCGCCGCACCGAGGGAGGTGAAAGTGAGTATTGTAAAGGCTTCTCCACCTTGCTGTGGGGGCAAAAGGAGAGTCAACTTTTATTAGTGCAAATCCCGGAGTAGAGGACTCCGGGGAGTGGACGTAGGTCAAGTGACCGAACCACTATAAAAATCTCTGGTGTGTTTTTTCCGTTTACCGTACTTTACTTTTCACGCTTTAAATTTGTGCATTTTTAATTGCTTGGTGAAAAATCGGTATTTAAATATTGTAGTGTAAAATCCAAAATTGAACTGTCAATTTCGTAGTTGTGAACGTTATATTTGCTTCCGCACGTTAGTCGTTAAATTATGTTTTGAAAATACAAAAAAAAATTAGAACTCTTGTGTAGGGTTAAATTTTTAAAATACCAATTCACCCCCCCTCTTGGCGCATCTCGTACTTTCACTTTGAGATATTTGAAATGGACCCCTCCGGTTGAGATTTGCATTCAACACGGCCATCATCGGGGTGTATGGGATCATTTATATTTTATTGATTGGACCCTGTCGACTCTATCTACTGGTCGATAGAGGATCGGATTTTGTAGGCTTTGGACCTTTGTTAGTGAATTCTCTTGATTATAGACCTTGAAGACCTAATATGAATGTATAAAATAAATATCTCGGTCGATCTCACGACTGCATATTTATTTAATGGTTCGAGCCATGTCGACTCCTATCTACCCGTATAGGAGGATCGGGCTCGAACTTGAATTCACTTATTAACCCGCGCAGCATCCCTAGACGTCACGTGTGTACCAATAATACGCTCGTCGGGGCCCATGCAGGTGTTTGGGGGCATTTTATAATTATTTATTGAATCCTTGTCTACTCCTATCTGCTTGCATAGGAGGATCGGGTTCAAATCTATTGACCCGCGCAGCATCCCTAGACGTCACGTGTATACCAATAACACGCTCGCCGGGGCCCATGCGGGTTATGATTATATTTTCCCCTTTTAGTGTACCTATGTGTATACAAATTAAAGTGCACACGTGCAGGGGTATTCTTGGAATATTTGTACACGCCTTCTGTCCGCTTGCATGAAAGTTGCGGATCCGGTGGCGTGGTGCAGCAGCTCGTGAACTGAGTTGTTTGCTGCTTTGTACAGGCAGACTGTCGTGCACTACTTGTTGCTCTCTACATTTGGATTGTTGTGCACCAACGAATCTCCTGCTTTCTTTCACAAGAGCTTGGAGTTGTTGTGGAGTTTCCGTATTTTCTTCATATCCACCTTTCACCAATCTCATGTGGTTTGATGTACTTGTTTGCAAGGACGAATCTTCCACTATCAATTAACAGTGCTGCCATCTCCGTCTATAGGCACCATTGCTTGATTTGGGGATTTCATTAGTACATATAGAAGACACATATGCCTTCTACAGTAGACCGTAGACACTTGCACTTGTAGAAGACAGATGCATCTATTTGCCACTGCCTCATTATATGCCGTATAAGTATCTTAACACTTGTGGCAAACTCTTTGCCTCCTCGTAAATGACATGCCGTGTGTAGAGCGGGTCTTCTGCGAATGTTGTAGACTTTCGCATTTTGTTATACGTCGTCTGCCTCTTGTTGTGAACGTCTCATGTTGCATATTGATCGCTATGACTTGTCAGTGTTCCTTGCATTTGTTTGACATTGGATTGCTACTGCTTGTGGGAATGTCGCTTAATAGTCCTTGCATTTGTTTGACTCTTTGACATTCATTGAAGATTTCATGCCATAACTTACATGTAGGAACTTTTGTTCATTTCCCTTTTGTAAGTAAGTTGTACTTGGAGTTCCATGTTCAACACAAATTCAATTCGAGTCCCTCGTATTTGTTCATCTTGAATTCAAATTGAGCTCACTCCTTTATATTCGTTATTCAAACTTATTGCTCTTTGACTGTTCCTTGATATATGCATCTCCATCTTGGTTGCTACTTATAAATGAGACGTAATAGGGGCCCTCCTTGTCCACTATATGCCTTTATCTGTTCATTTGCATCTGCTTGAATGATCAAGATATACTTATTGAGCCTTGCCATTTTGATTTCTCACTTATTGGATCAAGGTCTTATTTAAAATGCTTTAAGTCTTTTAGCATTCACTTGAGTTCTCTTTGATTCACTTTCTATCATTTGCATAATTGCAAATAATTGGATTTAAGGTCCAATTCCTTGTAACTGCTAATTCTGTTGCATATTCAAGTTGTTCAAATAAACTCAAAGTCCTTTGAGTTCAATCTGAGTTTGCTTGAGTTCAGGTCTTGTTCACTTGATGTTATAGTCAAGTCAAAGTCCTCTGTTCTGTTGTTCAAACTGAAATCCAAATCAGAGTCCCCTGTTGCTTTTGTGAGTTCAATCAAGTCCAAGCTCAACTTGAGTTTGAGTTTCATGCTCAATTCAAGTTTATTTTACTCAAACTTGAATCAATGTTCACTTTGAGTTCAAATCATTTAATATTCATTTCAAGTTAGCTTTGAATCTCATTCATTTGTTCTTTTGAGTTCAAATAAAGTCCTCCATTATTGCTCGGTTGAGTTCAATCCGAATTCCATGTATAAGTTCAAGTTCATAAGCTTTGCTTGAGTCCACTGTCAAGTTCTATGTACCGTTTGGTTCAACTCAAGTCTTCGCTCGAGTTCAAATGTTCAAGTTCAACTTTTGGTTTATTTGAGTTTGAGTTCAGATTCATTTATTGTTTAAGTCCAAATTATTCAGTTCAAGCTTAGAAGTCCCCCGCTGTCCTTGCAAGTTCAATTCAAATCAAAGTTCTTTGTATTTATCCTTTTGAATTTAAGTCTAAGCTTAAGTTGATGTCATTTAGTTCAAATCAGGTCTTTGTGTGGTTTCAAATTCACCCGAAATTTTGGCAGCCTCCCGGCATCTCCCCCGTTTAGGGGAAAAACCAAGAGGCTGCCTTCCCCTCCACGCGACGTGCGCGCTTCAGGTAGATGTCCGTAGACATCACGGCAGCAAACTTTCTTCAATCCCCGCCCGCTACATGAGCGTTTAGGGGTCTCGGGCACCTGTTGCAAAGAAACACAGAATTTCCCCACATGTGGGTACTTAATTTTGTTCCTCTTCACGCTACATGAGCGGTACGGGGATTACCCGCCTCGTCGCGAGCGTCGCACCGGTTTCCCACCCTACTATGCTACGTGAGCGCGTAGGGGGTTTGCCGGCTCATCGCAAGCGTCGAGGGTGGGGTTTAAGGCGATTGCCCGCTTCGTCGTAGGCGTCGCGCTAGCTTCCCTCCCTACTACGCTACGTGAGCGCGTAGGGGGTTTGCTAGCTCGTCGCCAATGACGAGAACAGGAATCTGAGTTCAGGGATTATACCTTCGCATGTCGACGGGGTTGGCACGTGGATCGAGGCAAGCGAGAAGAGGCACTTGCATTTGCATATTTGATTTATAATTAATCATAAATTAAGTATAGTTAGTTATATTTAATATATAACTAAATATATTTAATATTAAAATTAATTACAAATTAGTGGAATCTAATTTATAATTAATTGCAAATTAATTACAATTAGTTATAATCAATTTATAACTAACTATATTTAATTTAAAACTAATTTTAAATCAATCAGATTTAATTTATAATTAATCAAAAGCTAATTATAATTAATTATAATTAATATATAATTAATTATATTTAATTTAAAATTAATTATAGATTAACTAAAATTAATTTAAAAAAACTAATTATAATTAATTATTTTTGATTAATTATATTTAGTTTAAAATTAATTATAAATTAATTATTTTAATTTATAATTAATAATGAACTAATTATAATTAATAATATCTAATTAATTATATTTACTTTAAAATTAAATATAAATTAATTACATCTAATTTATAATTAATTATATGTTAACTATAATTAATTATAATCAGATTAAAAAAATACAATAATAATAATAATAATAATAATAATAATAATTAATAAAAAAAAAAATCCTCCCCCACTCTTCCTCTCTGGCTCGGTCAGGGGGAGGCCGCAGAATCGCGTGAAGGGAAGAAAGTTACCTTCACTGCCAGCGAGCTTCCGACGTTGCTTCCGATCAAACTGTTGTAACTTCCGTTCCAAAAGGAAGGGAGGTCGTTGGATGAGCAAGGTCGAGCAGCAACAAAGGAGCTGGAGGGGCGACTCGTGCACTCCTTACAGCGGGCGAGCTCCCTCGTGGCTTCCGATCAAAAGGGAAGCGAAAGCCGTCGAGAGAGCGAAGTCGGCCGGCAAGGGGGGCGGAGATCTTCGGCTAAGGTAGGGAAATCTCCCCTCTCTCTCTCTCTCTCTCTCTATCTCTCTCTCTCTCTCTCTCTCTCTCTCTCTCTTTCTGTGTGGATGAAAGGGATCGGGAGTGGCGATGGGAGCTTCTTGGATGTCGGAGAGGAGATGGGGTCTGAGGAGGAGATCGGAAATTTGCTGAGATCGAGAGTGGTGAAGGGAGAGCTTTTTCGTGTGTGCCAGCCGAAGCCCCCTCCTCCCCCTTTTATTGACGCAAAGGAGCGACGCTCGATATGCATGGGACGACTGCAAATGGCACCACTTGCACAGTAATGAGTACTGTAGCTGCGGCGCGATACGATAGGATTTCAGCGGGATTTGAGTATGGGGTATAGCAGGTAATGATTTAAACAAAAAAAAATTTGATTTGATTTTGTCTGTTTCCTTTGGCTGTAGCGGGAAGGTCAACACTATCGTAGGTTCTTATAAGTTGCTTAGTGTTGATTGTCAAACTGTCATTACATTCATGACTCAACTGTCATCATATAGCTCAACTGTTATTGGTGTTTGCAAGCGAGCTAATATATTCCCCAATAAATTGTTGACATTGAATGTGTATTGGCATCGTCCATGAGACATCATTGCATTTGTTGCATTTTTTTGTCTTACTGGATGCATCAAATCATTATGCTTATGACGCATTTATTTTCTTCACTTATGAGGGATCTGTTATACTTGGGCATATCTGCCACCGTTGCTTGCAGTATACTCTTAAGCTACATTGATCACTAATTTCTAGTGATCGTTGTTTATTATTGTATAACAATGTTAACACTTTCATTAAAGCCTATTGCCCCTTGTCCTTCTGCAACCTACAACATTCACATTAGGAATTTTCTTCTCCTGCTTGTAGATGAGGCATTATGTGTATGATGGATTCTTGATTCTTGTCTGCTCTTAGTCATTATAATCATCCCAAATTGTCAATTGTATGGAATCCCATTATCACTTATGAGTGATTTATACTTGCAAGAGTTTGACGTGTTGACTCGCAAGCTCATGTTTGAAGACTTATTTATTACAAGTTCTTTGTAATTTTTGCACTGTTAGTTGTAAGCATGTTGCCATATTTCTTAGACTTCATGTTGATTATTGCTTTTGAATGAGATATAGAGAACTTATTCATCATCGATTATTGTTTGTAGTTGCTATTGACATACCTATTACTCTTGCTCATAAACGATGCAATTATCATTCATTGTATTCAACAAATCTTTTGTTTGCTCATTAGTATTTGTATCCTAGTTGATATGATAACGCCTTGAAATTGATTGAAGACTTTGTCCCGTTGATTGAAAGCTTGTCATATTGGAAATCCCTTTTCATTCAATACAAATTCTATGTTTATTTACTTGCACTCAATTAGGAGTTTATCATTTTGCATGTATTGAGAATTTATTTTCCACTTGCTTGTTTGTATGATGACATCAATCATAAATCTTTTATTACATCTATCACATATCCTTGCTTGCATGATTAATGTTGTTGCTTTGCAAGTTTAATTTTAGACATTTAAATTATGTTACATGCTATTCATTTTGATGTTCCAATTATAGCTCAGTTCACTATCATTTGTTCAATGTTCAAGCTCAAACCATTAGAGTTCAATTCGAGTCCACAGTACAAGTTCAAGTTCTTGTTCAAATTCTTCTGAAGTCTTTGAAAATTCAAGCCTCTTGCAGTTTAATTGAGTTCAAGTTCTTTATCATCATTCTCTCAAATCTGAATTCATTAAGATTTGAGTTCCTTTAAATTTAATTTTGTTGTTAATTAAGGTCCCCTGTTGTCAAAAATTAAGTCCCCTATTCAGTGTAAAATTCGGCAGCCTCCCGACGTCTCCCCCATTTAGGAAAAAAAACTAAGAGTCTGGGCTTTCCCACCACGTACAATAATGACGTGTATGGTAGTTTTCCATAGACACTGCGGCCATATTCTTCATTCCCACGACACATAATAAAGGTGTGTATGGGGGTCGGCGAGGGTACCTGTTTGAAAACACAATTGACTTTCTCCTGCTCAAGGGTACTTATAAGTAACCACGCCTCGCCGTAGGCGTCGCACCGGGTTCCCATCCCACCACGCATAATAAAGGCGTGTTTAGGCAATTTTTTGATACGTCACGAATGCCGAAATGGAGCTTTTGGATCACCCGCTTTGTTGCTAGCACCGCGACGCACTTCCTCTCACCACGCTAATAGAAGCATGTATAGATGGTTATTTTTTCACACTGTAAGCATCGAAGGTAGGCTCTTAGAGTTTTAGGGTTGAGGGGTTATACCTGCAGGGTGTCAGCACGTAGATTGAGGTAATAGAAGCTCTCTTTTTCTTTCTTTCTTATTATTAATTATAATTAATCATACTTAATTATAGTTAATAATAATAATTAATCTTAGTTAACTAACTAATTATAATTAATAATTAATTAATTATAGTCAAATAATTAATCATAATTATAATTAAAATTAATTAATTATAATTAATTGAGTAATTATAATTAACAATCAATTACTAAATATTAATTAATTATAATGAGCAAATTAATTATAGTTATAATTAATAAATGATTAATTATAATTAATTAAATAATTATAATTAATTAAAGAATTATAATAAATTAAATAATTATAATTAATAATTAATTACTACTTATTAATTAATTATAACTAATTAATTGATTATCATATAATTAATAAAAAATAATTATAATTAACTTATTAACTATGATTAATTATAAAAACTAATCATTATAGTTCATTACAATTAAAATATATTAGGTCTCTCCCTCTCCTCTTTATGTTCTGCTGATTTAAGTGTTCTAGGCCGAAGGAGTGCGCGACAGGGAAGAAAATTACCTTCACAGCAAGTGGGTTCCCATCCCTGCTTCCGATAAAAAATGTCATAGCTTCCGATCGGACATGAAGGGCACGTCGTCGAAGGAGGCGTCAGCTAGGGCTTGCTCGACGACAGCTTGTAGAGGAGGAAGGGTCAGTTGGGGTTTCGATCGAGAGGGAAAATGGCGGCTTCGATCGGAGTAGGCAAGTCGGAAGCAGTGAGGTCGAGGTTAGCAGAAGGATTTGGCCGTGAGGTATGCTTGTGAATGAAGCTTTGACAAGATTGGAGATGGAGTATGTGGTTACTGGAGGTAGAGGGAAGTCTCGGTTATGGATGCTAGGTCGGAGCTTTTGGCCAGAGGTTTGCGAACAGGGGAAGTCGGAAGTCAGGCGAGGTCGTGTGGAAGAGGCTACAAACGGAGAAGAAGAGGGATTGGGAGATTTCTGTAGGTGTCTTTGCGGTTTAGAGATCAGAGGAAGCTCGCCTGTGCGTGTAAAACGAACAAAGTTTTAGTTTTGTTCTCCTTTTAAAGCCATGAATAGGAGTGTAATCAGGGTTGATGTCACAGGTTTTATGTAAAAATTTCAGGATGAGACTGCTTCGATGCCATTTTATAGAGATTTGAGCACAATTTCAGGAGAAGATCGGCTGGATTTCGGGGAGGATTCGACAATGCCGAGGTATATTTTTTATTTTGATGATTTCTTTTTAAACTTGTTGTAGGGATCAACATTCATCTGGGAGTTGTTTGATGTTGAATGTGTACTTGTGTCGGCCACAGGATGTTGTTGCACTCATTGCATATTTTTCATGTCTTACTGAATCAAATCATCATGCTCATGGTACATTGATCTACTTAGCTTGCAAGGGATCGATATGCTTGCTTGCATGTCAACTTGTATTGACTGTGGGAGGATCACACTCCAACTTGCACCTAGTATCTCTTTGATGGATTAATGCGTTCCTTATAAGCTACTAGTGCTCACAATATTTAACATGATTATATTTATTTGTTTGTGAATTACCCATATTTAGAACATGTGTCCCTCTTAATTCAATTGACTGTTACTTGCAAACAATTTTCATTTACAATTTTGTTCAACACAAGTCTTATATTCGTCTGTTAGTATTCATTTGTACGCTTTAGATCATCCACTACAGGAAAACTCATTGTTACCGGCGGACAAAATCCGTCGGTAACAATGAAAATCCGCCGGAAATATACGGTTTCCGGTGGATTTCCGACGGAAATCTGTCCGACGGTAATTTGCGCGTCAGAAATATATTACCGACGGATATAATCCATTGGTAATATTTCTGGTAGATTTTCCAACGTATTTCTGACGAAAAATAATAAAAAAACGACGTTATTATGTTATTAGTTTCCGGCGTATGATCTGCCGGTATTGCCGGCGGAAATATCCGTCGGTAATACCGGCAGATTATACGCCGCAACAAACCGACGTTACTATTACCGTCGGAAATTCTGGCGGACTAAGCGCCAGAAATTTTCGGCGCATAATCCACCGGAAAGTTCGATATATCGTATTACCGGCACCATTTCCGGCGGATAATCCGCCGGAAACCTGTAGCATTGACAAAAAAAAATCTTCTTCCCTCTAAAATTGGATTTCCACAACCTGCAAACAAAACATATACAAAATAGATATGCACAACGATGTCCACAACACAATAGACAATACACTATATAAACAATGTAACAATATTCAAAACACATACTCAACAGATTCAAATATCCACAATTATATTACAAAATATGTCCAAAACACAAATATAAATATCCACATCCGTAAAATGAATAAAAAATATCTAGTCTGAATCCGTTTCCTCCTCAGCTGCTGTACTCTTCCCACTGCTCATCTGCTCCCTCTTCCTTTGCATTTCTTCTAACATTTGAGTTTGTTGGATTTGCATCTGCCACTGTATCTCCATCTGCTGCTGCATTTGCATCTGCCAATCAGCTTGGGCTTTCCGTACATGTTCTAGCTCAGCTGTAAGGGCAGTTATCTACTGGGTATATAAAGACTCCTGGGTATTAGATGAAAAATTACAGCCACTAGATGCCTGCCCTTCATATGCATAAGCCTGCGAGCCTAACCTGTACACTCTGCCGTGCTGCATTCCTCCTACCGCTTGCGACCAAGTGCGGTAGTCAGAATATTCAGTTGATCCGCTAGAAGAACTTTCACCTGTTGCAGTCTGGCTCTCTCGAATCCGTGTATACTCCTTCTATGAAAGTGAATAAAGAATTAAGCAATTTTTAGATATCATTACAAAAATGCAGCAGCAGATGGATAACTCTGAGTGAGTAGTGCAACCCTTCCATATTGGTTGTTGAGAAGCATGCAGTAGATCATAAAAATTTTAAGCTTCTTTATTAGGTGACTCAGGATTAGCTTCTGTATACTATTCAAATTATGCTCCACTTGCATCATGAATTAAGTCCTCAAGATTAGGTATGATATGCTCTTCCTCACCTATAGTAGCACTTGTCGATGGGCCACATCGAGAATCGAAATGTGGTTCATACTCACCATGAGAAGTCCAATACCAATATTCTGGCATGAAGCCTCGACGATATAGACCAACAGTAACATCATCTGGGCTTAGGTAGACCTGATTTTTATGTTTAGAATATGGGCAACGAATCATTCCATCTTTGATGAAGCTGGGCAGTTGAAAAGCTGTCTGAATAAAAATATTCACCCCTTTGATGAACTCATCGGTTAATGTCTTTCTTCCTTGTGCCAATCGATTATACATCCAACTTCTTTGAGTTCTGATATCCATAATATAACCTACATATAATATGGATATATTAAATTTATTGAAGAAATATACAAAGACTCTTAGCCTGCTCAGAAGACAATCATTTTAATTAAGTGACCAAACCACGTACTCATCCACCTGAGCATCCTTATCTCTACAACACTTAACCTAATATTATGCTTCTCTTCTAATGGCCAATATTCCACACCATAAAGCATTGTAAATCCAACCACCATCTTATAGAATTTCCCCTTAAGGGGCTGTTTGGTATGCGGATTTCGGCCGGATTTGGGCGAAATCCATCCAAACGGCCTAAAATGCAAATCCAATTCTCACGGCAAATGAAATCCTCTCGAGACGGAAAATTCCCCCGATTCGCTCTAAATACCGGATTTCTGAAATTCCACTGACCATGGGAGTCCATCTCCCTGCTCTTAGACATTCCTACGAAAGCTACGTTGTAAATCCGGATTTTCTAATGGCCAATATTCTACACCATACTGCATGGGTTGGTTTGGTTGGCCAAATCCCTCTCCTTGCCCTAGACCCACTTAAGTAAACTCCTCAAACAATTTTCAGGATTTAACCCCTTTAGGATTTGGTAAATTATTTGGCAAATCCGGATTTAGAGAATTTACAAAATCCTACTTAAATGAAATCCTAGGTTCTACCAAATAGCCCCTAAGCTTGAGGGGGACTTTTCTATCACACAACAAGCCCAATGCATTCCTCCACTTCAACAATCCAATTTGAATTCTACTAATAATATCACACAAGGGTACAATCTAGTAAGAACATCTATGACTAAAGAAAAGAGAGTGTTACCTCCACACCAAGGAACGTCGTCGAAGGAATTCCGAAGGAACGTCGTCGAAGGAGCGAAACCTAGAGGCGAAGGAACGTCGTCGGAGTGTCGTCGGAGCGTCGTCGGAGAAGGAGAGTCTGCCGATCCACCGGCGTCGAAGGAACAGAATACGTCGTCGGAGCGGAATACGTCGTCAGAGCGGAATCGAACACAAAAGCCGAACGAGATGAGAATGAGGAACCAGGCGCGGGATGGCTCGAAATAGGGCCTTTACCGGCGGATTTTCTGGCGGATACTCCGTCGGAACTATTACCGATGGAACATCCGCCGGTTATAGTTCGTCGAGTTTAAGTAAGCCGACAGAAAATACGCCGGTACGACCGCCGGTAATTTCCGGTGGATATTGCGTCGGAAAATGAAACTTTTCTGGCGCAATTGCGTTGTATTATCCACCGGTAAGGAAGCGACGGATACTCAGCCGGAAATTTCGTCGCACAATTACCGGCGACAAATCCGCCGGTAATTGCGTCGCTAGTTTCCGGTGGATACCATGCACCGGAAATTCTGACGGTAACAGACAGTTTTCCTGTAGTGATCATTTAGCATTTTGTGTTTTTAGATTTTATTATGCATTTGTCAAATTAAAGTTTGATTCCCTGTGTTATATTCAAGATCAAGTCCCCTATTGATTGTTCAAGTCTTACAAGTCTCCTGTCAATTATTCAAATTCAGGTCCTCTATTTCTCCAAAAATCTTGGCTGCCTCCCGCTGTTTCCCCTGTTTAGGAGAAATCTGACAGTCTGAGCCTTCCCATCATGAAATGAAGAGCGTATATGATAGGTGTCAGACGATATCGTAGCCATGAATTTTCAACCTCCACAATTCTATGAAGAGAGTGTATGGGTCTTTGACATACCTGCTTGAAAACACAATCTTCCCCACAGGCACTAAGGCGCGTTCGGGTACTTAAAGTTATCCTCGCTATGCTACGAAGAGTGTGTACAAGGCCTACCCGCCTCGCGGTAAGTATCACATTAGGATCCCTCCCACCACGCTATGAAGAGCGTATATAAGAGGTCCCCCAATGCGTTGCGAATGCTGAGAGCGGGATTTGAGTTTAGGACGTTATACCTTCACGAAGCGAAGATGACAAGGCAACGACGGGAAGTGAAAATGCAAATTACCTTTTTTTGTCTCTCTTTTTTGGATTCTCTCTTTCTTCTTTTTCCTTTTTTTGGATTTTTTTAGAAACTCATACATAGATATACATATGTATCTATGTACATGTATACATAGGTGTATATATATATAATAAGCATATAAATGTGTATGTATATATAAATGTTTGCATATATATATATACAAACTTCTATCGATAACACACACAATTAATGTTAATGACTACCAACAGAAATAACAACATTAATTTATTTAGCATTAGCAATTAAAATTGATAATGAAAATAAAAAGATAACTAAAAATAATAAGGAAAGACCTTTCTTTATTCAGCTTTTGATTTATTTTGAGTAAAGGTATGTGGGTAGATTTGGGCTAATTGTTGCAAATCTGGATACAGGTACTGTAATTTTGATGATAACAAACATTATTTTCTTTATATTGCTATCACTGCATATTTGTTTTTGGTTGCCCTACCTGTTAACTTTTTTAGGTCCTCAAAGATCACTTGCAAAATAAATCAGCTTAAGATCGGGACTGCTTGTAATTTCATTTCAATATAATTTTTTTCTTTCTTGAGTCAAATGTAATGTGGTGGATCCCCAAGCTAAGTAACCTTGCACATACACACTCAGGGGGAGAAATTTGGTGAGTTTGAGAGTTCTTCTATTTTTGATCATATCACACAGGACGATCTAAAATCATCTTAGACAATTAATTCAAAATAGAAACCCTAATTAGGGCATCCCTGATAATTAAGTTTACTTAACTACTCATCCTGGACAATTTTGTATCGTACAGGACGATCAGTACAAATCTAAAAATTAGCTGCCAATCACATTTTAGGTAATATTTTATTTGTTATATTTTAAACTAATTGTACAGGATGATCCTCATCATCCTGGATGATCCATGTCAATCATGCCTAAAATAATCCTGTTATTAGGGATTTAAGTATGGTTAGATTGAATGATCATATCATACAGAACGATCTAGAGATCGTCTAGGATGATTCATGATTTTTCTTCTGAACGTATTGGACGTCCCGAATGATTTTTTAGGATGACATATGTTAATTTTAACTAATCGTACAGGACGATCTCAAGATTGTCTGGGATGATAAGTATATTTGTTATAATCAGCCTAGACATCCTGAATGATTTCTCAGGATGATATGCTTTGATTTGAATTAATCGTATAGGACGATCCCAAAATTATCCTGGATGATAAGTACATTTGTTCGAATTGGCCTAGACGTCCCGAACGATTTCTCAGGATGATATGCTTTATTTTGAACTAATCGTATAGGACGATAAAAAAATCATCCTGGACGATAAGTACATAATTATTGCTCTGATCATACAGGAAACATAGATCATCCTTTATGGATGGGCTGATATACACTGATCGTACAGGATGCTATGCGTATTGTCCTGGACGATATTGTCGGTAAATTGAAATATGGGCACTTTTTAAAGCCTCTCTATTTAAGCTCTCTAATTATCTCTTTAGATAACCTTTTTTGCTGTTGAGTCCAATCCAAAGAGAGCTTAGAATAGGAGAAGGAGAGTTTGGGAGAGAGAGAGGGAGAATATTGTGAGGGGGAGTTTGTGAGGGGATTCACAAAGGTTGCTCGAAGTAAGGATTCAATCAACTTCTTCCTTCTTCATCCTTAGTTCCTTGGTGGCTCTGAGGTGCTAATAATCAGCATCAGGTTGAGGTTTCCTGCCTAATACAGGAGGGAGTAAAAGGATTGTCAGGTTCTCTGCCTACTTCAGGAGGGAGTAAAAGGATTTATGTGGTTCTTTGCAAACTCCAGATGGGAGTAAAAGGATTCTGGGTTCTCTGCCTCATCGGGTCGGTGAAAAAGATTTTGTAAGGGCTTCTCCACCTTGCTGTGGGGGAAAAAGGAGAAACACTAACTGATTAGTGCAATACCTAGAACAGGAGGTTCTGGGGAGTGGACGTAGGTCAAATTTGATCGAACCACTATAAATTTGCTATATTTTTCCTACTTATTTTTCTGCATTTATTTTCACTTATTTTTGTGATTTGATCTATGATTGAAATTTTTTTATTTTGATTCTCTACTTTTGCTTAATCTGTTTGTGTTTAAAATATCCAAAAAAAAAAAAATAAAAAGATTTTTTTATTTATTTAAAGAATTTTTTAAAATACCTATTCACCCCCTATTAGTTAGCCTCAGGCAAGTTCTATAGGGTTTAACACCCCTCATGAACTTTCAAGTTATATTAGAGTGGGATTCATAAAATCAAGTTTTAAAAAACTTTTAAATTTTGATATATGGCTAACTTTGATATTCATAGTACTGCAGAAGGTTATTCAATCACACGACAACCTTTATTTGATAAAAGTTTTCTTTTGATTTTGGGAAAACTTGCATGTTTACCTTTTTATAATCGATTGATTACCGCATGTTGATGCTTGTTAAAGAAGGATATTATGCACCTTATAGATTAGTTAGTGGTGTTAAAATTGAAATTTCTTTTGCTGAATGGACAACTGATGATATGGATTTTGCTCAATTGAATGCTAAATATTTAAACTACTTTTTTTTTGCATTGAAATCTAAAGATTATATGTGTATTTCAGCATATACAACCGGTAAAAAAATTTGGGATAAATTATGCATTACTTATGAAGAAACAAACAAGGTTAAACAATATAGACTGAACATTCTTTTGTATGATTATGAACTCTTTTGCATGAAACCAAATGAATCAATTTTTGAATATACACTAGATTTATATAGATTGTTACCTCTTTACATATCTTAGGAAGAGAACTCACTAATTATGAAAAAATGAACACGATTTTGAGATGTTTATATTCTTCCATTGATGCTAAAATTATTGTAATTACTAAATCTAAAGATTTGAATGTTTATTCTATTGATAACTTGCTTGGATCACTAATTACTTACGAGCAATGAGTCAACAAAAGACAGTTTGATGCAGGAGAGAAAAAGAAGGACAAAACTCTAGCCCTAAAGGCTGATGATTCTGACATTGATCCTTTATGTTCTAATGATGATGACAGAGCACCTGATGTTAAAAACTTTTTAAGAAAAAAGCAAAAGTATCATCAGAAGTGGAATAAAGGTAAAAATAGTAAGCATTCAAAAGTTTCTTCTGATGTTATTTATTTTGAATACAGGAAGCCAGAGCACCTGAAGTTGGATTTCCCAACTCTGAAAGCTCACCCAAGCAAAGAGAAGGCTGAAGAAAAGCCTAAATTTAGGAAGGACAAGAGAAAGATCCAAAAGACTTTCTGGGCTGACTCAGTATCTGACGCCTCTGAAATTGAACCAGAAAAGGAGATTACAAATCTATTCTTATTGGCTGATGATCTTGGTCACTCTGACCAAGAGGAGGTATGTGAGCTAACATATGATCAATTATTTAAATTTTTTAAAAGAATTCATTCATCATTCAGGAAGCTGAAAAATTGCATGCAAGCCTTAAAACTAATTTCTTAAATCTGTAAAAAGAGCATAAAATTCTATTGAAAGATCACTCCACTTTAGATAGAAATCATATGGCTTTACTAGATGGATTTGATGAGTTAAATAAAAAGCATTCTGATTTAACTACTGAGCATGATTTATTAAAAACATTGCATGTTGAATTAGAAATTACATTCAAGGAAATAGAAACTCTTGCATTAAAATTAGATAGTAGGGAGCATGACTTAGAAATGGATAATCTAATTCTTGAAAGTGCAAATAAGTTTTTAAAAGCTTAATTAACTGCCCTCAAGAAAAATAAAAAACCCCCTGCACTTAAAGAATTTCATAAACCATCACATCAGCATGCATTATTTAACCTAAGAAGAGGCACTATACCCCAAGAAGATTAGTAAACCCTTTTTCTGGTGTTAGATATTTTCTTGTGGCATACTAGGACATATCTCTCACTCCTGCATCGTTCACCTTAAAACACATTTGGTGTGGAGACCAAAATTATAAAATTTATAGTACAGCATGCATGCATCACACTCTTCTTTCCTTCACAAGGGACCCAAACCTATTTGGGTTCCCAAATCTGACATCTGATGATTTTGTAGGGGTGCTCTCACAAAAGGTCTCATGAGAGCACGTGGTACCTGGATAGCAGATGTTCAAGGCATATGATTGGAGATACAAACCAATTCATTTTGCTGGAGGCCAGGGCAAGAGACAAGATAATACTTGGAGATAACACCACCAGGAGAGTGATAGGATCAGGTATAATTGATGATTCAAAAAATTTTATTATTAATAATATTTTACTTGTAGATGAACTGAAACACAATCTACTCAGTATAAGCCAGCTCTGTGATAAAGGCTTCAGCATAAAATTTCTGCCAACTTGCTGCATTATAAGCTTAAATGATAAAATTATTTTACAGGAGAAAAGGATCAACAATGTTTACATATTGGATCTAAATTACTTTAAAGATGATATTATTATTTTCTTAAAATTAATTACTGATGAATAATGGCTGTGGCATAAGAGATTGTGTCATGCAAGCATGAAAAGTCTTAAGAAGATCACCCAAAAAGACTTAATGAGAGGTGTCCCCAAACTAGAGTTCACTAAGGACCACCTTTGTGATGCCTATCAGTTAGGGAAGCAAGTCAAATCCTCCTTCCACTCAATCAAAGATATTAACACTAGCAAACCCTTAGAAGTCTTTTACATGGATCTCTTTGGACCTGTCAGCACTTCAAGCTTAGGAGGGAAAGTCTTTTTTTTTGAAGAAGCAAAACAAATTTTGTATTAGTAATGAAAATAAGCAGAACTACAAGATAGTACCAACTGATTCCTCCTTCAAGATACATAGAAACGAAGGAGGAATCTTATTCCCAATGATATCTTCCTAATAGAATGAACTAGAAATAACATAGTTTGGAGGGAAAGTCTTTGGGTATGTGATTGTTGATGATTATTTGAGATTCACCTGGGTTAGATTCCTATCTCATAAAAGTGAATCATTTGAGAAATTTAAATCTTTTTCTACTTGGATTTAGAGGAAATTAGATTTTGAAATTCTGAATATTCATAGTGATCATGGTGAAGAGTTTTAAAATGAGAAATTTAAAATCTACTGTAAGGAGAAAGGATAGATCATAATTTTTTAGCTCCTAGGACCCCTCAATAGAATGGGGTAGTTGAAAGGAAGAATAGGACCCTGGTAGAAGTTGCTAGAGCCATATTAGCTGAATTCTCACTTCCTAAATACTTTTGGGTAGAAACGGTGAATACAACCTATTATGTTCTTAATAGGGTAAATCTGAGATCTAAGTTGAATAAAATATCCTATGAAATTCTTAAGGGTAGGACACCCAACCTCTCTCACATTCGTATTTTCGGATGTTAAGTGTTCATTCTGAATAATAAGAAGTCTCAACTAGAAAAGTCTGACCCAAAATATGATGAAGGAGTGTTCCTAGGTTACTCAAGTGTTGGGAAATCTTATAGAGACTTCAATAAAAGAATCCCGATTATTAAGAAAACCACTCATGTCATGTTTGATGAATCTAATAATTCTAGAGGGTCTAGAGTAGAAGAAGAGGAGGTTGTAGAAGTCACCCAAGGAGTAGAATCTGCTAATCTGGAGGAAAGGGTAGAACCTGAAGTTACACTACCTAGAGAATGGAGATATTCTTCAAGCCATCATAAAGAACTAATCTTAGGAGACCATTCTAAAGGTGTTAGAACTAAGCATGGACTTAAAAAAGAAGTAAACCCCTCTACCTTCATTTCAATGACTGAATCCATCAACATTAATCAAGCCCTTCCCGATGAATTCTATATCCTAGCCATGTAAGAGAAACTAAACCAATTTGTTAGGAATGATATCTGGGAGCTAGTAAAAAGACCTAAGAACTAGAGTATAATAGGAACCAAATGGGTGTTTAAGAATAAAATGAATGATTCTGGTGTGGTGGTTAGGAATAAGATAAGATTAGTGGCTAAAGGATACAACCAAAAAGGAGAGATTGATTTTGAAAAAAACTTTTGCCCTTGTAGCTCGATTAGAAGTCATTAGAGTGCTATTAGTCTTTACCTGTTATAAGGGATTTAAGCTTTTCCAAATGGATATCAAGAGTGCCTTTTTAAATGTGATAATAAAAGAAGATGTGTTTGTAGAGCAACCCCCAGGGTTTGAAAATTCCCAATTTCTAAATCATGTCTTCAAATTAAAAAAAGGCTTTATACAGATTAAAATAGGCACCCAGGGCATGGTATGAGAGGCTTAGCACATTCCTTCAGGAAAGAGAGTTTGTTAAGGGGAGCGTAGACACCACCCTTTTTCTAAGGAGAGTAGGAGATGAATTACTCATTCTTTAGATCTATATTGATGATATACTTTTTGAATCTTCTGATAAAAAATTATGTGATAATTTTTCTAAAATAATGAGTAAGAAATTTGAGATGAGTATGATGGAAGAATTGTCTTATTTTTTTGGAGTTTAGCATAAGGCAAATGGATGATAAAACTTTTCTTAATCAATCAAAATACATTAAGAAAATCTTGAAGAAATATGAAATGGATAAAGCCAAGCCAATAAACACTCCCATGAGCTCCAGTGTTCAATCAGATAAAGACTCATATGGAAAATTAATTAATCAAAAGAAATATAAATGAATAATTGGATCACTACTTTACTTAACTGTTAGCCGACCTGATATAATATTTAGTGTCTGTCTCTGTGCTATATTTCAAGCTTATCTTAAACAATCTCACATGATTGTAGTTAAGAGAATTCTTAGATATCTCTTAGGAACCCAAAACTTAAGAATCTGGTATCTTAGGCATAACAATACCTTTGATATTATATGATATTCTAATTTTGAATTTGTAGGATGTATGGTGGATAGAAAGAGCACCTCTGGAACATGTCAATTTATGGGACAATCCTTAGTCTCATGGTCCAGTAGAAAATAGAACTCAGTTGCACTGTCCACTGCTGAAGCTGAATACATTATCTTAAGAAGTTATGTGGCTCAGGTCCTTTGGTTAAAGCAACAAATTCTAGATTTAGGACTTCCAGTAGGCATAATTCCAGTCTTATGTGATAACACTAGTGCCATCTATATTTTAAAGAATCTAATTCAACACTCCAGGACCAAACACATTGACATAAGGCACCACTTCATTAGGGACCATGTTACTAAAGGAGATATAGAGCTACATCATATAGCCACTAAAAATTAACTGGCTGATATCTTCATAAAACCACTGTTCTTTGAAACCTTTAGCACCTTAAGAATAAGACAAGGTGTGACATATATTCATACTTAAAAATGATGCTTTTTGTTTATGGGTTTCATTCTCCAAGTTTTGTTTAATTTATTTGTTTATTTCTTGTTACATGTTTTTACTTTTATGTCTTTTTGATTTCCTATTATTTTTTTTGTTTCGTTTGATTTGTTTGATTATTTCCCCTTTACATGTTTTTGTCTTTATGATTTTGATTTCTTATTATTTTTCTTTAGTATTTTAAGAATCATATCACTGCTCACTATTGCTGATGAACTTATTTTTAAATAAAATTTTTGCCCTATTTTTGTTTAGAAGCTTGTTAGCAGTAATTAACTTCTCTAAATCAGTTAAGGAAGAAACATTGATGATTGTTTTCTTTTGCTCTAACTCCTTTAATGGTATGTTGTTTCTCCTTGAATTGAAATCTATTTTAAAATTTTAAAAAAATAGATTTTGAAATAGAGATCTATTTTATCTTCCTACAAGAATCTCTCATATGAATAGTGTTTCAAATTATTGAATCACATTTGTATTTTCTTAATCAGGTGATTGCATTTATCATATGAGTATCATTCTATTTTATGGTTTAACTTCCTTATACTAGAAAGTGAGTTTCTTCTTCTCTTGTATCTGGAAAATAATCTCACAACTGAGAGTCTTTAATGGTTGTGAAAGGAAGCAAGCTTGCAAAAGAAATAAAAAGAGGCACAAAATGAGCTAATACTGAAAAGATGCATAATGTTTGCCAATTAATTGCAAAAATTCATAAAGTGCATCAAAAATCAAAAGATGCATAAAGTGTGCTAAATAACTACAAAAGAGGTATAAAATGAGCCCACAAAAAAATGCCCTTCCTTCCCTTTCAAACCTTTAAAAATCTTAGAAGAATCTATGCGCTACTTAATATTTTCAAACACTTGAGATTAAAAATTATGTTTTTTTATTCTTTACTTTACAACACTATTTTATCAGATATTTTTCTAGAATGAAGATTGAAGGGATCACCTTTCTTATCTAATCTCTTTCGTGTTGAATTAAATTTTTGTTTGAAAGGAACTTCAACCTGTAAGGTGTATGAGCTAGGGTTTACAAGATTGATTTTTTTAACTTTTTTTGGATTTTTGCGTCGTTAGTTTCTTCTTATTGGCTTTTGAATTTAAAATTAAGGAAAAATTTTCATTTACTGGACCTGATCGATTAAAAAAAAAACTTGTTTTTATTTTAATGAATTATTTTTATCTTATTTTTTGTTTTGATATTCTTTGTGATTTTTAAGTTAATTTTTTGGATCCTCCCTGATCACCTCCTTTCATCATTCAATTCCTTGAAATTTTTATTCACATCATCCTCGACGATATCTCCATCATCCTGGACAATATTATCATGTCACTATTCAATCTAAAACCAACGACTGATCTGAATGTATTATTGGTCATCATCCTGGACGATACACCTGTTCATCCTGGATGATTCACATAGAAAAAATAGTTGGATCATTTGAATGGAAGTTGGTATGATCAATAATGACTCATCATCCTAGACGATCCACATGTTCATCCTGGACGATCGAGCCGGTCAATGATCGTATGGATTAACTCCTCGAGATGATCGTCTATGTCTAATCGTCATGGATGATGCCAGATCATCCTGGATGATAGGATTGCCTTTTGGACCAATCAGCCTGGATGCCATTGTTGCTGCAAATCATCCTGGACGATACCATGATCATCCTAGATGATCTAGATAACTCTTTATAAATAGGCTGATTTCAAGCTATTTTTCTCAACCCAAAACTCCTTCTCTAAATTCCTAGCACTAAAATTTTCTCTATGGCTGGTGGCAAATGTCCCAGAATGCAAACAGTCAGTTCCTCCATGGGAACTGTTGACCCCCGCTTTACTGAAGCAGTGGATCAAGCTGCTTATACAAGCTATAAATCTACAAGGATTACCCCTTCCAAAGTGGCAATCCAACTGTTCTGACCTATAGGGTACTTGATCTCTTCGCTCATACATCTCTTGCTTTCATTCTGACCCTTGCTTTTCCCTTTAATTCTGAGCTTCTATTTGAATTTTTCACCAGTCTTCGAATCAATTCCACCTATACTTCCCTACAATCCTATGTGAATAGACGATCTGTTGAAATCACATATCAGGACCTACATGAACTTCTTCATCTTTTCACCACTGGTGATAAGATTCATATCTTGCTCGCCAATCTTGACTTTAATTGGAGTCCAGTTAATACACTCCTTAGGAACACAAATGCCTCTTCTCACGACTCTGCAACCCATTCTTTAGTAAATGATGCACGAACCATCCAACATATTCTTAGAACTTATGTTATTCCCAAGGCTGGGGATCGCATTCACATCACTCCCATCCTTTCCCTCACCACTTACTACATAATGGCTCATAGAGATTTTAATGCCACCGATCTCCTAATCAAATACATTGAATATCTCACTAGTATTAGGGATCTCGGCCACAGGAGAAAACAAAATCTAGCTTTATGACACATCATTGCTTATGTCCTTGAAAATAAGTATAACCTTTAATATCCTAACCCACCTGACTACCAACCTACCTTTTATTTCAATAACTCCTTCATCGTCCTCGACAGTACTCGCCTTCATCCAAAACATGGGGAGGATGTGGGAGAAGAAGAAGAACCTATTCTTACTCCTGTTTCTATTCGATAGTAGTCCCAGTTAGATCAGCTGGATGAGCGGTTTGACCAGTGGGAGTCCAGGTTTGACTCCTATGTTGTTGCACAGGAGTAGCAGCATACAAAGGATGTTGCTCATTTTAATGCCTATGTAGTCTAACAACAGTAGCAGCACGACTAGGATATGGCTTAGTTTGGGGAGAAATTTGCTTCCATTCACAGTCTCTTTCAGCCACCACCACCACCTCCTCCTCCACCTGATCAGGATCCTTCTTATTTTTAGTTTGCTAAGTGTTTTTGTGTAGTGCTTGTACTGATATTCTTTTATATAATTTGTTCTGTTTTATGTCTTGCCTCCTTTTTGTGATGTCAAAAGGGGGAGTAGTATATCATTTATCTTATTTTAGTAAAATTTATCTTGCTTTATTTCTATTCCTATTTTCTAATTATTTTTATTTAATTAAAATAAAAAATATATAATATTGATATTGATTTGGAATTTCTAATAAACAATATTTGACATCATAAAAAAGGGAGAAATTATTGCAAATCTGGATACAGGTATTGTAATTTTAATGCAAATAAATATTATTTTCTTTATATTGCTATTACTGCATATTTATTTTTGGTTGCCCTACCTACTAACTTTTTCAGGTCCTCAAAGATCACTTGCAAAATAAATCAGCTCAAGATCAGGTCTACTTGTAATTTCATTTCAATGTAATTTTTTCCTTTCTTGAGTCAAATGTAATGTGGTGGATCCCCAAGCTAAGTAACCTTACACACACACACTCAGGGGGAGAAATTTGGTGAGTTTGAGAGTTCTTCTATTTTTTATCATATCGTATAGGATGATCCAAAATTCTTCTAGTCAATTAGTTCAGAATAGAAACCCTAATTAGGCCATCCCTGATAATTAAGTTTACTTAATTAATAATCCTGGACGATTTTGTATAGTGCAGGATGATCAGTACAAATCTAAACATTAGCCTCCAATCATATTTTAGGTAATATTTTATTTGTTATATTTTGAACTAATCGTATAGGACAATCATCATCGTTCTAGACGATCCATGATAATCATGCCTAAAAATAATCATGTGATTAGGGATTTAAGTATGGTTAGATTGAACGATCATATTGTACAGGACGATCTAGAGATCGTCTAGGATGATTCATGATTTTTTTTTGAACGTACTGGATGTCTTGAATGATTTTTAATGATGATATATATTAATTTAAACTAATCATACAGGATGATTGCAAGATCGTCTGGGATGGTAAGTATATTTGTTATAATCAGCCTGGACTTCCCAAATGATTTCTCAGGATGATATGCTTTGATTTGAACTAATCATACAGGATGATCGCAAAATCATCCTAGACGATAAGTATATTTATTCTAATCAGCCTGGACATTCTAAAAGATTTCTAAGGACAATATGCTTTATTTTAAACTAATCATACATGATGATTACAAAATTATCATGGATGATAAGTACATAATTGTTGCTCTGATCGTATAGGAAACACAGATCGTCTTGCCTGGATGGGCTGATTGACACTGATATCATCCTGGACGATATTGTCAGAAAATTGAAATTAGGGCACTTTTTGAAGCCTCCCTATTTAAGCTCTCTAATTATCTCTTTAGATAACATTTTTTGCTGTTGAGTCCAATCCAAAGAGAGCTTAGAATAGGAGAAGGAGATTTTGGGAGAGAGAGAGGGAGAATATTTTGAGGAGGAGTTTGTGAGGGGATTCACAAAGGTTACTCCAAGCAAGGATTCAATCATCTTCTTCCTTCATCATCCTTGGTTCCTTGGTGACTCTAAGGAGACGATCATCAGCATTAGGTTGAGGTTCTATGCCTACTCCTGGAGGGAGCAAAAGGATTGTCAGCTTCTCTGCCTACTCCAGGAGGGAGTAAAAGGATTTCTGTGGTTCTCTGCCAACTCCAGGTGGGAGTAAAAGGATTTTGGGTTCTCTACCTCATCAGGTCGGTGAAAAAGATTTTGTAAGGGCTTCTCCACCTTGTTGTGGGGGCAAAAGGAGAGACACTAACCAATTAGTGTAATACCTGGAACGGGAGGTGCTGGCGAGTTGACATAGGTCAAATTTGACCAAACCACTATAAATCTGCTGTATTCTTTCTACTTATTTTTCCACGTTTATTTTCACTTATTTCTGTGATCTGATCTGTGATTAAAAATTTTGATTTTGATTCTCTGCTTCCGCTCAATTTGTTTGTGTTTAAAATATCCAAAAAGAATTCAAAAAGCTTTTTTCATTTATTTAAAGAAGTTTTTAAAATTCCAATTTATCCCCCCCTCTTGGTTAGCCTCGGGCAAGTTCTATAGGGTTTAACATCCCTCATGAACTTTCACTGATGTAGTGAAGAAGAGTGTTGTTTGGACTTTATAGGTGGGCTTGGATATTGAGGTATGCAAGTGGTTTAAAAGGTGGAGTGGGATTTATTTGTAGTAAGGAGAGTGGGCTGAAGATAATAACTTTTTGTGGGCTGTTCGGTGGGGTAAGGTGGGCTGAGTCGGTAGAAGGGAAGTAGTGAGCCGTAGTTTGGAAGCGTGGGGCTGCAAGGTGGATTGTAATGGGCTGTTATTATTGAAATATAAGTGGCAGTTGGGCTAGAGAGGAGGCTGGCTAAGTGTAGTAGAAAAAGAAAGTTGCAGTAGATTTTGATGTCTATTGTGGATCTCCACGAGAAACAGGAGTAGGAGGAAAGTTTCACGTGAAATTGCCAGCTATTGAGTGGCTGGTGAAAATTTCAGCGGCTTTTAAGTGCAAACGGAAGGATTGTCAGTTGTTTGGCTATGTTTAACAGTTGGAGAGGAGTTCTGGGAGGTCAGCTTAACAGATTTGTCTGAATCGACTGGGAAGGATCAAACAAAGAGAGGGGAAAGGCGTGAGTTCATTGTGAGGGGCGTGAGTTGGACAGACTGCTTGACAGATGTTTGGGTTTTATTGAGCAGTTTGGATGACTATCAAAGGGTTCAATCGAGGTTTCCACTCGCTAGAGACTAGAGATCAATAATGGTTTGGGATGGAGTTTGAAGATTGGTAGTGGTTTTGGCTGATGTTTGAAGATCGGCGGTGGTTTTGGAAGTGGTTGAGGGCGAGATATCTGCAGGCATGGGCGAGGGGATATTGTTTCATGAAATCAAAGGAGGAGGGGTGAAGGATCAGGAGGATTACAGCTACTTGAGAAAGGATATGCATGGATCGAGCATGTAGTGGAGGGATTCAACTTGCTTGGGGGGGGGGGGGGGGGAGTTGACGGAGATCAAACAAGTGGCTTCGTGTATGGGAAGACTAAAAAAATGAGAGATCCTTTTGATTTCATTTTAACGAGGTAGTCAAGTGCTCAATCGTGGTCATTAAATGAATTCCTGGGATTTAGACTCGATGCAGCTGTCCGAGATATTCAGCGAGATATCTGAAAATTAAGTAGGATTTTTGGGTCAGTTTGACAAGATACGAGGTACACAAAATTTTGATTTATTTTATTTTAATAATAATAATAATAATAATAATAATAATAATAATAATAATAATATCACTATTATTATTTTATTAGTATGAAACCAAAATTTGTTTTGCCTCAACTTGTGTGTGTTTGCTTGAAGTCTGTGTATTTTGCATCATTTTGCATGTTCATATCCTCGAGAGAGTTTCATTGAATATAATTATAATCCTATTTTGGTATTATCGATATTTTGATCCCAACGATAAAGTCTATTTCATGATTGGATGTCGTTTGGGCGACGTCGCACATCGATTTTCTCAATTTGCTCGTTGTTGCCTCAAAATGCGCACTTATTTGTCTGCACGATTTTAATTTGATAAATTGATATCAATCTTTGAGTGTTGATGATGTTTTGACTGTAACTGTGAAGTTTATTTTGTGATCAAACATCATTTAAGCAATGTTGCAAGTCTATTTCAGGTGTCGATCATCTCTTTTGACTAGCCTCATCATATTCAACTGTGAGGGATTCTCATTTAGGAAAACTCTATGCCATGATTGCACCGGCACAGTCCGTTTAACAATTGAAGGTCATTTGACCCTTTAATTAACACAGCGCGCAAACGTGCACGTTGCTTAAATTGCCGTTTTGCCTCTTTTCGCGTGTTTTTGTGTGTAGCAGCCAACAATGATATAAAGATGTGATGACTATTAAATTAAAGAAGGGTAGATGAAATTCATTATTTTAGTAGGTTTTGAATTCAAATTTTTTAGTGGTTGGCACCTGTCCTTACTAGCAGATAAACTCTAAGGGAATAACTTGAAAATTTTTGTGCGAATGGAGAGAACAATCTACTATAAAAAAATCTATAATATATGTGCTCAAGATGTCAAAGATTTCAAAGATTCAAAATGATACAAACTTCTCATCATCATCATTTATTTATAAGGTTCTGAAGGCTACAAAAAGGCTACATCTACAAGAAAATAAAAAATATAATGCTTTAATGACTCCCAGTATTGATTGCCCTAGATATGTGTCATCTCTTGACTGGCCGAAAGGAGAACATGTAACACTTATGGATTCATAATTATATTGTTCTACCTATTTTTACCTAATTTGATTTAAGGCAATTCACTAAATTTCTACATTTGAATCCATCTGCAAATGTCTAAGAGTGTTTGGTATCCATGTGAAAGCCTGCATGTATTTTGAAGCATGTCCCATGGGTATGTGTGCATGTTTTGAAAAATCTAAAAAAAATTTCCTAGGGCGCTATGGAGCTAGGTCTAGTGGTGCTACAACTTTGAGCTCTCTGTTTATTTTTCAATTTACTTAAGGGTTGCAGTGCTTGGGTGTGGGGGGGGGGGGGGGGGGGAGGGGTTGGGTAGGGCTAGAGTGCACTGCTCTCCCTGAGATAACACTGTGGTGCTAGAACTAATTTTAATATTAAAATATCCTTTTCCACCAAATGAAAGTCATTTCATCCCTTAAAGGTAGCCGTCTAGAGAGAGAGAGAGAGAGAGAGAGAGAGAGAGAGAGAAGAAATCCTAAAGAGAGAAAGCCAATTTCGGGTTGGCCTGTTTTCAACTATCAAACCAATTTTGAAAGTTATATGATTCAAGTAAGGTTACATTTTGCCTATCTCAATTTTCAAAATACGAGAATTTTTGGAATTTCTTGATTTAGTTTATAATTCCGTTAGTGAAAAATGGTGATAACTTGATATCAGCAAAATTTTTGCCGTTTAACTTTCTATATGCCACAGATACAACAGTTCTGAACATTTAGGTATATTTATAGAAACTTTTCATTGGGTAAATTGGAAAATATGGAATTTTTGACAAATTAAAAAATTATTTTGGTTTCCAAAAATTAATATTGTAGTACAATTAAAACTTCATAATAATGCTCTGAATAATATCTAGTAATTTGTTTATATTATGAAATAATAAAAACTATGCTGCCTACCATTAAAACATTCTGTTAAATTCAAAAATGAGTTTATTTATTTTTCTTTTACTACAATACAATGAATTATATATTTATTTGCTTGAAATTTGTGATTCTAAGGCAATTTGATGTGTGTGGGGGGAAGTTTTATTTTGATTCTAAATGTACATGAAGTTCTATTTCGATACTATACGCACATTCTATTCTGGTGATGTGCCTTAAGAGTTATAAAGGCTTATTTTTTAATATGTTAGCACGGGAGTCATAAGGTCTAGAATTTATATTCTACTTTGATGGGAGGTATAAGGGCTTGAGAAAAGTCTCTTATTTTTTTGCTCTAATATATGAAGTACTTATTTATTTACTTTCATGCATTGTTATTTAAGTTTCTTATAATTGAAAGCACTGCTTTGTTTCATACTGTGATTGTTATGAACTACTTTAAAACTAATCTAAATGCTTAAAAATGATATATTCGAAAATATAGATTGGTGAGTGTAGCCTATTGAGCTATGTTGGCTCACAATTTATTTACATTCTATTTCAACATCTGGGAATGGAAAAGAGCCCGTTGGATAATTGAGTCAGAGTTTGATCTATTTGAGTCTACATAGGTATTTCTTTTTCAAATTTTGTAAATTCATGACTAGTTATTTAAATGACTATTCTATAGTTCAATGATTAGCCATACACTGTAGTATAATTATTATATATTTAATTTAATGATAAATGAAAATAAATTTTATGAATGAGTTATTTTCTATATATTTGAAGTTAACAACAACTTTATGATTTGTTATTTATTTTCTAAAGTTAATTGGATGAAGAAAATTTGAAAAGTTCATAAGACTTCAATATCGGGTTGGCTTCTCTAACATTAAAGTTGGAAATTTACGGCCTTATGAAGCTTCTCTGACATGTGCAAGATATTTTATGATGTTTAACTATTGCTCATGAAAAATGGTCACCGGTACATGATTATCTATATTTTTATGCCTCATGATAGAGCTCTTAGGCTAGATTTGGTAGCTATGCTTGTCCCCAGTTCAGATGATGAAGAGGTTGATCTGCTATTTAGTGTAACTAAACAGCACTCCAGGTTACTATTGATCTAATTAGTGTCATATTTTTGCTCATTCATAGAGTTTACTATTATGATGATTGAGCTTCACTATCTTCACTTCAGATAGAAAGTTGAATATTTTTATATTCGTTGGGACTTTAAAGTATTTTTGTCAAATAAATTGGATGAACCGTTGCTTCTGTTGATCATCACGGCAACTACATCATATCATTTTTCTGCAAATCGCCACCAGCTTGACTGTTTATATTAGGATATTTTTCATATTTCCAAGGTTTGTTAGATTCCATGGCAGTTCATTCAGTACTTTTTTTTAATTCAATTTTCCATCCTTTAGATGTATATTTTCCTTTTCGTTTTTTAATCTACGTACGTGCGTTCTGATGAGCCTATCTATGATTTTACATTTTATGCTTGCTAAATGAACTAATTAATAAAATGATGCCATTTTAGAACTACTTTGTGATAGACCGCAGAAATTTTCCAATGCTCAATGTCCAAAGCAAGGCTTTTGAAGTTAAATTTTTAGAGCATTTCTTGATAAATGCTTCGCACTATTTATCAAAAGCTTTCAGCTTGCATCAGAGGTCTGTCATTTAATATGTATATATCTTTAATATTTCACTGTTTGATCTGTTTGTCTACATGTCTTCCTTCAATTGACAACTGTTGACCCCCACATCAAATACATACAAAAAGAGGTAAAATTGGCGAATTAAGTGTCGTGCGCGTCGGCACGACGCGTTACTTAAAGCACCAAACGACCTCCGATTGACAAACGGACTGTGCCGTTGCAATCTGAACGTCAAATTCGCCTAAGAGGATACCCCTTGCAGTCAAATGGGGTAAAACTAGTCAAAATCGGCGATTGACATCAAAATAGACGTGCGACGTCGCTCAAACGACGTGCGATCGCAAAATGGATCTCACAGTTGCATTCAGAACGTCGACAATACCAAAAATAGACTATAATTTTGTCCAATGAAAATCATGCGCACAAATCAACATGAGTTTCTAGGCGACAACGCACGAATCTCCAAAAAATGTGCACAAATCAAGGCAAAATCGACATTTAGAACTATGATGTTTAATGATAATAGTAATAATAATAATAATGTATTATTATTATTATTATTATTATTATTATTATTATTAATTGTAATAACAAATCAAAATAAAAAAATACCTTGGCTCTGTCGAATCCTCCTCGAAATCCTGCCAATTTCCCCTTGAAATCTCGCTTTAATCTTTGCAAATATGTACCAAAATAGTTCACGATTCTTGTACAAAGCCTCAATCACACTCCTTACAGTCAACATCTATGATATTGCATTTTATGCTTGCATGACTAAATGAACTAACTATATAAGATGTGAATGTGACAACCTCCCTACAGTCAACATCAACTTGCAAGTAAACTCATCAAACATCTACAAGTGACGAGAGGCAATACATGGTGAGTGTGACGAACTACTACAACGACCTCTATGCAATCAAGTTCACCAACTCGCCTACAAAAAAAAATACTTCCCTACGAACATATACAAGCAACATATGATGAATGCTTCGACATCCTCCAAGCAATGTCAATCCACTTATAGATACATACGCTAGTCCCTTATGAACATAAAGCCAGCATGAAAGCAAATGTAGCAACTTGCCAGTCAATGCGCGTGGGGAAATCAGTGTTGAATGCAGCTTATCCGGTAGCCCACATTGATGCACAAACGAGCACATTAAATATGCCCACAAGTAACATCCATTACTCTGTGGACAATACATGCCGCCTCCAAATGTGCACAAGAACCTCATAGCAAATGGGATAGCTCGTATAGATCTTCCATGAGCATGAACAATAGATTACAATAAGCGCAATACATTATCTGCAGGCAGAGGCAACAAACTTGTGATAAATGCAAGTGCCTACAAGTCGCTATAGGATATTCGTCATATACACAACAATCTATCTATGAGCTAAATCAGTGATTTCTGGATGTTCGTCGACAACCTACGAACAACTTCAGAAAAGCTTATATAGCATGATAGCTCCCCTATAAGTAGCAACAAGCGACTTGTAGCAAAACACTACGATTCACCTGTAAGCAAAATCAGTGAATCAGTAGTAAAATTGCGGGCCGCTGATAAGATGAGGCAGTAAATTTATGATGTCAGGCTATCACATCAAATAAATCAGCTCACTTTCAAGCAATAGATAGGAGGCTCCTAATGCGTTGTACAATGTATTTGCTAGCAAAAGCACATTCCTGCAAGTTGAATGTTGAAGAAAATGACAACATGCGGAAGATGAAAATAGATGAACTGCATTGCCAGTGCTTGACAGATGAAGTCCAATACACTGTTGAACCACACCACTGGATCCACAACACTCATGTAAGCAGAAAGAAGGCGTTTGCAGATTCTAGAATAAAATCCTGCATACTTCTCAACAAGGGCCATTTGCATAGCTGGATTTAACTAGATGTTGCAAACACCTCCATGCATTGAAATGTTCACTGATGCATTCATATCATGCATATACACGTCGCAAAATATAAAATATAACATGCAAGTATATTATCCAATATGCAAAATACACTGTGTAGTGTCAGCGCACTACGCTGACTTGTAAATACATCATGCACTATATGGGAGTGTTGAATTATCATGCCAATGTATTGTTTACATAAATAGGCAATGCAGAAATGCATTATGCAAGCATATCACCTAATATGTAAAATGTATTGTGTAGCGACCATACTCTACGCCAACATGCAAACACCCCATGCTCTACACAAGAACACTGAATTGTCATGCAAATGCATTATGTAATCAAACATAAAATATACATGTGTATTATGCACACAAATCATACAAATACATCATACACTATGATCATTTATTAACCCACTATACTCCATATCAACATATCATGCAAAATACAGATACATCATTTAAGCATGTCACTACATCTAAATACATAAGTAGATTAATGCACAGATGTTTCACATAAATGCATAACATGCAAATATGTTGTGTACACCAGCTGTCCTGCATACATACAATAACTATACAAGTGCATCATGCAACATACATGTAAAAATATATACCCGCATGGGCCCTGATGAGCATAATGTATGTATATGTGATGTTTAAGGATATTGTGCGGGTCAAGAAATGAACCTAAGTTCGAGCCCGATATTTTTATGTGAATAAATAGGAGTCGACACGGCTCGAACTATCAGACAAATATACGGTCGTAGCACCGATAGAGATATTTATTTTATACATTTATATTAGGCCTTCAAGGTCTATTACAAGAAAAAAATCAATAATAAAGGCCTAAAGCTGATGAAGAATTCGATCATCTATTTGCAAGTTAATAGAGTCGACAAGGTTTAATAAATAAAATAAAATTGCCCATATGTACCCTGATAATATCCATGTTGATAAAAAATCTCAACCGGAAGGGACTTCAAATATTTAAAATACCTCCCAAATTATCATAAAATACATTCAAATTGACTTCAATGTTACCCCGATGATAGCCCTGTTGATAGAAAATCTCAACCGGATAGGACCCCAAACATTCAAAATGCCTCCTGAATTCTCATGAAAATTCAAAACTAAAAAATAACCAAATAAAAAATATTTAAAATTGAAATAAAACACCTAAACACTCAAAGCAAAATACCCATCCACCCTCTGCAACAGTTTGCCGAGGTGGACAAATTCGAAAATCACTTCAGCTCACAAAGAGTAAATGTCTGGTCAAGAATATCACTAGGATTCATTCTAAATCCGCCTCTTGCTAGTAAGAATGTGGCACATGTCCTCTAATCAGTGATTTTGTGGCTAAATGACACCACAGGTAAACGGTTATGATCGGGACCCTCTTACCGGGTGATTTTGTCTCCAAATGACACCATTAAATTATGGTCATGGTCAAAGCCCGTATACTCCCCAATGACTTTAAATCCTTGAGTAATGAATTAATAGGATATAATCAATTGGGCACAAAGCCCTCTATTAGCTAAAGTGGATTCAAATTTAGCCCTTTAGATAAATATTCACTCCAGGTCTATAAGGTACCCTTAGACGAAGCAACCATGATTGCCGACAAGGATTCTTCTGTTAGGTTGGGTCGACTATCTCCTTTGACTAAGTAGACTGGGGACCATGATGGCCCAGGACGACGAAACCATAGGATCTTGATCGGGTCTATCATCACTTCCCCCGCCATCAGCTTTAAGTACAAGGTAGAAGGTAGTGAATTTCTAATTTTAAATGTTAAATTTTCAAATTCCTAAACATGTTACTGTTATACATCAGATACTATGTATCTATTTGAAAAATAGCCTTAATTGAAAGCTCTCTCTCCTTACCAGGAGGGGCAATTAACTATAGGGGCTTGTGCCTATGAGGGCTCCAAAAATTCCATTAATATGTATACGCTCCCGGCCTCTCCTCCGCCATCGGTCTATTTTCTTTGTTTGATGGCGATGATGACGAAGAGTTTTAATGAGATTTGGTTCTGGGTGAATTTTCAGAAGGCAGATTGGGTTTTGGATAAGACACTACCCAGAGATTTCACCCTCAATTTGTGAGGACTTTTTGATCTGAGTTCTGGTTTCCTATTGGTGCAAGCCCTACAGTTAATTACCCCTCCTGATAACAAGAGAGAACTTTCGATTAAGGCTAGTTATTAAAGTAGTCACATATGTTATGAACCTATCGTATAATAGCAACAATCTTAGGGTTTTGAATTTGAGATTTGAATTTATCATCATAATTTAGAAATTATCACCACGAATTTAAAACTGGTGGTGGGGGGAATGAAGACGAGCCCGATCAAGATCCTATGGTTCCGTCGTCCTGGGCTGTCATAATCCCTGGTCTACTTAGTCAGAGGAGGTAGTCGACCCAACCTGACAGAAGGCACCTTATCGGCAGCCATGGGTTGCTTCGTCCAAGAATACCTTGTAGACCTGGGTTGGTGTTTGTCTAAGGGGATATATCTGAATCCACCTTAACTGACAGAGGGCTTTGTGCATATCGACTATACCCTATGATTCATCACTCATGGATTTGACGCCTTTAGGGAACATACGGGCTTTGGCCGTGATCGTAATATAATGGTGCCATTTTGCGGCGAAACCACCCGATCAGAGGGCACGTGCCACGTCCTTGCTGGCAAGAGACTATTTAAGGATGAATCTTAACGATACACCCGACATACATTTGCTCTTTGTGAGCTTAGGTTAATTTCAAATTTATCACCCCCGACAAACGGTTGCGGGAGGTGGATGATTTTTAGTTTTAAATTTTTAAGTGATAGATTTCATTTCAGAGATTTGGAATTTTGTTTGATTTGAGATTTGACCCCTCCGGTTGAGATTTTCTATCAACACGACCATCATCGGGGTGACATTAAGGTCACTTGTATTTTCGTAAGATTTTAGGAAGCATTTTACGATTCAAGTCTGTCGACTCCAGTTCTTTTGAAGAGGATGAGACTTGAATTTAGACCCGCGCAGCATTCTCGGACAATTAGATTTTGAAATCGTATGTGGTGGTCAGAGCACATGCGGGTATATGTTTAGTGGGATCATATTTAATACATAAAGGGGGAGATTTTAAAATATTTAAATATGATCCATTGTGCCAGTGATTTCATTTAGAAAATTGCCCGAGATTTCACTTAGGGGCCTACAAACGCCTTCTGTCCACTTGTACACATGTTGCGGATCCGGTGGCGTATTAGATTTCACTTATTGCATTTAGTTTGTTTTGACTCCTCTAAGTGTTGCTTAGCACAGCGCGTAGAGGATAGTTGTCCAATTGGTACTAGGAGATCGTGCTTGTATATGTAGGAGAATTATCTTGCTCGTTACAAGTTCCCCTATTCTCTCTCGTAGGTGGGCTAAATAATTTTACAATTTATTTGAGTATAAGATTTTAATGAATTATGAGAATTATTAATTCTTCAAATCATCAAATTGTGATTTCTCTTTATTGTTAAACACATTTAAATATTGTGTTTGAAGGATCATAATTAATTATACATTACCCACTAAGATTATCTGTAATTCTTATGATCTTTTCACATGCATATTATAGCTAGATCCATATGAAGAACTACAAGATTTGGAGGGTCTTGTTCAGTTTTACAAAGATCCTGAGAGATGCTAATATCCATCTATAGAAATAACATCTAAGACGATCTCCACATAGCAAATAGTTTCTAAAGAACTTTCATAAGGGAGTTTTGAGAAGTTCTTTGTTGCAAGACACCAAATGACAATTGATTGTCAAATGTTCTGTTGTTTCGTTCTCGTAGTTCTCTTCACTACTATTTTACTAGTTTTTCTAATATTCAGCTCCATTGCTTTCCACTACCTCACACTTACTAGTAGTAGCTAGATTGACATTTCTCAACATTGAATTTATTTATGATTGTGCTAACTTTTGTCTACTCATTTGCAGGAGTTGGAGCTTGCTTGGGGCTTTTCAAGGAGCTGTTGTGAGAGCTTGTGGAGAGATATTTGAGTTGTTTGGAGAGATGTTTGAGTTGCTCAGTAATTTGGAGAGCTGCCATTTGTTGGAGAGCATTAGTTTGTACTTGGGTTGATTGGATAGTGGAAAGCATTGATTTATGCATTTTTATTTGATTTTAAATGCATTAATTAATTATAAATTAATTAAATGAATTTTAATCGGGTTTTAATTTAGATTCAATTGGTATTTTTAATGTATTTTGAGATTATATAATTATGTGAATTAATTGCTCATTTAATTGGTTAAAATTTTAAATAAAGTTTGCTTTATTAAAATTTGATCGATTTTAAGTTAAAATTTAGGTTGTATTTTGAAATTAATTTATTATTTAAATTAAATTAGTTATTCAATTAAGTTAGTTGATTTTAATAATTTTAAAAGCTTTTGATTTTTTTAATCGAATTTATTTCAAATTTAAATAAAGTTTGGATTAACTGAAGTTTTGATTTCCATTAAGCTCTTAGTGGGTTGAATTCTGATCTTATTAATTAATTAATTTTCCTTTGGAGATTAGTTGATTTTATTTAATTAAATAGATTAGGTTTCATATTTAAAAGTATGAATTTAACTTTAAATCAATCCAAGTTCTGATTAGTTATTTTAGTTAAATCTAGAATTAGATTTTGATTTATTTACTTAATTATTTAAAGTTCTGAATTGAAAAGGATTAAGTTAGCAAATTAAAATTTATTTAAGGTTAATTTTAAATTCATTAATCAAAATTTAATTTAAATTATCCAAATTTGCAAGTCATGTGTTTCTAACTTTTCAAAAAAAAAATTCACAAGTCCAATATTTTCGGAGAAATTTCGGCAGCCTTCCGGCATCCCCTTCCCGGCGCCGGGAGGTAAAGAGTAGCTCGACTCGGCCGGAGCGAATCAACGGCGAGGAGATTGAGACTTCAAGTCTTCAATCCCTCGATCGGATTAGCATGACGATCGAGGGCTTCGGGGGACCGAATCAAACCCCGGGACTTCCTTCAAAATCTTCAATTTAATTTCGTACATGTTTGCAAATCTTTTTATTTCTCTCCATCTCTCTCTTTTTTTTTTAAATTATTACATATATAATATTATATATATAAGATATTATATAATATATAATATTATATTATATTATATTATATTAATATAACTTATATTATAATAATATAAGTTACATTAAACAGAGAGGGGAAGAGACAGGATCGGGAAGAAGCCCGATCGGGCTAGAGGCGGAGGCCACACACTGGAGGAGGGAGTCCGGATCGGCGGTCGGCGGCGGTCGACGTCGGCACAGGTGAGGTCGGCTGCGGGTCGGCGTCCTAGAGTCGAGTACTTGAGTCGCCGGCGGGATGAGGAGGTTTGGAAGTCGGGAAGTGAGGCTCGGCGTCTGGATCAACAGGCTTGGAGGTGGAGTTTGCAGCCGGAGCAGGAGGTTGACGGCGAGATTGGCCGGCGAGGTCGAGTGCAGAGGAGTCTCGAGCGGTTTGGCGAGGTTCGGAGGCGGAGAGGACCAGCACGGCTTCGGGCTAGGTAAATCGCTGAACTTCCCTTCTTGTGATCTCCTCTAGTTCCGAGAGCTTCTGTGCGTAAACCTCTGAATGGGAGAGGGCTTCGATTTTGTTCATGTGAGGGAGGACATGGGAAGCGGTTTGAGGCGAACGTGGGATCAATTGAGTCGTGGGATTGTGGGCTTGCGTGGCATTGTCGGTCATTTTGTCCGATTGACAGTTACAGTCAACAGCCTATAAAAAACCTGAAGTCAAATCATAAAATCCTCGCAAATAAAGGCAACATCTCTGGGTTGTCTTATTCAAAACCCAATTTGTCTTCTGAAAAATTGCCTCAAAACTTAAGCGTTAAACTCTTTTTGACGACCAAAATAAAAAAGGGGTCTCGGAGAGATCGGGGCGTGAATTTTTAGAGCCCACAAGATAGTTCACCTTTAATGCCCTAATACAATTGAGAGCAATCAAGATTGTCATAATTTTCTTCCTGAAATACTTGTTAAGGGCGAGGGGTGGATTATTTTTCATTAATTTTTGCATCTTATCCTCTATAAAGTTTTTCAAAAATATTTATCAATACAAAGTTTTTTATCCTTTATAAATACAAAAGTTTTTTTATCAACAAGGCTAGTAATATTTTCAATCAAAGCATAAGCTTCACCTACTTGCACAAAAATAAATAACTTTAATAAGAAGAAAAATGAACCTGGAGCTAGTCTAATAGAAAATGACCATTAAGGAGCTATTGTATTGATAAATATATGAAATGTTTTAAAAGATAAGATACAATAATTAATAAAAAAAGTTAATTTAAATGAGCCATTAATTCATTTAAATTAATATATATAATTAATAATAATAATAATTAATAATAAAAAATTTATTAGTTATTATATTGTAAATTGAAAATTTATAATATTTCAAGTCAAAGCTAACTAGTTCAAACTCAATATACTGATTCCTCTAACTCATTAACCAAAATATATTGCATGAAATAATCAGTATTTTAATATTGGGGCAATTTCTTACATAAAGCCCAAATATTCATTATTTACAAAACTAAAACATCATCCTACCTCCATTTTTCAAATTCTAATCCAAACATCAAAATTCATAAGAATGCTCCATTCATTTTTTTTCGCTTTTGCCAAAGCAAACAGCTGATTTTCTAAAAAAAAATTGATTTTAGGTCCTAATATATAATTAACATCTTAAAAATCCCTTCTGCAAATTCTATTCATAATACAGCTCTCATAGAACAAAGTTCTCACAAGACCTCCTTCCAATATCTGACAGACCTATCAGTCCCACAAGTAATGAAAGCTCCTTCAGTTGGAGAGTGTTCTAGCCATCTAGGCACACCAACATGATTAGAATGCCACCTTGCTACCTTCTCAGCAGTTAATGCATCCCATATCACCACCTGGAAGTAGTCTAATGTTAGATAAATAACTCCATAATTCACCAGCTTGGACTCTCTATTGTTTCATCCTTGGCCATTCAATCCATTTTGGATGGCTGGGTTGACTCCACCAAAACTAGAGTGATTTTAAAAAATAGGTAAATATAGATCAAGTCCCAGCCATCTTAAAATGAATTCAATAACTATAATTGAGTAATTGGACATCACAGAATCTGAACCCACAATTGGACCTCTAAAGATCTCATGATGACAAACCTCATTATTTGGCTCATCAATAGATAGAACAAATTCCTCAGTTTCATTGAACACAGCCTGCAACCAAGATGAAAGATTACATGCAGCAGCAGTTCTTGCATGTCTAACATATGTATCAGAAAACAATAGCACAATATTGAGTTGAGGTTATTAAGTGTTGTGGAGACAAATTTTTGCCATACGAATAAAACATGCTACACAGGTTTAAGTCATAGAGCAAATAAGGAATTTAATATTTGAGGGTTATTTAATTAAGAATTTTTAAGAATCAAATCATAGTGAAATATACAGTGATGACAAGACAATAAAATCACCATCAATTGGGTGAACATTTACAAAACACTTGTGTTTTTTGTATGTTGACACTCGTCTATTATTTGTTCTTTTTCACTCCCTCAAAGCTAGAATTATGTTTGGCATATTTTCCCACAAAAACACAGTACATCAGCCGTCACTGCTCAAGAGAATCAATTATCTTGACATACGCAAGAATAAGGATCATAGCACCTCTAAAAAACGTAATTAAAAGATACTAGGTCTTGCATCACAAAATAGCAGAACATACTATCCTTGTCAATTAGAATAGAAATACATAACAACAAAATAATTAACAAACTGAATCTTAAACCAACCTGACAGCGTAATTGAGTGTGAACTGCTCCCAAATACTGTTTTACAAGCCTTCCAGTTCCTACTTCCCATAGTTTTATAGTAGAATCCTTCCCACAAGAAAGTACAAATCTAGTAATTCCACAACAGAGTTCATTAAAATAGAAAAAAAGGCAACATCAGTGACAAGATTCTTGCTGTGAACTAAGAAATGCATTTAGCATCTCGGAACTAGATCATCCAATCACAAAGTAAGAGCACCGAAAGTAAGAGTATGAGGATAGGTTACCATTTTCATTCTCTCTACATCAGTTTTGTTCCTTTTTAGAGGCCAACAGTTCACAGGTTCAATTCATTTGATGAATCTTACATTAAATCATAGACGAAAGATATTATAAATGACACAACACACCTTATCTATCATAGACGATATAAAGTAAATAAACAGCTATAATCAACAAATTTCGGGCCAAAAGTTGTAATAACCAACGCACTCGGAATGTAAAATGGAAAAAATGAACAAGGTTATATTAAAAGGAGGCAAGTACTCACACTAAAATTTAGTTTCGTTGCAAAACTATTACCTGATTGCCTCTGTTTACAATAATATTTTGGTTCTATAGTTCGTACACCCAACGAGCACAATAAAACCCCAACTCATTTATTTCTTTTTTAAATTCTCAATGATTTGCTCGTATAGCACGCATATACATGAATTTGATAGTTCATTTAAAAAATATAGGTGTTAATTTTATAAATACGAACATTTTTTATAGTATGTGTAAATAGCCTAAAAAGAAGATCAAAGCTGCTAAGAATAAAGTTTTTTACCTTTCGTCTTTAGTAAAACTTGCACACGTAGTCTCTGTCAATCCATGTGCCCCAACAATTTGTCGTATACATTGTGAAGTTACCCCATCCCACAAAAGAACAGAGCCATCTTTTGAGGCTGTCACATACAAGCTGCCAGATATAGAGTATCTAACCTAGTAGATACAATTAAATCACTAATTCTATTAAAAAATAAAAATAAATCTACTAATGATCATCTAGTAAATGAGAGAGAAGATTTAGACCTGATTGATGGGTGAAATCATATTCAAATCTTGAAAATTGGAAGATAAATAGCATTGAAAGGTATTGACATCATATAAATGAGGAAGATGATGATCCGTACCTGTAACCAATAAACATGATAGTAAGTGGCTGATGGAAGAAAATAATCTATCAAGGGGCAAGAATTCAGAAGAAAAAATAAATTGCAGACATGCACTGTCATAGTCTCCACTTGCCAAGGTCAAAAAACAACAAAAAAAAAACCCTACAAAAAACTTTTATAGCTGGATCAAGAAACTAAACACATTTAAATAATAGAAAGAAGCAACAACCTGCCGTATAGTCTTTGGCCTCGTAGTAGAGGTCTCATTTCAAACATGGTTGTATTGATCATAAGTTGGTCTCATGCCTTGTTTCCATGCCTTGGCATGACTCATTAAAAGAAAAAAGAAACAATCAAAAGGATTTCAATGGATGGTCAGTTAGAGGTTAAGTCTGAAACCCTAACTATACTATGAAAGATAATTAATTAAATCAACATACTGTAATTGTATTCTAGCAAATCACCACACATGCTACACTCGAGGCTCACAGCTGCTCACGCCTTCCTTCTTGATCTTCATCCCTTCCGCTGCAGCAATTGTGTTTGGTCTTCTAGCACTCGCACTCCCCTGTTGCTTGCACCATCCTACTCGAGCTTTGTCCCTTCTGTCGTGACATTTACATTAGCTCTTCTTGTGCTAGTGGCTCCCGCCAACTATTACTCATGGCTTTCAATTGCACTCACTGCTCTCACTGTCACTACTCGCACCTTCCTTCTCAAGTTTCAACCCATTTGATGCATCCGGTGAGTTTGATACGGTCTTGGTCTTCATCTCAATCGTCACTTGGACTTCGGATTTTCATCTCTATTACACTAATTTATCATGACCCTCTCCCGCTTTATCCACATATCATCCATGTTTCGTTGATTGACTTCAATGGCGACCCCACCTCCACCTTCACCTTCATTTGTGGAGCATGTCTTCCGTCTCGCTTCCTAAGGCTTCTTGTCCCCTTTGTCAATGCTTCCCGATGCTCGTGTCAAGGCTCCACCATATGCTTCTTTTATCCATTCCTCTCAATATGTTGTCATTGAATGATCCATCAATTGTGATGATCATCCTGCTCCATCATGCAAAATCTCTCTAGACACTAGAGTTCAGCTTCCCAAGTCCACTCCATCCCTATTTTTTTTGCTAGCATTGTCATGGGAAGGGTTCCTCGCAGCCTTTTAGATTCTCTTTATTCTTTTAGCATGAATTTGATTTTGTTAGAAACAAGTCTTTTTTTTTTTTTTTGAAGAAATGCATAGAGCAATTTTATTAAATAAAAACTAAGATACAAGAGACTAAGTGATATCACCCATATCACATTCCTCCTTTAACAAAGTAAAAAAGTATGGAGCAATCTTATTACAATCCATACTATCCCAAATGAAATCAAAAGAATGAGCATAGTTAGCACAACAATCCGCTAACTTATTGCAATCTCTATTCACAAAATGAATTAACACTTGGTTAAAATCTCTACAACAACAACAACAACAACATCAAGCCTTTGTCCCACTACGTGAGGTCGGCAACATGAATCCTTTTTCTCCATTGTGTCCTATTCAAAGTCAAATTCTCATTTAAATCTAACAAAGAAAGATCATTTCTAATATTTTCTAACCAAGTCTTTTTAGGTCTACCTTTATCTTTCTTAACATAAGTCAAATCTAATACCTCTACTTTTCTAACCGGGTCATCGGAAGGCCGCCGTTTTATGTGACCAAACCATCTAAGGCGACTCTCTCTAATCTTATCCTCCACTAAAGCTACTCCAACCTTTTCACTTGGTTAAAATCTCTAAGAAAGGAAAAATCTTCTTGCTTTAAGCAACCGTCCTTAGCATCTTCATTATTCAGCACACCTTGAACATACTTCATTACATTATAATTATCACCTTCGATTATGATTCCTTTCACCTCATACATCCACTCTTGAAGAACCTTCCTCAAGGATAGAACCGCCAGCAGCTCCAATTCTGAGCAGTCCAATGCAAACAATTAAATTCAAATGCAAACAAAAATCTACCTTTACAGTCTCTGATCACGCCTCCTATACCAGCCTTATAAGAGATCTCTAGCAAAGCATCAACATTGAGCTTAATCCATTCGGGAGGAGGGGGATGCCAAAAGGAAGAAGACAACCTTAGCTGATTGGTATCCCAATAGTCCGAAATCAGATTATAGCGAAAGGATGCAGTAGCAAAACTAACTGAATTTGCTGTAATAACAGTGATGCAGTCCTCTGTTCCGCTATGTATTAGCTTGTTTCTGCTTTTCCAAGAAAAGAACACAGCTGAACAATACAAATTCCCCAAGAATGGATTGGATTTTGACAAAATAGCCAACTCCCGATAGCTTTCTTCCAGAGCAGAGAAAACAGGGACTTTAAATCCCCATCTATTGAGCAACTCTATCACTTGATAGAGATAAACACAACGGACTGCAATATGTTCAGAATTCTCTATGGCATTGCATCCTCTCGGACATCCATTGAAGTCCAGCAGCCTTCTATACATCAAAAACTCATTTGAGGGAATCGCATTGAGATTCATCCTCCACCAGAACAGTTCTACACTTGGCCGTAGTTTTAAATTCCTCAACCATCTCCAATTCCTATCTTCAGCAACATATCCAGAGACCTATGCTCAGAAATCAATGCAGAAATTGATTTACCTGAACATTTGGACAGTAACTCCAATTGATCACATTGCAATTTAGGATGTATTGGAACAGAAATAATTACTTCCACCAGCTCTTGACCGAAGAACTGCTGCAGTTTTGAAACATTCCCGTCTCCTTCTTGAATAAAACTCATAAGACATTTGCATTCTTGATTTAAATCTGCAACAAAAGTGGGCCACCGATCAATGCTCTTGTCAAAGATCCAAACATCCTTAGTAGTATTGATACTACTGCCATTCGAAACCTTCCATCTCACAATCTGTTGCAGGAATTTGGCCCCGTTGATTATTATCTTCCAAGTAGGAGAGGCACCACTCCTAACTTCTGAATTCCAAATATCCTTCCGATACTTTGCCATTAAAATCCTATTGAGAAGAGAAGAAGGCTTAGAGACAAAATTCCAAGCAAATTTAGCCCTCAATGAGCCTACTTTAGCAGCTGTTGAATGCACTCCTTGACCACCCAATCTTTTTGGTTTACATAAAGTTTCCCAAGCAATATAGTGAAGTCCTATACTTCTATCTTGTTTGTTCCAAACAAAGTCCCTGCTCATTCTATCCAACTCATTCAACACTCCCATCGGGACAAGTGAATGTGTTGATAAGAAAATAGGAAGAGAAAGGAAAGATGACTTAATGAGAAGTAACTTTCCTGATAGGGATATGAACCAGTTTCCCCATGTATTTAACCTGCTATATACCTTCTCCAACAGATTTTGAAAATTCGAAAGAGTCAATCTCCTTAAAACCAATTTAACTCCAAGATAGATAAGTTCTTTGACAATCTTAAAACCCAGAAGTTTTGAAAGAGCAATAGACTTTCTTCATCCAACAGCTTTCTCGAAGAGAATAAAGGATTTCTGAACATTGACATTTTGACCCGACCAATTGCTATAATCCTTCATAATCTTAATGATTTTCTTCACACTCCTTTGATTAGCCTCAGAGAAAATGATAATGTCATCAGCATACTACAAATGGGAAACTTTTTCTGCTTTAGGAGCTACTTTGATTCCAATCTTTCTACCTCTTTGAACAAAAGCATCTGTTAACAACTGAGAGCACAAAATGAACAACTAAGGAGATAAGGGGCACCCTTGCCTAAATCCACTTTTAGCCTCAAGCCATTTAGAGTAGTTACCATTAATCAACATAGAGTACTTAGGAGCAACCACACACTGTAATAAAAGATTAGAGAATTTCCCGAGGAATCCGAAATGCTCTAAAACTTGCTTCAATGTAGCCCAACCCATACTATCATATGCCTGTTCCATATCAACTTTAATAGCCATCATACCTTTCCTAGCTTTAGAAAATCTGAACTTATTAATTAACTCTTGAGTCAGCAAAATATGTTCAGATAAAGAGCGACCTCTATCAGTCTGACCCAAATTGGTAGATGCGGCAGTCTGACCCAAATTGGAGAAGTTAATCCTTTTAAGGAAGAAGGAGAGAATAGAGGCAACCACTTATCTATTCCAACAAGATGCCCATTAACATACCAAGGGCCTCCCTCTAACACCTTATCCACAACCTCCATAGAAAAACAAGAGCGAAGGATCCATCCTAGTCCAAGAATGGTTAAGTGAAACTTCCCCAAAAGTCCCCATTGCCGACGAAGCTCATTAGCTATCACATGGATAGGGACTCCTTCCCAAAACCTTAACTACCACAGAAAATTGAAGCTTATCAGAATTTTCCTTAACATTTGTTTCATTCAACTTGACCGCCATTCCATCTTAAGAAAGGATAGAATCGTCCCTTGAGAAATTAACCTTGATATTTGGTCGCCTAGCCCATGGGTTGCTATTGGATTGCGCAGGAACACCCTGGTCCAGTAGCTCTTCTGGATTCTTATTAGGAAGTTCTCCTTGAGCATTTTCACAAACAGCAGAAGGCTTCTCCATTAACTTATTGGAGGTAGATGCTTCATTCTTCAAAAAAAGAGGTTTAGCTAAGTTATTACTAAACCTATTAACAAATAACTTCATACCCAAAGAGGAAGAAGCCTCACAATCGTTCGAACTTCTAGTAGGAGTCATATCTCCAGTAGGTCGAGGAACCTTACTAGGCGCTCCATTGACAGGTTCTTTACCTTTACCAAGAACAGGGGGAGACTTCTTGAACAAGACGGACGAAGGTTCATTAATCTTCAAAGGCCCAGCCTTTATGAGATCTAATAGAACCATCGAGATAACCAAGGGAAGTAGACGAGCTAACAGGAAATTTCCGGCGATCATCGGAGGTCGCCGCTGCCTCACCTGTCATCTACGGAAAACCCGCCAAAATAACGGAATGAATCGAATTTGAAAAACAGAGGTTTCTCTCTCTAACTTTCCGGGAGCTCTCTCTAACTTTCTTTTGGCCAAGGGAAGATGTCTAATCAGCCACTGCGTTACTTGATAAATTGGCTCTCATTTTTTAGAGGCTGATATTTCTAACCTTGCAGCTCCATTTTCCTATACTTTGATTGATAAATTTTTTTTTGGCCGCCTAAGCTTAAAGATTATTTGTACCATGTCTAATCTTTGTCTGTTAGGTAACTATTCTATTCGATTTCTTGATTGGTGTCACGCGCTTATCAAAATATCATTGGAAATAGATTATTTTAGACATTTCTCTTAATGCTTATATTATGTAAATGGACTACAAATTTATGTGTGGAAGTGGTACTTATATTTTGATACTTTTGAGGAGCCCCTATTACCCTATTTAGGTTGTTTTCCCTAATCTTTGAGTCCACAATATGTACAATATTCAATAAACTAATACAACTGGATGCTACTAATACAATACAACTGCAGCTAGAGTTTTTTCTTAAGAGATATTTTTGCCCCTTTGCCTCGAGGGGTACGGATTGAGACTTTCTCATGAGATTATTGCAAAAAATGAAATTTGAAGGCTTGCTCTTATATTACAAGTCCTTAAACTTTTTTGGACAAGTCTTTAAAATTTTTTGGACTTGACTATATCGATTGATTCAAGGCCTATTTTTTATTTTTTATTATTTTATTATTTATTATTATTATTATTATTTTATTTTTTTATTGATTCAAGGCCTATTTGAAATTAGGAAAATTCTCATATAGGGTTCTTACTATTGGGTTCTCTCTAAACATCACAATAAGAACAAGTAAGATTTTTGTTTTGTAAATAATCATGATCAAATATAGCCTACTAGCTTGTCGGCATTGAAGTTAGAGAACATGGAGCAGAATATAGGAAATATAAAAATCTATATTTTCATTAACATTTACATATTATATTAAATTGTAAGATGGAGTAACAATTTTTATGGATTAAAGAATACAATAGATAGTTATAGTAGCAAAGCTTATATGATATATATGGTTGTGATGCCACTATTTGTATGCTATGGACTAGAGACAATAAAATTGGGAATTCTTACTTATCTTTTGGAATTAATTCTAACTTAAATTGAAGTCAATTCTATGTAGGTTTATCTAGCCTAAGGTATGAGAAGTCTTTAATAGCTATTTTCTGTAACTTTGGCTTGATTTTTTTTTTTTTTTTTGAGAGAAATGCATAATTGCATTAAAAAGAAAAGCTAATTACAACCAACTCAAAAAGAACCTAAAGCATCACATTCCTCCTTCAAACAAGACAAGAATGAAGGAGGAATCTCCACATCATTAACTTTGGCTTGATTATTATTATTATTATTATTATTTTAAATTTGTAAGTGCAACTTGGATATATGATTCCATCAGTACGGTAAAAGTGCAATTACATCTTCTAAGGGACAACCATTTCCTAGTACCAGTGTGAGGCTTTATTTTTCTTAATTTAGTATTTTTTTTTTTGTTAATTGTTATATTTCATCTGCGTAATTTATTATTGGTTTATTTACTACTTTTGATTTTCATAAAGTAACATGTCAAAAATCCAAATTATGAAAATTAATTCATTTTGATCCATGTTTGATATATTTCTAATTTCTTGTTGAATTTCTGAAATTATATCGTTTCATTATCTGTTGGTATTAAATTCCAGTGCTAATTGCTTGCATTTAAAGAAAGTTAGTCAATTATATGGTGATTTGTGATCTATGAATACTCTTTTTTTTCATTAAATTATACTATAAATCATATTAAGTTGTATTAGGAAATCTTAATCCTAAGCACCTTGCATCAATGCCGAGGTAACAATGTCTATGCATAATCAGCCAACTCTTAACCCATTTTTCGGATGATACAAAAGGATGGATAGAACACCCATTTTGTGTGTGTGCGTGAGAGAGAGAGAGAGAGAGAGAGAGAGAGAGAGAGAGAGAGAGAGCAACTAAGAGTATGTTAGATTCAAATGCTATTTAGATAATATAATTATCTGAATGAAAATGCTATTCAAATAGCAATTTATCTTTCAAATGCAGTATATTTGGTATTATGTCATCTTATTTAATGGATGCGATGCTATTTGGAGTAATTAATGGTAATTAAGACATTTTCTTCTTCTCTATCCGGCCCAACGACAGATATAAGCGGGTCCTGCGGGGTCACGTGCCCCCTCCACGAAAAAAAAAATTCGCGTTTTGGCTGTTCATTTCAGGGCTTGCCCTAATATTCTTCGGCTTAAAGCTTTGGCCTTTCGCGAGTTGCGGCGCACAGGCACTCGTAGTCGTCGCCCATGCCCCTTGCCTCCTCCAGCTGTTCCGTCTGGCATCCGGCCCTCATCAATCGTCGCGCCGCCCTTCTTCGGTTTCGCGCACAGGTAAACAATCGTCTCGTCATCTGGGTTCCAGCCCTCGTTCATACCGGCGTCCAGCCCTCGTCAAGATTCGTTCGGATGTTCACTTGGTAAATTTGGCATTATGTTAGTTTGAGTTTACAAATTGCATACCTTTCCTTTGCAATCGGCTGGGATTTGAACGTTTTTTTTTTGTATTCTACAAATTTCAGATTTGGAGAAAGTCGGAAGCAAGGTTTTCTCGATTGCGAACAAGTTTTCTCAAATCGTTTTCGTATTTTCTTTTGGTTTGCTGAGTATGGTGTTTACATTCACAACTCATTCCCTTGGTTTGCTGAGTTTGCAACTTCATTTTCAGATTTTTTAGTTTATAAATTTTGCTGTTTTATAGTTTATTTATATGAATTTTATATATTTTAGGTAGTTTGAATTTGCACAAAGATTATGGAGAAGTATTTTGAGAAGTCCTCACAATCTTGCGTATCAACACCAACAGTGGATTCAGAAAATAATGATGATGATAAAAAAAGTAAAAGAAATCGAACAATAGGTGAATCATCAAAAAGCACGGTAACAGATGTAGAGAATCTTCAATCAGATTATGGATTATGTATACCTATTTCTAAATTTAGTTTTAACATTCGTGATCAAATTCGAAGATCATATTTGCAAAAAGGGCCATGTCAGCCTCGCAATCATGATTTCCCTAAAACTAAGTTTGAGATGAAAGACGGACATTTCAATCCGAGGTGGTTTGATAGATACTCCAGTTGGTTAGAGTATAGTATTCAGAAGGATAAAGCATATTGTTTGTATTCTTATCTTATTGGAGTAGAAGGAAGAGGAAAAAAGATGATGAGGTATTTTGCAGAAATAGATTCTCGAATTGGCAAAAATCTGATAAATTTGATCTTCATATAGGAGGACCTAATAGTGCTCATAATAATGCAAGACAAAGTTGTGAGGATTTAATGAAACCAGATCAACATATTAACTTTGCCTTTTAGGTGCAGTCTAATCGAGCTACAAATGCATATCGTGTTCGCTTAAATTCTTCTGTTGATTGTGTGAAATTTCTACTAAGACAAGGTTTAGCTTTTCGAGGACAAAATGAGAGTTTCAACTCCAAAAATCAAGAAAATTTTCTTGAGCTGCTTCAATTTTTAGTTGAACATAATGAAGATATAAGTAATATCGTACTAAAGAATGCTCCTGAGAATTTGATATTAATAGCCCCTGATATTCAGAAAGATATTTGTAAAGCTATTTCCATCGCATTTACAGACTACATAAAAGACGAAGTTGGTGATAGTTTCTTCTCTATTCTTGTTGATGAAGCCAATGATATTTCAGGGAAAGAACAAATGGTTGTCGTTATACGATATGTGACTAAAAAAGGCCGAATTATTGAAAGTGTTTTTTGGGTATTGTACATGTTCCTGAAACTTCAGCTAAATGTCTCAAAAAAGAAGTTGAACAAGTCCTCTCAAATTATTATGTTTTTCTAAAATTCATGGTCAAGGTTGTGATGGCGCAAGCAATATGCAAGGAGAATTTAATGGGCTAAAAGCACTTTTTCTAAATGATAATAAATCTGTGCATTATATTCATTGTTTCTCACACCAGCTTCAATTAGCTTTAGTAGCAGTTACGAAAAATCATGTTCAGATTGCACTGTTGTTTACTATCATTTCAAACGCAATGAATATTGTTGGTGTTTCATGCAAACGTCGTGATCAACTAAGAGAGAAACAACGCGAGATGACATTAAATGCATTACAAAATGGTGAGGTATTCACTGGATGATGATTAAATCAAGAAATATCTTTACGGCATGCTGATGAAATAAGATGAGGTTCTCATTATGAGTCACTTATTAGATTGATTATAATGTTCTCCTCAGTTATTAATGTGCTTGAAATAGTTTTGGAGGATGGCATAAGCTCTGAACAGAGAGAAGAGGCTTATGCATTATTAGATTCAATGCAATCCTTTGACTTCTCTTTTTGTTTGCACTTAATGAAAGACATTCTTGGAATCACTACTGAACTATCAGAAGCTTTGCAAAGAAAAGATCAAGACACCGTGAATGCCATATCTTTAGTTCAAATTTCAAAAATGAGATTACAAGACATGAGAGATAAGAAGTGGGATGAGTTCATTAAAAAGGTGACTTCCGTTTGTGTTGAACACAAAATTTAAACTTCAAATCTAGATGATAAATGGGTTGCCCGTGGACGACCGCGATGTGGACTACAAAAAATGACAAATTTGCATCATTACTGAGTTGATGTATTCTACACAATACTTGATATGCAACTTCAAGAGTTGAATACTTGTTTCACAGAGGTTAATACTGAACTACTTTTGTGTATTGCTTGTTTGAATCCATAAAATTCATTCTATGCATTCAACAAAGAGAAGTTAATTGAAATGGCAAACTTATATCCAAGCGATTTCACTCCTTCCGATTTGATAATTCTTGATAATCAGCTACAAACTTATATTATGGATATGTGGTTTGATGTTCAATTTTCATTGTTAAAAGATATAGGAAGTCTTGCTGAAAAAATAGTTCAGAGCAGGAAGGAAATACTATATCCCCATGTTTTTAGGCTATTGAAGCTAGCATTAGTACTAATCGTTGTAACAGCAGGAGTTGAAAAAGCATTTTCTGCAATGACTATCATAAAAAATCGACTACGCAATCAAATTGGAGATCAGTGGATGAATGATACTTTAATTGCTTATATTGAAAAAGAAATTTTAGATTATATTGACAATGATGTTATTATTCAGTTTTTTCAAAATATGAAGAACATACGATATAAATTGTAAGTGTGCTTCATCTTATATTTAGCACTTTATTTTTTAAACAAAAATTTTTAAAAATGCCAATGCCTATCCCAAGCCCGGATGAAAAAAGTTGAGGGGATTTTAGAAAAAAAAAAAAGGCCCCGCTATGAAACGTTTCTGGCTCCGCCAACTATTCAGATTACCTCAATTTTGGCTACTAATAATATCAAATTAACTCAATGTGAAAGACAATGTCAAGCCAAACACCTCTAAATAACATGACATTTCATCAAAGAAAACATTAAACAAAACATCCCCTAAAAACATTTATGTCATGATTTTACTAACATAAATGCAAAATATAGATACTACGTGCCTCATGCATAAAATGACCTATTTAATTTTAAGACTTCTCCTGAGAGGACAGACCAGCGATCAACATCCCACATCCCACCCAAGACACTATTAAAGTACATACCGACCACACTTGTCTAACGTCATAATGGGATCCATAAAAAAGTTCATGTGCACAGATTTTCCTCTACACTACAAAGAGGCTCATTCCATATTTAAGCATGATACCTCAAAGTCACATAAAGCAACCCCACCATTGTACCAGCACTTTCTCAACGCATCCTACCAGCAAAAGCAAAATTTTAATCCAACAGATCCCTAATTAACATGTGCATGGACTAAAATGTTAATTTAAATAGAATTATATAAATACATTCTTAAGACTTTGATATTGGAGATCACCTTTTTATGTTTAAAATAGCTTACAAACTTCTAAAAGTTCTTAACCTAATGTTCCAACAATCTACCAGTAAATGTAGCCTAGTCATTTAAAGTTCATTCTATTAGATAATCAGCTATCATTAAATACCCCAACTTTCCAACTCCAATATAATGCAAAGATACTTATTGATACCCACATATTGCACATTTTCGATCAGTATGAATAAAAAATCTATTAATTATGTCATATTAACAATTAATCAAGAAAAATCACAAAATGTTGCAAAATCTCTTTGACTAGACGTGTAAGCGAGTCGAGCCCACGTTATGGCTTGAACCACACCTTCCTCAAACTCAACTAAATTGTTACGCCAGAGGAGGGCCGAGAGCCAACTGGCTAGCCCAGACCAGCTGAACCCAACCAAACCGCTAGGTGGGAACTAGAGCAGCGCGCACGGGGCGGGGCGACGGGGGGTTCAGCCCCACTTGAGGAGTCAAGGAAAGTTAATATTCACTAGGTAAGGAAAGGAAAGAATTAGGAAGATTTTTATGCTACTAATTGATTAAGAAGGTTTCTTAAATTATATTTGGGCTAATTAGGAAGGTCCTAATTATTTAGGAAGGTTTTCTAAATTATGTTTATGCTGATTAGAGAGGTTTTATTTATGTTATTGTGTTCTAGGACTATTTAAGGGGGAGTTGTCTAGGGTTTAGTTTATGCTATCACTGAATTTTATTTTCCTAGTGTTGTGAGTTCCTAGTAACGTCTGGGGTTTGTGGGAGAGCTGATCTACCTCTCAAATAGTAGATCAATTGTATCTTGCTTTATTATTAAAGAGATAATCGAAAAATCAATCCTATCTTGGTGTTTCTACGTTTTTCCTCTCTTTTACTTGCTATTTTCACTTTCATGATGTATCAAATTCGTACCAGAGCCAAGATCTAGGTACCTATGGCAGGAAGAAAGATAGAAGTATTGGAAGGGGAGATCAAACAATTAAAATCTTAATTCGAAGAAAAAAATTCAGATTTCGAAATTCAAATTTCAACCGTCCATAACAAGATTGATGGGAAGTTTGCCATCATGGAGGAAGTTTGCCATCATGAGGAAGATGCTCGAGCTTCAGACCAAAATGGCATTGTCGAGGGCTAGAGGAGCCGCCGCCAGCCAAGGGAGTTGGGGAAACCCTAATTCAATAAGGAGAGGGGAAAATCAGGAGATGGAGATTTTGGAGGGAGAAGAGAGAATACCTCCCCTAGAGCCTATTCATAGAGAGGAGATGGGTAGAGGGTATGGGGAGAGGCGTGAGGGGATTAGGTATGTGTGAAGGGGTGCTAAATTTGAAGGAAGAGGGGCTGATTATGTCCAGAGGGGTGCTTAATTTAAATTTGAAAAGAGAATGGGGGATTTTGACGAAGGGTTTAGGTATGAGCGTAAAAGGAATGATCGGAACACTTGGGGGGTGGGGGGGACCACCCCCTTAGTGAATGGGACGTTATGGAGGAAACAGGAAGAACGGAGAAGATCTGAGGGTGAGAAAGCTGAAAATACCTATTTTTGAGAGAGAGGATGCACATGACTGGATCTATAGGGTGGAAAACTACTTTGCCGTCAATGGGTTAACAAAGGAGAAGAGACTAATGGTGGCCAGGCTGAGCTTGGAGGGGAGAACGTTGGCATGGTACCAGTGGAGGGATATGAGGTGGCCCATACATACCTGGAGGGAGTTTAAGGACTGCCTGTTAGAACGCTTTTGAACAAACAAGGGAAGGGACTTCTATGAGCAATTTTTCGCTCTGACGTAGGAGGGGATAGTGGTGGAGTACTGTTAGAGGTTTCGGTACCTTGTCAGCTAACTGGACCGACTTTCAGAGACTGTATTGAAGGAAAACTTTATCAAAGAAATCAAACCAGATATTCGGGCGGCAGCACTGACATGGAGATACAGGAGAAGAGGTTGAAGGGGTTGTATTTCATATGTAATGAGAGGTTTACATCGGGACACAGATGTAAGGATCGAACTCTTCAAGTTCTCACTGTCTGTGATGGCGAGAAAACTGAGGAGGGAGGTGGGAGTGAGGCAGTGGTGGAGGAACAAGAGCTACATTTAAACGTGGTGGTGGTATGTTTGAACTTAGTGGTGGGATTCACTTCAAATCACACCATGAAAGTGAGAGGAGAGATAGAAGACAAGGAGGTAGTAGAGCTGATAGATAGTGGGACTATACACAATTTTATCTCCAACCAAGTCGTAGACCAATTAGGGGTAAAGTTGGTGGACACAGGATGCTATGGGGTGATGATGGGCACAAGGTAGGTGGAGACATGTAGAGGAGTATGTAAGGGATTGTTCTAACCATGTAAGGGGTCCAGGTGAGGGAGAACTTTCTTCCATTGGAGTTAAGGAGCACTAATGTCATCGTTGGGATAAAATGACAACAGACCTTAGGAGACACCAAAGTCAATTGGGGAGCACTGACGATGGAAATGATGGAGGAAAGGAGGGTGGTGATCAGGGGAGATTCGAGGTTATCCAAAGCCATGATTTCTCTCAAAATCATGGCGAGGACCATAGAGGAGGTGAGGGGAGGATTTCTGGTGGAGTTACATAGATTAGAGGGAATGAGGTTGGAGAAGGGGTGAGACATCCCTCTTTCAGTACAGCCACTTATACAACAGTTTAGTGAGGTCTTTCAGCCATCTCAAGGATTGTCACCACGAGGGAGCAGGATAATGTCATCACCTTGAGGGAGGAGGTGTCATCAATTAGTATCAGACTTTACCGATACCCTCAACTAAAAGGATGAGATCGAGAAGCTGATCCAGGAGATGTTGGAGGCAGGAATCATCAGGCCGTGCGTGCGTCCTTTTTCTACCCCAGTCTTACAAGTCAAGAAGAAGGATGGGAGCTGGTGATTCTGTGTGGATTATCGGGCCCTAAATAAGAAAACTATGCTAGACAAGTTCCCTATTCCGAATGATAGATTAGTTACTGGATGAGCTATGTGGAGCGGTGGTGTTTACAAAGATAGATATGAAGTTCGGGTACCGTTAGATCAAGATGATAGGGGAGGATGTCCCGAAGATTGCATTCAGGACACATGAGGGGCACTACGAGTTCTTGGTGACGCTGTTTGGCCTCACCAATGCACCTGCTACATTCCAGTCCCTCAAGAAAAGGGTGTTCCGATCATACCTCAGGAGATTTGTATTGATTTTCTTTGATGACATCCTGGTGTACAGTAGGTCAGACGAGGAGCATTTGAAACACTTGAAGGTGGTATTGAAGGGGTTACAAGAGCATCAGTTCAAACTCCTGGGTCACTTCTACACGAAGTCATAAATCCCAAACCAAATTAACTTCTGGGTAATGTAAACCCCAAAACTCAAATAAAATTAAAAAAATCAAATCTAATCATCTCAGGCTATTCCGGATCCCTGAGAGGAGGCAATCCATGGCTACTAATCAGATTCCCTAGACACTACAGTTAATGATTGTTAATGTTGGTAGACTGAAACCTATGGTATATCCGAGATGACGGAAATATGGGATCTTGATCGGGTTTATCTCCATTTTTTCTTATAATTGAGACTAAAATACCTAAAACTTATTCATCTTTAATCGAGAGTACTCTCTTACACGTTAAGAGGGGTAATTAACTATGAGTGCTTGCACTCATAGGAAGTAAGAACCACAGATCTAATTAAACTCTGATATTACCTTCAGGAAAATCTGGTTAATTGCAATCTGACTTAAGGGAAATGGAATCCTACAGCTACAAAGCGGGATTCATGCATTCATGCTGTTTTTCTTGAGCCAACAACATTTTGGATATCTTGGGTCTATTGTTCAGAGTAATGGTGAAATAGATGGGGATATTATTAGTAGAATTCAAGTTGGATGGCTGAAGTAGAGGAATACATCAGGCTTATTGTGTGATAGAAAAGTCCCCCTCAAACTTAAGCAAAAATTTTATATGATGGTGGTGAGGCCTACAATACTTTATAGTGCAAAATGTTGGTCATTAAAAGAGAAGCATAATATTATGTTAAGTGTTACAGAGATAAAGATGCTCAAGTGGATGAGTAGCTTTACTCTTAGAGACAAGTTACGAAATGAGCATATACGTGAAAAAGGTTGTAGTAGCTCCATTGGAAGATAATATTAGAGAGGGTCGCCTTAGAAGATTTGGTCACATAAAAAGTCGACCTTTCGGTGACCTTGTTAAGAGAGTAGATGTATTTGATTTGGCTTATGTTAAGAAAGGTAGAGATATCCCCTCATAAATCTCCTGTAGTACTCGATCAACCCTAGGAAATCCCTCAACTCCTTCAGAGTCCTAGATGGCTTATGTTAAGAAAGCCATTTTAGTACAGTTAGCAAAACTTACAGCCTCTACTAAGGGTGGCCTGAAGATTTCGGTTGGGTAGGTCTTATTGCTTTCTTAGAAGTTGCCTAATGATGGGTCTTACGACCTTGCCCTGTAAGCTAAGTGGCCCGAGTTGTGGGTCTTACAACCAATCCCTATAGACTAGGATGCCCGGGTGAGGGGTCGAGAGTTATATTGTCACCTAAACATTTCCCTCAGAGGTCGGACTTACGGCTTCTATTAGAAGTGGCCAGGGGATGGGTCTTACAACCTAGTTCTTATAAACAAGGCTGCCCATGGGTTTAGGTTTTTACACACTTCAGGGTTTTGACACCTCGGGGTTTTAACATCGGCGTCAGGGTTTTTAGTTGTTGTGACGCTAGTGTTCTTTGCTATAGTAGTTTAATTTCTTATTTTAGTAGATTATTTTCTTGCATCAGTGTACTAGTAGTTTTTACCGGTAGCTTGCTCTTTTTTCTGCTTTAGCACTTAATCTGATATTTATTAAATTGTGATGCTTAATGAATTTAATTTATATGTTGCAGGAGCTCGCGCTACTTTGGAGCTTTGTCCAGGAACATTGGGGAGTTTGTAGAGCTGCGTTGGAGAGTTGTTGAGTTGAAGAACTGTTGTTTGGAGAGCTTGTACAATCTGTATAAGAGTTTGGAGAGTTTGAGTTTGTTGCTTGAAGAGTCTTAAAAGTTGAGTTGTTTGTACAGGGTTGGGTTGTATATGTCAAATAGTGAAAAATATTCTTCCTCCCTCCATTTTTTTTATTTAACAAAGAACTCAATTTTAATTAATTAATTTAATTAACCAAAAGTCTCAATTTTTTTAAATAACAGCTCTCGAATTTTAAAACTTTCGGAATTAAAAATTTTCATTTAAAATGCTCTCGTATTTTAAAACTTTCAGATTTCAAATGCTCTTGTATTTTTAAATTAACCAATTAATTTCAATTGATAAATTAATTTTGAAATGATTTGTTGCAGTCCTTACTACCTCAGTAGCTAGAGGAAGAGAGGTGATGTTTTGACAATTAGAGACCTCTAAAGTTTCAAAGGGAATAACATTTGAAATGCCACAATAATTCAAAGTCTTCTATCCAACATTACCTATGTTGGAATCTTTTAAAGAGAGATCTCATTTAGAGACATTCGAAACAATCACATTTAGAGACATTCGAGGCTCTTCAAGATAGTATTTGGGCTAAAATGATGTCCAAAAAGGTTCTTACTTATGATGGATGATATTTGGGAAGATGATGAGAAGCAAGATAAAAGATAATCAGATAACATGATCGCCTCTCTGTCTTATGAAAATTTTGGATAATAACCTCTTAATAATAATCAGAGACCTCTTAATTCTCATGCATTAGATGATTCTAATGATCATAAAAGAGAATTATTTTAATTAATCAATGTTTTTTGATTCATTTTAATCAATCAATTTTTTTATTAAATATTAATTAACTAATTTAGTTAATTAATATAAAAAAAGTTTGAATTGCCCTTTAGATTTTTTTTAGGCAATTTAGACAGTCTCCCGACGTCCCTTTTACCCACCAAGGGAGAAATCGGGATGGCGTTTGCGTAATTTCTTCCTACCCGGACCTAAGGTCAACAGCGTATAGTCTTCATTTTGGAACCATCCCGGCTGGATCTAAGATACGACAGCCAGGGATCTTCAAATTCTAAAACCATCCACCTAGATCTAAGATCGATGGCGCGGGTCTTCAATTTGAACATTCCTTGTTGGACCTAAGGTCGACGAAACAGGTCTTTAACATCTATTTGAAAATCTTTTTTTTATTATCTCTCTCTATCTCTCGCTTTTTATTATAACATTATAATTATATTTATATTTATAATTATACACATAAATATTACATATATACAGACAAAGAGAGGGCAGACAGACTCGGCAACTAGGGCATGTGGGCTCACGGAGTCGATGGCTTCACGTGAGAGGCGAAGGCAGGCGGAGCTTTAGGCGTGGGGTTCGGTCGGTCAAGTGGGGAAGAAGATGGAGAAGAAGAACCGGGGCGGCGGGCTTGGGCGTCGGGGTAGGTCGCGTGGGTCGGACGTGAGCAGAGGCAGGGCTTGGTTTCGTGGATTTGGGCAAACAAGCGGAAGGAGGTGGAGGCGTCTGGGCTTCAATTTCTCTGTCTGCGTGCGATACAGAGAGACGAGCGAGGGAGGAGTTTGAATGCTTTTCCTAACTGCTCCTGCTTGTCATTTTAAGGAAATGAGCGGGCAATTATCTTGATTTGAACAAAGGGTTGCTATGTTTGGAAGCAAATCGTGTGAGGTGGGATTGGCTCGGAGGTAGGTATGTTACTTCATAATTTCTCTGTTCTCTTCTTTTTTTTTTATATGGTCAACAAATGTGTACTCTTATTAATGACTTGATCGCACAAAATCACAATCCCCTCACTAGATCTTTTATTATTAAAATTACACTCCATATATTCAATTTTTGATCTACTCAAACGAAGACCTTTAGACTCTAAGGTTAATCTCCATAATTCAATTTTACCTTCAACTCCCTTTATGAAATGACTAATTCATAAATGAAATAAATAATTGATCTTAAATTTAAAGGACAACAATCTATAAATTTTTTTTTTTTTCTGTACAAGATAAAATCTCAATAATATATCTCTAAAAACCTCCAAATAGAACATAAAATATCTATGTAGCAAAAATAAAAGTTAAATAAACACAATGTTACTTTTTTTATGAAAACAATGAAAAATGAAAAACAATTATCGATGTATTAACTCATATATCCTAAAACACTCAAATATATATAGAAAGGATCCATGCTAAGCAAATGTGTGTTCTCGCATATTTTTGAAAAGGACAACCTCAAAATGAGTTTTTTTTTTCATGAAAGATAGGGCTGCAAGCGAACTAAACGTTCGACGAGCTACTCGTTCCTCGGTTCGATTAAAACTTGTTTGTGATCATTTAATTAATTAAACAAACAAACTTGAATAATATTTTAAATACTCGATCCTTAAATAAATAAGCTTGAACACTAATGCGTTCGGCTCATTTATGTTCATGAACATTATTTAAAGCTCGTGAACAAGCTCGACATTAAGCTCGATAAGAGCTCGATTTGTGTTTGATTCAGAACTCTTGAATAAGCTCAATAAAAACTCAATTAATATTTGATTATAAAATTGATAAATATACATAATACAAATATTTTATATTTATTATAACATAACTATATAATTATTGTTAAATAAAAATTTAAAGTAATTAAATATTATAATATATGCTAACTAAAAAAATTCACTAAATATGTTCACGAACATGCTCGATGTAATTGTTTGTTAGGAGACTTGATAAAGCTCGTTTGTTAAGTTAATGAATATCTAGAAGTAGAGCTCATTTATAGCTTGTTAAAACTTATTTGTTTAAAGCTCGATAAGCACTAAACGAACCAAATATGAATCGAACATGAACCAAACATGAACACTTATTAATTTAAATGAACCAAACATGAACATAAACAATAAAACTCGAATCAAACTTGAACAAAACTTGAACAAGCTGATAATAAATGAACTCAAGCATGAACACTCACATACTCAGCTCGGCTCGGTTTGTTTGCAGCTCTAATGAAAGGTGCGCTTTTCAGACTAATATTTTAAACATATATGAAAAGCATATTTCACTTAACTTTGCAGGAGGGGGTAGGAGAGAAAGTAATCCTATAAATTCTAGAAAAATGCCTGCTTAATTGAATTTAAAAAATCCATACAACAACAACATCAAGCCTTTATCCCACTACATTGGGTTGGCTACATGAATCTTTTTTCTCCATTGTGTCCTGTTAAGGGTCAAATTCTTATTTAAATTTGATAAAAAATGTTATTTCTAATATTTTCTAGCCAAGTCTTTTTAGGTTTACCTCTATATATTTCTTAACATAGGTCAAATCCAATACATCTACTCTCAATAATTTATATTTAACTTCATATGCCTCAATCTAAAAACACCCTGCAACCTAAAGCTTGATGATTGGTCTTTCCACCTAACTAGGGCAAAGAGAAGTGAGAAGCCCCATCACAAATACTGAACTAAACAAATTCCTCTTTCCACCCTATACTTTAAAGCCTAAGCCTATCATTTATACTTATATGTTGACAACATACTCTACTCTTTCTTTCATCCAAGTAAACATTAAGACAAAATCAATAAAAATCATAAATTGGATGAAGATTGTTTCAAAGTAATGCAATGCAAAAGAGTATTGGGGTCTAATCCATGAGATAAAATGTTCTGGATGAAAATGAAAAATAGACTTCAAAAGCTTACTACACACAGAAAGTACAGAAAACAGAAGGGGTAAGGGTTGGGGGGAAACTAGAAAATGCACATTAATAAACAACATACAACCATGTGCTTGTATTACATTAATTGGAGTTTGACAACCAACTCTAATGGATAATCTTGTTGAAGGGATGGGCAAAAGGTCAAAGATTTCAATGGGCCTATAAGCTATTTTCAACATAAACAATGGGAATCCAAAAATATGAATTTTAACTTATTAATAGGCCATTTCTCACTCAACTAAACATAGGCCACTATGGTTAAACCATTCAAATAAGATCATCATATCAATCTAGTACTATTTCAAACCACAATGACTATATTATCCATGAATGTTAATATATAACTTTTAAAATTATTAAGCATTATTAGCCATAATATCAATGTTAAACTACAATAAAGTTACGCACAACAAAGAAAACAGACCCTATACCAACCATCTAAGGAGAAAGTGAAAATAATACCAAAATGGAACACGTGGAATCAAGAAGCAAATATCTACCAAAAAAGGATGAAAAGCTTAACATATCCCGCATCATTATGCAATCGAGGAAAACAAATATAAAGCTAAAAATCAATGCAGTTAGTTCAACTTCAAAACTTAAAGTATGCTTGTTTGCCACAGTGCAGAAAATATAAATACCAAAAATAAATAATAAAGTCATTCAGGCAAATTAACAGTTACCAGCCAAAAGAAATTCCCCAGAAGGATGAAAAGATACAGATCTCACATTATGAGTATCCTGCATGTATTTGAACTAAAACCTAGTGAATTCAAAAATTAATTCCACATGTTAAAAACAACTACGAAGGAGGCTTTTTTTTTTTGAAAGGAAGTTGGATATCAGTTTGACAATACATGTACATAAGAAAAGATAGAGCATAAAAAGGAAGTTGGGAAGAGAACCTGAATAACTCTAAATGCTTTCCTTGCAACCGTTTTTGAAAAATCAAAAAACCTGAAAAAAATCCAAAAGTACTTCAGTAGGTTTTGGTTTTAGTACCATTGATAGAGCTTAAACTATTGAGGAACAAAATAACTTTTCAAAGTTGATATTCAGATTATTCTGATAGAAAACACTAGTATAAACCAAGAAAACCCTTGTTGAAATCCGAAAAAATCAGCTACTTGCAAACAATTTTTGAGAAGAAGGTAGATGAGCCACAACGAAATAAATTTTATTTGATGAAAGAAGAACAAAAACAAGCAAGATACAATGGATCTTCAATTCAAGAGGAAGATCCGGCTCTCCCAATCCCTAGCCGGCGGCTAGAGCCCAAGTACCTAAGAGAAATCTCAAATTTCAGCCAAATTCAAGATGCCCTAACCCTAGCAAAACAAACTACTTAATACATACAATTCAAAAAGAAATGTCTAAACAACCCCTACTTTGAAATTTCCCTCATAAATCCCTCCGAAACATTCCTAATTCCTGCTGCCAACAGGGGCAGAGCGTGCAGCTCTTCTGAGGCGTGGGCCTTGTCCGCCTCTATTACGTGAGCCGGACCTGTATGGACCGGCTGGACAGGTCCAGGGACCGGTCTAACATATTCAAAATAACATCACAACACTAAACTCTTAGTTAGACTTAATGAACTAAAATATTCCATGTAAATACTTCTATAAGTGAAAAAAAGACCAGCAATGTTCCATAGAATATATCAATAAAGACGCTAAATATCAATGCCAAAACTTAAAACTTGGCGACATAGAAGCCATATAGTACTTAAAGGTCATTGGCTTATTGCCAACAAGTGATTAAAGCACAAAGTACGACGAGCACAAATAAATTTAGTGGAAACAACATCAGAAGGCTCACCCCCAAGACCCAATTGTGAGTGAGTATGTGCATATGTACGTTCTATGTTGTATGGCATGCTATTAACTTTCATTGTCACATGATACAAGTCCCATTAGCCGATACCTTGATTACAACGTCACAAGCACATGTTGATTTCCCTTGTGGTTAGCCTGGCTGCACAAAATATGAAGTGATTTTGACTTCGTCTCCACCTTTAGCCACTTTTGCATTATTTGATCCCATGAGCAATAATTTCATTCAAATGCTGATGCTAAAGCCAAATATCGAAAGCCCTTTCTGACCAGTTGTTATACGGTTAAGTTTGAAAAGTTATCTCAACGCACTCATTCCCACTCAGGACAACTAAATGTGATAAGTGATGAGCTAGTCATACCACAACATCATGATAAAAATAATGAGGATCAACCTATGTAGGGTGTTGGGAAAGACGAGGTCAACCAAAGGTGCTCCAAAAGTATAGCACCTAGAAGAAATGAATCAGATTCAGCTCCTTACAAGATGGAACAGATAAAATAAGTTGTGGGATTGAAAACATAACAGGCATAAATCCAAAGTTTTCCTAAAATAGTATGAACTCTAATCATAGGAAGGACATAATAATTCAACATTTACTACTCCAGTTTACAACTCCAAAAAAATTAAAAAAGAAAAAGGGAGCCTTCCCCATTCTCCAAGGGATTCACGTGAGAAGCTAGCCAAAATTCTAGGCATAAGCCACCCCCTCCATAGGCAGGACATAGCAAAAAAGAGCCAATCCTCCCCTCCGAGCCTACCTCGTGCTTCTTCTACCTGCAAACCGTCGAGCTTGCCACTCAACCCACACCATGACCACCAAGCTAGGTCTGCTACCCAACTTTGTCCGAGCGTTGCCACAGCCATTGCATCGACGCCATTCGAACCAAGATGTGCCTCGTGGAGTTGCCATTGTGACACCAACCTTAATTTCTGCGCATGTATGCTTCCCTCTCAGCTTCAATTTCATATTATTTTTTCTAGAGGTAACGGGGTTGAATTTCCTGCACATGAACTTTAGTTAGAACATATACCTTTTGTTTTGGAAATTCATATATGTTGGCATTCTATTAACCTTGCATTGAGGCTTTAATGTGCCTTGTGTATGCATATTCTATCACATCTTTTTCATGCGAAAATATGTTTATTTAACCAAGTTATGAGGAATTGCTTGTAAAACATTTTAGTTCTATGTTTGGACCTTCATCCAAAATTTCATATGCTAAACATTGGAAGAATTTACTTTTGAATTTTGCTAAAATTAATCTTTACTATATGATTTTGACTTATATATATCAATATATATGTAAAGCGGGAGAGAGAGAGAGAGAGAGAGAGAGAGAGAGAGAGAGAGAGAGAGAATTCAACTTTCTTAGAAATTTCTTTTGATCAAATCACATTGAATTCACAAGCACATTCTTCATAACTTTTTTAATGTTGCATGCCTTTGAATTATATTAAACGAGTGATACAATGGAGTTGTTGAGTTTTATATTGAGCGGACAAGATGTGCAAGTAGGTGACGGAAATAAGAGGCAAGAGGAAAGGGGAATGATGACTACAGTTTATCCATATTTTGATACCATGTTGAAAAGAAAGATTCAAATATGTTTCATTCACCAAATATAATTGTACATGAAGACTATAATAGGAACCATATAAAGGGATGAGCAATGAAAATTACAAGAAAATAAATAAATATTTTCCTAAATCATATACTCTCCTAAAATAAACTATTTTCTAATATTATTTTGTCTAAAATATGTCATACACCAAACAACTATTAAGAAAACACCCTCAACTTGATGTAGCTTTTCAAATTGTCTCTCTATGGAATCCAAGAAATGTATGTTCTTTTCCTTCTATATGAGTTCTCTTTGGGTCATGCTCGAACTAATCAGCCCATCATCATTTTTGGCAAGCAACAACTTCTGATGGTGCAGATGATGGCAAAAGGCACTAGTTGGCGGCTTCTTAGTCAATGGAGAAGCTCATGAGATCATTGTAAAGGGCAATAGATGACCAAAAAAGGAAGATTGAAGATAACACCTTTCTTAATTTTTGCAATACATAATGAGTCAAGTTCAAAAGACACTCAAATAGGTATCATAGTGGGGTGTGGCATGATTTACATCATAAGGGTTACAAGTGTTGACACAATTTTTGAGTCGACAAGACTCAGATCCAGTCAAATCGGACCCAATTAGGCTCGATTGAGTTTGATCAACTCAAATCGATCCAAATCAAACTCATATTGAACTCAATTCAAGCCCAATCTATCAAATTAAACTCAATTTGACTTTACAAATCAAGAATTTAAATCCAACGATCATGATTACCTTGAAACTTCAACCTGGGTCACTATCTTTCAGTAGACACTCGGGATTTCCTTGATTATGAGTGGACTTGGTCGGCTATAGCAACAGATTGAGCGGCAGGGTTTTCATTTTGTGCCTAGAGGAGTCGAGCAAGAGAGAGGAGAGGGGCATTTCGGTTCCCACGTGCGTTTTTTCCAGATCAAGAGGAAAACGGGGTGAACAGTCCCACTCATGCATGCCTGGGTAAGAGGTAGGAGAGAGAGCAGAGAAAAGCGACCACAAAGCTGTGACTTGAGGTCTCGTGCGTGTTACCTAATCGAACTGAGTGGCGAGAAGATAGATCAGTCTCTAGGCTTCGTTGGTGCACACCTGGGATGAGGTCAGGTTTGGAAGGGAGCTTTGGCCAGGCTTTCGTGTGGAGAATCTCAGCCGAACCGAGCGCCCGAGGAAACAACTTCGACCTCTTCTTCTTCTTCTCGAATAAGCAACTGAAGAGCAGAAGCCTTGCTGGCCATTCGATCTATTCAAACAGAAAGGGAAGGTTATTCACTTCTTCAGTCTTCCAAAATCTAAAAGCAAGAGGGACTGCTATTTGCTCTTTCTTCCAAAGTCCAGTCGATGTCAAGTGAAAATGAAGGGTTTCTTCCTCCTCAAATACCAATCCCAGTGAGTTAGTAGCAGCAAGGCGACATTTCGAGCGGCTTAGACAGTGAACACATTCCATTTCAGTCGTCTTAACCTCTTCAAGGTAAAGGTACTACAGCCGGAACCACCAGACACTTGCTTTGACGAGGAAATGCCCCTAAACTTAGCAAACCCCTAGGTCTCCAAGCCTTGTGAATGTAGTTGAAGCTCCCAAACCCTTACGTCATTAGAAACCCTTGCTTTACATTTCTTTCAAGACAAAAAATACCATGCCCGCTGTCCTCTTCTCAAAACGGTGGAAATCCGATGATTTCCACTTATTTGCTCTCATTTGAGAGCCCGAGAAAGATGGTAATAAGCACCTGGTCGTTGGGCGTGGTTCAACTACCCCCTAACGCATGAAATTCACTCATATTACATCCTAATCCATCGCCTACAATCATGACCTAGGGTTGCTATCATTTGATCTCAAATTGAATGATAATGCATAGGCTTTTGACCGCCACTAGTTGCATGCACTTCCTACTCAACCATATGTCATGGAGAAATTGATATAGAATGTAAGAGTTTTTATTTGATAGGATTTGTGGATTTGCACAACATTCTTGTAACATTCAAAGAATGAATTTAAATAATTTAGAAAATCCCAAATTGTTGTGAGACTTCTCATAGACCCTCAAAGTTCTATGTTGCAAGCCCCACAATGGGTAGAGTTATTTAAGTTCACACTTGGCATCTCACAAAGTCTTGTACATAAAAAAAAATAGTGAATTACTTTGGCTTATAAAAATTCCTAAAAATGCAAATCACATTTACACACCTCTAGGGCAGTTAGATCATGCCAAATGTGATTCTGAAATTCCCCTAATGTTGTAGGAACAGTCACTCCTTTTTAAAATAAATTCAAAACATTCCAAAAAAAAAAGGAGCTGTCTTGCATTTCATGTTGCACACTTAGAAGCTTGCATATGTTGAAATTTGTAGCCCTTCGTAAGTTTTGGGAAAATGCACACAGGCGAATTTAATTGATTTAAAGAAATTTCAAATCATTGTGAAACTTCTCATATACCCCCAAAGGTTTATGTTGAAAGTTTTACAATGTAGAAAACCAATCAAAATCACAGATGATATTTTATAAAATTTATAGCTTTAAAATGATGATTTCCTAGTTCTAATATTTAAAACCCCTAAAATGCAAATTATCCATACACCTTTAGAGCTATTAGATTATGCCAAAATTAATCCTAAAGCTTTCATATGTTATAGCAACAATCATCCATGTTTGCTTAAACAAATGTAAAACATGTTAAAAAAAATTAGAAACTCTCTTCTAGGAGCCTCTCTCTCTCTCTCATGCATGATGCTATGGAGCTCCCCAAAGATCCAAACACATCATTGTATGAAGCTTTTGATCACTTAGGAGTACCACACCCTTAGTGATATCCTATTAGATAAATAATTCTTTCTTATCCAACCACTAAGAGATCTTTAATAAAAACATAATAATCACTTAATTTCTCTTGATGCAATGAATGCATCATTCTACTCCAAAAGGTAGAATGCATATTTCATTGGATTTTAGGACGTCATGAGTGACAAGCTTGTCTCAAAGCAAGTAATGGTTGGTCTATGGGTTCTTCATAGCCCTTCTAAATATGAATCATCATAACCCTTCTAAATATGAAATTTTAAAAATTAAATAAACGATTGAATTCACAAATAACTTAAAGGAGAACCACCCCTTAGATTAAAAATTAAATCTCTTTTTATTCTATAACTGAAACAAGACACATTCATAGTGTAATATACCACACAAGTCAGCATATACTTAGGTGCACAGCCCCTGGGCATCCTAGGAATATGATTTTTCCTTCTTCGTGCATGTAGTTGATGTGTTTGGTATGATAATTATTGGACTGTCTGCGCTATGAGCACTTGCTCTTAAAAGTTAGTGTAGAGATATATAATGTTATTTTATGCAGGTGACCATGTCTAAGAGGGGGTAAAAGTCATGATTATTTATATTTTTTACTTGCAAATGCTGCTTAAAACCCTCCAAAGAGGCATGACTAACATGGTAGGAGCAAAGCTTGACACTTTAAGTGCCAAATTCTATGGTGATTTTTTTTTTTGACATATTACATGATTTCTAATTCCCCTATTTTGCATATCTGAGTTTTATTTTTCAAATATAATTAATAAACTTAGGAAATTTTGTAGGCGAGTTGGATATAACTCAAAAGAGTGATGATGAACTAGAAAGATGGATTTCTCAAAAAAAAAAAAAAAAACCCTGGATACATTAAAAGTCACAGCTTGAAGACCCACAAGCCGAGTCTGTACAAATACAACTTGGTTGTATAATGCAAACAATTCAGCTGTCATTTATAATTATAATAATTGGGCCTTCATAATTAACTTTCTTGTTGATTGATTTTTATACATACATATGATTATTTGTTTATTTTGAGTGCACATTAGAAATGCCTATTTTTTCCTATGTTTGTTTACTTATTTACTTGGGGGTAGCTTGGACATATATCATATGGTAGGCTCATCGGACAAAAATTAAATTTTCCACCAATTAAAAATCTAAATAATAAAAAAAATCAACAATAGAACAACATACATTTTCTACTAAAAATTGCATGGCTTTTTCAAAATAAGCTTTTAAATAAAAAATTTGGAATAATCATGCATAGCCCAAGTGAGTCACACGTAGAAACCCTCACAAAAAATTCAGATAACAAAAAATAAATATCTATATTATGAGTCAACATTTGCATACCCACATGACCAAACAGCTTGGTTTAAGTGGCCAAGCTATAAGTCATATCTTCAAAATCAAAATAGTCATTCCTATCCTGCAAATACATTGAGATCGAATTTTATGATTTTAAAAGCATTTAGGTAAGTTAACTGGCAGTCCTTTCCAAGCAGAATTATAAGTCCAGAGTCGAGCTGGCTTAGCTCCAGGTGGGTTTCTAAATTCGTAAGTTCTTGCATTTCACTAGATATAGATCAAAGTTACTACCTATTGATTGTTCTCACCTTAGATCTAAAGGCTGAGGCCGATATTCTTTTTAGTTACATCATAAGCTCTCACATTTCTGGGCATTTCCTCCGACCCGTATTATTGGAATATAAGTCTTAACTTTCTAAATTAAATTAATCAACTTTAACTAAAATCCAGTTCAAAAAATTTAAAGCTCAACTTAGGATATTTTGAATACCTTTGAGTTTCTTAGAATCAACTGCTCCTATCTCTTCCTCATTTAGCATTCATTCCAAAAATTAATTTTAAGGCGAGGAGTAGTTGGCAATGCAATCGAGGGACAAGGGCTACAACTGTAACATGAGCTAAGTGAGATGTGATTCATAGGAGGAGATGAGAACAAACGCAATGGTTAGGAGAAAATTGTGAGATAAGAGGGAAGTTCATGGGCTAATGGGTTAGTAGATACTAACCTGATCAAGTAATATAAACCCATTTGGCCTCAGTTTTCATCATTTTTGCACCAACATTCCTCTCCTAATTAATCATTGCATTCATCATTGAATCGACGCAGTAACTGGCATAGTTAAGTTTATGAGGATTATTTATATAATTTTCTTTTTGTTAATTGGGTGTGTATTATTTTTGCCTGTTATGGGCTATTTTTATAATTATTATTTTGATCTTATGCAAGCTTAAGGTTTCATTAAAGCCCTATGCTCTAGTAATTTTCTCATTATTTAATAAGATTTTCAAATTCAGTTCTTGGAGGGTGGATTATGTGGTTCATGGAGAGGGAGAGAGGTAAATTTGATTTAAAGGAGTCTTAGACTCAATCACAATCAACCCACCAAAACTCTAGTTGTTCACAGGTAGGCTTCATAGGGCTTGCTGCAACAATGAGAAATAATAGAATCTCTTGGCCAACAGGCATACAACAACTGCAAGACCTGTTTTGGCCTGCTATAACAAAGTTTTATGGCCACAACAAAGCTTTTTAGGGTTACAACAAATAGGCATGGCAACAAAGAGGCTACTAACCAATAGTTCTATATTTCTGGAAAGTTGGAGAACAAGGTTAACGTGTTAGATGGCAACTAGCTGCATCCAGACCTCAGAAACTCCTGATAATTGTGCATGCGCTGGTTAAGTTCTGCCACTATTAAGAACTAGGAAGAAATGCAAAGAAACATTCTTGGTTGCCTTTGGGTTATCAATTTCAGCATTCTTTAAGTTTGCTAATATATTTTTTTCAACTTCTTGTGATCTCTCTAATAGTTTCTCTCAATGTCAAGTGGTATCAAAGAGCCCAAAAAGATGCCTCAACAGAGGAACTACCAACGCCCAGCTAAATAATTCGTGATTGAGAACCTGCAACGTGAAAATTCAATGCCTGTAATAATACCTGATGATGTATAAGCATTTAGGCCAAGAGGAACATTTTTTTTTAGATGACAATCAAGAAGACTGAGAGGTGGAGAATCCTTTCCATCAAATGTTACAAGAACCATCTGGGCATCCATGCCAATGACGCAAAATGGCGCACGTCATGGCGCATGGTGTGGCATGGTGCACCTACGGCGTCTTTTACTTGGCGCAACGCACTAGTTTAAAATAGCATACACTATTTGTGCCATATCTATCGCACGGCGCAAAAAGGGTGCGCCATTTATTTAGGGTATTAAATATAAAATTATAATTTATATTAGTATTTTTTAAGTTCAGCTTAGTTGTCATGAATTTTTGTATTTCTTACCAAACAAATAGACTTAAAAATTGATTATAATATTTTGAATTTTTAATGATTGAGATATTTATTATTTGAACATAAGCATCACTTGAATTGTTTTTATTATTATGATGGGTTATGTTTCAATTTAATAGTATTCATATTAATACATATTTTTATTTATAATTATTTAAAATTATGTGTCATGTTTAAAATATCACGTGCAACACTATATGCTATGCGTTATGACTCCATATGAAACATTGTGACATGGTGCGTCATTTGCCCTTGATAAGTATGATACAAGGAGCACAAACAATTGTCCCCAAGAAAGGAAACCAAGAAAGCATCATCAAACTTTTGAAGGTAGATATCTTGAATTTTGAAGGTGGCTTGTGTCCAGATAACTTCATCAATTGCTCGCACACTGTAGAGGACATCTTTCAGTACAAAGATGTGCCACTCAATCAACAAGTCAAGTTGGTGGTCATCAAGTTGAAAAAGAAAGGGTCTACTTGGTGAGAGAATCTTAAAAGAAATTGGAATCATGAAGGCCAATGCAAGATCGTCACATGGAATTAGATAAAGAAAGAGTTACAATGAGGTATCTTCCAATTCATTTTCATCAAGATGTCTTCGTTAAACATCATAATTTATGGGTCCATGGTGGAATAATACACCATGGAATCTGAACAATTGAAGTATGAAGTTTGAAAACCAAAACAACACACTAATGCACAATTCTTGGGTTAAGCATACAATATTGGATCATTTCTAATATTATTAAGGTGGCTATAAAGGTGGAAAGATGGCAACAAACTAATACGTCTCCAATGTAAAAACAGCAAACAAAAGAGAAGAAAAGCGTAGGAACACAAAGATAATGACTGATTTTCTTATCTTTCCTATAATAATAAAGCGAGATACAATTGATCTATTATTCGAGAGGTAAATCAACTCCCACAAATCCTGGACGCCGCTAGGAACTCACAACAAACACTAAGAAAATAAACTCAGCAATAGAATATCCTAAACCCCAGACAACTCCCCCTTAAATAGCCTTAGAATACAAAAATCATAAATTTCCTAATAATAAAATATAATTTAGGAAACATTACTAAATAATTAAATATGATTTATGAAATCTTCCTAAACAATTTAATATGATCTAGGAAACCTTCCTAAACAATTAAAAATGATTTAGAAAACATTCCTAAATAATTAAACAAATTTTAGGAAACATCCCAATATAATATTCCTCTTATTTAAATTCAAATTAAAAATTTTTCCCTATATAATTCCCTCTTTATTCCTCCTTCTAACATAATTAATCAAAGCTTTGTTGGGCCCCACAAGGGGGTCGAATTTTCTCTTTTTTTTTGCTCTAGGTTCTGCCTAGACGGATGGATGGTTCGATCCATGCTGGATCGGATGGCTGGGTTGGCCGCCCCCTCCAATCGTATCAATACTTCGCCTTCAAAGACTAACCTTGCCTTCAAGGCGAGACAAGATATATTGTTGTGGAAGCACTTGACTAATAGCAAGTCCATTTTTAGAGCAAATAAAAGAGGGCTTTTCAGTTGATGCTCTTTTTTTAGAGTTGGCAAACAGAAATGAGGAATCGTTCTATTAGATAGGTCTCTATCATGCTATATTTCCTTGCTTATAAAAGCAAGAAAATGAATGCTCTTTTGCCTTACTTCAAAATCTATTTCTTTCATTCCTTTTCTTCTATGACGTATACCCCGCAAACTAATGAGCAATTGAGCATGCTCAAAAAGACTAAGAGATGCCAATGATGTCCGTGGATTTAAGGAGATTATTGCAATTGTGAAACACAATAGGTGTGCGTGCATGTTATTTTTCTCATAGTTAGTGGATAAACAACCCACTTTAGGATTAGGCTTTGTTTCATCCACTAGATGATTGATTAAAATCTTCAGAGAAGGGGAAAGATTGACTGAATGAAGCATCTTAGCGCCACCTTTTATTTGTGCCAATGTTAACAAGAAATTCAAGGCTATGGTAACCGGAGATCGAGAGATTCTTTGACGTGCAATATCCTACTCTGCAAGAACTTTCTTTAACCTTCCACTCATATGCATCTCAAGAACTATACCAGATCCTCCGAACTAACTCGCCTTTTATGTAAAGCTGGGGAAAGCTAGACCAATTGAAAAAAGTTTTCAGACTCTACCTTACTTCCTCATCGGAAAGCACATCGAAACTCTGAAACTCGATCTTCTCCTGCTTGAGTAGCTCAACAACCTTGCTGTTCTTACCAAACAAATAGACTTAAAATTGATTATAATATTTTGAATTTTTAGTGATGGAGGTATTTATTATTTGAACATAAGCATCACTTTAATTGTTTTTATTATTATGATGGTTTTTCTTTCAATTTAATAGTATTTCATATTAACACATTTTTATTTATAATTATTTAAAATTATGTGCCATGTTTAAAATGCAGCGTGCTGCGCTATATGATATGCGTTATGACTCCATTTGAAACATTGTGACATGTTGCGCCATTCACAGCTGATAAATATGATACAAGGAGCACTAACAATTGTCTCCAAGAAGGAAACCAAGAAAGCATCATCAAACTTTTGAAGGTAGATATCTTGAATTTTGAAGGTGGCTTGTGTCCAGATAACTTCATCAATTGTTTGCACACCATAGAGTGCATCTTTGAGTACAAAGAAGTGCCACTCAATCAATAAGTCAAGTTGGTGGTCATTAAATTGAAAAAAAAAGGGTCTCTTGGTGAGAGATTCTTAAAAGAAATTAAATCATGAAGGTAAATGCAAGATCATCACATGGAAGAAGATAAAGAAAGATTTACAATGAGGTATCTTCCAATTCATTTTCATCAAGATGTCTTCATTAAACTTCATAATTTAGGGGTTGACAGTGGAATAATACACCACTGAACCTGAACAATTGAAGTATGAAGTTTCAAAACCAAAACAGCACACTAATGCACAGTTCTTGGGTGGTTAGCATACTATAATCTTTGGTTCAATTTCAACCATATTGGATCATTTCTAATATTATTAAGGTGTCTATAAAGATGGAAAGATGACAACAGACCTCAAAGAATTTTTAGCCAATATCCATACAAGATCAGAAAAAAAGTCAGCAATGATTCAAGTGAATGGACGAATCGAGTTCTGTTATGAAAAGTTCTGCCCAACTAGTTCCAAACCTAAAACAACAATAAGGCAAGTATTCCATCTAAAATGCTCAACCCTATAGATGTTTAAGGTGTCTTGGTTCATCCAAATCTCTTCTAATTTTCCAGTTGACAAGAAATTACACTTTACACCTATTGAAGAAGCAACCCAAGAAAATGGTGAATAAAAAGAAAATCTATCCGAACAAGAATACTTGAATGTGGTCGAAGGAGAGTTATTCATTATCTGGAAAGTGTTGAATGTCTTCATTAAAAAAAAATCAGAGTGGGAGGGACACAAAATTTTCCATAGTAATGCACCATCCAAACAAAGGTTTGCACCATCATCATCAACGAAGGAAGCCATAAGAACAAATTTTTCACAAGAATGGAGAAAAAATTTAACCCTCTAATGCAACATCATTGAAGACCCTACAAGCTTTATTAGTTATAGAAGGAAAACAAAATCAAAGTGGAAAAGCATTGCTTCATTCAATTTTCCACTTCGTTCAATTTTCCATTGACAAGAAACATCTAAATAGAGTATGGTGCAATATTATTCCAACAGATGCATGGCATTTGTTGTTAGGAAGACCTTGGCAATATGTTACGTACACTCATCATGATGGGTACAAGAATACATACACATTGAACATGATGCAAACAGGTGGTACTTATGCCACTAAATTAAGAAGCTAAAGAAGGGTTCACAGAGGTCACAATGGTGCCCAATTCAATGTTCATGAGGGTCAAACTAGACTTAGAGTCCACCTTTGACTTGGCGATTCTTGCGAAATTTTAAGAACATGCGTCAAACGATGTACAACTAATATTACAACAGTACCAAGATGTGTTGTCATTGAACACCCTGCAAGTTTTCCTTCCATGCGTGATGAGCAACGTCTGATAAATTTCACTCTAAAGGCGATTATTCCACAACGACCTGAGTACTAAATATGATCAAATGAGTATGAAGAATTATGACAAATGGAAGAGCACCTTGGAAAATGTCTAATGCTAGCGTCAATACTTGTGTTACACCCGCCATGCTAATTAGAAGGAAAGATGGCGCTTGATGAGGGTGCATTGACAACCGAACTGTGATGAGATCACCATCAAATATTGCTTCTTGATAAAATTGGATGACCTTTTACTCCAACATCAATATATATAGCAGGTACCATCAAATTTGCAAAACAATCGAGAGACAAGTGAATATGGCATTCAAATTAAGGGATGGATGATAAGAATAGATAGTGATGACATTCGGACTCACCAACGCACTCATCACCTTCACATGATGCAAGTTTATCGATCATTCACTGGGAAGCCGTGGTGTACTATGAGGACGCCTTGTCATATAGTTGCACCCTAAAGAAAATTTCAATAACTAGAAAAACTCTGATAAATTTTGCAGCAAAAAAAGTTGAATGTCAATCCAAACAAATGTAAATTCTTGGCAAGCAAGATTAACTTTCAAAGATATGTTATTTCTCGTAAAAGAATCAGGATGGGTAGAGAAAATATCACAATTATTTTGGAATGGCCTACTCAATCTTTTTCAAATGTATGGAGCTTTCATGGAAATGTCCTTATATCAACATTTCATCAAACATTTTAAGCTCAATTGTCATTCCCATGTTGGCCTTCTAAGTCAAGCAAGCTTTGATGCCAACAACAACAACATCAAGCCTTTTATCCCACTATGTGGGGTTGGTTATATAAATCTTTTTTCTCCATTGTGTCCTATTAAGAGTCAAATTCTCATTTAAATCTAAATAAGAATTATTAATGTCATTAATTGAAAATGATTGAGGCCTCGTTTTAGCCCTTCCAAATTTCATATTGGTTGAAAATTTTAACTTAAAAAACTATTTAATATTATTTATCAATTGGTGAGTGATGCAACAATTTGCAGGGAGAAGAGTAGGCCGACAATCAACAATAGGGGGCATTGCGATGTAGAACCAACCGCATCACATTGTCTATAGAGTGCATGAATCATTTTAGTGAGTGATGAAATCATCATACGGAGAGAGCAATGAAAATAAAATTTGAACTCCTTTAGAGAGATATGGGTGATACAAGGAAGGGAGAGGGAGAGGGAGAGGGAGAGAAAGAGAGTTGCACGAAAGGCAAAATGCTGGAAGAGAGGTTGATTTTGCTGATTTTTTTATTATAATATTGGGTGGAATCAAATACCTTAGTTGAGGGTGCAGTTAGAGTCTTGACTATTCAAAAACTTCTTATATGAAACTTTCCTAAATTTAAGGTGAAATTTAACCACACTATTTTATATGTACATTTGCCCATGTTCTACATATTATTGTAATTATAAATAAAATTATATTCAACAAAATTCCAGCAACATACTATAACATGCTAAGAAATTTGATAATGCCAAATTTTAAGATTGTAACTATTCTTGAATATACTAGGCAGCACATATATTAATTTTCCTCCAAATTCTAAAATTTTTCTATGAAGAAATCAATATAAATGCAGAAACAAGGAGTGAAAGTGTTTAAACTGACATCCACGCAGGAAACAAGAGTAGCAATTGATGCCAATAATTCAAAAAAAAGATCGGGCATGGATATAAGCTATGAATTATGTTTGCAGAAAAGTTGCATCTATTCAATGTCACGTGCACTGATAGCTGGTGTCTCTAAAGTTTCTAACCAAATTTAGACATACTTTATGGTATTGTCTTTTGCTCCAGATACCAATATTGTGCCTTGTGGATGAAAATCTAGATCATTGATTGGCTGCAAAATACCAGTGAAGAATAAAATTTAGAAAAATTTAAAGTGAATTTCCTCTAATGAACATGTTAGCATCATATCAAGTAGAAAAGTTGCATGGGTAAAATTCATAGAAAGCATCTTTATTTATGTATTTTGATTGAAAATAGAAATGCTCGATAAAGCTGCTTCAGTGATCCCTCTAAATCAATATGTTATATTAGCAACATTAAGCCAAAAAAAAAACAATGGAAAACATGTTCCATCAAATAAACAATGTTTAAATAGAATGAATCACATTAAATGAAATTATAAATAAAAAATAGCCAACTCATTAGAAGAAATAATTTAAAAGTCTTACTGACACTCAGCAGCTCAGTGTGCCATCTTGAAATAAATATAAAGCACCCCTTTACTCAACAAAAGCAACATCTCTGTGGTTGTGGTTCTGCAAATTCATAGAACTGTGAAAGCAACATTCTCTCAGTTCGATATCCTAATTTTTTTTCAAATCAGAGGTGCCCTACAATAAACCATCGAATAGCACAATCCATAATTATTCTAGAGTTGACAACCTAGTTAATGCTAGAATATAATGCCAAAAAAAGCTATCTTAAAGCTTTTCGGAAACTAACATCAAAATTTAAATTGTGGAGTCAACGTACAGCTCAAAGCTTTACAAAATAGTAGATTCTAAAAAATTTTGGCTATTTGGTCAAAGCTATTTTAAAAGCTAACACTTTTAATGCTACTCACTATGGCAATCTTCTTCAGAACCATGCCAATATTCCTATCACAAGTTAGAAAAACTAATTACATCTAAGTAACGCAACAAAACATTCTCATTACATTTTCCTACTCTTACTAGAAATATTCATCAACGAATGAGATTTTACACAAGCCACCACACCACATGGACCGATGGGAGAGAACTTACCAAATGGAATATTGCACGAGTTAAACCACAACCAACCAATTGTTGGCATTACATCATTCACATCACAGTTTATTGGGATAGATCTATTTCGTGATAACCAAATGTCCAACAGAATTGGTGGCTTTACTAGCCACAAAAGAAAGAAATCAATACCATCAAGCATATTCTGCATTTGAAAAATAACTCATATTGGTTAATGTAATGCTTCATTTTTCAAGACTCATTTTAATTGTCCATGCATCAAAACTTGAAGTAAATAGGCTAGTTAAAATAGCTCAACTGGTCCACCATTTAGTTGGCCCCCTAATGTTACTTGACCAATTGAGCATTTGATACACAAAAAGCAAATTTGAGTATAATTGTTTTATTTCGTGCAGATTAATCTAAGAATCATCATAAATTTCACGCCAATGCAAAAAATACCTCCAAATATCCACCCATTAGTAACGTGGACAAAATCTCATCATTTAGAAAAACTTTATGAACAAGATAAGTAGAACTTCTTTGTACAGTGGTAGATAAGAATTTAAAAGGAGATGAAAAGGAGATATTCACGGCATTGGTAGAAATTAAAAAATAATATAAAATCAAATTCATTTAAAACTAGGCTAATATAAGAGCTTCCTAAAATTTTCAATTCATAAGCATTTATACCAATTTATTGCATGGTTTTACACGTCCTCTCCTTTAAATGCGGTTAATTTGTTAAGGTCTATATAGGAAACCTCTAAGGATTCAAGTATACAACAAGTCCTTATCCCACTACGTGGGATCAGCTACTAGGATTTAAGTATATTATTATTTAATCACAGATTTTAAATTTCATAGGTTTGATGTTCACAACAATAGTAGACTTATGATTGTCATAAATAAGAGTAAATTTTCTATGAATATATTTATGTAAATCATCTAAATCAAGCAAATGATAGCATACTAGCATGCCTCCAAAGGGATGCCAATAAATATCTATTACCAAACTTTGGAGGGGGCGATAACTCTTAGGTGGTGTATGTTTGGCAGGTTTTAGAGTAATAGTTTCTCTTTGAAGAAATTAACCATAGATAAGTAGCCCTAATAGAATGATTGTAATATGCCTCATATTTAAAAACCTAGCTAAAACTTCATGTATTATTTTTTATGCATTGTAGCTTAATTTAGTCCTAATCTCTCACCTAAAAGCTTTAATAAACAAATAATGGTAGCAAATTGTCTAGAAGCACATAATGTTTAGCTAGAAGACATGTAAACGTTACATAATATTATAACACATCATACTCAACTTGTTAAAAATGCTTAAATTGTTCATCAATTCGGTTCTATATCGTCATAATGGCAAAATTGCTCTTTATAATTATATTTTATATTAGTCCATATGAATGTTATTTCATATGCAACATTGTGCCAATCAAACAGAGCACATCCCACTAATTACACTTTAGTTTTTTTCAATTTTTTTAAATTAAACAAATAATAATTTTCAAAGAAATATTCCAAATTATTCATACAATTTAACATTATATAAGCTTATACCTCCCTTCAAATTCTAGGAATATAATTATGAATATCACAAAGACAATCGTATTATCTAAAATTATAACTTACACAATCTCAATTAAATTGCATCATTTGTTATTATTTTGGATTGACCAATTATTATATCCAACTAATGAAATGATGATGCAACCATAAGCTATAATATCTCATCAAATGCAGGGTGTTTTGGAGTCTATAGTTTTACTAATGCAAACCTTGGATGGGATGCACAAAACAGAAACACAAAAGATAAAAATTTGCAATCCACCAACTCTTAGTTAGGAGAAATACTTGAGCAAATTTGAAGCAAATTCAAAAACAAGTAAACTGGCTTCAAATGATAATTTGAATGTCTAAATCTGAAATTAAGCAAATATATATGAGGCAGACTCTTAACTCAATATGATCAAATGAAGACTTATAGTGTAACTAAAAATCTTCTACATCTAATAGTCATCATTATTAGTAGTTTTACCCCAACTATCTAGTGTCAACATTAAAAAGGATACATGTGCATTACAGTCTCTTCAACAAGATCAGATTTTATTTTGCATGATTCTTCAATCAGAGTATGCTTGACAAACTTTAAAGGGCTTCATGTTGTGTATTTAGGGACTTTAATTAGAAGTGATATTTTAACAGAATAATTGTAATATGCTTAAATATTTAAGATTTAGATATATGCTTAAATATTTATTTTTGTGAATTGTAGTTTATTTCATTCATAACTCTCACACTTCTACTAATAAGATAATAATAGAGACTTAGTCAAGAAGCACTAAATGTTAGCCATAAAGAGTGAAAACCTTGCATAAAATTCAATCCATATTCACCTTGTTTAGAATGCTTAGATTGTTCATGTAGTTAACCTATATTCTCTAAATCGCAAAAATTGCTCTTTATGATTAGATTTCATATCAGTCCATGATGATTTTATTTCACATGGAGGGTTGAGTTATTTCACATGGAGGGTTGAGTTAGGTAGTCGATGGCCAACATAAAACTTGTCGAATAATCATAACATGAATCCTTTAAAAATAACTCAGATTGAATATTTACTTATAAGAAAATTAGATCGTTCAGATTACAAAGATTGTAAAGTTATTCCGAGTGAAAATTTATGTACCCAACATCGATTATTAGTTTTGGACTTTAAGATAAAGGGGCTTAAAATAAAAAAATAAAGTAAAATGATTTCTAGGATTAGATGGGGCCATTTAAAGAATATTAGCAAAAATATTTTTGAGAGTAAGATTTTAGATCCTAATATTTTTTCTATGCATGAGGATGCTAATGTTATGTGAGAAAAAGTTGCTAGTGATATTAAAAATATTGCGAAAGATGTGCTTGGAGTATCAAAGAGAAAAACTCCTAATAGTAAAAATAGTTGGCGGTGGAATTCAAATGTGCAAGAAAAGATAAAAAATAAGAAAATTTGCTATAAAAATTGGTTTAAATATAAAAATTTTGATAATTGGAAAAGATATAAAGAGGCACGTAATGAATCTAAGAAAGCAATATGCGATGCAAAGATCTTAGCTTTTAATGATTTATATAATAGATTAGATACTAAGGAGGACGAAAGATATATGTATAAGTTAGCCAAACAAAGAGATAGGAGTAGTAAGGATTTAGTTCAAGTGAAGTGTATTAAGGATGAAGATCAAAAAGTACTTTTCTTAGAAGATATTCAACAAAGGTGGATGAGATTTTTGCTAAACTTTTTAATGAAGAATGTGAAAATATGATTGACTTTAGTGACCTTCGCACCCTAAATGAAAATAAAGATTTATGTTTTTATCGGCGTATTAGTAAAACCGAAGTTAGAGAGGCTTTACAGAAAATGAAGGGTGGAAAAGCTATGGGACCTAATGATATTCCAATAGAGGTGTGGAAATGCTTAGGAGATGAAGGAATTTCTTGGCTTATTAAACTTTTTAATACTATTTTGAAGACTACAAAGATGCCTGATGAGTGGAGAATGAGTGTGTTAATTCCTATTTTTAAAAATAAAGGTGATGCACAAGATTGTGCGAATTATAGAGGAATTAAGTTAATGTGTCGTACTTTAAAACTATGAGAGCGAGTTATGGAGAGTAGGTTGCAGCGTGATACTAATGTTTCTCAAAATCAATTTGGATTCATGCCAGGTAGGTGTATTATGGAAGCCATACATTTATTGAGAGGTTTGATGGAGAAATATAGAGAGAATAAGGAGGATTTACATATGATATATATTGATTTAGAAAAAGCATATGATAAAGTTCCAAGAGAAGTGCTATGGAGAGTTCTTGTAAAGAAAGGAGTTAATAACGCTTATATTCAAATCATTAAAGATATGTATGCAGGAGCTATTACTTGTGTTCAAACACAAGGTGGTTTGACCAAGTATTTCCCTATTTCGGTTGGATTACATCAAGGATTAGCCTTAAGCCCATATCTTTTTGCTTTAGTCATGGATGTTCTCATTAGACATTTGCAAGAGGATGTACCTTGGTGTATGCTTTTTGCTGATGATATTCTTCTTGTTGATAAGACTAGAGAGGTAGTTGAAGGTAAACTAGAATTGTGGAGGTCAACCTTAGAGTCTAAAGGTTTTCGCTTGAGTAGATCTAAAACCGAATATATGGAGTGTAATTTTAGCAATAATAGACCTAGTGAGGGGATTGTGACTTTGGGCGATCAAGTCATTAATAAGAGTACGCATTTTAGATATCTTGGATCTATTGTTCAGAGTGATGGTGAAATAGTGGGGATATTATCAGCAGAATCCAAGTTGGATGGTTAAAGTGGAGGAATGCTTCGAGTTTGTTGTGTAATAGAAAAGTCCCCCTCAAACTTAAGGGAAAATTCTATAGGATAGTGGTGAGACCTGCAATGCTTTATGGTGCTGAATGTTGGCCATTAAAAGAGAAGCATAATACTAAGTTAAGTGTTGTAGAGATGAGGATGCTTAGGTGGATGAGTGGCTTTACCCTTAGAGATATAGGATACGAAATGAGCATATACGTGAAAAGGTTGGAGTAGCTCCAGTGGAAGATAAGATTAGAGAGAGTCGCCTTAGATGGTTTGGTCACATAAAACGGCGACCTTCCGAGAAAGTAGAGGTATTAGATTTGACTTATAAATTTAAACGAGAATCTGACTTTTAACAGGACACAATAGAGAAAATGGATTCATGTAGCCGACCCCACGTAGTGGGACAAAGGATTGATGTTGTAGTTGTTGTTTGTTGCAAACTATGCCAAAAATATTGAGCATGTCCCACTAGTCTCATTTTGGTAATTTAAACTTTCGAAATCAAATAAATAATAATGTTCAAAGATATCTTCCAAATTATTGACCTAATTTTAAAATTCTATTAGCCAGTACCACCCTTCAACTGTAGAAATATAATTTCGAACCTCATAAGGCTACATTGTATTTTTTTAAACCCATAACTTAATCGATATCATCTAAATTGCATTATTTATTATTATTTTAGATTTACCAAATTATTATGTCCTTTTAAATGACATAATGATGCAATCATCTGATGCACGATATTTTATGATATGTTGTTTCACCAATGCAAATGTAGGATAAAATGCACAAAACAAACACACAATGTAAATATTAGTTGTCCACCAACTCTTAGATATATAAAAACTTTATTTCTTTTGATGGAAAACAAAAAATGCATTCAATTAGCTTTAAAAGAAATTTTAAAATTGACTAAAACTGAAATTAAGAAAAAAATTTGTGATTGATATAAAACCACATAATTACTAGGAATTTAGAATACACAACCAAAAAAGAAAAACTAAATTATAGAATTTGAGTAAATCTCAATCACACAAGCAAGCCAATAGCTAAAAAAATAAAGAGAAATAAAAGAAAAGAAATCATTAAATAGAAAATCTAGGCTTCACATCCATAAAAGAATTTTACCTAAATTTTGAAGTTCGAAACTTACCGCACTCTAAAACTTCTCGGTCACCATCACATATATAAGTTTTAGAAAATCTAAATTTTCATCACATAATCAAATGCTATATATCTTTGAGCCCTACTTAGAGGCAGAGCCAGAATTTTTTTCATGTGGAGGCACAAATTATTGAATTAAAAAAAAAACTCAGCCTTTTTCATTTGGGCTTAGGACCGGCATAGGCGATTTTTAAATTTTTTTTAGATTATCAGACTCAATATATAAAGATATAGTATATGATAAAAGAAAAAAAACATAGAATTAAGAATATTAAATCCTGACATTCTTCTTACATATTATCAATAATTTCTCCTGCTAAGTCTTCATTTTTTGAAATCATTGTACAATCATTTCATTGTCAATACTATTAAATATATCTTTTTCAATATAAGTAGACAAAAAGATCAAAAGTCAATAGTTTTCTTAACATCATAGAATCTGGCTTGAAGTAGCAAGTTTCAATTTAAGTGATCTCAAACTCCGACAATACATCAAATTTCTTACTCAACAATAGTTCCTTAATTAACAATTTTCAAATCAGCTAAAGTATTGCTACAGTAATGGTTTGTTATCAACTAATCCAAAATTGGCGCCACTGAAAATTTCTAGTATTAGGAATTTTAAGAAAACATTGATCCAGTGCAATCCTTAACTTGATAATGAGAGTCCACAATAAGAGGATTATTTGAGTTTCTTGTTGCAGGTGAATCCCCTCTAATAATTTGCTACAGTAATTGCTGTTTGATGTTGTTCGCTATAATGCCCATGTTATTGCAGTTCCTATGTTGTTATGTCTAAAAAATATATATATTTTAGGAGACTTGGAGTTACTTTTTTTATTGCCAAAAATAGCTAATTTTAGGCACAAAAAATCTTAAATTAATTTAAAATTGACATTATCTTCGCTTAAATTAACTGAATCAAATAAGAAACAACTATATCCCTAACTATAATATTTAGGCACAATCTTATCCATCCAAAACTAACTCCACTTAAAAAGAAAAATTATATTTAAATTCAAAATACAAACTTATCTAAAACAAGTTCAAAATTCAAAATTCATCATTATCTTATTGTCTTCTTCCTTGTCTTCCAATGGTCCAAATTTTCTGCTACCTGATCCTGATCACCAGGCATCTGATTAATTATCCATCTTTGATTGTTGAATCTTGATCGCTTGATCTTCCTATCTAATGATATGATCTAAGAAATTCTTTAAATAAAATCCCTCAAAATCTTTAGTCTCCATTTTAACTAATCACTTTTGCAATTGAGAGCTCTTTTTAGTTCAATCTCTTGCAATGTTCTCTTTTTTCTTCTTTGTAGCCCTGGGATTCTAATTTCGTTATGATGGTTCATCCTCCTTGATCTAAAACAAATTCAAAATTAAAAAATCATCATTATCTTACTGTCTTCTTCATTGTCATACAATGGTCCAAATTTTCTACTACCTGATCTTGATCACCAGGCATCTAATTAATGATCCATCTTTGATTGTTGAATCTTGATCGCTTGATCTTCCTATCTAATGATATATATGATCTAAGAAATTCTTCAAATAAAATCCTTCAAAATCATGAGTCTCCATTTTTGCTAGTTAATTTTGCAATTGAGAGCTCTTTTTCATTCAATCTCTTGCAATGTTCTCTCTTTTCTTTGTAGCCCAAGGATTCTAGTTTTGTTGTGATGGTTCATCCGCCTTGATAAACTGGGATCAACAATTAGGATGATTCTTTTTATGCTTTTTTATAAAAAGAGATCTCTTCACCTATTTGCAAAACTTCTTCGCCAGCTAGTCCTTTCCTTCTCCTCTAAAGGTGGGATAATAGATTGATTCACTCTATACCATTCCTTTGACAAGCACCAGTTTTTGTTGACTTCTATAACAGATACATCCATGTCCCACAAATATGGACCACATTGAATTACTTGACATACATCCAATGATATAACTTCACAAACCACCTCATCAATAAATCTATAGAGAAAGCAAATCTAAGAGGATATTGTCAAGTGACAGGACAAATGTTACTCTATTGAAACCAAATCAAGTTATAATGTTTGAAGTTTAAGTAATAACTAACCTCGATTTCTTAACCAAAAAGATAGAGACAAGGCTCTTTTCACTAAATAGATCAAAAATAGCATCGATTGTGATAGATTTTACTCAAAGCTTAAGGCAAAACAATTCTTCCATAATCTCCTCCCCAGTATATGCATTCAATATCAAGGACAATATCGGATTATCCGTTGTCACTACCAACTCAACTACAATTTGTGAAGTAGTGAAAGTATTTTTGTGCATGTTTTATGAATTTGATACATTTTCTGAATATAAATTCCCGCAACCCTTAAGCTTGTGCCTTGATCTTTTGTAATAGCAACAATTGTATCTACTATCTTCCTACTTTATAGTGAAACTTTCAATATTTTCCTTTTTATAGTTAGACGCTAGAATTTTTGCCCAAAATCATGTTTTTTTTCCCCACCATACATCTGAATGATGATCCATCTTTACCTATGGACTCACGATCTTTATATACAACTTTTGTGATCTGAAAATTTCTTTCAATAAGATCCCCCACACCATCCAGCTAAGGAAAATCCAGATTCTTCTACAGTGTATCCAACCATAAATGGAAACAGAGATGCAGATGAAAAATGCAATAACAAAGCATGTGTAAATTACATATAGAAGGAAATAAAGGAGGAACAGCATGAGGTAGGGGATTGAAAACAATGGCATGAACCAACATGAAAAGACAAAAGCATGTGAAGCACATGCAACGACAACTACATAAACATTGGCAAACCAATGGAGAAAACAGAGTAGCAATCAATTAAGAGAACCAATCAACAGCTAATAGCAAATTCCGACCCAGCTACATTTCCATAATCAGTGATCCTGTATATAGCAGATAGTTACAAATAGAAGATAACCGGATCTGGGCTGAAATAGGGAATTGAAAATAGTTAAACTCGGAATCAAACTGAGTGTTAAATCCAATATCTTGCAGCAATAAACCAAAGTGACAAACAAAATCAAAACATTATAGAACGAATCCCATTCCTATTCGTTTGTTGCATCCAAAAAATCTTAAAAGAAAAAAATTAAGATAATTAGAAAACATTAAAAAAATAACCTCACGCTCAGCTCGCATCTTTCATTTTCGAACAAAATAGAACTTCAATTTTCCATCAATTAAAGTAGTTCTCAACCACATATCACGATTAAACTGTTCTTTAGACTAACGAAAAAACATGTATTTTCCAACATGCTGGCAATGCCAACAAAAATAATATCCAATAAACAACAATAAGATGGTATTTTGTCTATTCTTCATAACATATAAATGATTAAAAACCTCTGCATGGTCATAGAATGTCCGAATAACAGGCCGAATTGGTCCTTCCCGAGCATCAGAAACCATCATTTGCTTAATTTTTGAAACCTGCAATGTGCAGTAAGAATTGAGAGCTTGGTTTACTGTCAATAGTGGAGAATATTTCAAGGAAATGAATAACCTCAAGCAGCTTTATCGAATAGTCCGAGCTCCCAGTAGCAACAAACTGCCCATCAGGACTAAATCTTGCACACCTTGCAATATTCTATGAAGAAAAGGAAACATATCAGAATCCTCAATTCAAGGTTTAGTGTAGGAAATCTAAATTTCATGATTATGCTCAAATAATGATTTTTTTTAAACAAAATCCAATAATCTACTATAGCTGTAATTTCATAATCTTTATGAGCTTGATCGGTTCCATAAGACATACAAATATCTAGAAGTACAGCTTCATCTTCAAACAACATGGCAAATTTCATTGTTACAGTTCATCTCAAGGATAACCCATAAAAACAACAAAGCAAAGGATCCAAACTTTTTAATTCTTCAAAAACTAATGGGTACTCAAAAGAAAAAAAAAATCAGCATAATTTATTAAGAGAATATATATATTTAAGAACTGCTTACAAATTTTCTTCACCAAACCCTCGATATTTCCTTTAACTTTGATAATGCTATTAACGGTAGATGATAATAATGACAATCTACTTTCTTACATACATTGACAGTGAGATTATTATGGATGCAAATGAGATTCAAATGGAATATGCAGCCCAAAATCTAAGTTTTGCACAAACAGCAAAAAATAACCAAGCTAAGTTTTGCACAATAAGCAAAACAAAAAACCTAGGTTGTATGATACAAATAGTTATTTAGTATAACTTAACAATTTCAGACAGGCTTAATTATCATGGAATTAACACTTCAATTTATCTATGTTTTGATAAAACTAGGTGATAGATAATTTTACTCTTTTTCTATAAATGAAATAATAACAATCATCACCCTTATCCCACCTACTCAAGTCAGGGTTACGAATAATCCTTCACTCATTCCTATTGAGCTCTATATGAAGTACTAACTCTAATTTGTCCAAGGATTTTAGCAAATTTCAAAGGCTAATAAGGCATATGTTATCACATCTAGGGGGAAATAAATTCATAGGATAAATACATAAACCTATAGATCATATGATAATAAAGCCTATGAAAATCATGGATGTCAAATAAATGAGTTAGATGATAGCAGAACTAAAAAGTTAAAAATTGAGGCATTTATATACAATGAGAAGAGAAACATAATACATCCTATATCACCCTCAAACCCTCTAAAGCAATTTTCATTACACTCAATTCTATATTATTTTAAGATTAGGAAAGACTATACAATGATCCTCTCGCTATTTTTTATACTATCTAATTGATTACCTTTCCAAAAAAATCACATCCATAATTTAAATTCTTTAAACAAGGTCCTTAATGACCCCAAAGGTAGATCCAATCAGTGAATGGTAGGCAAACAATATGGGTTGTGCAATGACCAAAAACCTCTTGATCATAGTAGTATTATATAAGGAATTATCTACTATGCACTAAAAATAGATTGTAACTATCAAAGTTATGTCATTAAAACTAATAATAACCAAGACACCTTTGAATATTTTTTGTAAGCATCTCCATAATCAAACTAAAAAGATTTAGACTTCGTGCCCATCTTATATGTAAACTTTTTTTTAGAAAACACTGGGTGCAGGCACCTTCTTATTAATTAAAAGGAAAAATCATGATTGTATAAACATCAATTTATAATACTAAAAAATCAAATATTCTATACTAGCATAATAATGGTTTAAAGCCGGGTAGAACAGAATAAAATCCCGAGAATCAACTATTGAAAGTAAATTTTGAACAACATTCTAAAACTTTAAAATAACGCTGATGAATAGAGATCTCAGTCCTACTATTGAGAGAAAGAGAGAAGGTCAAATTGTTATGAATGCCACACAATGGTCAAATCTGCCACAAAATAGTTAAAACTCTAGCTAATTAACAAAGCAATATCAATCTTTAAACAATAAATAGCATAAAGAAGCTTCTTATTGTTGAAATTATTTAAGAAAAAAAAGGCCTTTTTAAATATATCCATGAAAAAGTTATCAAAGAATACTACAAATCTCAAAAGGAAGCCAAAAAAATTCCAAAAAATAAAGGAAACTTAATGCCCCATGATCCATGAAGGCTCTAGGAAACCATGGAAGCCCCACTCACTACAGCAAGTCCAAAAATTAAAGGATGCAAAAGCTTGATGCACTCGATGGCCAATGCCTCCTAATATTTCGATCTTACCTTTGTGTGATTGAAGGCAGTGAGCCTTTTCCTCATAAAATATGTCATAAGCTTCAATTAATCACCTTACATAATATGTCTAAATGCAAGAGGGTTATCACATATGCATGTCAATTCTTAGGGTAGCCATGGGAATCACATCATCTACTGACATAAGGGCGACAATAATTTATACAGGGCAGCCTTCTATAGCTACAAGTTTCCTTTCCTTAAATTTATTTAAACTCAGACGCTCCTCCTAACAATAATGATGGCACTTTAATTGTGAGTGTCAACCAAGATAATTTAGCACCTCTAGGTAAATCTAACAACACGCATGCTATGCAAAAATATAAAATTATTCTATTAAAAAAAAACAAAACTACATCATAACATTATATGCCAACTTCCAAATAGAAAATATGTTCAAACTAGATAGAAGACCAAGTTCCTTCATCTTCTTCTCTTGTCTTTGACATTATACTAGATTTAATAGTTTGCAAATACCATTTCATGGCACAAGTATTCTATCTCATTAATCAGCAAATATATGATAGATTTATGAAACATACCTTATGCTCAGAAACATGTTTGGATTCATGCTTTGGGAAATTCTTAGATGATCCTTTCACATCCTGCATGGCACTGATTTCCCTATATTAGAAATTTAAAACAACCTTGATTCTAAAATAAATAAACAAACACTAATATTCATAAATGAGTCACAAAAAGAAATTTGTGAGCTTAAAATTCTAACTAGTCAAAGCACTAAGCACTCTCAAAGCAATAGAATCACTCAACACCTAAGGCGTTGAGAAACATTCTGATTACTTTCCAGAGCAAGCTTTGAAAATTAAATTTAATTCACCTAATAATCCTATTGGGTTGATGAAGATGACTTTGAGGAATATAAAATAATAATCATATCAATATACTATGTTGGGTTAAATCATAATTTTCAAGTTTTAATATATTTAAAGTTTCAGTTCTTGCTAAATAAATAAGCTTAATTACCCAAAAGACATTAAATTAACTTAAACAATTATAATACTAAGTTTGTAACATGCAGATCATAGAGATTATTTTTTTCCATCTGCCCTCATAATTTAGCTTATCCTCCTCTTCCTCAAGATTCGATGCTCTAAAACTTGAAGCACTTGCAATGACATTGGATCATTCTTCTTTCATAGCATGTATCACTGTTTTTCCAACTCTAGACATTCTTTCCAAATCATCTCAGGTCAATTTGTCCATATAAAAAATTGTGTCATCTTTATCATTTGAAATATTAAGACTCGCCTCACTATATCAACCAAGCGCGTTCCATGAAGTGCCACAATGATGGCTCCCATCAAGAAGTGAGTACCTAGCTCACTTTTAACATCACTAGAATTTTTTTTCTAGCAAATTTAAAGGTTGGTTCTGCCTATTTATTTCAGTTTCAAATACAAAAAACATGCATTTAGTGAAATAATGAGCTCCTGACTAGATCATTCTTCAGCCTTTCTATCATAAGTCAAGCATGTTAAATTAAACTGTAATAATCAACAACAATGCATATCAACACTTATCATATAACTTCTAAATCATAATATGTCATTTGCACGACATATGGTTACATGCATGTAAGCTAATAAACCAAACGAACCATGTTCTTCAAGAAAAAGCACCAAGTCAAACATGAGATAGAAAGGAATTAGATTATTCGATGTTAATCACCTGAAATCAATAGCATTGAGCATATTTGGCATTGACGGCAAACCTCCGGTAACATTGAGAAGTGAAGTTGAAGAAAGCCCCTTTAATCCCTCATCTCTCTCTGCTACAAGGCCCTGTTAACAACTTCACATCAAGAGCATGAGCTCAAAATGAAATTAAGGGAAACTAAAAGCAATTGGAAAAAGCAAAAGCTCAAACCTTGGAAACAAGCTCAAGAAGTCTATTAGGAGACACTTCGGTGGTCAATGAAGTCATAGTAGCCGATGCAACTGCAGCAGCAGCCTGTGAGTCCAACAACAAATTGGGTGAATTTTCAATAAGCAATGGTGATTTGAAGTACTATCAATATAACAATTCTATTCATACAGCATAAATATATATGAACCCCGATGAGTTTGGTTCAATTTTATCTTGCTTGGACTATTATATTATCTAGAATTGTAATTAGTTATTTTATGCATCAAAAAGTCTGACATGTAGATGTAAACAAAATTTGGTATGTTTGACTTAATGACATTATCTTTAAAACATTAATTGCATGAGTAATATTTAATTTAAATTCTGCGCTATCTACATGCCTTAAATCTACTAATAACACTTAATGGAAAATGACAAACCAAACAGCCTTAAACTAAAACTGGTGCATAATGTCATAAAGAAGGAGTAGGACCTTGCCTGGTTGAGATTTTCACCGCGTAGATGAGCTACAATCAAGGCATTGATCTGCCGCCGGAGCTTCCCTTCCTTAAGAGTATTCTCAAGTGTCGCGTCCATTCGCACACTACCACGATACGATTAAAATTCACCACTGCAAAAACTGCTCGAAATGTCACACCAAAATCCATTCAAAAACAATAATAGAAACCTAAATTTGAAGTTGTCGAGCTCAGCACGAGGATCAAACCAACAAAAAAAGAGCTAATAGCTTCGGAATCATGCAAAAGAAAAAAAAAAACTGCTTTGGAAAATCTAAAGTAGAACCCTACCTTTTTCTTCCCAGAACATGCTATACTCCGGAAACCCGGGGAAAACCCAACTTTCTGAACGATCGGAAGAAGTCGAAGAAACATTTATCAGGTTGTACAAAGTAGTTCGCATTTTAATCCTCAGGATTTACATGATATTACATAGTTTTTATGCACCTAGTTTTTTATATTTATTTATATGATATTAAAAATTTTAAAGTATATACAAAATATGATTCAAAAATTCTAGGGTTATATGAATAAATATTAAAATTAAATATTAAAAATACAATTTCATAAAAATTATTTAATATGTATGTAAATCCTCATTATAATTCTTCTATTATTTTATTTTGATTTCTAACATTTTAATTATTCAAATCAAATTCCTATTTAAATTTATTGCAATTATATTCAAATATCATGGTATAAAATACCATAAAATTAATTTATCATATTAGATTCATTATACAAAATTCTTCTTATTTTTCATTTAATTTAATTTATCATCTCAAGGCAAGTTTGAGTAAATTAGGCTTCAAATTGAGGTGAAAGTAAATTTAAGTAACATTGAATTAATCTAATAATAATTAAAATATGACAAAAATTGGGTCCTAGTTTCCCATGACAAGTCACTGTTCTGTCATTTTTTTAAATAAAATTTAGCTTCTATATTATGTCATTTCAGTTTTGGATTTGATTGCAAAAAAATGAAATTATAACGAGCAAAATTATTATATTTTTGAAAGGATTTATAAAGTTTAATGAAAGTCTTATATTTAACTGTAGCTAATTAAATAATAATATTAATAATGTCTACTTTAAAAATGCTTCTTTTATTTTATTATCTTATACATTTTGATTTTATAATTTTTTGATAAAACTTTAATTTGGCCATGTTACTGGGGGGTGAAAAATGGACCCGATGCAAAATACATCAAAATGATTTATTTAAAAAAAATAAAAGTAGAAATATAAAATGTCATTTCAATTACATCTTTTTCAATGCATATGTTCCTGAATGATGAGTAAACGGCTATGCAACTTTGACTTGGACTAATACAACTTCAGAGCATCTACACCAAGGCTTCCACACCATTAACAAATTTTCAAAAATGCACTTAGACTCCTAAAAGTGCAGTAAATCTAAGACAAGTACAATAAAATTAGATTAAGGGAACTATCATACTCTTTTAATAATCAAGTTATTGCTTTCTCAACCGTGCGGTATTCTTTCTCTGATATTGAAAGAAATCTCCTTTCAGTCTGAGAAGATGGATCTGCCCCTTCTTTAGGAGGGTATCCTAGAATTCTAGCTAGCAACCACTGATCTATGACCGCACAGTTAATTGCATACTTGATCATGTGCTCCAAATACCCCTTGTTGGTGATTAGATGTGGCTGAACTGTAAGCATTCTCATCAGAGCTGAAAACACAAAGAAGCATTCTCATGAGAGCTGAAAATGAAAATGAACTTTTTCTTTTTCGCTTACATGCAAATGAACTTTTTCTCATTGGTGTTTTTCAAAACAACAAAGGCTGCTTCTGCAGTTCTAGGAAGCAGAATCAAACAGCAGAATGGTAAACCGAACAAAGCTTTAATGAGTTGGACCTCCAACGTACCTGCAACAAGAGCATCTCCTGATACCGACATATCACAAGTGTAAGGTGTAATCGGAGCATCTTCCATTCCATGAACAAATCCATTATCATTCGGTGTGTAATAATGTATTTTGGAAGTTCCATTCGTCACAAATAGCACTTTGAGATTACTATGCCATAGCTGCTTGACCATCTCAGGCTTATGATGAGTGAATTTGGATTTGTCATTGTCTTTTGTATCAAATTTCTCAGCAGATTCTATCCGACACAAGAATTCTAGTTCTTGTTTAGTTACTTCGATGATATCGGCAGTGTTCCATGCTTTCTGAATGAATATATTGGTTTCTGTGCTGGATTTCCACAATGGTAATGGGAGGTTGAGGTCAAAGAAAATAACCCCTCCGTACTTCTTGGAAATCCTAATGGCTTCCATTGTGGTTGATCTCGTGCTTTGTCCTAACAAGGATGAGGAATTGAAGTAGAACATCTTCCCCTGCATTCAATATATAATTTAGATAAGTAAATGATTGAAATCTTTTGTCATTCATAAGCACAGAAATCTTGCTTTTCTAAGAAAATAAGAAAAAAATGTAAAAACAAAACTCAAATAATATGCTTTCTTGAACCATTAAAAAACTCAAGAATTACAGTCACTAGGATGTAAAATTTTCAGATCAACTAACCAAAAATGAATTAGATGTCGAATTTTTCATTGATGCTGTTATTGAACTCCATGATAGCTATAAAAATTTAAGTTAAAAAAAAAAATCTAATATTTTCCCAGTATTCCCAAATAAAACTGAAAAAAAAAAGACGACTTACAGAGCCAAAAAATTTTATGCAGGTCCACAAAATGCACCACAAGCCTGTGAACAATCTAAAGCCCAAAATGCTACAGTCACTGCCTTTAAAAAACATCCTTAATTCAGAAAAAAAATAATCTTAAAACAATAAATATTCTTTGAAAAACATGCCTAATTATCAAAACTCTATTATAGATGAAAAAATAATAATAATGAAAGAATAGAACCTGTTAAAACAGGCTTTGGGTTGGGGAGCATTATTTCCTCATGCCTAAATATGTATTGTCAATTCAATTTGGCAGTCAATTAACTAAATTTATAGGAAACTTCTACAAATAAAGCACACCTTTGTAACATATTTAGAGAGCAACTTTAACTGTATGCTTTAACAAAAAAGTAAAGCTGCCAAATTTTATACATTAAAAACGTAAAAATGAAACTAACAGCAGTTTTTTAAGAAAGCAAATCAATCATCCGAAATGAAAATATTCATCACCTCCTTTAGAACATCAATATTGATCTCTGAGTTCAGAAAACTATCTTCAGCACAAGGTTTGACAACAGCGGCTTTTAAGCCTCCCCTTTTGGAAATCTTCATCTGAGATAGTGCGGTTGTTCTTGAACTGTCAATAATAATTGCTCGTGTTTGGACTTTATTAACATTTAAATGATAGAGGATGGTTTCACCATACTCATCATCGCCAAGTTTCCCCATGAATGCAACTCTACCGCCTATACTTGCATGAGCTATAGCAACACTGGATGGTGACCCCCCAGGAGCTCTCATAAACTTGGTTGGTGCCCATAACATGTCCTTCTTTGATTCATGGATTTCATGATCTATCAGCCTGTTAGCCAATCTACCAGAAGGTATGAATAAATGCTGAGCAGCTCCAAAGCAGCATACAAGAGGTGGCCAGCCATATGTAAAGCTAATATCTTCCTCCTCATAATCTTTTAATCGTATCTTATATTCCTCCTTATCATCCTCAACACTGCCACCTGATGTCATCATCTCCTTGGCATCAGCTAGTTCAATTCTCATGCTTTGATCCTCTGAAGAAGCTGCCTTTTTTCTGGTTTTTTTCTTAGTTACCTTCCTCTCAGAGTTCCCCTCCTCAGGGCTCAATGAGGTGCTAGCTGAGACATAAGATTAAAATACTATGATAAGCTGAATATGCAAGGCTCTAGATCATACAGAAATTGAACCACACCTTTTTTAAGAACTCTACTTGTGGATTTCTTAGAAGCTGTAATAGAAACCTCTCCTTGGATTTTCTCCTCTTCAAAGCTAACAATCATATCAGCAGAGCTGTGATCTGGACTCTCTTCAGTAACCTTTTTTCTATTTGGTCTAGTTTGTTGAATATTTTTCAGAATATTGTCACCACTTTCTTTGAATGATGAATCTTGTTGATCGAGTTGCGCAGCTTTTTTTTTGGAGATTGCAAGAACGCACCAATTCTTCAGCCTCACATTGCTACGTTGGAAACTGTTACAAACAGCAAGTACCATGCAGTCACTTGAATAAGACCTGCATGATTGAATCATTTAAGAAGTTAACTCATCTTCTAGAGTTATGCCAGAATATGCTTTTGGTGAATAATAGCTACATCAAGGAGGTTCTTGGTATAACTTCTAAAATGCAATAATAAAACAATTGTCATCAATTATTGCAACATAACTTCTTTAATAAATATCAACTGATGCACAGACAACTATATATATATATATATATATATATATATCGATATAAAGTGAGAGAGAGAAATGATAATTATAATGACGAATAAAAAAAAAACATAAAACAAAATAATCCTCATATCTATACTGCTCAGATAGGACGCTATGTTTATGTAGTGCAGTCAAACATCATACAATAAGGGGATAACTTTGCTCAGATAATTATATAAGCAATAATATCATTGACAACTTTAACAGAGTAATGCTATGATACCAATAAAAAAAGTCAAAAGAAGTCTTCGGTCATTGGATAAATGACACATGACATCCAGTCAACAGCATTGGAGACTTCTTTTGAGCTAGGCATTGGGCAACAAAGCATTTTTCAATAAGTCAACAAAGATTCTCAGCGTTTAGCTTAGAAATACTAATAATACTGTTTTAAAAGTGACATTTGATTCAAATGCATTTGATTCAAATACTCGCAATAAATAACAAAAAAATCTTGAAATATTTACAAAAACCAGAAAAAAATAAATCATAAACTTGCAAAACATACAAAAAGTAACAATTTTTTTCAACAAGACGTTTAGGTTGACAAGTAAATTAGTATAACATTTGCATAAACACAGAAAAAGGCTGTATACTAGCATGAACACCCCACCAAGTAAGATGGTTAAAATTAGATGGTTAATTAAAATGCTAATTGATTATGTGAATCAAATATTAGTTGTTAAATTAGTTTTATTAATTTGCACTAGTTTGTTTTATTTTAAAATCTGTTTTTATTGCTAACATGTTATTTCTCTCATGTAGCCTATTGTATGACCTTTAGTGTTGCTAGGTTCTTGTTCCTCTTTATTAATAATAGGCGGGCCTTTCAGTGGGGCAGATCGAGCAAACGAAAAGCAGATTGTGCGAATAGAAGCTAACGAGCGATCGAGCGGGTCTTCGCGACTGCGAGGAGTTCGAGAGCAGGACAGGCGAACCGTGAGGTGTTGCAACCTATTCGATCAAGAAGGCGAACGAAAGGGAGAAATTAAGAGCAAGTACAAGGGTGAGATCGAGAGGTGGCCGATTGGAAGGTCATGAACCAACCGACAAAAGATAAATCGAAGCTTAGGGCATCGATTTTGGTCAGCTATTTCAAGACCATCTTCTTCCTCGTTTGGAAGGCAAATTTGGATTTGAAAACTTTTAGTAACTCAATTTGAAAAAGATCTCGGAGTCAGTTGGACATTTAACAGTCTTTAAGGTTTAACAAATTAGTATCAGAGACACCTGTTAGGTTTTTTATACAGAATAAAGGTTTTAAAGGTTAAGATTGAAAAGTTCGATGGAAAAACCGATTTCTCAATTTGGGGAAAATGAATGAAAGTTATTATGGTCCAAATAAAGCTTGCTAAGACGTTGGAAGGTGAGAGAGATTTGCCGAGTTTTTTAGATCCAAATGTGAAGGCAGATATCATGGAGTTAGCATATAGCACACTAGTGTTACACTTGAGCGACAATGTTCTTCATGAGGTTGATAAAGAAACAACTACTGTTGGGATCTAGTTGAAATTGGGACAAATGGATATTACTAAAAACTTGCAGAATAGGATCTACTACATGGGAAAATTGTTTGGATTTAGAATGTCTGAGTCAAAACGTCCTGATGATAATAAGAAAGATTTCAATAAAATTATCAATGATTTAAAAAATCTTGGAGTTAAGGTGAATGATGAGGATTAGACAATAATCATCATAAGTTCACTTCCTAAATCTTATGCTCATTATGTTAAAATAATGAAATATGCTCGAGAGACTTTGTCTTTGGAAGGGGTTTAGACTAATTTGAAATCTAAATAGATAGAAACTAAAATTAAAAAAAGAATCAGAGCTCTAGGTTTAAATGCTAGAGATAGGCTAGAGAAGAAAGAAAAGAACAAATATAGAGACAAGTCAATGTCCAAATTTAAGACTAAATTCAAATGTTCTCACTGTCATAAGAAAGGGCATTATAAGAAGAACTGTCCAGATTTGAAAAAGAAGGATAAAGGAAAATCAGTTGAATCTGGGGATGCGTAAGTAGCATTAGATAAATTTGTGGATTCAGAGGTTTTGGCAGTTACTATAGATTCTAACAGGGAAGATTGGATAATGAATGCAGGGTGTTCATTTCATATGACTCCTAACAAGCACTAGTTTGATTCGTTCAAAGAAGTCAGTGGAAGGAAGGTCATCATGGGAAATGACGCAGCTTGTAGAGTCCTTAAAATTGGAACTGTTAAAATTAAAACTGATGATGGAGTGATTAGGACTCTTATTAAAGTCACGTATGTGCCAGATCTAAAAAAGAACTTATTGTCTATCGATACTCTTGATGCGCTTGGTTGCATGTTTAAAGATGAAAATAGTATTCTTAAGGTTATCAGAGGTTCAATTGAGATTATGAAGGGCATGAGGCAGAATGAATCATATTCTTTATTGGGTGGTAAAATAACTGATTCAATAGAAACTTCAAAAGTTACAAAGACAGATCAAACAAAGCTTTCGCATCTTCGGCTTGGTCACATGAGTTAGAAGGGTTTAAATATTATACACGAACAAGGAGTTTTGGCAAAGAAAATATGGATAAGAATGAGTTTTGTGAACATTGCATCTTTGGAAAACAAACTCAGGTAAAATTTGCTACAGGACAACAGATTACTAAAGGGACTATCGACTACATTCATTCAAATATTTGAGGACCTGCTCCTATTTCGACTTTGGGCGGAGGTAGATATTTTATCTCCTTCATTGATGATTTCTTAAGAAATTCTGGATTTATATTTTAAAACATAAAAATGAAGCATTTAAGACATTTAAGTAATATAAAATGCTTGTTGAAAATCAGACTGGAAAGAAAATTAAGAGGTTGAGAACAGATAATGGGTTGGAATATTTGAATAATGAATTTATTGAAATTTTCAAAGATCATGGAATTGTCCAACATAAGTGTAAGAATGACTCTGCAACATAATGGCATAGTTGAGAGGATGAACATGACTTTGCTAGAAAACATTAGATATATGCTATCATTTGCTAAAATGGATAAGCATTTCTAAGGAGAAGCAATTAATATTGCTTGCTACTTGGTGAAAAGAAGTCCGTCTACAACTCTTGAACTCAAAACTCCCGAAGAAGTTTGAACGGGGAAAAAGGTATACTACACCAATCTAAGAATTTTCGGATGTCTGATGTATGTTCACATAAATCAAGAAAAACTGGAATCAATATCCAAGAAAGATATATTCTTATGATTTTCAGAGAGAGTGAAAGGGTATAGATGTTGGCTTTCAGATGAATCCAAGTGTATCATTAGCAGAGATGTCATCTTCAATGAGTAGGAAATAATAATTGATCATATTACTGAAAGGGATCAGGAGAACATAGAGGGCATCGATATTGTAGAGAACAATGATACAAATCAATTGTAGGTGGAGTTGATGCCGACAGATATCAGTGGTTAGGATAATCAGGAAGAGGCTGCTACTTAGCAAGATCAAAATAGTTTGAAAAATTACAGTCTAGCTAGAAATCGAACAAGAAGGAACATAAGAGCGCCAAATCATTTAGGTTATGCTGATTTAACGGCATATGCTCTCACAGCTACTGAAAAGTTACTGGATGATGAGCCTAGACGTATAAGGAAGCAATGAGCAGTGATCAAAAGGGTTTCTAAAATTAAGCGATGAATGAAGAAATATAATCACTAGAAAAGAACTGTATTTGGGAACTTGTGAATAAACCACCAAACAAGAGGATCATGGGCTGCAAATGGATTTACAAAAGAAAAGATAGTATTCCTGATAATCGTCAGATAAGATATAAGGCAAGATTAGTGGCAAAGGATTTCACTCAAAAAGAATGAATAAATTACAATGAAATTTTTTTTCACCAATTATTAAGCATACTTCGATCAGAATAATTTTATCATTGGTTGTTAGATATGATCTTGAGCTTGAACATATAGATGTTAAAACAGCTTTTCTACATGGAAATCTTGAGGAGTCTCCTTAAGAAATTTTTATATGGATTAAAGCAGTCTCCGCGACAGTGGTATAATAAATTTGTTTCATTTATGATTCAGAAATCTTACAAAAGAAGTTCGTTTGATATGTGTGTTTAGTATAAAAGATTTTCAGAGAACTGTGTAATATATTTGCTTTTGTAAGTCGACGATATGATTATAGCCAGTGACAGTGTTTTAGAGATAGATCAATTAAAACAGTTACTAAATAGTCAATTTGAGATGAAGGATTTGGTCAGAGCAGATGTATAATTGGGATAGATGTAATAAGGGAAAGAAACAAAGGCATATTGCATTTGTATCAACAAATCTATATATGGAAAGTTCTAAAAAAATTTGGAATGGAATCAGTCAAATAAGTTTCATCACCACTGGGTTTACAGTTCAGGCTTTTTATGTCACAGACACCAACAATAGAGGAAGATCATATGTATATGAGTTCAGTTCTGTATGTAAGTGCAGCTGGCAGTTTGATATATTCTATGGTTTGCACCAGGCCAGATATTGCTTATGCTATGAGTATGATTTACAGATTCATGTCTAATCCGGGAAAATAACATTGGAGGGCTGTTAAGTAGATCTTTAGATATCTAAGAGGATCAAGTGGTGTTTGGTTGAATTACAAAAAGGAAAATTGGTGCAAAGAGCAGATTTCAGGTTTTGTGGATTCATATTATGCAGGAGATCTGGACGAGCATAGATCTTTGACAGGGTATGTCTTTCAAGTCTATGGTAACACAGTTAGCTAGCAATCCAATATTCAGTCAGTTGTGGTTTTATCAACAATAGAGGTAGAATATATGGATGCTATAGAGGCATTAAAGGAAGGCATCTAGTTGAAAGAGTTTCTTGAAGAGCTTAAGAACATAGAAATAAAATCCGTTATTTGGTGTGATAGTCAGAGTGTTATTCAGCTGATGAAGAATCATGTATTTCATGAAAGAACAAAGCACATTGATATCATATTGCATTTTATCAGAGATGTTCTAGCTCAAGGCATTGTAGAAGTTCAGAAAGTTCATACATATGAGAATCCAGCCAACATGCTCACTAAAGTAGTGTCTAGAACCAAATTTCAGCACTTCCTCGCTCTGCTTCAGGTAGGTAGACCTCCTGGTTAAGGAGGCTTTGGGAGAAAGAGATTGCTTGGCTTATCTAACATTTGATTTCAGGTGGAGATTGTTAATTAAATTACCAAATGAATTATTGAATTAATAATTAGTTGCTAATTCACTTTATTAATTTGCACTTAGATTTAATGTACTCTATCTTATGTAGCCTTGCATGTAGCTTTTATGGTATAGCCTTGTATATTGCATTGTTTTTTGTATTGCTTTCTTCTTATGAAAGCAGGTGGAGCCTTTAGCTGGAGAAGAACAAGAGAGCAAAACAGAAGAAGCAGGCACGACTGGGATTGATCGAAAGGAGGCGAAATCGAGAGCTGTGGTCGAGAGCGAGAGAAGAGGCCTAGCGTGTGATTCACAGCGAGATTGGGAGGAGGACTTGCACACAAGTCTCAGGAGTGAGAGAGGTAACATCCTTGAGCCTCACTATTGATTGGAGTTTCTTGCGTGCCAATAAGAGGAAATCGAAGCTAGGGCCTCGATTTGGTTGATCCTTTTTCATGAAAGGAGTCAAGGTTTAATCCGGTGATATCTTACCTTACTAATTTTAGTGGAGAAATTTGAGTTTTCTTTTATAAAGATTTACCTAGATACAATCCTTGTTAAGTTTTGTAAATTGATTATGCAAGCTAATAAAAGATCTAGCCCTCTTTCTCCATGTGGATGTAGGCACCCCATGCCAAACCACATATATGCTTGTGTTCTGCGTCTTTGGTGGCTAATTTTTGGTTTTATATATTTCTTGCATATCTAATTGTTTTAGAAAGTTTGCAAGGTGGTGTAGATTCTTGTTTAGGGATTTTATTTCATTCTTGCTTACTGATTTAATCAAGAAGTTTGATCTCTTGATAGGAGGTTGTATAACTTTGGTGTATCTTGAATTATCTTTCAATTACTATTGCTTTTAGCTTGCAAGTGTTAGGTAAACAAAGGTTATTTGTTTGACATATAACTCTTAGTTAATATTGTGTGAGTTCTAGTGAAAGAATGTTTCTAATTAATTGATAATTAATTAATTACATTGATGATTTTATTTTGTAAATAAATATTAGTTACTTCTTTATTTACATAAACCTAAATTTCACTAGCTTGTGTGTTTTGTACTAATTGTAGGCAAATTTAGAGTTAAAAGTTTAGTAACTTTAGTTTGGAAAAGATCCAAAATCTGTTGGGCATCAAAAAAGTCTTTAAGAGGTTTAACAAATTAGTTCATTTCAATGTTTGGCCGGGAAGAAATTATGTGAAAAGGCATTTTTCATATTTTTGTCCTCTTTGAAGGAATAACCAATAAATTGAAGAATGAACACAACCTACAGGTATCCATACTTCACTTTAACTTCAAGTCTTCAACTTCAATGTCTTTAATTAGAGAATCATACAAAAAAATATTCTTATGTAGTAAACTTCTAATTTCCAAGGTAAATTCAAATTTTTATGAATTACACCCAACCAAAACAATCTAGTGAAAATTGCAAGAAAAATAATATTCCTTTTCACTAGTTTCTAAAAATAAAGCACAGTTTCATGCTTCGTATGGATTGAAGGAAAGAGAATGAAACGAAATAAGGTTCCAACAACTTATGGTTTGACTGTTAATCTCCACCCATTTATTTAAAATTTTTAACACTTTTTATCATTTCCTTTCAATCAAATCCCTAGCATCCAAACACAGTTTTAATTTCTCGGAGAAAGTAGAAATGCATGCAAGATTCTATTTCGCTAATTCTTGCACAATAAATATAACTAGTATATGACATTAGTAGATTTACAAACGTAAACTGCTAATTCCAGCTTCATAAGTAGCACAAAAACACATTAAAATTACATAAATATGGGAGATGATGCAAAATATATAGCCATAGATGAGATTGAGAAGAACCTAATGAGAGGGTGAGGATTGGTTAAAGCGAAGGAAGCCATTGCGGAGGTGATTCACCTAATGCTTTGAGAGCTCCACCGTCTCGCTAATGGCTCCGCTAATGGTCTCAAGGTTTATTTCGCCGTTGAAAATGGCTACTAAAACCCTTCACCGGATAAAAAAAAATGGTGGAATTACATAAACTTCATAAAATTATTTAATACTAAAATTTTTATACTTATTTATATAATATTTAAATTTATTAATTATATTAAAAAATATTAATATTAACCTACCTGAAATAAAACATACATTTTCTTGTTTATATTTTAATAGAATTTAAATATTAAGGTGCTATATAAGTAGAAATAAAAAAATTAGATGTGAGACCTATAAATATATAAAAAAATTATGATATATCCCTTCAAAATAATATATTTTTATAATCTGGCTCATAAGTAGTTTGGTTAGATCAATTTTATTTGACTCAAAATTATTGTACTTATTTCAATTTGAATTCTAATCAAAATCAAAATGGTTTCATTTCAATCCTACTTGAATTCAATTCCTAATTAATTTGAAATTATATAAAAAAAAAAGATTATTTTTGGGTATGAGATGATAGTTATTGTTTACCATAGGGCATTTGGTTGCAAATATCTATAATTCAAATCTATTATAAACATAATATAAAAATAAACTCAATTACTTGAAATGTTTATTAGTGTTTGGTATCCTTCAAAGCAAATTCATAATATTATTTTTTTTAATGTTTAAAATGATGAAAAGTAAACCAAAATATTTTGATTTTTTACTTTTTTTTTTGTTAGGGCATGAATTGAGAACATGCCAACAAGGTCATATGAGGTTGCTAAGGCGACATTCGAGTTGCATCTGAGGTCAAAGAAGCTCACAAGGTTCTGCAAGAAAATAGTTATAAAGGCAATTGGCACTTTCCTTATTAGTACATTATTTATGGTCTCTAACTACACATCATTATACCTATGTTGAAACAACATCATTCACTGATGGGGATACTACGATAGTTATTTTTATCCTAGGTGTTGTTTTCTCCAAATGAATATATATTTATGCATTTAGTCAAGCTTCCAATATGTAAAACTTTGAATATAAAGTATAATAATTAATACCCCAATTTTGAGTTAATGTCAATGCATGTTAGCATGGAAGAACCATAATAAAAATTTTCTATATGTGCATGTCATCTCTTACAAATTAACATCAATATTTCTGCATCCATCAAGGACATGCAATTTAAGTTATTTAATGGGGTATATTATTATGTTTTTGACCTTAATCAAGAGTTTCTCTAATGGTTCTTTGATTTCCATGGCAAAAACAATATTCTTTTATGTTTTGCGAAAACAATTTTTTTTTATGTTTTGTAGTAATGTACTGTTGTTAGTTGCATATCATATCTCTTGTATATGTCATTTTAAGGACTTTAAATCAAGATGTAAATATTGACTATAGAAATGTAATTATGTTCTGTTATTTATTTTTCCAAATGCAATATGCAGCTCTGGTTGTAAATTAAAATTATAGAGAGATGTGCAATTTTTTAGGAGGAATCCGCCCCAAATAAACTACCCACCTCGCAGTGTCCACCATCTACCCCCCCCCCCCCCCACAAATGATCGGTTCATTCAATTTAGATCCTGGGGCATGACAGCAATGCTCCTTATGACAGCTAACAAATTTAAACATTGTTATAATATTCATTACATGATGGGCGCAAAATTCGTGGTGTGCCTAAAAAAAAAATTGACAAAGCTTTAGCAATACTATTGTAATTATCATAGATAAATACTAAGTTCTTCATTGTGTCTATTAACTTCCTCAACTTATTCATAAAATGCAATTATGACTAATAGCTTTCTAAGACAATAATTATAAATAATTTAGGATAAATCTAAGCATTAGCATCTTATGCCACAACCATAAGCAAAGTTTCTCCACTATGTGTCTTTAAGAATGTTCCATTCACACCTAGCATTAGATGGCATGCACTTTTCAATTCCCAATGATAAGATTACAAACTAAGGCTCTATATTAAAATTTGGGCCATTCATCCTGCATAACTCTCTATGCAAGCTCATTGACATCCCATAATCCTCTTAAAATTATGGGAAAATAATTAAAAAATTAATTTATGACCCCTAAAGTGTAGGCGGGCATTCAAGAAAAAAGTCTTCATAAATTAATTGATTTATGACTATCCAAATTTTTTTATTTTTGGTAGCTTTAATTATTTCTATTATTTTCTTTTCCTTTGTATTAGGATAAGTCATCAATTATGTTGCAATCCGGGAGCTCGGCCGTATCTTTTGATGATTTCAAATATTATTAGATGTTTTATTTACTTATTTCTGCATCACATTTTGAATATGTATTTTGTGCGCTACTAATCATTTCAGGTACAACATACATCGAGCAAAGACTGAATAATGGTTTTAAGGTAATGTAGCATCAATGTAAAAGTTAGTATGTATGTTACAGAGTATGTTTCATTTTTTTGGGTAATTTCTGTATTAGGTATGTGTTGGCTTAGCAATCATGCACATGCACATAAGGGGAATTGAACATTAAATATTTGAATTTTTCTGCTCATCGTACTAGATGATCCATATCATATTGTACAAATAGTTTAAATAGAAATTAATTCAAATGTTTAATTAAAATGAAAATTGAAATTAATACATAATCATACTGTATGACCACCACATCGTACGAGACGATCAGCTATTTTGAGAAACTCTGCCATCAAATCTAGCTTACTTAAATTAGACAATTTTGAATTTTAAAATTTGAACTAATCATACTATACGAACATGTTCGTAGTGTATAATGAATAATTGAAATTGCTCAATTTAATCCCAAGGATTAATGAGTTGAATCATATCTAATATTGATTAATAATCATACTGTACGATTATTGATCGTATAGGATGATTGATAAAAAGCTCTTATGGACAAATTTGGATCATCCAAGATGACCTGTTATTCGATTCAACTAATCGTACTGTATGATATATGGATTGTATTCTACAATCAGCAGACTTAAAGTTGAGAATTAGAGTTTTAGAGAGTACTCTTTATAAACTCTTGTTATATCCTATAGAGCTATTTTTTGGTAGTTAGAGTTGTCTTCATTCTGAGGGGGGATTGGAGAGAGTCCATAATCACAAAGAGGGAGAGGAGGTGAGGTTGAGAGAGGGAGAATATCTTAAAGGAGTCAAGAGGTGTGAGAGGGGTCACATGGTTGCTCCAACTAACCTACACCTTGGGTCCTCCAGTTGTGTTTGGTGGTGCTCTTAGAGGAGAGTACTAGGAAGGGGAGTCTTTGGTGCAAAATACTTGTTAGCCAAGGAGGATGGGTTTCGACATCTCCATTGGGCCTGGAAGTGAAAGGAGGGATTACATCTCTATCGAGCTTGGAGACGAAAGGAGGGAATACATCTCCGCCGGGCCATGGAGGTAAGAGGAGAGAGATTCTTCGGGTGTGAAGAGTCTGTAAGGGTGATTCTCTGCCTGTTTAAGGGATAAGGGTTTTTCCGCCTAGCTTTGTGCTGAAGGAGAGACACAATTAGTGCAATTTTCAAAGAGGATAACCTTTGGGGAGTAGACATAAGTCAATTTGACTTAACCATTATAAATCTTGGTTTGCATTTTTTTTTTTTTGGTAGTTTACTTTACTTGTAATTTACTTTTATGCACTCTAGTTTAATTTTGATTACATGTGTGAAAGATGATTTTGGTGGTTATTTTTTTGTTGATCTTTATTTTGAAATAAGCAAGGAAAAATACAAAAAATAATATATGTTTTCTACAAGTATAAAGTAAAAAATAAATAAATATTAGTTACTTGTGAGTTTTTATTTTAATTTAAACTTTTAATCACTTTCGCATATTTTAAGAATTATTTTTGTAAGCAAAAGATTTTCAGAACCTGAAAAAGTTTTTTAAAAGAACTAACTCAACCCCCTAAATAAATAAATATTAGTTACTTGTGAGTTTTTATTTTAATTTAAACTTTTAATCACTTTCGCATATTTTAAGAATTATTTTTGTAAGCAAAAAATTTTCCGAACCTCAAAAAGTTTTTAAAAGAACTAACTCAACCCCCTCCCCGCCTTTCACATGCAACCTAGTGAAACTATTTCTGACATATACACTAGGTTTACTAAAATTATAACATCCGTACATGCATAGGGTAGAGAAATTCCTAATTCTTAAAAAGTTAATAAAATCTTATATTGCCTACTTGAATCTTGGGATGTAGAAGTTATTGCTATTTTTGAATCTAAGGACTTGAATGCTTACTCAATTGATAATTTTCTTGGTTTTCTAATTGCATATGAGTAAAAGGTGAATCAAAGACACACAGATGTAGGTTAACCAAAGAAAAATCGAATAATAGTGCTAAAGGATGACGATACATAAAATACTAGTTTTGGTTCAGATGAAAATAAAGACATATCACTTATGACCATATAATTAAAAAGCTTTTTGAAATGCAAGCGAAAGTGCCACTTTGCTAAGCATAAAGATAAAATCACTAAATCAAATAAGTTTTCTCCTAATATAGTTTGCTTTGAATGTTAAAAGCTAGGACACGTCCATTTTGACTGCCTAACACCAAGAGTCCCTAGCTAAGGATAAGGGTGTGGACAAAGTACATACAAAGAAGGGGAAACATAAGCTTCAAAAGGATTTTTGGGCAAAATCGAACTCAGAGTCATCAGCAATGGTGGTTGAAGAGGAGGAGAACAACCTGTGCTTAATTACTAAAGATAGCATTAGCGACTCCAAAAATGATGAGGTATGTGAGCTGTTAGATATTGAATTATTTTTTTTATCAGAACACTTGCATGAATCCTATAAGAAAATGAAAAAAGCTAGATGCATACCTTAAAAAGAATATTCTAGCTTAAAAGAAGAGCTTGAAAATTCAACTAATAATTATTCAAACTTAAGGACTCATTACATTGCATTAGATAAGCAACATGAATTATTAAGTAAAGAGCATAGTGCATTAAAAGAAGAGCATGATTCATTAAATAAAAATCATATTGAATTACAATAAAAGTATGAATCCTTGAATAAAGAGTATGTTGAATTAGAGTAAGCATTTAATGAATAAAAAAGTTAGCTTTAAAAATAGATAGAAATGAGCATGCATTAAAAGTGGAAGTAGGTATATATAAGAGTGTAAATGAGCATGTAATAAAGAAGAGCAAAACATTTAAACAATATGCATTATGGCTTGCACACATAATAAAACACAGCATGCATCATTATTCTTTAAAAGAAGACATCATCCCTCATATAGACTAGTGAATCCATTCATAGGGATTAAATATTATTCTTGTAGCATACTAGGACACATTGCATACACTTGCACACTCCTAACACAACTCAGAACAAATATGATCTGGTGGCCTAAAACTTCACTAGTACAACATAGCATTCATACATTTCAGTATAAGGAAGGACCCAACCCCACTTGGGTTCCCAAATTTATATTTGATTGAAGTTGTAGGTGTGCTCTCATAAGAGTTCCAATGAGAGTATATGGTACATGGACAATAGATGCTCATGGAATATGACTGGAGATCTAAAGTAATTTATTACGTTGGAAGCCAGGAGTGGAGGTAAAGTCACCCTGTGTTGTGGTGTTGGAGCTCTTAGAGAAGAGCTCTAGGAAGAGTCTTTGGGCAAAAGACTTACTAGCTGAGGAGTCTAGGGGACGACATCTCCGTCAGGCTAATAGGCAGAAGGAGGGATGACATCTCCACTGTAGTGAGAAGATGAAGGAGGGAGAGACATCTCTATCAGGCTAGAAGAGGGAGTGGCTTCTCTATTATAGTGAGGAGCTAAAAGTGGCATCTTTGTTAGGTTAAGAGGTAAAAGGAGGGAGATTCTTCATGGTTTAAAGAGTCTGTAAAGGTCATTCTCTACTTGGTAAGGGAGAATGATTTCTCCAACTAGCTAAGTGCCAAAGGAGTGTCAGTTAGTGCAATACATAAAGAGAAGGACCTTTAGGGAGTGGATGTAGGTTGATTCAACCAAACCATAATAAATATTGTTTGTGTATTTTTATTTTTTACACTTACTTTCTTTTGTTTACTTTATGCACTTTGGTTTACTTGGTTGATCATTGGAAAGTTGTGATTAATTTTTTTCTTAATGAAATGTTGGTTGAAAGATGAAAATAAATTTTTTTGAATATTTTCTATAAGTTTGAAAAATAAAAAAAATTATTCTTATTTTTTATTTATGAACTTTTCTCAAAGCTTCCTCAAGTATCTATGATTTGTTTTAAAGTTAAAGAAAAGTTTTTAAAATACCAATTCCTCCACCTCTTGGTGCGCCATAACATTTTAAGTGGTATCAGAGTGGGGTTCTCACTTTGGTAGGTTTAAACACCTTGAGTAGATGCACACGACACACTTTGGAAATTGCCATAACTCATAATGATATTCTATTATTTGGTTGTCAATTTTTTAATAATATCCCATTTAATTTTTGAAAGATTCATATGTCTATATTTTTATAATCTATTGATTTTCATATGTGGCATATGGTACAAACTGGTTATTCTATACCTTTTAGATTTGTAAATGGTGCCAAGGTAGAAATACTTTTTATTGAATGGAGCAAAGATTATCGTGATCTTGCACAACTTAATGCCAAATGTCTCAACTTTTTTTTTTGTGCTTTGAAACAGAAAAATTATATGCATGATTCTACTTATACTAGTGGATAGAAAATTTAGGATAGACTTTGCATAACTTATGCAGGTACTAGTGAAGTAAAACATTCTTGTATGAATTAACTTTTACATGAATATGAACTATTTCACATACAACCTAGTGAATCAACTTTTGACATGTATATTGTATTTACAAAAGTCATTACATCATTACAAGTTTGGGTGGAGATATTCCTAATTCTAAAAAAGTTGACTAAATTGTGGATTGTTTACCTAAATCTTGGGATACCAAGGTTACCATAATTTCTAAATCTGAGGATTTGAATTCTTACTATATTGATATTTTAATTAGCTTTTTGATTACCTACGAGTTAATGATTAGTCAAAGAAATGCAGATATAGGTGAACAAAAAAAATGAGAAGACAATAGCACTCAAAGTTGATGATATGGATAATAGGGAACATGGTTTAGATGGAAATGAAGACATTGCCTTAATGATAAGATAATTTAAAATATTTTTAACACTTAAGAAAAAGTTCCACAATGACAAATGTCAAGGTAAAAGCTCAAAGTTAAATAAGTTAAAAATCTAGGTCATATTTGATTAGAATGCCCAAGCTTAAAGAACCACCCAACAAAGGAAAATGGAGAGGAGAAAAATAATGCAAAAATGGAAAAATAAAAATTTGATAAGGCTTTTTGGAAAATTTTTGATTCGAACTCATCAGAGACAGAAGCTGAAGAGGAGGAAACCAATTTATGTCTCATGGCAAAAGTAGCTCTGGCAACTCTGATAATAATTAGGTGTACTCTTATAAGAGGTCTAGTGAGAGTATGTGGTACCTAGATAGTGGGTACTCATGACACATGATCAGAGATATGAAATAATTCATCATGATGGAAGCAAAGAGTGGAGGAAAGGTTACACTGGGAGACAACACTAACAGGAAGGTAGTGGATTCAAGTACTATAGGTAAAGCTGACAAATTTTCTTATATAAAATATTTTGCTAGTAGAAGATTTAAAATATAATTTTTTAAGTATCAGTCAACTATATAATAAGGGATTCAATATAAAATTTCTTACTATGAAATATTTACTAATACTAAATGACAAAACTATTTTAGAATGATTAAAAATTAATAATATTTATATGATTTATTTGAATTATGTTGATAAGTCAAGTGATGTTTATTGCTTAAAGTCAACTATTGATGAATCATGGTTATGACATAAGAGACTGTGCCATGCAAGCATGAGGACTCTTAGAAAAATCACTCAGCTAGAATTTGTTAGATGTATTCCTAAGTAGACTTTTTTGAAGAACATCTTTGATATGCATGGCAATTAATGAAACAAACTAAATCTTCATTTCATTCCATTAAGGATGTAGTTCCAACTAAAATGTTAGAAGTTCTTCACATAAATTTATTTGGACCTATTAGTATAGTGAGTCTAGGAGGAAAATCATTTAGATTTATGATTGTTGATTATTACTCTAGTTTCACATGGGTTAAATTCATTGCACATAAAAGAGATTCATTTGAGGAATTTAGAACATTCTCAATTTAGATTCAGGGAAAAATAGGTTGCTTTATTTCCATAATTTATAGTGATCATAGAGGTGAATTTGAGAATGAGAGATTTGAAATATTTTATCAAGAGTCTGTAATAGATTATAATTTTTTAGCCTTTAGAACACCACATTACAAAATGGTATAACCAAAAGAAAAAATTGGACACTCATAGAGGATGCTAGGGCATTGCTTGGTGAGTTTTGTTTACCCAAATACTTATGAGCAAAGGTAGTGAATACTACTTGCTATATTTTTAATAGGGTAAATATTAGATCTAAGCTAAATAAGACACCATATGAGCTGCTAATGGTTGAACACCTAATCTATCTCATATGTATGTATTTGGGTGTAAATGATTCATTTTAAATAATAAAAAATCACATTTAGGGAAATTTGATGTTAAGGCAAATAAAGCAGTAATTTAAAGATATTTCTTAATTGGCAAGGCTTATAGAATATTTAATAAAACAAATTTATTGTTGAGGAGTCCACTCATGTTACATTTGATGAATTAGATAGGGCTTCTTAAGTTAAAATGATTGATGAAAAAGAAGAAGAGATATCCCATATAGTTAAAAATGTTAAATTAGAGGATAGAGAAGAAGCTCGGGACCCATTATCTAGGGTATGGAGATATTCATCTAGTCACAATAGATAACATATCTCAGGAGATCCATCCGTAGGGTTAGAACTATGTATGGTCTTAGGAAGGAAGTCAGCCATGCTGCCTTTATCTCTATGATAGAACCCACAAGTATAAATCAGGCACTAGCAGATAAATTTTGGATTATGGCAATGCAAGAAGAACTGAATCAATTTATTAGGAATAATGTCTCAGAATTTGTAAGTAGACCCTCTATCAAAGAGTTGTTGGAACTAAATGGTTATTCAAGAATAAATTAAATGACTTTGGATCAATAGTTAGAAATAAGGCTAGGTTGGTAGCAAAGGATTACAACTAAATTGAAGGGATAGATTATTAGGAGACATTTATCATAGTAGCAAGATTAGAAGCCTTTAAAGTACTATTAGCATTTGCATGCCTTTAAGTATTCAATTTATATCAAATGGATGTGAAAAGCACCTTTTTAAATAGAGTAATTAAAGAAGATGTCTCTATGGAACAACCCCTAGGTTTTCAGAACTCAGCATTTTTAAATCATGTTTATAAACTTAATAAAACATTGTATGGGCTTAAGTAAGCATCTAGGGAATGGTATAATAGACTTAGTAATTTTATATTAGAAAAATCTTTTTTAAGGGGACCATAGATACTACCTTGTTTACTAAAAAATTGGAGATGATATACTAATTGTTCATATATATATGGATGATATTCTTTTTGGTTCAGTCGATGTTGATTTATGTTAAAAAAATTCTTCCACCATGAGTAGTGAATTCAAAATGAGTATGATGGGCGAGTTAAATTAATTTCTTTATTTTAATGTTAAGCAAAGAGTGGATGAAACCTTCTTGAGTAAGACTAAGTGCATGAGATAAATTTTGAAGAAATTTGATATTAAAGGTTGTAAAAGTATGAGTACACTGATAAGCTTGACTACCCAATTAGATAAGGATCAGGATGGTAAATCAATTAAGTAGAGAAATTTAGAGGGATTATATGTTCCTTACTTTACCTGACTACCAATAGGCCTGATATTATATTTAGTGTCTATCTATGTGCTGACCCTAAGGAATCCCATATGATTGCCTTCAAAAGAATCTTAAGTTATTTCATAGGCACTCAAAACTTAGGTATCTAGTATCCTAGGAATAGCATGACCTTTGACTTAGTTGAATACTTGGATGTAGTGCAAATAGGAAAAGTACATTAGGAACTTGCCAATTCATAAGACAATCTCTAGTTTCTTGGTTCAGTAGAAAGAAAAACTCCATTGCCTTGTCCACCATAGAAGTTGAATATGTAGTTATTGAAAGTTGTGTAAGAAACCACTTCTTAAATTTAGACTACCCATAAAAACCATCCTTTCATATGGATAACACGAGTGCGATCTGCATCTCTAGAAGTCCTAGTCAAAACTCTCACACTAAACATATTGACATTAGATATCACTTCATTAGGGATCACATGGCTAAGGGAGATGTAGAAATATAACTTGTGGATACTGAAAATTAATTAGTAGACATCTTTATCAAACTACTAAATTATGATACATTCAGTACACTTGAGAGTAGACTGGGTGTTGTTGGCATAAGTGCTTAGGAATTTGGCGTCATTGGATGCTATGATTGTTGTTTGTGTTTTATGTTTTTATGTGTTTGTATTTGTGTCATGTTTTGTTTGTATTTTATATTTGTGTGTTTTGTCATTTTTGTTGTATTTTTATAATTTTTGTCAAAAAATTGTGTGTACCAGTACTTATGGAATTTGTCATAATCATCACACAAAACCTTAAAATTCTCTACACATCATACTATATGTTCACCATCATACTATAACATACATGTCGATTATGATATATCAAACATTCATTTGAAACCAACGGCTAAGAATAAATTAATTATTTTGGTTCGTAATGTATGAATGTCATGGAAAAACTATTGGAACAAACTAAAATTTTGTCAGTATAATCCTTAATTACATGTAGTGTATGAAAAGCCTATTCATGCTGGATGATCTATTCAATCAACGATCATATAAAAGACCTCTTTGGATAAATGAAAGATGAAGATCATAGTATATGATCCTCGATCACACTAGATAATTTGAATAAGTCTTTGTACTATTTTGATAGGATTATTTGGATTTTTTTATTCATACTATACAATGTCCATCATTTTGTACAATCAGATAGAGCCTATAAATGGAAGGGAAAAACTTAGTTTTAAGCACACCAATCCTATTCCAAACTTCTTCCCCTAAAACTTTCCTTGTCCCTAGCAATCTTGATGGTCGGCAAGTGAGCCTGACTTCTCAAAGGGGGTCCCTCTCGACCCATATAGATGATCAATTCTAATTTGAGGAAGATGCTACAACATATCAATGATATAGTGCCCCAAAATCACAGGATCTAAGGCCATTATTCAAGATAATTTGAGTTATCAGATATTAGACCTATTTGTAGGGACTACACTTCAATTTGTCCTTACACTATCATTCCCCTTCAACAGTGAGCTTCTTTTTGAGTTTTTTGCAAGCTTAAGGATTAATGCCAAATACACTTCACTATAATCTTATATTTTTAGGCACCCAGTAGAGATCACCTACTAGGAGTTTCATGAACTTTTGCACATCTCTATCATTGGTACTAAACCCCATGATATATCCACCAATAATGATTATAATTTGACTCAGGTAAACCTCACACTTAGGAATGGTCTAATGAATCTTCAGTGCCTTTAGTCAACACTTTAGTTGAAAATGCACCTGTCATTTTGCACTTACTTAAAAACTCAATTATACTTAAAGTTTACAATACGATCAACATCACTCTACTATTATTTATTGTTATCTACTTTATCAAGATTGGCATTGAATTTAACTTAGTAGATATGCTCTTTGCTACATAAAAAACCTTACCAAATTTGGAACCCTAGGAGCCACTATAAGTAAAGCCTAGCATTAAAACATATCTTCGCCTACATATTTGATGCCAAATACAACCTTATGTATCCTACCCCAACAGACCACTTCCCTTTCTATTTACTGAGTGTTCTTTCCATCTCCTCTAAAGTGATAGATGTCGAGGACCACATGCTATAGAGGAACACGATTCAAATGAGGAAGGGGAAGCACTCGCCCCTGAGGCACCAACCTATATAGCAACTACCCCCACCTTCTAGCCACCACCTACTAACTCATTGATTGAGCTATTTGATTGCTTGGAGATGAGATTGGAGTCACATATTCGGGAGTTCAACTTATGCTGGGAGCAGTTGTAGTAGTATGAGGTAGATCATGCATGGTTTTAGGATAAGTTAGCTTTCCTACACCACTACTTTAAGTCGCAGCCACCACCACTTGATTAGGGTCTATTTGATAAGTAGTGTCTTATTTACATTTGGGTTATTTTTTTCATTTTTTGCATTGTTGTTCTATTTTTAGTTCCTCTTTTTTGGTGATGCCAAAGGGGGAGTAGGGAGTCATGTTGGTTGTGATATTTTCTTTTAACTTGTGTAATTTATTTCTTTTCAGTATGTGTGTTGTTACATTATATTTAAAAAATAAATTAAAAATGTGCTATAAAAAAAAATAAAAAAAAATGTTTTCTCCATTTTTTAAAATAAGTCATTTTGTGAGGTGGGAGAACCTAGTAAGGAGTTAAATATAAAAAGTTACAAATTTAAATCCAAACCAATAATATTTTTTATCATAAAAAGGGGGGAGATTATTGCAATCTGAGTGCCCAATATTATATTTTGATGATTATAAATATTATTAGATGATCACTTATTTATTCCTTCTTTACACATTATATATTTCATGTTTTACTAACCATTTCAGGTACAATATATACTAAGCAAAATTTAAGAATCAAGACTCAAGTTAGTGCAGCACTAGGATCAAAGTCAATCTGTACTTTTTTATTTTCTTGAGTTATTTTATATATTAGGTGTATGTTGGTTAAATAACCAAGCACACATTAACAAGGGTGAATAAAATTAAAAACTTGAATTCTTTTGAATATCATACTATATGATCCCAATCATGCTGTATAATCTATTCAAATAAAAATTAATTCAAATATTAAATTAAATTAAATTAATAAAATATAATTATCACTATTTATATTGTAAGATCACTAATCAAATATGATGAACAGCTATTTTGAATAACCCCACCATCGAGGCAAATTTGAAATATAAAATTTGAACTAATCATACTATATGAATATTAATTAAAATTATCTAATTTAATCCTAAGGATTAATGAATTGAATCATGATCAAATCTTCATTAATAATCTGACGGTACAATCACCATCATACATGATGATAAAATAGAGAGATTGCTGGTTGAACCTTGGTTCATCCTAGATAATATGTGATTCGATTAAACTAATCATACTATATGACTAAACATCATTCCGTACGATCATCGGTGTGAATTAAAATAATTGAATAGTACAATTTTAGAATTGTAATGTATGATCAGAGTAATTAATTTGAAAATTAGGATTTTTTAAGAGCCTAGTTTATAAACTCAACATCAAAGGCTTGAGGGCCAAGAAGTTGAGTAGAAGAAGATGTTTTCTAGGGAGAGAGTTTGAGAAGAGGGGAGGGGAGTCTCCTTGCTCATGTAAGAGTTCAAGATACTTGGGGAGAGGGAGAAGGTGAGGATGAGGGAGCTTTTCATTGAGGGTGTAAAGGGCTATGAAGGGTTTTGACATGGTTATTTTTGGTCAGCTTGTGTCTTATGGTCCTCCATGTTGTGGTGTTGAACTTGGAGAAGATCTCTAGGAAGAACCTTTAGGCTTAAGACTTACTAGAGGAGTTGGGCTGGAGGTGAATGGAGGGAGTGACATGTCCATCATTTTGAGGTGCTGAAGGAGGGACACTATCTTCGCCAAGCTAGGAGGCAAAAGGTCTGAAGCGTTTGTAATGGTTATTCTTCACCTAGTAAGGGAGAAGGGTTTCTCTACGTTTCTAAGTGCCGCTGGAGCATCAGTTAGTATAATACCTAAATAGAAGGACCTTTAGAGAGTGGAAGTAGTTCAATTTGACTAAACTATTATAAATCTGGTTTGTGTATTTTTACTTTCCTGTACTTACTTTCTTGCATTTACTTTATGCACTTTGGTTTACTTGGTTGATCTTGAGAAAGTTGTGATTAACTTTTTTTCTTATTGAAATAATGGCTGAAAGATTAAAATAAAACAATTTAAATATTTTATATAAGTTTGAAAAACAAAAATATTTGTTCTTGTTTTTTATTTGAAAATGTCTCTGAGTCTAAGTATATGGTTTCCTAGAAATAGTGTCACTTTTGAAGTTGTAGAATACTCAAATTCAAATTTTACAGGATGTAAGGTAGATAAGAAAAACCCATTTAAGTGCTTGTCACTTTATTGGACATTCCTTAGTTTCCTTATCTAGTAGAAAATAAAATTTAGTAGATTTGTCAACTATAGAGGTATAATAAATAGTTGTAAGAAGTTGTGTTGCTAAAATCCTATTACTTAAGTAACAACAACTTGGTTTTGGTTTATAATTGGACACCATTCCCATCTTGTACAATAACACTAGTTTGATATACATCAACCCAATTCAATATTCACTCAGTAAGCATATTAACATTAGACACCATTTCATAGGATATTATGTGCCAAAGGGAGTTGTAGATGTTTAATTTATTAACATTGAGAATCAATTGGTAGATATATTCACAAACCACTTCATTATAAAGGTTTAGCACACTCAGAACAAGATCATGAATAATTGATATGAGTTCAGAAACTTTTATGATTGATTGTGTTGTGTATTTATTATGTTTTCTATGTTGGTTGTTTTTATGTTTGTCATTTTTCTACTTGTGCTTTTATGGTTATTATTTATTGCTGATATGGCCATTTGATTGAATTAGAAATGGTCTGAGCATTAGAACGCTACTAAAATTTTCTCACTTTATTCATATTATATGATATAGAGTTATACTATACAATACAGATAGGCTGGTTTAATTCACTAGGTATAATAATTGCAATATAACTATTTAGGACAATCTACAAAAATTGCTCATATTATATGATAGAGTTATTCATACTATATGATACATATAGGATTGAATAACTGACATTAATAATTATCAAATTAACTGCTCTATATAAAGTTTGAAAAAGTCTTCATACTATATGATTCAGATTCGTACTATACAATTTGACTTGTGAAAGGCATTTATGGATAAATATTGGGATGATTGAAAAGATAAAGATCATCTTGTATGAACCCAATCATATTAGATGATTTGACCCTGATCAATTGGACGATAATTGATGGAATGATTTGGAGTCTTCTAATTATACTATATAATGTTCGATTGGAGTGTATGATTGAACAGAGGCAACAAGTAGGGAGCTATTTTTCATTTCAATTCACATCTTCTGCTCTTCCTATTCTTAGTGTGAAACAACCCTAGATTTCCCTATGGCTAGAAGAGAGGACGAATTGTCACTAGCTCCTAACCATAAAGGGATACACAATTTATTAGTGGTGAGCAAGCTGAAGCTTACAAAAAATATCAAGAAGTATCCATTACTGACTCAAAAGTACTGAACTAGGAGAAAATAAGTTATCAGGCACTAGACCTATTCATAGGAACCACTCTTCAATTTCTCAACTCCATAGCACACTAAGTTCCTCTTAGAGTTGTTCTCAAATCTTAGGATTGCTATGTAGACATCATTTTTATATGAGGTCAATTCCAAGTTCAATTAACAACTCAAATCCAAGTTCCAAAATTCTTTTTCAATGTTCAAATCTAAACCCTAAAAGCATTGGATATTGCCTTTCCCATAAGGATTCTTTAGCATGCTCAAAACCCTAAGTAAAGCCTTTAAAATGGTGTTTGGTCAATTGAAATTAATTAACCATCTTCTTAGAGCCTCCATAACCTTCTTTGGAAGCCCCCATGCTTTTCCAAGCCCTAAAATCTAAAGCTAGAATCATGAGCATAAAACCTTCAAGTATTTGTAATCCATGCCACTCATATGGCATCTTTGTTTAAACACCCTTGTAGACCCTTGAAAATGGTTTGAACATATTTATAATCATCATTATAATGATTTTAACCTATTGTTGTCCATGGTTGACTTAGTTTGACTAAGTTTAATCAAAGGAACCCTTAAACTATATTTTGATCAAATGCATGAAACATATTGTATACCTCAATTCAATCCCTATATTTGATCTGTAGGCATCTTTCAATCATCCATAAGCAATTATAAACCTAATTAGACCCATGGTTAACCACATATAACCATGTTGACCTAAAACCCTCATTTTTGTATAAGAGTCCATTCAAACCCCACCAAAGTATGCTAAACCTTCCAGCCAATCACTCAAATATGCTTGAGTGCATTGGAGCCCATGGTGAGCCATGGTTGGCCAAAACCATCATTAAAGCCATTTTGACCCAAAAAAAAAAAAACCATTTCATGCAATTCACAACATATAGACTTTAGCATACTCTCAAACCTTTCCAACAAACTACACGAGTTATTTCAAACCCAATGAACTAATTCCTTGGGCCTAGTCAAACCTGGTTCACTAAGTCAACCTACATTACCAAAAGGTCCATATGTGCTTCCTCCTTAAATTCAACTCATCTTGGTGAACCATATCCCCCAAACCATGTAAATAGATCAATTAGGTCCCAATAGCCCTCCCTAGCCTACCTAGCCCTTGGGCCTACTTGGTTTAACCAAGTTAGCTAGCCAAGCCAATGCATGCATTACCTACCTACATGTCCTCTGCACCTGCCCCAACATGCCCAACCAATTGGCTAGCTTGGGTTAGCCAATTTGGCTAACCCAAGTGTCCAAAATCACTATCTAGTGAGCCATATCACAGTCCAAGCCAAATTAAATGAAGCTAACACTTGAATTCTTTTCCCTTGAATGCCAAGCACATGCCTAACTAATCATTGCTCATGGTCTACCTAAGTCAGCCAGAATCTTCTAGAAAGCATTCAATTTTGCTTAATTCAAGTGTAACTAACTATCCAGCTCACCCCATGTGAGGTGCTTCTTCTTGTGAGATGCCTAGAGCTTATTGGTCCATCACCAACAGACTTGTTGTGCCTTCCCTGGCTAGAATTTTAGTTAGATTCTAATTTGAAAAAAAAAAATTAAATGCTCTCATTTCTATTAAAGCATGGTTCTTAATTTTAATTCCATTAACTTTAGAAAAGTTCCTGAGAGATCCCTAAGCTTCCCTAGCCCTCTGGTAGCCTCCCTGATCAACTTTAATTGAGCTCTAATGACCCCTTTCTAGCAAAAATCCATAATTTATTCTAAGGCTTCTCATCTCCTACAACCTAAAGGAGATATGTTCCTTAGGACTAGATGAATACAATTGAAGCAAAAGACCCTTCAATCCTACTCTATAGTAGGTAATTATCAAACTTGAGCTTAAGTTTGGGGGATCTAAAATATTGTGAAGCGAAACCTCAAGCTATGTTAATCTAGCTATTGGATAGAACTTTCTCAATAGGGAGATCCTACTGGATCAATTTGATAGAATTCTGTCCACTGGAATGAATGGATCAAGCTAGAAACCATAAATGGTCTCTATATGTGAACAAAAGAGAAGATGAAATTAGGGATGTCTGTTCCATTTAAATTTGTAGAATGGTCTTGATTTCATTGATTTAAGACCCATCCAATCGAGCCGTTATTTCAGGCTTTAAATCCTAGATTTCCAATCTTTGATGAAATGGCTCAAATTAATGTTGACATGTCACTGGGCACTGCCATGATTTAAATAGCTAATTAGAATGTGCCACATGTTTAAGGGCGCTCTAACTATGTAATTAATTTAATTAATTTCTATCTATGGGAAAGAACATATAAAATGCATATATCCCTAATATGAATCTAAATTGGGCAAAGAAGTCCTCTATGAATTCATATTTTCAAGCCCTATTCATTGGATCCAAAATTGAGTCAAGGGGTGGTGTAGATTAAAGAAAATTTATTGAATTTATGAATTTCTTCATTTGTGAATTGATGCTAAATTGGATTCATATTGGGTTTAATTTTGGCCTAATTGCAATTCAGGATATGTTCAATCACCTGAATTTTCCCAAGATCAATTGAATATTCATCTTGCCTTAATTGAATTTTTAAATAATTGGGTCAATTTTTGACCTAAATATTTGAAAATTCATAAAAATTAAAATTTATTAAATAATTTCATAAAACTCATGTATATTGTAGATGGCATGAGGGTTAGTTAGCCATTGATTCTACCCAACATCTTGGTCTAGTTTGCCCTAATTAAATGTCCAAAAGTATAAAAGGATTTATTTTAGAAATTTATTAAAAATTGTAGGGAGACTTTGATGGTCTCAAATTGACATGGTTTAATCCTTGGGTTAGCATAGATTCACAGTTTAAATTTCATGTCAATTGAAATCCATTTGGTCTGTCAATTAGTCAACCCAAATTTTATGCACATAATTGACCTAGGAGTTTAATAAATGATTAAATGAAATAAAAAAGGAATTTAATAAATGATTAAAAATTATATAAAGATAATGCAAAAAATATGAAAAAAATCATTTAATCAATAAAGATAGGAAAAATAAAATCCATAACAAAAAACCCTAAAAATAAAAATAATCAAAGCTTGAAGAAAATTGAATATTTAAATAAATAAAATAATTAAAAATTAAATAAAAATCTAAATAACTATAAACTTTATAGATCCCACATCAGGTGATTCCAGACCTATGGTGATTATTGCATAATTATTGGAGTTGATTTGGTAAATAAAATCAAAATTCTTAAATCCTTCACTAAATAAATACATTAAATAAGAATGGATATGAAAAATTCATAAATAAATAAACCAAAATATTAAAAATTTAAACTTAATTGCATTGAATTCTAAATAAACAATATAATTTATACAAAATATTAAACCCATGAAATTACAAAGAAAAATTAAGGTCAAAGTTTGGTTAAACCTTCAACAAAAGTAGAGCATTTTCTCTTTTAAATGTAAAACGTAAATTTGTATAAAGTTGTAAATTATAAAGAGTTATAAAAGTCTAATGTAGAGTGACTTATATATGATATAGAAGTCCGAAAGAATGCTTATCTTTGAAGTTCATTTCTTTTTAATTTATATAGATACTTGTTCATACTTGGAGCCTAATGCTTGAAGCTTGATGCATGAAGACATTTAAATAAGCAACCTTACTTTTCATAGACTTGTATCATTGTATAAGTATAGAAATCAATGCTTTTAGTTAGTGGACCTTGATCACTTTTACTTTACTATAGACTCTAGTTTGTATATTATGTGGCACTTATCATGGGCCTTTTCTTTGCACTACTTTATTTATATATATATTGATTTCTTGATTGTATATATTTGTGTTGTAGAAATAACATGTTTTCCTAAGTTTATTGGCATTACATATGTTGTGTCCTAAAATATTTGCGGTGATAGAGAAATATATAGTTTAACGTCTTAACGTTGTACGAAGATCCAGCTCGTAGTCCGATAAGAGAGAGGGTGTTGCATTCATACGAGACACCGGAGTTTTTATGTGAAAACCCCTGAAAAGGGGAAAAACCACGGGGCATGGCCCAGTTTAAATGAATCCACTAGTATTTGCGGTCGATTACAAATGAGGACCTTCGTTGGGAGAAGGCCTTGGTTAGATGTCACAAATATACATCATATAGAGCGCATTATATAGTGAAAATTACAATAATCATCATATACATATTTGTTAGGTCGGCAAGACCATAGTCGATAGATGATAGAGGTTGAAAAGGCCGTAGTTGACTGGCATTGGAGGTCAGAAGGACCCGTAGTCTGATGACAGAGGTTGGAAGGACTTTAGTTGGTCAGGCGACGGAGGATGGAAGGATCGTAGTCGACTGGAATTAGAGGTCAGAAATACCGTAGTTGGTAGGAGGTAGGGTTCAGAAAGATCATTGTCTGGCGATGGAGGTTGGAAGGATCATAGTCGATAGAAGTGTGGCCTCAGGTAGTGGTCCGGCAGGAGTGCGGGCCTCAGGTGGTGGTCAGGTAGAGCTTAGGACATTAGATGGTGGTTTAGCGGGAGTCAAGGAATCAAGTGGTGGTCCGGCAGAGCTTAGGACATCAGGTGGTGGTCCGGTGAGACTCAAGGCGACAAGCGGTGGTCCGATGGAGCTTAGGACATCAAGTGGTGGTTTGGCGGGACTTAGGGTGACAAGCGGTGGTCCGGCGAAACTTAGGATGTCAGGTGGTGGTCCGGCGGGACTCAGGGAGTCAAACGGTGGTCTGGCGGTGCTTAGGATGTCGGGTGGTGGTTTGACTGGACTCAGGGCATCAAGCGGTGGTCCAGTGGATGTCCAGGCCTCAGGTAGTGGTCTGGCAGGAGTGCAGGCCTTAGGTAGTGGTCTGGAAGGAGTGTGTGCCTCAGGTCGTGGTCTGGTAGAGCTTAGGATGTCAGATGGTGGTTTAGCGGGACTCAGGACATCAAGCGGTGGTCCGGCATAACTTAGGACGTCAGGTGGTGGTCAGGCGGAACTCAGAGCATCAAGCGGTGGTCTGGCAAAACTTAGGACTTCAAGTGGTGGTCCAGCGAGACTCAGGGTGTCAAGTGGTGGTCTGGCGGTGTTTAGGATGTTAGGTGGTGGTCCAGTGAGACTCAGGGCATCAAGCGATGGTCTGATGGATATCTGTGCCTCAGTTAGTGGTCCGGTAGGAGTGCGGGCCCCAGGTGGTGGTCTGGTAGAGCTTAGGACATCAGATGGTGGTTTGGCGGGACTCAGGGCATCAAGCAGTGGTCCGATGAAACTTAGGACGTCAGGTGGTGTTCCAGCGAGAATCAGAGAGTTAAGCGGTGGTTCATCAGAAATTAGGACGTCAGGTGGTGGTATAGCGGGACTTAGGGCATCAAGTGGTGGTCTAGCAGTGCTTAGGACGTCAGGTGGTGGTCCGGCGGGACTCAGGGCATCAAGCAGTGGTCCAGTGGATGTCCGGGTCTCAAGTAGTGGTCCGACAAAAGTGTGGGGCTCAGGTAGTGGTCTGACAGGAGTGCGGGCCTCAGGTGGTGGTTCAATAGAGCTTAGGATGTTAGATGGTGGTTCAGCGGGACTCAAGGCATCAAGCGGTGGACTGACGAAACTTAAGACGTCAGGTGGTGGTCCGGCGGGACTCAAGGCATCAAGCAGTGGTCCGACAGAACTTAGGACATCAGGTGGTGGTCCAACGGGACTCAGGACCTCAAGCGGTGGTCTGGCGGTGCTTAGGACGTCAGGTGGTGGTCCAGCAGGACTCAGGGCATCAAGCGGTGGTCCGGCGGTGCTCAGGACGTCAAGCGGTGGTCCGACGGAACTCCGGCGGCGGTCGAGGAGGAGCAAGGAGGCAAGAGCGATCTCTGATCTCTCTCTTTTCTCCTTAGAATTAGGGGACCTTTTCCAAGAGGAGAGGGGGCTCTATTTATAGATTTTTGAGAGTGGTGTGGCCCGTAAATAGAAGGGAAATCAAGGGTAATTAAGGAGTGGTTTGAATGGACGGCCGATGTTGAATCCCTTGATTGTGCACCGTTCGATGAACATTTAAAGGTCTTAGAGATATTAGAATTCAGTGATCTTGGGCTCATTGGATTTGTCTTGTTGAGCCGCTCGATTTGACTATAAACACGTCATGTTTGGAAACCATTTGGTAATCCAAATTGTGATTTGAACCTTCCAACAGCGCTTTGGGTCCTTGATTTGGACCCATTTGGGCTCAGATTGAGTCGAATTTGGTGTCGTTGGATTCGTATTTCAGAGACGTTCAGTTTGACTGTAAGTTCACTAAAATCAGAGTTCAAATGATCCCAATTTCAATTTCGGAAGTTTCCAACTTAATTTTGCCATGAGATTCGTGCCTGATCAAGATGATTTTTCGAGGATGTATCAACATATATTTTTTTCCTTTTATACTTTTGCACCCCAACACCTTTATCCTTCCTATTTCATGACATGCATGTTTGAATTTCTTACTATTTAAAAAAAATGCATAGAATCCTATGGAAAGCAAGCAACAGCCTAAACGACGGGGCTGAGTTTGCTATTTCTGTTGGTATAAGGTCGTTATGCTAACAAATCTTTCTTAAAAAATTGGTCATGTAGATTTGCATTAGTCACATATAAAAATTTAAAAGTTAGGGTAAAATTCATTTCAAATTATATTAGTTAGGTGTATTTGAACCCTTAACATTTTTAAATTCTATTTTTGAATTATAAACTTAAACCTTGAATCCTGCTTAAATAATAGCCTATTTATCCTGCATTCATTAGACCTGAAGTCATACAGTTTTTAAAAGTGCCTAGATAGTTAGTTGGTTGTCCACTCCATGCAAACGCAAGTATAGTTTATACTTCTGCAGAAATTTTGCACGTAGGTTCGGGAGTAAAATGTCATCTCTCAAATAAATGGTCAACATAAACATAAATTCAATCCTACCCTAAATTGTTAAAGCCAACCCATTGTATTGGTTAGACTGTTTACGGTGTTCCATAATTTTAAGCACTCCCAACCATTCTTCCTGAAAATTTAGGAAATAAGTGTTCAATTTGATCCATTTATTATTGGTAAATCTCTTATTTCAGGTTGCTTTAATAAATTGCTCTATGCATTCTCTTCAAAAAAAAAAATTCTTTGATTTCAATCCTTGCCTACAAACCTTTGTATATCAATTAAATATTTAGTCACCACTTTAATAGAGAGTTTTCTTAGGAGCTTATCCTAAGATGTAAATAATGATACATGCTTGCCTTTATAGAGAACCTATAACCCTAGTTAAAAAAATAAACCTTGCTTTAGTTCACTAAAGTAGGGGAAAGTTTTAAGGCATAAAAAAATCTTTATGTTGGTTAGTTTCATTTTCAAAATGATATTTGAATGTCATTTTATCTTTTCAGATATCAGGATAGTCAACATATTGCATTTGATTATGAAAATTGTAAATTATTTCTGTTTTTAAATAGACAGTAATACACTATTTCTATATTTCTAGATAATATGTTGATTGCTTTGCAAATTTTATTATAGGAAATTTGAGTGCAAATACAATGGCTTTTTTTCCATAGATTTTTCTAGCGAGTCCACTGGAGACTGTTCTGCTCTTCAAGTTTACTGATGACTAAGTATTTTACCGGCTATATATACAATTAAACTTTTTAAAATTAAAATTTCTAGCATCGTCACACAAAATTTTTTTAGCGACTCCGCTAGGGACTAGTTTATCTCTTTATCTCTAGTGGTGACTAAATTTTTATATATTAGTAGTATACTTACTTACAAAGTAGGTTAAAATTATTTTTCAATATGTTGGTCACTTTATTCTTTTCAATCTTAAGTGGATGTGATCGACATTAAAATTCTTGGTCTATCATATATTAAATTTAACTTGAATTAAACATGTTATCTTTAAAACCTGCTTCAATCAATCTCCTTGTTTTGAGTAATGCATCATAATTTCATTCCCTGTGTAGCTTGGTGTAGTCCCTTGGACTGGGTCCATTCAATCGATATCAATTCTTAAATTTAAAAGCATACTTCCCTTCATCACGCATGCCCTGGAATTTGTATATTCAGTTTAGTGATTCTTAAGATCTAAAAGTCTTTCCTGAAGTCAGTGAGTTCAGAAAAACTAATAAAGAATTCTGGTTTGATCTTAGAAAATTACTAACAAACTAATTTTCCACTTCTTAAATAACTTGAATATTGCTTTCAACTAAGCCCAGTCTCTAGACAGTAGTATAATGAAGTTTGAATCTAGATTTGATGATTTGTAGATGCATGATTGTAAATAGACGATAATATGCTATAAAGAATCCTGAAATAGTTTTTCAGAAGAAGCCTTTCTTAGTGTTTATAGTTAAGGGTGGGTTTATGGCTGTTCTCATAGTCATTAAACCTTTAGTATTCTCTCACATCAAATTTGTTAAGCCTATAAACAAGAAGTTGAAGTTTGTTGTAGTTATGGACATGTGTATACCCAGTACCTTTGAGATTGGGTTGTCATCCACTACTTCATTGGTGATGACCACATCTCAACAAAGTAATATGAACCATTGTTTGAGGCAGAGAGATGAGACAGAAAAGATGTTAGAAGAGGAGTTCCTTTTGAATATTACTAAAGAATCTATGGTGGGAGAGATCTCCTTCATATCACATGTTGCAAGGGAGTTGTTTCCATCACATCTCTGTCGCTATCAGAGATAATAATGTGAGAAAAATTGCTGACTTTGCATCGCTTGCCTTTGATCAACAACTTAGCATCCCATCCCTCTCTGAGAGAAAAAGAAAGTTTAAAAGCCTATTAAAAGGACTGGTCTGAATGCGTTCATCAAACTTTGGACAGTCTAAGAAAGAACTCTTTAAGAAGTATGAAGAGTGTCATTATGAAGAGAGTTAAAGTTGAATTGTTAAAGGAAGTTGTATATAAGCTTGTGGTTAAAAAAGTATGAAGTTTAAAAATGTAAATCCTGTTATTTTAGTTGTTACTAAAAATTGTTATAGAGAGTTAAGAAAGCTTTCCAAAAATAGTAATTGCATAATATTAACTAATAATTAGTAAAATAGAAAGCCTGTCAGGCCTACTAGAGTTCAATATTCACTTATGCCATCAATTTTCTTTGCCTTCATCTCTGATTTTAAATAATCATCCATTAAAATTCTTCCATTGCTCTTTAGTACATCAGTCACCAGGAGTTAACCGGTGCCATTTTGAAGATGGCTAATCCTCTTCTTATTCATATGTGTGGAGGCTAAGCCTTACAGATCAGCCAACCCTAAAATCACATGAGAAAAAGATTTGGCAACCTAAAATGGTAGCCACTCCTTCTATACCCTTTATGAATAAAAATTTTGTAGAGGTGGAAGTGAGGAGGATGAAAGGAAAAGCTCTGATGAAGCCTACTGAAAGTAGAGAGTATATCCCGATCGACCCACATTATGTGTCAAGAAGATCCATAGAAAAAATGTTGAATGAGCTGAAAGATAGTATTCAAAGAGTAGAAGAGGAGGATAGCTTTGAATTTTCCATAATGAGACATTACGATGAGGAGATGTTTGTAGAAGTATACATGCTAGATACTAGGGCAGCAACTCAAAAGGATAAAGATAAAACTAAAACAAATCTTCTAGATGTAAAGATTGAGAAAGGTAATATACTGGACTTAACCCAACATCTATTAGACTAGTTAAATTAGAAGGATGAATATATATCAAGTATGGAGAAGAAGATTAAGGATATGATGTTCGTCATTACTGCATTACATAATAGAGAGTCTCCTTCGCATAGAGTTCTAGTTGAATAACCTAAGTCTGACTCTATTAAGATCATGAGTAAAAATAAATAAGTCAATAATGGAGAAGAAGATAAAATGATAAAGCATGAAAGAGAATCAGTTCAATATGTAGGCTTAAAATAAATGGTAGAGTAGTAAGTAAAAGATGTGCTAGCATAATCTCAAGGTCCTTCATTTATTTTGAGGGGTAGACCATACCTTGAAGAATATGAGTTAGCATCATACCCTAAAGGATTTGTGCCACCTCTATTTAAAAACTTTAATGGTACTAAAATATTAAACAAAATCTTGCACATTTCAAAGTAAGCTATTGCAATGTCGGGGGAAGTGATGCATTATTATTTTTATAATTCACCAATGGCCTGTCAGGAATTGCATTTGATTGGTATGCAGAGTTGCATAATGGGTTAGTCTAATCTTTTTTTGAATTAGAAAGCCTTTTTAAAAGGTTTGCCAAAGCCAAACATCATGTCATTGTCAGGAATCTGATGCTTGAGAAAGAAAAACTCAATAAAAATTTAGTAGAATGCATCCTACATTGAAGAAATATTAGCAAGAAATGTGAGCTACAATTGCAAGAGCAACACACTAAGAGGTTCTTCTAAAAAATATTCATGGTCCAGTAGCCTTCCTACTTAAAGGATTCACAATTAAAACATTTGAGAATTTATTGAGTAAATCCTCAAATCTCCAATAGGATGCTTCTCAATTATCATTCCTAAAAGATTAATCATTGTCATGTTCGAAGAAGTTGAAATATCAGAAAGCCTTAAGGAAGAAATTTGGGTTAATTTTAACGATACATAGAGGTAAACAACTGATGAAGGTGCAGGTAGATAATTTGGAATGTGTATCTCAATATAAGTAGTGCAGTAATTCCCTGAATGATTGGCAAAGTAAGGCCTTATCTTATCTTACTCTGGAAGAAATTTTAGGCCTTTATCAATAATGTTGACCTTTTAAAAGAAATTCTTCTAAAAAAAATTTTAAGAACCTCCTAAAGAAATTTGAATTTAAATTACCTGACTCTAAGAGGCTAGAAGAAGTAGACAAATCGGGGCAACCCAACTACTACCCATATCACCGGATGTTGGGTCAATATCTTGAAAATTATATCACTTTTAAGAAGTGGCTTGAAAAGAACTTAAAATTTAGGTTATTGGTGATACCCAAGGAGTACTTGGTAGATTTGAGCTAGGGATCTTCCAAGTGCATGATTGGTAAGCCTTCTATACCCACTAAAATTATAAAGCCTGATGATGAGTGGGATATTGCTCTATCCCCTTCTTCTAAAAGAATCCCGAATAAAGTATGATATTCATCTCTTCAGTTGTTTAGAGGAAAATAGAATCCTATCCAAATTGATCTAGTAACTTTTGAGGAAGAGGAGCTAAAGTAAACTCCAACAGAAGAACCTAAGAAGATCCAAGCCTGTCATACTTCTGTGGTTCCAAAGGAGGAAAATCATAGCATGAATAAATCTATAGAAAATAAATTATACTATCTATGATGGGGGACCTAAATCCCTTATTCCGCTTACATTTTATGACTTCTATTTTGTCTTATATGAGACCAAGATGATAATGAAGAATGATTCAGTGTGTATCTTATCTAAATCTGATGATCCTGCTTCTAACAATTCAAATAGTTTTGTAGAAAATAACTCTTAGGAAGCTAAAGTAAATTTAAATGAACTTGAAGAATCTCTTCTATATTTCTTTGTGGTGATGCCCCTATTCTCAATATTTAGGGTGCTCCAATTAATATAGAAATTGAGATGTTTGATTTTGACAGTTCATTGAATGAAAATTTAAAAGTATTAAGTGATCAAGAAGGAGATGATCCTACTACCTCTTCCCATGAATAAGTAGTGCAAGTAAATCTCCATAGTGGTAAAGTTCTACTACCATGAGCATCTAATGCTGATAAAGGAAAGTAAGTAGTAGATAATACTGAAACTTTGACACCATCTCTTCCTATACAATCTCAAGATGTGGCTAATTAAGAAGTCCCTAAAAATGATTACAATGTTTTGCCCATCTTAGAAAATTGCCTGCAAAATTAAGTATTTATAATGCTAGGGTCCTATAAAAGGAAATGAGGGAGGCCTTAATCAAAGCTTTACTCGACTTAAAAATTTTATGGCTTAGCTAGTGTTTGCACAACTAGAAGCAGTCCTATATTTCAAGGAAGTTCCAAGAGTAACATTCTTAGAATAAGACTTTTTATTAGGAACCATAAATCATAAATTTACTAAATTTCTCCCTTATACTAGCAAAAGTATGAAAACTAATGTAATCCTCAACAACCCTTTCATGAATGAAATAGTAGAACTACCTTTTGATTAGTACTCTACTTGTGTAAATAATTTTACTAAGCTAGGTTTAACACCATCAGTTTAGACTAGTGGTGAAGCTCAATAATTTAAAAACCTTATATGAATTATTATAAATTAAAATCAAAAGAATGTGTTGCTTTGTCAAGAAGATGTTAGGTATTTGCATCCTTGTGCAAGAATGATGTTCATTTCCAATTGGATAATAAATGTAAAAAGGCTTTCAAAAGTATAAAGCAAAAACTGACGACACCTCCAATTTTGGGTGTTCTAAACCAAGATAGCCATTAATTTTGTGTATTACAGATTTAAGTGAATCTCTTGGCATATTGTTAGCTCAAGTTAATAATGACAGAAAAGAGAATGTACTTTATTACTTAAGATAGTAGTTGCTTAATCGAATAGAAGTATCCACCAATTTAGAAATATTTTTTGGCCTTGATTTTCACCGCCCAAATGTTAAGACATTACAATTTATCACAAAAAGTCAATTTGATATCATCTTCATCCATGACGATGATGACCCCCTACAGGAATAACATGGGGGGTCAACAACAAGCTACTCACTACCGGGTACTATAATCAGCACATCAATAGCATTAGTATCCTCCTTGGTGTCAATTCTTACTCTCTTTATTAGGGGGAAGGAAATAAATTCTATAGACCTGACAGTCAGTTGGGCCTCTCGTACATTCACCCCCTTACTCATTAAGGCCTCAACCACCTCATGAGTTTCCTATTGGTATAAGCTGGATCACCCTTGATGAAAGGCAGCTTTCCTGAACATTTATTAACGAGCATGAATCTTTGATGGAAGGTCCACTTTGTAAAAGCACTATTTAATTTTTGGAATATTGATGAACATGGATATCAACCTTTTAATGTGCAAATTTTATAATTTATAGAGGAAAACCATATGGGAATAATGTCATGATGATGTTGATAGTGTGTAGCTAACAAGGTCTTTGAGGGTTATAATAATAAAAAAGGTAGTAAATTAGCATTCATTTCTTTTCCCTCCTTAGGTAGTCATTATAAATATCATACACTAGCCCTTCTCACAACTTGCAAGTCAAAGGGCAAAGTAAATTGAGGACTAAATGTTCATACCTAATTACCTTGTTAGGTGTCTTCATTGGTAGCAACCGGGTCATGATGACGACATCATTTCTTTTGAGCAGATGCCTTAAAGGACTTGTCTTCAACTACCCAAGGAACTCTCCCAATGAGAGGGTTTCACTCACCCATATGCTTCTAGAAGCCCACCCTATGCTAGATGGCTCCAATTTTCCTTGCTAAATAAGTAGATCATCACTCATCTCAGTTAAGCTCTTACTTTCTAAGCTCACTAAGCATATTTAGGCAAATAAACAAACTTAATTAACCCTTACTCCTTTGGCTACAACTTCTACTAGATTCAAGAACTCATAATCCCACCGACACCTCGACACCATCCCCCCTAGGGTAACACCCGGTCTTCTATGTTACCTCACGAGATGACTCATTAACCATGGATCCACCTCCTCTCAGAACTCACACCATGCCTACTCAGCTACTCCTTAACTCACTCGATGGTGCACAACTCACCTACTCATCTCCCCCTTGCACCAAAAAAAAAAAAAAAAATCTAATTTTCTCTCCATTTTAGAACAAAAAATATAAAGAGATAAGTGATGCAAGGCTCTTAAGAGAAATTTTCCACATGTAGATGTTCACATACAAATCCCTTGGGATATGCTCTAAAATAGAATGTTGCAATCAAAATCATAAAGATACATCAACATAATAGAAAATATAGAAATAAAAACACATAGGACTTACCAGATTTGATCTAGATCAATTAATATAACTATACACTAGATGTTACACTTGTAATCATATATAATTAACCCAAAGGCCTCCTTCCACAAGTTAAACATATAGGTACACCACTAACAGAACTCACAGAGCTACTATTAAAAGACATCTCTAGGCACTTACTAGAATCTCCTGACTCAAATCAACTCTTTTCCCCATTAATACCACTCTTAGGGGAATCTCCACCAAGTTGTTTTCTACTAGCATTCTAATGCTATTGAGTTAATGTCAGATCATTCTCCTTCAATCTTGCCCTCTCAATGGACTCAATGAAATCATTAATCCTAAATGGAACTAGTGGTTGTCTTAAATTATCTTTGTGTCTTCTTAAAAATTTGTAACACTTTTCTTCAATATTACATATACTGTGGGGCATATCAAGTTAGTGCATTGAACATTGCTATATATTGCATCACTAGCTTACTTGCTTGCACTAACCTCATAAAAGATTCTTGTATTTGCTGCCTAGCTGAAGGAGGTACAAATCACTCCGTAAAGGTATCGATAAACCTCGCTCAAGTAATCAAGGTATTCAACTTACTCTAAAACTTCACCCTCTATTGGTCCAACCACTAGCACTCAGTCTCTCCATCTAACATAAATATTATTAAAGGCACATTGCAGTTCTTTGGACATTGCATACCATCAAATGTATTCTCCAAGTGCAAAAGCTAATAATAAGCTACTTTAGGCTCTACTGTACCTCTTAAACTAAGAGACTTCAACCTTAAAATTCATCCACTCTAATAGTAGATATTCTACTCTAAGCCTCATCCAATAATTAAGCCACTAAACTAGCAAATTGTTACATGGACATGGCTTCCACCATACTTTATATAGACAAAGCCTGAATGAAAGTTTGCCCATCTATCATTTTTTATTCTTGAGAATTCATAGAGTTTCAATCACAATACCATAACTCATAATGGTCCACATGCATATATGGGTAATAAAGAAATAGACATCTTTAAGTTACCCAAAACTATCACTCCTCTACTAATCTATCCTACGACTCTCCATAAATCAATTCTTCTAAATTTCTTACTTTGATACCAAAAATACTTTCATGGCTCAAAACTACACAACCTTTATATCAGACATGTCATGTCATGGTGGATGTGCAATAGATAATATCTAAGATTCAATTGAAACGAATTATTTTTTCCATATATAACAACAATACAGGGTGATTAAAATCATTAAAATACAATAAATAAAACTACCAAAATCTCTTTATTTATATCACATTTCTATATAATAAAACATATCTATTTATAGCAATCATGGTACACTTATTTCTATCCATCATCATATAATATCACAATTATTGCAAAAAAAAAAAAAACAAATAACAAAAGACATACCTAGAAATAGGGATTTGTCACCTTTAACTCTACTCAATTGATTCCTTTCCCTTTCCATGTCCTGAAATTAACGCATGTAGACTTAGCCTTCATTTGAGATGGCTTTCTTACTGCTTCTTAAAGCAACTTCATAGTATAAAAATTTTAATTTTTAAACTAGAAAGCTATTTTATGAAGCAATAAAAATGCCGTCCTAAATAAAGCCTTAGTAGGTTACCCAACATCTACCTAATTTTGTTAATTTTCTTATATACCAAAAATACAATGAATGAATATGTAATTTTATCACTCTGTTAAAAATAGTAAGGCATTTTATAATTATAGAAACATTACAGTAATGCTTACAAAAATAATATTAAATATGATATCTTAAGATATCAAATATTTTGCTATATTAAGTCCAATGTCAATATGAGAATTTAATATAAGACATGTGTCAGATTGAAATATAAAGATAATTAAAATAAAATACATCACATCAATTTTTTCTTAAGCCCCTTATACCTCCCAAATACTTCACATATTTAACATCATGCCCTTATATATACCTCCCAAGTACTTCATGTGTATATATAATATGAGTCCCTTATATCTCCTAAGTACTTCAAGTGTTTTGTATCAGACTCTTATATCTTCTAAGTATTTTATGTGTACCGTATAACATATTAGTCCCTTAGACCTCCCTATGCTCACAATTTCATTCAACCCATCATTCAGACCTTTATGACTCTATATACATAACACAATTCATTTTTTTTAGGCTCTTATATTTTCCAATAAATATTTATACATAATCCCCAATATCCTATACATCACAAATTATTTTCTTACACTAATATTTTAGATGAACTAGAGTAATTTACATTAGTATGTAATAGTGTATAATGATTTACAATTATGAGAAATAATAAAGTTTACAAATTTGTCATTATATTCAACTCAATGTGCAGGAAGCATAAAATGTGACCAACATTCAATATTTATAGCTTTGTAATAATGCTTTTGATACTTTATATAAATATTTTATCACATTTGGGAAATTTACAAATTTACCCAAAATACCACATAATTTAAAATACCTAGTGAAATTTAAAATAATTATACCAATATTTGTAGAATGACTAGTGTAACATCTTACTAAAGTTATATGATTAAAAATGCCTAGATATCAAGATATCTTGATTAAATATAATAACTTTCACAAACAACAAAACTATTAAAAAATTAAATCAGAGTAAAGGTAATCTATCTCAAGCGAGATAATTTTTTCAATTGGCCAGACATACAAAATCAGCCTAAAGACTCCCGAATCTCACTTCTCTCTCCTCTCCTTCTCTTCTTCTTCTTCTTATTCTTCTTCTTCTTCTTCCAACAACAATCCACATTTAAAGCCAAAAAAAGATGTGATTCAAGTGGATTTTGATATTTATAAGAAAATATATTTTTCTAAGTGTTGTGGTCCAAAGGCTTTAATGCTGCAGCACTTACAAGAGACAAATTCTATCTTGAAAATAGAAAGATGAGTGCCATAGTGCCATTATGATACTACTCTAGCACCCATATGTGATGCTCTCCACTTATCTAATTCTCAAAAATAGAGAGATAAGCATCATAGCACCAACATGACAGCGCTGCAACGTTGTCATATTTTTCTCTCCAAATCAAATCATGAAATGTTTGGTGACTAAATTAGGAATAAAATAACTCTACAATTTATAGAAATTTAGTTGATGCTAAATTAACTTGTAAGTCTTACTAGATTTAAATATAGATAGTCCAATTACTACAAAAGTAGTCATTACATTTAGAGTGTATTCTAAAAATTTTATTAGATAGAATTAAACCTACAATTATTACTGATGCAGGCCAACATCGGCTATGTTAGTGGTACCCTTCTCTTTCTATTACTGTACATGTTAATGAACGAATTGTTTACACCAGTGATGTCTGTCATTCCTTATTGATGATACTAAAGATGTTTAATGTCCCTTTGTAGCTTTAGAGATTTCATGAATCTCAAGCCAAAGTTCAGGCTTCAGCTCCAAACTTCTCTCAGCTCTCTCCCCCAATGTAGAGAGTAGGAGGCTATTTAAGATTTTTGGAAGCGGCATGCCTATAAAAATTGAGAAAATTCGGAATCCCATATTGATTTCCTGGATCATGAAGCATTTGTTTAGCATTTTAGTGTTGTATTGAAGATGAAATTAAGCAACCTTAGGCTTGTTGGATTTGTCTTATCGATTCACTCGATTCAACTATAAGCATGTCAAATTTAAAGATCATTTGGTCATCCAATTAATATCTTGAAGTTTGCAATTACGCTTATGGTGCTTTATTTGGGCTCGAATTGAATTATTTTTAGTGTCATTGAGTTTGCCTCATTGAGACATTTAGTTTGACTATAAGTTTGTTGAAATCAAAGTTTAAATGATCTTGAGCTTAATTTTAAAAGTTTCCAATTTAAATATGCCTTGAAATTAGTGCACGATCAAGATGATTTTTTTTTTGTGACGTATCAATTACATGACCATATCAATAGTTAGAAGTTTCTAGTATTTATTATTGTAATATATTCTCATTATTAAAGATATTTTTATTTATTATATTTTCTTTCATTACTCTCTTCTTTTGCCTATATTTTGCACTTTCAATTCAATAATAGCCATTATAATTCTAGAAGTAACATGGATAGAAATTCATAATAGTTTGTAAAAAATATATTTTGATTCCTCGAACGACACTCAGTAAGATTGAATGAAAAATGTAGATTCATAAAGGAGGTGTTGGTAGGTTCTTCTTGAACTACAGGCAACTTCAAGGCTTTTATATGATATTGGGGACCATTGACTCCCCACATGGGTTACAGTTCATTCCACCTTAAATTTAATCATGTCACATTCTTGTTATTAATTCCTATATATGCTTATATGAGATTGCTTTCTCACTATCTTTTCCTTGTTGTTAATTATGAATTTATATTAATTAATGTTGCCAAGTTATTCATTTGGATATTCATTTATTTTTACTGGAGGATGTAACTCTTTTACCTTTTAATTTATAGATTAACTTGCAAAGAATAGAGAAACAAATGCTCAAATTCACCTCCGTCAGTTAAGCTGATGAGGTTGGAGTAGCTTCGGGTGAAGATAAGATTAGAGAGAGTCGTCTTAGATGGTTTAGTCAGATAAAATGATAGCCTTTCGATGACCCGGTTAGAAAAGTAGATGTATTTTGATATGATTTAAAAATTAAAATATTATAAAAAATAAGTATAAAAATTTAGATATGGGATATAGATACATTAGAATGTAGAGATTTTTTATTTTTTTTATTTTTGATAAAATATTTCTTTTCATTAAATGCTCAATCTATTGCCATAAGCAACTAATTAATAAATATTCATATTTCTCTGGATAGTATCTTCCACTTTTAATTTACTTTTTCTTTCTCTACTCTCTTTTTGGAAAATTTCAATCACTATCCTAATTTCCACATTTAATTATTATTTCTCATCTGAGCTATATTTTCCTTTGCTTGCATATCCTTAAAAGTTCAGTTCCAATATTAAGAATTTATACTATTTTGGCTTCATTTTGTGATAGTTTTCTTATTATTTTTGAATGTAATTCTTTCAAGTTTTCCTTTTATATGAAAATATGTGCTTTTAATTTGATGGAGAAATATTTAATTCGCATAAATAAAACTTTATTATTTGATAAATAAAATTAATTCCTTCAACTAGTTTATAATGTCATATGGAAAGAAATGTATGGTAGTTATCCCTATGAAGTGATATTTTGTGAATTTTGTTTGGCTAAATTGTATATTCTTATGATGCTTAAAAGCACAAAATGATTCTTAATATTCATATTCCAATTTCCTACTGACGAAATTTAGTATGACCAATATTTTATGGAGTATTATAGTTATTTAAACACATAAAAAAAGAAAAATTGAACATTTCACACATTATGATACATAATTATTTAGGGGCCATTTGATTTGCTAAAACAAGTCTATGGTGTGCATTCAATTGCGATGGTAGCCGGTACTGGTCAACGATGATGGTAGCGACATGGTGGCGGCAGTGGGAACGAGTACTTTTGGATGCCGCAGTCAATGACAACCGATGGTGGTAGTCGCATCTACCTGTGATGGCTCTTGGCGATAATTGATAGTGGCGGATAGTGGTTTTCTTTAAAAATAAATGTTAGGATAGGCATACAAAAAATCTAATTTAATTTGATTAATTTGTTTCCTATAAAACTTAAAATATGACAAAACGTTAATAGGATCATCAATTAAAGAACATCATTTTTATATTTGATTTAAGAGTAAACAATAATAGAAATTTTTTTTTTTATGCCCGCCAAATTTCATCAATAGATAGAACCAAAATTGGCAATTTGTGTAGGAGCCAAGGACAAAAAATGGTTGTTGGTCCCAAAAAGAAAAATAAAATAGGACCCAAAAGAGGGTTGATCAGATTGGCTAAGGTATCTTTTTTTTGGCTTTCTTCATTAATTTGGTTGTTGGTGATATAGTTGATAAGTAGAGCTTCTGCATGAAGATGATGTTTTTACCCAACTACTAAATGAAGAGCTGACACTTTTCCCCCAAAAACACAAAGAACTGACAGCGCTCACAGAAAAGCAGTTTCCTTGACAGAAAACCAGTTTCCTTCCAAGGGATACTGGACAAGTTCTCACAGAGAAACTCAAAAAAGCAATGGCCTCTTACGAAGGAAAAGATGCTCAGAAGCTTTATATGTGAATAGACATAAATTGTATATACAATTGACGAACGTATATACATACCGAATTTCTAATTCTGTACTTTTAGGAATTATAGAGCCATAGTGGAGACCTGTTCTCGGGTCTTTAGACGTGTGCCCCCTCAAGCCCCCCTCTTAAATCTGCTCTTGCTCCTATATGAATTTAATTTGGTAGTTATTCGTGGCATTGAATTACATATGTAAAGGTGAATATTTTGATATTAATACATCATCATCCTTTTATTGATATTTCCAAGGCTATTTGGGATAACTTTCTTACTGTTTCTTAAAGCAGGTTTCTAGTACAATAGTTTCAATTTTTGTACTAGAACACTGCTTTAAGAAGCTGTTAAAAAGTCATCCCAAATAAAATCTAAGTTTCATTCATGTGTATTCTATAATTATTTTGGGTTAATTCAAACATCAAAATTTTGATCTATCAAATATGTTGAATCTAATTAAGAGCTTTAAAATGTATCACCGGCCCGTTGATTGAATACTTTATTGGCAATAACCAAAGCTATACTAGTTTCCGGCCACCACTACCCATTTCTTATTATAGGGCTAGCCCTGTTCTAGGTGGCCCTTTAATTTGTCCAAAGGCATGATCATTCGATCACATTTCAAATCAAATCAAGAAACAAATTTTGCCATTAAATGTATGTTATGGTTTTAGATTCTTGTAAAAATGGGTAAAATACCTATCACAAAATTTATATATCGGGTTTATTTTTACACATTATTTTATATTTTTAATAAAGATATTCATTAATCATAAAAATTTCAATGTTTTGAGCATTGCTTAAAAAAAGCAAGCTAGTTATCCCTGCATTTTGACTTCATAGATCTTTTCCGTCGCCTTCGTGATCGTCTAATGTTCCCTCCTTAAAGGAAATAAGCTATTATGGACAACTTCTTTTATGTAATACAATATTGCCTAATGTGCATCATCACTTGATGGCTATTGTCATTAAAGCTTGGCAATCAACTCATGGCTTACCCCCAATGTCTTTTGTCACTTGATGTCAACCATCAAACTCTAACATCTTTCGACTCCCTCCCGTATCACCAGAAGTGGCACTTCACAAAATTCAAGTCTAATTATACTATAAACTTGACTTTCTTTCTTTTTCTTTTAAGGAAAGGGCAGAGTACTTTGTGATCTCATAATATGATTGATAGAATTTTTATATAAATATTTTAACTCTCTTATGTGTCGTATTTAATTTATTAATTGTATGTAGAATCTCCATTCATAGTTAAGTCAATAAATCCTCACCTTATCATCATAAATATTTTAGCTCACAGTAGTTTGGTACATTTATGAAAAACCATCCCATTGTTTCTGGATCAATTGAACTTTAATAGCCCTTTCATTAACAAATAAAAGCGACACTATCAATACTCTTACATATTGTTCTAACTCCCATCACTTTGGAAACCTATCTTTGAACCAAGAACATGATAACAATGCTTTTGCTATTTCTCTTCCTGCTTCGAGGAATCCTGCTAATGAAGTGCTATCAACACATTCTTTGAATATTATATCTACTATGTAGAGAAACTTAAGAAGTGATAACTATCTTTTTCTATTGTCCCTCTTGTTAAGACCATCATGCTTAAATCAAGGTGTTTCTTATCTTCCATTTAGTTTATTGCATATTTAGAACCATGAATTAGAGGATGTTTGAGTAATGGCCTCTCACCACTAGGCGAATATCCATCCTTCACCTCTACCACTCGATGATGACCAAAATGATACCATTAACTTATTTTATCAAATCCATGGCATTTCTATCTCACATCCATCTAATAATGATGACTACTCCACCCCATTGCCCATGATATCCTATTAAAGTTAGTGATATATATATATATATATATATATATATATATATATATATATATATATATATATATATATATATATATAATGCAATCATACATTAACATACCTAAACACACTCAAAAAGCTATTTCATAGACTCTTTAACTCTTTAACTTTGTCTTCTTGAGATGTTTTTATTCATTTTTATAGCTCATCCATCTTTTAGTTGTAAAGCCTCAAAGAAAGCCTAGTAGAAGGGTTATCACCATGGTTTAACTATTATATGTATAATTTATAGAAGCACTTAGCAAATTAATTCAATAACAACACATAATATTTATTATCGTCAAATCACTAGTAAGTCACACATGATTCACATTGACTCGTGAGGTTTAATAGATAAATAAATCGGATTGAATTATTCACTTGAAAAGCCCCAACTCAATATGGTTAGATACACTTTAGGGATTGGGAAGTTATAATGAACCCAACCTCCTTAATGTCCCCAATAACCTTCCTAAATCACATCGTATATCATTTCTAACTCGTGCATTTTCATGTCCTTTATGAAAATGGCAGAGGAGGGAGTGGGGGGATATAAATCCTTTTCTATAGTGCTTCGTTTACTTTCATTAGTACTTGTCTACTTAGCCTCTTGAAGGAGTGTTAATCTAAACATCCTTAATAATTAGCTTGACCTTTCTAAGTGCTATCTAATAATGCATTACTTTCATGTCAAGATAGCATGCCGTCCTAGAGGAGGATTGTTAGAAAATTTAATCATATCAACAATATTGAGGTACCACCAACATGCTATTTTTATTTGCTTTATATTGATGCATTTTTTGAGTTCTAGGAAGGGCATCCCTTTCTAATACAAAGTGACAAATAGTGGAAGTTGTTCAAATGGATCAGACATCATAGTTATTATTTTATATTAAAAAGGATGTGCCCTCTATGCACATGATTTACTTTTTATATTATGGGAATGTAGTGCTTATCATTATTGATGCATCATAAAAAATGAACTTGATTGGGCATGAATCTCAAAGCATAAAACAAACACAACAACAACAACAATAACAACAATATAAACCCTTTATCCCACTACATGGGGTCGGCTACATGAAATCTTTTTCTTGATTATGTCATGTTAAGAGTCAAATTTTCATTTAAATTTAATAAAAAAGGCCATGTCTAATATTTTCCAGCCAAGGTTTTTTTAGATTTACCTCTACCTTTCTTAGCATAAGCCAAATATAATATATCTACTCTACTAACTAGGTCATCAAAAGGCCGACATTTTATGTGTCCAAATCATCTAAGGAGACTCTCTCTAATCTTATCTACCACTGGAGCTACTCCAACCTTTTGACGTATTTACTTGTTTCACATTCTATCTCTAAGAGTGAAGCTATTCATCCACTTGAGCATCCTTATCTCTACAACACTTAACTTTATGCTTATCTTTTAATGGCCAACATTCTGCACCATAAAGCATTGCACGTCTCACCGCCATCTTATAGAATATTCCTTTAAGTTTGAGGGGTACTTTTCTATCACACAAAAGGCTAGATGCATTCCTTCGCTTCAACCATCCAACTTGAATTCTACTAATAATATCCCCATCTATTTCACCATCACTTTTAACAATAGACACAAGATAACTAAAATGTGTACTCCTATTAATGACTTGATCATCCAAAGTCACAATCCCCCTACTAGATCGATTACTACTAAAATTAAGCTCCATGTATTCAGTTTTAAATCTACTTAAACAAAAACCTTTAGACTCTAAGGTTGACCTCCATAATTCAATGCATATTTAAAATAAAAACTTTCAAAATTAAATTTAAGATTATATGAACTCCAATTTAAGCAAACATATAAGTGAATTAAAAATCTTGATGAGATGAAACCATCAACACCAAAAGTGATCTGATTCAAGTCCAAATGAGCTCAAATCAAAGACTTAAAATATAGTTTTATAAATTAAGGCATTAATTTATGACCACATGATCCACAAATCTCACATGCTTATAGTCAAGTTGAGTATCTCAATGAGTTGAATCAAATGATCCTAATATTATTTAATTCTAATATCATTAGGATGCTTAAATGCTTAAAAAAATGCATTATGATTGAGCAAATTAATATGGGCTATTTGACAGAGTCTTTTAAATTTTGGTTCTCTTGCTAGTCAAAAAAATTAATAAATAGGGCTCTACTTTCCACAAAATGAGGGAGGGCCTTAGCTTGAGAGAGCTTGGATGTCATATAAAAATAGAGCTCCACCATATAACTTCCACCAGACTAGCATTTAATTGCCTCTGTCAAAATATTGCTTGACTATTTCTATCAGAATATCACCCAACCTCCATCTTCTATACATAACATAACCACCACCATAAAATCACTGTCTAACCAATATCATCAAACCAATATCACTCAACTATGGTCCTTTGACCATCATCCTTAATTATGGTCCTCCAAGTATAATTGCTCAGCTATAATACCTTGATAAACATCTTCCTATTTTGGATTGCTAGCCTATGATCCTTTGAACACCATCGCTCGATTATATGTGACTCCTTAGGATCAAATGGAAGGATTGATTGTCTAACCCTACATTTTAACTCAACCACCATACATAATAAATCAAAGCTACTATAAAATCTAAATTAATAATAACAGTCATGATATCTTCATTTCTCAAAACTCATATACAATAATCTAGTTTACATGCAGTCTATACATCAAAAGAAATTTTTGCTGGATTACAAAATACCTCAAATTTCCCATATCAGAATATTCCATCCTTATCTTTTTTCTACTCCATTGGCCCTTTTCTCTTCCTGAAATATTAGAGAAATATAGCAGAGTGAACACCACTAGCTCAATAGACTTCATCGTATTCTCGTCACAAATATCAATATCCAGTTAAAATGTTAATGAGAATTTATTCAAAGATGTATTTAATCATAAAAGAATGAACTAGGTATTGGCAAAAGTGATTATCAGCATATACTTAGTCTCAAAATAATTACTCATATATTCATAGATAACATTCATAGAGATATCAGAGATGTTAGAGAAAACTTGCTATAAGAATATTACTTGCACTTAACTTTCTTATTTCATCATAATTATATATAGAGATTTTGGAATTTATTGAACAAGCTCAAAATGCCCATTCTACTTAATTCATTGAATTATCAGAATATGTAATGCATAAGTATAATGTACATATTATGATGTCTACCTTTTACTCTACTTCCACCTATAACTCCCTTTAACCTCCCACACCCGCATATAATAAGTGGGGCAAGAATAAAAAAGAATAAAGCAGAATAACTGTCCAGACCCGCATTCAGCAAGTGGAGCAAGAATTCCTCCCACATCCACATAGAATAGATAGGGCCAAAATAGAACATATAAGGATTATGTATCATTTCAAAGAGTGAACTTATCAAATTTAAGAGATCAGAACTTCTCAATTCCATGCCATAAATTATGAAAATTAAGTACTTCAGTAGATTATTATGCCTTTAACACATAATTTGATGATGCATGAAGTTTCAGAATTGCTAATAGTGAGCAAAATTGCTAGTATAAAAGCTTACTAAATATTTTCCATATAGATTACAATTTCAAAGGAATATTTAGAACAATGGTTTAAGACTTTTGAAGAGCTATTAATATTGATAAAAATGCCTAATTTATTTAGTATTCATGAAAATTATTACAGAAAAAATCAACTGGTAAATTTAACTTCTTATAGTTAAAATATTCATATTAAAGTATAATATAATTTACAAAAAAGTTACAAGATGAAAATATCATAAAATTTGAGAAATTTTTTTTATTTATATCTTTTTGTCAACTCACTAGAATTGAAATCAAAGATATATGTTCAGAACTTGTGCTCTACAAAATTCTTAACTGGCCCATTAGATGAAACTTTGAGCTTTGGCCTGAATCTTTCTCTTCCCTTTCTCACTCCTTCATTTTCTCATCTTCTCCAATATTAGGGTTGAGGAGCTAAGGAAAAATGGATTAAGATATTTTATATTTAAAAAACATCATCTTTGGCCTAGTGTCACGATGCTCACCTCCCAAGTGTTGTTGCACTTAAATTGAATATTTCATATCCTCCTAGATCCCTCAAACTCAAGAGTTGAGTTCCATGACGGTGACACCTAGTGTCAAAATGCTCCCTTAAATCCTTTTCCCAAATAGAGGGGACAATGCTATGGTGCCGCCTCTCTCAGTGCTCTAAAAACACTTTGGCTACTCTTGATTTTCTTTTAATTTCCCATTCCTTTTATAATCACATTTAAAGTTAACCAGACTCTACAGAACTCATGATCAATGACTAAACCAGGATTGAGCAAAAGTTTATGCAAAATTAATTAAATTACCTGGGCTTAGACATGATTGGTGTTACATTATAATCCTCTAACTGCTAATGCCCAACTACAATCTTCCGACCACTGTTGCCTGACAAAGATCCTTCCAACCACAAACACCCAACTTTATTCCTTCATCACCCAACATTGCCCAATTATGATTTTTTAACCTCAATCGCCTGATTATGATCTTTTTGACCATTATCACCCAAATATGATCCTTCAACTTCTATGTCCCGACTATGGTCCTCTGATAATGGTTACCAAATTATAATCCTTTCGACCACCATTTCTTGACTATGATGACTTGATTACTCTCCTCACTAAGGTCCTTTGACCTTATTGCCCCAATAATGGTTCTTTCAACTAATTTCACACAAAAATAATCGTCCAACCTCCATTTCCTATCTACGATCCTCCAACCAACTTTGTCTAAATAAGGTTCTTTAACTATTATCGCCCAACTATGATCTTTCAACCAACAAACCACTGACCATTATTACCTTGTTGTAGTGATGCCCGCTAATTTCCCTCCTTTTTATTCCTAATATTATCAGCACATACCATTATTTATAAGGTTGGTGCATGCCATATACACAAACTCTAACTTTGAATATCAACACAAAGATATATGTTGAACTTCAGGGTCCCTAATCTCCTCTCCTCAAAAGAGAATGATAAAGAAAAAATAAATAACTTTTAAACACAACTCTCAAGTCACATTGTTGTTCCAAATTCCACCACATAATTTATTTTATACAATTTGTGTTATTATATTGTATCAATGAATTCGCACCAACTACGAGAAAGTGCATCACTTATAACTAATAACAAATACTATTAGAATCAATAATTCATTATTAAGATTGTTAATCTCTCTCTCTCTCTCTATCTATCTATCATCATAACTATTTCATAAAATAAGATAGATACAAGGGTGACTATATATCTAAACTCGCATTGGGATATCTATTAGAAAGTTATGTTCAACTAATAAAAGCATGTTTGCATTAGATTTGTGCTCAATATACAATCATGCATATCAATCATTCAAAAATAATTAGGTTTGATCTAAAAGAAACATCCCTAATAGAAAAAAAAAAGAACTAAAATAAATCTCATAATTCACCCTCTAAGAAGCTTCTTCCCCGCTCTTCTTCACCTACTATACCTCCTAGACCCCTCTTCCCTCATATCTTAGAACAAATTTCAAACCATGCAGTCAAACCCTGATTTTATGGCATCAGATTCTTATGATTATTCCCAATGTACTACCAATACTTCTCCACTAGCAAAGTCCACTAGAGCCAAACTACCAAAAAGGTAGCCTCCCAAACATCGAAATCTTAATGACCTTCCCTCCAATTATAGTTTGTAATACTAGGGGCTTTAATAGTCATGAAAAAAATTTATGTTGAAAAGACCTTATTCGACTGAATGCCCTTGATATGTTTTGTATTTTATAGAATAAGGTCAATGCCTCTATGTTTTTTTTTTCTTGGTTCTCTTCTACACATAATGTTTTTGAACATGATGAGAGTTGCCACAAATTTTCTTACACCAATTCTGGCAAGATTTAAAGAACCGACCTTCAAAAGTATCTTTTCTTCCCTTTTTCTTTTCTAGCCAACTAATCCATTGGACTATTGTCGGTCCTCTATATATGCTTCAATGATATGGAGGAAAGACTTTTACTTTGGAACCAAATTAGAACTCTTGCTTCAAGATCTTCTCCTCTTCCTTGGGCTATGTTTGGAGACTTTAACTATTACAGGTACCATTTCGATAAAGCTGGGGGAACTTCTATACTCAACATTAAACTTTGGGATTTTAAGTCACTTGGTTTAACCAATGATCTGATGGTGCCATTCACATTTAGTTTGATAGGATTCTTGTTAATGATGCTTGGCTTGAATAATTTCTATTACTTTTTATAAATTGACAGTCCTAGATACTTAGATTATACTCCACTTATTTTATAATCTAATTCCCCCTTAACCAAAAGGCATAGGTTTTTATTTAAAAAATTATTTGGCTAAGAATGCCCACTACTAATGCACTCCCATCTCTATTTTCTCTCTTCCCTCTCAAGGGAACCCCATATATTCTGTATAACTTAATCTCAAAAACCAAAAATCCATCATTAAATCACAAGCATGGGTCTCAACCAGCACTCTTTAAACCTTATTGGCTGACCTTCAATAACAACAGGCTAATTACCCTCCGCTCTTGAATTCTGAACCCATAAATCATAATATTAATTCTCTTTTATAGAGTTAATTTTTAGATCTTTGATTGCTATTCTTCTTGGGCATCTTGGTTAATTCAAAGATGAAAGGCTAAATGGTTTGCTAATAGGGAAGAAAACCTCAAATTCCTCTATACAAGGATCAAATCGAGGCAAAATAAAAACTTTACTATGTTTTCTCTATAAGTACCTCTACTTTATCCACATCAGTCCCCTCAAATGTTATTATCTCACATTTTCAAAACCTATTTAATTCCCTATCTCCTTCTATTGATGATAATTCAATTATACCTATGGGTGTTGTTATTCCCCCCATTTATTGCAAACCTCGCGACTCCACTGCTTAACGAGGAAATGAAATGGGTTATTTTTTCTTCCCCATCTTGCTCTACTCCTAGCTCATGTTGGTTCACTTTTGAGTTTTATAAAAGTGGATGGAATATTCTTGGCAATCAAGTATACAAGATAGTTAAATCTTTCTTTTAAAAGGGATAACTTTCTAGATGTGCTAAAGTTAATGTTATTGCCCTTATCTCTAAGATCAACCATTTAAGCAACATATATGAATTCACACCAATTTCTTTGTGCAATACTTTATATAAAGGGATCTCAAAAATCTTGGCCAATAGATTAAAGCCTATCATTCCTCACATCATACACTCTAGTCAATCCACTTTTATCCAAAAGTGGATTTCTATTGATAATATAATTCTTGCTTCTGAGTTATTGGAGAAATTTAAATAGAAGGCCAGCTCCAACTACTTTTGTGCCAAATTTTATATAGATAAAGCATTTAATACTGTCTCCAAAAGTTTTCTTTTGAAATGGCTTGCTAAAAATGGCTTCCCTCCTATTTTTGTTTCATTGATCAAAATGAATCAGTGATGTCTACTTCTCTTTTTGCCTTAGTGGTAGCCTTGAGGGGTTCCTTAGTTCTTCATCAAGTTTGAGGTAGGGATTCCCGCTCTCCCCTTATTTAGTATAATTATGGTTGCTTTCTCTAACATTATTGAATCTTCAGTTCATGGCAACTACTCTGAGGGGTTTATAGCAAATGGTAAAAATCTGACACATTACTTTATACTGACGATCTATTGGTTTTTGGTAAAGCTACTACTCATAAGGTTGACATCCTTAACTCCGTACTTAACACATTTGTGGATCATTCGGGGCTCTACATTAATCAGAACAAAAGCTCTTGTATTTAGCCACTAATATCCATAATAAGGCTAAAATTGCCATGCTCTCAGCATTCCGTTGGTTGGCCACTCAATGATTTACCTAGGGCTACCTATTCTTATAAAATACTTCATATATCTAATTTTTTATCCATTATCTCTCATCATTTAGAAGGATGGAAAGAAAAATTATTGTCTTTTGCTGGGGGATTCAATTTCTAAGTTTCATAATATGGAATACAATGGCTTATTGGATTAGAGGCTCTATTCTTCCTAAATCTTGCTACAAATTTATTGATAAAATATTTTCTAAATTTTTATATAATGGCATCACTCATTCATGGAAGTTACACCTCATTTTTTGGAAAAACACCTTAATGCCAAATAAATTTGGAGGTATTGGCATCCCTAATATTTAATCCCTTTAATATTCCTTCAGTTGTTCCCATATATGCTAGCCATAAAGCATGGAGTGCACTCTTGCTTGCTAGGTTAGACACAAATATAATTCCCAATTGAAGGCTATTACACATAAACCTTCATAGTTCTGGCCGAAAAACATTTTTAAGTATGCTTTATTGTGAAAGGACAAATTTTCATTTAATATTTCTCCCAACAACCCAATTTCTCTCTTTTGTGAATGTTAGTGCAATAGTCAATCCATTATAGGCCTAATGGATTCATTTATATTATCTCACCTGCCACACCCTAATGCATATACCAGGGATATTATTGATTAAGATGCTTAGATTCTATCGCTTAGGTTGCCAGGTCCCAAGTCCTGGATGAGAAAAGTGGAGGGTTGCGTTAGGTAGTCGACAGCCAGCATAAAACTTGTCGAATAATAATGACATAAAAATTTTGGCCATTAAAAGAGAAGCATAATTCTAAGTTAAGTGTTGCAGAGATGAGGATACTCAGGTGGATGAGTGGCTTTACCCTTAGAGATAGGATACGAAATGAGCATATTCGTGAAAAGGTTGGAGTAGCTCCAGTGGAAGATAAGATTAGAGAGAGTCACCTTAGATGGTTTGGTCACATAAAATGACGGCCTCCCGATGACCCGGTTAGGAAAGTAGAGGTCTTAGATTTGACTTATGTTAAGAAAGGTAGAGGTAGACCTAAAAAGACTTGGTTAGAAAATATTAGAAATGATCTTTCTTTATTAGATTTAAACGAGAACTTGACTTTTAACAGGACATAATGGGGGAAAAAAGGATTCATGTATCCGACCCCACGTAGTGGGATAAAGGCTTGTTGTTGTTGTTGTTGTTGTTGTTGTATGCTTAGATTCTATCGCTTGCTTTTCCCATGCACATTGCTGATGCTATTTAGGGTATTCCTAAGTCCTTTCTATATGATTTTTTACTTCTCATGTTTCATGGTTCAATTCAGTTTGACATAAACACTTTGCTTTGAGATATTCCTCATACACCTGGTTGTCCTTACTTGGGGGCTTAAAGACTAAGAATGTGCTTATTAAAAGAAATATAAAGGCTAAACCAATCTATAGTCTTTGTTGATGACTGAATCCTCAACACACTTAATTTTGAATGTGACTTCTCATATTCCTTCATTGTTAAGCCTACAACCTTGGATGAATAGCTTTCTATTTAGGCCAGATATTTTGCCACTTTTTGATTACATTGCAGATTTGCCTCATGCTCCTTCCTTCTTCTCTTAAATGTTATTTTCTTTTGACTATTTACTATTTGATCCACCACATCTGGAGGGAGAGAAATAATAGAAGATTTGTCCAATCCTTAGATAGCGGCTGCACTATTTATATTAAGATTAAGAAAGTTATTCTTCTCAAGGCATCCAAATGGAGAAGCTGGGAGAAAATTAGAATGTTGCTGGAGCTTCTTTGATATTTTCATAATTTTCTTGCTTGATTTTCATGTTCATATTTCTAAGTATGCTTGGTGATAATTTTGGATACCTGCTGATCTTTGGATCAACTCTTCCCATTCGCTGCCTGACTACTTTCATGTGGCTTGCTGTTATTGGTCGGATGGAATTTTTGCTCTCACTTGGACAATAATGAACTCCCAATTGCAGACCCCTCCCCTTGGATGCTCGAAATGGCAACCAGGGGATATCTCGAACACAAAATGATCGTTTTATTTTCTAATTAATCTTCTGATTTTTTATATCCAGGTCTTTTGATTTTTGCCTTATCTTCGATAGGTTATAGGTGTTCTCTCAATGCTTTTCTTCCATATTACACTTGATGTAATTTTTGTCGTTTTGGTGAGTATTGCCTTTTTGATGCAACTCTTGCAGCTCCATTTTTGTAATATGAGATTGGCTTTGTAATTATTTTTCTAGTTAATGAAATTGGGCCTGGCTCTTAATTTTCTCCCCCAAAAAAAAGTTCATTAAATGATGTATTAGACATAATCATTCAGCATCTTTTATAAATGAGTTGTTATGCTTTTAATTTAAATATATTTTGTATAAGTAAAATAATATCTTCTATTTTCTTATACTGTATCCAATAGTTTGTTAAACTGTTTCAAACTTATTCATCACATGCATGATATTAAAGAGTCAAACAAAGCAAAACTATTTGTTTGTGTTGTATTGTTATTCATTATCCCCTTATGAATTACATTCAACAAGTCAATGAAATCATTATTTTTTCTGTATTTTAATTGACAAGAATTTATTTCGCCCACTTGTATCAAATATTGAGAGTTCATTATTAAAATGATCACATGATCATAATTTATTTAATCATTATAAATCATGAAGAAAATTTATTAGCCTACTTTTATTTTTTTAAAATTAATTAAAAATAAAAATGTTAAGTCATTAAATCTAATTTAAGATGATCGTAATATATGAATTGATTTATTAATTGTATATCATCTTCATCTCAAAATAAGTTTAAAGATTTTAAAACTTCTTGTTACAAATTTGTTCATTAAAAATCATGAAGAAGTAATCATAAGGCACATTCGCAATAATTTGATTAAATGCAGCTTCATTAGGATCGTCTTCCAAAATGATGATAGTTCTTTATTAAGGCCTCGTTTGGAACAATTTTCTTACTGTTAGTCATAATTTTTATTTGACCATTATTTGTCATTGTTTTCAATAAATTATTTTGCTAGGAAGTTGCTTTCTATAACAGCTTTACAATCAACTTTATGAAAAGCTATAGCCATTCTAAATAGACCCTATAACAAATTAAAGGGGGCCGACTTACATCTTAGAAATCAATGTTATTCAGCCAAATTTTGAATAATTGTTTAATTGAAGAAGTATTGCTTCACAAATATACAAATTCAATACATTTATTCATATAAGATATTATATAAAATGATTGCTCAAAATTAACTTATTTTGCCGTAGTTAATTATTAGTTTGAAGGGGAAAAACATCACATATAACATTCTTTTTAATAGTAACCAATATTAAAAGCAATTAGTATTGATTATTAGTGCAAGAATTCTTCTTAAAGGTAAGCTACTAAGAAAGTCTTATCATATCTATCATAACACATGAGATTTTGTCAAAAATATGTGGACTTGTATGATTGAAAGAGGTAGTATTTCAATTTCTCTGTTTAATAAATAACTATTTCTATTTCTGTCTTATTCAACCATATAAGACAAATTATAAACCAAGTGAAGAGGTCATATGCATCTTCCACGCATATTTCTTCTATCTCTCTCCTTTCTATATGAACTCTCTTCTTCCTCCCAGAGCCTAACCTCTCTCTCTCTCTCTCTCTCGCTCTCTCCCTCTCTCACAAAGGAGAAAGCTTGCTCGGCTTCGTATTGTGCACTATAAGCAGGTGAAGCTGCCAGCTTGATCTGATATTCTGATATAGTTTCCTAGCTCTCTTAGAAGAAATTAATGGAGAAAATATATAGATCAGATCATGTTGTGCAGTTTCATTTGCTGATGGTAGCACAAAAATGCTCCAAGGATTCGATCAGTTCTACATATTCTATATAAGTTCATCAATAACTATGGGCTTTTAATTTTATCTTTTTTATTGCTTTTAAAGTTTCTTCGATTGATATATTGGTTTGCAGAAAGGAAGAGATCAAGAAGTCTTTCGTACTTATGAGTCAGATCTGCGTTAGACTGTGAGTTATATATATATATATATATATATATATATATATATATATTATTTTTACTTTGCAAAGCTAACTTGTTTATATATTGCTTGATCTTATTAATTATTACCTTACTTATCAAAATATTTATCTGATCCGTATCTTGTTATTATTGCATGCAGGTATGTTGAATGAGCACATGGATGCATGTGTCAAATTTATATTTAAAGGACAACCTATTGTTTTATATAGCAACCTTTTCTCTTCTCTTATTGCTTAATTTCTTTCTATCTTATATAACAAATTTTATCGAAAAAATCAGGCTACAGCTCATACAATTAATTGAAGTTTATATAAAAGACAACTGGTTTAAAAAAAGCTTTAATTTCTACATTTCCATTTATCTATATATAAAAATTAAAGCAAAATACTTATACTTTTCTACTTAGGGTTGTTTCAACTTGATGGTGAAATATAGGCGTTGTTTGGGTTGCTTTCTTACTGCTTTCTTCTGTTGAATAATCATTTCTTCTGTTGCATGAAGCTAACTTTCAAATTGTTTGAAATGCTAATGAAAAACTCATCAAATTAGAGGATGGGGAGTATCTCCAAAGCTATTATTCTTCTTCCTCCCTCATTCAAATGGCTTGGTATGGATAAAATAAACAATATTTTAAAACTCCAAGATCTAATCTTTACTAAAACTTCGTTTGGGATAACTTTCTTACTACTTTTTAAACTAGTTTTTTAGTACAAAAATTTATAGATTAATAAATTTTTTTTACTAAAAAAATATTTTAGAAAGTAGAATGAGAACTATTCCAAATAAAGCTTCAATTTTATGATTGATATGAACTTCAAAATAAGAGATAGACTACTATTTGAGATTTTTTCTCATATTTTATATGTCATATACTTTATCTTATGTGTATCTTCTTACAATTTGGCTCTATTGTATCTCCTTTTATAATTTTTAATTTTTTTTCTGTTAAAATTAATTTAATATTAAAAAAATTAAAGTTTTTTTGGGCAAGTTGAGCTATTCCAACATGAGATCGTGCGGGAGGCACGAATACTCTCAACCGTCATGCCACAACAGGAGCCCCAATTAAAGCCTTTCAAAAAAAAAGAAAAAAAAAGATGGCCATTTTATATATATTGGGTTTCCAAATGAGCACTTTCCAGTTTCCAAAATTAGTCGATCAAAGCAAGTACGAGTCCTATGATATTCTACTGTGTAATTACAGTCCTCTTTCCCACTTCTCTCATTAATTTTGGGACCTTCTTTGCTTTCTCCCCGCATCCACCTCTCTCTCTCTCTCTCTCTCTCACATTCATTTATATAGCTACTACAGTTCGCTTATTATATGAGAAAATCTTTACCCAGTAGTTATTGCATTGGCCAATAAGAACAGTGAATGATGTGTTTAAATTATAATCATAATATTTTTAATAAAAAAATTATTAATATTACTTTATGGCATTTAATATGAATTATTATGTGCTAAAAAAATTATGACACTATAATTGATGTTCAATATCTTAGCTTTTGATACAAATCTAACCTGCATTAATTTTTTCTGTGGAAAATCTTGGAAGAGAAAAAATCGTGGGAACTATTGAGTTGTAACAAACTAGTATAAAATAGGAGATAAAAAAATCACCTCTTCCTCATAGCTGAATAAGATGAGATTATTTTCAATTAAGAGTAATCGTCAGAATTTTTTTTAAGGAATTACAGAAATAATGCGCACCGCAGACAATTAAAATCTAAGAATAGTGTCAAATATTGTCTTGAGATTTTTGCTAATATTGTAGAAAATTTTTGTAGGCTTATCATTTGCTCCTATTTTTGAATGTCATCGCTTATGTCATTCTAAAATATATTTTAAATCTTCAATATATTTTGCTGCACAAAATTATAATTTTAAAAAAGTTATGGGGTGTGACTACTCCCTAGAAGTCAATGTGGGCGTTCTCACGGGGTTATTAAACAAGTAAAATGTCTTTATTATAATTTTGGCTTTCAAGAACTCGACCAATCAGATCAAAATTTGTTGAAAAAGTTTTATCCCAATACTCCAAATTCGCTTAATCAAAAGTACATTATTGGGATAAAAAAATATCATAATTGAATTCAATATATTAAAAAAGTGGTAGAATAGTTATATTCATATCCAAAATTATACCGAGTAATCTATATCAATTGACTGGCCAGTGGCCGCCATTGTTGCAAGTGGCATGCGAGAAAGTTCCCATGCTGACGCTCAAGTGTGTGCGTACCTACACACCCACAAGTTTGTATAGTCGTGAGTGCATGCGGGCTAGTTGGTGTGAGCATGTGTACATATGCACACATAAAAGTCTAGGTGTGCACTTCTTCTTCTCTCTAATTCTTCTCTTAAGAGAGGCTCTCCACTATCATATATAAGCAGTGTGTAATTCCTCGTTCATAGGCTCCAGTAAAATACTATGCTCAATAGGCAATATGTATCCCCTTATAAACTCCTGTCTCTCCTTTAGGAGTATTGAACCACCCTATAGACAGACTTGGGAATGATACCCATGATTTCTCAAAACGGCGGAGCTTTAGTCTTCATCTTGAAAAAGAGTTGATTAACTCCATTTCGAGAGATTTTTCACCTTATTTTAAAGCTTTAATTTTCTCCTAATAAGGAGATAATTATTATAGTAGTGATGATTCAAAAAAAAAAAAAAGTTGAAGAAACTCCCAACTCATGGAGTGTGACTTTCAATTCCTTTTTGAATGATAATGTGGAATTTTGACATGTAAATCAAATAGTTCAATTTGATATTTCTTTGAAATATAAACTTGATTAATATTTGTATGAAATCTCCATCTTTATGTAAGAGTCATTTTAATTTGTGAACTTAAAGTGAGAGGAAACTAATTCTTTTTTGTGTCTTTGAGATATATTCAAAATCTTTTAGATATTGGCCCCTAGTTGTTGTGATCTTAATTTTTTAAGACCTCACAAGATTTGCACCTGTAATTTTTTATTTTTTTTTAGATTATAAAAAAATTATACCTTATGAGGCTTTTAGCCTTTTGAGATTTTTGAAGAATAAAAAAATATATATACCTTCAAAGGCTTTTAGTCTTTTCAGATTTTTGAAGAATAAACAAAAACCCATGCCTTTTGAGGGTTTTAGCCTTTGAGGTTGTTGGAGAATCAAAGAAACTTGTACCCTTTTAAGATTTTCAAGGAATTAAAGAAACTTATGTCTTCTAAAGCTTTTAGTCTTCTGAGATTTTTTTGTATATATATATATCTTTTAAGGTTTATGCCTTTTGAGCTTTTTTGATGATGCTATAACTTATGAGACTTATGCCTTCCTAGATTTTTAGTGTACGTATACTTCTCTAAGGCTTGTTTTATAATGACTGCTTATTGACATGACTTTATGGGTAAACCTATGTTATGAGCTTGTGCTTTAACTTATAGACACTATTGAGTTCTCTAAAGATGGTTTGATTTACTAAGTTCTAATTCCCATTTTATGCAAGTACATGTATTTTGTTAAGTAATATAATGATGAGAAGAGTATCATTCCCTAGGAAAGTCCTGAATTTTCCTAGATTTACTTTACTATTGCCTACTGAACTACTATATTTATCTTGCCACTGTACTTAAAATAAAAGTTCAAATGCAAAAGGTAAATTTACTATGTAATAAAGTTTTGAACCTATAATATTTAAAAACACATGATTGCAATATAGTGGTTTTCTATCTATTATTAATTGTTATGAATCAGAGCATAAGTACTCCTCATCTCTGTCAATCTTGTTGGAGTATTAGTTAGGATTCCTCCTAACTTTGTGCTTTTATCTCCTTAAGATCTCATAATCCTAACATCCATATGTCTTTGTTATGGAAAGATTATATTTTAATGCCACTAATTGTTCTTATGTTCCTCCATTGAGGCTCTAGATCACACTAGGTTTTAACTTTATGTTAGGCCTAAACACAAAAATTAAATGAAGCTTGGAGGCATTAAAAATAGCATGAATTCATTATAAAGATAAAACTTACTCTATGCAATACATTGCTTTAAAGTAGTCAAAGATTCAGAGTTGTTTATAATATCTCTTAGAAAAAAAAGTAGTCAAAGATTCAATAGAGAAATTTAGCTACACATGGAAAAGATGTAACACAATACAATTTTTTTTCACTTAACAAAATAATAAGTTACAAACTTAAACCACAAGAAAAATAATAGAAGGTTAGAAATGGCCTGGATTTAAGGTACATACTCCTTTGTACTTCTTCACTTTGATCTACACTAATACAACACTGAAAACAAGTAAACAAGTATACAAGAGGCACTCCCTCTCAAGAATTGCCCCTCATACTCACTTATATACACACACATGACTCAATAATGTGTCAACCCTCTAACATGAACACTAGGGATACTATTTATAATCTTTAAAATAATTGAACTAGCACGACGACACTGGCTTGGTGGTGCTATGATACTACTAAACCAACAAGTCAGTTCCGCATTCGTCACTTCAGTTTACTGGTTCAACCACTTCCCAACATGACGCTGGGTTATTTGGTGCTGCGGTGCTCCATCCGATATTGTGGCACTGCCTAGATAGCGCCCCGTTGCTAAGCTCTTCATCTAATTTTTTAGGGCTCTCTATTGTGGCACTAAAGTGGTGGTGCAGCATTATTAGAATAAGCTTTGGCATTGACTTAATTTGTGGCACTGTGGTACTAGTTCTATTTTCATGAATTTTTTTGCCAATCTTCTATACAAAAAATATAAAGATGAAAGCACAAATAACATAAAATATGTAATATGGACTTAATAATTTTTCTCTTATCAAATTTCCCTAAACTTTAAGATATTACTTATTCTCAAGTAATTTATACTACACTAGGATAAAAATATCATTTGCCTTGGATATAATTTTTAGAAAAAAATAAAATTAATAATTAAGTACATAAGTTGGAAGATATACCAATAAAATAATTCATAAAATTCTAATACTTCATTTTAAATTAATATTCCTTTTAATTTAAACTCCTAAGGGTGTCGGTGAATATTTTGACTAGTATACTAAGATTAACTAAATTTTTAGAATTAATGAAATTATATATATTTAATTAATCTTGAAATCTATGTACAAGTTTTATTTAATTATTATGATTTCAATAATTCCTTTAGAAATATAGAGGTCAGTCTAGACATTGCTAGTACCAATTTTTTATATTTTTGGGTTTTTAGCATTTCTTCTTTTCCTTTTTTCTTTTTCTCCTATTTGGCTAAGAACCCTTATAAATGATTTTAAATACCTGTATGTTGCCTTGAGTTTTTATTTTTAAGTGGTGTTAGACATTACAGGTATACATTTTTAATATTCCAATACTTTAGGCTTTTCAATCTTTTCCACTTTAAGTCATTTTTTTCATTTTATTACTAACATACCTTATACAAAATTGAGTACCTCTCTATTGCCTCGACTTGCTATATTATATTTGTTTAAATTTGTTAAAAGTTTAATAATTCCTTAATTACTTACTTTTTGGGTGATTTAGGATTAATCTAATGAGTTAATTTATATTAATCCAAAAATTAGGTAATCCTTTATAAATAGTCAAGTGCTTGTTGACCTCATTTTTGTATGAGGTCAATAGGACCAATCCAGACCTTAGGATCTTTTTAATCCTTAGGATCAATCTTGACCCTAGGATCAATCTAATCTTAGATCAATCCAGACTTTAATATTAATCCAGATTCAAATCAATCTTAATCTCATACTAATTTTAAACTCAATTCAATCAAACTCCAGGTTGATCTAAACTCTAAGATCCTCCTAGACTCCAGACCCTAGGATCTATTCTAGACCTTAGGATTCTGCCAGACTCTAGGTTATATGATCTTCATTGACCCTAGGATCTACTCTAGACCCTAGGATTCCTCCAGATCCATCTAGATCTTAGGATCTATCTAGACCCTAGGATCTTCCTAGAATCCAGACTTTAGGATCTACTCTAGATCCTAAGATTCTTCTAGATCAGTCTAATCTCCAGACCTATCTAGGACCTTAGGATCTATTCTAGATACTAGGATCTTTTTAAATTCTAGACTTGTGATCTATTGAGGTTCTAGGATCCTTCTATATTCTAAACCCTAGGATTCCTCCTAGACTCCAGATCCTAGGATTTACTCTAGACCTTAGGATTCTTCATAGATTCTAGATCTTAGATTTACCTAGATCCTAGGATCATTCTAGAATCCAAAACCCTAGGATATCTAGACACCAGAATTTCTCTAGATTTTAAATCCTAGGATCTACCCATGTCCTAGATCCACCCAGACTTTTATTCAACTCAAACCTCAATCAAACCTAGACTTTAAACCCACTCAAGCTTCAAACTTGCCTAGACTCCTAGGCAATTCAATCTCCAACTCAATCTAGACTTGAATATTTAATCTAACCTCCAATCAAACTTCAATTCTATCATATCACTCATGATCATTCTAAATGATCATAAATGATATGAATAATTCAAATCTAATCATCCAAACTCAAAATCCAGGCTTAAAACCAAGGCTAAAGGTCTAAGTCCTAAAAGCCTTTTCTAGTCAGCTTTCAAACACTTCAAAACCCAGTCAAGTGACCTCTGATTCAGAGTCTATTAGTTACATACTGATGTGACATATCTCTAGAGGAAACACTCCAAATTTGAGCTTATTCTGAGGTCTCTAACCCCAGAAGTTTGATTGAAATCCAAAGGCTATAAAACCTTTAAATATTTATGGCCTATGCCACTGGACCTGCCACCCAGTGGATTTTGACCTTAAAGACTTACCCAAAGCCTCTAAGCACATCCAGACCCTTAATCCTGACCTCTTGAATAATAAACTATATTTTTTTGGACTCACTTTGACCCCCAGTTGACTAGGGGTCAAAATGACCAAAATACCCCTTCGGGGTTCAAATGCATATTTTAAGCCAAATGATCTCCAAATTGCTTGGAACCACTTCCAGTAATTTTCAAATATCAAACTGAACCTGTTGAGCCCATACTCACCTCCTGAGTTAACCTGGTTGACCAAGTCAACCTAGGTTGATCCAATGACCCATTAAGGGCCCAATATAGGAAAACTGTCTGTTACCATCAGAATTTTCGGCGGATAGTCTCAGCCGGAAACTAGCGACGCAATTACCGGCGGATTGATCGCCGATAATTGTGCGATGGAATTTTTGGCGGATTATTCGTCGCTTATATACCAGCGGATAATACACCGCAATTGCGCCAGAAAAGTTTCATTTTCTGACGCAATATCCGCCGAAAATTACCGGCGGCCTTACTGGCGTATTTTTTGCTAGCTTACTTAAACTCGACGAACTATAACCGGCAGATGTTCCGCCTAAAATTATCGGCGGTCTTACCGGCGTATTTTCCGCCGGCTTACTTAAACTCGACGAACTATAACCGGTGGATGTTCCGCCGGTAATCTTTCCGACGGAGTATTCGCCGGAAAATCTACCGGTAAAGGCCCTATTTCGAGCCATCCCGCACCTGGTTCCTCATTCTCGTCTCGTTCGGCTTTTCTGTGTTGGATTCGCTCCGACGACGAATTCCTTTCCTTCGACGCCGGCGGACTCTCCTTCTCCGGCGATGCTCCGACGACACTCCGACGACGTTCCTTCGCCGCTGGTTTCGCTCCTTCGCCGCTAGGTTTTCCTCCTTCGACGACATTCCTTCGGAATCGAACACGGTTTCGCTCCTTCGACGACGTTCCTTGGTGTGGAGGTAACACTATCTTTTCTTTAGTCATGGCTGTTCTTACTAGATTGTACCCTTGTGTGATATTATTAATAGAATTCAAATTGGATTGTTGAAGTAGAGGAATACATTGGGCTTTTTGTGTGATAGAAAAGTCCCCCTCAAGCTTAGGGGCTGTTTGGTAGAACCTAGGATTTCATTTAAGTAGGATTTTGTAAATTCTCTAAATCCGGATTTACCAAATAATTTACCAAATCCTAAGGGGGTTAAATCCTGAAAACTGTTTGGGGAGTTTATTTAAGTAGGTCTAGGGCAAGGAGAGGGATTTGGCCAACCAAACCAACCCATGCAGTATGGTGTAGAATATTGGCCATTAGAAAATCCGGATTTACAACGTAGCTTTCGTAGGAATGTCTAAGAGCAGGGAGATGGACTCCCATGGTCAGTGGGATTTTGGAAATCTGGTATTTAGAGCGAATCGGGGGAATTTTCTGTCTCGAGAGGATTTCATTTGCCATGAGAAGTGGATTTGCATTTTAGGCCGTTTGGATGGATTTCGCCCAAATCCGGCCGAAATCCGCATACCAAACAGCCCGTTTAGGGGAAATTCTATAAGATGGTGGTTGGATTTACAATGCTTTATGGTGTAGAATATTGGCCATTAAAAGAGAAGCATAATATTAGGTTAAGTGTTGTAGAGATAAGGATGCTCAGGTGGATGAGTACGTGGTTTGGTCACTTAATTAAAATGATTGCCTTCTGAGCAGGCTAAGAGTCTTTATATATTTCTTCAATATTTAATATATCCATATTATATGTAGGTTATTTATGGATATCAGAACTAAAAGAAGTTGGATGTATAATCGATTGGCGCAAGGAAGAAAGACATTAACCGATCTACTACCAACTGCCTTTAGTTATCTGTCGGATCAAATTTTAAAGCCTTTGGTCGAGCTTAGTGTCTTCTTCAAAGATTTATGCTCCTCAAAACTAAATGCAGAGCACCTGATTCTTATGGAGCAGCATATATCTTTTATTCTCTGTAAACTTGAGAAAATATTTCCTCCAGGTTTCTTTGACTCTATGGAGCATCTTCCCGTGCATTTACCATATGAAGCTAGAGTTGGTGGACCTGTTCAGTATCAGTGGATGTATCCTTTTGAGAGATATTTAAATAAACTTAAGAAGACTATTAAAAATAAAGTACATCCTGAAGGCTTAATATGTGAAGCATATTTAATGTACGAGACAACCCAGTTTTGTTTGTATTACTTTGAAATAGCCTCACAATCAAGTCAGAGCACTGCACCTGAAAAAATGGCTCAATCCTCAAACTTATCTGTATTCAAAGAAAATGGTGAACCCTTAGGTGCTAGCACAATACATTATTTGACTGATAAGGAGATGCAAGTTGCCACTTTATATATCTTGCTGAACTGCGATGAAGTTGAGTCATATCTCGAGTAAGTATGAATAAGCTTGCTCATAAATTTATTACTCATGAATTCAATCTAAATCTTAATATATATTTACAGGAGTTTTATTAATAGTTTGAACACAACAGAACAAGTAGAAGTACAAAAGATAGTGGAAATAGAATTCCCTATTTGGTTTAAAAATATGGTACATATTATGATTATTCAATTCAATTAATGTCTTTAACTAGTTAATTATTTTACTAATGACATTTCACCTACTGATTAGGTACACACTCAAGGTAGTATTTTACAAAATAATGGGCTACTTGATCTAGCTTGGGGACCAAATAGAGCTGTGAAGTGTTATTAAAAATTTTTAGTTAATGGTTACAAATTTCAAACAAAGTTTTGGTGTGAAGATAGGAAAACAGAGAATTCTGGTGTATGTGTAAGAGGGAATACCCATACAGGTGATGATTCTGAGTACTACGGGGTATTACAAGAAATAATACAGTTCGAATATCCTGGACATGGTAACAATGTGTATCTATTCAACTGTGAGTGGTTTGATCCAGTACTGAATAGAGGTACAAGAATACATCCAGTTTATGATATAACAGAAGTTAAGTGGGGTAGGAGATATTCAAAGTTTGATCCATTCATCATTGCTAGTCAGGCAAGCCAAGTCTACTTTGCTAATTACCTGAGTAGAGTACGAGGCAAACAAGATTGGCTCGTAGTTATGAAGACCAAACCTAGGGGAGTTATTGAGAAGACTACTTCAATACCACTACCACATCAGGAAGAGTTTATGTCAAACATGAAAGATCTTGCTTACGATGTGGACTATCAAATTATAACTACTGAGAGTGAGTTGCAGTTAGAGGAAGTAGATTTAAATCTAGAGAACATTCATGACGAATCTAATAGTGGTACAGAAGTTTCATCATATGAAAGTGAATCATCATAAGGTATATAATTTTTTGTTGTACTTATATTTATTTAATTATTGCTTTATGTTTAATTAAAATTTTATTGTGCTTGCATTTATTTAATTACTGTTGCTAATATTTCTTAAATTTTTATTCAGATGGCTTCAGGTGATGACCGTCAGAGAGGAATGATAAAGAATATATTTGGTAGGCACAAGAAGGTTATAGTTGGCGGCTCATCCAGCAGGCCTGTACGTACTGAGAGCACCTCTTCATCTCAACCTGCTACCCAGAGTCAGCCTAGCCCGCCTTTACCTACTCCTGGAGCTAGTAGCCTACAGACGTTCTACTCACCAGACCCACGCTTACCTTCCCCTGATGTCACACAGAGTACTCCTTTCTACCCCTACTTCCCACCCCCACCTCCTCATAGTAGCCCTCTTCCATATCCATATGCATATCCATATGCACCATACGTCCCACCACCATATCAGACCACTACAGCACCAACTCAGCCCACAACAGGTGGACCTTCCACCCCAGCTGCACCAGAGCAGGCGACAGAGGGTCGCATGTTGATTGAACCTGAGGGTGACACGTATGTATTAATTATATTTCAGCTATGCAAATAAAATTGATTTAATTTTTTTAACAACTAATATATTTCTTTCAGGTTTCATCCGTCAAAGCAGCCAATACATAAAATACGGGACATAATCCGGAGCAGATACGATGCTCCTTATCTTTCTTGGCAGAAAGTCCCAAAGGAAGTACATAACATGTGGTTCAGAGAGTTTGAGGTTTGTAATTAATTTAAAATATTGTGTATTATATATTTTATTTACATAAGTTAACAAAAATATATATTCTTTATTGTATATTTTTAAATGCAGAAAGATTTTTGTTGGCTGCCACAACATAATGATAGAATTAGAAAGAATTTTGAGAAGCGTGGCTCGAATCGCATGCGAGACATGTTTACAGATCTTAGAAAGTCAGGCCAGTGACCACTTTGGATGGCTGAGAGTGTATGGGCAGAGTTGAGCGCTGCTTGGAGTAGCCCAGACTATAGCAAGAAGAGGGATCAAAACTGACAGAACAGAGCTTCTGATGTTGGGGGCTTGGGCAGTTCCCTTCATACTGGGGGTTCTGTTCCACATACTGAGCATAGAAGACGTCTGGTAAGAAATTTTAAAATCTTTTAATAATTTTCTTTAATAAGAATACTAATATATGTATGTTACAGAAAGCAGTGTTGGGTAGAGAACCTACTCCTTTTGGATTACATAGTCATACCCACAAGCAACAGGAGGACCAGCAATGGGTTGACGAGCGTGCGAGGAAAGCCTTTGTAAGTATATAAGTTCAATTTTTGTAATGTTATCTAAAATTTGCTTAATTCTTTATTCACTTTCATAGGAGGAGTATACACGGATTCAAGAGAGCCAGACTGCAGCAGGTGAAGGTTCTTCTGGCGGATCAACTGAATATTCTGACTACCGTACTTGGTCGCAAGCGGTAGGAGGAATGCAGCACGGCAGAGTGTACGGGTTAGGCTCACAGGCTTATGCATATGAAGGGCAGACATCTAGTGGTTGTAGTTTTTCATCTTGTACCCAGGAGTCTTTATATACCCAGCAGATAACTGCCCTTACAGCTGAGCTAGAACAGGTATGGAAAGCCCAAGCTGATTGGCAGATGCAAATGCAACAGCATATGGAGATACAGCAGCAGATGCAAATCCAATAAACTCAAATGTTAGAAGAAATGTAAAGGATGAGGGAGCAGATGAGCAGTGGGAAGAGTACAGCAGCTGAGGAGGAAACAGATTCAGACTAGATATTTTTTTTTTCATTTTATGGATGTGGACCTTTATATTTATGTTTTGGACATGTTTTGTAATATAATTGTGGATATTTGAATCTGTTGAGTATGTGTTTTGAACATTGTGATATTATTTATATAGTGTATTGTCTATTGTGTTGTAGACATCGTTGTGTATATCTGTTTTATATATGTTTTGTTTGCAGGTTGTGGAAATCCAATTTTAGAGGGAAGAAGGTTTTTTTTTGTCAATGCTACAGGTTTCCGGCGGATTATCCGCCAGAAATGGTGCCGGTGATATGATATATCGAACTTTCCGGTAATTAGTCAGCCGGAAAGTCAGACGGTAATAGTAACGTCGATTTGTTGCGGCGTATAATCCGTCGGTATTACCGACGGACATTTCCGCAGGCAATACTGGCGGATCATCCGCCGGAAACTAATAACATAATAACGTCGTGTTTTTTGTTATTTTTTCGTCGAAAATACGCCGAAAAATCTGTCAGAAATATTACCGATGGATTTAATCTGTCGATATTCTATTTCCGACGTGCGAATTACCGTCGGACAGATTTCCGTCAGAAATCCATTTCCGGCGGATTTTCATTGTTACCGACGGATTTCGTCCGCCGGTAACAATGAGTTTTCCTGTAGTGGCCTAAATAGGTGTTTTGAACCAAATGATCATTATGATCCCTAAAAATACTTCTACTAGACTTCAAATATCATTTGGAATTGATTGAGTCCAAACCTTGACCCTCGGTCATCCTGGTTGACCAATTCAACCTAGGTTGACTAAATGACCCATTAAGGACCTAAATAGGTGTTTTGAACCAAATGATCATTCTGATCTCTAAAAACACTTCTACCATACTTCAAATATCATTTGGAATTGATTGAGTCCAAACCTTGACCCTAGGTCAACCTGGTTGACCAAGTCAACCTAGGTTGACCATTTCAATCTTTAAGCCATTTCTATTTTAAATCAAATCTCAAATACATTCAACACCTTCTCAAAACTCCTGGGACATATTCTTGGATGATTTGGCTTTGATTGGACCCTTGACCCAATCAATAGTTGACCAAGTCAACTGAGCTATGATTGGTCAAATTTGACCCATATGACCCAATTCAATACATTCAACCAAATCAAACACTTTAATTCTTCTCAGATTACTCCATTACATAGTTCAAATTTATCCCAATCCACTATAAGTCAAATTATAGTCAATTTGACTTGGTCAACTCATTAGCATTAGTCAAACCTTATTCTATATACATTCCTTTTCCCACATTCAAGAACTGTTGCTCTAAACCAATTGAATCCTACTCAAATAACTTTAATGTAATCTCTAAAGTCTATCCTATCAAGCTTTAACCATGTGGACTGGTCAAAACCAGTCAACAAAATGGTTAAATGAACTTTTGGTCAACCTTCATCCAAATCCTCATATCATGGCTTTGCATTCCTTCAAAACTCTTATATCAATTTCTAAGATCCATCTGGACTCCAGCTCACCTCCCTTGACCACTTTGACTGGTCAAATCATCAAAGATGACCCTATGAGCTTTTAACGGTCAACCCGATCAAGCCAAACTCACTTAGCTCAAATCAAGCTTGTCCAGCCCTTGGAACCAGTTCCAGAAGCTTCCCTGAACTCCACCTGACATTCCCCAGCTACTGGTGTGCCCTCAGCCCAACCATAACAACCCTAGTGGTCCCCTCCACGTGAAAGGAACCTAGGGTCATTCTCACCTGAGGAGCCATTCTCCCTGCCTCCTAACCACTTGGTCCCGGTGTCTAACATCCCAACAACCCCTCTGAGAAATCCTAGCCATTCATTTTGGCTCCAATAGCTGAATAGGCCAAGGGAGATGGGGGCCTTCATTAGAGGCTATCTCTGAATACATTCACTCTCGAGCTGCTCTAGGTTTTCATTTTGAATCCTTAGAGCTCTCCCTATATTTCTTTGATCATTCCTCGCCATTTGGAGCTATCGGCTGTGAGGATCAAGGCAGGCCAAAGCTAGTTTTGCTCTAGCTACTTCAACTCTCCATAGAGGCTTCCTCTGGACTAGAAGTCTTCAAGGAAGATAAGCGCGGACAATCTACAAATTCAGAGAAACTTAAACCATTCAAATTCTTTGATTGCACTAAGGTAAATCATCAATGCTAGGTTTCTATTTAGGTTCTCATATAGCTCGTTTAGGGAATAACCTGGAGCTCTAAAAACTACTCCCCATTGATCTTATGATCTACTGTCATCCAAATCTCAAGTTTCATGCTATTTCATTTTCTATAATTAAGGTTTTAAAATAAAATCTAGGATCAGGGTTTCGGTAGGTTGGATGAAGGAGATGAAATCAGAGCCGTCCCTTAGTTCTATTTGTTTCGGACGGTATTGATTTTGTTAGATCATTATTCTGATCCAATCCTTTGGGGCAGTTAGATGTATGAGTATCCCCCCCCCCGACGACATCTCTTCCATTGATTCCTCTGCATATGAAATTGAACGGCTCTAGACCATCCTGGGATCCGAATTGTAGCTTTCGATCTCATCCGTTGATCCATTCTTTCATGAGATCCAATGGATCAAATCTGCTTTGATTCAGAATCACGGAGATCATCCTCTGCTATTTGATTTTGATTGGTATTGGATCCAACGACTATCCCGCTTTGCTGAGTTGGATAAGTGAAGTTGCGTGCGTCTAAAGCTGTGCCGAGCCACCGTTTGTGTGGTTCGCTGCCACTCCGACGTGTGTAAAGGCCGCCGCCACTCCCTACGCTGGCCCAATCTCACGCGGACGCGTGTAAAGGCCGCCGCCACTTGAATAATTCGATTTATATTTTAAACTTATTTTAAAACCTTATAAATTTTGAAAAATCATTATAAATTAAATACTTAATGAATTTTAACGTACAATAGCTCATTTTGTTCGTATTAAAATTCACTATTTTCTAAAAATAAAATGAAGACCTAATTTTTGATATATTTGCTATAATTTAAAATTATAAGTATTTTCAAATGTCTTTAATTATATTTTAAATAAACATTTGCTCAAGCCCAGATTTAAATGGCATGATCTCTGAGATATAATGTATGTCTTCTAATTTTTTGGGAATTTTTTTTAGAGCTCAATTTCAATCTCAAATGAATTTTCAAATGTTTGACCCATTACTTGGATTAAACATTTAAAAACTCATTATAAACCTTATAATCATTCAATCACTGCATTAGACCTCTATGGAATCAATGAAAGGTCACCTTTCATAGGAATTCAAATTCAAATTATATTCATGTATATGGTTTGAAGGGATATAATTTATAATACTATAAGTATTTGCTTATATTACCCTCAAATCATAATTAATCATAATTTCAATTTGAATATAGAGTATTTACAGATATTCTTTATATCTTTAGATAATCCTAATTCATTAGCATATATATCTACATTATAATCATGAAATAACTTATAACTTTAGTGATTCATCACAAAAGCATTCCATAGAGTATTGGGACACTTTCCTTTACTTTTGATGTTTGTTTGGTGTGATTGTAAATAGTATTCAAAAGGGTTAGTAAAACATGATTTAAGTCCTATGTATTCTAGTGACACTTAGGAGCAAAAATTAAGGATTGTGTCTTAGCTAACTTAGAAAATCTAGGATGAACTACACACATTCCTTTTGGAATGAAATTTAAATTTAGAAAACTAGTGTCATGTACCCCTTGATCTAATATACCTCATTTGGACATTAATTGATCTAAAACAACTATTAATCTCAATTAACTCTTCCTTAAGGATTTAATTTCAATAAACCTTAATGAATTCAAATGAAACTATGAGAAATTCAAAAATTATCTATAATCAACCTCAAAAATCATATATGCAATCATCAAACAAAAATTTAAGATTAAACTCAAATCCTCATTAAGCCCTAATTATTTTAAACACCCTTAATCAAACTCTAATTAAATAAATCATGATAATTCAAATAAAATTAATTAAAATACAAAATTAACTCTAATCAATCCTAAATTAGATATATAATCATTAAAGATCAAAATTTTAAGTTCAAATTCTTCAAAGTTTAATTGTTTCCTAAAATACCCTTGATTAAACTATAATTAAATAAATATCATGAAATTCATTTAAAATCCAAATAAAATTAAATAATATAAAAAATATTAAATAAATTCAGTCAAAATCAAATAGAAATTAGAAATATATAAAATTCAATTTTAAATATTTCTCTAATTAAAAATTCAATTAATAATCCACCAATTCGATAACCTCATTAATAATTAATTAATATAAATAGGGTACACCTCCTATTGAGTTGAAATTTAAACCATTCAAACATGATGACACATATATCCTTAAGCAAATTTTTCACTGAATTTTAAAATCATTAAGCCTCTTAATTAATTTAATCAACTTAAACCTTTAATTAAGCCCATAAAAATTCCAAAAAATGTAATAAATCCAATTTAAATCCAAAAATTACAAATAATATGTTAAACTGACCAGAATTGAACCCTTAATCAATGAAAAATAAAAGCTCCTTGACTGGACTTTAAAATTAAGCTTAATTTAATTTTAATTGAAATTAAATATTTAAGAAATTTAATTAATTAAAAATAATTAAAAATTCCACAAACCTCTCAAACACTTGATAATAACTCCTTAGATCATTCCTGATCTTTGGAGTTGATTTCAAGATGTTTGGAGATCATTTTGATTCAAATCATCAAAACCCTTCTAATTAAACAAATTAAATAGTTCAATTAATTCAACAAACTTCAAAAATTCGTAAGTAGATCAAATCAACTCCAAATTGAGCAAACTCAAAGGAATTAAACTCATCTTAATGTCTAATATTTTTCAAAAATATCAAACTTCTAGAAATCAATTAAATTTAAAAAAGTCAACTTTTGGTTAAACTTAGTTTAAATTCAAGTCAAAACTTCAAACCTTCATAATAAAATATAGAAAAATTCAAATTCAGCGTACTTATAGTCTAACTGATCGTATTAAGGTCTAGTATTTTAATAAAATATTAAATTTTTAGAAAACCCTTAAAATAAAAAAGTGAGTTTTTGACCCCTTAATTAAATCATTAAAATAATCCAGAATATTCCAAAATTCAATAATTCATTAAAAATTTCAGAAAATATTAATTCCCACTTAAAAATTAGCAGCCAATTTACTCTAATTAAAATTTAATCAACTTTTAAATTTAATCAAACTCAAATCATTTAATCATACCAGGTGCCACTAGGTAACCTAGGCCTACGAGGCTATTAAATTAGCCCCAAGGAAGGTGAAATAAACTTCACGGCCTCGGTGTGCAACAAAGGTGGTATCCAACAAATAATTAAAATTTAATTTTAAAATCAAATCCAAATCATTAAGATTTAAACTTTAATTAAAATATCCTTGAGGCCTTTTCAATCAACCAGAACCTTTAATAATTTCAATTAATGATCCTATTTAGGATATATCAAAGCCACACAGCCTACTTCACACACTTTAGATAGTTTGTTAGGACAACCAACTCTAGTTTTAGGCTAGGTTGGTGTTTAGTTTTCTGCTACTTGTGTGTGCCAGATTTTCTATGGTTTTCATTATATGCTGGTTGTTAGAATTAGATGATTGATTGATTATTTATTTAAATTTCTGCACTCTATATTGTGATTGATTGTATGTTAGATCTACCCCTAGGCTAGAGATGATTTGTACTAATTCAATCTTATACAGGTGGCCATGCTCCATATAAAATTAAAGGGGGCAATAATTAAGATTTAAAAATTGACATGTTTTGTGCAGGTGCTAAGCATGCTAAGACCCCCTTTAAAATTAAAAGAGCATGGCCAAGTGTAGCTGTGAGTCGAGCATTTTAAATTAGATTTATATAATTGCTTGAGATTAATATTAACTGCTTGGGATGTTAAATAAACTGTTGATTATTAGGATAACCCTGCAGGTCGTTGAGTCTAGATTTTTTAATTTCATTTATTGTAATTTCATTTAAATTGAGTTGTAATATGTTAAGTGACTTGAGAGTGGGATTTATATATCCTACTTAGATTTCAAAGAGGAGAGGACATCCCTTAGGGGAGAGTCCTCCATTTGGAAGCTTAAGTTAGGATATTTTCAAAATATCCAAGGAGAAAAGATAACATCCCTTTCGCGGGAGAGTTTTCTTTTCACTTAGATATCCAAACTCGATGATCTAAGAAGTTCCAAGAAGATGAAGAAATGAAGAATGAGAAGAACCATTCTCAAAGTCACTTGAGTCTTAGGATTAGAAATCTGGGTTATTGTCAGTGGTGCCCGGCCACTTTACTTTTCCTGTAGACCATGGGTTGTAGAATTAAGTGGCACTTGCTACATGGACTTTTAGTTTGAACTTTAAATTTATTTGATTTAATTAATTAATTTATTTGATTGATGTTGATTACGATTAGGATTGCCTGCTCTTTATAGTTTTTTTGGTAATTATTACATGTCAATTTTGATTTTGCCTGGAATCCGAACGGAGGCTCGTAAGGACACGTTTAAAACTATTTCTATTTAAACAAAATTTAAAATATTTAGGCTCAGATAGTAACTCTAACGCTTTTAAGAAGTAAGCCCAGGACCACCGGGGGTTTTTTATGCATAAATATTAATACTTCTCTTCCGTGTTAGGCACCTCCCCGCCTGCAGGTTTTAGCAGACCACCTGACCTATTAGGGTGCAGTTCTATCCAAGGAGATGTTGTGCAATCTATAGGATAAAATCTATTTTTAAGCATGATTTTAAAACTGCTTCATTTTGATTTTAAGCATTTCATCGAGTCAACTAGCATGCATTGCATTAGATATAAACTAAAATTGAGTCTAACTCTTAATTATATTTCTAGCTTATATATTTCACCCAACATATGTCATGGGGCCAATTAGAAATCTGCTCTAGATGTCAGTCCCGTTCTCCTTAAACTAATCTTAAATAACATCTCTAACCACTATTTCATAAAAGACCGGATACATGGTTTTGAAGCGTTTAGGTGGTTTAGCTGGCTCCCCACTCCAGGCCAGGGTAAGTTCAGATTTGTATTGGATTAGCTAGGATCCAGGTCACTGATTCTCAGTACCCATTTTAGACTTAGGATTTGAGGTAGATTTTTAATCTTAAGACCTCAACCTCCAGGAATCTCGTTCCCACTTTCTAATAAAATTAATCATTCAAAATTTAAATTTCTTTCCATCAAATTCAAGCCCAACACTTAGGATAGGTTGGGGTGTTTCTGGAGCAATTCAGAATCTTAAAATACCTCCTACCCCTCCTCCTTTGACCTATAGAAAGAACTGTTCAATCTTGAACCAGTCCCATTTGAAAATTCTAACATTTACCTCCTTTGACATTAAACGTTGAATTCTTAAATAAAATTTGTATCGCTATTTTAATCGAGAGTATTCGTAGGAAATTTTTTATTTTTCTATAATGTAATTAACTACGAGGGCTTGCGCTCGTAAGAGATTTGGAAACCCAGACCAAATTTTTAAAATCAAGTTTTTAAAACGCTCAATTAATTATCTTTGGGAAATCAAAACAAAAATGGCGATCATTATCGTCATATTCAAGCAATTAACAATGAATGATATTTTATTCCTTTGGGATGATATATCATTTATTGACATAACTTTGAATATAAAATTAACGATAATTTATCCAAATTATCGTGGCCAGATATTTGATTGAACTTCATTTTGATCCTTTGGGATCATATGTGGTTCCCTCATGAATGTAGTTACGATATTCAAGATCAAATTTTTAATCCTAAATTTGAACCCATCAAGAGATTGTATCTTTACCTTTCGAGGTAGTATATCATCACTAATGGATGTTCAATTTCAGGATTCGAATTTAAATGTCAATTTTAAATTATTCCCAAAGATAATTAACATTTTCAAAACTACAACATCTTTTTCAATCCAAACAGTGCTTAACCGATTTTTAGAAATTTACCATATCCAAAATTACTAATTATAAATGATAAATTAGTTGTTATCTGTAATTATTTTATTAGGGAAATATTATAAGTTGTATACTATTTAATACTTAAGGATCTTAATTTTGAATTTTTAAAATTATATAATCCAAGAAAAAAGTGTAATATAGTAAGGCAAATAATTTCCCAAAGTTTGAAGAAATTGATTTAATTCAATTTTTTTTAAATTAATTTTTTTTATTTATAAAAAATAAAAATAAAATTACAAGTAAAAGGAAAATGAAAGTGCACAAAATTACGTACAAAATAAAATAAACAAAAATTATAAAAGTAACATAAATAAAATATAAAAAAAAGTAAAAATAAAATCAAAATAATTACAATAGGGCTCTCCCAATTTCTCGTCATCATCATCATCATCATCATCTTTTTCTTCTTCTTCTTCTTCTTCTTTTACTTGTGTTGTCGTTGATGTTGCTAAATGTCTTGCTTCTGGATGCATTTCAAAGGGGAATGGACGAGGGAATAAATTCCATTGACCATGGGAGTCCTTCTCCCAACTCTTAAATATTCCCATCGTAGCTGCATTATAGTCAGCTAAGTATTTGTATTTTCATTGGTGTTGGAGTATTATATGCTCGTAGTGGGTGTACATCCCTTGTTCAAGCTTGATCAGCTATTTTCCAAAGTGATTAATAATAACTCCGATCTGATCAACTCTATTCTGAAGGTTCGCCACCTAATCTCCTAGTATCTTAGGATCTCTTTCCCACTGTTGGTTGGGTTGGTTCTATTGTATAGATCCCTTTCCTTTCTCTGATAAGGAGATTTTGAAAGACATAATCTTAGAGCTAGTTAGGGTAGAAGTAGGCAAAACATACTCTTCCCTAAGGTTTCTTACTACCTTGACTAACTCACATAAATCACAAATAAGATTGGGATGCCCAAACCTACTGAAGTAAAGCTCCTAAGCATATACTGGATTAATTGGAAGACATTTTTTCCAAAATTTGCAATCATTTCTTTTTTAATAAAGAAATTTAAAATAACCTTATCTTTAGTCACCACACTTAAAATTCTAGTTGGCATAAGTTTTCAAGAAATGAAATATTTCCATGCTTTGAATTCTTGGGTGAGGGTAAATGTAAGAAAAATTATAATTTTATCCTCTCTTATCTTCCACTATCCCTTTAAATCTCTCCAGGTAAGGAACCCAATTATTTCATTATAATCTATGATAGTAGTACAAAAATTAAGGTACTCATCACTACCAAATTAAACATTAGTGGTTTCAAAGTTTTGATTAATAGAGACAAGAGTGAAGGGGACCCACTTAACATAAATGAAAACACATTAATTTTGGGGCCCAATAGAATTAGCGAAGAATTCCTCTACAATACAAGCATTAGCTAGACGAGGTTGGGCAACAAGGGAATCCCAGTTATGCTAAATAATTTATAACTAGATAACCCCCATAGGGTTATCAAATCCCCTCTTAAACATAATTGACTTACCCATTAAATTATTATATCGTTTCTCAGCATCACAGTCATAAATTGATAGGCATCATAAGAGGTTGATCCAGATCACTTCCTACCAATAGAGATTTTTAGGGCCATTTTAACCGAGAAACTAACTAAAGATCTTAAGATACTAACCTAAGAAGAAATCTAAAAACTATAAAAATGTAAGGGTGTAGATAAAGAAATTGAAAATCTATCTAATTCTTATTTATAAATGGTCAGAGTTATAGTGCTGGCTTGAGTAGAATTGTGGTGCTAAGTCAATATACTCAATATTGTTACTTGCACTATGATGTTGGGGATAAGAAGTGATGCGGTGCTAGCCTTCGGAATTAAAATTGAAGGATTTTTTACCATCAGATTGCCATAGCACTCAACAAGTGGTGGTGCTATAGATCTTGAAGAGATTGCTTCTCTAGCACTTCCTCTATTGTATTAATTTTTTGACCAAGCATTGCGGCACTCAATTCAGTAAAATGGCTGGAGAGCTCGATGCCATGGTTCTACATTGGTGGCACTATGGATCTCCATAAGGTGATTTGGCACTACGATGCGAGTGCGCGGTGCTGCAATGTGATTGACTTAATTAATTTTTTTTTATAATTAACACGGTGCTACGACACTTTAGGGTGTAGCACTGTGGCACTTGGCTGAATTTTCCAATTTAAATTCCATCACCTTAAACTAAGACTAAAACACTCTCAAAGATGCAACTAAGCTCAAACCTAACCACATGATTTTCTATGCTAAGAAAAGAACACCAGTCACATAACTCATAAAACTCACAATGGTGATCATTTGGATTGCCTCCCAAATAATGCTAAGTTTATAATCTTCAGCTATACTATGCCAAAATTTTATTCAAGATAAGCTAGATCTATTGAACTTCTAAAGCGATCAACATCTCCTCTTAGATATGATTTTAATCTCTATCTATTGACTTTAAAAATCTAAGAAGCTTTATGATCCCTAACATCACTAGCTCTATAAGAAAATAACTTTATAACAGTGAACGGTCCCAGCCACCTGGACTTTAATTTTCTAGGAATAATTTTAATCTGGAATTATACAGAAGAACTTCTTGTCTATGCTTAAATTTCTTCCTAATAAGCTTACGATTATGTCACTTTTTAATCTATTCCTTGTACAATTTATCATTCTCACAAGCCTCATTTCTAAATTCCCCAACGTATTCAATTGTATTAATCTTTTCCTTAAGATTGTAATTCAATTCTTTTACTACTCAAAATGCTTTATAATCTAATTCCAAAGGTAAATGGTAGGTCTTTTAGAAGGTCAATTTATAAGGAGACATTCCAATATGTGTCATAAATGTAGTCTTGTAAACCCAAAGTGTATCATTTTATTTTAAAACCAAATCCTTCCTATTTGGACTTGTATTTTCTTATAAGATTGTCCTAATCTCTCTATTAGTAATTGGCCTAGCCACTTGTTTGGGATTGATAAGCAGTTACAAATCTATATTTCATGCCATATTTTAAAATTAAAGCATCCATTGTCTTATTACAAAATTGACTCCCCCGTCACTAATAATAAATCAAGGTATTCCAAACCCCAAAAAATTATTTTTCTTTAAAAATTTAATAACTACTTGACATCCATTTTAGGGTTTATCACTCCCTCCTTCCATTTGGAGACATAGTTAACTACTATCTAAATGCATTGATTTTTATAAGATTGCACAAAAGGTCCCATAAAGTCTAAACCCCAAACATAGATAACTCTTTTTTAGTGGTAGCATAATTAAACTGGACTATATTTAAAGCTTTGCTAGCATAATATATAACATGAAATTTCCTATATTTTCTTTTCCCTACAATAGCTCCAACAACATAATCAGTAGCATCACACATTAATTTAAAATGCAATTTTCAACGAGGTATAATAATGATAGGTATAGAGATCAAATACTACTTCAAAATGTTAAAAGCTTTAAGTTATTTATCATTAAATTCAAAAGGGACAACCTTTTCAAGTAAATGACATAAAAAGTTTTGTTATTTTTGAAAAATTCCTAATGAATCTTCTATAAAAATTAGCGTGTTCTAAGAAATTTCTAATTCCTTTAACAAAAGTGGGTGGTAGAAGATTTTAAATTACTTGTACTTTTGGCCTATCCAATTCTAAATCTCTCTTAGAAATTTTATATCCTAAAACTATAACCTTTGCTTCCGTGAGTTGATATTTCTACCAATTTAATACTGAATTTGTTTCTAAACATCTTTTTGAAACTATAGCTAAATGCTCTAAGAATCAAAAGTGATACAAAAAATAGAGAAATCATCCATAAATAACTCAATGCCCTGCTTAGTTAAATCAGAAAAGATTGACATCATGCACCACTAAAAATTAGTATAAAAATTGCATAATCCAAATGGCATCCTCCTAAATACAAATGTTTCATAAGGACTGATAAATGTAGTCTTGTCCTAGTCTTCTAGTGTTATAGGAATCTGATGGTATCCTTGATATCCATCTAGGAAGTAGTAAAAAGGATGCCCTCCTAACCTATCTAACATTTGGTCAATAAAAAGTAGTAAAAAAGGTCCTTTATAGTTGCTTTTTTAGTTTCTTATAATCCTTATGTTTTCTCTAACCAGTAATCATCCTTGTGGGTATTCATTCATTTTTCACATTGGCCACTACAGTCAGACCTCCTTTCTTAAGAACATAATGTATAGGATTAATGGGGGCTACGTGTTCAATGGTGCATAAACAAATGTGCATGAAATATGCTTAAATTTTCTTTAATATAAATGCGCTCAAAATAACACAAGTGGACATGTTGATAAAGTAATAAAAGTGATATGAGAGAGTTTCAGTCCCATATGAAAGTGTTTAGTTATAATGCAAATGTGCTAGTACTGGCTATTTAAGCTATAATGTTTATCCTACACAACAAAAAATTAGATTTGGATTATGTCCTAATTAAGAAAGATAGAAAAAAAGTTATACCAGTAAATAAAGTGTTTTTGATAAATGATAGTGAATTTCCAAAACTTTCCTAACTAGACTCCTATTTTTGTTATGAATCAGAGCATATACATCCTTAGATCTCCATCAAGCTTGTAAGAAAGTGAAGGAAGGTTTATGACCCTCCTATAATTATTATTTATCCATAGACTCTATAAAACTAAACATCATATATCTAGGTATGCAAGAGTTGCCTTTCAATACTCCTAATTATTTTAATATTCTTCCATCGAGGTAATATATCACACTATATTTTAACTGTAAGTATGGGCATTATATAGAATAGGAGATATTGAAACATCTATTAATTCATCAAAGCACAAGAGTCTACATTAGTAATTAATAAGGATTCATATCATTACCCCAAAATTAGAAGTTTAGCTAGCCATAAAAATAAAATAAAATAGACTTCCTTGATTACTCTAGAAGAAAGTAGAAGGAAAAAAGTGTAAATAAATATCACACAAAGAGTAAAATTTCACTCTCCACAGTCCTTTGCTTGCTTTCTCATAAAAAGGTCGGCCAACCTCTCCAAATGTTGTATCTTTCTCTTCTTTAGCCCCCCTTAGACTTGACTCTAAGGTGGCACTACAATTAAGCACTCAAGACTCACTATAGAATTTCCAAATAAAAATTTGAAAAACTATTTATATTAAGTTCATAAACTGACTCAGACACTATGACACTCAACATAGTTGCATTGTGGCATTATAATATGAACTAGCACATCGACTCCGCTAAGTAGGCTCCGGTGCAATGCTGGACAGACCCATCTCGGCTATTGGTTCAACCGACGTGTTGCTTGGCTGATTCAGAGTGGCTCCATATTTTGTCATCTGCTTCACCATGACACTATAAAGTTGAGCACTGTGGTGCTGGAATATCGAATTCAACACTGCAACATTTGTAGTTTGATACTCCGATACTCAAATTCTCGAGACCTTGGTACTATGATGTTAATTTTTGGCAATGCAATATTAGGAAGAGACGCAGCACTAACCTTAGCTCCACTGGGTTGTTGAATTAAATGATATTTTTCCCGAGGCTCTGATGCTACTATATATTGATTTGGGACCGGAGTGTTCTAAATATTGATAGTTTGAGCGCTACAGTACTAGTTCAACACATGCAGATTTTTCTCCTTTTTCTAAGTCCTTTTGCACAACCTCAACTAAAAATATTATTTTCACTGAAATTTAAGATAATCAAATACTGCATAATTTTCACTTAACAAACTCCCCCAACTTAAGCTCTTGTTTATCCTTAAGCAATGGTGTAATCACCTATTTATCAGCTTTATTAGCCCAGATAAATATTTGGTAATTTAAAATTAACTAAAATATAAGACAATACACTATCGTTTAAATGTAAATTAGAATGATCATGGTGTTCCAATTTTAATTTAAATAATCACAAGTAATCATCCTAATAAATCATCCATGTTAATATTCAAATTGAACTCATTTACTACAAATTTAAGTGCATTGTTGATTATTAATTATAGTGTTGAGTAATATTTCATTTAGAAATTGTTTGTTCCTATAGTTAAATTAGAAATTCATTTGGAACCCTTCATATGTACTAATTTACTTACACTCTCCTATTTGATTTAAGTATTAGAGTTCTTTAGGAATATGACTACATCATATACCAATTTTTGATGAAGTACTCATTTTTCTTTTCCTTTCTTTCTTTGATTTGCTTGTTTATCATGAATTTCTTTTTTCAAATATATTTCAGTACTACAGTAATGATTTTGAATATTTGATTACCTTCTTCCTTCAAGAAACTTTAAATTGAATTAATGTAAGGATTATTACAAGCTCACTAAGTATAAAGTGAAATTTATAATGATTTTTATGATTTAATTTATACACTCCCTTTTCCTAAACTTAATCATTCAATCTTGAAACTATTAGTCAATGCTTGGCTGCTTAGTATTTCAAGTTCAAGTTGAGATATTTATTTAGATGGTTTATTTAGCTGATTATTATTTTTTCAAATTAAGAATTGTTATCCTTTGTACATTCAATTTAGCACCTAGGGTTCTTATTATTCTTAATTTTAAATAATTTTAATTAGGCTAATTTAGCTATCAAAGTGCAAGCATGATAGAGAAGATGATCTCAACAGTTAGGCAATGTAGGGAATTTTACTTAAATGAAAATTTTAATTGCACAACAATAATTATAATAATAAAATTCATATAAAATTAACAAAAATGAATATAACTAAATTTTACAAAGAAATTAAACCAATATAATTCAAATCATGCTTATCTAAATTCATAGTTGATTGAGATCTTAAACTGACTCTAAGATTATCTAACTTTTTTGATATGGCTACTACCTGAGCTATCAAAATCAAAAAAAGTATCTAACTCATAAACATTTGTTGCGCTCTTAGGATTCATCATATCAGAAGGCCACTAAAAATTATTTGTTGCCATCTTTTCTATCCAATCATAAGCCTCTTTAAAGGCTTTAACATAAAAAAAGCCTCTAGTTGTAACATTAATAATTGACATAAGGGATCTACAAGCCCATTATAAAAGGTCTGAATCACTAGTCAAACTGGCAAAGCGTGATGTGGACACTTTATAAGCACCTCTTTAAATATTTTCTATCTCTTATAAATTGACCCTCCTTCAAATTGGAAAAAAGATATTATATCATTCCTAAGCTTAGCAGTTTTAGAAGGTGGGAAATACTTAGCTTGGAGTTTATGTTTCATCTCATTCTTTAGTGGTTATGGAGCCTGGGGTAAAGAATTCAATCGCACCTTAGCTTTGTCCCTTAGTGAAAATGAAAATAAATAAAGTCTAATAACATCATCACCGACACCATTGTACTTAAATATTGTATAAATTTCTAAGAAGCTAGCTAATTATAGATTGAGATTGTCAACAGGAGTTCTCCCAAACTAAGAATTTTAAATCATCTAAATAATGGTAGGTTTCAGCTCAAATTTATTAGCTTAAATACTAGGTCAGTTGATACTCTGATGAATTCCATCTATTATAGGATTAACATACTCCCTAAGAGGTCTAGGATGGTCTTGATCTAAATTTGGTTTGGCCATTCCTGATGCAATAATCTTTTTGGATTTTCTTCTTTGTAAAGGTTCTCTCAATCTCTAAATCAAATAATAAGGACTCCTTACTAAGTCTACTACACATACACCAATCACGCAATAATGAAAAGAAAATAATTAAAATAAAATTATAAAAAAATAAATTTTACTTTTTCAAAATTTAAACACAAAACACACAACAAGATACATGATACAAGTAGGATTAAATATATAGCTCTTTTAATAATATAAAACAAACTTGCATAGTAGCATGTTACTTTTCCAGCTACAACGCCAAAGATTTGATGCGGGGGGGGGGGGGTGGCTATGTGTGAGATGGTGCACAAAATATTCTTAGGTTGTTTTGATATAAATGCCCACATAATGATGTAAGTGCACATATTGATCAAGTAATAAAAGTGATATGAGAGAGTGTTGTTCCCATGAGAAAGTGTTCTGCTATAATACAAATATTTTACTATTGTTTATTTAAGCTACAATTTCTATCCTACACAACAAAATTTAGGTTTGGATTCTATCCTGACTGAGAAATATAGAAGAACGATAAGATACCAATAAATAAAGTATTTTGGACTAATAATAGTGAATTTCCAAAGCTTTCCTAAGTAAGCTCTTCTATGTTAATTATGAATTAGAACATATGTATCCTTAGATCTCCATCAAGATTGTAAGGAAGTGATGGAAGGTTTATGGCCATCCTATAGATATTACTTCTTCATAGACTCTAAATTACTAGACATCCTATATCTAGGTATGCAAGAGTTCTATTTCAATACTCCTAATTATTCCAATATTCCTTTATAGAGGCAATATATCACACTATGTTTTAACCCTACACATGGCCATTATATAGATTAAATTAAGAATAGGAGATATTGAAAATATCTAATAATTTATTAACTCATAAGAGTTTATATTAGTAATTACTAAGGCTTCACATTATTAGCCCAAAACTAGTAGTTCAACTAGTCATGAAATTAAAATAAAGCAAAATGTATTGTATTGATTGCTCTAAAAAGAATGTACAAGGAGAAAAGTGTAAATAAATATCACCCGAATAGTACAGCTTCACTCTCTACACTCCTTTATTCTTTGATTTCATGCTTGCTCACAACAAGGTATGCCAACCACTCCAATATTTATATATTTCTCTTCCTTGGTCCATATTAGACTTGACTCTAAAGTGGCACTTTAATTAAGCACTCAAAACTTATTAGAATGACAGAACTCGCCTGAAAATGATAGAATCCCCAAATAAAAAGACTAAAAAATATTTATATTAAGTAAATAAATAGACTTAGGCACTGTGGTGCTCGACATGGTGATGATGTGGTGTTACAATATGAACTAGCACCTCAGTGCTGCTAATTAGGTTCTGCTATGGCGTTGGACTGACCTGCCATGGATATTGACTAAACTGGCATATCTCTTGGCTAATTTAGTGTAGCTATGTATTTTTCAACTACTCTACTGTGGTGCTACAAAAGTTGAGCACTACAGCACTTAAATTTGTAATTCATCACTATAGTTGTGTTGTTCAGTGCTTTAGCACTAAAATTCTTGAGACTCAAGTACTATGATGCTAATTTTTGGCACTATAGAACTAACCTTGGATTTGTTAGGTTGCTAAATTAAATGAAATTTTTTTGAAGTTCTGATATTGCTATATCCTAATCTTGTTCCAGGGTGTTCTAGATGCTACGATGCTGATAATTTTAGTATTGCAGTGCTGGTTTAATACTTCCAAGTTTATCTTATTTTTCTGAGTCTTTCTTGCATAACATTAACTAAAAATAACATTTTTATTAAAATTTAAGATAATAAAACTTCATAATTTTTACTTAACAAGGACTAACCCAAGCATTATTTAAAATGAGGCAAAAAATTACTTCTTCCAACCACTTAAGAGTCTCCTTCTTCATAACTTATTTCATAGTAGGGTTCAATCTCCTTTGAGGGTGAGCTTTTAGACGTGAATTTTCTTCCATCCGCACAAGGATGGATTGATTCTCTTAATATCAATAATAAATAATGGTCTAACCAAAAGCTCTTTTATGATTGATTCTTGACCAAATCAACTCTATCTAAAATTGGCAAACCTGACAAGTTTAGGTAAAAAATCCAAACTCAAACAAATTAAATCATTCTAACCCACAAATTCAAACCTCATGTTTTTGAAGAATAAAGACCATGGCAAACATCCTTTATGTACGTTGACTTGGTCAACTCTGTCAAAGTGGCCAAAACCTTTTCAAAATAGATTTCAAAATTTAATCTCTAAACCCAATACACTAATCCTTATGCATTCAACCCAAGTAGCCATTAGGGATTCCATGGAGTCCATCTTAGTCAGCTTTGACCAATTGATTGGTCAACATAGTAAAAAATGCAAAATTTCTATGTGGTCAAGCCACTAGAAATGGCTTCCCCTCTCCTTGCTAGTTAACTCAAGCCAATTAAAAGCATTCTAGATTATTATTAAGCATGCTCTAACCAGCCCCATACTCATGGTTTAGCCTAAAATAAACCAAGTGGTCCCCACAGGTGATAGTGACTCCATGTCATTTTACTTTTTACAAACAACTCATCTACCATGTAACCATTTTGGGATAGTTGTTGAGCATCCATGGAAGAGCTCTGACGCATTCTAGACATCTATATAAACCCTAAGGCATCAACTGGGAATTAATGTGTAAGAACCCTTTATACCAATATTATGTCATTCTTAGAGCTCCTCGAGGTAACATTTTTTGTGTCACTCTCTAAGGAATTTTTCTATATTTCCCTAATACTTTCTTGCTGATTAGAGGCTATTCCCTATGAGAACCACCAAGTTCTGAGCCATCTTCCATCACAAGCTTTATATTTTTTCCCTTGTTGCTCCTCCAACTATGAGTCCTTCATAGAATTTGTTCCTCTTGAACTAAGGAAGAGAATGATCTCTTATGCAAGCCATGAGATGATTCCCACTAAAGAAAATTTTAAACCATAGGTCTCTACTTAGGTTCCTAAATAGTTATCATAAACCATCATGTGGAGCTTCCAAACTCCATATGATAGTTTCTTAAGTCAGGGGGAAGCTCTGTTGAGAGTTTAATGTGATGGGGTTTATTCTTTATCAAGTTTAGGCATGTGTATAAGATTAGGGTTTTTGGTATCCTGAGATGGAAGATGAAATCTTAATCGTTCATCCTGCATGTACTTGCTTGGACTGTTCTGATTTTATTGCATTATGTGCTCTCTCTAACCCTGCCTTAATCTCAATTGGACATTGCATAAGAATAGCTAGATCTTAGCCATTCATCTCAAACCACATGGATCCAATGGTCCTATATGCCGGCACGTACCAATGTAGCTGACCACCACTAAAGCATGTGGCCCAGTCCACTTCTAACACCTGGAAAGCATGCCTCGATAGCACCGCCACTGCCAATCCTATTTAAGCTTGATATAAAATAAATTAAAATAACAAGAGCTTTAATAAATTACCATAAATCATCCACTGAGCTAAATTTTGCACTCTGAGCTCTATGGAACCAGGGTAAGCTCCTTTACTTTTTAAAAGTTAAATCAGAGTCAAATGGTGCATGGTCAAGGAGTAATTTGCATTTGAACCTCCACTATTCTCCATTAAATACACTAACCATTTGTCATTATGGCTCAAATTTGGCTAGGGTGTAGTAGGGGATATTCGCTACATCCCCTAATTTCCTTTGGTTAATTTGATGCACCCATTCTTTGTAATTAAATTTTCAAACATGTAGGTCATTATTTGAACTAAATGTTTGGAAATTTATTACACCCAATCCATAGAGAGTTAGGTCACCAATTTTGTGTTGTACATTTACATTCATGTATGGATTAGATATAATTAATTGCTAACCAATTCAAACACAAGAGTTACCTAAGGAAAACTACTTAGAATATGATCTAGTGAACTTAGAAATTTTCTAGGAAATTTTTTGACATCCAATAGGGATAAAACTGAAACCTAAATCATTTAGTGACATAATGAATCATGCAATTTAATTTCACGTTAATTGGAGTTCATTAGGTCAATGAAACTACAAATGCTAAAATTAGTTCTTATTTTGGGGCTAAAATTTCTAAAATTCATATATAATTTAAGAAAAAATATAAAATACAAATTAAATATACAACTACTCTAAATCAGATCTACAATCAAGGAAAATTAAAATAAAATTTTAATTTTAATTAAAATTACATTAATTTAAAATTAAATTTTAATTACTAAATTATTAAATAAGTTAATATAAAATTAAATATTATTCAAATTAATCCCAAATATTTAGGGATTGATCCATGGGTCATTTCTATCCAATGGTATTAATTACCTGAACGTTTAAGATTAATTTGAATAATCAAAATCGAAACCAAGTTCGTTCAATAAGGATAGAATTAAATAAATAATAATGAATCATAAATAAATAAAATAAAATAAAATAAATTTAGAGAACATTAAATAAAATTTAAAACATTAAAATCAAACCAAATTACTGAAATTACCTCACTTAAGTTCAACTAAAATAACTTAAACATAAAGCTAATGCATCAAATCACTTAATACATTCTTAAACTAAATTATGAGGACCTATATATATATATATATATATATATTATGTTTGATTCCATTGGAGGGCAGAAATGCATTAAATTTATAGGTCTTCAATAAATCTTTAATACTTGGAAGCCTTTTATACATATACATGATTCTTTTTGGAAGGCATACATGTATTTCATTCATAAGGCTTAGGATGTGGGGTTGATTATTTTAAAGCAATCTGAAATATTATAATATTCTTTATAATAATATCTTCTAAATCATTAATCAAACATTAAAATAGAATTTCAAGGACTCTATACAATCACTCTATCCTATATGACTGGAATGAATGCATTATATTATAAGCCTTAGGACTTATAGATTACTGGCTTTTGCACTTTGAAGTCATTAGCTTACATGGTTCTTTAAAATTAAATAATTAAATTCAAACACTTTTAAATATGATTAATAAAATACTAAATCATTAAAATTTAAACTTAAATAAAAAACCCCTTTAACATTTAATAAACAAACAATTTCAAATAAAAATAACTCAAATAATAAAATTCCTTAATCATATCAAAGCCAAACAATATTCTTCACACACTATAGATGGTTTATTAGGACAACTTACCTTAGCTTAGACTAGGCTGGTGGTTTTTTTGGTGTTCTTGTAGATTCCTTTCTTAGAGGGCATCTTATGTCTGTTTACTTATTTTTAGTATTATGCATAATCATACATATTTACACACTTTTACTTGCAAAGTGTTTAGTAGTTGAATGTGGGGTTCTATTGCACTTTTATTTTTTGCTTACATGTATGCTTACAGTATATAGTCTTTAGAATGTACTTAGGATTTTAATATAAATATTAAAGTTAAATGTCAAATATAAAGTGTCTAGAATGTATCTAGATCGAGTTGTATAATAGTTGTACAAAGAGTTATAAAAGGTTAAAGGTATTTGCTTATACATATAGGGCTCCAAAAGAAAATGCTTTAACTACCTTTAAGAAGCATTATATTTTGGAATCCTATAGGAGACATGAAGCCAGAAGATAACAAGAAAATACATTTAAACCTTCATTCATAGGAGTCAAATTTCAAGCCTGTTGTGGTGGAGCATGGCCACCATACTTTTCAGTAAACCCTAGTTTGTATTATACATTAAAATAAATAAATAAAAAGTTTATTTTTACATTTGTGTTTCATGCTGCTTCATGTTGCATGCATAACATTCATATAGGGTTTAATGCCATTACATTAAGGGGTCACTCTACTTTTTCCTATGGGTTTAAGGCCATTATGCTAATGAATTTTCCTAGAAAATCCTGAATTTAAAAAAATTTAGAAATTTAGTGTTACCCAAAAATAAAATTTGGAGTTTATGGATTCTTTGCACGAAAATGGTAATAGTTAGGTGTATCTGACTCGACTCATATTACAAAACTCTGATTTAAGATCTTAACCATATAATCCTTAATTTCGATATTAAATGTAGCATTCTTACCTGCATGCATTAGACCTAGATATCATGATTTTAAAATTGAGTGCCTAGGTTTAGCTGGCATCGCACTCCGAGAGAGCATAAGTCTAGATTGATTTGCACCTCTCAAACTTCTTTCTGGGAGGATTATCTAGACCTTCAAATAAATTTTATGAACGTTAAATTTTTTCTGAAATGATTGATCAACCTTTAAATCTTCAGACCAAATCTATAAAAATTTTAAATCTAAAAGAAGTCTAATCTCCACTTTAATCCAAAGTTTTTTCTTTGGAGATGTAATTAACTATAGAGGCTTGCTTCTATTGGAGCCCAATAACCTAGTTTAAAGTAAACCCTATTTTAGTTCTCTAGAGCAGGAGAAAAATATTTTGGATGTAGACTAAAGCATATCCTTGGTTAATTTGATTTTTAAAATGATAGGTGAATGTTTCTTTTATCCTTTGGGATGAAGTGAACATTCCTTATGTTTTGCTTAATCATGAAAATAAATTTTATTTCTTTTTCAAGTTGATATTAAAGCATTAGTTTATCTTTCAAGATAGCATAATGCTAACTATGCAGATTAGATTAAATTAATATAAAATGAATTAATGGCACATTTATTCATCCCTTATATTTTTCTAGTGACTCTGTTGGGGAATGGGCTTACTTTCCATCTTTAGTGGAGATTAGACTTTAAGGTTGTTTAAAAATATTTAAAAAAAAGCATGGGTTTAAGCTTCCAAATCGTAGGAAATTGAAAGATGTGAGTAAATTGGGGAAACTCAAATATTGCCCGTGTCACTAGATGATCAGTCCTGAATTAGAAGATTGTATAGCTTTCAAAGAATGGCTCAACAAAAATATTAAAAGTGGGTTAGTGATGATACCTAAGAAATAAGTAGCCTATTCTAATCAGGGATACGCTAAATGTCTTATTGGTGAGCTTTCCATACCCCTTTCTATTTTAAAATCTGAGGATGGGTGGGATGTTGTATTATCCCATGCCTCCAAAAGAATTATTAATAAAATGTATTATTAATCTTTATAGGAATCCCCAGGAGCACATAGTCCCATCTAGTTTTATCTGGTAGCTCGCAACAAAGAAAAGAATAATAAAGTTCTGATTAGAGAGCCTAAGAAAGTGTGAATTAGTCAAGGTTATGTAGTCTCAAAGGAGGAAGACAAGACTATAATTAAAATGTTATCTGATAAAATAGTTGTTTCTATAAATGAGGAGTTTAAATCCCTTAAACCTTTAACGTTGTATGACTTTTATTCTATCCTACCTGGGAATAAGAAGTCAATGAAAAAAGAGTTTGTATATATCTCATTTAGTTTTACTGATGAATATACAATTGAAAATTCAAATGATGAAGAAAATAATTTTTAGGAAATATTAATGAAATTCGATGAATTCAAAGAATATGTATAATATATGTCGGATAGTGATTCTTCTATTGTCTACGTTGAGGGTGATACTATAAACATTGAATTAGAAATGTCTAATTTTGACAATTTGTTAAAGAACAATTTGAAGGCAATCAATGATGAAGAAGCAAACCAATATGATATTTCTTCTTCCGAAGAGGTTATTTATGCTAACCTTCGCAGGGATAAGGTTCTGCCTCTGCAAGCTTCTGTTATCGATAAAGGAAATTAAATAAACAATAATTTAGAGAAATTCAACCTCATTTAATTCAAGATTTAGATGTTCCTAAAGTGGATTATAACATCTTAGCACATCTTAGAAAGCTGCCTAGGAAATTAAGTGTTTACGATACTTTAGTTCTTTCTAAAGAAATAAGTGAGGTTTTAATCAAAGCTTTACTTGACCCATACATCTATATAGCTCAGATAAAATCAACACAGTCAGAAGAAGCGCTATATTTCCAAGAAGTTCTAGGAGTCATATTTTTAGATCAAGATTTACTTCTGGGAACCGCAGATCATAATCATATGTTATACATTTCTATGAAAGGCAATTTTAAATTGTCTCAAATCCTTATTGATTTAGGTGCATCGACCAACATCATGACTCTTAGAATACTTGCATATTTGAAAAGTAGATAATCATAAACTCAGTTCTAATAAAAAGTTGAGAGAGCTTTGGGTGCAATAACCCTTCTCTTAGAAATAAAACCTTAAAAACCAAAGCAAAATTCTACATTATAAATTTTGAGGCATCTTTTAATGCTCTCTTAGGTAGAATCTTGCTCCAAGAATATAGAATGGTGCCTTCTACCCTTCATCAGTGTATTAAATACTATCGCGAAGGAGTAGAGCTTTGTATTGAAGGTGAACTATGGCCATTTTCAATTCATGAAGTTAGTATAAATGAAAATGCTTCATACTATCTACCTAACAAGCAGACTTTCTTCTCTAAAAATTTTAAAATCGCTAAAGTAGAAGTAAAATAAAAGAAGTAAAAAAAAGAAAAAAGAAGAAAAAAATGAAAGGCGTTCTGACCATGAATATGATGTTCAGTAGCATCCAACCCCTCCTTCACAAAGAGATGGTAGAATGACCCAATAATCTAGAGGGAGAAGTCAAGGATGGTAAAATCAAATAATTTTAAAAAATAGTATATACAAATAAATGAGCTTGTAATATGTATCATTTTGGAATCCAGTTCAGAGGATGAATTGTAGGTGTTTCAGAAAAATTGATAGGCAGTAAATTATGGGATAAATATTAAAAAACTAAAGTTTGAAATTTTTGTAGAAGCCAATAACAATGAGGATATGGTCTTAATGGCTAGGGAAGATAACTCAAATATATCTACCATAGAAATATTAAAGACATATGTGAAAAATATAACCTTAACCCCATTATCCTAGAATTATGTAAAAAGGTTAGAGGTGAAAGCCTCTCCTCCTTTAAACCTAGATTCCAAAGATAATACATTTGTACCATCTACTAGTAAAAATCATATAATCAATCTAATCCTTGATGATCCATTTATCTGATAGATAGTAGAATTTCCTTTTGACTGGTACTTGAATTATGTCAACAAATTGTTAAGCCAGATTTTACACCATCAAATTAGACAAGAGGTAAAGCCCAACAAATTTAACACCTATGGAACATAAAATACCATAAATATGCATCAAGAGTAGGTGTCCCCTTTTCTCTTCTACATCCATATGATGATGAAAAATATTTCTGAGTCATATCAAATAATCTAGCGTATAATGGTCTCTTTTTAGTGAACCTGAAAGCCTTTTACAAACTTTATTTAGGGAATTTAGATGATTTGGATGACTATCAAGTTAGGGATGCACCTCTAATCTTTGAAGAGGAGATTAGATCAATAATAGATGATAAAAAATGTAGGCATTGAAGAAGACCCTCATATGAATTTAATAAGTTCTTTGTTGAATGACGATGAGTCAAATAAAATGATTGAGTTACTTAAAGTATTCAAAGACTGTTTCTCTTGGAGTTATATGGAAATGCTCAGATTATCTCTAGAAAAAGTTTTTCATAAATTAGAAATTCAATATGAAAGGGTTTTAGTAAATTAATAACCTTGATGGATGTGACTCGTGGTCGAATAATAAGTTATTCTTAAAGCCAAGAAATTAATTAACACTACTTCATCAGGAAAGAGAAATATCAAACTTGGTTGCCAGCATCAACCCAGTAAAGAAGAAGAACAATCATATTCATCTTTGCATTAACTACAGAGACTTAAATAAAGCCTATCCAAAAGATGGGTTTTTTCTTCCCATACTAGAACTCAGGGTTGATATTGCTTCCTCTTATGTAATATTTTTCTTTATAGATGACTCATCTGAATACAATGAAATTAAAATGACACCTAAAGATTAAAAGTCTACAATATTTAGAACACAGATAGGAGTCTACTGCTACAAAGTTATGTCGTTTGGATTAAAAAAAGCTGGAGCAACCCACCAATGAGTAATAATGAGGATTTTTATGAACTTATCCACCATTAAGTGGAGTGTTTCGCCAATAATCTAGTCATTAAAATTCTCAAAAGAGATGATCATCCATATGACCTGAGAATTATTTATGGAGATTATGATAATATAATTTAAAAATGAACCTTCTAGAGTGTGCTTTTGGCAAAAAAAATTATGATTCATAATCCATAATTGTAGAATTGAAAATGATCATTATAAAATAAAAGCAATATTAACAATGCTACCACCTAAAAGTCTCACTTAATAAAGATATTTTCCAAGTAGATTAGCATATCTTAGAAGATTCTTAAAGCTTTATGGTAGATGTGAACCTTTATATCTCTGTGTAAGAAAGATGTTGGTTTTTCAATGGGATGAAAAGTGCCAAAAATTATTTGATAGCATAAAGAAATATCTAACAAATCCTCTAGTCCTTGTTGCACCCATTCCAAGAAAGCTATTAATTTTATATACTATGCCATTTTAGTGAATATCTTGGTGCCTTGTTAGCTCAAGTTAATGAGGAAGTGAAAGAAAATGTACTTTACAATATGAGTAGACATTTACTTTTAACGTAAGTAAAATATCCTCTTATCAAGAAATATTATTTGTCCTTAATCTTCATCACTCAGAAACTAAGGCACTATATGTTATCTCATAAAGTAAATTTAATCTCTAGAGTAAATCTACTATAATATTTGATGACTCGTCTACCATTATTATGGAGATTAACCCAATGGTCGATGATTCTATTGTAGTTTAAAATCACATTCATTCCCTTACATATCGTGAAATGAAAAGCTATTACAGACTTCTAAGCAGCTTATCCATTGTAGGATGATTGTCTGCTAAATGATGAATTGCTAGAAGAACAAATTATGAAATAGAAATAAATAAAAAATTATATCTAGGAATTCTATTTTGATCGTGCAACCTCCATTCAATAAGGAGCATCTCATGACACTTCTCCAGTGATAGCTAACATTAGTATAATATTTTTCACAATAGATAAAGGTCTAAAATATTACTCTTACTATATGTCAGAATTCTGTATGAACAATAAAGCTGAGTACAAGGCATTGATAACTAGTTTGGAGTTAACAATCTTGAATGAAATCTAAGAGATCAAAGACTTTAGAGATTCACAACTGGTGATCAATCAAATAACTGAAATCTATAACGAGTTAAAGGAAAGTTTGATTCCCTATAAGTAACTTTCTATAAGAATCCTCATTGGGAGAACTTTATGGTGGATGCCTTAGCAAAACTACCCAAAGTTTTAGCTTATCCTGAAGAAGAATTAATTACAATAGAAATATATGGTTGTAGAGCCTTATCATCTATAGACATTGAGTATATCAATAGAAAATCCCCAACTTAGGTGAAAATTATTTTTGTAATAAATGATGAAATAATAGATTAGAGAAAACCCTTCTTCAAATACTTGCGAGAAAATAAGCTCCCTTATAGTAAATCAAAAGTTGTTCAAATTAAAAGAAGATCACTTTCCTATGCCTTAATCAATAACACCCAAAACAAAAGATCATTCGATCAGATGTGGTTGTAATATTTAAATAAATTAGAAGAAAAAAAATCATAGAAGAAGTATATGTTGTACTGTATGGTACACATCAATTCAAATTAAAGATAAAGATGAAAATCAAATGAATGGTATATTATTAGCCATTAATGATAGATGATTATATGAATATTGCACAATATTGTCATTAATTCTAGGTACATTGTATAGTTCTATATCTACCATCCGATGTTCTACATATTTACATCATGGCATTTTAAAAGATAGGGTTTGATATCATCGGTCTGATTGATCCACATCTTCCAAAGGTTTGAAATTTAAATTAGTAGTTATAAATTACTTCTCAAAGTTAACAGAAGCAGTTTCATTGAGAGAGGTCAAATCATATCATGTTCTAAACTATTTCAAAGACAATATTATGTATGAATTTGGTGTTCCTAATCGAATTATGTAAAATAAATATTCTTTATTCATGAGTACTAAAATAAATAACTTCACAAGATGTCATAATATTGATTGAAGATACTTAATAATCTATTACCCTTGGGCAATAGATTAGTTGAGGCCTTTAATAAAAATCTTGTTTAAATCCTAAAGAAAACCTTAGACAATAATAAGCATCAATGCTACAAAAAGTTGGTTGAAACTTGGTGGGTGTATCGAACTACGTATAGAACTCTAGCTTAGTCTGGGCCTTATGCTTTAGTCTTTGGTGCAAAAGTTGTTATTACTTCAGTGGTATAACTACCTTCACTTAGCATTGTAGTAAACTACAATATAACATCAGAACATAATGTTAAAATTTGATTGGAAGATCTTGAAGATTTAGAAGGGAGGCAACAAAAATCTCAATAAAGTCTTGAGTTATACAAATGTAGAATGATTCAAGCTCACGATAAACTAGTTCATCTAAGAACATTCCAAGTAAGATTCTTAGTCCTAGTTCTACGAAGATGGATTTTGGCCCATCGAAAGATAGGTAGAAAATTCAAACTAATGTGGGAAGGTCCATTCATGGTGGAGAAATTCTACCAAGGAGGTTCTTATAATTTGGTAGATTGTAAAAGACATCATCCTATATTATCCATCAATGGATGGTACCTAAAAAAGTATTACAATGAAAGAACTATTAAAATAAATTTTTAGAAAATGGAATCTTAAAGTTAAAGTTTATAGCACTATTAAAGTTATATGAATAAACTGGGTCCAGATGATGGGTCTGGGTTCAGAGAATTACACTAAAACTAAAAAATTCTTTTGTAAATTTTGTAAATCTCATTTTAGATAGTTTGGTAGTTCTTAAGGATTAACATGATCTTTTAATTGCACTTCTTCTTTGAATTTTGGTTGATCATGGATATGATTTCCATATATTATTCTAATATATCTAAAAATAATAATTATGAGTAAACCATCTTCATGTACTATAAGCTCCAAAAAAATAGACGTTAGGTCAGCCCATTTGTATGGAATCCTACATGCTCCATCGAGACCCCAAAAATAGTCATTAGAAGTAAACCCATCTTCAACATGGTGTCCTATATTCTTTGATAAAAAATGGCAATTATGTGTAAACCCATCTTCAACATGGTTTCTTGTATGCTTCATTGTCATCTTAATTTTTCCATTAGGTGTAAACCCATTTTATGGTATCCTATAAGCTCCACTATCACCTAAAACTAGATGTTAGGTATCAACCCATCTTCAACATGGTATCCTATATGCTCCTTATATAGGATAGATCTCTCATTTAAGTTCAAATCTTATTCTCTAGGATTGGTGTAAGTTTCCCTAGTGATACCTTTCCTTTTGAATTCTAGTTGATCAGGTAGTTGTCCTAATCTAACTTTCTAAATCTCCTTGTTTTGGGATTGATCTCGCATTCAAGTTCAAATCTTATTCTCTAGGATTTGGGTAATTGCTCCTAGCAACATCATTTCCTATTGAAATTTGGTTTATCGGGTAGTTTTCATGATCTAACCATCAAAATCTCCTTATTTGGGGATCAATCTCCCATTTAAATTAAAATCTTTTTCTCTAGGATGGTGTAAGTTTCCCTAGCCACATCCTTTTCTTTTGAGTTTTAGTTGTTCAAGTAGTTGTCCTTATCTAACCATCTAAATCTCCTTGCTTTCAAATCTTATTCTCTAGGATTGGTGTAAGTTTCCCTAGCGACATTCTTTCTTTTGAATTCTAATTGATTAGGTAGTTATTCTGATCTAATCATCTATGTCTCATTGATTAAAGATCGATCTCCACATACAGATCAAATCTTATTCTTTAGGATTGGTTCAAGTTTCCTTTGTGACATCCTTTCCTTTTGAATTCTAGTTGATCAATTAGTTATCCTAATCTAACCATCTAAATCTCCTTATTTTGGGGTTGTTCTCCCATTCAAGTTTAAATCATATTCTCTAGGATTTGTATCAGCTTCCCATGCAAGATTCTTTTCTTTGAATTCATGTTGATCAAGTAGTTTTCCAAATCTAACCATCAAAATGTCCTTATTTAGGATAGATATCTCATCCAAGTTTAAACATTTCATTCTTAAGGTTGGTATACATTTCCGCTATGGCATCCAATCTTTTGAATTTTGATTGATCAGGAAGATTATTCCAGGTATCATTCTGATCTAACCACTCAAATTTTGTTGTATAAGATCATCTCTTTCTAAGGTATCCATTCGAACTCAAACCAAAACTAAATAAATCTTTTAGATTTACTTGATCATATCATCCAATGTTAACTCGTGTGATTCACTTTCCAAATTCATCACACCTTTTGGGATTCTATTTATCGACCTTATTTATTCTCCTGTATTGATCTATTACAAACCTTAATTCTCATCTAAATATCATTAAAGTAGTTTAAACTCAAATCTTTATGGAAACGTGTCCCAATAAAAAATTGACTTGGTTAGCTCCACCTAAATTTGTCAAACCTAACTAGTTTAGGTCAAACTCCCAAATTCAAACAAATCAAATCCCTTAAACCCTGAAATTTAAACCTCCTCATATTTTTGATGAATCACAACCATTGGAAACCTCCTTTGAGCTTGTTTTCTTGGTCAACTCAGTTAAATGGCAAAAATCTATTCAAAATCAAATTCTAATTTTAAACTATAAACCCAATAAATTAAACCTCATGCATTTAACACAAATAGGCACTAGTGACTCCATGGAGTCCATCCTAGTCAAGTTTGACCTGTTGACTGGTCAGCATAAATAAAAATGCCTAATTTCTCAAAGTTGCCAAACCACTTGAATTAGCTTCTCCACTCCTTTCTAGCTGACTCGAGCCACTAAAAACCATACTGGATTTTTCCTAAGCATGCTCTGACTAGCTACCAACTCGTGGATTAGCCTAAAATAACCAAAATGGTTCACCCTAGGTGAGAGCCAGACCACTCCTTTGCTATGTAACCATTTTGGGACAACTCTTGAGTATCCATGGAAGAGCTTTGATACATCCTAGCCATCCATGTAAACCCTAGGGCATCAATTGGGCAAAATGTTCAAAAGCCCTTCACACCCAGATTATTCCACACTCAAAGCTTCTTGAGGTAGAATTTAACTTTGATTTTATCTCTATGGAGTTATTCTACATTTTCCTAACACTTTCCTTCTAATTGGAGGTCATTAGTGATGATAGCCACCATGGTATGAGCCATCTTCCATCCAAAGCTTTATATCTTCTGCCCTATTGCTCCTCATCTCTAAGCCTTTCATAAAAGTTCTTCATCTTGAGCAAAGGAAGAGAATAAACCCTTAAACAAGACCTGAGATTATTCCTACTAAGAAAATTAGAAACCCTAGGTCTCTACATAGGGTTCTTAAATAGTTCTCATGAACCTTCATATGGAGCTTACAAACTCCATATGAGAGTTACTTAGGTCAGGGGGAAGCTCTTTTGAGAGTTTGATGCAATGTGGTTTACTGTATATCATTGATAAAAAAGTGTATAAGATTAGGATTTTGGGTATCCTTAGAAGGAATACCAAATTCAGACAATTCATCCTGCATGTACTCACTCTAACGGTCCTAATTCTACTGCATCATGTGCTCTATCTTACCATGCCTTAATCCAGATTGGATATTGCATCTAAATGGCTAGACCTTAGTAGTTCATCTCAAACCATATGAATTAAACTATTTTATGTGCTTGCCACATACTTAAGTGGCTAACCACGGCCAAACCATGTGGTCTATTCCACTCCCGACATGTGGAAAGCATGCATCATTAGTGCCGCCACCACCAATCCTATTTAAGCATGATATAAAATCCATTAAAATAGCTAGATCTCTAACAAATCACCACAAATCATCCACTAAGCCAAATATTGCACTATAAAGCTCTATGGAACAATGGTAAGCTCCTCAAAACTTTAAATGTAAGTCAGAGTTACCTAATGCATGGTTAAGGATTAATTTTCATTTGAACCTCCACTCTTCTCCATTAAATACTCTCTAAACGTGTGTCATTATGGTTCAAATTCGGATAGGGTGTAGTAGGGGATGTTCCCTACATCCCCTAATTTTGTCTGGTCAATTTGATGCACCCATTTTTGTAATTAAATTTTTAAGCATATATGTCATTATTTGACCTAAATTTTTGGAAATTTATTATACCGAATCCATAGAGAGTTAGATCACCAATTTTTTGTGGTATGTTTACATTCATGCAAGGATTATACATAATTAATTACAAACTAATTTGAACACTAGAAATTCCTAAGGAAAATAGCATAGGGTATGGTCTATCAAACTTAGAACAAATCTAGGAAATTCCCTTGACATCCAATAGAGTTGAAACTCAAACTTAGATCATTTATTGACATGATGAGTCATGGAATTTAATTTCACCTTAATTAGAGTTCATTTGGATAGTGAAACTATAATCCCTAAATTAGCCTTATTTGGGGCTAAAATTTTTAAAATTCATATATAATTAAAGAAAAATTATAAAAATACAAATTAAATATCAAATAACTCTAACAATAAAGAAAAATTAAAACCAGTCCTTAATTTTAATTAAAATTAAATTTTATTAAAATTATATTTAATTACTAATTAATGAATAAATTAATATAAAATTAAATATTACTCCATTCAATCTCAAATTTTTAGGCATTGATCCATAGGTCATTCCTAACCAATGGTATCAATCTCCTGAATATTTGAGATTGATTTGATTAATCAAAACCCATACTAAGTTTGTTCCATAAGAAAGGAACTAAATAAGTAATTAAAAGTTTAAATAAATAATAATAAGCCATAAATAAATAAAATAAAATAATCTAAATTCGAAGAACTTTAAATCAAATTTAAAACATTAAAATAAACTATACTACTTAAATTCCATCACTTAAACTCAAGTTAACTACACTAAATAATTTTGAAATCCTTTCTTACGGAGTGGAGCGGACTGCAATTTTGGTGGTGGTTGGCCATCGGCCCAGTATGGCCGACGAAGGTTCTTTCTGTAGTGCTTGTTTAAGATTTGTGATTATTTATGGAAAAGTTTTTATGGATTGGGTTATTTTGATGGTTTTCATTAGTTGAAGCTTGGAATGGAGTTGTTCTTGATGAGGTTTTTTTGTTCTTCAAGAATGATTTGGATGGGTTCTTTTCTTGTAAATTTGAATCGTTCTGTTTTGAAGATTTTTCTTTTGGAAAGCTTTCTCCAAACAAGGTAGCTTTTATCCTAAATGGTTTTTGTGAGATCTTGAAAGGTTTTTATGGTAGTGTTTTGAAAACCTATTCATGTGCAGATTGGGAGGCTACCAGAAATTTTCTTTCCCTCCAATTATTGTCATGTTTGTAGCTCAATTTCTGGTTCTTATGTTGGATTTTTCAAGTGACACCTTAATGGAGTTGGGATTGACTACTAATGAGGTATTGATTCTGGAATGGATTTTCATTGGGGGTGTTGTTAGAGTCTTGTCCGGGGAGGAGTTTCTTCAAGATTCCTTTGTAATGAGGATTTGTATCTCTGTTATTGGAAATAAGGACCTTTGTGTTGATGTTTCTCATGTTGGAGGTGTTGAATCTAAATTGTTTAGCAAATCTGAGAAGTTTAAGAGTAAACATAATATTTATGAAGTGGAAGGTGTTATTTGGCTGCCTTTGTTTAGATTTTCTAAGGAAGATAGTTTGGATCTTCCTAGATGTTCTGGTTTTGGCCTGAAGTGGGTTCTTATCATATCAAAGTTAATGGATGTTAGTGTTTTGTTCCTTAAAGTGCAAGGCTTATTTATAGTATGCTTAAAGGGCATGGATATTTCAGCTAATGTGAAAGCTGAATTAATATTTTTAGATAGAGGAATAAAACCTTCATCTAATTTTAAGGAAGCATAATTTATGTTTCAAGTGGATTTGGTTCTGCATGCCAGTGTTATTGCATCTTTTTTCTTGCCATTGATTTGATCGTCCAAGGAATTTTGTTTGAGATTTCCTATGGAGAGTTGTTGTTTTTCTTTGATCATGGTTTTATCAGCTAAGTGGAAGTCTTGTTTACCAAGCATGGATCTCAAGCTCATATTGTCTATTGAAGACGTATCTTGGATAAGGGATAATTTGTCGACATGGGATAATTTTTTATCTAACAGATTTTTTACTTTGGTGATGACGTTCAATGGTCTGGTTCTAGTAGTGTTGTCGTGGCTGTTTGGCCGCTTAAATTTAGGGTTATACGCATTGTTTGTTATTTGTATTATGAAATTAGAATAATTGAATTTGGGATTCTTCCTACTTTTCATTTTTTACTTGATTGGGAACTCTGGGATACTAACCAACCTATTTGGTTGTTTAAAATTTGGTGTCCCCAACACCCCAATTGGTTCAAAGTGAGGAGTAGTAGATCTTATTTCCATTATGATAATCTCATTATTGCAAAAATAATTTTAGTTTGCTTTGTTTATTTTTCAATTGTGCTTCCTTTCCCAATGTTAGGAAATGGAAGCTTAGTAGCTTTATTTTCTTTATATAGCTTGTGATAGCTTTTTTTTCCCTATTATAATACTATTTGTATTTCTACAAAAAAAAAAACTAAACTAAATAATTTAAACTTAAAGCTAATACATCAACTCAATAAATACTTAAACTAAATTAAGAAGACTTATATGCATTGTAGTTGATTCCATTGGAGGACACAAATGCATTAAATTTATAGGTCTTTAATACATCTTTAAGTTGTGGAAGCCTTTTATGTATATGCTTGATTCTTTTTGGAAGGCATATATATATATATATATTTCATTCATAAGGCTTAGGATGTGAGGTTGAGTGCTTCAAATTAATTTGAAGTATTTCAATTAACATATTCATTATAATAACTATTTTCTAAATCATTAATCAAAACATTAAAATAGAACTTTAAGGACTCTATGAAATCACTCTGTTCTATATGGTGGAATGAATGCATTATATTATGAGCCTTAGGACTTATTGGTTAGTGGATTTTGCACTTTGGAGTCATTAGCTTACATGGTTCTTTAAAATTAAATAATTAAACTCAAATACTTTAAACCATGATTAATAAAATACTAAATCATTAAAATTTAAACTTAAATCAAAACTCCTTTGACTTATAATAAATAAATAATTTCAAATCAAAATAACTTAAACAACCCCTTAGAATATATCAAAGCTACTCAACCTTCTTAACATGCTATAGATGGGTTGTTAGGACAATTAACTTTAGCTTAGGGTAGGCCAGTGGTTGTTTTGGTGTGCTTGCAGATGCCTTTCTTGGAGGGCATCTTATGTTTATTTAGTTATTTTTAGTATTCTGCACAATCATACATGTTTACACACTTTTGGCTGCATAATGCATAACATTCAATAGTTGCATGTATGATTCTATTGCACTTTTATTTCTTTCTTATATCTTCTTCTTATAATATAAAGTATTTTGAATTTACTTAGGCTTTCAATGTAAATTTAAAAGTCAAATGCCAAATATGAAGTGTCTAGAATGTATCTAATTTGAATTATACAAAGAGTTGTAAGAGGTTAAAGATAATTGCTTATATACATAGGGCTCTGAAAGAAATTGCTTTCTCTTTATTTAAGTAGCATTATATTTTTGTATTCCTATAGGAGAAATGAAGCTAGAAGAAAATAGTTAATATATTTAAACTTACATTAATTGGAGTAGAAATCAATGCCTGTTGTGGTGGAGCTTAGCCACCTTACTGGTTTGTATCCTATAATAAAAATAAATATACAAAAGTTTTATTTTATACTATTATTACTATTATTGCATACTAGTTCATATTACATGAATAACATTCATATGGGTGGAAGATTTACATTAGAGGGTGGTCTTTTCATAGGATTCTTTTGATGTGCATGTTCTAGACTTTATAGTAACATGTATGTAAGTTCATGGACAATACAGTAGCGACACCATAAACATGAATACCTTTACCCTTACTTGCATACATATATGTATTTTAAAATATTACAATTTACACTAAATCAAAGTACACAAGCTTACGATAATAGATAGTGGGCCTTGCGTTACGAGGTAGCTCTACTTTCTTGATGGTTTTAAGGCTGTAATGCTGCTAGATTTTTCTAGAAAACCCTAGATTTAAATTTTAGTGTTAACTAAAAATAAAAAAAAAAGTTTAAGCTATCTTTACACCAAAACTACATTAGTTAGGTACATCTTACCTGACTCATATTACTAAACTCTGACTTAAGATCTTAACTCTAATCCTTGATTTTAGTATAAAAAGTAACTTTCTTACTCACAAGTATGTTATGTGTAAATTATATACTATTTATTATATTTAAATTTCTATGAAAATATATTATTTTAGTTATTTTTGTACAATAAATACACAAAATGGTGGAAATTACAAAGTATCATCTAGTGCGTAGTGATGGGTGAAATAACACCACTGTGCCCATATCAGCTCCACCGAAATGCCACTTCAGGACATTATAGTGCTATCTTCTCTATATAAGGGCACTATAGTTGTGTAACTGTTAGTGTCATGGCATAAATGGCACTGATGTATTTAGAAGTTTAGCTTCGCAGCGTTGAGATCTCAAGAAAATAAAAGTTACAACACTACAATTTTGACACGCAGCATAGGAAAGTTAGCACAAACACCGCAGTGCTTTGGAGTATCTTAGCATTACAATTATAACCCCCTAGAGCAACTAATAAATTAGTAAAAAAATGTATATGTCCAATTATTAACCATTCAACATCTCTAACCATTGTGGCGAAGCAAACTTTTTAGTGCTGAGGTGCTAGTTCAATTTTAAGTATGGTCGTGCCACATTGTTAAGCGCCTCAGTGCTAGAGCCCATTTCAGTGTTTTCCTATTAATAGATGTTTGGTATTTTTAGTAAGTACTCCAGTCACTCGAGTAAAATTTTAGTATATTTTCAGTGTACTTCTCTAGTACCCTCTTAAAGTAAAATCTAAGGGAGGCTAGGGAAGCATAAGACACAATCTCTAGCAAGTTGAGCTTGTGTTTGTACACGTGACTCTATTAGTGGAGGAAGAAGAAGTGTAGAAATGATACTTTGATCATTTTTGGTGATTAACATTCATCACTCCTCTTATACTTTATTTCTTCTACGAATATAATGAAAATGAGTTTGCTTTTAAATTCTTCTATGTCTGGCTAAATCTTTTGTTTTGGATTAATAATGTAAAGAGCATAGTAAGTTCCTAGATAGACTCTTGCACTTTAAAGAATTTAAGGATGTTTTTAATATATCCCATTTTTATTTAATGCATACAATAGCCATGTGTGTAGTTAAAACCAAGTGTGATGTATAGCCTCAATAGAGGAACACATAAACAATTAGGAGTATTGGAATATAATATTAGCATGCCTAGACATAGGTTGTTTAATTATTCTAGGTTTTAAATGAGATAATAAAATTGTAGGAGGCCATCTGATATCTTTTTCACCCCTACAACTTCACCAGAGATCTAGGGAGCATACATGCTGATCTACATCTAAAATTAAGAGTCTCATTAGGAAAAAAATATGATATTTACATACATCAATCCAAAATATTTTATTTAAATTTGTATTATATATACTGCTTAATTTTATTTAATGATAGGAACTCAAAATCATCATTATTATTTCAGTAGGTTAACTTATGTATTTAGAGTAAAAATATTAGTTATTGTAAGAAAACATAACACTTTCTCATGGCTTCAATCCTCAACTTCATCACTTTATTACTTGATTTATCTATATACTTATGTATATTTATGTGGGTTTAAATTATTAATATATCAAAGATAACCTAAGTATATTTCAAATTATCACATCTAACTAAGCTTAGGGAGAATCAATTTTGATAAGCTACTCAAGTCAAATACTTAACTAAAAACCCTACTGTACATTAAGTTTTTTATGTCATTGCTATGAACTAATTTGTCGATTGTAATTTTAAACTATATTATTAAAATAAGTGCACAATTAGACCTACTTTTATTTTGTACCCTATATTTCTCATTTTTTAATTATTATTATTTTTCCATTATTGTATGCTTAGTAAATCTAGAAAAAAGCCTTTGTTATATGATTCTATAATAGAAAGGATCCTTTCAAAAACTTGAAAAACCATAAAGATTTTAGCAATGTCTGACCTGGTGCTAGATCAAAATAAGTCTAGACCTCTTAGGGAATTTGTAAACATTGTATTAGATAGAATCCATTAGAGTATTAGTAGATTCATTATACAATCTAATAATTTTGAATTAAAATGTGACATTATTTAGATGATTCAAAATTCCTAGTTTGGGGAACTCCTTTTGAAGATCCCAATCTACACTTAGCTAACTTCTTAGAAATTTGTGCAACAATTAAGTATAATGGTGTCAAAGATAATGCTATTAGGATTAAATTTTTTCCATTTTCTCTGTGGGATAAAGCCAAGAAGTGGTTAAATTCTTTGCCCTAAACCTATATAACCACTTGTAATGAGTTAGCTCATAAATTTCTAGCTAAGTATTTTCCACCTTCAAAAATTGCCAAACCTAGAAATGATATCACATCTTCTGCCTAGTTTGAAGGAGAATCAATTTATGAAAGATGGGAGAGATTTAAGAAAATGCTTAGGAAATGTCCTCAACATGCCTTACCAAATTAGTTGGTTATTCAAATATTTTATAACATATTAGTAGGATCTCTAAGGTCACTTATATATGCAGCAGCTATTGGATCTTTAATGTCCAAGCCATTTGAAGAAGCATATGAACTAATTGAGAAAATGTCTATTAATAATTTCTAGTGGCCCGCTGATGGATAAATCCTAAGAAAATAGCTGAAATCTATAAATCAAATGCATTGTCAATTTTAACTACATAATTTGCAGCAATTTCTAAGAAATTGAACATAATAGGAATCAATTTAGGATTAGTACTTGGATTATCTGTAGAATTGGAAGACAAGGATTTGAATTAATATAATTATGTGCAAGGGATTGAAAATGTGAATTTAATTGACAGACAAAATAAACTCAACTTAAATATATATAATCAAGATTGGAGAAACTATCCTAATTTTAATTGGTCTAATAGTAATGTTAGTGGTAACAATCAATAGAATTCTAGTTAAAATAATACAAATGGAAATTGGCACAATCCTCAGCAACCTATTGTTAATCCTAGATCTACTTATCCTTCGAGATTTAATCAAATAATCAGTTTTGAAATAAAAAATCACTGTTGGAAAAGGTAGTGATTCAGTTAGGAACTCAACTATAAAATCTATGATAGATTCTAATCTTATTTAGTAGTATACCTCATGGATCATTGGTTATTAATACTAAAGTTAATCCTAAGGAAAATGGAAAAGATCCTAGTGTAAACCACTTGAGGAGTGGTATTGATAAACTCCAGCCAAATTGATAAATCTAAGCAAGTCTGGCAGAAGACCAAAAACTTAGCACTATTTAGGAGGCAACCCATCTTTATGCTTAACTGTGTCATATTATTTGTTATAGTTTTCATGTTTTATATTGCATATTTGTTGTTTCAAAAAAAAAAAAAAACCACGTTGCAGTGCTGAGAACAAGGTTGAGGTGCTCGTACATGTTAAAAACTACCGTACTTGATTAGTTATAAAAAGTTAAGGGTATTCAATTTTCTTTGTCACTTTTCTTTTTCTCTAACTTTTCAAGAATTATTCCTGGGTGAGTGTTTATGCTTATTCTTCATCATTTTGGAGATTTCTAAGTTAATGGGTAGAAAGAAGAGAAAGCTTTATTTCTTAAAGAGGAAAGAACTTCTCTATGAGAATGAAGAATCATTTTTTACTTTTAACATTCAGAGTTCTTCTATTGCTAACACACTAAAAGAATTTAGAAATGAAGTTATTAAAGATGCAAAGATTTACAATGCAAAATTGAAGAGATGGCATGGGTGTAAGGTTCTTTATTATGAATTTTCTCCTGGTCAAGATGTTTAGCTCTTTTATTTCTAAAAGAAATTTTATTATGGAAAAGTTAAGCCTAGATGGATCGCGCCATTTATTGTTATTGAAATATATTCATATGGTGCTATAAAAATTCAAGATAAAAAATCTTTTCATATTTTCAAGGTTAATGGTCATAGATTAAAACCTTACAGATGATGATGAAGATGAGGAAGATTATGGTTAGGAGGTTTCTTACTATTTGGGCTGAGAGAGAGAGAGAGAGAGAGAGAGAGAGAGAGAGAGAGAGAGAGAGAGAGAGAGAGAGAGAGAGAGAGAGAGAGAGAAGAGCAAGTGGATGTATGTTATCCTTAGTTTTTGGCTTTTGTTTTGCTTTTTTATTTCTTTTGCTTTGGGGGAAATCCAGTAGTTGTAATAGTGGTGATGTAATGATGGCCATGAGAGACATAGTCACTTGGATTAGAAGAATAGTGCCTTCAGCACAAGTTATCTTGTTTAACAATGTCTCACATGCTTTATGCCTTTTATCAATTATTTTAAAAAAAGCATATATTATTAATTGTTGTTTTCCTATGTTTGTGTTTACATTTGATTTTATTCTCCTAATTCTTAAGGCTTTTTACATAGTCTCCTACAACATATGCACTTTTTGATTATTTATTTAACCAAAATAAAAAAAAATAATTAAAAATTATGTAAAATTAGGATAAAAATAAAACCCTATATTATAGTTTGAATGATCACTACATTATAATTCGTAGTTTGAAAAACTTAATAATTAAATAACTTAGATCATTTAAACCTTCGACTTATCTTGAATTTATAAGTTATACACTAATACATTGACCTTTGAATTAAAAGATGAATAATTTAAGGCTAAATGATAGACATGAGTAGCTTAAAATTTGAAATCATAGTAACTTAAAATTAGAATTAGTGATCTTATTTAATCCCATTAAAATCATTAAGACTGTAAGAGGCTATAAGCAAAATGGATATTCAAAATCATTAACTATATACTCTATAAGAATTAAAAGAGTTTTAAAATAAATATTTAAAAGAAAGAAAGGAAAAAGGGTACATTCAAAAATTGGTATCAGTTAAAAGCTTAGAATCCAATTGCAACCTTATACTTATAATTACAAAGGATATAATAAGAAAACAAGTATAGATGATGGTGAACTAATGAAATTTTAATTTTAACTACAAACTCATCTACTCTTTAAGTTACCTTATTCATTTTAAGATTCAATAGTCAATGATATATTTATACCCCCAGCACATAATAAATTCAAAACAAGCGATGGCAAGGGTGTCTAATTAGGATAATTGTTAGGACATTTAAAACTAAAATTATAAACTTTGTTCATTCCAAACTACTTCTAGACTGTGATGTATTATCTTACATTTTAATATTTTAAATTATCAAAATTTACTTTGATTATTTAATTAATTAAAAGTGAAGATTTTTTATTACATGAGGATAAATAAGAGTTTAAGCTAGGGTGAATTTGTTAAGTGTAAATTATATACTATTTATTATATTTAAATTTTAGTGAAAATGTATTATGTTGTTATTTTTGTATAAAAATACTAAGAAATGGTGGAAATTATAAAGTACCATATAACGCAATAGTGCCAGGTGAAAGAGCATTGCTACACCCATTTCAACTCCACTGAAGAGCCACTTTAGGACATTACAGTGCCATCTTCTCTATTTGAGAGCATTACATCGGTATAATAGTCAACACCTTGGCATAAATGGTTTACTGCATTGGGAATTTTAGCTTGGTAGTGCCAAGTTCTCGAGAAAATGAAAGACATAGTACTACAATTTTTACATTGTAGCACACAAAGTCGGCACAAGTACTGCAGAGCTCAAATTTCTAAAGCAACATGGCTTTGCAATTATAACCACCTAGAGCCACTACCAAATAGACAAAAGGATGCATCTATTCAATTAGTAACCATTCCACATCATCAAGCACCATAGTAGAGCAAACTTTTCAGCGTCGAGGTGCTAATTTAATTTTAAGTGTTGTGTGCAACATTATCAAGTGCTATAGTGCCGAAGCTCATTTGTGTATTATCCTATAAGTAGATGTTCAGTATTGTTAGTAAGTAGTTTTGTCATTTGAGTAAAATTTAGTACATTTTTAGTGTACTTCTCTAGTACCCTCTTAGAGTATAATATAAGGGAGACTAGGGAAAAGCAATATACATTCTTTGGAAAGTTTAGCCTATATTTGTATAAGCGACTCTATAAGTGGAGGAAGAAGGAGTGTAGACAAGATACTTTGATCCTTTCTGGCTATAAAATTTCATTACTTCTCTTGTGCTTTAATTCTTCTATGAATACAATGAAAATGAGTTTGCTTGTTAATTATTTTATATCTGGCTAAATCTTTTATTTTTTATTGATGATATAAAGAACATGATAAGCACTAATATAGACTCTTGTACTTTAAAGAATTTAATGGAAATTTTTAATATATCTCATTCTTTATTTAATGCATACAATGGTCATGTTTGTAGTTAAAACCAAGTGAGATGAATAGCCTTGATGGAGGAATGCAATAACAATCAAGAGTATTAGAATAGAATATTAGCATGCCTATACATAGGATGCTTAATTATTATAGGTTCAAAAGGAGATAATAAAATTGTAGGAGATCTGCAGATATACATTTCACTCCTACAAGCTTGACAGTGATCTAGGAATGCATATGCTCTGATCCATATCTACAATTAAGAGTCTCATTAGGAAAATATATGATATTTACTTACATCAATCTAAAACATTTTATTTAAAGTTACATCATCTATACTACTTAATTTTATTCAGAGATAGGAACTCAAAATCATTATTATTATTTTAGTAGGATAACTTATGCATTTAGAGTAAACAGTATTAGTTTATTGCAAGAAAATATAACACTTCCTCATGCATTTGACACTCTACTTCATCACTTTATTACTTGATTAATCACATATAATTATGTATATTTATGTGGGTTTAAATTATTAACATATCAAAGAAAACCTAAGCACATTCCAAATCATTAATGTCACATCTAACTAAGCTCAGGTAGAATCAATTTCAATAAGCTACTCAAGTACAACACCTACTTCAAAAACCTCCTGCACATCAATGTATTAGACCTTAAAATCTTGGTTTTAAAATTATATACATAGGTGGTTAGCTAGAAATTATTAAGTGAAAATTGTGCATTATTTATTATATTTAAATTTAGTAAAAATGTGTTTCTTTAGTTATATTTATGCAGGAAATATACATGAAAAGGAAAAAAACTATAATCATTGAATAGTGTCACAGCGTACAAATTCATAGAACTTTTGTGCCAGATTCAAAATTGGCAACACCAGGATATATATTTTCCAGCACCTTGACAACATCAAGGTTTGCCCTACACCACCTCACAGTACCACTGCACTAAATTTTAGCACTACAGCACTGGAGACTCAAGAAAATGAGCTTTGTAATGCCTTAGTGACAAAATTCACTTTCAAGTACTGTAGCGCTCAAATTCTGTAGCACCATGGTGGAGCATTTGCCAAAGTAGGGAGCCACACCGACTTAACCAAAAGATGTGTCAATTTAATCATTAATCATGCTAGATCAGCCTGCACTAGAGTAGAGCCAATATTACAGCGCCTAGGTGCTTGTTCATTTTTTACCACAGTGGCACCACCTTGTCGAGCACCATAGTGCTTGAACCTAACTTTATACTTATTATTAATATTTTTTTAGTTCTATTATTTAGAGATTTATATCACTTAAGAAAAGTTTTATAATTTTAAGTGTGTTTCTTTAGTGCCCCCTTAGAGTAAAATCTAAGAGAGACTAGTGAAGTGTAAGATACTTTCATTGTAGAGATCTTAGCTGGTTTATGTAAGCAATTATGTGTTTGGAGGAAGGAGTGTGGAGAAGATCATTTAATCCTTCTGAGTGATAATTTTCTTATTACGTCTCTTATAACTCTTCTTTTAATGAATGAAATGAAAATGAGTTTGCTTGTTGAATCTTCCATATCTAGCTAATTCACTAGTTTTAGATAGATGATGTAAATAGATAGCAAGTACTAATATAGATTCTTATGCCTTAAATGATACATTAATGTTTTCAATATCTTTCATTCTTCATTTAATGCATACAATAATCATGTGTGTAGTTAACATCTAGTGTGATGTATAGCCTTGATGGAGGAATGTTGGAAGCATTGAAATGGAACGTTGGAATGCCTAAATATAAGATGTTTGAATATTCAAGGTTCTATCGAGATAGAAAAATTATAGGAAGGTCATAAACCTTTCTTTTCACCCCTACATACGTAATAGAGATCTAAGGATGAATATGCTCTAATCCACATCTAAATATTAAGAGTCTCATTAGGAAAATTATGTTACATTCATTAATCCAAAATAATTTATTTCAACTAGTATCAAAACCTCCTTACAAGTTTTTCCTTCAGTGATAAAAACTCAAAAACATCATTTTTATTTTTAGCAGGATAAATCATGTATTTAGATTAAATGGTAATAATTTAATTACAATTAAGTAGAGTACTTCCTAGTGAGATCAACACTCTACTCCGTCACTTTATTATGTGATTCAAAACATAAACTTGCATATTTTAGTAGGCTTTCATAAAATTTTTATCAAAGAAAATCTAAGCATATTCCAGCTCAACAAGTCACATCCAAGCCTAAGTCCCATCAAGTTCTTAGCTCAATTTCCAAGGAAGTAATGTGCGTATTATAATTTTAACTACATTATTAAAATAACTACATATTTAGACCTACTAGTATAATGTATCTTTGTTCTGATTAATAAATTTTTTTAAAAAGCTAAAAAAAGTATTTTATTGATTATTTATTTTATAATTTTAATTATAGCTATTTCATCATTATTGTATGTTTGGTAGATCTAATAAAAAACCCTTATTATTTGTTCCTGATATAGAAAGGACCCAAACAAAAAATTGAAAAAAAAAAAAGATTTTAGAGATGTCTGACCCAGTGCAAGATCGGTAACATTCTAAACCTCTTAGGGAGTATGTTAACCCTGCAGTAGAAGGAATCCATCAGAGTATCAATCGATCTATTATCTAAGCAATAACTTTGAAGGAAAGTCTGCCATATTTCAGGTGGTTCAAATTTTCCAATTTGGGGGAACTCCTATTGAAAATCTCAATCTATACCTTGCTAGTTTATTAGAAATATATGCAATATTTAAAAATAATAATATTTGTGATGATGCTAGTAGACTTAGATTGTTCCCATTTTTTTAAGAGACAAAGAAAAAATGTTATTAAATTCTTTGCCCTCAGGCTCTATAACCACTTGGAATGAGTTAGCTCACAAATTTTTAGCTAAGTATTTTTTCCTTCAAAAATAATCAAACTTAGGAATGATATCACATCTTTTACCCAATTTGAGGGAGAATCAATTTATGAAAGTTTGGAGAGATTTAAGGAAATATTTTGGAAATGCCCTCACCATACTTTACCTGATTGGTAGGTTATTCAAACTTTTTATGATAGATTGGTAGGATCTCTTAGATCAATCACAGACGATGCAGCTAGAGGATCTTTATTGTCTAAGCTATTTAAGAAAGCATATAAACTAAAAGAGGAAATGACTACAAATAATTTTCAGTGGTCTGTTGATATGGTGAATCCTAAGAGAGTAGCTAGAGTTTATGAATAGGATGCTTTATCAATTCTTACTTTTTAAGTAGCTATAAATTTAGAAGAATTATTAGATTTAATTTAGGATTAGAATATGGATTATTTATGCAATTGGAAGAGTAAGATTTGAATTCTATTGGTGATAATAGTGTTCTAGGGATTGAAATTGTGAATTTGATTGGAAGGGAAAAAAATACCTATTCTAGTATATAAAACTGAGACTAGAGGACCCACCCTAATTTTAATCAGTCTAATAATGATGTTGGTGGTAATAAGCAGCATAATTTAGGATAATCTAATCAAGGCATAAATTAAAATAATTCTCAATAACTTGTAGTGAATCCTAAACCATCATATCCTTTAATATTTAATCAAAATAATCTAATTGGGAATCAGAAGACACCTTTGGATGAGGTAGTGATTCAATTGGGAACTTAGTTGCAAAGTCAAGTTGCTTCAATAAAAATTTTGGAAACTCAATTAGGAAAACTTGCAATCACTTTTAGTAGTAGACCCCTTGGATCATTATCCATTAATGCTAAAATTAACCCTAAGGAAAAGAGAGAAGGATCATAGCGGAAATCACTTGAGGAGTGATAATGATGTATCCCAACCAAAATGATAAATTTAGGTAAGTCTCACTGAAGACTATAAACTTAATGTTGATGGGAGGCAACCCACTTTTGTTTTATGTTCAAAGTTCTTTTCAGTTATTTAGTTCTTTTTTTAGGTGTGGTGATATCTTTATTTTATAATTTTCAGTTTTATGTTTAATTATATTTGTTTACTTCTAGGACATTATGTAGTTATGTTATTTACATTTGATTAAATTCCTTTAAGCTGAAACTATTGTACATTATTCTCGATAGATATTTGCACTTTAATTATTTATTTAGCCAAAATAAAAAATGTAATTAAAAATTATATAAAAATAAGATAATAATAAAACCTTATATTATAATTCAAATAAATAATGCATAATAATTCATAATTTAAAAAGCTTAATACTAACTAATATAGATCACATAAGCTATTGACTTGATTTTAATTTAGAAACTATACACTAATGCTTTGACTACTGAATTGAGAAATGAATAATTAAGTTTAAGAAATAGATGTTAGTATCTTAAATTAGGAAGATCATAGTAAACTTGAAAATGGAATTAGTGATCTTATTGAATCATTCCATTAAATCAATTAGGGTTGTAGGAGAACAAAAGAAAACATGATATTCAAAATCATTAAATATGCACTTCATAAAGTATGAATGAAATATATGAAAAATTCTAAAAGAGATATGTGAAAGGAGAAATATGAGTACATTCAAAAATTAGTATCAGTTGAAGCTTAAGTTCAAATGCATACTAATATTTAAATAAAAAAGGACAAGGTAGGTGGAATAGTACGTACACTAATGAACTTCTAATTTAACTACAAGAACAACTAATTCCTAAGTTATATTATTTATTTTTGAATTCAGAAGTCAATTTTACACTTATATACATAGTAGATAGATACAATGCAAGCAATAGCAAGAGTGACTGATTGTGATAATTGTTATGAATTTTTAAATTCAAATTATAAATTTTTTCAATACAATTTACTTCTAGAATTTCATGTATTTTCTTATATTTTAGTAATTTTAAATTATTAATTTTTTACTTTGGCTATTAAGTGATTAATATGTAATTTTTACCATTATTTGAGGTCAAGCAAGAGTTTAATTAACGAAAAATTTATTAAGTGTAAATTATGTATTATTAAATGTATTTAAATTCAATAAAAAGGTGTTATTTTAGTTGTGTTTGTGTAGGAAAAGTACAAGAAATGAACAAAAAACTATAAGTGTTGAATAGCACTGCAACACCATCATTTTAATAGCCACAGCATAGCATTTAACAGCATCCCGGTGCCAGATTCAGATGTGGTATTACTGGGATCTCTATTTACAGTGCCCCTGTAACACCAAGGTTAGCACCATAGTGCTTCATAGTGCCACTGCGCCCAATTTTAGCATCGCAGCATTAGAGCCTCACAAAAATAAGTGTCGGAGTACCAAGCATTCTAACTCCCCAACACTGAAATTCACTTTCAAGTGTCACAATATGCAAATTATGGAGCACCACATTAGAGCAATTACCAATGCTTGGAGCCATGCAAACTCAACCAAAAGATGCTCCATTTCAATCATTAATTGTGCCAAATCAGCTAGCACCATTATGGAGTCAACATTATAGCACTGAGGTACTAGTTCATTTTATACTAATGTAACGCCACCTTGTCGAGTGCTACCGTGCTTTAACTCGACCCTGCACTTACTATAAATAGTTCTTTAATTTTGTTGTTTAGAGAATTTTATCACTTAAGAAAAATTCTATAATTCTAAGTGTGTTTCTTTATTGCCCCGTAAAGTCAAATCTAAGGGAGGCTAGGGAAGTACAAGATACTTTCATTTTGGAGATATTAGCCTATTTGGATAAGTAACTCCATGGTTGCAGGAAAGAGTGTGGAGTAGATCATTTGGTCCTTTTGGGTGATAATTTTCCTATTACTTCTCTTGTATCTATTCTTTTGATGAATGAAATGAAAATGAGTTTGCATATTGAATATTCCATGTCTGGCTAATTCTCTACTTTGGGGCCAAAGATGTAAAAAAGCATAGTAAGTACTAATGTAGACTCTCATGCCTTGAATGATACATTGATGTTTTAAATATCTCTCATTCTTGATTTACTAGATACAATGGCAATGTGTGTAGTAGATATCTAGTGTGATGTATAGCCTTGACAGAGGAATGCTGGAATAATTTAGAGTATTAAAATGGAATGATTGCATGCCTAGATAGAGGATGTTTGAAAATTCTAGATTCTATGGAGATAAAAAATTTGTAGAATGGCTATAAACCTTTCTTTTCACCCCTACAAGCTCGACCGAAATCTAGGGATGCATATGCTCTAATCCAGATCAAAATATTAAGAGTCTCATTTGGAAGACTATGTTATTTACATTCATTAGACCAAAATATTTTATTTCTATCAAAATCTCTTTATAAGTTTTTCTTTGTGTGTCAAAAACTTAAAAACACCATTTTTATTTTTTAGTAGGATAAATTATGCATTTAGATTAAATAGTAGTAGTTTAATTATAATTAATCAGAAAACTTCCTTATGAAATCGACATACTATTCTATTAATTTATTACTTATTTTGGCACATATATTTGCATATTTTAGTGGGTTTTCATTAATTTTATATAAAAAAATTAAAGCATACTTCAACTCAGCAAGTAACATCCTAGCCTAAGCTCCACCAATAGTGCACTTCAAGCGAGCATAAGCCTAGATACATGTATACCTCTCAAACTTCCTTCCAGGAGGATTATCCTAGCCTACAAATAAGTTTTATAAGCTCTAAACTTTTTCCAAAATGATTGATTGAAACCTTTAAAACTTCAAACCAAATCTATTAAATTTTAAATTTAAAAAAAGTATAATCTCTACTTTAATCAAAAGTTTTATCTTCTGAGATGTAATTAACTATGAAGGCTTACTTCTTTGGTAGCCCAATATGCCAATACAAAATAAACCATATTTTAGTTCGCTCGAGTAGGGAAAAAATCTTTTAGATGCAAATTAAAACATATCCCTGTTTAATTTCATTTTTAAATCGATAGGTAAATATTTCTTTTATCCTTCGGGGTGAATTTAACATTTCTTATGATGTGATTAATCATGAAAGTAAATTTTGTTTCTCTTTTCAAGTCAATGGAAGTTCAAGAAGGGTTGTTAAAATGCTTGAACTTCCCAAGGCACTTCAAGAGGGTGGAGGGGGCATTAGTTTTTAAAAATTCTTATCAAACAATGCTCTTTGAAATACAAACTTAAACCAATTTCACCTCTTTAATTAAGAATATGATTTTGTAATATAGAAGTTATTAGCTTTAGAAAAAATAAATATTATTTTTGTCATTTTGATTTTGTAGAAGGATAAAAGACAAAATATTTTTTTCTCTTTTTAATTTTTATATTTTTATTTTTCTTTTTCAACAAAAGTTAAACCACAAGTAATCTCAGTAATCTTATCACAGATTTTCAAGAAAAATAAAGTGTGCAAGAAACTAACATGTAAAAAAAAATGAACTCAACCTTTAGTGGTTCAGTCAAAACATGACCTAGGTCCACTCCTAAGAGTCCTTCTCTCCATGTATTGAACTAAATCTTTAGTGACTCTCTTTGTTCCCCTACAGCAAGGTGGGGAAGCCCTTACAAAATCTCTTATATCAACTCAGTGCAGTAGAGCACTGAAATCCTTTTCACCCTTCTAATGAGGCAGAGAACTTGAATCACTTTCACCCTAAAGGTTTAGTGTACATGTCAATGATAGTCTCACTGGATTTCATGTGGAAGAGTTCATATTCATCCAGTAAAATATCTAACCTCGATTGTTTGACCTCATTGGTTCCTTTATAAGTGATATATAGCCTATACCAAATTTTCTTACCAGTTGTACATGAAGAAACCCGTATATAGTCTTTAGACTTTAAGGCATGGAAAAAAATAGTTTAGGCATTTTACATTAAGTTAAGCATAGTCTCTATCCTCAAAATTCCATTCATTAAAAGAAATTTCTTCCTTAATGTTATAAATAAGGCAAGATGGCGGAGTATATCCTACTTGAATCATATGCCACATGTGATAGTCAATAAATTTAATGAATATAGACAAGCAAACTTTCCAAAAATCATATGGTATATTATCAAACATAGGTGGGTGAGTAACTGAGTATCCTTCAGTAGTATTATGATTACCATTGAAGTTTTTCATTGGATCTACTCAAGATTTTAAACTAATAATTCTAGAGAACCTAGCTTTGATACCACTTAAAAGTTTAAGAAGGGTTGTTAAACCACTTGAACTATCTAAGGCACACGAACTGGGGGGGGGGGTCACAACCCAACCCGACCAGGATAGGTCCTGTCATGTTGAGCTTTGACAGGCAAACCCCAAGATCTACTTTTAGAATTTTTTTAAATTTTCTGCTAATATTCATTGAAATAAATGACGAACTACAGAGCTACTAAAATATCCAAATACTGAAAAACTCATCCATAAAGTTTCTTTCATTCATCAAAATAAATATCTACACTACAGTACATTGCTAAAGGCAAGAGCTATAGAACTAAAAATTTAACTAGCCATGACGGTACAAAAATAAAAATAGCAAAATATCTATGACCTCAGATCTGATCCTGAACTGCTAGTACACAATCTCTTTCCCCTTCCTAGATCCTAAAAACCAGAAGTAAAATTATAGTGAGCTATAATAGCTCAGCTAACCGCACAAACCAATCAATTTTTTAAATATTCTTTTATCAAATATTTTACTAAATATTAAAAGTAGTTAATTATAGTTTAAATAAATCACTGAATTGGAATTATAAAATTGGAAAATGTAATAAATGCATAGCTGTTATTCTATGATTCAAATAACAGTACAGAATAAATGAATAAATTGAAATTCATATCACAGATTAGTTCAGATCACATTTCCCAGACCCAGACATAATCTCAAAGGATTCTGGCCCCTTATGACTTCCTTTTTTATTTGTCCTTATAGCACCAGAATATATCACATATCTCTGTTTCAGACAGAATCTTAAAGGATTTTGGTCCCTTATAACTTTCAGAAATTTCCTGACATAGACAGAATCTCAAAGGATTCTTGCCCATTATGACTCCCAACAGATATAATTTAATCACATATGCACATATAACATCACATTATAATAATTAAAGAGTAACTGAGCACGTAACAAAATTTCACAGTGTTGTATAATGGTAGACAACAGAAAATTCAACTAGGCAAAAATACACATTTTTAAAAATTTATCAAATTATCAGAGATTGCATAAAATGATATTTTAAGACTTTTATTGTACTACAACCCAATTTTTCAACATCCCGATAATTTTCTATTCGGTAAAAACCCTAAAATTTTCAAAACCCCAGGTAAAAATTTTCCAAAAAATATTCAAAATGTGCATAATTGTAATCTCTACAACATACAAAAAATTACACGGTGAAAGTTTTACCGGTGCAAAGTTATCCCCATTTTTTGCTAACGGATACAAAATTTTAATCAAAATATTAACTAAAACTTCCACCTTTTGAAAATTTTGATGGGCATTATGTGCCTTACCTCGAGATGAACAACTTTCCCAACTGAGCCGACAGATGAAAACGATTCGAAGTCGACCAAAAATAAGATTTTGATTTCTCTCACTTATCTTTTCCCCTCTAAATCCCATAGCCAATTCTCTATTTGGGGATAAAATGAAATAACAAAGTTTTAATATAAGAGATGATAGTGGATTACGATTTTTTTATTAAATTAATAATTATTCTAATTATTTAATATTAAAATTTTAATTTTATTCAAATTATTTCATAACTTCAAAACCAAAAATTCAAAAATTATAGAAAAATATTCATAAATTAGCTAATTTCATTTAGACCATTTTTGAAAAAGAAGTTTGCAAAACGGACACCTGACGGTCCCCAAAACCCCACTTGTACCAACAGATGCCGATTTCTTAAGAAATTTTGATAGTGCCCAAAAATTATAAAAAAATTAGGGAAGCTAAAACACGACATTATAAATGTTTTAGCGAAGACGGTTTATGATTTGGACTTCTCTAGGTCAACCAAAATGTTTTTGAAAATTTGAAGGGTTTCAAGGGGGAGAGATTGGCGTTTTAAAAATTCTTTTCAAACAATGATCTTTGGAAAAATAAACTTAAATCAATTTTTCCTCTTGAATTAAGAATATGACTTTACAATGCAGAAACTATTAACTTTAGAAAAATAAATATTATTATTATTTTTTTGATTTTGTAGAAAGATAAAAGATAAAATGTTTTTCTGTTTTTTAATTTTCAAAATTTTATTTTTCATTTTCAATAAAAGTAAAACCACAAGAAATCTCAATAATCTCAACATAGATTTTTAAGAAAAATAAAGCATGCAAAAAATTGACATGCAAAAAATAACATATGAAAAGAAAAGTTAAGAACGAGCACATTATATTTATTTTGGTTCAGTCAAAACATGATTTACATCTACTCTCCGGAGTCCACCTCTTTGGGCATTGCACTAAACCTTTAGTGACTCTCCTCTTGCCACCATAGCAAGGTGGATAAGCCCTTTCAAAATCTCTTCCACAAACCCAGTGCGATAGAGTACTAAAAACCTTTTCACCCTCCTGGTGAGATAGAGAACTAAATCCCTTTCACCCTCCTAGTGAGGCGGAGTATCTACGATCTTTGACCTTGAATACTTTCTCCTTAGATCTTCCCTCAAGGTCAATGAAGACACAGGGAGGAACTTAGTTAGAAGTTTTCTTGGAGCAACCGCATGAAATCCCCTCTCACACTACTTCTCCCTCAAACACAACTTTTCCCCTTTCTCTCCAAAACTCCAAGATCTCTCAAGAAGATAAAGCCCTCAAACAACTCTCTCAAAAATTTTCCCAACACCCAAAGACATTTACAAAGTCTAATAAGAGAGCTAAAATATAATGCTTTCAAAAAACCCTAAAATTTTAAATCAGCCATCTCTGATTGTACAGTACAATCTGAGGATATGTAGTATGATTAGATTAATATATCCAGTTAGTACTATACAATGAACAAGGGTCTGTAAGATTTGTTCAAAGACTTGAACTTATCATTCAGTATGATAGCAAGGTCATACATCATAATTAGTTTAATTAAATAGGATTTTTATCATGTATGATTGTTAATGATTAACTATCATCCTGGGATCTAATCGGGCCATAGTATATGAAGCTAGCCATCATACACTATGACATCAAATATTTATTAATCTTGATTTGATTGCTTAATTATAAGATTAGATTAGGCAAGATTTAATTACATTGTATAATATAATTATAATTACATAGTATGAATAGTTTAATTTTTAAATTTTAAAAAACTTTGCCTAATATATGATTAGCAGTGGGGTTTCAAGATTACATCTAATTTTCCTGTACGATTTGGATCATATAGTATGATTAGTTTATAATTAGATTTCTTTAATTAAATGGTTTAATTAATTTTAATTTTGCCCATATCATACAATATAATCAAAATTGTATAGTATGATTCTAAAAAAAATTAACACATTTAATTTTACTCCCTGTGTATGTGTGCATGATTACTAAGCTAAATATACACCTTTTTAATTTATAGACTCAAGAAATATAAAAATTATAGACCCTTACAAACATAAATCCTAGACTATCTATGTTTGAGTCCTAATCCTTTGGCGATTAGGCATATATTGTACCTTAAATGTTAGTACACATGATAAACAATATGCAATAATAACAAGTAAGAGAAACTATGTAAAAGCCCCAATAATGTTTCTAATCATCAAAACATAGGCTCGGGCTCATAGATTGCAATAGTCGATAATGAAGTATTATTCTATCTTTTGAGACAATATAATGCTAAATATGTTGATTTTATTAAAGAAATATAAAGCAATCTGTGGCACATTTATTTATCCACAAGTAGCACAAATGATTGATCTAAGGGAAAATATAAAGGCATTATAAAGGTTTGAATGATTAACCAATTAGAAAGGGCATGATGAAAACATTTTCTATGGAGTTCTTTAAATCTTTCCAATCATTCGTAATAGACTCTCCACCTAACAGGGTAAAAGATGTGATGTCATTTCTATGCTTAATAGTTTTAGATGGTGAAAAACATTTAGCTAAAACTTTATTGGCTAAGTCATTCCAAGTTGTAGTTGAGCATACGGGTAATGAATTTAACCACATCTTAGCTTTATCCCTAAGTGAAAATGGGAATAACTTAAGTCTAACAACATCATCAAAAACACGTTTATATTTGAAGGTTGCACATATATCATGGAAACTACCTATATGTAGATATAGAATCTTCTATTGGTGTCCCCCCAAATTGAGAGTTTTGTCTATTTGAATTATCATAGGCTTTAGTTCAAAATTATTAGCTTGAATGCTAGGTTTATTTATACTTTAATGAATGCATTCAACCATAAGGTTAGCGTATTCCCTAAGCGGTTATGGTTGATAATTTTTTTAGGATTCTTTTAGCCATTTAAAAATTTTTATGTATTTTTTTAATTTTTCTTATTTTTCTATGGGTATTTTCAATTTCAATGTCAAATAAAAGTTTTACTACTTATTTATTACTATTCATAAAATAGTAAGGGACACAATAAAAATTGTATAAAATACTGAATAATAAATAATAATTAAAAAGTAAAGCAATACTAAGTAGGTAAAATTTAAAAGAAAACTAAATTTAAGCTAGCAATTTTTTTAGCAATATAAAATGCAAAATAGGATAATAAATTTAGATTGTTTATTCTTTGGCAATGACATAATAAACTTGAAAGGAATATACGAGCTCTCCAATATTTTGTGCTGGTGCTTTAGTTTACACACACTATTGAGTTCTCTAAATATGGTTTAATTGAATAAGATGTAAGTCCCATTTTAAATAAGTCCACACATTGTGTCAGGTAATATAATGATGAGAAGGGAATCATTGCCATAAGGAATCCTAAATTTTCATAGATTCACTTTAGTACAACCTATTGGATTACTATGTTTATCTAGCCACTAATGAAAACTAGGTTGTACATATTAAAATAATAAGTTTAAATGTACAAGGTAAATTTACTTTTTAATAAAGTTTTAAACCTATGACATTTAAAAATATAGGATTACAATAAAATGGATTTCTATTTATTATTATTGTGAATAAAAACATAAGTGCTTGTCTATATCGAGCTTATTGGAGTATAAGTTAGGATTCTTTCTAACTATAGTTCTTCTATCTCCTTTATATCCCATAATCCTAACCACCATATGTCTACGTTATGGAAAGATTACATTTTAATACCCCTAATTATTCTTCTAGTCCTCTATTGAAGCTCTAAATCATAGGAGGATTTAACTTTATGATAGGCCTAAAAATAAATAAAATGAAGCTTGATGGCACTAAAAATAACATGACTTCATTTTAAAGATAAAACCTACTCTAAGCAACATGCGGCTTTCAAATAGTCATATATTCAAAAAATAAATTTAACTACATATGGAAAAGATGTAGCACAGCACAACACAAGCATTTTTAAATTAATAAAAATAAAAAGTTACAAACTTAAACATAAGAAAAAAAATAGAAGCAAGGTAAGAAATGACTTGGTTCTAAGGTACGAACTCCTTCGATCTTCTCCACTTTAATCTACAAAAGCACAACACTCAAAACAAGTATACAAGAGCCACTCCCTCTCAAGAACAACCACTCACACTCACACACTCATACACATGACTACATAATGTGACAACCCTCTAATATGAACACAAGGGCTAATAATTGTTGTAACATTCCTCCATCATGGTAATGTATCACACTAGACTTTAAATTTATACATTAACATTACACAAATTAAATTAAGCATGGGGGACATTGAAAATAATAATTCACATTTATATACATAATTCTAACTTTGGATATATGTATATTCTCACATCATCAATCCAAAATTAGAATTTTAGCTAGCCATAAAATAAAATTAAACAAAATACTTTCCATTACTTGCTCAAGAAAAGAGTACAACTAGAAAAGAAGAAGAAAATAGCACTCGGAATGATGAATCTCAAATAGATCCTATAGATGGAATCTTTTCGGAGTGATTCTCCCCTTACACTTTCGCTCTCTACACAGCTTTCCACTCCTAAGTATGGTTTTTATCTCTACAAGGATAACTAACCACTCAACTATATGTTACTCACTATCCTTTAGTTCCTCTCACAAAAGAAATTAAAAAAAAAATTATTTATACTTAACATAAAAAGACTTAGGCACCACATCACTTGACACAATTTCATCACAGCATAACAATATGAACTAGCAGCTCAACAGTGCTTAATGTGCTCCATTGCGATGTTGGGATGACCTGGCATGACTATTGATCGACCTGACATGAAGCTTGACTAATCTGGAGTTATTCTTCTTTTCTCTAACTGCTCCACTTTGGTGCTATAAAAGATGGGTGTTAAGGTGCTTAATTATATCATATGGCACCACGGCTCTAACAAGGTTTGCTCTTTGGCATTGAATAAATTATAATTTTCTTAGGACTCTCATGCTGTAATTTTCACTTATGGCGCTATGGTATTAAGTAGCACTACGACTTTAACCTTTGTTCAGTCAAGCTGTTGAAATTAATGAAATTTTCCTACGTCTTTGGCACTGTAATGTCACATTATGGCACTAGGGTTTTGAATAAGCTATGATACTTATAGTTTTGGCATTGTGGCACTGGCTCTTGACTTCTTAATTTGTGCTCCTTTCCTAAGACATTCCTGCACAACATCTACTAAAACATATCTTTACTAAAATTTAACATAACAAAAATACATCATAATTTTTGTTTAATAATGATCGAGGGATCTTATTAGCCAATCTAGTGAGTCCAAATAACCCCATTGAGAATGTATAGTCAACAGTCAAATTATATAGTATAATAGGTATTGTATATTATGATCTTTAACTTTTTGACCATCTTGAGGAGTTATCTACATAATTATTTCACCAAAGGTAATAGAACTGTATGATGAGTCATTTAGATGTTATAATTAACAATAATGATCATACCAAATAGTTAAAATAGAAATTATTGGCTCATAACTATCATGTCCTATGTGTATCATACAATATGAAGTGAAGCTTTTTGACTTTCACTACAGGAAATTTGTTCTTTGCCGGTGGTAATACCAGTGGTCAAATGACAGTCAAAATTACCAGTGATTGGACCGTCGATTTTAACTGGCAGTTTTTAATAATACACCGCCAGAAATGCCAGTGATAAACTGACCATCGAATATACTGCCAATTTTTTTAGGCGTCGACTATTACCGACAGTTTGGTTGCCGGTGTTAAGTGAATTTTTTTCGACAGCCCAAACAGCCAAAAAAATGCTGAAAATTAACCCAAAATTCACCACCCCGCCCTTCCTGCTCATTTCTTTGCATTATTAATTTTAGTCCAAATGCTGCTTTTGCCCTTGCCTTCGACCTGCGTCCACAAGACTCTGGCCGCCGACGCCCTCACTCCGGCCTGCAAATGCCCGAAGGTGATCTCCTCCGTGTATTTACCTTTTTTTCTTTAGTCATGGATGATCTCAGTGGACATTTGTAAGAGGATGTACCTTAATTTTTTAATTTTTCTTTTAATAATCTTCTTATTGACAAGTCTAGAGAGGGAGTTGAAGGTAAACTTGAATTTTGAGAAAGCCTTAGGCCCATATCATTTTGCTTTAGTCATGGATGTTCTCAATAGATATTTGCATAAGGTTATACCCTGATTTTTTTTTCTTATGATATTATTCTTGTTGATAAGACTAGAGAGGGAGTTGAAGGTAAACTTGAATTGTGGTTGTCTACCTTAGATTGCAAAGGTTCTTGCTTTAATTTATCTAAAATATGAATATATGGAGTGTAATTTTAGTAGTAATACACTTAGTGAGGGGATTATGAATTTGGGCGACAAAATCATTAATAAGAGTACATATTTTCTATATATTAGATATCTTGTTCAGAGTGAAGGTTAAACAGATGGGGATATTATCAACAGAAATCAAGTTGGATTGTTGAAGTGGAGGAATGCATCAGGGTTGTTGTGTGATAGAAAAGTCCCCCTTAAAGTTAACGAAAAATTTTATATGATGGTGGTGAGACCTGCAATGATTTATTAAAAGAGAAGCATAATACTAAGTTACGTTTTGCAGCAATAAGTCACCTTAGATGGTTTGGTCGCTTAGAACGATGGCCTTTCGATGACCCAGTTAGGAAAGTAGAGGTATAAGATTTTACTTATATTAAGAAAGGAAGAGGTAGACCTAAGAAGACTTGGCTAAAAAAATATCAGAAATGATATTTCTTTATTAGATTTAAATGAGATTTAAGGTATATCTTTTCTAATAATTCATTTCATAACTATGTAGAGAACATTTGCTTTAACATCCAAATGACTATCCAAGAAGAGAGATATTGGATGAATAACAGATTGTTACCAGCTTGAAGAGGATTGACAGATGAATTTATATAGAGAGTTGAGACTTTTATTCAAGTTACATCTCAACTACCTTCTTTTAAGTTCTATCGAATGTTTAGATGTCCATATTCGAAGCACAAAAATCAAGCATTCCTTAAGCCAGATGATGTAAAGGTTGATTTATATTATAGGGGATTTATTCCAAACTACTAGATTTGGACCTCACATGGCGAGTACAAGCCACACAGAGATAATCATGCTGGTCCATCACAGCTTTTGAAAAAGTTGATGAAGATCAAATAAGTAGACTGTATGAAGAACTTGTTTTTGATGAAGCAGGTCCTAAATTAAGGGCTAGTGTGGAAGAGCCACCAAACACAAAAACCAAAAAATTCTTTAAATTACTACATGCTGCTCAAAAACTAATTTGGGATGGTTGCAAAACTATTCAAAATTATCGGTTATTGTGATGATGCTAAGTATCAAAACTGAATATAATATGTCTCGTGATTGTTTCAATAATTTCATTGGTCTTCTCAAGAAAATAAATCCAGCGGATAATTTAATCCCCACATATTTGTATCAAACAAAGACATTAGTATCCAAGTTAGGTCTCACTGCTATGAAAATTGATTGTTGTATAAATGGATGTATGTTATATTACAAGGATGATGCGATAGAAGTTTATTGTCGCACCTGTAATACTCCTTGGTTTAAACAAAACTCAGGAAAATAATATTGTCAAAAGAAAGATATTCTATATTCTCATTTATTTTATTTACTGATTATTCCAAGACTTCAACGGCTTTATGCATCAATGTGTTTAGCAGGTCATATGAGATGTCATAAGGAGAATTTAGCAAACAGTAGTGTTCTTTCTTATCCATCAGATGCTGAAGCATGGAAATATTCCGATCGAATGCATTCTTCATTTGTTACTGAGCCATGTAATATAAGATTGGGATTATGTGTTAATGGTTTTACTCCATACATCCATGCAGCTTCACCGTACTCTTATTAGCCAGTTATAGTAAAATGATACAACCTTCCACCAAAGATGTGTATGACTATCCCATATATGTTCTTAACACTTATAATACCTGGACCACATAATCCAAAAGAAAAAATTGATATTTTTTTGAAACCATTAATTGATGATCTAAAGTTATTATGGGAAGAAGGTGTCCTCACATATGACATCTCAACCAAATAAAATTTTCTCCTTAGAGTTGTATTACTTTGGACCATTGGCGATTTTCCAGTTTATAGTATGTTATATGGTTGGAGCATAGCAGGAAAATTAGCTTGCCCTTACTACATGAAGAATACTAAATCTTTCACACTAAAATATGGAGAAAAAATACTTGGTTTGATTGTTATCTTATGTTCCTATCTGTTGATCATCCGTTTAGGAGAAATAAGGAAGCATTTGTTATAAATAGAGTTGAGAGGTCACCTCCTCCAGCTAGATTAAGTGGTGATAACATACTACAGAGACTTTCTGCATTTCATCAATTATTAATTTTCCAGAACACGGTGGACCATCAACACAAGGAGAGGTTGGTGCTAGGGATCCTGCAACTATAGTAGATAAGCATGTATGCATCGAGCCTGAGGGCGATACATAAGTTCAATTTATTTTGTAAAGTTATTGTAATTTGATTTATTATATGTTATTGACAAAAATTTTAACTTGCAGCTTCAATCCCTCAAGATAGCCTACCCATAAGATTCAAGACATCATACGGAGCAAATATGATACTCCTTACTTATTATGGAAGAAGATCCCAAAGGAAGTTAGGGATATGTGGTTTAGAAAAGTTTAGGTATATTTATTTGGCATTACTTAAAATATTTGATTTCATTTGTATTAATATTATTTATTATACCGAAAGATTTTAAGTGGTTTTCTGAGCATGGCATGAGGATCAGAATAAATTTTGAGGAGATGATCGACTAGTCTTAGGGACATATTCATGGACATTAAAAAGTCTAGGCAGTATCCATTATGAATTGGATAGGGAGTATGGGCAGAATTGAGCAGAGCTTGAGCGAGCCCTGAGTTCACCAAATTGAGAGAGTAGAATAAGAAAAATAGAGCATATAATTATGGGGGTTTATGAAGCTCTCTTCATATTGGTAGATCAGTGCCTCATACTGAACATAGATAAAGACTGGTAAAAGATTTCAATTATTTTAATATATATATATATATATATTATTTTAACTATATTTTATATTTGTAGAAAGAGTTTCTTGCCGGGAGCCTACACCACTAGAGTTGCATACAAGGACTCATCAACATCAAGCTGATCATCAGTGGGTTGATGAGAAGGCTAAAAAAGCTAACGTGAGTATAATTTTTTGAGTAATAAAATAAAATAAATAGAAATTTATTTTATGGATTTATTCTCGCAGGATAATTTTATACGAGTTCAGGAAAGTCAGCAGTCTGATGGTGAGGAATCATCTTCAGGATCGACCCAGTATTCTTAGTATCACATGTGGTTAGATGTTGTTGGAGGAAGGTAGAGGGGGAGGGTTTATGGCTTAGGTTCACAGGGATATGCTTATGAGGTCAGTTCATCTACATCAATAGTTTATGATGTTAGTGGGGCTAAAGAAACTATTAGCCAGAGGGTTGCTTCCCTGAGAAGAGAGATAGAGGAGATAAGAAAGATTCAAAATGAGATGCAGGTGGAGCTACGATCATATCAAGATGAAAATCAGAATAATAAATAGCAAGAGCCGACACTTGAATCACAGGGCAGCGAGGACACAGAGGATGATTACTGTTGTTATTTGTTTGAAGAACTTTCTGGTGTATTTAGAACATCTAATTATGGATTTCATATATTATGTTGATTGTAGAACATATGTATTCTTCTTTGTTTAAAGAATTGTTTAGGCTTATTGTGGATTGTGCAAATATATTTGTTGATTGTGTTTTGTCATTTCATATGAAATGTTCTATTGATTTTGGACTCTATTTCTGTGGATTGACTATTCTGGCTTGTTGCCCTTAAAGTTTCTATTTTATATAAGTTTTGAACTCTATGCAGGTATTGTGGAAATTGGTGTAAGAAGAGGGGGGCTGCCAATTTTTTTTAGCAAATGCTACAGGTTTTCGGCGACTAATTAGCGGTTTAGCCACCAGAAACTTCAATACCGGACGACTCATTTAGCCGCTAATTTTTTAATGTAGCCATCGTTTATTATCGGCAGCTTGGCTGCCCGATAAACTAGCATTTTCTACAACTGGTATACCGTCGGTAATTAACCGGCGATCGCCAACGGTTTGACTACCGGAATTTATCAGTTATTTTTGCCGCCGAAAAATCACCGATAAGTTTAACTACCGAAAAATGGCCATCGGAATTCCTTTCCTACGCGGTTTATTCTGGTGGTTTTTAAAAACGCCAGAAATTTTTCAGACCGCCAGAAAACTTATCTGAACCGCTGAAAATTATCGCCGATAATTGGCAATTTTTCTATAGTATTTTTGACATGATCAGGAACACTTCCACAAAATAATGGGCGCACAACATAGAATAAACAATAAGAGACATAGACAAATATAAACATAAACTATGGAAATAAATAGTATGACAAACAACAACAACCACAAACATAAAGTACAAAAAAAAAACTCACGACATATAAAACACTTAAATAAAATATATACCTACCTTAATGATCTAGGAACTTAAATCTATAATCCCCATTCTGGTTCTAAGTCCACTAAATCTTTTATAACTCGGCGGTATAGTGATAATAGGCCAATTTATTTTCTCTGTGAACAAATTGGATGCTAACATCTTCCTTCATACAGTAGTCTATAATGAAATGGTGTCTTATGCAAATTTGTTTTATGCAAGAGTATTGAATTCGATTCTTAGTTATATAAGTAATGCAAATTTTAAAAAAATTAATTTATACAGTTTGCATTCAGTTTTGCTAGTTTTTAATCCTTAAAACTCCCTTTAATAAAGGGAAGTTCCACTTCGATTTTGTGTTTTAATATATATGGTAATGTGTATCCTACCATCACTAAGTTCCATATTCTAAAGTCAATAGATTGTAAAAAATGTTGGCATTCATGTTTTATAAATATTGATTGGAATATTGTCAAACAGTGGTGATCGAGTAATGGAATGCCCTTCCAAAGTTCTCTTATTAACAAATTGTGACATACTAGAATCTACTTGTTGAGATTAAACCAAATAGATAAGAACTTGCTTTGATACCACTTGAAAGTGTCGCAGCACAACAAAGAGGAAAGGCTGAATTAATTTAACTTCACACCAGATTACAAGTGATAAAGTTCATAATCATGTAATAAAATATTCATACATGATTGTTTCACTGAAATAATGCTTTCGTAAGTAATGCAAATTTTTCCCCAAATTTCATTACATATTTTGCAAGTAGAAATATGTATGTAGTCTTCAAATTTCAAAGCACAAAAAATTAATTTAAACAGTTTGCATTCAGTTTTGCTAGTTTTTAATCCTTAAAACTCCCTTCAATAAAGGGAAGTTCCACTTCGATTTTGTGTTTTAATATATATGGTAATGTGTATCCTACCATCACTAAGTTCCATATTCTAAAGTCAATAGATTGTAAAAAATGTTGGCATTCATCTTTTCTAAATATTGATTGGAATATTGTCAAACAGTGGTGATCGAGTAATGGAATGCCCTTCCAAAGTACTCTTATTAACAAATTGTGACATACTAGAATCTACTTGTTGAGATTAAACCAAATAGATAAGAACTTGCTTTGATACCACTTAAAAGTGTCGCAGCACAACAAAGAGGAAAGGCTGAATTAATTATTTAAAAACTTTATTAAGAAATAACATAATTTACAGTGAAAGTAGTTTAAAATACTATTGAAACTTCAATGAAAAAAAGTACAAAAAATTATTTTATTTTTTAATTTTTCAGAGCAATGAAAATTGCTTAAGGCTAATCTAAAAGTAAATTCAAAACAAATTATTTTGACTAAGAAAAAACTTTATGAAAAACTTTTTTGAATATTTTACTTGAATGTAACCACAAAAATCTTAAAATAATAGATTTAAATAATGAAGTTTGCAAGTAATAAAAGTGCAGAAAGTAAAAGAGATGCAAACTGAGATTTTATAGTGATTTAGTCAAACTTAATCTATATACACTCCACAAGTTCCTCATAATGTGAAATTACACTAGCAAACACTCCTTTTGCACTCAGCAATGCGTAAAAGCCCTTCTCCATTTTTAGGTGGAGAATGACATTTATAAGCTCTTCATCCCAAAAAACCTAAACTTCCTCCTTTTGCTTCCCAGCATGGCGGAGATGCCTCCCTCCTTTTTCCTCTTACATGGTTGAGATGCCTTGACCATCCTTCTGCTCCTCACAATGATGAAGATGTTGCTCCCTAACCTCCTTGGTTAGTTCAAGTCTTTTACCCAAAGACTTTCTCCCTAGAGCACCTCTCCAAAATCTCCCAACATACAACTTGAAGGATAAAAGTGCAAGATGATGAGGACAACCATGTGAACTCCCTCACATAACCCTTAACTTCCTAAGGAGATATCCTCTCAACCTCACCTCCTCTTCCAGGTGGATTAGACAAGCTCTCTCAAACAACAGCACCTCTCTCCTTTTTGAAGGACCTTTCTCCTCACACAGACTTTTGATTAAAAGAATTAGAATTAGCTATTTAAAACAAACCCTAGTTTTCAAATTTAATAGACTGATGATACACTATGGAGTGTGGATTAAACTTTATGAATAGTTCAATATGATAAAATACCTATATTTGAGTTTTGTTATATATAATATGAATCATTTAATACAATTCACTAAATCTAATTAAGTATCATCCTAGACGATTAATGGTTAGTCCAATAAACATTTAGTTTGTTCATATTGTATGATTTAGATCATATAATATGAATGTTAATAACAATTTGATCTTATTTTGATTGCTTGATTCTTGAATCAAAATAGGCAAGTTCATTAGTATGTGTATAATACGATTAATATTTTATAGTATGATTAGTTCAAATTTAAATTTGCCTATTTTTGAAAATCTAGACCTTCAAGCAAGTATTTATCAAATTAAGAAATCTTTCTGGGCGATCAAGATCATACAATAGGATTAGTTATCTGATTTTCAAGTTTTTTATTTTTGTTACACTTGATTTAATTTTGAAATAACTGATCATATAGGATGTTTGGGATCAGATAGTACAATTTAATAAAGAAACCAAGTATTCAATATTGATTCCCATTCGTTAGTGTGTGCTCAATTTTCCTGCCAACATATACCTAAATATGTAGAGACTCAAGAAAAAGTAAAATACTGACTCATATTAGAAGTTTTGACTAGACTCAATCCTTTAATTCTTGAATTATCTCCTTTGATTTGACTTCTTTTATGTTATGTCTAAAAATTATTACAGCAAACAAATAACCTTTATATATTACAAAGAATACTAAATAATCTAACCAAAAATATTTGGAATCATTAAAATAATAACCTTATGGGTTTCAACTATCTTCACCTTCAGAGATGTTAACCCACACTAATGGCTTAGCACCACCACAAGTAGTGGCAAGCTCAGCCATTCCAACCATAGTAATTGGCAAGTTGACTGCCTCATTCATCACCCAATATTCATCCTTATTTTTCTTTATTGGGGAAATGGCAAAAATTGTAGGGATCTTAGGTGTGGCTTTAGTGCTACTATTATCCTCCTTACTCGAGAAAATACCAGTTAACTTCATCACAGCTTAACCATGACAAAAGGTGATTTTCTTGGAATCCCTCACTTAAGACGAGGCATGGTCGATAAGATTCATGTCCTAACTCATACATGTTCTTCGATCTCCAAAGAAAGGGAGTAAAACTCTCCCATTATGGACCCTCTATTTATAAGAGTGAAGGAGGAGTTCATGTCACATCATCATCTTTAATGCGGGATCAATGTAATCATTGAGGATATAGTAAAATAGGCCAATAACTTTACATTAAATTTCCTACTTTATCTTTGATAGTCGCATTTAATATCATTTATTATCCTTTTCATCACTTGTATATTAATGGGTTAGGTGAATTAGAGAATTAAATGTATACTCGCATATGTCTTAGCAATTACTTAGTAGGAAATCAGTGGGTTGTAACAAAGGGACTCCCAATGGTTGCTCTCCTGAGGAACTCACCTAATGATCCTGGAGAGGTTGCATGTTGGACCTACCATACAGTTCGCCCATCACAGGTGATGTGTGATTCCTCACCAAGCTAAAAACTCAGTAGTTGCCACATAATTGGATCCTCTCCCTAATCAGTCTCTCTCTCCTAGAGCCCTCATCCTTATATAAACTCACCAAGCTCAACTATTAGAAAGCGCATACTCTCGAGGCACTCTGATCACTTTGCATGATCACACATCCTAGAGCTCTCCCTCCAATGAGAACTTCTCACTCCCCTCTCTTGCCCAAGGTGATTTGAGATCTTCAAGTAGTCAGAAATAATGGAAAGACTGCCAGTCATAGGCCCCCTTATCTCAACCCTTTCCCACTAACTTGCCCAAGCATACTTGCCTGCTCAGCATTATCAGACTAGATGGAATGCACTTAGCTCACTACTGAGCTCACATAGAGATAGATTGCCAAGGTTCTCCATATCACACTCTCCTCCAACAAACTTTGAGATGACATGAGTCTAAGGTAGTTTACATAGTATTATATTAGTATTTTGTGTAGTGTTAGATTTTTATACTTTTTGTAGCCTTTTCTTTAACTCCCAGAACCCTATAAATAAAGGGTGATGCAGTGTAATTTGAGACTCCTAGCTTTCTTGAGCATTCTATAGATTCTCATTACCTCTCTAGCTCTCTTTCTTCTTCCCTCTATTCTCATATAGGTTTTAGGCCACTCACTCATAAAGTCAGCCTACTAATAAGCCGGGGTGTTATCCACAAATAAAATTGGATCCTACACAACCCATATGAACTAAATCATTACATGGAAGACATGGTATAATGAACATAGAGTTTAGGGGATTCATTGATGATGTTGCTTAGGGCACCTTCAGGATTGACCTCATAACCACAACTCTCATATATTTTGTGGTGCAATTCTTCAATTGTACAATACATAAATAACACTATATGCTGTTCTTTGCATTTATGATATCATTTTCCCCTTCATAAAAATTGACAAAATTACTTAAACTATTATTAACCATGCCTTTATTTAGCAAATATGTATATAATTTTTTAAAAGTATAGAAAGAAATTAAGCAATAAGGTAGGGGAAAGGTTATATTTATATTTATATACCATAGGTTTTCTTTTAATTATTCTTTATATACAAATATAACGCATCCATCCATAGGCACATTCAAAATACATCCGTGCAGTAATAAGACAGTTAAGATAAATTTTTAGATAAATAAGTCAACCTAATTAAATAGTTAATCAATATATAAACAAGTTAGCTTGCAAAGCAAGAAAGAAATAAAAATTGTAAAATAAACAAATTCAGAACTCACAGAGTCTCATGCAGATCTGATAAACTACTATTCGATATCTCAAAAGTACCAACCACTACGTGATCTCTTCTTCTCTGCAAACCACTATGTTAATCTATGAAAATTATAAAACATAAGAATGTAAAATAAAAAAATTCAGTAAATTGATGATGTTGATAGAATATATAAAATACTGAATATTTTTGTGCGACCATCAGAAAATAAAACTGTACAGCGTGATCTTATATATACATGATCAGAATATGAGATCAAACCGGCAGCCTCAGTTGCTTATGGTGTATAATAATAAGCTGAGCAAGCTCTCTCCTCAGAGAGAGAGAAAGAGAGAGAGAGAGAGAGAGAGAGAGAGAGAGAGGTTATAGGCATTGGGCGAATGAGGAGAGGGGATGAATAGACTGCGAGAAATATTACAAAATAGTTATTTATTAATTAAAAAAAAGTTATTTATTAATAAGAAGAAATGCTTATCAAATTTTTAACAGAATCTCATGCATGTGTTATATATGGTATGTCTGATATATTTCTTTATGAGCTTAACTTAAGGAAATTTCTTGCACTAGTAACCAGTATTATTGAGTGCATTTACTATTAGTTAACATTTGACTAGTATATATTAACACTATACTTGTTATTAACAATATTAAGAAATATTAAGAAAAATATAGCATTAACATAAGAATTTTATTGAGTTGAACGTACTAAAAAAAATTGTCTTTGAGTTTGAAATATGAGATTTGTATGTATGGGCTTTATAAATTTTCTTTTATAAGTAATATGGAGAGAATAAAAATGATTATTTTGTAATCTCTTCAATGAATTATAAGATAATCAAAAGGATTGAAGACCCCACTAAAGAACTTCAACGGAGGAGATAATCACCAAATCAATCTGGAGAGAAAATAGGCTCCAAACTATCTTCAAGGCACTTGAAAAAGAACACAATATTTTTGATTTTCAGTAATTGAACTTCTCTTACATGACACTTGTTTATGTAGAGAGCAACACAGGACAACTTCAAATGGACATCTACAGCCTAGCTATCATGGAAGGTTTTCAATCAATTACAACACATCACATTAATTTATAAAGGGGCGTGCAGCTGGCTACTATAAATACGATAGAAGAATAAAATAAATAATATAATATAATTGTAATTATATTTCCATCATTTATTGCTTGCCATGAATTGCTCATCAAAGTCTTCTGCATCTTGATGATGTTTGTCATGATTGATCAAGAAGATTATCAAAAGTTGAGTTTGGATGGGGGAAGTACACCATACAAATAGGACATCTAGATCAAATCCTCTATTATGTCTGCATGTTTGATCTTAATCATCTTTATATTACCAACTTTCATGTAATGGAGACTTATGTATTTGAACTTCATAGATCGTCATGTCTTCCATTCTTGTAATATTGACCGTATATGCATCATCTAAATATAATTAACTACTTAAAAAGTGTTAAAGCAGTTTTTTAGTAAAAATATTTCTAGTTTACGCTAAAAAATTACTTTAGAAAACAGTAAGAAAATTATTCCAAATGAAATCATAATCTTTTGTAACAAAAAGCTTTATCTCTGTGCATTGTTTTCAATAAGAGAAAGAAGAACATTTCATTTTCTATATTGAAGGAGTAGAATTGAGCATCAATCACCAAAGAATAGGTTGGCAATATGGACCACTTTGTTTGCTTAGATGATCTAATTAATGATTGCAACATGCCAACCATATGATCATGCATGCATGCACAAGTTGGCTATGAGGGACCATGCCACGCATATGCAATGGTTGATTGATGGGCATATATATGTATTTCTTGTGATTTTGTTAATAAGCCAAACCAATGAATGCATGTGTCTCATTACTTCTTGCACTTTAAGTATGAATAAAGTTATGTCCATTTAATTAATTTATTATATAATTCAAATTACATTGTATGTTTCATTTTTTTTTATTTGACATAAAGATATAATTTGTATGTAACTTTTTTTTTTCCTAATTACAAAAAGATTTAAGAAAAAAGAAATTTATTTTTAAATATTAAAAAATAAGGAAAATGCCTAGCATCATTAAATGAACAATTTCGATATAATGTTTTAATATATTTATAATATCTGATTATTTTCATTAATTTTATTTGCCTATTCTATATTATATGTCTAATGCTTTTTCAAATTTTTATCAAGTGTGGTAACTACTTAAATAGCTTTCAACAAATTCATTTTTTTTTATAATAATGCATTTCAAACAATGTGATTAAATATTATTATTTATGACATTTTATTAAATATGTGAAACTAAAAGTAATTTTAACATTTTTTTATATTTTTTAAACTATTATAATAGTTTAAAAAATAAAAATAATAACTAAACCTCTTAATATCATAAATAATTGCCTCATTAGATAAAAAAATATGACTAAATGGCTATTTGAACGAAAATAATTGCTACGGCTCACACATTATTTACCATTGAGCCAATAACTGGTTTAGTGATGAGAATGAGATACCTTTTAGGGGAAGAAAATTTATTTTAAAATTTAAAAATATAAGTTTCATTTAACGAGTCACACCAACAGATTGATAGGATTTTTTCATAATTTTTAAATTTTTCTTATGAAAATTTCTTCAATTCAAATCTCATAAAATCAAACATAATGCAATGAAAAAATTATAGAAATAATTAGAAAAAAGTTGATAAATATAACAAAGAAAGTAATATTTGAAAATTAATTAATAATATTATCCCAACAAGCTCATCAAACCAAATATATAATATTACATTCATATATGTAGATAAAAAATAAGAATATGAGAAATATTATAAGATGAGTAATTTGTGTAAAGTAAAATAAGAATGATCTGATACTCAACCATATCTGTATGAACTTATTATCATATAAGATTATCTCATTAATATAACTGATATGCCTTCAAAAATAATCTTGATAGGGCAGAAATCTCGAGATATATTTGTTGCAAATCTGGATTTAGGGATTACAATTTTGATGATAACAAACATTTTTTGTGCTCTGTTTTTTGGTCAACTAATATTTCAGGTACAAAAGATCAAATGCAATCCAAGCCAACTCAAGAACGGGTCCATGTGTGTCGAAGTTGTAATTTTTTTCCTTTCTTGAGTCAAATATAATGTAAGTGACCCCCTCGCTAAGTAACATTGCACACACACTCAGGGGGAGAGTTTTAGTGAGTTAGCTTTTCTGTTTCAATTTTTGTTCATATCGTCCTGGACGATATTCATATCGTCTTGGACAATCCAGTGAAAATAGAAACCCTAATTAGGACGATCATATTAAGTCGGTTTGATTAAGCTGATCATCCTGTACGATACACATATCGTACATGATGATAGGCTTAAATCAGAAATTCTCAGCCGCCAGATTAAGTTAGGCAAGTTTTTATTTTTAGAGATTTGGTCTGATCGTCCTGGACGATACGTGTATCGTCCTGGATGATCCATTACAATCATGCCTAAATTAGTCTGGTGATTAAGGAAAGTAATTAAGTTTTTTTTAATTGATTCGATCATATCGTTCTGGACGAGCGCAAGATCGTACGGGATGATATGTTAAAAATCTTGACCGTCCTGTGCCTTCCACCTGTACGTCCAGAGCTGTATGAAGGACGATATTGTCATTTTTGAACTAATCATACAGGACGATGGACATATCGTCCTGGACGATCAAGTCATTTTGAAATCGTCTAGCATGTTCTAACATGTACATCAAGAGCTGTGTGTAGGATGATTTTGTCATTTTTAAACTGATCGTACGGGACGATACACATATCGTCCTAGACGATCAAGTCATTTTGAGATTGTCCAGCACAAGTTCCCCTAGACAACCAGAGCTGTCTTTTGGACAAAATTCTTGATTTACACTAATCATCCCAGACAATCGCAGAATTGTACGGGACGATATGAACAAATTTTATATACTAATCATCGAGAGGAACCAGATCGTCCAAGCTGATACATGTGATTTTGAACTGATCATACAGGATGATCGACCGATCATCCTGTATGATCTTTGACGACCAGTTGAGATTTAGGATAGTTTTTGAGCCCTTCTATTTAAGATCTTTTTCTTCCAACAAAAAAAATCTTTTGCCACTTTCCTTTCTAGAGAAACCTTGAGAGAGAGAGAGAGAGAGCTTGGGAGAGAGAGAGAGAGGATCTTGTGAGGGGGAGTTTGTGAGGGATTCACAAAGGTTGCTCCAAGCAAGGATCTGAGTCGTCTTCTCTATTCGTCATCTCTTGTCTTATCAGTGTCTCTGTGGGAGGATTGTTCACAAGAAGATCCGGGTTCTCTGTCTGCTTCAGGAGGAAGCGAAAGGAGTCCAGGTTCTTTGCCTGCTTCAGGTGGAAGCGAAAGAAGTCTAGGTTCTCTGCCTACTTTAAGAGGAAGCAAAAAGAGTTCAAGTTCTCTTCCTCACCGTGTTGGTGGAAAGGAGTTTTTTTACAGGCTTCTCCACCTTGCTGTGGGAGCAGAAGGAGAGTCTCTTAGTATTAGTACAATACCCGGAGGGGAGGCTCCGGGTAGTGGACGTAGGTCAAGTTGATCGAACCACTATAAAATCTGGTATATTCTTTCTGATTATTTTCTGCACTTTACTTTTCTATTATTATCTGCTTGGATCAAATCTGTTATTGATATTTCATTACTGTGTTTACTTGTGTCTGCTGTAAATTATCAAAAGATATTTCCTGTTGCTCATGAATTTTTAAAATGACCAATTCACCCCCCCCCCTCTTGGTTAACCTCGGGACTAGTTCATAAGGGCTTAACATCCCTATCAAACTTTCAAGTGGTATCAGAGCATACCCATTTAACTTTCAAGTGGTATCGGAGTGGGATTCAAAAATTAAGTTTGAAAACTTTTGAATTTGATCAATGGCTAACTTTGGTAATAGAAATACTGCTAAAGGTTATTCAATTACACGTCCACCATTATTTGATAACATACCTTTTGATTTTTGAAAAACTTGCATGTCTATTTTTCTTTAATCTATAGATTATCATATGTGGATGCTTGTTAAGGATGGCTATGAAGCACCTTTTAGAATGGTTAACAATGTTAAAACTGAACTGCCTTTCAATGAATGAACTTTTGATGATGGGGACTTAGCCCAATTGAATGCCAAATATTTGAACTATTTTTTTGTGCCTTAAAATCTGAGAATTACATGTGTGTCTCTACTTGTATAACTGGTAAAGAAATTTTGGATAGATTGTGCATCATTTATGAAGGTACATTTGAAGTCAAACAGTCTAGGTTAAACATATTGCTTCATGATTACGAACTTTTTTGCATGAAATCTAGTGAGTCTATATCTGAAATGTATACTAGGTTTACACTGATTGTAACATCCCTACATGCCTTAGGAAGAACTAACCAACTATGAAAAAGTTAATAAAATCTTGAGATGCTTGCCCTCTTCCTATGATGCAAAAATAATTGCAATCACTAAATCTATGAATTTGAATGCATATTTTTTTGATAACTTACTTGGATCACTCATTGCTTACGAGCAAGGGGTGAACCAAAGACAGCTTGATGCAGGTGAGAAAAAGAAGGAAAAAATTATGACGCTGAAGGCCAACGATACTGACACTGACTCTTCTGGGTCTGATAGCGATGATGTTGCCTTAATCACTAGGCAATTCAAAAGCTTTCTAAGGAAGAAACACAAGAACTTTTAGAAGTGGAACAAAGGTAAGGGTTGTAAAAATTTTAATGGTTCATCTGATACTATCTGTTTCGAATGCAGGAAGTCTGAACACATAAAGGCTGATTGTCCTACACTTAAGACTCACCCAAGCAAGGAGAAGGGTGAGGAGAAACCCAAGTTCATGAAGGACAAGAAGCGGATTCAAAAGGCATTCTGGGTAGATTCTGCATCCGACTCCTCTGAGACCGAAGCTGCTGAGAAAATTCATTCATCGGATAGGAAACTTAAGAAAATGCATGCTAGCCTAAAATTAGATTTATTAAATTGACAAAAAAAGCATGATGTTTTGATTAAGGACCATTCTACTCTTGATAGCAATCACATGTCACTACTTGATGAATTTGATGAGTTAAATAAGAAGCATTCTGATTTAGTTATTGAGTATGATTTATTAAAAATATCACATATTGAATTAGAAGCTGCATTTAAAGAATTAGAAACTCATGCATCTGATTTAGATAGTAATGAATATCATCTGAAATTTAAAATTATAAGTCTGAAGAAAGAAAATGAATTTTTGAGTGTAAAAATTAGTGCTTCTGAGAAAAATGAAATACCTCCAACTTTTGCACAATTTTATGCACCTCCACTTTTTGAAGAATCTGTTTCAAAATCATCAAAGCATATTTTATTCAAACCTAGGAAGATGCACTATTACTCACGTAGATTAGTTAACCCTTTTCCTGATGTTAGATATTTTTCTTGTGTGTGGCATGTTAGGACACATCTCCCACACCTACACTGTTCACCATATTACACATTGGGTGTGGAGGCCCAAATTACATGCTTCACAGTATAACACACATGCATTGCATTCTTCTTTTCATAAGAAGGAACCCAAACTTATTTGGGTTCCTAAATCTGACGTTTGATAATTTTGTAGGTGTGCTCTCACACAAGATCTCGTGAGAGCATGTGGTACCTGGACAGCGAATGCTCAAGACATATGACTAGAGATGTAAATCAATTCATTTCACTGGAGGCCAGGGCTGGAGGTAAGGTTACACTTGGAGATAACACCACCAGGAGTGTGGTAGGAACATGTATAATTGGTGATTCAAAAAATTTCATTATTGATAATATTTTGCTTGTAGATGGACTAAAACATAACTTGCTGAGCATCAGTCAACTCTGTGACAAAGGATACAACATCAAATTCCTGCTCACTTGCTGCATTATAAGCTTAAAAGATAAAATTATTTTGTAGGGACAAAGGATCAATAATGTCTACATACTGGATGTAAGTTACTTTAAAGCTGATGTTTCAATTTGCTTAAAAACTGCTACTGATGAGTCTTGGTTGTGGCACAGGAGATTATGTCATGCCAGTATAAAAACCCTTAGGAGAGTCACCCAAAAGGACTTAGTTAGAGGTGTCCATAAGCTTAAGTTCACTAAGGACCATCTGTGTGATGCCTGTCAATTAGGGAAGCAAGTCCAGTCCTCCTTCCACTCCATTAAGGACATCAGCACCTCTAGACCTTTAGAAATCCTTCACATGGATCGCTTTGGACCCATTAGCACTGCCAACTTAGGGGGGAAAGTCTATGAATTTGTGATTGTTGATGATTACTCGAGGTTCACTTGGATTAAATTTCTGTCATATAAATCTGAGTCATTTGATGAATTTAAATCCTTCTCCACTTGGATTCAGAGGAAGTTAGGTTGTGAGATCTTGACGATTCATAGTGATCATGGTAGAGATTTTGAAAATATGAAATTTGGAATTTTCTCTGAGGAGTAAGGGATTAATTATAATTTTTCAGCTCCTAGGACCCCTCAGTAGAACGGGATAGTTGAAAGGAACGGGATAGTTGAAAGGAAGAATAGGACCTTAGTGGAAGCCACTAGAGCCATGCTTGCTGAGTATTTACTTCTAAAATATTTTTGGGCTGAAGCGGTGAACACTATATATTATGTGCTGAATAGGGTGAATGTTAGATCTAAACTGAATAAGACACCCTATGAGATCATTAAGGTTAGAACTCCTAACCTATCCCACCTTCATGTCTTTGGCTGTAAGATTTTCATTCTGAATAATGGGAAATCATCCTTAGAAAAATTTGACCCCAAATTTGATGAAGGAGTGTTCTTAGGCTATTCTAGTGTGGGGAAATCCTTTAGGGTGTTTAATAAGAGGACTTTGGTGGTGGAGAAGATAACTCATGTGGTGTTTGATCAATTTGATCTTAAGGAGACTAGATTTTAGGAAGAAGAAGATGTAGGAGAGATTGCCCAAGGAGTTGAAAATGCAAATCTGGAGGAAAGGGTAGAGCCTCAAAATAGTTTACCTAGAGATTGGAGATATGCTTCGAGTCATCCTAAAGAACGGATCTTAGGAGACTCTTCTGAAGGTGTTAGAATTAGGCATGGACTTAGGAGGGAAGTAACCCATTATGCCTTTATCTCAATGGTTGAACCCACCAACATCAATCAAGCCCTTTCTGATGAGTTTTGGATCTTAGCTATGCAAGAAAAATTGAATCAATTTGTAAGGAACGATGTTTGGGAGTTAGTACAAAGACATAGGAATCAAAGTGTAGTGGGAACCAAGTGGGTCTTTAAGAATAAGATGAATGATTCTGGTGTGGTGGTTAGGAATATGGTAAGATTAATGGCTAAAGGGTACAATTAAATTGAAAGGATTGATTTTGAGGAGACCTTTTGCCCCTATAGCTAGATTGAAAGCCATTAGAGTGCTATTAGACTTTGCTTGTTATAAAGAATTTAAGTTATTTTAAATGGATGTCAAGAGTGCTTTTTTGAATGGGATAATACAGAAGGATGTTTTTGTAGAACAACCCCCAGGTTTTGAGAGTTCTTAATATCCAAATCATGTTTACAAATTAAAAAAGTCCTTATATGGATTGAAACAGGTACCCAAAGCTTGATATTTGAGGCTTAGCATATTCCTGTTAGAAAGAGAGTTTGTTAATGGGAGCGTAGACACCACCCTTTTTCTGAGGAGAGTAGGGGATGATTTACTCATTGTCCAGATCTATATTGATGATATACTCTTTGGATCTTCTGCTAAAAATTTATGTGATAATTTTCTAAGACAATGAGTAAGGAGTTTGAGATGAGTATGAAGGGAAAATTATCCTATTTTTTAGGATTTAGCATAAGGCAAATGGATGATGGAACCTTTCTCAATCAATCTAAATACACTAAAGACATTTTGAAGAAATATGAAATGGACAAAGCCAAGCCAATCAACACTCCCATGAGTTCCACTATTAAGTTAGATAAGGATTCAAATAGAAAATCTATTGATCCGAAGAAGGTTAGGAGAATAATTGGATCACTATTTTACCTAACTGCTAGCCGACTTGATATTATGTTTAGTGTCTATCTTTGTGCTAGGTTTCAAGCTAATCCTAAAGAGTCCCACCTGACTGCTGTTAAGAGAATTCTTAGATATCTTTTAGGGACCCCAAACCTAAGAATCTGGTATCCTAGACATATCACTTTTTTTGAGATTATTGGATATTCTGATTTTGACTTTGCAGGGTGTAGGATGGATAAAAAGAGCACTTCTGGAACTTGCCAGTTCATAGGACAGTTTTTAGTCTCCTAGTCCAGTAAAAAATAGAACTCAGTTATATTTTCCACTGCTGAAACTGAGTACATTGCCTTAGGAAGTTGTGTGGCCCAAGTCCTTTCGTTGAAGCAACAAGTTTTGAATTTAGGATTACCTGTTGGCACAATTTTTGTTCTATGTGATAACACCAGTGTCATCTGCATTTCTAAGAATCCAATCCAATATTCTAGAACCAAACACATTGATATAAGGCATCACTTCATTAGGGACCATGTTACAAAAGGGGACATTGAGCTATATCATATAGCAACTAAAAATCAACTGGCTGACATCTTTACTAAACCACTGGCCTTTGACTCATTCAGCATTTTGAGGACCAGATTGGGTGTGATTGACATAAATGCATGATTCTGATGAATGATAATTTCTGAGTTTTTCTATTTTTTTGTTTCTATTAGTCTTTTGATTTGATTATTTATTTCTTGTTTTATTTTTATTCACTGTTGATTTCCTTTTATTATTTATTATTTTTCTGATTTGAGTATTTATTTTGATGCGATTTCCTACTTGTTCTTGATTTACTATTTTTTTCTTTCAAAATTAGATCACTGCTCACTACTGCTGATAAACTGGATTTTAAACTGAGAGTTTTGCCTTATTTTCGTTTGAAAGCTTGTAAGCAGTGATTGACTCCTCTGAATTTGTTAAAGGGAAGAAATATTGATGATTATTTCTCTTCCTCTAACTCCCTTTAATGGTATATTATTTCTTTTGGATAAAAATTTTCTTCAAAATTAAAAAGTTAATTTTTGAAATAGAGATCTATTTTATCTTCCTACAGTAATCTACCTCATAAAAATAATGTTTTTAAAGCTTTGAATCAGTGTTATATTTTTCTTAATTAAGTTATTGCACTTATCATATGATGTATGGTTTTTGCTTTGTGAATTACTCTTCTTTATTGTAGAGAGTTAGTTTTATCGTCTCTTATGTTTGGAAAAGAATTTCACAGCTGAGATTCTTTAACGATTATGAAAGAAAGCAAACTTACAAAAGATGCGCAAAGAGCACCAAAATGAAAAGAGGCACAAAATGAGCCCAAAGCTAAAAAGATGCACAATATCGCCAAATTGAAAAGATACACAAAGTGTATCAAAAAATCAAAAGATACGTAAAGCGCCAAACAAATTAAAAAAGAGGCACAAAATAAGCCCATAAAGAAATAAGCTTCATTCCCTTTCAAATCCTTAAATATCTTAGAGAAATTCATGCGCCACTTAATATTTTCAAAAGCTTAAGACGAAAAATCATGATTTCTGATTCCTTACTTTGTAATATTATTATATCAGATATTTTTCTGGAACGAGGCTTGAGAGGATCTATTTTTTATTCTAATTTCTTTTCTTCTGAATTAGACTTTTGTTTGAAAGGAATTTGAACATGTAAGATGTCCGAGGTAGGAGTTATGAAAGTCGATTTTTTAACTTTTCTGGATTTCAACATTTTCGATTTTCTTCTTATTGGCTTTTAAATTAAAAATTAAGGGAAAATTCTGATTTACTAGAGCTGATCAATTCAAAAATAAAAAAATAAAAAAAGGAGGATTGTTTCTTGTTTGCGTTGTTTTGTCTTTTTCTCCTCCTTTTTGTGATGTCAAAAGGGGGTTACTAGTAGTTTCTTTTACTATTTTTGTGTTGTAGTTGTTTCCCTTATTATATTTAGTGTCACTATTTGTCAATGTTTAGTGAACTTTGAAATGAAAATTTGTTCCATATGTGCGTTGATTACTCTTGTCTGTTTTATTTGAAACTACTGAATAAATATTTGCAATCATCAAAAAGGGGGAGATTGTTGCAAATCTGGATTTAGGGATTATAATTTTGATGATAACAAATATTTTGTGCTCTATTTTTTGGTCAACTAATATTTCAGGTACAAAAGATCAAATGCAACCCAAGCAAACTCAAGAACTGGTCCGTGTGTGTCGAAGTTATAATGTTTCCCTTTCTTGAGTCAAATATAATGTAAGTGATCTCCTCGCTAAGTAACCTTGCACACACACACTCAGGGGGAGAGTTTTAGTGAGTTAGGTTTTCTGTTTCAATTTTTGTTCATATCATCCTGAAAGATCTAGTGAAAATAAAAACCCTAATTAGGACGATCATGTTAAGTCAGTTTGATTAAGCTGATCATCCTGGATGATACACATATCGTACAGGATGATAGGCTTAAATCAGAAATTCTCAGCCGCCAGATTAAGTTAGGCAAGTTTTTATTTTTAGAGATTTGGTCTGATCGTCTCGGACGATACGTGTATCGTCCTAGACGATCCATTATAATCATGCCTAAATTAGTCTGGTGATTAAGAAAAGTAATTAAGGTTTAATTGATTCAATCATATCATCCTGGATGATCGCAAGATCGTACGGGACGATATGTTAAAAATCCTGACCATCTAGTGCCTTCCACCTGTACGTCCAGAGCTGTGTGCAGGATGATATTGTTATTTTTAAACTAATCGTACAGGACGATGGACATATCGTCCTGGATGATCAAGTCATTTTGACATCATCTAGCATGTTCTGAACTGTACATCTAGAGCTATGTGCAGGATGATTTTGTCATTTTTGAACTAATCGTACAGAACAGTACCCATATCATCCCGGACGATCAAGTCATTTTGAGATCGTCCAGCACAAGTTTCCCTAGATGACTGGAGCTGTCTTCTGGATGAAATTCCTTATTTACACTAATCATCTCGGATGATCGCAGAATCGTACGGGATGATATAAACAAATTTTATATACTAATCATCCAGAGGAACCAGATCATCCAGGCTGATGCATGTGATTTTGAACTGATCGTACAAGACTATCGATCGATCGTCCTGGATGATCTTTGACGACCAGTTGAGATTTAGTGCAATTTTTTACCCCTCCTATTTAAGATCTTTTTGTTCCAACAAGAAAAAAATTTTGCCACTTTTTTTTCCAGAGAAACCTTGAGAGAGAGAGAGAGCTTGGGAGAGAGAGAGAGAGGATCTTGTGAGGGGGAGTTTATGAGGGATTCACAAAGGTTGCTCCAAGCAAGGATCTGAGTCGTCTTCTACGTTCGTCGTCTCTTATCTTGTTGGTGTCTCTGTGGGATGATTATTCGTAAGAAGATCCGGGTTCTCTACCTGCTTCAGGAGGAAGCAAAAGGAGTCCAAGTTCTCTGCCTGCTTCAGGAGGAAGTGAAAGGAGTCTAGGTTCTCTGCCTGTTTTAGGAGAAAGCAAAAGGAGTTCAGGTTCTCTACCACACCGTGTTGGTGGAACGGAGTTTTTATATAGGCTTCTCCATCTTGCTATGGGAGCAGAAGGAGAGTCTCTTAGTATTAGTATAATACCCAGAGTGGAGGCTCCGGAGAGTGGACGTAGGTCAAGTTGACCGAACCACTATAAAATTTGGTGTGTTCTTTCTGATTATTTTTTGTACTTTACTTTTCTGTTATTATCTGCTTGGGTGAAATCTATGATTGATCTTTCATTACTGTGTTTACTTGTGTTCGCTGTAAATTATCAAAAGATCTTTCCTGTTGCTCATGATTTTTTAAAATAACCAATTCACCCACTCTCTTGGTTAGCCTCGGGACTAGTTCATAAGGGCTTAACATCCCTATCAAACTTTCAAGTGGTATCATAGCATACCCATTTGACTTTCAATATTTGAATTAAATCTTTCAAAATTAAATTCAAGACTATCCAAACTCTGTTTTTAACAAATGTAATGTTGAATTTAACGACTCGACAAGATGAACCCAACAGTACTAAAAGTACTCCAATCTAAGCTTGAATGAGCCCAAATTAGAGGCCTAAGATATCATTGAAAACTTCATGGCATTAATTAGAAGATCAAATGATCTCTAAATTCTTCAAGCGTATAGCTGAATCGAGCATCACATTGAGACAAATCCAACGAGCCTAAGATAGCTTAGTTCTAACATCATTAAATCACTTAAATTTTGAACAAACACTTTATAATCAAGGAAAGAATACATACAGTCTGATGAAGTGTTTCTAATTTTTTCCATATTAACGGGTTATAACGCTCTCAAATATCTATAAATAGGCTTCCACTCTCTATATAAAAGATGAGAAAGGGCTTGAACTTGGATCTTAACTCTTTCTTGAGATTGAAATGAGATTGAGGCTCTAAGGATTTTAAAGCACCACTTGAGCACCACCACGAGGCCATTGCTTGACCATCACCATTGAGCCTTCACCAGCTATCCACTATGGTCCTTGAACCGTTGTCGTCCCAACTATGATCCCTTGAAAATCATTCATTTGTGGAATAAGGTTCTTGTACCACCATCGTCTGATAATGGTCCTTAAATCATTGTCATCTAACTATGGTCTTCAGACCCCCATTGCATGATTATGGTCTTTCAACTACCAACATCAAGCTACGGTCCTTGAACCAGAATCACCCAGTATGGTCCTCGGACCATTGTCACATGGCTACGATTATTCTAACTTCCTTCTACAACATATCACAGTCCTCCAATCTCTATGGCCTGCCACTACAGAAAAACAACCCATTACCGTCAAAATTTTTGGCGGATAATATACGCCGAAAATAGTGGTACAAATACTAGTGGAATATCTGACGGTAATGGTGCGACAGAATTTCTGGCGGATTTACCGTCGCTAACTTACTAGCGGATTTTACGCCGAAATTTCACCAAAAAATTTTGGTTTCCGACGCATCTTCCTCCAGTAATTCCTAGCGGAAGTACCGGCATATTTTATGCCGGCTTATTTAAAGTTGACAAAATATTACCGGCGTAATATCCACCGATAATAGTACCAACGTATTATCCGGCGAAAAAACTATCGGTAAAGGCCCTATTTCGTGCCATCTGCGTCTGGTTACTCATTTCGTTGGCTTCTTTTCTCTCTGTTTGACGACGCTTCTCCTCCGACGATGTTCCCTCGCTGTTCGACGACGTTCATGTTCAACTTCGCTCCTTTGACGACGACATTCCCTTCACTCCTTGGCCGATGTTCCCTCGCGTTTGCCTTTGACGACATTCGTTTCTCATCGACTTCGCTCCTTCGACGACGTTCGCTTGGTGTGAAGGTAACTTTCTCCCTTTTGCTTTAGTCATGGATGTTCTCACTAGACATTTGCAAGAGATTGTACCCTGGTGTATGCTTAATTATATTTTTACTGATGATATTCTTCTTGTTGATAATGTTGCAAATCTGGTTTTGATGATGACAAACATGTTTCCAGTGTGTTTTGCTTGGCTAATCTGTTTCAGGCACAAAAGACCGCGAGCCACTCAAGCCAACTCAAGATCGGGTCCAAGTGTGTCAAATGTATGATTTTTCTTTTTATTGAGTCAATTGTAATGTAACTGATTCCCTAGCTAAGTAACCTTGCACACACACACTCAGGGAGAGAGATTGAGTGAATTAGAGTTTCTGTTAAAAATTTGTTCAGATCGTCCTGGATGATATCCACATCGTCCTGGACGATCCAGTTAAAACAGAAACCCTAATTAGGGCGACTAAGTTAAGAGGGTCTGATTGAGCCGATCGTCCTGGACGATCTACGGATCGTACGGGACGATATTCCCAAATCAGAAATTCTCAGCCGCCAGATCAAGTTAGGCAAGTTCTTATTTTTAGATACTTGGTCTGATCGTCCCGGACGATACGTGTATCGTCCCGGACGATCCAGTACAATCATGCCTAATTTAATCTGGTAATTAAGGAAAGTAATTAATTTTTGGTTGATACGATCATATCATCCTGGACGATCGCAGGATCGTCCCGGACGATCTTGATCATCTAGTGCATTTAAGCTATACGTCCAGAACTATGTACAGGATGATTTGGGGCCTTTTTGAACTAATCGTACCGGACGATGACCCTATCGTCCGGGACGATGAAGTCATTTTTTGGTCGTCCAGCACAGATTTCTCTGGACGACCCGAACTGTCTTCTGGACGATTTCCCTCAATTTGAACTAATCGTCCCGGACGATCGCAGGATCGTACGGGACGATATGAATAACTTTTTCTACTGATCGTCCAGAAGAGCCAGATCGTCCAGGCTAAAACAGCTGAATTTGAACTGATCGTACAGGACGATCTACCGATCGTCCTGGACGATCTTGGCCGACCAGTTGAGATTTAGGGCAAATTTTAAGCCCTCCTTTAAAAGAACTTTTTCCAATTTTTGGAAATATCTTTTGCTGCCTTCCTTCCCTGAGAAACCCTAGAGAGAGAGAGTTGGGAGAGAGAGAGAAGATCTTGTGAGGGGGAGTTAGTGAGGAATTCACTAAGGTTGCTCCGAGCACGGATCAGAGTCGTCTTCTCCGCTCGTCTTCTTTCGTCTAGTCAGTGTTCGTCGTGGGAGGATCGTTCGCAAGAAGATCCGGGGTTCTCTGCCCGCTTCAGGTGGAAGCAAAAGGAGTTCGTAGGTTCTCTGCCTGCTTCAGGAGGAAGCGAAAGGAGTTCGAAGGTTCTCTGCCTGCTTCAGGAGGAAGCGAAAGGAGGTCGGGTTCTCTGCCTCACCGTGTGGTGAAAAGGAGATTTTTGTACAGGCTTCTCCGCCTTGCTGTGGGAGCAAAAGGAGAGACATTTCTGTTTAGTGCAATACCCGGAGGGGAGGCTCCGGGGAGTGGACGTAGGTCAAGTTGACCGAACCACTATAAAATCTGATTTGCTTTTCTGATTCAATTCTACACTTTAATTTTTTCTGATATTAACTGCTTGGGTGAATATCTGTGGTTGATCTTTTTATCGTTGTTTTAATTTGTTTCCGCTGCACGTTATAAAAAGATTTTCATAGTTATCGTGAAATTTTTAAATAACCAATTCACCCCCCCTCTTGGTTAGCCTCGGGACTAGTTCACTAGGGCTTAACATCCCTATCGAACTTTCAAGTGGTATCAGAGCGGGATTCAAAATTTAAGTTTAAAAACTTTTGAATTTGATCCATGGCTAACTGTAATAATCGTAATACTGCTGAAGGATATTCTATTACAACACCACCGTTGTTTGACAATATTCCTTTTGATTTTTGGAAAACACGCATGTCTACTTTTCTACCGTCTATTGATTATCGCATGTGGATGTTAGTTAAGGACGGATACGAACCACCTTTTAGACTGACTAACAATGTGAAAACTGAACTGCCTTTTACTGATTGGATGTTTGATGATCACGATTTAGCACAGTTAAATGCAAAATGCTTGAACAGTTTCTTTTGTGCTTTAAAATCCGAAGACTATATGCGTGTTTCTACTTATACAACGGGAAAGGAAATCTGGGATAGATTATGCATAACATACGAAGGTACAACTGAAGTCAAACAGTCTAGGTTAAACATCTTGCTACATGATTACAAACTTTTTCACATGAAACTTAGTGAGACTATTTCAGAAATGTACACAAGGTTCACTCAGATTGTTACCTCTTTGCATGTTCTAGGTAGAGAACTTACTAACTACAAAAGAGTGAACAAAATTCTAAGATGTTTGCCTGCTTCTTATGATGCTAAGATTACTGCTATTACTGAATCTAAAGATTTAAACACTTTCTCTATTGACAGCTTACTTGGATCACTTATTGCTTACGAGCAAGGGGTGAACCAAAGGCAACTTGATGCAGGTGATCGCAAGAAAGAGAAGACAGTGGCACTAAAGGCCAAGGATTCAGATGCTAGCTCTTCCGGGTCTGATAGCGATGATGTTGCCTTAATCACAAGGCAATTCAAAAGCTTTCTAAGGAAGAAATATAAGAACTATCAGAAGTGGAACAAGGGTAAGTCCAATAAAAATTTTAAGAGTTCATCTGAATCTGTTTGTTTTGAATGCAGGAAGCCTGGACACATAAAGGCTGATTGTCCAACACTTAAAGCTCACCCAAGCAAGGAGAAGGGTGAGGAGAAACCAAAGTTCAGAAAGGACAAGAAGCGGATTCAGAAGGCGTTCTGGGCAGACTCTGCATCCGACTCTTCTGAGACTGAAGCTGAAGAGGAGGAAATAAACTTGTGTCTTATGGCTGATGATCACCCTGGTCAGTCGGATCAGGAAGAGGTATGTGAGCTTATCTACGATCAATTATTTGAAGTTTCTGAAAGAATTCATACATCGTATAGGAAGCTTAAGAAAACTCATGCTAGTTTGAAATTAGATTACTTAACATTGCAAAAAGAGCATGATTATGTAGTTAAAGATCATTCCACACTTGATTCAAATCACATGTCTTTGCTTGATGAATTCGATGAGTTGAATAAAAAATATTCTGATTTAGTTTTTGAGCATGATTCATTGAAAACTACGCATGTGGACTTAGAAAGAGCTTTTAAAGAATTAGATACAATGGCATGTGAAGTAGAAAGTAGCAAGGGAACCTTGAAATTTGAAATTGCAAGTTTAAAGAAAGAAAATGAGTTTTTGAAAGTAAAGATCAGTGCTTTTGAAAAGAACAAAACACCGCCTACTTTTGAACAGTTTTATGCATCGCCACTTTTTGAAAAATCTGTTGCAAGTTCTTCAAAGCATGTTTCATATACATCTAGGAAGAGGCATTATCATCCACGTAGATTAGTTAACCCTTTTCCTGGTGTTAGATGTTTTTCATGTGGCATGTTAGGACATATTTCTCACACCTGCACTGTTCACCGTAGTACACATTGGGTGTGGAAACCCAAACTGCCTGTTTCACAGCACAGTACGCATGCATTGCATTCTTCTTTTCATAAGAAGGAACCCAAACCAGTTTGGGTTCCTAAGACTGACGTTTGATACTTTTGTAGGTGTGCTCTCACACAAGACCTCGTGAGAGCATGTGGTACCTGGACAGCGGATGTTCTAGACATATGACTGGAGATGCAAAACAGTTTATTTCGCTGGAGGCCAGAGCTGGAGGCAAGGTTACACTTGGAGATAACACCACCATGAAGGTGGTAGGCACATGTAAAATTGGTGATTCAAAGAACTTTATGATTGATAATGTTTTGCTTGTAGATGGACTGAAACACAACCTGCTGAGCATCAGTCAACTCTGTGACAAGAGATACAGCATCAAATTCCTGCCCACTGGCTGCATTTTAAGCTTAAATGATGAAGTTGTTTTGTAGGGGCAAAGGATCAACAACGTCTACAAGCTGGATGTAAGTAGCATTAAATCTGATAATTCAATTTGCTTAAAAACTGCTGCTGATGAGTCTTGGTTATGGCATAGGAGATTGTGTCATGCCAGTATGAAAACCCATAGGAGAGTCACCCAAAAGGACTTAGTTAGAGGTGTGCCTAAGCTTAAGTTCACTAAGGATCACCTGTGTGATGCCTGTCAATTGGGGAAGCAAGTCCAGTCCTCTTTTCACTCTGTGAAGGACATTAGCACCTCTAGACCTTTAGAAGTTCTTCACATGGACCTCTTTGGACCCATTAGCACTGCCAGCTTAGGGGGGAGAGTTTATGGTTTTGTGATTGTAGATGATTATTCGAGGTTCACTTGGGTTAAGTTTTTGTCACATAAATCTGAGTCATTTGATGAGTTTAGATCCTTCTCTACTTGGATTCAGAAGAAGTTAGGATGTGAGATTATTACCATCCATAGTGATCACGGAGGGGAGTTTGAAAATGAAAGATTTGGAAGTTTTTGTGAGGATCATGGGATTAGTCACAATTTTTTAGCTCCTAGGACCCCTCAGCAGAACAGGGTAGCTGAAAGGAAGAACAGAACCTTAGTGGAAGCCGCTAGAGCCATGCTTGCCGAGTATTCACTTCCAAAATACTTTTGGGCTGAAGCGGTGAACACTGCCTGTTATGTGCTGAATAGGGTGAATGTGAGAGTCAAACTGAGCAAGACACCTTATGAGATCATTAAGGGTAGAACTCCAAATCTGTCCCACCTCCATGTCTTTGGCTGTAAGGTTTTCATTCTGAACAACGGGAAGTCACCCTTAGGAAAATTTGACCCCAAATCTGATGAAGGAGTGTTCTTAGGATATTCAAGTGTGGGGAAATCCTTTAGGGTGTTCAATAGGAGGACTTTGGTGGTGGAAGAAATAACCCATGTAGTGTTTGATGAATCTGAACCTAAGGAGTCTAGATCTAAAGTAGAAGATGAAGAGATTATTGAGGTTACCCAAGGAGTTGGAAATACAAATTTGGAGGAAAGGGTAGAACCTCAAACAGAGTTGCTTAGAGATTGGAGATATTCTTCGAGTCATCCTAAAGAACTGATCTTAGGAGACCCTTCTGAAGGTGTTAGGACTAGGCATAGACTTAGGAAGGAAGTAAACCATTCTGCCTTTATCTCAATGACTGAACCCACCAACATCAATCAAGCCCTGTCGGATGAATTTTGGATTTTAGCTATGCAGGAAGAATTGAATTAATTTGTAAGGAATGATATTTGGGAGTTAGTAGAAAGACCTAAAAATCAAAGTATTGTGGGAACCAAGTGGGTTTTTAAGAATAAGATGAATGATTCTGGTGTGGTGGTGAGAAATAAGGCAAGATTGGTGGCTAAGGGGTATAATCAGATAGAAGAGATTGATTTTGAGGAGACTTTTGCCCCTGTAGCTAGATTGGAAGCCATTAGAGTGCTACTAGCCTTTACCTGTTATAAGGGATTTAAGCTGTTTCAAATGGATGTTAAGAGTGCCTTTTTAAATGGGGTAATTAAAGAAGATGTTTTCGTAGAATAACCCTCAGGTTTTGAGTGTTCCCAATATCCAAATTATGTCTATAAATTAAAAAAGGCCTTATATGGATTGAAACAGGCACCCAGAGCTTGGTATGAGAGGCTTAGCACATTCCTGTTAGAAAGAGAGTTTGTTAAGGGGAGCGTAGACACCACCCTTTTTCTGAGGAGATTAGGAGATGACTTACTCATTGTCCAGATCTATGTTGATAATATAATTTTTGGATCTTCTAATAAATACTTATGTGAAGAGTTTTCTAAAACAATGAGTAAAGAGTTTGAGATGAGTATGATGGGAGAATTGTCCTACTTTTTGGGGTTTAGCATAAGGCAAACGGATGATGGAACCTTTCTCAATCAATCAAAATACACTAAGGATATTTTGAAGAAATATGAAATGGACAAAGCCAAGCCAATCAATACTCCCATGCCCTCCTCAGTTCAGTTAGATAAGGATTCAAATGGAAAATCTGTTGATCAGAAGAAGTATAGAGGGATAATAGGTTCACTGCTTTACCTGACTGCTAGCCGACCTGATATCATGTTTAGTGTCTATCTTTGTGCTAGGTTTTAGGCTGATCCTAAAGAGTCCCACCTGACTGCTGTTAAGAGAATTCTTAGATATCTTTTAGGAACCCCAAACCTAGGAATTTGGTACCCTAGGCACAGCACCTCTTTTGAGATCATTGGATATTCTAATTCTGACTTTGCGGGGTGTAGGGTGGATAGGAAGAGTACTTCTAGGACTTGTCAATTTATAGGACAGTCGTTAGTCTCTTGGTCCAGTAGAAAACAGAACTCAGTTGCACTTACCACTGCTGAAGCTGAGTACATTGCCTTAGGGAGTTGTGTGGCCCAAGTTCTTTGGTTGAAGCAGCAAGTCTTGGATTTAGGAGTACCTGTTGGCACAATTTCTGTTCTGTGTGATAATACTAGTGCCATCTGTATCTCTAAGAATCCAATCCAACATTCTATGACCAAACACATTGACATTAGGCATCACTTCATTAGGGACCATGTTACAAAAGGGGACATTGAGCTACACCACGTAGCAACTGAAAATCAGTTGGCTGACATATTCACTAAACCACTGGCCTTTGACTCATTCAGCATTTTGAGAACCAGATTAGGAGTGATTGATATAAATGCTTGATTCTGATGACTGCTGATTTATGATTGTTATGATTGGTATTCTGATTTCTGTTAGTTAGTTTTTTGTATTCTATTTTCTGATTTCTATTAGTTAGTTTTGGTTTGATTATTTTCTTTCAGTTGATTTTATTTCTTCTGCTGATTTCTGTGTTACCCTTTTTGTTAGTTTGATTTGAGTATTTACTTTGTTATGATTTTCTACCTATTTTTATTTATTTACGGGTTCATATCTTACACTTACTGTTTTATGCTTTTCAAGATCTGATCACCGCTCACTACTTCTGGTGATCTGAATTTTTGACTGGGAGTTTTTACCTTGTTTTGGTTTGGAAGCTGATAAGCAGTGATTGACTTCGCTGAATCTGTTAAAGGGAAGAAACATTGATAATTGTTTCTCTTCCTCTAACTCCTTTACTGGTGTGTAGTTTCTTTTGAATAAAAATCCTTTTCAAAATTAAAATGTTAGTTTTTGAAATAGAGATTATTTTATCTTCCTACAGTAATCTGCCTCATATCAATAGTGTTTTTCAAAGTCTTGAGTCATTAGTTTGATTTTCTAAACCAAGTGATTGCATTTATCATATGTTGTATGGATTTTGTTTTGTGAATCGTTCTTCCTTACTGCGGAGAAATATCTCCTATGTCTGGATGATAATCTCACAGCTGAGACTCTTTAATGATTATGAAAAGGAGAAAGCTTATAAAAGATGCGCAGTGCGCCAGATAATTTGAAAAAGAGGCATAAAATGAGCCCAAAACTGAAAAGATGCGAAATTGCCAAATTGGATACACAAAGTGTATCAAAAATCAAAAGATGCGCAAAGCGTCAACCAATTTGAAAAAGAGGCACAAAATGAGCCCAAAATAAGCTTTCTTTCCTTTCAGATTGTTAAATGTCTTAGAGGAATCTGTGCGCCACTTAATATTTTCAAAAGCTTGAGTTTTGAAAATCCCAATTTCTGATTTTTTACTTTGTAACACTATTATATCAGATATTTTTCTGGAACGAGGCTTGAAAGGATCTCTTTTCAAATCTAATGTCTCTTCTTTTGAATCGGATTTTTGTGTTGAAAGAGGTTTGCATCGATAAGGTGCCTGGGGTCGGAGTTACGAAAGTTGATTATTTCCAACCTTTTTTGGATTTCAGCGCTGTCAATCGTCCTGTCATTGATTTTTGAATCTAAAATCAAGGAAAAATTCTGATTTTCCTATTGTGTAGTTGTTCTATTTAAGTTTTATTGTATGTTTTATTTCCGTGTTATGTTTTTCGCTCCTCCTTTTTGTGATGTCAAAAGGGGGAGTCAGTTGTAGTCGTGTCTGTTTCTGTTTTCTGAGTCATGCTTCATGTATTGTTTTAGCTGTTAAATGAAAATTTAAAAAATGTTTGTTTGTTGGATCTCCTAGTTTACTTTTATTTTCAGACTACTTTACAAATGTTTGCCATCATCAAAAAGGGGGAGATTGTTGCAAATCTGGTTTTGATGATGACAAACATGTTTCCAGTGTGTTTTGCTTGGCTAATCTGTTTCAGGCACAAAAGATCGCAAGCCACTCAAGCCAACTCAAGATCGGGTCCAAGTGTGTCAAATGTATGATTTTTCTTTTTATTGAGTCAATTATAATGTAACTGATTCCCTAGCTAAGTAACCTTGCACACACACACTCAGGGAGAGAGATTGAGTGAATTAGAGTTTCTGTTAAAAATTTGTTCAGATCGTCCTGGACGATATCCACATCGTCCTGGATGATCCAGTTAAAACAGAAACCCCAATTAGGGCGACTAAGTTAAGAGGGTCTGATTGAGCCGATCGTCCTGGACGATCTACGGATCGTACGGGACGATATTCCCAAATCAGAAATTCTCAGCCGCCAGATCAAGTTAGGCAAGTTCTTATTTTTAGATACTTGGTCTGATCGTCTCGGACGATACGTGTATTGTCCTGGACGATCCAGTACAATCATGCCTAATTTAATCTGGTAATTAAGGAAAGCAATTAATTTTTGGTTGATACGATCATATCGTCCTGGACGATCGCAGGATCGTCCCGGACAATCTTGATCGTCTAGTGCATTTAAGCTGTACGTCCAGAACTATGTACAGGACGATTTGGGGCCTTTTTGAACTAATCATACCGGACGATGACCCTATCGTCCGGGACGATCAAGTCATTTTTTGGTCGTCCAGCACAGATTTCTCTGGACGACCCGAACTGTCTTCTGGACGATTTCCCTCAATTTGAACTAATCGTCCCGGACGATCGCAGGATCGTACGGGACGATATGAACAACTTTTTCTACTGATCGTCCAGAAGAGCCAGATCGTCCAGGCTAAAACAGCTGAATTTGAACTGATCGTACAGGACGATCTATCGATCGTCCTGGACGATCTTGGCCGACCAGTTGAGATTTAGGGCAAATTTTAAGCCCTCCTTTAAAAGAACTTTTTCCAATTTTTGGAAATATCTTTTGCTGCCTTCCTTCCCTGCGAAACCCTAGAGAGAGAGAGTTGGGAGAGAGAGAGAAGATCTTGTGAGGGGGAGTTAGTGAGGAATTCACTAAGGTTGCTCCGAGCACGGATCAGAGTCGTCTTCTCCGCTCGTCATCTTTCGTCTAGTCAGTGTTCGTCGTGGGAGGATCGTTCGCAAGAAGATCCGGGGTTCTCTACCCGCTTCAGGTGGAAGCAAAAGAGGTTCGTAGGTTCTCTGCCTGCTTCAGGAGGAAGCGAAAGGAGTTCGAAGGTTCTCTGCCTGCTTCAGGAGGAAGCAAAAGGAGGTCGGGTTCTCTGCCTCACCGTGTGGTGAAAAGGAGATTTTTGTACAGGCTTCTCCGCCTTGCTGTGGGAGCAAAAGGAGAGACACTTCTGTTTAGTGCAATACCCGGAGGGGAGGCTCCGGGGAGTGGACGTAGGTCAAGTTGACCAAACCACTATAAAATCTGGTTTGCTTTTCTGATTCAATTCTGCACTTTAATTTTTTCTGATATTAACTGCTTGGGTGAATATCTGTGGTTGATCTTTTTATCATTGTTTTAATTTGTTTCCGCTGCACGTTATAAAAAGATTTTCATAGTTATCGTGAAATTTTTAAATAACCAATTCACCCCCCCTCTTGGTTAGCCTCGGGACTAGTTCACTAGGGCTTAACATCCCTATCGAACTTTCAGATAAGACTAGAGAGGGCAAGAAAACTTGAATTATAGAGATCAACCTTAGAGTTTAAAGGCTTTCATATAACATTCTTCTTGTTGATAAGACTAGAGAGGGAGTTGAAGGAAAACTTGAATCATAGAGATCAACCTTAGAGTTTAAAGGCTTTCATTTGTGTAGATCTAAAATTGAAGAATCTTCTTGTTGATAATTTTAGTATTAATAGATCTAGTGGGGGAATTATGAGTTTGGCTGGTCAAGTCTTTAATAAGAGTACACATTTTTGATATATTGGGTTTATTGTTCAGAGTGATGGTGAAATAGATGGGGATATTGTTAGTAGAGTTCAAGTTGGATTATTGAGTGGAGGAATGCGTTAGGCTTGTTGTGTGATAGAAAAGTTCCCCTCTAACTTAAGGGGAAATTCTATAAGATGGTGGCTAGACTTACAATGCTTTATGGTTCAGAATATTGGCCATTAAAAGAGAAGCATAATATTAAGTTAAGTGTTGCAGAGATAAGAATGCTCAGGTGGATGAGTGGTTTACTCTTAGAGACTAGATATGAAATGATCATATACGTGAAAAGGTTGGAGTAGCTCTAGTGGGGGAATTTTAAAATCTTTTAATAATTTTCTTTAATAAGAATACTAATATATATCTGTTATAGAAAGCGGTGCTAGGTAGAGAAACGACTCCTATTGAATTGCATAATCATACCCACAAGCGACAGGAGGACCAACAATGGGTTGACGAGCGTGCGAGGAAAGCCTTTGTAAGTATATAAGTTCAATTTTTGTAATGTTATGTATAAATTGCTTAAATTTTTATTAACTTTCATAGGAGGAGTATACACGGATTCGAGAGAGCCAGACTGCTGTAGGTGAAGGTTCTTCTGGTTGATCAACTGAATATTCTGACTATCGCACTTAGTCGCAAGCGATAGGAGGAATGTAGTACGACAGAGTATACGATGTAGGATCGCAAGCCCATGCATATGAGGGGCAGATATCTGGTGGCTCCAATTTTCAGCTAGTACCCAGGAGTATTTATATAGCCAACAGATAGCTGCCCTTACATCTGAGCTAGTACAGGTAAGGAAAGCACAAGCTGATTGGCAGCAGCAGCAGCTGGAGATGCAGCAGCAGATCCCAATGCAATAAGCTCAAATGTTAGAAGAAATATGAAAGATGAGGGAGCAGATTTAGGGTTTAGGGATTACGCCAGAAAATTTGTCGGCAATATTTCCGGTGGATTAATTTCACCGGTAGTTTTTTCTGACGCGTGAATTACCGTCGGAGGGATTTTCGTCGGAAATCTGCCAAAAATTTTTAATTTTTGGTGGATTTTCATTGTTACTGATGGATTTTGTCTACCGGTAATAATGAATTTTCCTGTAGTGTGCCCATTACAATCATCAGATCATAATCGCCCAACTACGATCCTTCAACCTTCATCACCCATGGATTATGGTCCTCTGACCAACGTTACTCGACTTTAATTCTTAGATTAACAACACCCGACTATGGTCATTGGGCCACCATCACCTAACCCTAACTTCCAACCATCATCGCCCGACATCGGACTATAATCCTTTGATCTTTGTCACCCACCAACTATAGCCCTTGAAGCATCATCACCTATGATTGGTCCTAAAACCACCATATCTGGACCATGGTCCTCTAAACACTTTTTTCCTGACTATGAACCTCCAATCACCTTAGCCCAACTACAACACATCAGCCTTCATTGCTCACAAATTACAATCCTCTAACCTTCGTTACTCGCCAATTATATTCCTCAAACTACTGTTACCCAACTATGGTCCTCCGGCCTCCATTACACAACTATAGTTCTTTCATACTCTTTCACTTACTATCTATAATCCTCTGACCTCAGTTCCTAATAGACTATGGTCCTACCACCATATTTGCTCAAAGATAGTCCTTGAACCACCATCACCTGACTACTTTCCCTCTTACCACTATCACCAAACCATAAAACTTTTGTCATATTGCCTGAGGATGGTTCTTCCACCACCGTCAACCATCTATAATCCTCCAAATGTTATCACCCAACTATGGTCTAATGACCTACAATCTCCTAATCAATATTACATGCCTACTAACATCCTCATATATCGTCGCTAGTAATGCAAAAACATGCCATCACTTATAAGATCAATGCATGCCATCGATATTAATTTTAATTCTCAACTTCAACACTTAGATTTATGCCAGATTCCTTCTAAAGGGTTCTTCCAACTTCAACCAACTAATGTGTTTTCATTGTGTATCAATTCCTGCCGTCGAGGAAGCGCCTCACTTGTAATCAAATATAAATACTAGTAAAATCATTTTAGCTAGGCTAGGCATATGGTTTTTCTCTTTCCTTTATTTTTCACATAAAAACTCTTATTTGTCTTATTATTCTTGTAGTCCTCTTTTATCTTTATATGTTTATGAATTTTGGGCGAAGCTAAGATGCCAACCTTAAGAGATTTGAATAAGGCTTGTCCCAAAGGTGAGTTCCCGATACACATACTAGAGCTCATAGTGGATACTGTCTCTTCACGTATAATTTTTTTTCTTAATGGATGATTCATCTGGATACAACCAGATCAGGATGACCCTTGAAGAAAAAAAATTAAATATATTCAAAACACTTATCGGGGTCTTCTATTATAAGGTTATACCTTTCGAACTTAAGAATGCTAGTGCGACCTACCAATGGGCTATGACTCAAATTTTTGATGATTTTATCCACAATAAATTGGAGTGTTATGTCGATGATTTGATTATCAAAAGTAAAAGTGTTGTGGCACAACCAAGTGGGGGGTGAATAGGTTATTTTAAATTTTAACTAAAGAATAATGTAATTTGTTATGAAAAAAAAAAATTTAAAACACTAGTGAAAATTTTAAATATGAAGTACTTGAATATATATATATATATATTCAAGAGCATATTTCATGATTTTTTTTAGAGTATATTATCCCTAAAATAAATATGCACATGTTATATCTAATGATTATCTTCTTCTGACAACTATGACTATGTAGAACAATCTGGTTACATAATATACTCAGGGAAAGTCACACTAGAAGCTGCAACCCTACTGCAGCAATAGTAGCAGGACTCACATTCTATACATTCTGGGCAGCTAGATGAGGCCATGACTTCAATTTTCTTGTGCTATGCTTGACTTCAGCCTTTATCGTGTGATCATCTATATGATTGTCCAGGCAACAAATCTTTTTCGTTTTATATATCTTTCCTTTGTTTTTGTATTTCTCTACCTGATAAAATCATTAGATATTAACAGAGCTAATCAGAATGTTGTACATAGCTATTTTTTCATGCAGGTACTTATAACCTGTGGGTAGAGTTAGAACAACCATCATTAGATATGATTTTATTTGTTAGTTTCATCATCTGTGATACCGAGAACCTAATTAAGCGTCATTCTTATTATGAACATGCCTATGCCGCAATTAGTCTTTTCCTTGACATTGTTAATCTCTTCTTGTCGATCATTATCATTCTCAGCACTCCAGACTCCTGAACTTTCACATCTTTTTTGTTCTTTCTGTTAAAGGCATTTCAGCTATGAACTACTACAGAGAGCTGAAATCCTTTGCCGAAGTAGGAGAAATTGACAATGGAAACAAATTTTAGTTTCTTTATTCATTATCAATTGATTTTTTTTACATGTTTTTGTGACTTGTTTCTCCTAGATGTTGGCATTGCTTAAGCATTTCAGCTATGAACTAATAAAGAGAGTTATAGACCTTTGGTGAAATAGGTGAAATTTACGATGGAAACAAATTGTCGTTTCTTTGTTCAGTATAAAATGTTATTTTTTCCATGTTTAGATGTTGGCATTGCTCAATCACTTACTACTCCTAGGAAAATATTTCTAATTCAAATTTGAGAATCAAACCTCTTTACCATGCAAAACTTCCTTTTTATAGATGACTATATAAGGGACACTTTTGATGACTAGAGGAAAACAACAGGTGAGAAAAACACAAAATAGAGAAATACACAAGATAGCTTGAGAATTATATTTTAATATATCATTCCATCATACAGCTAGCTGTGAGTACATAGTATATTTATACATTGCTTTGTAACAAACCTGTACTAAGTTTGCTAGAGAGAATCAGCTGTAGCTGCTTGACATGTGTCGGTTTTAGGCTGCCCATGTGCACCATTATGACTTGCTATAACAACTTTCACGTATATATATATATATACTGATATCTAATATTTCTTATCAAATTTAAACTTGCAAAGATATTCATGGCTTGCTAGATGGCATTCTTCATACAGATCAACTTGCAACTATTTGTTCAGCGAGGTTCGGCGACTCCTCCCTTCTCTCGAGATGTCAAGCAGGTGAGTAATGCCTTCTGTCCAAATCTCATGCTCTCTCTCTGTCGTGCACTCAAACTCTATAATCCTACCTTCTGTGACCTTCAAACCGAAGTACCGTCGTTGCTCACCTCCTTCTAGTAAATTCCGGCCCGACCACTCCGGCACCTCCTTGCAAACGTCTATCACCACGCCTACACTCGAGTTGTAACAGAGGTGTCATTAGGGTGTTCATCAACATTAGAGAATATCCAATGATTAAGTTTGATTTCTTACTCTTTTTATTCTTTGTGATTGTTCCAACAATATGCTTGCTCTTCATTTTTAGTATCACCTGCTTGTATAATTCAACAACAAAAATATGTGCCAAAAACTTCTCCAAGAACACAGTTTGAGCTTTATATTAAAATAGAAAGGTACCTGACCCGTCTTGCTGATGTAAACTGAGACAATCTTCCAGTGAAGATCACCTGAAAGAAATGCAGCCATAATAAGCTCATCTGAACCTTGGGGTTGGGGGCTATTTGATTGCAATATTTAGCCAAAATGTAGTCTAATATTGCCAAATAGTTTCTAAAGCTGTATTTTTAAATTATATTTTCCTCCCATGTTTGGCTAAATCTAAAATTTAGTAAATCATGGATAAGTAGGATTTAGGGGTTGTTTCTGCAAATAGGATTTAGTAAATCTTGGGAGGATTAAAACCTAAAAACTATTTGAAATGACGACCATTAAATCTTTTTAAATTATGATAAATTGTTTGACTATTTATTTCAGGACGTGTGATTTAAATCCAAGTGAATGTTTGAGTTCAACAAATCCTGAATTTAATCAATAACAGAATTTATCAAAACAGTAGGTTTAAACCAAACATACTTAATGAATTTCTTGATGAATTCCAAAAATGATCCAAAAAAAAAAAAAATCTTTTCTTTAAATTGTATATAAAAAATTACTAACTGAAGTACCTTTCCTGGTTCTTTTGAGCAGCTCGGCACCTCGACCAAGAACCTCCTGGCTGCAGATTCCTAGAAAGTTCTCTTCATAGTTCAATCCTGTATCAATGCTGTCATTGCCGTCGGATGTCGCAGGGCTGTTAAGCTTGTTCTGGTGATCAAGATGATTGTCCAGCTGAGAACTCATTCCACCCTTCTCTACAGGAATCACTGCTGCACTGTTCCATACGTCTCTTAAAGTCCTCGCCTTCAGTGTTGCTGCTGCCCTCAAAGCTGTAAACAGTAAGGTAATAATCATGAATATTTTTTAGATGATCTATGCAAATATAAGATCAGACATTAAGAAAAATAAGATAAAAAAAAAAGTAATAAATGTTTTCTTTTCCTTCTTAAAGTTGTTATTTTTTTAATAGTGCATACTTAGGCTTCATTTAGAGTCAATTATGACAAAACATTGGGCCTCATGAGTCAAAATCCTTAATTTTTTGTTTAGATTATCAAACACAAGCAGTTGATTGCCATATTTATTTTAATCAACTGCTTAAAACTTTTTTTGACTAAAATTTAATCAGAATATACTCACCCAATATTTTCCCTAATTTCTTGGGCGAGAGATGCATTTCTTGATACAAAGTACAGCCTAAACTTTTATTAAAGTTACCGGTGGCTGCGGCCGCTGTCAAAGTGGCAATGTCGTCGGAGTTGCGGACACTAACGGCGGATCCAACGACGGCGACGAGTTGTTCATGGCCGGCGCCCATGTCCTTGGCCGCCTCCACGCACTGCGCCGCTACCAGCATAGCTGCCGACGCCAAGGCCATATCAGTTTGTGCCGAGCGCTCCTTCCGGCCAGTCTGTCTCGCCGTAGCAACAGCCACAGCCGCCACTGCAGAGGAAACCCCGGCCAATGAGATAGCCGCGTGTAATTGTGCGTTATGTGTACGGGCTTCTTCTTTCTTCTTTTCCCGTCGGTCTTTTAGCCATTTCCCCACCGTTTTCCCGCCGCCTGACGGCCGCTGCTGTCCTGGTACTGCTTGGATGTACTGCAAAATTAGAGAAAAGACGAAATTTTAAGGAGGAGGACCTGATGTAGGGTATGTTTGGTGCTAATGCAATTATTCATCATTCATATTCCAATCATTTTTATTATAACAAGTTGCTCCTTGTCGAAAAAAATCATTAGAATTATTTGGACGAAGAGACTCATATTACTTAATATTTATAAATACTCAATAAATATCTAAAAATTTGAACGATTCTTCCGGTCCGAAATCCAAAAAAAATAATTTCCCTTGAAAATACTATCACACTCGACAGATAGATCCTTAGGAGTTAGGTCCTTTACATAATAGTACATATTTTTAATAAAGTAAGCGCATGGGAAAACGAGCAAGAGAAAGTCATCCCTTAACTTCTCCAACTCAAATCTCTCTCCTATTTTGCAGGGATGATGGGGGAAGAAGATTATAGAAGCCACTATTATGTCCTCTACATTGGCTTACAAATAAATATATAAAAATATTATTTTAAGTTTTTTCGAGTCTGAAGAAGACTTCTGCTTTGTTTGGGACAGTACTCTTTCTTTAAAAAAAAATTTAGTAAAAAAAAATATTTTTTTTACTAAAAAACTGCTTTAAAATTATTTAATTTTTAGAACCGAGCCTTTACTCTTATAAGGTATCTTCAATTATATAAGCTCAGACAACAACATATAATATAACATAGATTAATTTATTAAAGATAAGATCATATTTATAAATTCAATGTACAGTAATCAATTTTGATTGTTAAATCTTTCAACGCACAATCATCCAAAGGTTTAAATTATATTGATTTGATCTTTGGGAGTATACAGACAGCTGAAAATAATTTTTTTATACCAGAGAAGATTTATATTACCAACTAACTTAATAAATATTTGGTAAATTCACAAATAATAATAATTATTGAATTTATGACAGAAAATTAGAATATAAATTACATATAATAAATTTAAAAATTATTGAGTTTATTTTATAATTAATACAATACAATTTCGTATATATAATATTTATTTTAAAATAAATTCAATAACTTTTAAATTAGTCCTAAATAATTTGTATCACATTAATATGCAATATAAGACCTTCAGATTGTTGAGATCGGAAGGGGAGACTTGGGGGCTGTTGGTACGATAACTGCAGTTGAGAGGGCCGCTGCTGTGAGAGAGACGACCAGAGCTCCGAGGAGACATCTCTTGCTACAGAACAGAACGAAATCAACAGATTAAAACAGTCAAATTAGAAGATCAACTAATGTTCCATTATGAAATTTAAAAGAAAAAAAAAACTTCTTTTAACTAAGAGAGATAAATCATTGAAAAATTAAGCACTGTCGGGTTTTAATATGAAAAGAACAGAGAACACATCAGATTCAATGTAAATAAAAACTATTATTTTTCTTCGGCAAAATTGGATATTTGAAAAAGGAGCCTCTGCAAGCTCAATGGAAAACAGAGCTCTGAAAGGGAAAAAAAAAAGATGCGACTTTTCAGGAGAATTATGTTCTGTGTTGTTTTTTTGCTTAAAAAATATCAACTTACAGACATCAGTCGATCCAGAACGAGTTGGGATGTAGAAGAAGATGCAAAGGAGAACGGGTTGTCGGAGACAGTCGTCAGACATGGCGACGCCGCCGACTCATGATGATCTCCGGCGATGCCATCTGCTAGAGTTTCGTCATAGAGATGGAGAGTTGAGGAGCTCCATAAGCGAGAAAGAAATTCTATTGGGTCATGGGGTGTCTCGACCGGGCGGAGATCGGAGAGATCGCAAGCGGCGTTCATTTTGTGTCAGGAAAAGGAGGATTTTTGTATGTTTAGAGGAAATACAGAGCGCTTCGGACGGAGTACTCTATTTTACGAGTGTTGGGGTTGTCGCTTCTCTTTGACCTTTCTCTCTCTAGAATTTGGGGCATTGAGAACCCTTCACCGGTGATTTAATTACAGTTTTGCCATATTAGGATTTCTGGCCATTTTATGAGAGAAAATTTTGTCTCATGGTGGTCGAAATTTATCAAATTTAATCATTTTTCTAGAAAAATATATTTAAAATTATTTTTCAAATATATTTGGGTACAAAATAAATGATGTTTGCTCAAATTTACACTACACTACTTCCAAATAAGATATGGCCAAGCTATAAATGGTTCTAATTTTATTATTAATCTTGTTTACTTTTATGCAACTCCATTTTCTTATTTGTTAACTTATGAGCGGCCACCGCCCATTCGGAATTCATTATTTGTATTTGGATTATTCTATACAGAAATGTTCTCATTATCGAGAGAGATCTAGTATTTCAAACGACTCATAATTTCATGGCATATAGATCTTAGAATGCTTTGAAAATTTTATGTAATTATCAAATTCATTCTTTCCAAGCAATCCATTTAAAAGATCAATCTCAAACTGTAATGACTCAAATTATGAAAAAATATTTTAAAATAAAATTTTGAATTTCTATTTGAACTGGAATACTTCGGCGTTATGCTTGTTAGAAATCTCCGCTGCTGCTTGAAGCCTTTGTTCTACAGTAATTTTGAATTCAACATGCGACGCTACGGCACTGAATTGGAGCAATGCGACACTAGGCTACTAACATTATTTTTATATATTTTAATCAAATCCTAATCACTAAAAGACTCTAGCACCGCCACCTCTCCCCTATTTTTGGCTAACTTGCCGTGGAAGAAGAAAGGTTAAGGGAGAGGAAGAGGAAAGAGGGAAGAGAGAGAAAGCATGTTTTGGTCGTTTTCATCCATCACTTCTATTATAAAAATCTTCTAATCATTGTAAGTAACTCGAATCTTACTTTAATTTTTAATAATTTTGAGTTTAACGAAATTAATTTCTCATAAATTGATAAAAATATATTCTCTCCTGATTTACCGCACTTTTATCATGTAACTTTTCGTATACAATATATATGAACTTTTTATATATTTTGACTATAATATTATTGAATTTCACTGGTTGCAATGAAAGTTAGGATTTTCTGATGCTATCGTATTATACAATATTTCCTAGATTTATAAATTTCAGCATTTCATGCTAAAATGATAAAGATGATATAATGATATTGATAATGATGAATATAAATGAAGGAATGAAAACACAATATTAAAGTCAGATTTTTTGCCTTGCTGAATCATATACTAATGCAATTTGTACATTAATAACATTGATGGCATTGATAACATTGGTAGCACTGATAACAATTGATAGCATTTGAAAGCATTGATATATAGATAGAAAAGTGTGTGAAATATATATTCTTATTTCATATAATAGATAATTGATAAGATGGGCAAGGCTATTGACATTAACAACTGTATGTTCATGTTATAATATAGATTTATTGATTGCAAGTTTTCACATCTGTTGCCAATTTATGGATTTAAGTGTGTTAATTCTTACTTTTCATTATTGATCATATTGAATCGTACAAGTGATGATTGATCATTGATGATATTGAGCATGATTGATTATATTGATTAAGATACACATGAATATTGATTTCTTAGAATTTTCTTATATCTTGTACTGAATGCTTTAGTGATTTTTGCGTTTCTACTAGGTTTTATAAGCTCATTATGAAGTTGTATTGATTTCAGGTCATGGAAGGGGTCAGAATCATGTGGAGTGAGACTGATTGATATCTTTAGATTCTTCTTTTGATTTTATTCTATTTCTTTTTCTTCTTTTGTAGTTAGAAGCATTGGTAGGCTAGTGATTTTCATAAGTTTAAAGGTTGGTTATGAAACCACTTGAACTACAAAAGGCACACAAAGAGGGAGTGTTCAAAAAACATTTTGAAATTAAACCAATTTAACAACTTAAAATCATGAATAAATTTTTCAATACGAAAGTGAAATATCAAAACAAACAATGATGATTATTTTTCATTTTTGATTTTATAGAAAAACTCAATAACAAATTTTTTTGTCCTTTTTCTTTTAATTTTTTTTATTCTTTTTTCAAGCAACAAGTAAACTTAATCAACCACAGATTATGTATCATAATAATCACAAACTCAAACCAATCACAAAAAATAATTATGCAAAAGAATAAATCTACAGAAAATAAATGTGAAAAGAAAAATGAAAAGGTAAACCAGATTTTTATAGTGGTCCAGTCAACTTGACTTACGTCCACTCCTCGGAGTCCTCTTCTCTAGGTATTGTACTAAATACTTTAGTGTCTCTCCTTTAGCCCTCTCAACAAGGCGTAGAATCCCTCACAAGAATTATTTCCACCCTCGATGCAAATGAGAACCAAAATCCCTTTCACCTTCTTGGTGAGGCTGAGAAGTTCAAATCTCTTTCACCCTCCTGGTGATGCAAAGTAGCCCGAATCTCTTTCAATTTCCTTAGTGCGACGGAGTAGCTAAATCCCTTTCACCTTCCCTAGTGCAACAGAGTAGCTGGGATGTTTGACACTAAAGAGAACTTCTTCCAAAAGCTTCCCTCAAGGCTGATCTCAACCCCTAAAATCAATTGACACAAGCAATTCCAACAAACAAAAAAATAACAAAAAAAAAAAAATCACTATAAGAAAAACAAACACAACAAAAACACACACACATACTTCTAATCATACTTTTACCTCAATTTGCCTAAGCATGAATGCCAATAGCACCTAGCTTAGTCCTAAGTGTGTCAAAGGTGTCATAATTTAGGGGTTTTATGAGGATGTCTACCAATTGATTTTTAGTTGCTATATGATGTAGTTCTGTCTCCCTTAGTTATAGAATCTCTAATGAAATGATATCTAATGTATATATGCCTTGTACGGGAGTGTTGAATTAAATTTTTTGAAATATAGATAACACTAGTGTTATCACATATGATTGGTACAGTGCCTATAGAAAGTCCAAGGTCAAGGATTTGTTGCTTTAGCCATAAGACTTGAGCAACACAACTTTCTACAGTTATATATTCCGCCTTACTGATGGATAGAGCTACTGAATTTTATTTTCTACTAGATCAAGAAACTATTGATTGCTCTATAAATTGACAAGTACTAGAATTGCTTTTTTTATCTATTCTACACCCTATGAAGTCTGAGTCTGAATACCCTATAATTTCAAATGAAGAGCTATTCTTGGGATACCATATGCCTAAGTTTTTGGTGCCCATAAGATATCTAAGAATTCTTTTAAATGCAATCATATGGAATTCTTTAAGATCAGCTTAGAATCTAGCACATAGATAAATACTAAATATTATATCTAGTCTAACAGCAGTCAAATATAGAAGTGATCATATTATCCCCTTATACTTCTTTTGATATACTTATTTTGCACTTACATCTTTATATAATTGAATGATTGAGTTCATTGGAGTATTTATTTCTTTAGCACCTTTCATATCAAAATTCTTTAGAATTTCCTTAATATACTAACTCTGACTGAGAAATGTACCATCTTTCCTTTACTTCACACTAAATCTAAGAAAATATGTTAACTCTCCCATCATAGTCATTTCAAACTCTCTACTCATAGTTTTTGAAATTCATTACAAATACTTTTATTTGTTGATTCAAATAATATATCATCCATATATATTTGAATAATAACTACATCATCTCCTACTTTCTTAAAGAATAAGATCATATCTACAATACCCTTAATAAATGATCTACCTAGGAGAAATATACTAAGCCTTTCATACTATACCCTACGTGCTTAGTTCAACTCACATAAGCCTTTTAAATTTATACACATCATTCAGAAAGGATGAATTTTCAAATTCTGGGGGTTGCTCTATATAGACATCTTCCTAAATAACCCCATTTAGAAAGACGCTTTTTTTTATCTATTTGGTATAGCTTAAAGCTTCTAAAATATGCAAAAGCTAACAGTACTCTGATAGCTTCTAATCTAGCTATAGGGGCAATGATCTCCTCAAAATTAAAACCTTCAATTTGATTGTACCCTTTAGCTATTAAGCTAACCATATTCTTGACCACTGCTCTAGAATTATTCATTTTATTCTTGAATACCCACTTGGTATCTACTATACTATAGTCTTTAGGTCTACTAACTAACTCCCAAATATCATTCCTAACCAATTAGTTAACTCTACTTGCATACCTAGGATCTAGAATTCATCAGATAAGGCTTGGTCGATTTATATTTGTGGGTTCTACCATAGAGCTAAAAACAAAATGACTAACCTCACTCCGAAGTCCATGCCTAGTTTTAACTCCTATAGAAGGATCTCCTAAGATGAGCTCCCTAGGGTGATTAGACGAGTATCTCCATTCTCTAGGCAATAGATCTTGAGGCTTTTCTCTATCTCCTAGGTAAATAGACTCCTCCTTGGGTAATCTCTACTTCTTCATCTTTTTCTAACCTAGGCTCATCAGATTTATCAGATTCATTAAACACAACATGGGTGGACTCCTCTATAACTAAGGTCATCTTATTAAAGATCTTATAGGCTTAATTTATGAAGGAATAGCTTAAGAAAACTCCTTCATTAGACTTAGGATTAAACTTTTCTAAAGGAGATTTTTCATTGATAAGGATAAAATATTTACACCTAAAGATATGAAGATATGAAAGATTGGGTGTTCTACCCTTAAGCAACTCATAAGGTGTCATATTTGATTTTGATATACTATTCAGCTTATTCAAAACATGATAGATAATATTTACTGCTTATGCCCAAAAGAATATTTAGAGGAAATATTAAGCTAGCTAACATAGCCCTAACAGCTTCCACTAAAGTTTTATTTTTCCTTTTAGCTATCATATTCTACCGAGGGGTCCTAGGGGCAAAAAAAATTATGCTCAATTCAAAATTTCTTACAAAAAGAATAAAATTTCTCATTTTCAAATTCTTCACCATGATCATTATGAATTATAAAAATTATAAGTCCTAGCTTCTTCTATATCCAATTGGAGAATACTCTAAATTTCTCAAATGACTCACTTTTATGAGATAATAATCTAACTCAAGTGAATCTTGAAAAATTATCAACTATCACAAACCCAAAAATTTTACCACCTAAGTTAGCTGTACTAACGAGACCAAACAAATTCATGTGCAAGATTTCTAGGGGTCTAGCGGTGGTGATGTCCTTAATGGAATGAAAAGATGTCTTAATTTATTTTTTTAATTGATAGAAATCATATAGGTGGTCCTTAGAAAAGTCTAACTTGGGTATGTCTCTAACTAGGCCTTTATGAATAATTTTCCTAAGGGTTTTCATACTAATAGTCGCCGATGCCATAGCCATGATTCATTAATAATAGTTTTAAGGAAAAGAGTATCCGAATTAGAAATATAAGATATATCAAGCATGTATACATTATTTATCCTTTTTCCTTCTAAAATCAATTTTCCATTTAAATTAATCATGCATTTAGTAGAAAAAAAACTTTATGTCAAAGCCTTGATCACAGAGCTGATTAATACTAAGCAAATTATGTTTTAATCCATCTACTAAAAGAACATTTTTAATAATAAAATTATTTATCTTGTCAATCATACTTGAGCCACCACTTTCCTAATGGGGTTATCACCAGCGTTTCCTTCCCTCCTGCCTAGCCTCTAACAGGATGCATTGCTTGAAATCTCCCATCATGTATCTTGAACATCTATTGTCCAGGTAAACATTTAAGTATACATTATCAATAATAAAGCCAAGCATATTATCAATTGAGTAAATATTTAAGTCTTTCGATGCACAAATAATAATGACCTTTGCATCAAAATTTTTAGGCAGATAATGTAGTACTTTGTTTACCTTTTTAGAATTCGATAGCTCTCTACCTAAAGCATACAGGGATGTCACTATCTTAGTAAATCTTATGTATATGTCTGAGATAATCTCATTTTGTTTCATGTGAAATGATTCATAATCATGCAACAATAAATTTAAACGTGATTTTTTACCTCATTTTTATCCTCATAAGTAATGCATAGTCTATCCTAGTTTTCTTTTCCAGTTATATTGCTAGAGACTCTCACATAGTCTCCTGATTTAAGTGTAAAAAAAAAAAATTAAATACTTTGCATTAAGTTGAGCATAGTCTCTATCCTTATTACTACATTTGTTAAAAGGTACTTCAATTTTGACATCTTACATAATTCTAGAAGGTGAAGAATATCCTTATTGTATAATATGTCACATGCGATAGTCAATCAATTATAGGAATGTAGATGTATGAATTTTCTAAAAATAAAAAAGAATAATATAAAACAATGGTGGATGGGCTATTGAATAACCCTCTACAATATTTCGATTTCCAAAGTGTGCCATGGATCTTTTTCTCAAAGATTTTTAAATCACAAAATTTAGAACCGCTCTGATACCAATTGAAAGTTCAAATGTGGGTTGTTAGACTTATTTGAACTATAAGTGCACACCAAGAGGGGGGTGAATTGGTGTTTAAAAGAAATTTCTTCAAAAATTATCCTTTTTTGAATGATTATGATTTAGTGGAAAAATAATATGACAACAACGAATACATACTTTTTTTTTTATATATATAAACAAAATTTGCAAAGAAAAATTATTTTGTTGTTTTTTATTTTTGAATTTTTTTTCTTTTCTTCTTGAGCAAAATAAAAAATATACATTTAATGTAAAGCGAAGTTCACAAATCATAGATTTTGCAATACATAAAATTCTAGAAATAAAGTGTGAAAATTTAAAAGCTAAAATCGAGAACGAACACACATGAGATTTATTGTGGTTCGATCAACCTTAACCTATATCCATTCCTCGGAGTCCTCCACTCCAAGAATTTTACTAAAAACTTAGTGACTCTCCTTTTGCCCCTACAGGAAGGTGGAGAAGCACTTACAAATCTCTTCCACCTCCTCGGTGTGGTAGAGAAGCTGTATCCCTTTCACCTCCTCGATGCGACAGAGTAGCAGAATCTCTTTCACCTCCTCAATGTGGTGGAGTAGCCAGATCCTTCCCATAAAAGACTCTTCTTAGAGTAGAAATTCCTCTAACACTCTATCTTGTTCCCACAAGAATTTTCTCCCTCAAGACCTCACCTCTCTCTCTCTCTCTCTCTCCCCAATGCAATGTACCTTTTTAAAACTTCTCATAAAAGCTTTCCCTCAGGAAAAAGTGGCAAAAGATTCCCTACGATGAATTAGGGATGATATTTAAATAAAGGCTCAAAATAACCCTAATTTAAGTTAAACGACACTATTTAAATAGTATAATCTTGGATAATATCGTACGAGTAGTTTAAAAATCCTTACTCATTCTGTATGAAGAATGAACTCCAGTATGATCAGTTCAATATTCTTGAATAGATCGTACAGTATAAATTTGGATCGTATAGTACAATTAGTACATATTACTTAAGTTCATCAAAGAAGATCTCTAGGATGATAAAAATCATCACTACCGATTATCACATACGATTTGCATCGTATAATACAATTGGTTTAGTAAATCAAGGTTCATCCAAATCCCTAGAATGATCAAATATCATCTCTATTGCATCTAGTATGATCATGATCATAAAGTATGATCACTATTCATTAACTAATGATGATTTGATTGACTAATCATAGGGATTAGTTTAGACAAGATTTCAAATATCGTATCGCATTAACCCATACATAACATGTGATTAGTTCACAAATCAAAATTCTAATACTTTCTTAAATCTGATTGGTGGCTGGGGCTTTAGTTTTAACTGATCATGCTGTATGATTAAGATCATACAATATGATTTGGATTATAGGATACAAACTTCTAAAAATATAAAATTCATATTTTCACTGCCCCGTATGTGTGTGTATGGTTGCTAAGCTAACATATGTATATTTATAAAATATTTAACTCAAGAAATAAATAAATAAATAAATAAATAAAAATTATAGACTCTTATAAATATCACCCTATTTTATCCAGTCATGAGTCGATCCTTTATTACACAGTGTATAATATAATTGAAATATTAGTGTGCGTGAAACAAATATACAAAAATGATAGTAGGAGAAATAAAATAAAATTCATAATATTTGTTAACATTAAAATGATTAGCTCGGGCTCTCGGATTGCAACAAGCCCCTCCATCTCACAAACTCAAATTCCTTGACCTTCCTACCACCTTGCATCAAACAAAGTCTCTCATAAATTATGCAATTGCCACTATTTTTAGAGCCATGATCTACATTTGAAATCTCCAGTCTATTCATCACTTTAAGTTCTTATTTATTAGAGATGAAAATTGGATTAAAACACTTGTTCTTCCTTATAACCATCGATGAGTCCTCTTTGTCTTCCTTAGTTGCAACCATCTTGAGTCTACTCTCTTTAGTTTCTTCCTCCTTCATTGTTGTAAATGGAAATCCTCACCTTATTTTTTTGCCCTCAATAGTAAGCTCTCCTCTCCCTCTCATTCTCTTCTTCTTCCTCTCCTTTATTGATCTCTCTTCAAATTTATTTTTTATTTTAATTCCTCAAGGCTATTGTTGGATCTAGATTTATCTGGTAGATGATACAGGACTTTACTAGCAGATTTACTTGGTAAGCAAAGGTGAACCTTATTGTAAGGAATGGGTGAGAAGAAAATAGGGGGGAAGAATATAGAAGAATATTCTAGTAAGATCTTAGATTATCTTAACCAAGACTATATATTAATGACTCAGGAGAAATTTGTAGATGTGGATCCCTTCACTACTCCCATCACCTTATATTTGATAAGAATTTGAGGGCCATAGGAAAGGCTACATGGGGAGATTAAAAGTGCGGGATAAATTGATACATGTATAATGGTACACACTAGTCCCATGGTGTATAGCGCCTCTGGATAAAACCTTTGAGGAATTTCGGTCAATATCCTGTTATGTAATTGGTTTTCAGGTGAGCTTGGTGAAGGATGAGTAGTCATAGGATAAATTTGAGGGATTTGGTGTTGTTTTCTAATGGGGCAAACTGAGGAATGAGCCTGTATAACGTGTTCCCAACCCTAGGGTAAGTAGTGTCAAGGGCAGAGGTCACAAAAATAGATGTTTTCCTATTAGGTTCATCCTTTATGCTCAGAGGGATTCGAATAATAACATGCTTATGAAATTGAGGGCCTTTTAGTTGCCCTGCACAGGGCAAACCTTGCAGGTGAGTGATGTCATTTTTAGAGACAATTTGTGTGTGTGTGTGTGTAGTTGACAAGGCATCTACTTCATGATAAGGAATATTCTTGCTATGATCAAGCTGATACTTATAAGATCACCTGTGTAGATAACTGATGATATACAACTATCACTTTTCTCTTATGATCATCTGTTAGGTTTTCCATCATTGAACATATATCCTAAACTTTTTCTTCCTTCTCCTTACCCTTAACTCACAAGCATAATTAATCTATGTTAGCAGCTTCATTAATGTTATATTTAAATTTTTATTTAATTAATTTAATGATAGAACTATGTGAATGGGTTAATAATTATAAGTGTTACCACATAATAATAATAATAAACTTAAGTTGATTATGGAGTAATCTTCATTATTTAGATTGTATTTACTGATAATTACTTTTCAATACTTATTTGTGTTTATGTAGTTAATTGAAAGCTTCTGTTGTGTAGGATCTTCAAGTTGAATTTTACCTTACATCTTATATATATATATATATATATATATATATATGTTTATGCGCTCATACCTCTTTGAATGTACATAATAAAATAACAAATTGCGTGGATATTTTGTCTTATATTATTTATGGACAACTAAATATTTATTTGATTCCTATAGTAGCAAGATTTATTTATAATGCACATTACCTCTATTGAATGTAATGAATTTTATTCTTGTGAATCATGTTTTGGTACAAAAATAACATTTATCATATTAACTATAAAGCTCATGTTAAATGCATGCTTTTGATATATAAAACTTGTATGTCTATATGCAATAGTCGATATATTAATATAACTCTTTTAGATATTGGTTAGCTAGGCTAACAGGTCCATAAAATAACAACTATATTAAACATTCTTAGCTTTCTATGGGTTGTTTTATAATTTTAGTTTCAGGGTATCTTGATAAAATCAACATACATGTACAAATTTACAATGATAAAAGACTTTTGAGTCATATTTGATGTTAGAATAGATATGCATTGCATATATTTTGTCATACAAACAATTATGAGCATCAATGCACTAAAAATCATAATACCATTTTAGAATATATGACATTTTTTATTTATGTAATATAATATTATTTTAACATTAAAACAAATTGACATAATAAATCATGATTCTTTTATTGCTCATGTTGAATGCCCTAAATGACTTATTGTTTATGTTTTAAAATATGAGAGTTATTTGCTAAATTTGAGTTATCAAACTCACATGTTGTAAAACTTTTATCATACTAGGTTATATTATGATGCTTAGTGGAGCTTCATCACAGGAGTAGACCTTTTAAAAATAAGATTTTATTCAATTATTTGAAGGTTATGGAATTACTTCATATGTATTTGGTAATTTTGCTTATGTAGTGCTTTCTTTCAGTTATTTGGAATTAGTTATTATTTTTTGCTTTTTTACTGTAGCAATATTATGTTCTCTATTTAAGATTTTGAATAGTGCTTACTTTCTATGCTTACTTTAATTATTTATAATTACTTATGTATGAGTTCTTCTCTTGTGATAACATAATAAGTTCAAATTGATCTTATATTTTTAAATTTATTGTAAGTGTTGAGGTCAACTCCTTCAACACATCCCATGTTGTCATGGTCTATCACCTTCTGGACCTAGGATGTGACTATTTAAATCTTTAAAATTTTCCTGACAAGGTGCATTCAAATCGAAGCACCTCAATGTGATACGTTGACATACCTTATAAATATGCTCATGATGAGGGAATTTCCAAAGATAACTTACTCAACAAATAGCTAATTTGACTACCAGCAATCACATGGACCACTAGCAACATTGTGGTTATTTACAAGTGATGTCTCATATAAGAAGAATAATAATGAACATATGATCGAGGGAATCAATACAAGTTGTATGATAAAATATTTTAGATTTGGTCTATATTTACAAGGAATGTCACTATCAAAAATCTAAAAAATAGGACATTACTCTCTATATGAATGAAATGATTAGTAGCCTTAACTTGGGCTTGATATTCAAGAGATCTTAGAGGCCAATCTTAAAGCCTCACTTGAACACCATCATTTGTCCACTGTATGACTCTCATCGTTGGGCCACCACTCAACTGCTGCATCGTGGTAGCACTCTACCACAATCCTTACATAATCACTACCCAACTATGATCCTCCAATTACTATCATTCGACTATGATCATTTGACTACCATTGTTCGATGAAGGTTCTATGGACACCATTGCTTGACATTGTCCTCTAACCACTATCACCCAACTGCAGTCTTCTGACCATCGTCGCCCGACTAGGTTCCTTTTAAACTCTGTCACCCAACTAAGATCCTTCGACCTCTATCACCCAACTATAGTCCCCTAATCACCATCATCTGTCAGTTGACTACAGTCCTCTAGTGATCCCCCATAATCTAAATAGGATGAATTTCATCTTTTATCTCTTATTTAATATACCAGACCTTTTATAATATCATCAATATGAATTCCGTATAGTGGAAAAATATATATAAATCATACATCAAAATCTTTCAATATATTTATTTATCAAAATCTGATTTAAAACAGTCAAGAGATCACTTGTAACATCGATATATCTCAACAAGCTCCTAACTACAAAAGAATAATATATATATATATATATATATATATATATATATATATATATATATATATATATATATATCAAATGAAAGACCTAAAGATCCTTGCAACCTCACTCCATAGGGTCATGACCCTTTCCTTGACCTAAAATTAATCAAATCCACATAATGAGAACACAGCCCAACAAGCAATCAAAACCTACCACTGCATTCAATGCAACATCTCAAGAATCAATATGCATGCTTAACTCAATCAATAAAAAATTAATGGTCATTAGTATGAAATTAGTGATCAATAATAATACATCAAGAAATTAATATGGTCAGTAAAATAAAATCATATCAAGAAGCATAGGAATCTATCAATATATAAGGAAATAGATAATTGTTTATAAAAGAATGTTAGGTGTTGTACAATAACATATACGTCGATTATCTATCAATTATATTCATGCCAATGATTCCATCATATATTTCTATTAATGATGTGCTAAGTATATCTATCTATTAGTATCCCATGCTAATGTACTATATCAATATCTATAAGAATATCTTTTTTATGTTATGTTATGTTATATTAGTTTCAATACTAATTTTATCAGTTCTATCTATCAGTCAATTCATGTGTCTTCATGTAAATACAATCATGAATGTGATTATGAATAGCAATGCAGACATCTAGCTTTAATGTGATATTTTTATTCTTTCATTAGTCATCTACAAGTCTTATCAATTATTCATTATATCATCATTATATTAGTATTACTTCATGATTATAGGCGATTTTTAATAATCTATGAAGAGTTGTCACCCTCTACCGTCATCTTAATTAAGTAAATTAATTATAAGTTAACATCTAAGATAACAGCACAAACTTTTTTATTTTAATGAATGTCCATTGGCCCACCCTTCTGCACAGGCTATTATATTTTAAAAGCCATTCTGTATTAATTTTAGTATTAACAACCAGACTTTCTTGCTTACATGCAAATGCCACATTTATCTTATATCGATCATATCATTTTTTCTATGCAATATAAGTCAATATCATATATGAAATGCACTACTCTATGAAATTTAGGAAATCTAAATACCATTTATTTACTTTAAAAAATCACAACTATTGATCCACTCAGTGAAACTCAATAATATTACATTAAAATGCTCATACAATATCTATAATATACAAAAGGTTATACGGTGAAAGTGCATTTAGTTAGAAGAAAATATATTTTTATCGATTTGAGGAAGATCAAATTCATTAAACTCAAAATCATTGAAAATCAGAGTAGGGTCGGGTTACCTACCACAAGTATAAGAAATCTTAGAATAGAACAGGCAGACGAAAATGCTCAGAACAGGCAGACCTCTATTGCCCAACTTTGACCCTTTGACCACTACTGCCTGACTACATCCCTTTGATCACCTTCACCTTACTATGAACCTTTGAACATGATCGTCCGACTACATTTTTTTTTACCTCAATCACCTAACTACGGTCCTCCTACCATCATTAACAAACAATGATTCTTCAACCTCCATTGCTCGACTATGGTCCAACGACCTTTATCACCAAACTACGGCCCTCTAACTATTATCACCTAGCTACACTAAAGCCCATTGACTTCAACACCTACCATAGCAAATAATGTTAATGTATACCGTCATTTATAGGGTTAATTCTTGCCATTATTATCCACTCTGACTCGCAACGTGAGTATAGAGAATTATGTTGGACTTCTTAGTATCTAGTATCTCTTTTTAAAAGGGTACGATCAAAGAAACAAGCAAATGATCTATAAAAGATAGCTCCCATATCATAGGGATATTCGAACTTTCACCGCATAATATTATATATATTGTATGTCTACTATATGAAGTAATATCTTTCCCCATCATTTATAATCAATAACAAATACTATTGAAATCATTTTATTTTGATCAAACCTTTATGATTTTTCCATTCCTCAATTAAAAAAACAGTAGTAAAAAATAAAGCAGTAAAAAGCTGTGCGAAGCCAAATCATAATTTAATTAAATCTTATACTATATGAATATATAATCCTGTCATTCAACACGCATATGAGTGGCTTTGTTAATTACGCGTCGTCAGAATATCATATTAAATTTTTTCCTGACAGTAATTCCTTTCAAATAAATCCAATATATCATTTTCAACTGAAAATTAAAAAAAAAAGAAGAATTTTCCCAGCAAAAAAAAACAAGAAGAATCAATCCTATACTATAATTTTTCAAATTAATTTCATTTTGCCTTTTTTAATTTTATTTTTTCCTATATGAATCCAAATATGATCGTAATTATATGATGACCGTTAAACTATATTAGCTATATAAATATATATAGCTAATATATTAGCTATATATATATATATATATATAGCTAATATAGTATTTAGCTATATATATATATATATATATATATATATATATATGCAACAAAAGAACAGTTCAAGAAATATAGGATGACTCATGGAAAGTTAAACAACTGACATCTTCTACTTTCCAGCTGTGAAATGTTAAATAAAAAAAAAATTTAATGTATTTATATACCTAGCATATAAATTTTTATATTTACTAATATAACATAAGAAAATTTTAAATTATATTGAAAATATCATTATGAGTAACTTATTACAGCAGCACAGGCATTGTGTACACATACTTTGATTAGATTTAGATATAAAAATATTATATAAATATATATAAACATATAGATGCAAGATTTATAAATATATATATATATATATGTTTATAAATCCTCCCAAAAATATGTTCATATATGAAAAATGATCATAGAAAAGATGGGTCAATTTGAGCTCATATAATAAAAACTAAAGATCAGTAGGCCAAACTAAAATTTTATTCCAATAAAAATCGTTTCAGAATATTTTGCTCTCTCTTTCTCTCTTTATAAGTTGTTCTCTCAATGTTATATTTTAGAAAATTTATATGGAGTAAGAGGCCGAATTATAAATTAAGTTGAGATTGTGCAAAGCAGCTAATATTAAATTTTAGGCTTTATTTGAGATGGCTTTTTTACTATTTTAGTATATAATTTTTTAGTTTAAGAAATTTTGGTACTAAAAAACTGTTTTAAAAAGCAATAAAAAAATGTCCCACACGATATTCATAGTTATAGCATATTTTAAATATAAAACTTTTATATTATCCACAATTGCTTAGAGCTTTTGTCCAAACTAAAGGTAAAAGCTTACTTGAGCTCCTCCTTAATTCTCCTATTATATGTAGTTATTTATAATATGAAAAGTTTCTCTTAGGGATGAAAGAGTAAGAGCTCAATGAAATGAGGTTATGCATTCACAACAGCACAAGCAGCCATAAGGATTGTCATTCTGCTCTCTGCCAGCTTCTGTCTCCACCCCTATTGCAGCCACTTCTCTTTATTATACCTACTGTAACCAACCAGCGCATTATAGTCTTTTCCATATTCTAATTCTAAGCTTGACATATATATATCATTTTGTAATAGCGGTAATACACTACAGTAATGCAATGGCTTTAATCCCTGTTTTCAGTCACTCTTTTAAGCTTTCTGTAATGCATTGGTGAGCGGTAAGCATTTACTGCTGAGCATTGGATAATCGATTTCTACATGGTATCAGAGAGGTTTGCTTAATTGCGTTGATTCTTCTTCCTGATGGGCGACTCTGCCATCTCTACCGCTTCTACCCCACCTCCCTCAAGCATGACTTCGGCAACTGTGGCACAAGTCTCGATTCCCCCTTCACTCAAGTTTCTTGTCTCCAACATTAAAAATGTTGTTTACATTTAGCTCCTCTCAGACAACTACCCTACCTAGAGGACTCAAATCTTCAAACTTTTTTTCGCCAATGGCTTTTCCGGTTATCTCGACGGAACTCATCCTTGTCCGCCAAAACGTACTCTATCTGATGATACTAGTCAGCACCTCTTAAACTCCCACTACAGTCTTTGGCATCTGATTGACCAAAACCTTGTGGGTTCTCTCTTTTCTACTATTTCCCCTTCTATCTTACCTTATATTCTCAATCTAGACACATGTGCTTCTATATGGTCCACCCTTGAATGCAAATTTTATAGTACCAATCTTTTTAGAGTTATTCAACTCAAAAATGAACTACACAATTTATCTATACAGCATCAATCATTGACGGATTACATTGCTACCGTTAAATGATTGGTCGACAACATTGTTGCAGCCGGTAGTTCCATTGACACAGAGGATGTTATCCTCTACATTTTGAGTGGGCTTCTAGCCAACTACTTGTCCTTCAAAACTGCTATTCACACTAAACTCACACCTATCATCCTTGATGATCTTTACTCCCTCTTATGCAGTAAAGAAGTAAATCATGCTATGGATGCCGTCAAAGACCTTATAGTTTCTGATTCTACTACCCCAATTGATCCTCAGTTTGCCCTCACCTCTACTCTCAATCGTGCAGGAGGTCGCTTCTCCACCGTTCATGGTCGAGGCAGATCTTCTTTAGCTACCAATTTTTCTTGCACTCGTAGCCCATGTTTTTCTAGTGATTGTCAGATTTGCGGCAAGCATGGTCACTCTGCTCTTACTTGTTGGCATTGCACCAATCTCTAATATTCACCCAACCACCAAGGTTCTAATGTCGCTTTGTTGGCTGACTTCCCACCCTCTCCTTAGTACTTAGATAGTGGTACAACTGCACATCTTACTCCAGAGCAGTCTTCTTACCACCAGCCCACTACTTACTCTAATTCAGACAAGTTACTTATTGGAAATGGCTCTTCTTTGCCCATTCTTCATTCTGGGATGGGTCTCTTACCCACCCCTTCATGTAACTCTCCATTAATCTACTACTTCATGTTCCTCATCAAACTCACAAACTCCTTTCTATTTCCAAACTCACAAGTGAAACAATTACTCTATTTTGTTTGATTCCACTAGTTTTACTATTAAGGATCAGAGGACCAATAGCACTCTTCTCCAAAGTCCCTGTCTTAACAACTTGTACCCCATTACTGCAACCATTCCATCTTCCAGCTATCTCGCTGCTCACACTATTGTTTCGAACATGTCTCCTGCTGTTATTTAGCATCGTTGTATGGGTCATCCGAGTTCCTCTACTCTTGCTGTGCTTGCAAAATTTCTTCAAAATTTATGGATCTTCTTCCTTTACTAGTTCATGTACCTCTTGTGCACTCGGTAAGAGTCACAAATTACCTTTCAATGAATCCAAACATGTAACTCATTCCCCACTTGAATTAATACATGCCGATGTTTGGGGTCCTTCCCCCATTGTGTCTCATAATGGCTTTAGTTGTTATCTTCTCTTTGTTTATGATTATTCTTGCTACACATGGTTGTATCAAATAAAATATAAATCTTAAGTCTTTAAAACCTTTATCACCTTCAAATCCTTAATTGAAAAAAATTTAAATATGCAAATACACACACTTCGAACAGATGGAGGCGTTGAATTCCTCAATCACCCATTTTGCTCCTTTTAGCTATAGCATGGAATTACCCACGAATATACATATCCCTATACCCCACAACAAAATGCCATTGCTGAACGTAAACATTAACATTTGCTTAAAACTATTCATATTATTCTCATTGATTCCAACTGTGAGCTACCTTTTGGTTAGACACCATCCTTACAACAGTTTTTCTCATAAATCGGCTACCATTGCACAATACCTCCTCCCTTTCACCCTATGAACTCCTCCACAAAACTCCTCCTACCTACACCCATCTTCATACATCTTTCTTTAGATGCTACCCATGGCTTTGATTGTATGCTCCTCACAAACTCGCGCCTCGCTCAGCTCTTTACATCTTTCTCGGCTACTCCTCCGCTCAAAAAGGCTACAAATGCTATAATCCAATAATATGCGTTATAATCATCTCCTGACATGTCTAATTTAATGAATCATTCCCCTTCTCATCTATAACCACTCCCTTCTCCAACACCACTGCTACAACCACACCCATTACCTTCCCTCTTATACCACTAACAATACCTTCCCCACAAACTTCCTCACCATCTCCTCATCTAATACCTCACCTACATTTGTTCGCTCTACTCCAGCTCAATTATAAACACCACCACAACATGCCACATCCTCTTTCTATAGTCCTACAACGTCCTCCACATCTTCCTCTACTGCTCCCTTACCACCATGCCATCCGATGATCACTCGCATGCAAACTGGCTCCCTTGAACCTCACTCTATTCTCAATCTTCAACATCACCTACAAACCACGGCCACTTACTTGCTTTACCACTGCCACAAAAAGTCCTTAGTGGAGTAAAGCCATGTCATCTAAATTTCTTGCATTATAATCCCAGGGTTCTTAGTCATTGGTGCCTCTCTCACCCTCTCAAAACGTCATTGGATGCAAATGGATTTACAAACTCAAGAGACATACTAATGGCTCCATCACTCACTACAAAACTAGTTTGGTTGCTTAAGGCTTCAAATAGGAAGATGGAATTGATTTTCAAGAAACTTTCAGTCATGTTGTCAAATTTCCTACCCTTCACTTATTCCTTACTATTGCACTTCACTCAAATTGGCAAGTTCTCCAATTGGATGCCATGAACGCCTTTCTCCATGGAAAGTTAAATGAAATTATTTATATGGCCCAACTTCCAGGCTTTCACAATCCACAGCATCCAAATCATGTTTGTTTCTTACACAAGGCAATCTATGATCTCAAACAAGCTCCTCGTGCATGGTTTACCACTCTATCCACCTATCTAATTGCTCAAGGATTTCACACAAGCTCAGTGATACTTCTTTTCTCATTCTCAAACATAATTCCATTTGTATCTACCTCCTTATATATGTCGACGACATTTTAATTACTGGCAACGACTCTACTTTATTTCTAATCTACTAAAAAATCTTCGTATTCAGTTTCAAATGACTAATCATGGCCCTATCTCTTGCTTCCTTGGCATTGACATTCACCTTTCCACTGACAAGACTTACTTTCATATATTTTAATGAGTATACAAATTTTAATAGAAATTACTATAGTTGATAAAGGGAATCAAAATATTTAATAGGAATATTACATGTGAATATTATGAACATATGATTTCTAGGCATAGTATAATCCTCGTGAATCTTATTGTAACATTGTATTAGGGATATACATATGCATTGTGAGTAATTGTCAACACTACATACATGGCACAAGACATGTGTAATGATTAGATTTGGTTTGTTTAATATGAAATATATGTTGTGCATTGTGTATAAGAAAGATAGGCTAGTTTGATATGGTTTAGGTTGGTCGATATATTTTCATATATAGGAGTAGATGTTGTTGGGTTTCTTTAATAATGACTTAGTGATGTTAACCTATCCCTTATATGTGGAGAGAAAAGGGGATATTACATTATATGTAAACAAATGTTGTTGGGCTAGGGTGACGACTCTCGTGTATAATGAAAATTGATTATATGATATGACATGAGACCCTACCCTGACATGGTCGATAAGGAAAAAATACCACTGAATGGATTAATATCCTAACTTGTATAGTATATTATATGAATATGAATATGAATGCATCTATTTTTTTATTTTTAGTCATGTGACATAAATGTATAATTACTAGAACATAATTATAGCACCAGAAAAGAATACAAGCATTTGATACATTATTTTATAATGAGACTCACATAATCATTTAACTACAGTATATGACATGCAAAGTGAAATATGTGATATGTATAGTAACACATTATCTTAATAGTGCATATGCAACACAATATTAAATATGATAATATAAGAATAAACTCATAAACATAATATAATAATACAATAAGTCTAGTAAAGTAAGTATGAACATAATATGCTATGAATAGTTATTTCTAATATGCCTAGCAACATGTTTCATAATTTTTTAAATAAAAATAATTATAATGATTGTAATGTGTCTATCATGGATATGCAAAAAACTACGTGTTCATAAGATGAACAACCATGCATATTGTTTATATGCCTTGAATTGATACAAGGGTCAATTTTGGTGATTAGTTGCGCTTGTAGCTCACTATATGGTTTCTACGTTTCAAGGAAGGGAAAAGAGCTAGAAGAATAAGGTAGCTGATTTGATATGTGATATTTTTATTTCTATTATAAATGATTTTTGTGATTGTTGTGGACTGAAACATGCGTAGTGGTAGAGAGATAAAGTGCTTAATGTATTAGCTTTGAATAAAGATTCATCACACATATAGAAAGAGAGAGGGGTGCGAAGTCATAAGAGATACCAATAATTTTATGTGGAAAACCCTAAAAATGGGAAAAAACCACGGGCCTGACACAATTAAAATGAATCCATTATTGTTCATTATTGATTACAAATGAGGCCCATCCTTTGGGGTAAGGCCATGGCTTAATGTACAAATAGAACAAACTAAATAGTTGGGGTTGGAAGAATACAATGATAAGGGAGCCATTATCAAGAGAGCGTTGGCCTATACATTTGGTTGGCATGAATGTATTTGAGTGATGGAGATTTGAAGGACCATAACTGTCGGGCAATAGAGGTCAGAGAGACTCTAGTCAACTAGCGATGGAGGTTGGAGGGACCAAAGTCAATGGGTGGTTGTGGTTGAAGGGACCATAGTAAGAGGGTGATGATGATTGGAGGGACAGTAGTAAGAGGGTGACAATGGCTGGAGGGACTTTAGTAGGAGGGTAACGGTGGTCGGAGGGATTGTAGTCAATAGGCGAAGGTGGTTAGGGGGACTATAGTCAGAAGGAGATGGAGGTCAGGGGACAGTAGTCGGTGAGTGATGGTGGTCAGGGGTATCGTAGTTGGAGGGCGATGGTTGTCGGAAGGACTATAATCGACGGGCGGTGATGGTCTACGGGAACATTGTTGGCAGGCGATAGTGGTTAAAGGGACCATAGTCGATGGGTGAAGGTGGTTGGAGGGATTATAGTAGGCGGGCAATGGCGGTCAGAGGATCCGTAGTTGGCAAGCAACGATGGTCAGAGTGGTGTGTTGATGGCAGCCGGGCAGAGGTCCGAGGATGGTCATCCATGGGCAGAGGTCTGATGATGGTTTGTCGGACCGAGATCGACAGCTTTGTGGAAGTCAGGTGACGGGCGGTGGTCTAAAATGTTCGAGCGAAATTTTGGTGATGGTTAGTGGCTGCGTGGAAGTCTAGCTGCGGTCCTGCGGGTGGTGGTCCTGTAGTGGACGACGACTAAGCGGTGGCCAAGCGACTGTCGACAAATATTCACCGGCTATGATGCTTGGGTGGAGCTCTAAATCCTTGATGCCTCCGAGCTCTCTCCAATCTCTAACCAAAGGTTCAAGCTCCAAGCCCCTTTTCATGTGGAAAGAGAAAGTCTATTTATAGATTTTTGAGAGTATCATTCCACGTAATCATGTTTATCCCCTTGATTATAGAGCATTTGTCAAGCATTTATGTACCCAAATGATGTTGAATTCAATAATCTTTGGCTTATTAGATTCATATCGTTGAGCTGCTTGATTCGACTATAAGCATGCCATATTTAGATATCACTTGGTCATCTAATTAATTTTTTGAACCTTCAAAATATACTTTGGCCCATTGATTTGGTCCCATTTCCGCTTGGATTGGGCCAATTTTGGTGTCGTTGGATTTGTCTCTTCGAGATGTTCCGTTTGACTATAAATTTGCTAAAATTGGAGTATGAATGGTTACAAATTTAATTTTGGAAGTTTCTTACTTGAATATGCCTCAAGATTCTCTCTCTCTCTCTCTCTCTCTCTGTATATATATATATATATATATATATATATATATATATATATATATAATGAAATAAAATGTTATATAATGTTTATCATTGAAATAAATTAATCTAAACATAAATGATAAATTTCAAATTTGGAATCTCATGAGTGTGTTATGGTTATTACTTTTAAGTGAAACTATACACCGGCAAGAGTAAAAAAAAATCAGGGGACAATTGATTGGATTAAAAAAGAATACAGTGTAAAAATAATTTAAGGTAAATAGAATGTAATGTATTTAAAATATTTTAGAATTATTTGGATGAGTGTAAAATAAATATGGGTATTTTTTTTACCTAAAATAAAATGAATGCACTACAAAACCAACAATAGTGGTGACCAACAAAGCTGGCAGACAATAGCAGGGGCTGATTGATCAGTGATAACAGATGGCAGCAAGGGTGGTGGTCGTCGGCAGGTGGTGGTTGATGGCAAGTGGTGAGGTGGTGACCATCGGCCACAGTGACAATGATAGAGAATTTACAGTATATTTGAAACTTGATCAAATATAACAATCTCCAAATATATCAAAAATGAACTAAAGGATGAATTCCAAATATTTCAAAATTTTAGTATGCATTTCTTTTACTTCAAATCAAGCAGCAATATTTAAAAACTCCTATATTTGAAATATTTTACTTTAAACCAAACGGCCTCTTAAAAGTTGTAAAAAAATTTTATTTCCATAAGTCTCCTCAATTGATAGAATGCTGTCCAACTTGGCTTTCAATTAAGAGAATTTAAGTTCGAAACTTATATATATTATATGTTTGAGTTTATAATTTAATTAGCTCAACTTCAGAAAAAAAAAATTCTCTAGCAAAAATTGAGGGATAAATGAGGTGATCTAAATTGGTGAATTTTGACAAATTTCAAATTTGCCAATTTTAACTCTTTAGATATATTTTTCATTATTAAATATTTATTTGCTTTTGATTAAAATACCAGAAAAAAAATTTAACATAAATGCAAACAATACTCCAAAGTACTTTCAACCCCATACCGAAAAAAGGAGGACAAAAAAAAAACCAACTCTGCTTCCAATTATCTTAAGTGGAGATACAATGACATTTTAACTAATCACTCCACTAAAAATGTTTAACAGTTTTCATTGTTCCTAGCTTTTATTTATTTATTTTTTTAATCTTTTAATGTTTTCTCTTTCAAATCATGGGAAAGTTAAATAAATAATAAATAAAATAAATGACAGGCAGGCAGCCTTACATGCTACAAGTTTTTTCGCTCTGGTATAATATATTTAAAAATTTATTTTGCAAGTTTCCTTTTTTAAAACAAATTATTTTATCTCTAATTAATTTTATAATATCTTACGATTTCACTGTTTTCAATATACATATATATGTATGTTGCATCCTGAAACATCTGCAGTGGTAGAGAGATAGAGCTTAGCATTTTAGCTTTGAGCGAAAATGCAACACACATAATCAGAGAGAGAGAGAGAGAGAGAGAGAGAGAGAGAGAGAGAGAGATGCAAGAGTTATAAGAGACACCATTATTTTTAAGTGAAAAATCTTGAAAAGTGAAAAAATCATAAGGCCTGCCTCAATGAAAATGAATACACTAGTGTTTGTTATTGATTACAAATAATGCCCTTATTAAGGGGAAGATGTTGGCTCAATATAAAGCACATTATATAGTTGGATGGAAGTTGGAAGGACTGTAGTCACACATTACATGTTTGGAGTTGGAGGAATCCGGTGACGTGACAGTTCTTCTCAAGAGGACATTCGCCTATTTGTTTGGTCGGTTGGACTCTAGTCGGGCAACATAATTCAAAAAGACCGTATTGGGCGACAGATGTTAGAGAGACTGTAGTCAGTAAACGATGATGATCAGAGGGATAGTATTCAATGGGTAATGGTGGACGGAGGGACAGTAGTCAACAGTGACCATACTCAGCAGTAAATGGTGTTCAGAGGGATTATAGTCGACTGACGATGGTGGTTGGAGGGACCGTAGTTGGCGGGGGATGGTGCTCAGCAGAATCATAGTCAGCAGGTGACGGTGGTCAGAAGATAGTGTTCGGAGGAATCATAGTCGGCGGGCGACGGTGGTTGGAGGGATCCTAGTCAGCATGTGACAATGGTCATTGTGACCATAATCAGCCAGCAACGATAGTAGGAGGAACCATAGTCGGAAGCAACGGCGATCGGGGGGACAATAGTTGGAGAGCGATGGAGGTTGGATGGACTATATCTAGTGGGAGATGGTGGTCGAAGGGATCATACTTGATGAGCCATAGAAATCGGATGGACCATAGTTGACGACGGTGTTTAGAGGAACTGTAGTTGATAGGAGACAAAGGTCCAGCGGACTGTAGTCAGGTGATGTTATATAAATGGATCGTAGTTGGTAGGCAATAGAGGTCTGAAGGATTATAGTCAGAAGATGGTGGTTAGAAGTAGCACAGTCGGTGGGCGATAGAGGTCGGAAGGTTCATGGTTGGGCGATGGTGGTTTGAGGACCGTAGTCAGCGAGCGATTGAGGTCAGAAGGATCATCGGCTAATGACGATGGCTAGAGGGAGACTTGGGGGTGGTGGCTGGACAGAGATCTTATGGCATTGGTTAGGCTGAGGTTCAACAGTGGTGGTTGGATAGACATGGTTCACTGGTAGTGATGCTGAGGTAGAGCTCAAGGATTCTTTAAGCCATAAAGCTCTCTTGATTCTCTAGTATAGGGTCCAAGCCTACTCCCCAGTCCCAGCCCCCTTTTATATGAAAAGAGGGAGTTTATTTATAGATTTTGGGAGTGGCATGCCATAACTATGGAGAAGATATGAGGAAATTCGGAGTGTTCCATTAGTTGGCCCATATTTATTCCCTCTATTATGGAGCATTTGTCAAGCATTTAAGTTCCATAATGATGTTAGAATTAAGTAATCTTGAGCTAATTGGATTTGTCGCATCGAGTCTCTTGATTGCACTATAAGCATGCCATATTTAGAGAACATTTTGTCATCCAATTAATACTTTGAACTTCCGAATAAGCTATGGTCCCTTGATTTGGGTCCATTTGGGCTTGGATTGGATCAATTTTGGTGTCGTTGGGTTCGTCTCATTGGGACATTTAATTTGACCATAAGTTTACTAAAATCAGAGCTTTGATGGTCAAAAATTTATTTTTGGAAGTTGTCAACAAGAATATGCTTCAAGATTCGTGCTTGATAAAAGCAATTTTTGGAGACGTCTTAGTTGTCCCCTATTTTAGGATGTCAAAACTTATGGAGTATGAAAGTATATGCAGAAGCTTGCCAAAATATTATGAAATAAAATTATAATTTTTAGATGATTACGAGGCATGAATACTCCTTGGATATCAACATGCACCTCCTTTCAGGGTTGTGAGCTAAGTAAAAGAAACTCAATTATAATTTTAACATTTCATGAAGTCAGGGCCATGATTGGAGAAAAAATTTTTGAGAATCACTCCAAAAGTTCTAAATTATGTGGAATTAACTATAAAGGCTACATTAGGCTCCAAAAGTGTCAAAATTGAGCATGGAACATCAAAAAATTGTCAAGCATACCTCAAAAATGTACTAAATGGATTGTCCCAGCCTAAAATTAGGCCTAGACCTAGCTTGGTGGCCGAACTAGCTGGCCACCAGTAAGGGGCATTGGCACGCACCCCTTGAGTTATTTCATTTTTTAGCTTTTCCTTTTTTTTCTTAGTTACCGCCTCTATGAGGTGTCAACAGTGTCGCCAATTCTTTGAGGTGGTTAAACTCTTTTTTTAAAAACTGTCTGGTAAGAGTTGAATATGGGTGGCAGAAATTAAGACATAACCCTCTTATGCAGGTTCAAGGCCCCCCCCCCCCCCCCAAAAGGGAAAATTGTCCCGCAAGAGTTGAATATCAGGAAAGATTAAGACCCATCCCACTTATGCAGGCTCTAATTCTCCCCGAAAGGAAGAAAAACTTTACGGAAAGAGTTAATATCTGTAGCAACGATTATGACCCAACCTTCTAATGCAGACTCCAGTTCTCCCTAGAGGGGGAAAAACTATCTGGCAAGAGTTGAATACCGATGGTGGTGATTAAGACCCAGCCCTCTTACGTAGGCTCTAGTTCTCTCCTAGAGGTGGAATGACTCTTCAGCATGAGTTGAATACCGGTGGCGGTGATTAAGACCCAACCACATAAGTAGGCTTCAGTTCTCCCCCTGAGGAGGAAAACCTATCTGACAAGAGTTGAATATACGTAGCGACAATAATGACCCAGCCCCCTTACAAAGGCTCCAATTCTCCCCCAAATGGGGGAAATTTATTAATGGGGAAAAATTATCTGGTAATAGTTAAATATCAATGGAGGTGATTAAAGCATAGTTCACTTATACCAACAACCACACGGATGTATCGACGGTGGCAGTTGAAGGGTGTGCCGATGATGGTAATCGAGCGAGGGGTCGATGATGGATTTAGGAGGTGAAGGGATGATAATAGCCATCAGTCAAATGGTTGATGCTGGCGGTGGTTGAGCTGCATTATATTAAAGGGAATAGGTATCTATGCTAATATGGGTGGATAGTAATTAGCTCGACAGAGGGGGATGAGTGGTGTGCTAATTTTAGCAATTTAGCAGCACACAAACGGAGCAAAATGAGTGGAAGCCTAATGATGATGCAGCTCCGATCTTTCCTTCAAGAAGGGGTTGAAGGGAGATACTTTAAAGGGTTGTATAGAAGAGGCCAAGAGAAATCCAGCATGGTTATTTGACCTATAAGAGGTTGCTTGCCAAAGTATTATTTCATGGCATTAACTAATCGAGATAAATCCACTATGGAAGTTTGACATATCGAAGATTGTTTGTTAGAGCATTACTTGATGATGCTAACCTGTGCGATGGAGGTTGGGAGAAACCAATCAAAGATGCTTGACATATTTAAGGTTATTTATTAGACAGCTTCTCAATGATACTAACCTATAAAGAAGATTTCAAGAGGGATCTACAAGGGATGTTTGTGTTGCGACTTGAGCTCACGAGTTTATATTTTTTGATGATAATAAATATTATGGCTCACAGTATTTTGTCTCCTAGTATTTGCAATGTATATTTATTTGTGTGTATACTAATATTTCAGGAATACTATGCACAATCTAACAAAGATTTAGGGCTCAAGATTGGGTAGAATAGGCTATGATGAAAGAGTATGTAATTATTCTTTATTTATTTTTAATTTCTTTCGTCAATTCCTATAAGGGTGTATGCTTTCTTGATAATCGTGCACATACATAAGGGAAGAAAAAATAATATAAAATATTTTAATTTTTTTGAACATCATATTGTACCATCTTGATCGTATTGTATGATATGGTGTTACAAAAATTAATTAAAATATTTTATTTTTCTAGAAAAGATAATTTTGAAATATAACTAATCATATAGTACAAACACCATATTATACTGGACGATATACTATAATTAGAAACCCCATAGTTTATTAAATTTGGAAAAATTTTGAATTGGAAATATTGTTCTAATTGTTCATATATTATCTAGATGGTACGATACGATGTGTACAATCTTGCCTAAATTTTTCCTGTGATTAGTTAGTCAGATCTGCTTAATTTTGATATTCTGATCATACTGTATGAACTGGATTATAATGTACGATCCATAGAGATGATATTTGGTCTTCCCAGGATTCATCCTGGATGAACTGCTGGTTGATTGAACTAATCGTATTGTATGATCCTGCAATCGTACTGTACGATCTTCGACGACTAAATTGAATTTTTAGAGTTTTTTGAAGCCCTTTATTTAAGCTTTCTCCAAAGACATTATAAGAGTCTTTGGCATGCATGCATTGAGTCATTTTTCTTCTAGATAAAAGTTGAAGAGAGAGCCTTGAAAGGGAGACAGGAAAGGGTGGAGTTTGAAAGGGAGAAGATCCTTGGAGGGCATTTCTAGGGAGTGTGGAGGGGGTTTCACATGGTTGCTCCAGCAAGCTTGCATCTTAGTACCATCGAATTCAAGGTTTGTCTTGAGGAAAGTTTTGGGAAGAAGAAGATCTCTTTGGTGTCAAAGGACTCAGCTACTCTGCCGCACTGGGAAAGGTGAAAGGGATTCATGGTTCTCTTCCCTCTCCTGGAGGGAGAAAAAGGAGTTAAGGTTCTCTTCCTATAAAAGGAGTTTTGGTCCTCTACCGTATCGAGTTGGTGGAAGAGATTTTGTAAGGGCTTCTCTGCCTAGCTGTGAAGGCTAAAGGAGAGTCACTAAATGTTTAGTGCAATACCTAGAATGAGAGGTTCTTGGGAGTGGATGTAGGTCAGGTTGACCGAACCACTATAAAATCTCGTGTACTTATTCTTGGTTTTATTTTTCTGTACTTTATTTTTCACATTTATTTTTGTTATGACTGTGTGGGTAAAATCTCTAATTTTTTTTATTATGAAATTACTTTGCTTCCGCATCGAGAGATAAAATTATCAATTTTCAAATGTTTAAAAAAGCTTTAAAAGGGGGAATTTTTTTTGTTTAAAGAAGTTTTTAAATATCCAATTCACCCCCGTCCCCCTCTTGGTTAGCCTCGGAACTAGTTCTTTAGGATTTAACAACCCTTACGAACTTTTAGTTTGACCTATTGATGTTGGGTGTATGGTTGGTTTGTGTTAGACTTGAGCTATGCAATATGAATATGCTTAGGCTTCCTTTGATATTAAAAAATGGAAGCCCACTAAATACTGAAATATATATGCCGATCAAGTAATAAAGTGATAGAGAAGATTGTTGATCTCATGAGAAAGTGTTCAGCTTAATTGTAATTAAACTACTGTTATTTCATCTAAATGCACAATTTTATCCTACTAAATATAAAATCAATTTTTTTAACTTTTTTCCACTTAATTGAAATTTACAAAAAAATGGATACTAATGAAAATAAAGCGTTATGGACTAATGAATACAAAATAATATAGTTTTCCTTATAAGACTCTTAATTTTAGATGTATATCAGAGCATATATATCCTTAGATCTATGTCAAGCTTGTAGGAATGAAAAGAGATGTTTATGTCCTTCCTATAGTTATACTATCTCCATATAACTTAAAAAGTTAAACATCCTATGTCTAAGTATGCCAACATTCCATTTCATTACTCCTATTTTCTCTAATATTCCTCCATCAAGGTAGTATATCACACTTGATATTAACTACACACATGATCATTGTATGTGTTAAATTAAGAATAAGAGATATTGAAAACATCTCTAATCTAATTCAAGGCATAAGGTTTACATTAGTACTTATTATGTGTTTACATCATTAGCTCAAAACTTGGAGATTTAACTTGACATACATAACACAAAAAAATAAATTCATGCTTATTTCATTCATATAAGAAAAAGATACATGAGAATTAGTAAAGATAAATATCACCCCGGAAGGATCAATTGATATTTTTTACACTCCTTCCTCCAATAATATAATTGCTTACATAATACAGGCTAAAATTTCTAAATGAAAGTATCTCACACTTCCCTAGCGTCCCTTAGACTTTATTATAAGGGGAAACAACAGGAAAACGATAAAAAGTATAAGACTTCACTTAGAATGATTGAACTCACTAAATAAAAGAACAAAAAAACTATTTATACAAGTATAAGAATAGACACATGCATCATAATGCTCGACATTGTGGTGCCACAATAGTATAATATGAACTAGTGCTTCTACACTAAAATGCTTTATCGGTTGTAGTGCTGGGCTGACCTAACATGGTTAATGGTTGAATAGGTGCACCTTTGGCTAAGTTGATGAAGGCCCTCTTTTCAATAATTGCATCTCCATTGCACTATAAAAGTTAAGCACTATGGCGCTTAAAAGTGTAATCCATTGGTGCAGCGCTATGATGATCGACTCTCTAGCATTCAAGTTTTTGAGACTCAAATGCTGCAGTTTTTACTTCTAGCACACAACATTATGATGGGTATGATGCTAACCTTGAATCCACATGATGATGATATATTCAAAATTTCAGAGCGATCGATGTTGCAAGGTCTGAATTAGGAGATAAGGCACTATAGTTGCCAACACTATGGTGAGGATTATATGGGTGTCGCAGTGCTCATTCATCACATGTAAATTTTTTCCTTTTGTGAAATAATTCTTATACAAACATAACTAAAATAACACATTTTCACTGAATTTTAACACAATTAACAACACACAATTTACACTTAACACCTATCCAAGGTTTATTTGCTAAAGCATTGCGTGATGTGTTAACCTATGTGAAATTCATCTAAGAAATCCATTAATAATGTTTTACTTATCTGAGTTATTTTTCTAAGTGTTGCTTGATTACATTAACCTATGTAAAAGAGGTCAAAACAAATTCCTCTGGGATTGATTATGCATTGATTGTGATGGAGCGAAGGCTACGCATATCCTAAATTAAAGTGAAGATTGGTCTATCATTTGACCATTAATGCCTTTTTTAGGAAAACACTATGACCTTGCCCAACGAGTAAAAGTTTAGCTCGGGACTGTATAAATTTTGCAATTCACTTAAAGCTTTCTAGTATTTGTTGAAAGCTGTATAATAGATGATTGCTAGGAACATTATTTTTTGATACAAAAAATATTAGGGGGACTTTCTTGACCACAACTATATTTATGATTACAACCAAGGTTAACCCCCAGTCCAAATCTGTTACCCATGAAATTGATGCAGCAATGGCTGCTGGTTGAGAGGAGATAGAACAACACATGTTTATTGTTATAGTGATATTGATCTCAATATTGAATTACTTCTTTTTGGACTTGATAATAGATCATGGTAAAGAGAATACCTTTCTATAATCATGCCCATGACACTGACATGAATGTCATTTCAAAAATTTAGTGAAGGTTGCCCCCCAGCCAGAAATCATTTTCTATTGATAGCACCAAACTGTTGTGTCCTGGAACATTCATAATGATAGAGATATAAAGAGCTTAATGTTTTAGCTTTGAACAAAGATCCAACGCACATATATATAAATAAAGAGGGGTGCAAGAGTCATAAGAGACACTATAATACATACAAAACTGTGTAAAGGGAGAAAACCCATGGGGCCTCTCCAAGTTGAAATGAATGTACTAGTGTTTGTTGTTGATTACAAATGTTGCCCTTCCTCAAGGGAAGATTTTGGCTCAATATAGAGCACATTATATAATCAGATAGAGGTTAGAAGGACCATATTCACACATTACTTATTTGGAGGGAGGAATCTAGTGACATGATAGTTATTCTCAAGAGGATGTTTTCCTATTTGTTTGGTCGGTAGGATTATTGTCGGGTGGTGGAGGTCAGAGAGATTGTAGTTGGGCGACAGTGGTCAAAAAGACTGTAGTTGGCAAGTGATGGTGTTTAGAGGAATTGTAGTCGGTCGACAATGGTGGTTAAAGGGACTATAGTTGGTGGGGGATGGTGGTCAGAAGGATTGTATTCAACGAGAAATGGTGGTCAGTGGGACCATAGTTAGAAGGCGATGGAGGTCAGAGGGATCATAGTCGGTGGGCGATGGTGGTCGGAGGGATCATAGTCAGTGGAAGATGATGGTTAGAGGGACCTTAGTCGAATGGCAAGCCCCATAAAAATGAGGAAGATCTGGAGAAAATTTGGAGTGTTCCATCAGTTGGCCCATACCTATTCCCTCGATTATGGAGCATTTATCAAGCAGTTAAGTGCCTTAATGATGTTAAAATTAAGCAGTCTTGGGCTCATTGGATATATCTCATAAATTCGCTCGATTCAACTTTACGCATATTATATTTAGATATCAATTGGTCATCAAATTAATGCTTTGAACTTTCAAATATGCTACGATCCCTTAATTTGGACCCATTTGGGCTCAGATTGGATCAATTTTGGTGTCATTGGGTTCATCTCATTAAGACGTTTAATTTGACCATAAGTTTGCTAAAATCAGAGTTTTGATGGTCAAAAACTTAATTTTAAAAGTTTTCAAAAAAATATATGCCTCAAGATTCATGCTTGATAAAAGTAATTTTTTGTGATGTATTAATTGTCCCTCTATTTTTGGATGTTAAAACTTATGAAGTCTAAAAATATGTGTAGAAGCTTACCAAAATATTATGAAATAAAATTATAAATTTTATATCATAACGAGTTATGATTGCTCCCTGGACAACAACATGGACCTCCTCTTAGGGCTGTGAGCCAAGTAAAAGACCCTCAATTATAATTTTAACATTTAATGAAGTTAAGGCATTAATGGAGAAAGATATTTTAAAGAATTTCACTAAAAGAATTTTAAATTATTTGAAATTGATTGGAAAGGCTCTGTTAGGCTCCAAAAATATCAAAATTCAGAGTGAAATGTAAAAAAATGGTCCTATGGACCCCAAAAATGCACGGAATGGATTGTACTGGCCTAAAATTGGGCATGGACCTAGCTTGACGGCTGAACCGACTGGCCACCGGAGGCCGAGGTGATGGGGCTCTAATCATTCCTTGAAGAAGGGGTTATAGAGAGATGCTTCAAAGTGTTGTATAGAAGTAGCTAAGAGAAATCCACGAGGTTGTTTGACCTATAAGAGGTTGCTTGCCAAAGTATTATTTCATGGCACTAACTAGCTGAGATAAATCCACTATGGATGTTTGACATATCAAAGATTAGTTTTCATAGCACTACTCAATAATGTCAACCTGTGAGGTGGAGGTTAAGAGAAATCAACCAAAGATGTTTGGCCTATTAAAGGTTATTTGTCAGAGTGTTGCTCGATGATGCTAACCTATAAAGAAGAGGTTAAGAGAGAGATTCATAAAGGATATTTGACCTATTAATGCGGGGCGTATGGTTGGTTTATATTGGATTAGAGTTATACAATATGAATATGCTTAAGCTTTCTTTGATATAAGAAAATAAAAGCCCATTAAATACTCAAGTATATATGACAATCAAGTAATAAAGTGATAGAGAAGAGTGTTGATCCCATGATAAAGTGTTTTGCTTAATTACAATTAAAATAATACTATTTAATCTAAATGGATGATTTTATCCTACTAAATATAAAATTAATTTATTTAGTTTTTGCCACTTAATGGAGACATAGAAGAAAATTGGATACTAATTAAAAAAAGGATTTCGAACTAATGAATACAAAATAACATAGTTTCCTAATGTGACTCTTAATTTTAGATGTAGATCAAAGCATATGTATCCCTAGATCTTTGTCGAGCTTGTAGGGATGAAAAGGGAGGTTTATGGTCTTCCTATAATTATATTCTCTCCATAGAACTTTGAAAGTTTAACATCCTATATCAAGGTATGACAACATTCCATTTCATTACTCCTGTTTTTTCTAATATTCCTCCATTGAGATAATATATCACACTTGATATTAACTACACACATGGTAATTATTTAGGTTAAATTAAGAACATGAGATATAGAAAATATCTCTAATCTAATTCAAGGCATAAGAGTTTACATTAGTACTTGATATGTGTTTACATTATTAGTTCAGAACTTTGATATTTAGCTAGACATAAATAACATAAAAATAAATCCATATTCATTTCATTCATATAAGAAAAAGATACAGGAGAATTGGTAAAGGTAAATGTAACCCAAATTGATCATTTGATATTCTTCATACTTCTTCCTCCAATAATAGAGTTGTTTATACAATACAGGATAAGATCTCTAAATGAAAGTATCTAGCACTTCCCTAGCCTCCCTTAGACTTTACTCTAATGGGGAAGTAGAGGAAAACACTCAAAAGTACAAGACTCCAAATAACTGAATAGAAAAAACTATTTAAACAAGTGTAGGAATATACTCAGGCATCACGATGCTTGATATGGTGGCGACACGATAATATAATATGAACTAGTGCCTCAACATGATAATGTATTATCTGCTGCAGTGTTGGGTGGACCAGCACTGTTAATGGTTGTGCAGGTGCATCTTTTAGCAAAGTCGGTGTCGCTCCTCTTTTTAGTAACTGCTCTGTCACTGCACTATAAAAGTTGAACACTAAGGTAATTAAAAGTGAAATCTAGCACTGTAGTGTTCTGATGATCGGTGCTCTAACGTTCAAATTTTTGAGACTCTAGTGTTGTAGTGCTGAGTTCTGGAATAACGACACTGTGATGCATTGCAGCACTATTGATCTCATTTTTGTATGAGTTCACTAGGGCCCACTTGGGTTTTTCCTTGGTGGCCTAAAATGATTGGAAGATGTCTACTTTCTAATCTTATATGTCTCAATAAAGACTCAATCCAATCCCAATTAAGACCCAATCCAATCCCAATCAAATTCAATTCCACTTTCCAATTAAATCCCTGATCTAGCCTTCAACCAAACTTCCAATCTACCCTCAAGCCATACCCAATCAATATCAAACCATACATTTGACACTAACTATTGTGGATGATCCAAGTTCAACCATTTAGTTCCTAAATTCAATCCAAATTCAACATTTCAAGCCAAACCATAGGGTTAAGGACCCAGGTCATGAAACCCTTTCTGGGTGATTTTTTGTCACCTTGAAACCTAGTCAATTGGCATCTGATATAGGTTCTATCAATTGCATATTGATAAGACATGTATCTAATACCAACCCTCCAAATTTGAGCTCATTTGGAGGTCCCTAACCCCATAAACCAGATTGATTTCTAAAAGCTACAAAACCTTCAGTTATTTATAGCCTATCCACTAGATTTCCTACTTTGTGGAAATTGATCTTCGGACCTCCCCAAAACCCCTTCATCATGCTCTTAGCTTTCATTATGACTTGTTGACCAATAACCTATATTTTGTTGGACTCAATTTGACCTAGGGTTGGCCAGGGGTCAAAATGACCAAAATGTCCTAAGGGGAATTTTGGTCTTTTCCCTAGAATTCAATATGGTCTTCCCTCATCAATATCTAAAACCTATCCTAATGGATCCTAAATGTCCTTAGGAGCACATTAAACCCAAACCCACACTTTGGTTTTACCTGGTTGACCTAGTCAACCATGGTTGACCAAAGTGACCCTTAAGGGTTTAAACACCCATTTCAAATCAAATGAACTCCCCCTGACTTAGGACCTCTCCCATTGAGTTCATATGATCCACTTGAACTCAATGGACTCAACCCTTGAACCTAGGTCAACTTGGTTGACCAAGTCAACCAAGTTTCACCAAACCTTCCATACACTTTAACCCATTCAAACCCTTTGACCAATACATCTCTAAACCCATTCATACCCATAGGGTGACCCATTGGGTCCTCAAGATTCCCCTCTTGAAGACCCAAGCCTTGGGCTCACTTGGTTAGCTATTTGGCTTGACCCAAGTGCCCAAAGAGGGGTTCCCTTTGAGCCAATTTCTAAACCTAGCCCAATTGGATCAAACCAATGGTGGCATTGGGTTCCCCTTGACCCAATACACCTTCCCTAGTTGACCCAGCCATTGGGCAAACTTGGATTAGGAATTAGGCTAATCCAAAGTGGTCAAAACCACTATGGGTTAAGCCATTTCCCAACCTAAGCCCCACCTAATCCAATCAACACTTCCTTTAGATAGCCCTAGGTCCGTGGCACCTACCCTAGTTAGCCCAGCCCTTGGGTTAACTTGGGTCAACTCTAGGCTAGCCCAAAGTGGTCAAAACCACTTTGACCCGAGCTAAATTCCACCACAGACCATACCAGACCCAATTGACACTTGTATTGGGTGCTCCTTGAACCAATGCACTTTCCACCTTGATCCCACCACCTATCTTGACCCAGGTTGAGCCCAAATAGATCCAAACCATCCAGGTTTGGGTTAACCCAAGCCTCATTCGTGATCTAGGCTCCCCTTTGCTCAATTGACCCTTTAGTTGAGTTTACTAGGGCCGCAACAATCTTTCTAGCTCAACCTAACCCAGTCCCTGGCCGACGGCAGCCAAAACCAATGGAGATTCAGCTCCGATGGTATTTTAGACTAAGATTTCATAATTTTTTACACTTATAGTTGCAGTATGGAGATCAAATTGTAATAAAGTAGGAGATTGTAACCCTCTTTTCATTTACTAAGTATCATCATCATCACCACTAGTTTTTATATTTGGAGCTGTCTTTATGCATCCTTTCAGTAATTCTTGTTAAGTACTATCTAAAGTGTTAAAATTATTCTTAAAAAAACTTTTTGAATAACTTCTATTCATATGTTATCTTTTCGATCTATCCCTTCTCCTTCATGATTTCGCAATTCTTTGAAACTAATTTTTTCTTCTTGTTTGATGTGTGTATTTTTTCTTTTAATTATACATCTTTAATTTACCATTTCTAGTTTGTCACACTTTCTTCTTAACATTCTTGATCATCAAACATTAATTGTAGAGGTTATATTTTAATTTCATTCTTTTATCTGATAGATGAAAGGTGCTTAATATATCATACACATGTACCACTTTGTTTCTAATAACATTGATCGATAATTTTCAATATCACTCCAACTAAAATTTATCATCATATATTCAATATTTGTTATATTAATTTAAAGCTTTCTATTTTGTAATTATCTTCTCCATTGCTATAATATTTTAATTATTTCATTGGATGTCTCATAATTACAACTATATCTTATGATAAAAAACATTTTGCCAAAAATCGCACTTAGAATATATTTTGTAAGCATCTTCATAACTAAAAAAAAGATATAAACTCAATGTTGATCATTAATTTAAATCAAGTTTAATTGACAGCTCCTAACTCACTTTACAAATACTTATAATACTAGTTATTGCTCCAACAACATTAAGTAGAATGCGATTTGCATTAATCTTTTATATTTTTAATGTCTTTTGAATTTTATTCTCCAACTAGTCCATTATAAATAGTACTTATCCAGAGCATATACTTAATTATAAGAAATGGAGAATCAAAAGCATATACAATATGTGATTGAATCCACGAAGCTTAAGGGGTATAATTAAGTTGAGTCTGTCACAACCCAACTCAATATAACCCATACATAGGATAGGTCATATAGTGTTAAATGGTCACATACCAAGCCCAAGATCAATTTTTTTGGACTTTTTAGATTTCTTCATTTTAAAATAGACCACAAAGTTTTGAATTAACTTCTAGTAAGCATAAAAATAAATTAATCCATAAATTTCTATTCTTTTCATTTATCATCAAAATGTATATGCAATAATATCTATACTACAGTACATGGCTATAGACCATAACAGAGTAAATAAAGGAATATCTATGACTATACAAAATTAGAAAATACCCATGCATATTCAAACAAATTAAAACCTGGAACCAATAGTCGGAAGATGGGAACTAAGTGCCATACAAGACACCCATGGGAGCTACCTCTTGAACTCTATATGGGACAAAGTGATACATGATGGGAGTCACCACTTGAACTTATAGGGGCCACCTCTAGAATCTTATCTGCCTGGTGGATGATTCTAGGATAAATATGCTGACGTGGATGTCATTTACTTATGTTTCGGAGATTATCAAACCTCTTAAGTAAAAGAAGCTAAACTTTTAAACATCAAGGCACCTTTTGGTGTAATGGTTGAAATTTATTTAAGAAACTCTGCAGTTAAGTGTGCTCATCCCAGAGCAATTCTAAGATGGGTAACCAATTGGGAAGTTATACCAATAGGATAAAACTGTGAGGCTCTTATATGAAAGTGGACAATATCTCAATAGTTAAGAGTTTGAGATGTTCTAAATGCAGAGACATCCGATAAAATTTGAACTATACAGAGAAGGTTTTAGAGAAAATATAAGAGAATGAGAAGAGAGAGAAAAGAAAAGCTAGGATTTGGAGGTCATGGAGAGATTTTTGTCACTCGAGCTAGTTGCGAAATTTTCTCATCTCGCTGTAAAGAATCATTATACTATTTTTTATTTTAAATATTTTGCATTTTTAGTATTTTTTTGATCATATTTGTATTTTTGTTATCGAAAAATGATGATAATTTTGTATTGGTAAAACTTTTATAGTGTAACTTTTTATATGTCATAGAGATTGAGATTATGAACGTTTTGAGTTTTTGTTTAAGATTTTTCACTTGGTTATTTTGAACATATAACCATTTTTACCTACTTAAAATTTTATTTTGATGTCTAAAAATAGTGATTTAGTTTAACTAAAGTTTCAGAATGTAATTTTATGCAATATTTTATAATTTGGTTAAATTCTTAAATGTGAATTTTCGCTCAGTATGATTTTTGTTGTCTACGTTATGATATTTTGGTATTTTTTAAATTAAGCACAATTATACTTTATTTACTACAATACATTGAAAATGAATGTGAATATATGATTGAATAATAGCTAGTTCCTATTACTGTTATAGTATTGAGATAATAATGTGTGTGTAACAGATAAGTAAAGATTGATTGACCTGTTGGTTGGAGACTGATTGACCTGTACAGAATGGTGAGCCGATGGGCTTTCCTTTAAATATTATGGTTTAGTGTTATCCTTTACTGATTCACATAATATTGATTGGGAGTTATAAGGACATAATTATTATACTGATGAGCAAAGAGTGACGACTTTGTTTATTGAGCCAATGGTTTACTGATATTCGTACAATAATGAAAAACATCATGATAGCCAAAATTCTTACTTATTTAGTGTGATTACTTAAATAAATGTTATTTATCCTTTATTCATATTACTGCACAAATTTATTATTAACACTACTACTAATTTATTGATACAAATAGCATGATATATTCATTGAGCATGTGATATGTATAATATATTGAGTATGTGATTAAGATATTAATTTAATACTTTTATAAAATAACTGGAAAGCATGTGTACACTCCTCTATGATTTTACTATATTGATTTAATTTTGATAGTATTTATTGATTATTTAATTTTATCGCTTTATAATATTTCTCTATTGATTGTAATATTGATATGATGATTATTTTAAAGATTTGACACTCGTACTGATTTACTGTCTTTCATGTTATACAGTTTTATTATTTCTACATTGATTCAATGATCATATGAATGTTACTATTATGATTTGACCATTAATATGTATATTGCTCCTTTACTTACTTTGAATTTCATTATAGGTTTTGATGACTTGCTGGATTTTTTAGCTCATTATATGTGATTAAATAATTTCAAGTTAAGGAAGAGGATCAAGAGTGTGAGATTGACCCAGATTCCTCTGGTTTTATTTTTTTTATTTTAGTTATTCCTTTATACTCAGAATAGAGTAATTGTGGTATGATTGTATAGATCCTGAGTAGTATATTTAAATTTTGGGAAATGAATATAGATTTATATATAGATGTTTTGAATTTTAGAACTATTTTTATTGTTTAGTTCTGATAAATAAAATTAGATAGCTCTGATTGTTATTTATTAAAAGATTAAAAGAATAATTCTTCCAATTTAGATTATGGGGTATCATAAAAGTAACCAATAAGAGAAAATTTCTCCTAGAGCTAGGTCAATCCTTCTTATACTAATAATACATCTCTTCTCATTATTAAATATAATCATCCACTTTAAGCTTGAGTCAAACAAACTGGTTAATCCATGCATCCCGTGGGTATTGATATGCTTAAGGAGTGGTTGAGCTACTGCTCCCCCTTCTTCTCAACTTCCTAATTTCCTCTACCTTATGTTGGTCAACTCCTATCACTATAAATAATATAGAAAGAGTGAAACTTGAGGTAAGAGGGCTGGTAGTCGGGTAGAGTAGGGTTGAGGTTGTACTTAGTTTTGAGAAGATAACTTATGATGTATACTAGGGAAAGATTTTACTTCCTATGGGCTTGTTTGTTAAGATTAAAAAATATATTTTGAAAATGTTTAATTTTCTTTGGGAAATGTTGGATTTCTAGAATTTGAATATTTGAAATCGAACACTTATTATGAATGATATATCACCTCAAAAGGCGAACATATCGTTCCCTAATAGGTTCAAATTACAAATTTTGATTTATCCTGATTATCATAGCCAAACTCAAAGAGAAAATAATATATGATCCCGAAGGATCAAAATGATGTTTAATCCATTGTTCAACTATAATAATTCAGATAAGAGATCATTAATTTCATAATTAAAATTATGATTGTAATTGATATATCTGTCCGGAGAAAGAAGATATCAATCACTATCGATAGTCTAAATATGATGATAATGATCGTCAGGTTTGAATTTCCCAAAGATAATTAATTAAAATTTTGAAAAACTTAATTTTGAAAATTTGGTCTAGGTTTCTAAATCTCCTACGAGCGCAAGCCCTCGTAGTTAATTACATCGTAGTAAACTAGAAAATTTCCTACGAATACTCTCGATTAAAATAGCGATACAAATTTCATTTAAGAATTCAAAGCTTGATATCAAAGAAGGTTCAGGGACTGGAAATTTAACAGGGATTGGTTCAAAGTTGAGCAGTTCTTTCTGGAGTCAAAGGAAGAAGAGTAGGAGGTGTTTCAAGATTCTGAATTACTTCAAAAACACCCCAAACTATCATAAGTGTTGGGCTTGAATTTGATTGAAAGATATATTTAGTTTAAATGATCAATTTTATTAGAAAGTGGGAATTAGATTCCCGGAAGTTGAGGTCTTAGGATTGAAGACATGCCTCAGAACTTAAGTCTAAAAATTAGGTACTAAAAATCAGTGACCCGGATCCTAGCTAATGCAATGCAATCCTGGACTTATCCCAGCCTGGATTGGGGAGCTAGCTAAACCACCTAAGCGCTTTAAAACAATGTATCCGATCTTTAATGAAAGAGTGGTTAGAACATTATTTAAGATTAGTTTAAGGAGAACAGGGATGACATCTAGAGCAGATTCCTAATTAGCCCCTTGACTTATGTTGAGTGAGATGTCTAAATAAAATGCAATTAAGAATTAGACTCAAATTTAATTTGTTATTAATGCAATGCATGCTAGTTGACTCGATGAAATGCTTAAATTAACATGTAGCAGTTTTAAAATCAGGCTTAAAAATAGGTTTTATCCTAGAGATTGGACAACATCCCCTTGGACAGAGCTGCACCCTAATAGGTCAGGTGGTCTGCCAAAACCCGCAGGGGAGAGGTGCCTAACATGGAAGAGAAGTTTCAATATGTATGTATGAAAAACTCCCGGTGAGTCCGGGCTTACTTCTTAAAAGCGTTAGAGTTTCTATCTAAGCTTAAAGTTTTTAAATTTTAGTTAAAGTAGAAATAGTTTATGACCGTACCCTCACGTGCCTCCGATCGGATTCTAGACTAAATCAAATACGACATGCAAGATCGCAAAATAAACTACTAAAAGCAGGCAAATCCTAATCACAATAAATACATCAATCAAATAATTAAATCAATTAAATAAATATTCAAAATGAAATTCCATAGGTAAGTGACTTTTAATATTACAACTTAGGATCTGCAGGAAAAGTAAAGTGGTCGGGTACCACTGACTACAACTCGGATTCTACTCCTAAGACTCAAGTGACTTTGAGAATGGGTCTTCTCATTCTTCACTTCTTTGTCCTTCTAGAACTCCTTGGATCGTCGGGTTCGAGTATCCAAATGAAAAGAAACTCCCCCTGAATAAGGGTGCTATCCTTCCTCTCTAAATACTTTGAATGTATCCTAACTTGGGCTTTCAAATGGAGGAGGACTCTCCCCTAAGGGATGCCCTCTCCTCTTTGGAATCTAAGTAGGATATACAATCCCATCTCAAAGCACTTTAAACATTACAACTCAATTATATTTAAATTACATCAATTAAAATTAAAAATTTAGACTCGATCCTGCAAGGTTATCCTAATAATCAATAATTATATTTACATCCCAAGCAGTTAGTATATTGAAATTTAAATGCTCAAAACACAGCCACGCTTGGCCATCCTCTTTTTTATTATTAAAAGGGGGACTTAAGCAATTTTATGGAACACCTATGCGATTTAATAATTATGATTTCGCCCCCTTTAATTTATGCCCTGTATGAGCATGGCCACCTGCATAAGATTGGATTAGTATAGATCATTCCTAACCTAGGAGTAGATCTAACGCATAATCAATCATATCACAGAATACAGTAAATAAATAAACAATCACAGCAATTCTACTACTAGCAAACAGCATGTAGTGAAAGCTCGAAAACCCGGCACATAGCAGAAAAGTAAACACCGGCCTAGCCTAAGACTAGAGTTGGTTGTCCTAGCAAACCATCTAAAGTGTGTGCAGAGGTTGTGTGATTTTGATATATCTTAAGTAGGATTATTAGTTAAAGTTGTTCGACGTTCTGGTTAGTTGAAAGGCGTAAAGGAGTTTTAATTTAAGTTTAACTCTTAATGACTTGAAATTGATTTTAAAATTGGTTTCAATTATTTATTGGACACCACCTTTGTTGTACACCGAGGCCGTGAAGTTTATTTCACCTTTCTTGGGGCTATTTTAATAGCCTCGTAGGCCTGGGTTACATAGTGGTACCCGATATGATTAAATGATTTGAATTTAATTAAGGTCGGAAGTTAATTAAAATTTAATTAGAGTTGATTGGTTGCTGGTTTTAAAATTAAATTGATATTTTCTGAAATTTTTAATTATTTGTGGAATTTTGGAATTTCTTGGATTATTTTATTCATTTAATTCAAGGGTCAAAAATTGACTTTTTGATTTCAACAATTTTTTGGAAAGTTAATATTTTATTAAAAAAATAGACCTTTGTACGATCAGTTAGACAGTAAGTACACTGAATTTGAATCTTTCTACATTTTATTATGAAGGTTTGAAGTTTTGACTTGGTTTTGAACTAGATTTGACTAAAAGTTGACTTTTTCATATTTGTTTGATTTATAAAAATTTGATATTTTTGATAAATATTAGACCTTAAGATGAGTTGTATGCCTTTGATTTTGCTCAATTTGGAGTTCATTTGAATTAGTTATGAACTTTTGAAGTTTTGACAATTATTTGAATTTTTAAAATTAGTTTAATTAAAGCCATTTTTATGATTTGAATCCAAATGACCTCCAAACTCCTTGAAATCAACTCCAAAGGTTAGGAATGACCTAAGAAGTGATCTCCAAGTATTTGGAAAATTTCTGGAATTTTTAATTATTTTTTAATTAATTATATTAATTAAATATTAAATTTTAGTTAAAATTAAATTAAGTTTGATTTTAAAGTCCAGTCAAGTTGCTTTTATTTTTTACTGATTAAGGGTTCAATTCTGGTCAGTTTGAGGTATCATTTGTAATTTTTAGATTTAAATTTGATTTATTATAATTTCTAGAAGGTTTTAAGGCTTAATTAAGGTTCAATTTTGATTAATTAATTAAGGGACTTAATGACTTCAAAATTCAGTGGGAAAATTTCCTAAGACTGAGAATTTCACTATGTTTAAGTGTTCAAAGTTTCAAGTCAATAGGATATGAATCCTAATTTCTAAAATTTCTCTAAGTTTTCTACAAGGTCCTTAATTATTATCCTTAATGATGTCATTAAGTTCAATGGGTTTGAATCAAAGTAACTAACTCTTGCTATACACATATAAATGCATACAAACACAATCACAAACAAATCCTAACACTAGGAGAGCCTAGGCTAAGTGGTGTGTGTATATCCTTAACATACAAATAAAGTTTGATTAATTAATTGATAATCAATGAATAATTAACATATTAATTACTCATTGATTATACATCACTCCACAATAATCATGTTCAAATATGATTAACTTAGATTTAAAATTTCAAAGGATCCCTCAATATTCAAGATTTAAATAAATATAATTTTTAAAATAGCTTTAAAATATACATATAGATATATATATATATATATATATATATATATATATATATATATATGTTTTAAAATTAAAATAATTTGAAAACTTAATTAAGTTAATTTTAAAATATTTGAGAGATCCTCTGATTTTAAAGTTTATTTGAAAATAAGTTTTTAATTTTCAAAATATCTAATATAATACTTAATTAAATATTAGTACATTTAAATAATTCAAATTATTTAGAATTAAAAAAATTTTAAAATCAATTTTAAATTAAAGAATTTGAAATTTCACAAATTTTGATATATTATTCATATTTTATTTGATTAATTTGAGTTTAATTTGAATTTTTGAAGTTTAATGTTAATTAAAGATGTTTAAAATAATTTCAAATTAATTGATATTGAAAAATAACTCTGAAATTTAATTAAATTAAATATAAAATATTTCTAAAATTTAAGAATGATCTAGCAAAGTTTTAATTGAATTTTCTCAAAATTAGTTAACTTTAGTTTTGATTAAGAATTAATTGAATTCTTAAGTAATTAAATATATATATATATATTTAAAATATATAAAAATATATATTTAAATTATTTTAAAATTAAAATATTTTCAAATAATTGTTTGAGTTATTTAAAATATATTTTTTTTATTAAACTTAAGAAAATTTTTCAACATTAAGCATTTATATTAATTAAATATTACTTAATTTATTTAATTATTTAAATTATACTAAATATTAAAGTTGAACTAAGTTTTAACTTCAAAATATTTAAAATATATATCATAATTTAATCAATATGTGTATATATATTAGATTTTAAAATGATTAAGTCAATATTATTTTTAATATTAATTAAATAATAATTAAAGATTCATGTATATTAAGATTATTTTAAAAAAAATATTTAAATAAAATGTTTTAAATTAGAAGATTAGAATATGGAAAATTTAAAATATATTTAATATAAATTTATAATATATTTTGATTATTTTTAATTAATAATGATTTTAAATTAAACCACCAATTTTCTGTGATTTAATAATTAATAATTAATTATTTTAAATAATCATGTAATTCTTAATTAAAATATATTTAAAAGTAATTAAAAAATGATAAAATAAATAAAAAAAAATCTCACCGGCAGAGCCACGTGGCAATGCCTGATATAGGCTCTCCCAAACCGCGGAATGATTGCTAATCATTAAACGACGACGCGTGGGTCCACACGATTTTACTTAAACCAATCAGCAGACGGGACGACCGTCGGATCCACGTGGGCTTTCATTCGATGGCAGAGATCGAATCTCAATGTTTGATCGTCGCTGGAAGAGATCGAATGGTAGAGAATAGATCCCATGGCGCTGAATGAAGGGTTGAGATTGAGCCGAACATGAGAATTTCGCAAGATCAGATCCGCGGTTTGAACTAACCGTAGAATGGCAGGATTTGAGCCGTCGATCCGCGGATCAACAGCTCAAATCAAATATAGTTCATGCGAAAAATAACCTGAATCCTAGAATAGGTTTATGAGCTCGTTCTTTTGATTTAAACCATGAAAGCAAATAAAATTTTAAACTAAGATTAAAAACATGAACAGAAATTTTGTGGAGTGTTTGATATGGCTTAAAAAAAGCTGTATTAAAATCTATTTAACTTAGTGTACCTTAATCTAGGGTTAAGGTTTTTACCTAATCCAACTGATGGATTTTCGCATTCTTGGACTCTCTGGGCTTGTAGATTGTCCAAGATTAATTTTGTTAAAGGCACGAACGGATGAAAATGGCTGGATCGAGTGTTATCAGGCCTGGATGGAGCTAAAGCCAAATTCGCCAGAATACCACCGCCGACGGGACTTGACCGACCAGATTTTAGTCAAGAAGTATATTGGAACTCTTGGGGATCTAAAAGAAGCTAGGGTATCAACTGGAAGCTCTCTGGATGGTGAGAGAAGATAAGGATTAGAATGATAGCTCTTTTGAACATAATGCCCTATTCAATCGTCCTTTGGCTAAAGGGACGGTCTTGATGGCTTTGGGGAGCTGCTAGGATGCTTCCATCTGTCCCTAGGCAGTTAGAATGCCAGGGAATAAAAGGACATAAGGACAAGCCATGTGGGAGACTATTATTGGCCTCACATGGGCTTTGGAACCACTAGGGCTAGTTAAGGCCTAACCTAGGGATTAGAGAGTGTTTAAGAAGTTTCCAGATATTGTTTAAATTGCTGGATGGGTTTAGATTAAGGTAGATTAGGATTAAGGGGTCATTTGACCGTGTTTGACCACCTTAAAGCCTAGGTTTGATGGTTTGACTGGTCCCCATGCCACATGGCAGGTGAGGTGGCATGGGGAAAGGCCTAGGAATCTACTAGGACTGCTGGAGTGGTTTCAAAAGAAGTGGATTAGGCTTAAGCACAAAAATTTGACTACTTTGACCATTTAGAGCTCATTTTGCTCATTTCTTGATTATGTTGACTAATCAACAGTCAATCTAGGCCTTGGTGGACATGGGGATAACATGATTTGCTGATGGAATTGATTTAAGGAAGTTCAAGGGAAAGGATTGAATGTATGATGGGATTTGACCAAGTTCAAGTGAGTTGACTTGGTCAAATCCACTTGGCTTTACCTAACCCATGGCTTGGATAGATTTCAATCATGAAATGGATTAGTTTTGAAAGTTTAATGAAGTATGGATATTTGATAAGGTCCAAATGGCTTGAAATGATCTCCTATCATGAAAGGATCATATGTTGAATGGATTTGACCAAATGAAGACCCATAGTGATTTGACTTCAAATTTGTTTAGATGTGGTTGAATTAGTTATTGATATGAGATTGAGAGTTTGAAGCTCTTAAAAGGCTTGAATTGAATGGTTTAGTTGATTTTGAGCTAAATGAGTCAAATTTAACTAGATTTGGGCTTAGTTGATCAAGTCAACTATTAATTGGGTCAAAGGGTCTAGTCAAATCCAAATCATTGGGGAATGTGTTCAAAGGAAATTTGATGAAATTTGAATGCATCTGGGGTTTGATTTGAAGTAGGGAGGCTTAAGGGTTTGAAGTGGTCAACCTTGGTTGACTTGGTCAACCAGGTTGACCCAGGGAGAAGATTTGGGCTTGACAGGTTTGATTGGGTATCTAGAGTCTAATAGAAGTGTTTTCAGGGGTCAAATAGGTCATTTGGGTCAAATGACCTGTTTGAACCCCTAAGGGGTCATCAGGTCAACTCTGGTTGACTTGGTCAACTAGGTTGACCCAGGGGCTAGAAGTGGGTCCAACAAATTCAAAATAATATTCTGAATCTATTGGTCATGATCCCAAGGTCTGGAGAGTTCAATTTGATCAAATGACCTATTTAAACCCTTAAAGACTTCCTTGGTCAACCTAGGTTGACTTGGTCAACCAGGTTGACCCAAGGGCTGGTTTTGGGTACAAGAGGTTTGGTTTGATATTTGAAAAATTGCTGGAACTGGTTCCAAGCAATTTGGAGGTCATATGGTTTGAAAAGTGCATTTGAACCCTTAATGGGTATTTTGGTCATTTTGACCCTTGGTAAACTGGGGGTCAAATTGAATCCAAAAAATGCAGTTTATTGCTCAATGGGTCATAATCAAGGGTCTGGAAGTGATTTGAAGCTTTGGAGAAAGCTCCAAGATCAAAATCCACTGCGTGGCAGGTCTAGTGGCATAGATTGTATATATTTGAAGGTATTATAGCCTTTGGATTTTAATTCAGTTTCTGTGGTTAGAGACCTCAGAATGAGCTCAAATTTGGAGGGTTACCTCTAGAGACATGTCATATCAGTGTGGAACTGATAGATCCTGAATCACAAATCATTTGATAGGGTTTTGAAATATTCAAAGATTCACTGGAAAAGGCTTTCAAGACTTAGATCTTTGGCCTTGGAATTTGATATGGATTTCTGATTTTGAGCTAGATTTTGATTTTGAATGATAGGGTTTGAACTATCTAAATCATTTACAATCATTTAAGTGATTGTAGATGATTAGATAGGATTATAGTCAGGTCAGAGGCTGTGATAGCTAAATCTGGGTTATTTAAAGGTCAGGATTGGTCAAGGATTTGAATTGACTTGAACTCTGGATTGATTTAACTCTTGAATAGATTGATTGAAAGTCTGGGTTGGTCTAGAGTTTGAATAGATTTGAGATCTGGATAGATCTAAGATCTTAGAAGAATCCTAAGACCTAGATTGATCTAGAATCTGGATAGATCTAGAATATGGGTAGATCCTAAGATTTAAAGTCTGGAAGAATCCCAGGATCTAGAATAGATCTTGGGGGGGTCTAGAATCTAGGAAACATCCTAAAGCTTGGGATCTGGGAAAATCCTAAGATCTAGAAGAATCCTAGTATCTAGGAATCCTAAGATTTGGGACCTAGAATGATCCTAGGCTCTAAATGAATTTGAAGGAGTCTTAAGGTCTAGAGTAGATCCTATGGATTGAAGTCTAGGAAGATCTCAGTATCTATGAGTCTTAGGATCTGGGGTCTAGAATAGTCTTAGGATCTAGAAGAATCCTAGGATCTAGGTTCTAGGAGGATCCTAAGGTCGAGTGGGATCTAGAGGAATCCTAGGGTCTAGAATAGATCCTAGGATCTAAGAAGATCATATGATCTAGAGTCTGGAAGAATCCTAGGATCTAGAATAGATCCTAGGGTCTGAAGTCTAGGAGGATCCTAGAGTCTAGGTTAGTCTGAAGTTTAATTGAGTTGAGTTTTAAAATTAATATGGGATTAAATCAATTTGAATTTGGATTGATATTTAAATTATGTATTGATCTAAGATCAGCTTGATCTTAGGGTCAAGATTAATTTGAAGAGATCCTAGGGTCTAGAGCAGATCCTAGGGATTAAAATCTAGGGAGATCCTAGAGTCTAGATTGATCTTAAGTTGTGTTGATCTGGGGTCAGGATTGATCTGGGGTCTGGATTGATCAGGAATTTGGGGAGAGTCCTAGTGACCTTATATAAAAATGAGGTCAACAAATAGACCCCCAATATGTGTAATAGAATGTAGTTCTATTACACATATTGGCATTGACCGAATAAAATGGCCAAGTTTGGAGTTTTGATCCTAAGGGAATGAAAGGTTTATCCCTGGGGAATCGGGGTTTGAACAGATACTAGGGTAGTGCTTAGAAAAGCTTGCTCTACTACTAGTGAATCTAATCCTAAGGGTAGGAGAATCCTAACCTTAAAGGAAGAGGAACCTGGGTGATCCTATAGGAAGAAGAAACTCGTGACTAGAAAGGATCGGAATTAAATTTGATTCCAAGGGAAAGGAAAACCCTACCCTAAGAAGATTGAATTTGAAAAGATACTAGGGTAGTGCTGGGGAAAGCGTACTCTACCACTAGTAGATCTAGTCCTAAGGGAAAGGAAAAGTCTATCCCTAAGGGAGAAGAAAGTCGGGGCTATCGTGTAGGAAGGAAGAACTCCTAACTATAGAGTATTGAATCTAGATTTGATTCTAAGGGGAAGGAAATCCTAACCCTAGAAGATTGAGTTTAAAATTATACTAGGGTAGTGCTGAGGCAGCGTACTCTACCACTAGTAGATCTGATCATAAGGGAAGGAAGAAATACCTAGCCCTAAGGAAAAGAAGGTCTAGATGATTGTATAGGAAGGAAGAATTCATAACTACAGAGGATCAAATCGAAATCTGATACTAGGGTAGTGCTGGGGGAAGCGTACTCTACCACTAGTAGATCTAATCCTAAGGGAAAGGAAGTCCTTGTCCTTAAGGAAAAGAAGACCTGGGCCACTATATAAGAAGGATGAACTCCTAACTATAAAGGGTTGAATTTAGATTTGATTCTAAGTAAAGGAAACCTTAACCTTTGAAGATTGAATTTGAAATGATACTAGGGTAGTACTAGGGACAGCGTACTCTACCACTAGTAGATCTAATCCTAAAGGAAGGGAAGTCCTAACCTTAGGAAGAAGAAGTCTGGATGATCGTATAGGAAGGAAGAATTCCTAGCTATAGAGGATCAAGTTGAAATTTGATACTAGGGTAGTGCCACAAGGGGCGTACTCTACCACTAGTAGATCTAATCCTAAGGGAAGGAAGAAATGCCTAGCCCTAAGGAAAAGAAGGTATGATTGTAGGTTTGGGAACTGAATACAGGACGGTGCCACAGGGGACTTAATCCATCACTGGGGAGTCTAATCTTAAAGGAAGGAGAAAAGCCTAACCTTGAGGAGAAGAGAGTTTGATTTTAGAATTTGAAATTGATTCCAGGACGGTGCCACAGGGGACTTATTCCATCACTGGGGAATCTAATCTTAAGAGAAGGAGAATACTTACTCTAGGGAAAAGAGAACTTGATGATCTCATAGGAAGGTAGTATTGCTTCCTATAGGAGATCAGACTTAAAGTTTTAAATTTTGAAACTAGAATGGTGCCGCAGAGGGTGTTATCCATCACTAGTAGATCTAATCCTAAGGAAAGAAAGCACGATGACTCACATCTGTCCTTAAGGAAAAGAAGACTGGAGTACCCTGAGAGAAGGAAGTATTACTTCCCACAGAAGGTCAGATCTGGATTTTAAACCTAGGATGGTGCCACAGAGGGCGTGCTCCATCACTAGAAGATCTAATCCTAAGGAAAGAAAACACGAAGACTCACATCTGTCCTTAAGGAAAAGAAGACTGGAGGACCCTGAGGGAAGGAAGCATTGCTTCCCACAGAAGGTCGGATCTGGATTTTAAATCTAGGATGGTGCCATAGAGGGCGTACTCCATCACTAGTAGATCTAATCCTAAGGAAAGAAAGCACGATGACTCACATCTGTCCTTAAGGAAAAGAAAACTGGAAGAAGCTAAGATGGTGCCACGAAGGGCGTACTCCACCACTAGCAGATGGTCATATAGGGAGGAAGCATTGCTCCACACAAAAGATCTCAACTGGAAGGAAACTAGGGTGGTGCCACAGAGGGCGTGCTCCACCACTAGCAGATCTAATCTTAAGGATAGAAAGCACGATGACTCACATCTAACCTTAAGGAAAAGAAAACTGGATGATCCTGTGAGAAAGAAGCGTTGCTTTGCACAAAATCAGGTCTGGAGTGATCATGTGTAGATAAAGCTTGCTCTGCAAAGAGGATCGAGTCTGGATGATCGTATATAGTGGAAACTTGCTCTATATAAAGGATCGAGTCTGGAATGATCATGTGTAAAGGAAACTTGCTCTACACAGAGGATCGAAACGGGATGATCATATGTAGAGGGAACTTGCTCTACATAGAGGATCAAGTCTGGATGATCGTATATAGAGGAAAATTGCTCTATACAGAGGATCAGACTTAAATTCTCGAACTTGAGATTTGAATGATTTTTGAATTGATTTTGTTTTAAATTTGAAAGTGTTTGAATTTGAAACTTGATTTGATAAATTTGAATTTGAAGAGTTTTAAATCTGGGATGTGTTTTAAATTTGATTTGAATTAATTTTAAATTTGAGGAATTTAAATTTGAAATTTGATTTAAATTGATGTTGAATTTGATTTTGAATTTTGAATTTTGATTGTGTTTAATTTGTTTGAATTTGATTTTGAATTTTAAAGTGTTTTGAATTTAATTTTATGTTTGACACTCATCTGGCATAGTACTTCTTGAAGGGCCTTTCTAATTTTTGAAAATATTGGGTGGCATTCTTCAGGGTTGATCAGTCAAAGGGAAACTTCCTCAAAGATCGTCATTGAAATGAATGATCCAGTCAATATTGATTCAAGCTTTCAATCAGAAGTGGTCTCCAAAAGATTACGACCAAGTCTCCTACTTGGGGAGTTCTAAAGTGACACAACTTATCAATATCTCAAATCAAATATGACTTAAAGACTTTCAAACTTTGTTGAGCATGTATTGATTTTTATTTGATGCCCTTGAGCTCTCTGAATTGGAGTCAAGCACTCTGCTCAATTAGAGTTTGATTTTAAACAGCAAGTCTCAGCTTAGGAAACTATGCTTCTAGATCAGAATGATCTAGGACCCAGCACAGGGTGTGGTTTGATTATGAACGACAATTTCTAGCATTATAAAATACTCCTCCAGTGGGACTGAACTTGGACCCAGCATAGAGTGTAATTTTATAGAGAAGGTCTTAAAGTAAAGATGCCTATGAGGAAGAACTCACTCACATTTCTCAAGGACAAAATTTAAATCTTCATCAAGAGTAGAAGATTCATTCTTCTTATCAGAAAACTTCCTCTATTTATTTGAACCGTGTCGGAACGACAAGCGGGAACAAATTTAGAAGTACAGTGAAAAGTTTGAGTGACCCCAACTAACTTGAAAAGATTTAAGGATTTAGGTTTTGTTGACCCAGACCAGGTTTCATAGAAACTAAACTGGGGTCTCCCTTGAGTGTTTTGAATTAAAATCAATTTTAAAGAAGTTTAAGTTGAAAGAAGAAATTTGATCTTTTCAATTCTCTTGCACAAGATATTTTTGCATCTTGATAGATTACCGATGCACGGCGGAGAATCTGGATTCAAGACTTTCAAAATAAAGCAATTTAAAATTGACTGGGTCTTTTGAGATTGAAGAATTTAGTAGAAGGGAGCCTCTTTCTCTCTTTTTCTAGTGGCGCACATTGCGCATCTTTTGATTTATAGTGCATTTTTGCATTGTTTCTCTTTTTTTTTTGAATTTTGGCGCATTCGCGCATCTTTTTTGAATTTATTTTGATTTTGAGCAGAGGCTACACCTTCATCAAATTCAATGCCAGGATTATATCTCTAGTACAAGAGAAGTAAACTCACTCTCTTATACAAGGAAGAATAATCCTCAAAGCGGACCCAGTCTTTTTGAAAAGAGTATCGGCTTGACTTTTGAAAATCATTGAAATAGATTTTAAGCATGCAAGAGACATCTATTGAGATAGAAAATTACGAGAAGATTGAGAAGATTTTCATTTCAATGATCAACTTAAGTTTGACATTGAATTCAATTCAACAATTAAATCGATCCCACAAAAGAGATGGGAGGGAGGGGTATTCAAACATTTGATGGAGTCAACAACAACTTTCTCCTGCTTAAGACTTCAAATAGAGGTCAATTTTTATTAAAAAAATGATTCAACTATCTTGAAAATTGGAAATCAATACACTTGAGAAATTGGAAACTTTCCTTAAAAAGAAATTACAAATCTAGGTGGCAAGACCCCAAAGTATGAAATTAGATTCCTACGATCTCCTTGAAGGGAGAGATTATTATTGGGTCTGCACTTATCCTTAGAAGTTGCTGCATCACTTTAATCAAAAGATTTATCTCGATAGGACCCCGTTGAAAGTTGAATTTTGACGGTATCACTATCTGATATAATCTTAGATTAATTTCCCTCTCATTACTAGTGGTCTAGTAATTAGGAGAGTGGCACCCCAAGTGGTTTCTACACCTCCTCCTCTCTAGTTGATGTAGTGGGACACTTATAAAAATGTGACCTAACATCTTCTAGTAGAGTGGATGGGTCGTAACCTTCAACTGGGGGCCTACGGCCTGGTGCTGGTGTTTGTTCAGTTCCGGCTTGATTGATTCTCGCCATGTAGTAGTCAAGAAGGTCTTTTGAAGATTGTGCTCTCATTTCTACAACCTCCCTCCTTTGAGCAACAGGAGAAGGGTGAAAATGATTTCCACCAGGGAAGGGGTACGTAGAAGGAGCAACGAACTTTTAGTAGCCTTTGACTTGACGTGCTTCAAGACTTTCGCCTCAGCAGTCTTTCTGGCCTTAACAGCCTTCTTTCTGACTCTACGGAGATATTTTTTTATTTTATTCTTGCTGGCCTTACTGACGACAAGGGTACTAGAACTTGACCCAATCTCAAGCTGAGATAGTAGTTCTTCTATCATTATTGACTTCTAGTTCTTATCCACCTGGGCAGAGGGTACAATGGGCAAAGGGGTGACATCGGCCTCCATCTCGGAGATGGGGGAGTCAACTCCTGACCCTAAAGTAATCTCAACCAAGGAGACATTCCTTCGTATTCCGGCAGATAGATCAATCATTTCTTCTCCGTTGACTGATAACTAGAAGTCTTGGAATTGCATTTCAAACTGGATAAAGTTACCAGAAGTGATTCCTTCGACTATCAAGTTTCTATCTAGAGAGAAAATGAGTTTCTCAGCCATTTGAGTGCTTAAATCCTGAAACTAATGAATAATGATTTGAATTAGTTAATCTTGAATTTGAATTTGAATTTAAACTTAATTAAAGTTATTCAAAATTTGATAATTCAATCATGTTAAGTTTAGATTCAAAATAGTGATTTGTAGAATTGACAAGGACTTAAGGGTTGAACCTGACACTTTCGCTACACCAATTAATTTGGGGCAAAATATTAAAGTTCAAACTCGAACTTGAATTCAAAATTGAAATTAAAATTTGAAGTGACAATCAAATTCAAATTTAAGGTTGAGATTATATTTTGAATTAAAGTTGGATTTGAATTTGAACTTAAGATTGAAGTCGAATGGACCTTTCTTCAAATTTTGTGACTCAATATATCGAGTTTCACTCAATCATATAGGTACACAAAATTGATATGAAAGATCCAGGGATCGAGCTCGACTCTTTTCATTTCACCAATTGACTTGGGTCGAAATGTCAAAGTCCCGATCAAAATTAAATTGACTTTAAATTAGAAATTAAATTCAAATTTCAGGTTGAAATTATATTTGGATTCAAAGTTTGAATTTGAACTTGAGGCTCAAGTTAAATGGATCTTTCTTCAAAATTTATGACTCAACAGGTTGAGTCTCACTCAATCATGTAGGTGCATAAAATCGATGTGAAAGATCCGGGGATCGGGCTTGACTCTTTTCGTTTCACCAATTGACTCGGGTCGAAATGTCAAAGGCCCAACTTAATCAAATTTAAAGTTGAATTCAAGATTGAAATCAAATTTGAATTAAATTAAGATTTAAGATTGAATTCAAATTTGAGGTTAAAACAGAACAGACCTTCTTCTAACTTTGAAACTCAACACATTGATTTTATTCAAATATGTAGGTTAACAAAATTAGCCTGAAGATCCTAAAACTTGGCTCTTTGCACCCCACCAAGTAATTTAGGGGTGAAATATCAAAGCCTAGAATTGACTGAAGAGTTTTAAATTTGCATTGCATATGTTCAACTACAACAGAATATTATAGAAGACACATAGTAACGACGATTGAAGTTGATTTGAAAGATTTTTCTTAACTTTTGAAACTCAAAATATTAATTTTTACTTTCAACATAATGGTTAACAAAAGTTAAGGGAAAATCTAGAGACCTGGTTTGACTCTTTCACCATACTGACTAACTTGGGGTAAAATGTCAAAATCCAAGTTTAATTAAAGAAATTTTGAATCTGAATTTTGAGATTGAGAGATTTTTTTTTAAATTATGAAACTTAGCATGCAGAAATTTATTCGCATGCGAGTTTGCAACATACACAAAAAAATATTTTAAAAAGCTTGGCTTGACTCTTTTGCTCTACCAATGAACTTAGAGGCAAAATGTCAAAGCCCAGCTTGGAGGGAGGTTTCCTACACTCACCTCTCTTTTCACATGTCTTAATTGAGTTGGCCACACTCACCCAAGGAAGAAATGGGTAGAGGGACCAATGGAAGAAAGGTAGTCAAAACTACCGATACAATAAAATTTGTACCGCTATTAAAGATGGAGAGAGAGATTTTCCCCAGTGCAGTCGCCATTTTTTGTTTGTTGTGATTGAAAAATATATTTTGAAAATGTTTAATTTTCTTTGGGAAATGTTGGATTTCTGGAATTTGAATATTTGAAATCGAACACTTATTATGAATGATATATCACCTCAAAAGGCGAACATATCATTCCCTAATAGGTTCAAATTATAAATTTTGATTTATCCTGATTATCATAGCCAGACTCAAGGAGAAAATAATATATGATCCCGAAGGATCAAAATGATGTTTAATTTATTATTTAACTATAATAATTCAGATAAAAGATCATTAATTTCATAATTAAAATTATGATTGTAATTAATATATCTATCTGGAGAAAGAAGATATCAATCATTATAGATAGTCTAAATATGACGATAACGATCGTTAGGTTTGAATTTCCCAAAGATAATTAATTAAAATTTTGAAAAACTTGATTTTGAAAATCTGGTCTGGGTTTCTAAATCTCCTACGAGCGCAAGCCCTCGTAGTTAATTACATCGTAGTAAACCAGAAAATTTCCTACGAATACTCTCGATTAAAATAGCGATACAAATTTCATTTAAGAATTCAAAGCTTGATATCAAAGAAGGTTCAGCGACTGGAAATTCAATAGGGATTGGTTCAAAGTTGAGCAGTTCTTTCTGGAGTCAAAGGAAGAAGAGTAGGAGGTGTTTAGAGATTCTGAATTACTTCAGAAACACCCCAAACTATCCTAAGTGTTGGGCTTAAATTTGATTAAAAGATATATTTAGTTTAAATGATCAATTTTATTAGAAAGTGGGAATTAGATTCCCGGAGGTTGAGGTCTTAGGATTGAAGACATGACTCAGAACTTAAGTCTAAAAATTGGGTACTGAAAATCAGTGACCCGGATCCTAGCTAATGCAATGCAATCTTGGACTTATCCCGGCCTTGATTGGGGAGCCAGCTAAACCACCTAAGCACTTTAAAACCATGTATCCGGTCTTTAATGAAAGAGTGGTTAGAACATTATTTAAGATTAGTTTAAGGAGAACAGGGCTGACATCTAGAGCAGATTCCTAAATAGCCCCTTGACTTATGTTGGGTGAGATGTCTAAATAAAATGCAATTAAGAATTAGACTTAAATTTAATTTTTTACTAATGTAATGCATGCTAGTTGACTCGATGAAATGCTTAAATCAACATGTAGCAGTTTTAAAATCAGGCTTAAAAATAGGTTTTATCCTAGAGATTGCACAACATCCCCTTGGACAGAACTGCACCCTAATAGGTCAGGTGGTCTGCCAAAACCCGTCGGCGGGGAGGTGCTTAACACGGAAGAGAAATTTCAATATATATGCATGAAAAACTCCCAGTGAGTCTGGGCTTACTTCTTAAAAGCGTTAGAGTTTCTATCTAAGCTTAAAGTTTTTAAATTTTAGTTAAAGTAGAAATAGTTCATGATCGTACCCTCACGAGCCTCCGATCGGATTCCAGGCTAAATCAAATACGACATGCAAGATCGCCAAATAAAATACAAAAAGCAGGCAAATCCTAATCGCAATCAATACATCAATCAAATCAATTAAATAATTAAATCAATTAAATAAATATTCAAAATGAAAGTCCATAGGCAAGTGCCTTTTAATATTACAACCCAGGGTTTACAGGAAAAGTAAAATGGCCGGGTACCACTGACTACAACCCGGATTCTACTCCTAATAATCAAGTGACTTTGAGAATGGGTCTTCTCATTCTTCACTTCTTTATCCTTCTAGAACTTCTTGGATCGTCGGGTTCGAGTATCTAAATGAAAAGAAACTCCCCCTGAATAGGGGTGTTATCCTTCCTCTTTAGATATATTGAAAGTATCCTAGTTAGGCTTCCAAATGGAGGAGGACTCTCCCCTAAGGGATGTCCTCTCCTCTTTAGAATCTAAGTAGGATATACAATCCCATCTCAAAGCACTTTAAATATTACAACTCAATTATATTTAAATTACATCAATTAAAATTAAATATCTAGACTCGATCCTGCAAGGTTATCCTAATAATCAACAATTATATTTACATCCCAAGCAGTTAGTATATTGAAATTTAAATGCTCAAAACACAGCCACGCTTGGCCATGCTCTTTTTTATTATTAAAAGGGGGACTTAAGCAATTTTCTGGAGCACCTGTACGATTTAATAATTATGATTTCGCCCCATTTAATTTATGCCCTGTATGAGCATGGCCACCTGCATAAGATTGGATTAGTACAGATCGTTCCTAACCTATGAGTAGATCTAACGCACAATCAATCATATCACATAATCAAGTAAATAAATAAATAATCACTACAATTCTACTACTAGCAAATAGCATGTAGTGAAAGCTCGAAAACCCGGCACACAGCAGAAAAGTAAACACCGGCCTAGCCTAAGACTAGAGTTGGTTGTCCTAGCAAACCATCTAAAGTGTGTGCAGAGATTGTGTGGGTTTGATATATCCTTAAGTAGGATTATTAGTTAAAGTTGTTCGACGTTCTAGTTGGTTGAAAGGCTTAAAAGAGTTTTAATTTGAGTTTAACTCTTAATGACTTGAAATTGATTTTAAAATTGGTTTTAATTATTTTTTGGACACCACCTTTGTTGCACACTGAGGCCGTGAAGTTTAATTCACCTTTCTTGGGGCCAATTTAATAGCCTCGTAGGCTTTGGTTACCAAGTGGTACCCGATATAATTAAATAATTTGAATTTAATTAAGGTTAGAAGTTAATTAAAATTTAATTAGAGTTGATTGGTTGCTGGTTTTAAAATTAAACTAATGTTTTCTGGAATTTTTAATTATTTGTGGAATTTTGGAATTTCTTGGATTATTTTATTCATTTAATTCAAGGGTCAAAAATTGACTTTTGATTTCAAGTGTTTTCTGGAAAGTTAATATTTTATTCAAATACTAGACCTTGATACGATCAGTTAGACAATAAGTACACTAAATTTGGATTTTTCTACATTTTCTTATGAAGGTTTGAAGTTTTGACTTGGTTTTGAACTAGATTTGACTAAAAGTTGACTTTTTCAAATTTGTTTGATTTCTAGAAATTTGATATTTTTGATAAATATTAGACCTTAAGATGAGTTGTATGCTTTTGAGTTTGCTCAATTTGGAGTTCATTAGAATTAGTTATGAATTTTTGAAGTTTTGACAATTATTTGAATTTTTAAAATTAGTTTAATTAAAGCCTTTTTTATGATTTGAATCCAAAAGACCTCCAAACTCCTTGAAATCAACTCCAAAGGTCAGGAATGACCTAAGGAGTGATCTCCAAGTGTTTGGAAAATTTCTGGAATTTTTAATTATTTTTAATTAATTAAATTAATTAAATATTGAATTTTAATTAAAATTAAATTAAGCTTGATTTTAAAGTCCAGTCAGGGGACTTTTATTTTTCACTGATTAAGGGTTCAATTCTAGTCAGTTTGAGGTATCATTTGTAATTTTTGGATTTAAATTTGATTTATTAAAATTTCAGGAATGTTTTAAGGCTTAATTAAGGTTCAATTTTGATTAAATTAATTAAGGGACTTAATGACTTGAAAATTCAGTGAGAAAATTTCCTAAGACTGAGAATGTTACTATGCTTAAGTGTTCAATGTTTCAAGTCAATAGGATATGAATCCTAATTTCTAAAATTTCTCAAAGTTTTCTACAAGGTCCTTAATTATTATCCTTAATGATGTCATTAAGTTCAATGGGTTTGAATCAAAGTAACTAACCCTTGCTATACACATATAAATGCATACAAACATAATCACAAACAAATCCTAACACTAGGAGAGCCTAGGCTAAGTGGTGTGTGTATATCCTTAACATACAAATAAAGTTTGATTAATTAATTGATAATCAATGAATAATTAACACATTAATTACTCATTTATTATACATCACTCCACAATAATCATGTTCAAATATGATTAACTTAGGTTTAAAATTTCAAAGGATCCCTCAATATTCAAGATTTAAATAAATATAATTTTAAAATAGCTTTAAAATATCCATATAGATAGACATTATTATATATATATATATATATATATATATATATATATATATATATATATATATATATATATATATATATATATATATATAAGTTTTAAAATTAAAATAATTTGAAAACATAATTAAGTTAATTTTAAAATATTTGAGAGATCCTCTGATTTTAAAGTTTATTTGAAAATAAGTTTTTAATTTTCAAAATATCTAATATAATACTTAATTAAATATTAATTAAATATTAGTACATTAAATAATTCAAATTATTTAGAATTAAAAAAAAATTAAAATCAATTTTAAATTAAAGCATTTGAAATTTCACAAATTTTGATATATTATTCATATTTTATTTGATTAATTTGAGTTTAAATTGAATTTTTGAAGTTTAATGTTAATTAAAGATGTTTAAAATAATTTCAAATTAATTGATATTTTAAAATAATTCTGAAATTCAATTAAATTAAATATAAAATATTTCTAAAATTTTAGAATGATCTAACAAAGTTTTAATTGAATTTTCTCAAAATTAGTTAACTTTAGTTTTGATTAAGAATTAATTGAATTCTTAAGTAATTAAAAAATATATATATTTAAAATATATAAAAATATATATTTAAATTATTTTAAAATTAAAATATTTTCAAATAATTATTTGAGTTATTTAAAATATATTTTTTTATTAAACTTAAGAAAATTTTTCAACATTAAGCATTTATATTAATTAAATATTACTTAATTTATTTAATTATTCAAATTATACTAAATATTAAGTTTGAACTAAGTTTTAACTTCAAAATATTTAAAATATATATCATAATTTAATCAATATGTGCATATATATTAGATTTTAAAATGATTAAGTCAATATTATTCTTAATATTAATTAAATAATAATTAAAGATTCTTGTATATTAAGATTATTTTAAAAAAATATTTAAATAAAATGTTTTAAATTAGAAGATTAGAATTTGGAAAATTTAAAATATATTCAATATAAATTTATAATATATTTTGATTATTTCTAATTAATAATGATTTTAAATTAAACCACCAATTTTCTGTGATTTAATAATTAATAATTAATTATTTTAATTAATCATGTAATTCTTAATTAAAATATATTTAAAAGTAATTTAAAAAATGATAAAATAAATAAAAAAAATCACACCGACGGTGCCACGTGGCAATGCCTGATAGGCTCTCCCAAACCGCGGAATGATTGCTAATCATTAAACGGCGGCGCGCGGGTCCACACGGTTTTACTTAAACCAGTCAGCAGACGGAACGACCGTTGGATCCACATGGGCTTTCATTCGACGGGAGCGATCGAATCTCAACGTTTGCTCTCCGCTTGGAGAGATCGAACGGTAGAGAATAGATCCTGTGACGATGAATGAAGGGTTGAGATCGAGCCGGACAGGAGAATTTCGCAAGATCAGATCCGTGGTTTGAACTAACCGCGAAATGGCGGGATTTGAGCCGTCGATCAGCGGATCAACGGCTCAAATCAAACATAGTTCATGCAGAAATTAACCTGAATCCTAGAATAGGTTTATGAGCTCGTTCTTTTGATTTAAACCACGAAAGCAAATAAAATTTTAAACTAAGATTAAAAACATGAACAGAAATTTTGTGGAGTGTTTGATATGGCTTAAAACAAGCTGTATTAAAATCTATTTAACTTAGTGTACCTTAATCTAGGGTTAAGGTTTTTACCTAATCTAACCGATGGATTTTCGAGTTCTTGGACTCTCTGAGCTTGTAGATTGTCCAAGATTAATTTTGCTGAAGGCACAAACGGCTGAAAATGGCTGGATCGAGTGTTATCAGGCCTGTACGGAGCTAAAGCCAAATTCGCCGGAATACTGCCGCCGAAGGGACTTGACCGACCAGATTTTAGTCAAGAAGTATATAGGAACTCTTGGGGATCTTAAAGAAGCTAGGGTATCAACCGGAAGCTCTCTGGATGGTGAGAGAAGATAAGGATTAGAATGATAGCTCTTTTGAACATAATGCCCTATTCAATCATCCTTTGGCTAAAGGGACGGTCTTGATGGCTTTGGGGAGCTGCTAGGATGCTGCCATCTATCCCTAGGCAGTTAGAATGCCAGGGAATAAAAGGACATAAGGACAAGCCATATGGGAGACTATTATTGAACTCACATGGGCTTTAGGACCACTAGGGCTGCTTAAGGCCTAACCTAGGGATTAGAGAGTGTTTAAGAAGTTTCCAGATATTGTTTAAATGGCTGGATGGGTTTAGATTAAGGTAGATTAGGATTAATGGGTCATTTGACCATGTTTGACCACCTTAAAGCCTAGGTTTGATGGTTTGACTGGTCCCCATGCCACATGGCAGGTGAGGTGGCATGGGGAAAGGCCTAGGAATCTACTAGGACTGCTGGAGTGGTTTCAAAAGAAGTGGATTAGGCTTAAGCACAAAAATTTGACTACTTTGACCATTTAGAGCTCATTTTGCTCATTCCTTGATTATGTTGACTGGTCAACAGTCAATCTAGGCCTTGGTGGACATGGGGATAACATGATTTGCTGATGGAATTGATTTAAGGAAGTTCAAGGGAAAGGATTGAATGTATGATGGGATTTGACCAAGTTTAAATGAGTTGACTTGGTCAAATCCACTTGGCTTTACCTAACCCATGGCTTGGATAGATTTCAATCATGAAATGGATTAGTTTTGAAAGTTTAATGAAGTTTGGATATTTGATAAGGTCCAAATGGCTTGAAATGATCTCCTATCATGAAAGGATCATATGTTGAATGGATTTGACCAAATGAAGACCCATAGTGATTTGACTTCAAATTTGTTTAGATGTGCTTGAATTAGTTATTGATATGAGATTGAGAGTTTGAAGCTCTTAAAAGGCTTGAATTAAATGGTTTAGTTGATTTTGAGCTAAATGAGTCAAATTTAACTAGATTTGGGCTTAGTTGATCAAGTCAACTATCAATTGGGTCAAAGGGTCTAGTCAAATCCAAATTATTGGGGAATGTGTTCAAAGGAAATTTGATGAAATTTGAATGCATCTAAGGTTTGATTTGAAGTAGGGAGGCTTAAGGGTTTGAAGTGGTCAACCTAGGGTGACTTGGTCAACCAGGTTGACCCAGGGCAAAGATTTGGGCTTGACAGGTTTGATTGGGTATCTGGAGTCTGGTAGAAGTGTTTTCAGGGGTCAAATAGGTCATTTGGGTCAAATGACCTGTTTGAACCCCTAAGGGGTCATTAGGTCAACTCTGGTTGACTTGATCAACCAGGTTGATCCAGGGGCTAGAAGTGGATCCAACAAATTCAAAATAATATTCTGAATCTATTGGTGGTGATCCCAAGGTCTGGAGAGTTCAATTTGATCAAATGACCTTTTTGAACCCTTAAAGGCTTCCTTGGTCAACCTAGGTTGACTTGGTCAACCAGGTTGACCCAGGGGCTAGTTTTGGATCCAAGAGGTTTGGTTTGATATTTGAAAATTGCTGGAAGTGGTTCCAAGCAATTTGGAGGTCATATGGTTTGAAAAGTGCATTTGAACCCTTAAGGGATATTTTGGTCATTTTGACCCTTGGTCAACTGGGGGTCAAATTGAATCCAAAAAAATATAGTTTATTGCTCAATGGGTCATAATCAAGGGTCTGGAAGTGATTTGAAGCTTTGGAGAAAGCTCCAGGATCAAAATCCACTGGGTGGCAGGTCCAGTGGCATAGATTGTAAATATTTGAAGGTTTTACAGCCTTTGGATTTTAATTCAGTTTCTGGGGTTAGAGACTTCAGAATGAGCTCAAATTTGGAGGGTTGCCTCTAGAGACATGTCATATCAGTGTGGAATTGATAGATCCTAAATCAGAGGTCATTTGATAGGATTTTGAAATATTCAAAGATTCATTGGAAAAGGCTTTCAGGTCTTAGACCTTTGGCCTTGGAATTTGATATGGATTTTTGGTTTTGAGCTTAGAAGAATCCTAAGACCTAGATTGATCTAGAATCTGGGTAGATCTAGAATATAGGTAGATCCTAGGATTTAAAGTCTGGAAGAATCCCAGGATCTAGAATAGATCTTGGGGGGGTCTAGAATCTAGGAAACATCCTAAAGCTTGGGATCTGGGAAAATCCTAAGATCTAGAAGAATCCTAGGATCTAGGAATCCTAAGATTTGGGACCTAGAATGATCCTAGGCTCTAAATGAATTTGAAGGAGTCTTAAGGTCTAGAATAGATCCTATGGACTGAAGTCTAGGAAGATTTCAGTATCTATGAGTCTTAGGATCTGGGGTCTAGAATAGTCTTAGGATCTAGAAGAATCCTAGGATCTAGGTTCTAGGAGGATCCTAAGGTCTAGAGGGATCTAGAGGAATCCTAGGGTCTAGAATAGATCCTAGGATCTAAGAAGATCATATGATCTAGAGTCTGGCAGAATCCTAGGGTCTAGAATAGATCCTAGGGTCTGAAGTCTAGGAGGATCTTAGAGTCTAGATTAGTCTGAAGTTTGATTGAGTTGAGTTTTAAAATTAATATGGGATTAAATCAATTTGAATATGGATTGATATTTAAATTATATATTGATCTAAGATCAGCTTGATCCTAGGGTCAAGATTAATTTGAAGAGATCCTAGGGTCTAGAGTAGATCCTATGGATTGAAATCTAGGGAGATCCTAGAGTCTAGATTAGTCTTAAGTTGTGTTGATCTGGGGTCAGGATTGATCTGGGGTCTAGATTGATCAGGAATTTGGGGAGAGTCCTAGTGACCTTATACAAAAATGAGGTCAACAGGGCTCTAAGATTCCTAAAGGAGGTTAAGTTCTCTTTATACTCTATTAACATATCTGCTATATTATAGTAAGTACTGGTCATGCAAAAAAAAGTGATTACTAATAATAAGGGTGTAATATTTATTTTATCTCCTACTTTAGGGATCATATTATGTCTAAGTATGTGTTATATAACATGTGCTTTTAATAGTGGTTTGTAGACAAGTAGAAGGTGGTGATTCATTTCTGAGTTTCAGAAGGTCTTGTTTATTATAGTCTATTTATAGTGAAGGTCTTTTGCGATGTCACATTGTTTGACATCAATGTTGGAGATGTGCAAGTGTTCATACTTGCCTGTTTTAGTGATTGCTACTTGATGCTTACAAACTAATGACATCAGAATGGTTCTATTGACTATAATTCTAAGATTTGCAAAAAAAAATATTAAAAGGTGGCCAGTGTGGTTGAGAAAGGCTAATAAAATTAGAAACTAAAGTGTAGTGTCAATAAACAAGTCAAGTATCTTATAGGATAATTATTCCTGATTCATAACTTTGGAATTTTTTATGGATACTACTTTGTACTTCATGTAGACTTCAGCATCCTCATCTCTTTGTTATTGAGAGTTATTAATCAAACTCATCTTTTACTTGCCATCGAATGAGAAAAACTATTTCACGCTAAGAGTTGGGAAAGAAGCGAAGAGGTGTGAAATGAAGAAATTTACTTTACTTATAGTCTCTGTCAAATAATATAGTTAGATCATGAATCATTTCATATGATCAAAAGAATCCAAATTATTACATCAGTCATCATACAATTAATTAGGTCAAATTGACCAATACAATCAGGATCGTTTCGTACAATCTTCTTTTTTTAGTCTCAATGCTTATATATGACTCTATTTGACTAGTCAATTTATCCCATATGAATCTATATTATACAATATGAAGAATTTTCTTATTTTATCCAGAGTAGTTAATTGAACAATTATTAATCTAGGGTCATACAACCCTACATGTAACATATAGTATAAATAATGCATTATATAATAAGAATAATTTCAAAAAATTATTCAAAAAGGTTAATGTTGCAATAATTGTGCCTGTGGATCATCTTATCTTTTGGGTAGTGTGCAGTATGAGTGTGGTTCATGCAGTATGAAATTAAAAGCTTTTGGTTTAGGGTTAATGATTAGGACCTTTCTAAATTGAAACTAAATAGAAAGCACAAAGTTACAAAAAAAAAACATTCACTTCGCTTAAACACACAAACACAAATGATAAAAAATACATCACATAAAACCTACAAACATAACCTATCTTAATTCAATGTTTAAGGCACTTAAATCAATTACTACTAATCTTATCCTATGTTTGCTAACCTCTCATAGTGAAGTGGTTTCATAAATATGTCATCCAATTAATTTTTTGTGTTAATGAATTGAATATTTCTCATCATTTCATATATGGTCTCTAATAAAATAGTACCTAATGTCAATGTATTCAATGCATGAATATTTAATTTGATTCTTTGTGAAGTATATCACTCTAGTGTTATCACATATGATATGATGGTATCCACTTGTAAACCAAAATCAAGAAGTTACTGCTTTAGTTATAATACTTGGGCAACACAACTCCCTACAATTATGTATTCTTCCTCTATATCATATAAGACTACTAAATTTTATTTTCTACTAGATCAAAAAGTTAAAGATTGTCCAATAAATTAATACATTCCAGATGTAGTCTTTCTATTTATCTTATAACCTATAAAATCTAAGTCCGAGTAACTTACTAATCCAAACATCATACTATTTTTAGAATACCGTAAAATTAAATTGGGTGCCTTAATGAGATATCATAGGATTTTTTTAATTGTAGTCAAATGGGAATCTTTAGTTTCAACCTAAAATATATCACACAAGTATAAACAAACCATGTTAACAGGCCTACTAGAAATCAGATATGATAATGATCCTATTATTCCTCTATACTTCTTCTAATCAATGGGTTTTCCACTTGGGTCCTTGTCTAACAGGATAGTTAGGCTCATGAGGGTGTTTGTATTATTCTAACCTTCCATATCAAATTTCGTAATGAGTTCTCTGATATACTTATTCTTGCTAAGGAAGGTTCCATCTTTTCTTAATTTAACAATGTACCCTAAAAAATATGTCAACTCACCCATCATACTCATCTCAAATTTATTTCTTATGGTTGATAAAAATTCTTCACATTTTTTTAATTTTTTTTATAAAAAAAATTCTTCACACTGTCATCATTTATGGCTCATGAGGGTGTTTGTATTATTATAACCTTCCATATCAAATTTCGTAATGAGTTCTTTGATATACCACATGCCTTCATTGGACCCATTAAGAAAGTATACCTACAAAATACATCAAGTTGTGAATTTAGGAACCCAAACAAGCTTGGGTCACATAGTATGATGAGATGAAAGCATGTTATACTATTCTTTAAAGATCTTTGTCCTCCAAACATATCGTGTGCTATGGTGTATCCTAGGTGGGTAAACTTGTGCTATGTGTCCTACCATGCCACAAGAATAATACATAACCCCTAGAAATGAATTATGTAATTTATATAATGAGTGATTCTTCCTTATCTAGGAAGATGACACATGCGGTGCTTTAATGGGTTGTTTGTGAGCAAGTGAGGACCCAGAGGCATAGTCTATATATTCTATAATATCCTTTCTTAGATATTCATTTGAACTTTTAAATATTCCTAATTTAACATGTCTGGCTCACTTGCTTATAAATGCAACACTTCTATCTCTAATATCTTGTATGCAGCATCTAATTCAATATGCATTCTTTTTTTTTCTTTCAGGACATTTTTTAGAATATCAAATTCTTTAACTAAATGGAATGCTAATTTTTAAATGCAATATGCTCCTTTTTTAAACATATAAATTTTTCCTTAAGCTTACTATATTTATCATGTAAATGCTTAGTAAAGGAAAGTAGTTTATCATAAGTGAAATCATATACCTAATCCTTATCGGTGTTACATGAGCTACCTTTTGCCGTTAAACATAGATTAGTGGTTTCTTCTTCGGCTTCAATTTTGGAGGATTCAAAGTCAAAGTTGGCCTAAAAGGCTTTGTGAGGTCTGCATTTGTTCTTTTTTTTATTTTGCCTTCTCAATTTTCTCCTTTAGTACTTGGTTTTTCAGATTTGGGTAGTCCCATTTAATGTGCCCTAATTTTTTATATTTAAAATAAATAGTATCAGTAAAGACCTTATTAACTTTATTACTTATTCCTCTCCATTTTTCACCATGCTTTTTTGCTTAATGTTTCAAAAATTTCTTGAACTGCCTTATCATTAGGACAATATTCTCATTTTTGACTCCTTCAAAGTTGCTGCTATTAAAATTGTCAGCTTTCAACTATATAGTTTTCTCCTTTCTTTTATCAACTATGCCAGTAAATCTCTGGCTAGCTTTTTGTTCTTATACTATAAGAGAGACAAGCAAACTATCAATAGAATAAGTAGTTATGTCTTTTGATTTTGAAATTACCAACACCTTGGCATCCAATGATTTAAAAAGGCGTCTTAAGATTTTGTTAACTTTTTTCAGCATTGCTAGGTTCACTTCCTAATGCATGTATTGAGGTATCAATCCAGTAAATCTAGTGTACATGTTAGTAATGGATTCATCCGACTGCAACAACAACAACAACAACAACAACATCAAGCCTTTATCCCACTACGTGGGGTCGGCTACATGAATCCTTTTTTTCAACCAAGATTACTCAACCTTATTTATTCATTTATAAGAAATATAGAGTCTATCATTTTTTCAGTAGTACAAGTAAATACACATATGTAGTCCTCCAATTTCAATGCATAGAAAAAATAATTCAAATATTTTGTATTTAAATATGCATAATCCCTATCTTCGACAATCCAATATATAAATGGAAGTTTTATGCCATTTATGATTCTATGTGGAGGTGTATAGCCTACTTGAATTAATTTTGGCATTCTAAAATCAATAGACTGAATAAAGGTGACATACCAAATTTTTAATAAATCAAAGGGTATATTATAAAAAAGAAATGAACGGGTAATAAAGTACCCTTCTAATGTGTTTTGATTCCTTAATTATGCCATACCAGGATCTATTTAAGGTGTTCAAACAAATCTAGTAAGAATTTATATCTAATAGTAATTAAAAATGTTCGATGCATACATGAGAGGGGTTGAATTGGTGTGTTTTTTTTTTAAATTAATGATTAAAATGAAAGTCTTTATAAATTTTAAACATCAAAATATGATTCCTCTTTTTAATTCAAAAACAACTTTAACTTAATAGAGCATAAATTATATATATTTTAATAAAAAATAGGCTACCACCATTTTTTAAAATATATTTCTTAGCTTTTGAATAAGATCAACAATGATTGAAACAAAGCTAAGCAGGTATTAAAATTGCAGGAAATTGAAAATAAAATAAAGAAAAATAGAAAAAAAAATACAAACTAAATTTTTATAGTTGTTAAATCAACTTGACCTACATCTACTCTCCAAGATCATTGCCTATGGAATTTCACTATCTCTCTCTCCTTCTATTCCCAGCAAGACAAAGAAGCCTTTCTCCTTTACAAAATAATAGAGAAAACCCTTAGCTCCGCTTTTCTACTAAAAAACCTCCAACTCTCTCATTCTACACACAGCAATGTGGAGATGTCTTCAACTCCTTCCATCTACACCCACACAGTGGATATTCCTCAACCTTTCTAGCCTCCTTGGTTAGACCTAGAGTCTTTTACCCCAAGACTTTTTAGAGCTCCTTTCCCAAGAGCTTCTAACATTAAAAAAAAAATCTCCTGGACACTCCAAGAAATCTCTCACATGTTCTCTCCAATCTCTCTCTCCCACTCGCCACTCAAATTATTGCAAGAACACATAAAAAGTTCCCTCACATAAAGAACTCTCTCTCTCTCTCTCAAAAGCTCTCTGTAAAAAATCTGGGTAAAAGCACTCTTCTTCTTACATAGGGTTTTCTAAGCTTAGATATTTATATCAAGGTTCCAAAAATAAACCCTAATCAGGTTGTTTATTAATTCTAACAGACCGATCAAATAAAAAAATCATAATGTTTTCAAACCCTTTTGGGACATGATTGTGTGCTCAACAGGATAATTTTATCGAAAGATAAAGGAAGCCTATGTTTCTTGCGCTCTCGCATGCTCGGCCCTCTCCATCTTTCTCTTGATTTGTTCATACATTTTCACGTGGTTTTGCTATGGTTTTCTTCCGTTTTGAGGTTGTGTGGTTCTTTTCTTCTTTTCTTTGTTGTCTCTCCAATTTTTGTGGGGTTCTCCATGTCGTCTGTCTTTAAATGCTCTGATTCTAGCTTCCTTGCTTGTAAGAGCCAATCTAAATCCTTTAAAGAGGCATTAGCTGGATTTGATGCTTCGGTGGAGTTTCCAGAGCTGAAATTGACTACCCTTAGGGGTTTGCCAGCATTATGGATATCTGAGTAAGAAGTTCTTTATCTTGCCAAGCCTTTTTATTATGCGTTGGTTGGGAAGTTTCTACTTCGTCGGCCGGTTCTTGATTCGATTAGAAAAAATTTTTTCAACCTCAAACTGTTGGGTGATTTTTTGTTACACTTTTAGATCAGTGCAATGTTTTGATTAAGCTTGCTAATGATCTTGATTATGGTAGGATTTTTTGCGCATGATCTTACTTTCTTTTTTTTTTTTGTTTTATGAAGTTGATAAAATGGACCCTTTTTCTTGACTTATGATAAGAGTCTCCAATCGTCCCTGTCTGGATTTCCTTTCCTGAATTTCGCCCCCATCTCTTTTCTCCTCACATTCTTTTAGGTTTGGATTTTATATTTGGCCAACCCATTATACGGATAATGCCACTACTATGGATTCTAAACCATACGCTGCGTGTTTTCTTGTGGAAATGGACATTTCTAAGTCCCACCCCGATTCTATATGGCTTGGTCTTGAAAATTTTGGTTATGTTCAAAAGGTCATTTTGGAAGGTTTGCCTAGTTTTTGTTTTCACTATAAAGCTATGGGTCATAGTAATTATGAGTGTGTTAAATTGCATCCTTAGTTGAGGAAGGATGATGTCTCTTTCCAGCTAAATTTTGGCTCTACTCTGATTCAAGATGTGGCTGTTAATGATCGGGAAATGGATAATGTGGGTGAGAAGATAGCTTTTGGTGATCTTGGCAATGTTAGTGATTCAACATTACAAGGTATTGTGGATAATTTAGGAACTGGACTTTATGTGCCAATTTTGTTGGGTCTTCCTGGTTTGTCAAGTGTTGTTGATGGTGGTTACAAAGATCTAGCTCCCATAGTTAGTTTGCTTGAGAGTCATAATGCCTCTATCGTCATTATTTTTCCTAGTGCTACTCATGTGGATTGTGAGGGTTTTGTTAAAGGTGTTGATAATAGTTTGTCTTTAATTCATGGGTCTGATCTTTAGCCTGTTGTCTCTCCTGTTCTTATTGAGATGGCTTTTAAGGATAGTTATGAGAACTTTGATGTTAGTAGGGTTGATGTGTTTGATTCTTCTTGTGGTTTGGTGTCTCTTTCTGGTGACTCTTCTTTGGCTGAGCTGGTTGTAACGCCTATTAACATTGATGTTGTTAACATGCCTTTATTGGATGTCCCTATTTCTCTTATTTCAAATGATGCCTTGTTTGCTCAATTCGATTTAAATGTGAAGGATACTGGTGTTGATCATTATGATTGGTTAGATGGGTTTATTTCCTCTTCTTGTGGCAGTGACGGGGATGAATTGGATGAACCTGTTGATGAGATGTATGGTTTGAATGCTAGTCGTATCTTTCATAAAGCTTTTTTCTTGTAGTGGAGGCAAGAGGCGTGGGAGAAAATGTAGGAAGCAGTAATTGGGTTTTGGTTTTCGGTTCTTCTTTTTGTTTTATTGCTCCACCTCTGGCTTTGTTTAGAGGTTGGGCTGTGTTTGGTTTTTTGTTTTTCGGTATGTTGGTGGTGGTCTTGTCTATGCTAGGGTGCTTTGGGTGTTTTGGGCCTTGATTGTTGTTGTCCTTTGGGGATGGGGTTGTCCTTCCTTCTCGGTTTGTTTGGGTGTGGCGCATTTTCCTGTGTTTGTTGGTGTGTTGGTGTGGTCTAGGGGTTGTTGGTTGCTGGTGGTGTTTCTTTTGGTTGGTTGTTGGGCTGTTGTTTTGTTGGTTGTTGTGTTGTTTCTCTTCTTTTTCTTTTGCAGGTTCCTTTGGTTGTTTCTCTTGCAGTTTTGTGGTTGTTGGCTCGATGGGGTTCTTGCACGGTCTGTGGATTTTTTGGCTGTTTTTTGTGTTATTTTTCTTTTTTATATGCCTATTTTTGGGGGGTTTTTTTTCTCTTTGCTTATCATTGTAATAGGTAGAACCATCGGCTCATAGGTTTTATTTCAAATGTTGTACTTTTAGAGAACTGAAGGTACTTTAAGGACTTATAATTTTCTTTTTTTATTAACGCGTAAGCCCCTCTGTGAGTTTTATCAAAAAAAAGACTGATCAAATAGTACAACCCACTATCTTACAATAAAATTAGTTCATTTAGCCTAAAATTCAAAAAAAAATGGCTCTCTACGCAATCGGCATGTACAATGGTTATCGTACAATATCATCAGTTCAAATTTTCGACTCAAAGGACTGAATTATCCTATTTAAACGAAGATCATCCGAACAAGCTCCCTTTTTATTTGGCCTATACTATATGGATCGCATAGTAAAAAAATGTCTCTGATTCGGCTCTTTGATATCAAGTTTTAAAATAGGTAAATATTTAAGATGAAATTTAAAATTCATATAGTAGAAACAAGTTCGTTCAGTACTATATTGGTATAAATTCAAATTTATCTATTTATAGAAATAACAGAGAGTTGGCGGCTTAATTTATAATAACTAATCGTCTAGTACCATAATTATTGTACAACTTGATAGTTATAAAAAAATTAATTTTCTAAAATTCTATTAATTAATACCACTTCATTATCATAAATTGAAAAAGTTTCCTTGCTCATCATACAACACGATTTAGACTTTACAATATGAAAAATCAAAACATCAAGTGTGTTAATTAATTTTCAAATTTTTTATTTTACTTGTACCTATGTGTATGCTTGATTGTTTAACCCACTATATATCTAGAATACAAAATGACTCACAGAGTTTGCCACTAAACCAGCTCATCTTTACAAAAGATTTTTTACAGTTGACACATCATAATGTTTACTAGTAGAAGCCTATATTTGATGTTTGACTTTGAGTAGAAATTATTAGGTGCGGAGTCTAGATGTAGAGCTATGTCTGCACTCCAATTAAATGATGACGTGTGGCAAATACATACTGTGTATTAGTTGTGTATTTGTGTGTATTAGTTGTATATTGACTAGTACACACTTTGTACTAGCTGTGTATTAACTTTGTATTAGTATGTACTAGCTGTGTATTATTGTACATAGTGTGTACTAGCTAGCTAATACATACCAATACACAGGTAATACACAGTATGCATTAGCCACACGACGTCATTTGTTTGGAGTTCGGATGTAGTCCGGATATAGGACTCTACACGTAATAATTTCTCCACTTTGAGACACAACAAAGGAAAAAGAATAATTTTTTTCTCCTTAGGGAGAGTGACTTTGCAATTGTGGGAGTTTCTAACAATTGTAATTAAATTTGCTAAATGCCCAAAAAAATAAAATAAAATAAAAATTCTTTTCCAGGCGAATTCCCTATCAGTAATGGTTTATTAAAGGCCCAAAGAACTGATGGAAATAATGCAGGCAAAGACTTGAGAGATACATTGATTTAACACTCAATATATTTATTTATTCAAAATTAATATGTATAGAAAAAGTAGAAAAAAATTACATAAAATAGATTTAACATTTCATAATAAAAAAATGTGGATTTATAAAGCAGAACCCAAATTGTTGTGAAGAAGGCTGAGGCTGATGCTGCAATCCACTACTTCCTCATCAAGAAATTGACTCAAAGGATGCTTGAAAATCCAATTGAAAGAGAACTAATTAAGGTTAACTGCTTAGCTGACCATTTGATCTCAATTCTCAGCAGCTTTTAAAAACAAATATGAGCAAGGCAATGATTCCCTTACTCTGGCTTTCTGAATTGCAACTACTAAGCTTGACTTGCCATTAGAACTGTTACCAAAACAAGCAACAACCACAGCAGACTTCTTGCAGAAACTGAACCTGTTTGAATGCAACACCCACGAGTTAATTTGACTCCATTACATCTCTACTGATAGGTTGCTTGCTTAATATCCATTTCAGTTTAATGAAACGAAGGTTACTGGAAGCCCTCAAAGAAAAATATTTATTTTAGGAAGACAGGGAAATGATGATCAAATGGGAGCGTTATGGTGGTTGGATTGATCTGGAGCTATCTTGGTTGATATCTATGAGATCATGATCTGACACTGCGCAGAAGTAACAACTTTCAACTACTTCAGCTCCCGTCAACAACTAATACTACATTAAATTGTTGACTTCAAGTTTTTCGAAGTTAGCAGGTTAACAAATTTTAGCTTTTTTAATCTCCTTGTCTAATAAGGATATGATTGCAAGTTTGCTTGGGACTTCAGAGAGCTTAGGCTTCAATGGACCAAAACATTGTATAGGGTTGTCTCCTAGATCAGGATGATTGTGCTCTCCAAGAACAGATTCCAAGTTTTTAGTCTATAATCCTTTTTTTTTTGTTTTAATCTCTATTCAAGCACGCTGACTTACACTAAAATCTTTACAATTTGCATGGTGGTATTCATCATCAACAACAACATCAAGCCTTTATCCCACTACGTGGGGTCGGCTACATGAATCCTTTTTCTCCATTTGTCCTGTTAAAAGTCAAATTCTCGTTTAAATCTAATAAAGAAAGATCATTTTTAATATTTTTTAACCAAGTCTTTTTAGGTCTACCTCTATCTTTCTTAATATAAGTCAAATCTAATACCTCTACTTTCCTAATCGGGTCATCAGGAGGCCGCCGTTTTATGTGACCAAACCATCAAGCAGGGTGGTATTCATCATTCTCGAAAAAAGAGCATAACTGCATAATTTAATGTTCATTACATTTAATGGTGAAACTAAGGGATGGCTCTCAACCCCTAGATTTGAGAAAATCTCCTGCATAGCTATGCAAAATATAAAACTTTTTCCATCGAATCTCCCACAACTATAAATAATTGAAGCTCCTATCATTTAAAATACTAATCCCGCAGCAATTACATCGTGTATCTTTTATAGTACATTTTGAATGTCTTTTTTTGAGGGGGGAACATTCAGACCAATTAAGATAAATTCACACACACATCACATATGCAAGACTCGAATCCAAGACATCTTGGTTGATAGCCAAAGCTAACAACCAACAGACCAATGTGAGCTACGTATATTTTGAGTGTCTTAAAATATGAATTTACGAAGGTAAGAATACCGTCATCTTAGTTGATGATTTGTTCCAACTTCTCTTGATGAGACAAATTCAACCAAAACACAATATTTATTTTCAAATAAATAGTTCTAATTTATACAAAAAGAAAGCTTAAAAATTGATGTTTTTTTTGGAGCAGCTTATATTTCTCTATCTTAGAGGATGACAATTTTTATTTTATCTAGTACTGAAAAAACACAATTTCAACAGGGTTGTACCAAACCAAGCTCAATTAAGGTCTTGAGTCAACACTAAACATGTTGATTGGTTAATATTTAAAGCTTTTTTAGATACTGATTACTTATATAGGAAACCAGGATTTTTTTTTCTTTTCTCTTAGGGAGCATAATAAAGTAGATAAATTAGGAGAACCACCCTTACCTTCTGCATGATTAGCAGCAACCTTAGGAGAAGATGACGTTGTGTTTGTCAAAGAAATCCCCAAATTATCGCAATCGGCCACTAACACACCTGTAAAATAGTTCAGATAACTTAGACTATGAAGTTTGATGTTACAGGCTTTAAATAAGGAGCAAATATGCTAATGCAACTGTAAATTCTTTCATATTTGTTTTAATATCATCAAAGCATTCTTTTGCGAAGAAAATATGCTCTCTGATATAAAGAGTTGTTTGGCTGTATGATTTAGCTAAAATTTAGCTAAGTTTGAGCCACCTAATTCTTATTATATTCTCTTTCTTTATGTTTTATAAGGCCAAATCTCAAAATTAAAAAACCTGAAGAGAAATAGAATTTAAGAGTTTTATCGCCCCTGTTGTGCAACTTTCTCACTATTTTGCTTTCGAAACAATCATACTCCAGCTTAACTACAACTTTCTTGTTGATTTTAGAATTTTTTATGATAAAAATAACATTTTATAATTAAATCTACAAGACTGTGGTAGCATCAGGACTTTTTTTTTTTTTTTTGGTTTGTTTGGTTGGAAAGAGCTTCAGGATGGTAATTGCTTACATTCTTTGATGCATGGGAAGCTGGAGATGTTAAGAAGATTACTAAAACCCTCTTTGCATACGCACTTATGAGCAAAGGGGGCTATCCTCTCACAGTCGCCATCTCCACAGTAAGACCAGAAGCAAGCTATGAAGATGATTTTTGAAAACGATAAAGAGATTAAATAATGTTCTTACAATGAGTTGTTCGAGAATTAATTGAGATAAAGTTAGAATGCTTACGATCAAAGATGTTGTTGCCTGTAGTGCTGCTGTTTGGAAATGGAGGCATGGACTGATCAAAAGAGACATTGTAGCAAGAGAAACTGAAATCACCTGCAAACAGTTCAATAATGAGAACAAAATTTACAATAAAACAATCAAATGTCTTCATAAAGCATCAATTAAGGGTAAAATTTTATTTTTCAGATAGCTATTATATTTCTATTTAACAATATTTTTTTGTTGATTTTCAGGACTTTGTTTTTATGAAAATGAGCTATTTACAATCAAATCCTCTAAAACATGATAATTATAAGAAAATTATTTTAACATGGAAAGAATTTATAATACCTTAAAAACTTTTAAAATTTTATTTTTTTCAACAGTCAAATCTCTTCATCATTTCTTTCTTACAGATATGGACGAGTTGGATGCATCTCTAGGAGCTAAGTTTCCTTTAATTTTTTGGGATCTCTCGTGCTCCTCTCAGTTTTTTGGGTTGGGCTATTTGGTTTGGCTCGTTTTGACTTGGTTTTGGTGATTATGGCTCGGTTGTGGTGTGGTTTTGGGACTATGATGAAGCAGTATCCATGCATGCCCCTCGGAAGGCCATGGCTTGGTTTGCAACCTTGGTGGTTTTTGGACTTTCACATTGGAGGATGCTTGGAACCTTTGTGATTGCCTCTTTTTCCTTCTTGGATGGCCCAAGCCTGGCAACCAGGTGGCAGTCTGAGTCCAGTTACTTTTAGGTGTTTTCTTTTCGTTGTCTTGTTCAGGTTGTTTGGCCTGACGCTTACTGTGTTGTCATCTGGTTCTATTCTTCTTGTCTGTGGCTTTTCTTTTATTAAAAAAAAAAAAGATATTGGACGAGTTGTTCTGAAAATTGTTAATCCGTAATTTATATGTTGCTCATGATCATAAAATAATAGAAAAAAATGTGATGCACAAGTCAAAGTGACGTTAAAAAAAAAAAAAAGAAACAAAGCAGTTGAAAGGCATTATCAAACGAGACTATCTTTTACGGCCGGTCTAATAAACTTGAATAAAATCATTTAAAAGTTAAAAGAGACGGATTGTAAGCCTTTATATAATAAACTAAGAAGAAAACTCACAATCAGGGATGTTGCAGGGGAGAAATCGAAAATGATTGCCAAAATGAAGCTGACTCCATCCACGGTCGCACTCGCACACAAAGCCTGCCATATTAGCAGCTGGAGATCTGCAGGTTCCCTTCCCACACTCCACCTTCCCACAAATGTCCTCAGCATCTTCAAATAACAAAGTAATGTAAAATATATATTTGTATAAAATCATTCATCATGTCGATATTGCAATTATGTTCTCATGCAATCAAAATCATTCATCATGAACATTTTAAAGCATTGGATAGATGATCGACCAAACAATCTTAAGAGTCCTTAAATGGATGATTTTTATCTTGCAAATAGAAGACCATCTCAAATTTTTAATGCATGGAGAATGTTGATTCTCCTCCACGGAGAAAAAAATCATCCATAGAAATAAACACACTAGCAAATAAAAATTTACGTTTCTAACCTATCAACAAAACATCTAAAAGAAATGAGAACTGGACACCAAACAAAAAGATAAATGGTGGGTAAGATTCAAATGATAGAAGTCACAGATATCTCAAGAGGAAGCACCTGCAACAATTCTTGGAAGGAGAACGAGAAAGATAGCAGAGACAAGAGCCTGATTCTTCATAGAAATACGCGCGCACAGAGAGAGAGAGAGAGAGAGAGAGAGAGAGGGGAGAGTATTGAAGTGGGAGTTGAAACGACAAAAAAGGAATTTAATAAATATATAAGTAGATTATGAGGTGACCCTTCGTGATTAGGTGAGGTTAGCTACTCTCTCCGTCTGTAATTTACGAAAACGTTGTTCCTTATCAAAATAGTTTTCAAGTTTCGGCAGAACCATCCAAACCGCAGAATTTGATGAGTTTTGAGGTCAAAACTCATCAAAAGTTTAAAACCGTTGAAACCCAAGGAAAAATTAAACTGCTAATTTAATTCTAAATCCTTAATGTCAATATTATGAAAATTGGACCTGATACATCATAAAAAAATTATCTTGAGGCAAAATTAAGTTGAAAGTTTCAAAAATTAAAATTGAGATCATCCAAACTCTGATTCCTGCAAACTTACAGTCGAACTGAGCATCTCGGAAACAAGAACCCAACGACACCAAAATCGACCCAATCCGAGCCCAAATGAGTCCAAATCAAAGACTCAAAGCACTTTTGGAATGATCAAACCACAATTTGGGCTATCAAATGGTCTCCAATCGTGACATGCTTATAGTCAAATCGAGCGGCTCGAGACGAATCCAACGAGCCCAAGATCATCAAATTCTAATATCATTAAGACAGTCAAAGGTCCATTGAATGGTGCATGATCGCAGGAATCAAGATCGGCCGTCCATCCGAACCACTCCCAATATACCCTTGATCTTCCACTTATTTACAAGCCATGCCACTCAAGAATTCTATAAATAGAACCTCATTTCCTCTTGAAAAGGGATCGGAGCCAAGAGAGAAGAAGGAAGAGAAGGAAGAAAGCTCCAGCCGTCTAGCTCCTCTTCGACCACCGCCAGAGTTCTACCGCACCACCGCCGGAGTTTTGCCGCACCACCGCCGGAGTTTTGCCGCACCACCGCCGGACCACCAAGGGACGTCGGAGTTCTGTCAAACTGACACCAGACCACCAAAGGACGTCGAAGTGCCACCCGAAGCCGGAGTGCCCCCTGACGCTGAAGTACCACTGTCGGACCACCACCTGACACCGGAGTGTTGTCGGATCACCGCCTGATGTTGGAGTGATGCTGGACTTTTGCGAAACTTTCAGTTGACATTTTTAATTTGGTCGTCTTCAAGGACGAGTCAAACCATTGTATTTTACTCAAATTCTACAGGAATCATTTTCAACTTGGCTAGGCCCCATGGTTTTTTCCCTTTCCCGGGTTTTTCACGTAAAAAATATTGTGTTCTCTGTATATGAGCTAGATATTCATGCAATGCTAAGACGTAGAATTATAACTCTATCGCCGCATATATTCTAGCCCGCAACTGGGCCGAATATCGAACCAGAAGAAGAAGATGTTCAAAATTTGACCGATTTGATCATAGTCGAACCGGATGACATAATAAATAATAATATTATTAAAAATTAATAAAATTAACATAATCTAACAAGTGATTTCAATACTTCAAAGTTTAAAAACTCAAAAAGTAATAGAATGAGAGTAAACGGACATTCATCAAAGTTACCCGTAGTTACTGGTAGACGCACAATAGAATTCTAACATAGAATGGCCGATCTTGCTTCAGAGCAAGATGCAATGCCATTGCTCCCTTGACATCCTTCACATTAACAAAATGGGCAAATCCCCTGATGTTTGAGAAGGAAAAGATGAGCAGAAGACCGAAAGATTGTTAAAAATTCCAAAGAAGAAATTCAAATGATCCAATTCTTATCACTCTACACTAGGATTTTAAAATTAGGTTGGAGTGGGCAGCCTGAAAAACTGATTCTAAACAATCTGAATGACCATAGTAGGTTGCATAATGCAAGCATGCTCTTCCATTCACCAAATCAAACATTAAGATCTGAACGAAAGGAAAACAAACAACTCGTCGATCAATGATTCATCAAAATCTTGAGAGCGGGTAATAAAGAAATGCAAAAGAAGATAGAAAAGAAAGCCTACATTTGCTCTTGCTAGAAGGAGTTTCTCCACACAAGAAATCTTCCCATGCATTGTGAACAACATAAGGGGAAACGAACAAAACTCACGACTAGTTATACGGAACGAAGATGATGGCAAGCTGGGAGGGGAAATGAATGAAACTCACGGCTAGCTATACACAAACGAAATAGAAACTAAGAGAAATGAGCAAATCTTAGGGCTATACACTTATACGGTCCAAACATCTTGATTGATTTCGGCCCTTTGCTTTGCAATCAATGGATGACATTACACATGTTATGAACCGAACAGTTCTTTCAAATCCAGTCAGTTAGTTGGTTTTGCAGTTCAACCGACGGTTCGGCTGATTTTTTTCCAGTCAACTGCTACTCTAATTTTCAGATTTAAACTGACCGATTAGCTAGTCGGTTCCCCGTTCAACTAGTTGAGCCAGTCATTCTGGTTTGATTTTAATAACCATGCTTAATTCTATTGAAACCCAGTAAGAAACTCTAAAATCCAACTGAAATCATTTAAATGGGCTTTGCTTGGGATGACTTTCTTACTGTTTCTTAAAGCAACTTGTTAGTATAATAGTTAAAATTTTTATACTAGAAAGCTGCTTTAAGAAGCAATAAGATAGCCATCCCAAACAAAGCCTCAATCTTGGATTCACAAGATAGATCAAATTTCTGCTTTTGAAATTTTATCAAAACATGAAATTTTGATAAAAATTGATTTTTCTAATATTTAAAAAGATGTCTATCAAAATACTAAAAGAAAACATCTAAATTGTCCAAAAAAATAAACCCTCCTTAGTCGGAGAGAAAGTGAAAGAAAGAGTTTAAAGGAGAAAATTTTAGTCCTATTTTACCAAGCAATTACAGTTCTTAATATGTTTGAATTCTATTATGTGGTGGGAGGCTGAGAAGTTAAAACATGGCAATTCAGACTATATATTTGTTTGTTTAGGCCGGTGAGAGAATAAATAATAATTTGGTTAATAATTAATATTAGTTGGTGCAATTGAAAGTGGGTCATTACTGTCATTACAGGAAAATCGTCAATTACCGATGGCAATTTCTAACAGTTTAGATATGTTTTCCACCGATTTGTAAAATTTTCGGTAGTTTTTCGACGGTTTACAAACCGTCGGAATAAACTGTATAGGAAAGGAAAACTGACGGCCATTTTCTGGTGGCTAACTATTCCGGCAGTTGAACCTCCTGCGGTGTACCTGCCATAAAAACTGCCAGTATATCTGGTGCAAAATAAAAAAAATCAATGGCTAAAATGAGCCGTCTAGTATCATATTTTTTGGCGGCTAACCGCCAGAAACCTGTAGCATTTGCAAAAAAAATTGGCAGCCCCCTCTATTTACACCAATTTCCATATTACCTACATATAATTCTTAACATATATGAAATAGAAAATTTAACGGCAGCAACCCACAATACGCAACCCACAAAAAATATAGTCCAAAATCAACAGAACAGTTCATATGAAATAACAAAACACAATAAACAGATATATTTACATAATCCACAATAAGTAAAAACAGTTCTTTAAACAAATAAGAATGCATATATTTCACAATAAATATAATATATGAAATATACAGTTAGATGTTCCAAATACACCAGAAAGTTTTTCAAAAAAAAAATAACACCAATCATCCTCTATGTCCTCGCTACCCTGTGATTCAGTTGTAGGCTCTTGCTCTTTCTTCTTCTGATTTTCCTCTCAATATGATTGCAGCTCCATCTACATCTCATTTTGAATCTTTTTCATCTCCTCTATCTCTCTTGTCAGGGTAGCAACCCTCTGGCTAACAGTTTCTTCAGCTCCACTAACATCATAAAATGCTGAAGTAGATGTACTGCCCTCATAAGCCTATCCCTGTGAACTTAAGCCATAAATCCTCCCCCTCTGCCTTCCTCCAACAACATCTGACCACGTGTGATACTCAGAATACTGGGTTGATCCTGAAAATGATCTCTCACTACTAGACTAGTGGCTTTCCTGAACTCGTATAAAATTATCTTGCTAGAATAAATCAATAAAATAAATTTCTATTTATTTTATATTATTACTCAAAAAATTTTACTCACGTAAGCTTTTTTAACATTCTCATCAAACTACTGATGATCAACTTGATATTGGTGAGTCCTCGTATGCAGCTCCAGTGGTGTTGGCCCCCGCCCAAAAAACTCTTTCTACAAATAAAAAATATAGTTAAAATAATATACATATATTTATTAAATTAATTGAAAGCTTTTACCAGTCGTCGTCTATGTTCAGTATGAGGCACTGATCCACCAGTATGAAAAGAGCTTCCTAAACCCCCACAATCAGATGCTCTATTTTGCTTATTCTGCTCTCTCAATTTGGTGAACTCAGGGCTTACCCAAGCTCTACTGAAATCTGCACATACTCCCTTGTCAATCCATAATGGACGCTGCCCGGACATTCTAATATCCGTGAACATGTCCCTAAGACAAGTCGATCTCTCCTCTCAAAATTTATTCTGATCCTCGTGCCATGCTCAAGCAACCACCTAAAATTTTTCTATAAAATATAGACATAATAAATAATATTAATACAAATAAAATTAAATATTTTAAGTAATGCCAAATAAATATATTTAAAATTCTCTAAATCACATATCCCTAACTTCCTTTGGGAGCTTCTTCCATGATAAGTAAGGAGCATCATATTTGCTCCGTATGATATCACGAATCTTGTGGGTAGGCTGCCTTGAGGGATTGAAGCTGCAGGTTAAAATTTTTGTCAATAACATATAATAGATCAAATTATAATAACTTTACAAAATAAATTGAACTTATGTATCGCCCTCAGGCTTGATGTATACACGCTTATCTGCTGCTATTGCAGGATCCCCAGCACCAACCTCTTCTTGTGTTAATGGTCCACCGTGTTCTGGGTCCACAAGAGGTGGGTAATAATAGGGGTGGGGGTAAGGAGGGTAAGGGTAGGTAGATGGAGCAGTTTGCGATGTTAGTGGGGGGTAATATGGATAGAATAGAGCTAAATGTGTCTAATTTGGAGATGAAAATCAAGGACTCGTAGATGTAGGAGGACGAAAGTGTCCAAGAAAGAGTGGTACTCCAACTACAGTTGGATCTAATTATCCTTGACCCAGCTCAATGGGGGACTGCTGCTGACTCCCAAGTGGTGGTGGTGGTGGTGGTTGTATCACTTATAGAAATGATATATGCCCCTCACCTTCATCATCCTATCTAAACCTGCTTGGTCCAGCGCTCAAATGTTTCTTACGAGAAAACTTTGAAGTCAAGGATCTACGAGGAGGATCATCTCCTGAAGTCATCTATAGTAAAAGAAGCAATTAGTAAATCGTTATAACATATAAAAAATTAAGTTGTAATAATTATAAAGATTTGCATAAATAGAAATAAAAAAAATAGAATGTAAAATATTTAGTTGTAACAAATATGAAGAATTACAGAATGTATAATGACTTATATACAAATAGGATTTAATAAGAGTCATTTACCAAGATTTGTTTACTAACTTGATTTCCAAAAACTATAATTCAATATATACATTATAATAAATTTAGTCACTTAAATTACAAAAACTATTCAGAATCAGAAATATTTTCATTGCTCTCTAAGGTATCTTCTTGAAGAGTTTGTCAAACTATTCATATCCTCTAACTGCATTATAAGATTATGTGTTATAGTTGATATCTCATTAATTTTAACAGACCTATAATTTGACATCTCATCCTCTTGATGTGCAGTTGCTATGACGTATTGTTGGTTAATTATTCCATGTGCTTTTATTTTTATGATGACTAACCAATCTTGTTTATCTCTATGACCACTAGAGTATTTGCTGAAATAAACTTGAATAGCTTGACTTGCTAACATAAATGGATCAAACTTTATGTATCTTCTACTATATTTTACTTCTACTAAACCATATATAGGATGAACCCTTGTGCCTCTATTCTGTACTGGATCATACCATTGACAGTTGAATAAGCATACAAGATTCTCATCTTCTCCTGGGTACTATAGCTTAAGAACCTCATTCAGAATACTATAATAATCACACTCATCTTCTTTATAAGTATTCCCTCTAGCACAAACTCCATAATTTTCAATTTTTCTTCCTTCACTCTATGACTTGGAATGAAATCTGAACCCATTAACTATATATATTGGCCAGCTATTTACTTTTCACATTGGGCCTCATGCAAGTGCTTGCAGACCTTTATCGAAAATCTTATTACCGGGGTTATGTACCTAAAAATTTTTAAATGTTAGGGCTTCTAGTATTAAATAAGATGTAAATTAATAAAAAATTTAAAATTTAAGGGCTCACGTAAGATCTAAATCAAGCTGGGAATTTATTTGCAACAAGTTGCTCAACATCTATATTATCTACTAGAGGCAAATTGTTTACAAAATACCTGGTGACAAATCATCCAAGTAAGACTTCAGTATTTAAAATTAATGTGATTCCTTTTGTACATTATGGAAAAACTTACTCTAAAATTGGTTAGACTTCTTGACAGTTCAGTAGTATATATAAAGTTGTTGTTTTGATTTCTAAATCATTGAGGAATCTTTCAACATATTTGTCATTAGGCTTTCCATGACTTCTAAAGTCTAATAGTGCAGATTGTGATTGTTCTTCTACATCGAAGTCCATGTTATGACCAACCTTTATTCTTATACTCCTTATATAGGGCTTGAAGTAGTAGAAGCAAAAGTGGGTGGTTTCTTGAGATAAATATGCTTTATATATCGATCTTTCTAGTCATGCTTTATTCTTAACATGTTATTTCAACTTGCTCAAATATATACTAAACGATTAGAATTATCATTTACTATTAAAAATATTTAAGACAATATATTAAACATATATTTCATCTCTCAAAAGGGTATATCCAATGATATTGTATAGGTCGACCAACTCTAGCTTCATAAGGTAGATAAACCGAAAGATATTCTATAGAATCAAAGAATCCCTAGGGAAAAAAATTTTCTAACTTGCATAGGATAATTAGTATATTCTCCTCGCTCCTTCGTAAAGCATCTTCGCTTAGTTTAGATGAGCATAGATCTTTGAAGAAAATGCTAAGCTCTGTCAACAGATTCAATATATAATCTGGTAATAAACATGCTATGATCGGAAGGAGAACCTCCATAATTATGTGACAATCATGACTTTTTAGTCCAAATAATCTAATAGATTTAAGGACTACACATTAGCTTAAGTTTGATCCATAACCATCAACCATTTTTAAACCTTTAAACCACTGACATATTGATTTTGTTTGCTCTAACGTGAAAGAGTAAGGTGCTTTGGGCTTCATTATTTTATCATCGCTAGTTGTTACTAACTCTAGATTTCTTCACTGGTAGTACTCTTTAATGTCCATTCTAGCTTCGAAGTTATCCTTGCTCTTGCCTTTAATATCCATAATTATATTAAAAATATTATCCAAAAAGTTCTTCTCAAGGTGCATAATATCAAGATTATGCCTTATCAAATTTATTCTCCAATATGGTAATATCTAGAAAATACTTTTTTTAATCTAATTATGTTGAACACCATGTCCTGAAAATTTACACTTTGATAATGTTAGAAAATTAATAATTAATGAAAAGCCAAAACATCTTTGTAGTACATCATCACCACTTAATCTGGGTGGAGGAGGTGATCTCTTAACTCTGTTTTTAACGAATACTTCCTTATTTCTCCTAAATGAATGATCAGCATGAAGGAATATATGATGACAATCAAACTAAGTATTTTTTTTCCTCCATATTTTAGTCAAAAAGATTTAGTATTCTCCATACAGTAAGGGCGAGCCAATTTTTCTGCTGTGCTCCAACCAGATAGCATACCATAAGCTGGAAAATAGCCAATGGTCCAAAGCAACGCAGCTCTAAGGAGAAAATTTTATTTGGTTGAGATGTCATATATGAGGACACCTTCTTCCCATAAGAACTTGAGATCATCAATTAATGGTTACAAAAAATATCAATTTTTTCTTTTGGATTATGTGGTCCAAGTATTATAAGTGTTAAGAATGTGTACGAGGAAGTCATACACATCTTTGGTGGAAGGTTATATGGTGTTAGTATAATTAGACAACAAGAGTACGGTGAAGCTGCCTGACTGTATGTAGTAAAACCATCAGCACATAATCCCAATCTTATGTTACGTGACTTAGCAGCAAATGAAGCATGCATTCGATCAACATATTTTCATGCTTTAGCATCTGATGGATGAGAAAGAACACCACTATTTGCTAATTTCTCCTTATGCCATCTCATATGACCTGCTGAACTCATTGATACGTAGAGCCGTTGAAGTCTTGGAATAATTGGCAAATAAAATAAATGGAAATATGAACCATCTTTATTTCGACGACCTTGTTTTCCTGAGTTTGGTTTAAACCGAGGCGCATTACAGGTGCAACAATAAACTTCTGTTGCACCATCCTTGTAGTAAAATATAGATCCATTTATATAACAATCAATTTTTATAGCAGTGAGACCCAACTTGGATTAATTTAATTTCCTTCAATTCATATAGGTTGATCACCGAGATGATTGGAAATCATGATTATACATCATCTAAAATAATTTACATTGAAATGTGTTTAGTTCAAAAGTTAAGGTTTCATCCAATATGATATCTGAGATGATCAGATTTAATCTCTGTCAATTATTTAGTATGATTTATATCATACTGTATCATTTACCATATTATTAGACCTTTATTTGATTGATTACTCACAGTGATTAATTTAAGTAAGTTTTAAAATATCATATAGTATGATATGGATCATACAGTACGTTTAGTTACAAGAAATGAAATTTTAAAACTTACTTAAACCTTTTGGTGGCTAGGATTTCTGTATTAAACTAATCGTACTGTATGATTAGTTTAAATTTATTAATTAAAAAAAGTTGATCTAAATTAGTTTAAAATCAACTTATCATATAATATAATTAGAATCGTATGGTATGATTAGTTTAAAATTTTTAAAAACTTAGTTTCTCACTCCCCTGTGAGTGTGTACACGATCACCAAGTTTAGCATCCACCTTAAACAAGACTTTGACTCAAGAAATATATTAAAAAAAAGTAAATAAAAAATATAGACTCTTGAGAAAATATAAACCTATTCTACCCAAGTTTAGCATCCACCTTAAAAAATTAGATAATAAGCTATGAATATTTGAAGTCATCAAAATATAAGGTTGGGCACTCAGATTGTAATATATGAGAGAGTGTCGATCTCATGAGAAAATACAGTGCTATAATTGACTCTAGTATTATCTACCCAAGCTACTGAATTTATCCTATGTAATGAAATAAAGTGTAAATGCTATAACTATAGAGAAATGTAGAAAATAGTGAAGATTCATAGAATTAAAGATGTTCTGGGCTAATTAAAGTGAATAAATGTATGTTTTCCTAAGCAAATTCATTTATAATAGTTGATGATCAGAGCATATGCACCCTTAAATCTCTATCAAGCTTATAAGAGAAAGGTTTACTACCTCTACAAAGATACAATTTCCATAGAACCTAGAACCCTTCTCATCATATATCTAGGCATGCAAGAATTCTATCTCAATCCTTCTAATTATTCCAACATTCCTACATTGAGGTAGTGTATCCCACTAATTTTTAACTTTATACATGGCCATTATATAAATTAAATTAAGTATGAGAGAAATTAAGAATAATCATTTGTATTTATATACAAGAATTTACATTAGGATACACATAAATTTTTCATATTATCAACCTAAAATAAGAAGTTTAGCCAACCATAAAAATAATTTGGAGCAAAATACTTTTTATTACTTGCATAAGAAAAGGTACAAACATAAAACATGAAGAAAATAACACTTGGATTGGAGACTGCCATATAGATCATGTAGGAGTATCGCCTGAGTGAATCCATCTATACACCTTCGCACTCCACACTCATTTTCACTCTTAAGTGTTATTTTTCTCCCTACAAAGGTGACCAGCCACTCCACTAAATATATCTCACTATCCCCTGGTCTCCCTCTCACGATAAAAGCACATAAAAAATTATATATATTTTACATAAATAGACTCACTTGCCATGACGCTCGATAGGGTGGCATCGCAGCATTAAAATATGAACTAGCACCTCAGCATTGCTAAAATATCTTCACTATAGAGTTGGGTTAACCCAACATAATGTTTAGCTAACATCGTATGATGCTTGGCTGACCTAGTGAGATGCTTCACTATCCTAGTTTGATGGTACCTTTCATAACTTCTCCACCACAATGCTGCAAAAAATTGGGCATTGTGACACTTTTACTTAACTTTAGGTGCTGAGTCACTCTAGAGGTTAGGAATTTAGCATTGAATTATTTATAAATTTGATAGAGTGCAGAGAACTACGATGTTCCTTTGCTAGCACTGAGGTGATCATAGCATTATGGCACTAGCATTTATTTCATCATGGAGCTGAATTAAATGTAATTTTTCCTAAGACTATCACTATAATGTATGGTTCTGGCACTAGAGTGTTGAAGGTGCTACAATGCTAATTTTTGGGGCATTGTGATGTTGGTTCTAACTTTATAAATTTAAGACTTTTTTCCAAGACATTCCTATACAACATCAACTAAAACACCCATTTTTTGTATAATTTAATATAATAAAAATAAGTATAATTGTCACTTAATAAATTCTGCCTAGCTTAAACTATTGCTTATCCTCGAGCAGTATGTTTGCACCATTTGATCAATTCATTATTCCAAATAAATTTTGTAAGTTAAAATGATTAAAATGTAATATAATGCTTTACCATTTAGATGTTAATTATAATGATAAAAGTGTGGCAATTTTAATTTAAACAATTATGAATAAAGCATCCTAAGGAATCATTTTTATAATTATCCAAATTGTACTTATCTAATATAAGTGTAAGTGCAATTTGACTACTAATTTAGATTGAAGGTTTCATCATTTAGGAATTGGTTATACATTAGTTAACTTTGAAATTCATTTACAAACATTCCTATGTACTATCTTATTTACACTCTCCTTTTTAAATTAAGTAATATAATCATTTCATAATTCAATCATAATCAGATATCAATTTTTTTATGTTATAGTACTCATTTTACTTTGGCTTTTTCTTTCTTTCTTCTTATCTTCGTATATTTCATTTCTTTCTTTTGACCTTCTTGTATTTCATTTCTTTCTTTTAATGCACATGAGTACTAAAATAATGATTTTGAATATCTGATTAACTTTATTCCTTCAAGTGATCCTAAATTAGAATTATGTGAGGATTGTAATAAGTTCACTAATTTCATATTTGAGTTTATAATGAGTTTTATAAATTAATCTAAGTACTTCCTTTTTCTAAACTTAATTATGCAATCTTGTATTCAATACTTAGTGTTTTGGTATTATAGCATTTAAATTCAATGTGAAGTATTAACTTAGACACTTTTCGTAGTTACTTATTATAATAGTTAAATTTGGAATCATTTTTGTTTTCTCATTCAATTAAGCACCTATAGTTGTGTATTATTCTTATTTTTAAATAATTTTTAATTATAATTTTCATTTTGTTCCAATTAATTCTCGAAATATAATTAAAAGGGGACATTACAACAGTTAAGTAGGAAATTTAAGCAAATTAATATATTTAGCCAAAAATAATAATTAATAATAATAACTAAAATATAATAAAGTGCAAATAAAATAGGTAAAGAAAAGTATTATAAAGGCTAATAAAATACTTAACAACACATAACAAATTTGGGTTGCCACCCATAAGCGTTATGTTTTTAGTCTTCAGCCAGACTTGTTAGATCTATCATTTGGGCTGTGTCACATCACTGCTACTCCTTAACTGATCAAAACTTTCATCTTTTCCTTTTTCCTTAGGATTGATTTTAGTGGTACTTGGTAATGTGCCATAGGCATACTACTAAAGAAAATTGCTAACTGCCCTAACTAATTCTCCAAATTTCTAATGGTAGTAGCTTGGCTCTGTAATTAATTTTTCATCTTAAGCACTAAATCCACTAAAGGTGTCTTCATATCTTTGAATTTATTATTTTGATTAAAGCCTCAGGGATAAGAAGATCTAGGATTCATAAAAGGCTATTAAGGGTTATTCCAAGGTACTACAGGAATAGGCTGACTTGTATTCCACTAATTTCCACCATTATTATTACTCCAACTAAAATTAGGGTGGTTTCTCTAACCTAAATTATATGTATTCAAACAGAGATTATTTAGTTTTTCAATAACATTCACATTCTTAACTCCTTAAGCATTAAACTCACTAGTAAAATTAAAATCATTATATTCCAAATACATAGGTGATCTTGATATTGAACTTACTCTAAGATTATCTAACTTCTTAGTCATAGCAGTTACATAACCAGTCAAAATAGGTAAAGCATCCGACTCATAAACAGTGGCTACTCTCTTAGGATTCACCCTATCAAAAGGCTGATGGAAGTTATTTATTTCCATTTCCTTGATCAAGGCATAAGGGTCATCAAACGATCTTAACATCAAAGATTCTCTGATTGCTATATTAATTATTAACTTAAAAAATCCTATAACCAATTATAAAATGTTAGAATCATAAACAAATCTAGAAAAGCATGACAAAGGTACTTTCTAAGCATCTCATTAAATCTTTCCTGACTCTCATAAATTAACTCTCCATCAAATTGGAAAAATTAAGTAATATCATTCCTAAGCTTAGTAGTTTTGAAAGGTGAAAATTAATTAGCTAGGAACTTATGTGCCAACTCGTTCAAAGTGGTTATGGAGCCTAAGGTAAGGAATTCACTCACATTTTAGCTATATACCTTGGAGAAAATGGAAATAAACAAAGTCTAATAACATTATCACTAACTCCATCATACTTAAATGTTATATAAATTTCTAAGAAACTAGCTAAATTTAAGTTAGGATCCTCAACAGGAGTTCCCCTAAACTGAGAGTTCTGAAACTTTTGAATAACTATAGGTTTTAGCTTAGAATTATTGGCTAGGATAGTAAGTCAATTAATACTTTGATGAATTTCATCTGCTAAGTGGTTGGCATACTCCCTAGGAGGTCTATGATAATCCTAATATACATTTGGTTTGGTCATTCTTAAAGCTAAAATCTTTTTATTAAATTTTTGTAAGGTTCATTTTTATTTCTAAGTCAAATAATAATGGTCCCTTATTGGATCTACTATGCATATAATAATAAAGGGAATAAAATAAGAAAGAAAATTGAAAAAAAAAGTACAAAAGTAATCACAAGTTTATAGCTCACAAATGACAAAATAATAAAAATATAAATACAACTAATAATCAAGTAGAATTAAATATACAACATTTTTAACAATATAAAGATAATTATAAAAACACACATTATTGACTCGACAATGGCACCAAAAACTTGATGGATGATGGTAGGGAAAGCTATCTGCTACTTATGAATTAGCTTACTATTATGAATATATGTTCTATAAACTACAAAATAACATAAGTGCCCATGTTAATCAAGTAATAAAGTGTATGAGAGAGTTCAATCCCACGAGGAAATATGATGTTATAACTGGATCAAGTATTTTCTAATGCAATTAATGAATTTATCTTACACATTGAAATAAAGAGTAAATTCTATAACTATTCAAAAATGCAAAAAATAGTGAAGGCACATAGAATTAAAAGACATTCTGGGCTAATGACATTGAAAGAATCTATGTTCTCCAAAATAGACTCATTTACAATAGTTGTGGATTAGAGCATATGCACCCTTAAATCTCTATCAATCTTGTAGGGGTGTAAAAAAAGTTTATGGACTTTCTACAATGATACCATCTCCATAGAACCTAGAATCTTACTCATCCTATGTCTAGACATGTATGAATTCTACTCAATTCTCCTAATTATTCCAACATTCCTCCATCGAGGTAATGTATCACACTAGTTTTAAATTTATATATGATCATTGCATAAATTAAATCAAACATGAGAGAAATTGAGAATAATTAATCATTCATATTTAAATATAAGATTCTACATTAGGATACACAAAGATTATTCAGATCTTCAGCCAAAAATAAGAAGTTTAGCCAGCCATAGAAATAATTTGGAGTAACATACTTTCATTACTTACTTAAGAAAAGATAAAAATAGAAAATATCAAAAAAATATCATTCAGATTGGAGAATTCCAATTAGATCCTATAGATGGAGTCTCCCCGGAGTGAATTCCCCCTTACACCTTCGATCTCCACACTCCTTTCCACTCCTAAGTATTGTCTTTCCCCCTACAAAGGTGACCATTGACTCCACTAAATGTATCTCACTATCCCCTGGTCTCTCTCTCAGACTTTTCCAAGAAAATCATAAAAAAAACTATTTATATTTTACATAAACAGACTTAAGTGTTACGATGCTTGATAGGGTGGCACCGCAACATTAATATATGAACTAGTACCTTAACACTATTAAAATGGATCTGCTATAGAGTTGGTTGACCTGGCACAACATTTGGTTGACCCAGCTTGATGCTTACTTGGCTCAAGGTTATGCTTGCCTGACCTAGAAGGGCACTTCCTTTCATAAATGCTCCACCAAAGTGCTATAAAATATTTACTATAGCTCTTGATTCATCTTTGAGTGGTGTGGTGCTCCAAAGGTTGGCACTTTAGTATTGAATAATTTATAAATTTTACATAACATAGAGTAATGTAGTGTTCCTCTAATGGTTTTGAGGCACTCATAACGCTATGGTGTTAACATTTTTTCCCCAAGGGAGCTGAATTAAATATAATTTTTCTCAAGACTCTAGCACTAAAATGTATGGTTCTGAAGCCTGGGCGTTGAAGGAGCTACAACATTGATGTTTGGGGTGCTACGGAGTTGGTTCTAACTTTCTAAATTTAAGAATTTTCCTGAGGAATTCCTACATAATATCAACTAATATGCAAATTTTTACTTGATCGAAACAAAATAAAAATAAGTATAATTTCCACTTAACAATGTCATTTGTATTCTTTTAAGTAATCTTAGGTTAACCAAATTATCCCACTTGGGCTTGGGCTACCTAAGGTAGTTAGGTTAGGATCCTAAGGACCATAGGCTAGAGTTTAGTGAGGTTGGGTTAAAGCCTAGATGAGCAAATCTATGGGAACTAGATTTGGTTACCTAGGGGCATTTTGAAAATTTTGACCTAACCATGGTAAACTAGGGCTAACCATGGGTTAAAAGAATACTAGGGTGATTCTTGAATGATTCTAAGGCATTTGGATGCAAACATAAAGCCATATAGGTGAGTGTACCTAAGAAACATAAGGTTAGGCACCTTGGGGGAAATTTGGTAATTTTGACCTAACCATAGGTGACTTGGGTTGACTATGCGTTAGGGGTGAGTCTTGGTGGGGATGGACTTGAATCACTTTGGCACAATTCTTAGGTCAAAAGCATGGGTTTCACCCAAGAGTACCATGAGTGAAAACTTAAGGTTATTTTGATAATTTTGGACTTTCATGGTCAAAAAGATTAATCAAGGGTAAGGAATAATTTCAAATATTCCCAAAATTGTTTTAGGATCACTGAAAACTAATTCTAAGATTTAGTTATGAGCTTTGAATTAGGGAACCCATATAAGGCATCTTAGGGTCATTTTGATAATTTTCCTACTTTTGGTCAAAATAGGTTAAAAAGTGTAGGAAATAATCTCAAATTTTCTAATATGGTTTAGAAATTATTTAGAATCAATCCAAGGGAAAATAGTCAAATTTGAACATTTGGATTTGGTTTAGGGCTTCTTTAGGGTTTTGGTCAAACATGGGTTGACCATGTTCAAAGAAATTTCACAATGGTTCCACCATGAGCCAAAACATTCCTTCGATGTATTAAAAGTATTTGAACTCAATTTTCAATTCAAATGACCACTTTAATTTTTGAGTTATTTTAGGGTTTGCATTTTTACCTTGGTTAAACCACCTTTCTAAGGGTCCAAAGAGTTTACCTTCACTCTTTGATCCATGGGATGAGTCTCAGAATGGGTTTATGGTTTTTAGATTATGTTCTATAGCCATAAGTCACCCAGAGTGAAACCTAGGGTTTGGGAACTTTTTATTATTTTGGGAAAAATTAGGGTTTGACCCAGGGTTTAGTTTGATGGGTCCCTTACTTAGGGTTAGTAGCAAGTTTCCTAAAAGTTTTATGGGCTTTCTAAGGCTAGCTAATGTTAAATCCTTAAGATTTTTCCTAAAAGGGTTCTATGAACAATTTCAACAGTATGGTACGAAACCTACGTGCTCAAAATGTCCCAGGGTTGAGTGTTAACCTCATTCCAAAAAAGAGGTCAACACTGCCACATAACAAAATTTGTTATAAGGATTGTAAGTAGTTCTTTTTATATTCCTTTAGTAGAATGGTAAACTTAGCTTTGATAGAGTTAACTCCATTGGACATCCAAGATGAACTCACCTCATCAATCTCAATTTCAAAGGGGTGTCCACAGAACTTGATTAGAGTACCACTCTCCTTGAACTTTCCCCTACTACATCTCTAGTAGCAAGTTTTAGGGGGTCAACTACCTTTATCAGCAATAAAATTATTGCCTTTGCACACCCAGCAAAACTTCCATCTTCTTTACTAAGAAAGTTGTGATTGATATAGTAGACCCCTTATTAGTTTGGGACCCATCTTGGCTTTCTTCACCTTAGTCACCAAAGGGTTAGAATGCTTTTAAACTTTATTTCCCTTGGAAAGGTGAATTGATGCCTTCTTAACAAGTATCATGCTTGACATTTCTAGTTTGATAAGGTATATTTTCTCTTACATGCAATAAGTAGAGGTTCGGCTAAATATTAAATAATACGCATAAGGGCATCAAACACTGTATCACTTCTTATAGAAGAAACATATAATATGTGCTACCAAAAATTAAGGTAATTTTCTATTAATAATCGTTAAATTTATGTTACTTAAAATTATGAATCTTAGATTGCTTATTGAGATTGTGAGAAACTAAGGTTTGGGGTCTAATAAGTGAAAATTCATGGTTTATATTTTTTCTTTGTGGGCACCGTGGCACCAGGGTTGTCGGCACCCTAGCTTTGATGAGCTCGTAAGGTTTTGGATAGAAAAATGGGTTTTAGACAAAAAAAAGGTTTTGGGCATGCACTGTGACATCGAGGAAAAGCCTCCATGACATCGGGCCATAGGTGATATTTTGGGAAAGTTTAAAAGACTCCTTAGGAGTGTAGTGACACTACGAAAGAGAGTGCAGTGGCACTAGGAAAGACAACACAGTGGTGCTTGGTCAATTTAGTGGTTTTTCAATATTAAAAATATCTAAAATCACTTGTTAATTCCATTTGAACCTAGCCTTGCTGGAGAAGGGAGGGAAGGAAGAGGAAAGAGGGGAGAGAGGAAAAGGATGAGAGGTTTTGTAGGCCAAAATCCAAAAATTGTCCATTCAGCTAATTGGACACATTTTCGAGCTCGAGGTAGGTGACTCATACTATATTTCTGATTTCAATTCCAATGTGTTTATAAAAAGCTATGATTATAAATTTGTTTTTCTTGAGTTTGGAAAAGGTTTTACTATATAACTTTTAGTATATCATTACACACTCTATTTTTGAAAATTTGACTATATGAATGCAAAATTTTAGTGGTTTATTTGCTTTATTTAAATTTATAATTTTTTTGGATAAATGACTTACTTGCAAACCTCAATAAAGTAGGAAAAGTTTATTAGTTTAGAATTTTATATATCCCCTATAAAATTGGTAAAATTCTAAAGAATTTAAATATGCATATACAACAACAACAACAACATTAAGCCTTTATCCCACTACGTGGGGTTGGCTACATGAATCCTTTTTCTCCATTGTGTCCTGTTAAAAGTCAAATTCCCGTTTAAATCTAATAAAGAAAGATCATTTCTAATATTTTCTAACCAAGTCTTTTTAGATCTACCTCTACCTTTCTTAACATAAGTCAAATCTAAGACCTCTACTTTCCTAACCAGGTCATCAGGAGGCCGGCATTTTATGTGACCAAACAATCTAAGGTGACTCTCTCTAATCTTATCTTCCACTGGAGCTACTCCAACCTTTTCACGAATATGCTCATTTCGTATCCTATCCTAAGGGTAAAGCCACTCATCCACCTGAGCATCCTCATCTCTGCAACACTTAACTTAGAATTATGCTTCTCTTTTAATGGCCAACATTCGGCACCATAAAGCATTACAGGTCTCACCACCATCTTATAGAATTTTCCCGTAAGTTTGAGGAGTACTTTTCTATCACACAATAAGCCCGATGCATTCCTCCACTTCAACCATCCAACTTGGATTCTGCTAATAATATCCCCATCTATTTCACCATCACTCTAAATAATCGATCCAAGATATCTAAAATGTGTACTCTTATTAATGACTTGATCGGCCAAAGTCACAATACCCTCACTAGGTCTATTATTACTAAAATTACACTCCATATATTCCGTTTTAGATCTACTCAAGCGAAAACCTTTAGACTCTAAGGTTGACCTCCACAATTCTAGTTTACCTTCAACTCCCTCTCTAGTCTTATCAACAAGGAGAATATCATTAGCAAAAAGCATACACCAAGGTACATCCTCTTGCAAATGTCTAGTGAGAACATCGATGACCAAATCAAAAAGATATGGGCTTAAGGTTGATCATTGATGTAATCCAACTGAAATAGGGAAATACTTGGTCAAACCACCTTGTGTTTGAACACAAGTAACAGCTCCTGCATACATATCTTTAATGATTTGAATTTAAGCGTTATTAACTCCTTTCTTTTTAAGAACTCTCCATAGCACTTCTCTTGGAACTTTATCATATGCTTTTTCTAAATCAATAAATATCATATGTAAATCCTTCTTATTCTCTCTATATTTCTCCATCAAACCTCTTAATAAATGTATGGCTTCCATAGTAGACCTACCCGGCATGAATCCAAATTGATTTTGAGAAACATTAATATCATGTCGTAACCTGTGCTCCATAACTCGTTCCCATAGTTTTAAAGTATGACACATTAACTTAATTTCTCTATAATTCACACAATCTTGTGCATCACCTTTATTCTTACAGATAGGGATTAACACACTCATTCTCCACTCATCTGGCATCTTTTTAGTCATCAAAATAGTATTAAAAAGTTTAGTAAGCCAAGAAATTCCTTCATCTCCTAAGCATTTCCACACCTCTATTGGAATATCATCAGGTCCAACAGCTTTTCCACCCTTCATTTTCATTAAAGCCTCTCTAACTTCGATTTTACTAATACGCCGATAAAAACAGAAATCTTTATTTTCATTTAGGGTTCTAAGCTCACTACAGTCAATTTTATTTTCACATTCTTCATTAAAAAGTTTAGCAAAATATCTCATCCACCTTTGTTGAATATCATCTTCTAAAAAAAGTATTTTTTGATCTTCATCCTTAATACACTTCACTTGAACTAAAGCCTTACTACTCCTATCTCTTTGTTTGGCTAGCTTATACATATATCTTTCTCCCTCCTTAGGATCTAATCTATTATATAAATCACTAAAAGCTAAACTCTTTGCATCGCATATTTCTTTCTTAGATTCCTTACGTGCCTCTTTATATAATTTCCAATTATCAGAATTTTTATAATTAAACTAATTTTTATAACAAATCTTCTTATTTTTAATCTTTTCTTGTACATTTGGATTCCACCACCAACTATTTTTTCTATTAGGAGCTTTTCCCTTTGAAACTCTAAGCACATCTTTTGCAATATTCTTAATATTACAAGCCACTTTTTCCCACATAACATTAGCATCCTCATGCACAAACAAAATCTTAAGATCTAAAATCTTACTCTCAAAAATATTTTTCTTAATATTCTTTAAATGCCCCCATCTAATCCTAGAAAATCGTTTTACTTTATTTTTTATTTTCTTCCTCATTATCTTCAAGTTCAAAACTAATAAACGATGTTGGGTATATAAATTTTCACTCGAAATAATTTTATAATATTTGCAATCTAAACGATCTAATTTTCTTATAAGAAAATAATCAATTTGAGTTGTACTATATCCATTTTATAAGTGATGAGATTCTCATTCCTTTTCTTAAATAAGGTATTAGTAATTAAAAAATCATAAGTTAAACAAAAATCTAATATGGACTTATCACCTTCATTTATCGTTCCAAACCCATGGCCACCATGATTGTTTTTAAAATCATCTACCTCTCTACCAACATGTCCATTTAAATCTCCTCCAATAAAAACTGTTTCTTCAAGGAGTATCTTTTGTATTAATTCTTTTAAGTCATTCCAAAATTTTAATTTTGAATCCATATCCAAACCCACTTGAGGAGCATAAGCACTTATAATGTTAACAATCTTAGCATCAACAACAATCTTTAAAGCTATAATTCTATCTCTAATTCTATTAATATTTATAACATTATCCTTCAAACTCTTATCTAAAATCATGCCTACACCATTTCTAGTACGACTCCTACCCGAAAACCCAAGTTTAAATCCTAAACTATCAATCTCCTTAGCCTTCTCTCCAACCCATTTAGTTTTCTGAATGAGCAGAATATTTATCTTCTTATGAATCATAATATCTATTAATTCCATTAATTTTCCTGTAAGGGAACCTATATTCCAAGTTCTAATCCTAATTTTAGTTTCATGGACTAGCTTCTTTGCCCACATCCATCCTTGATGTGGGAACCCTTGCCTATTTAACATTACACCCGGGCAGCGATGCAGTGGCACTTGCACACTTGTCGTTGTATTCAGGCCATACAGCACGTCGCTTCCAGGGGACGCCCTAGCATTAAAACAATTTCTTAAAGGATTCATGTCATTATTATTACGCTGGCTGTCGACTACCTAACGCAATTTGAATATGCATATGAATTCGTAAATTCCTATAGAAAATATGGTATTATATATATATATATATACATACTTTAGTTCTTTAGCTATATATTACATTACACTATCATTCATTTCATGGCATTCCAGAAGCCTGTAATGGAAATATAAGTGCACTTTGAATTTTGTACTTCAGGGCCCAATGCAATGAAAGTTTAGGGGAGGTTGTAAGACCTCATTGAACTATCCCTAGGCACACCAAGAGGGGCAGTGAATTGGTTATTTTAAAAAATTACCTTTTAAAAAATCTTTTTCTTTTAGACTTAATCAATACCACAGCTTATAAAAATTCTAACCAAGTCATAATATGTAAGTGAAAGAAATTACAAACATCTTGATTTTCTTTTTCAAAATTTTGTAATATAAATAAGTAATAAAAATTTATTTTTGGATTTTCTTTTTATAAAATGAATTAGATCTAAGCAAGCAAAATTTATAATTCAAACACAAATTGCAATGAAATAAAAAAACATGCTAGAAAGTAAAATGAAAAAAATAAAAGTAAAAAAAATAGAAAGAACACACTAGAATTTTATAGTAGTTCATCCAACCTTGACCTACGTCCACTCCCCAGAGTCCTCTCTAGGTATTGCATTAACGCTACAGCGACTCTCTTTTAGACCCCACAGCAAGGCGGAGAAGCCTTTACAAATCACTTCCACCAAACCAAGTGTGGCAGAAAATCGAAAGTTATGTCACCCTCCTAATGATGGTAACGAACCTTACAGAGTTTATCACCCTCCTGGTGATGGTAGCTTACCTTTAAAATCATTTCACCCTCCTAGTTATGGCATAGATCCTTCAATCATTTTTCACCCTCCTAGTGAAGGCAGAGAACCCTTGACCCTTGACCTTGAAGATTCTCTCCCAAGAGTAACTCCAAGAACTTAACAAAACCACAAGAGGAAATAAGGTGCAAGCTTGCCTGAAGAAACCATGTGGAATCCCTCACACTCTTTCTCCCTCACGCACAACCTCACCTTCTCCTTCTCCAAAGCCCTAGATCTCTCTTAAGAATTCTCCCTCAGAGTTCTTTCAATAGCCAAAAGTCTCCTGAGAGACCAATTGGAATTGCTTAAGTACAAGGCTTCAAAAAACCCTAATTATCCAATTAAGCCATCATTATTCATAAATATGATTTATGATCGTACAGTATGATTAGTTCAAAATAGGGGTTCATCCAGTATGATGGAACAGTCGTTCAGATGTTCTGTTTAAATTCTATGTACTGATTATACAGCACTATAGGATGATCGTCCGGTACGATTAGTTCAATTATCTATTATTCATGCGAGATAGTCTTTGGGATTATTGAAAATCATCCCTGATAATCATCCAGTATAATTGACATCGTATAGTATAATTAGTTCAAAAATTAAGGTTTCATCAGATATGATATCGGGGATGATCTGATTTCATCTATGTTAGTCATATAGTGTAATCTACATCATACAGTATGATTGGCCATATTTATTAAATCTTGATTTGATTGACTAATCACAGGGGTTAATTTAAGTAAGATTTCAAACATCATATGATACGATTGGGATTATTCAATATAATTAGTTCAAAAATGGAATTTTAAATACTTAAATAATCTGGCAGCTAGGGCTTTTTAATGTAAACAAATCATACAGTATGATCTACAGCATACAATATGATTAGTTTAAAAGCATTAATTATTTGATTAGCTATTAAAAATGAATTTTTATATAATTAATCATATAGTATGATATGAATCATACAGTACGATCTGAATCATACAGTACGATTAGTTTAAAAAAAATTCAACTCATTTTTCTCACTCCCTAGTGTGTGTGCACAATTACTGATTTAGCATACACCCTTACATGGCTAGACTAAAGAAATATAAAATAAAAGAAATTGAAAATACAAACTCTTTCAAACCATCATATTCTACTCAAACTTAAGCCTTGAACATTCTTGAGTAGTGTATGATGTACCTGAAATGTTAATACACACAAAAAATATGTAATAAAGGTACTAGGAGAAATTAAAATTCAATCAATAATATTTGTTATCATAAAAATCACAATCTAGGGATCCTGGATTGCAACAATCTTGCCCTTTTTTATGATGGCAAATATTCTTGGTTGAAAAGGCAAGTTAATATTTTTCTCCTAATCTCCCCCTTACTAAGTTGTAGATTTGGAAAAAGGGGTAAGATAAATTTTTTAAATACTTTTATGCCAAATGTGAAAGTAAAAGTGCAATGGAAACATAAGATTCACAAAATGAACTACATAATAAAGAGGAACACATACACATACAACCAAACTACTACTCGCCCTTTTAACATGAACAAAATGGAGGATCAAAATAAACACCAAAAAAACTACAAATCATAAAAATATAAAAAATAAAAAGCACAAAACACAGATCCTAAAAGTAGGAAGGCCCTTGATCAGGTGATGGTGGCAGTGGTGGTTGGCAATATTTGTGAATAAATGAAAACTATTCACCAAACCAAGCCATGCCCACCTCGTACTACCCATGTCGTTATTGGACATAAGTGTTGAAGCTTATAGACAACTGATCAACTCTCTAACTTAAGGACTCATACTGGGAAGGCTAGAAAGCATGTGCTAGTGTTGGAGCTAGTACAGGTGCTGGAGCAGCGCGTGCTGCTGGATGGTCTCCCCCTTCTTCATCAAAATTGGGCTCCTCTTCTGCTTCGTGTCCCTGCTAATGATGAAAGAGAATGTGGAAGGAACTATCAGTGTAGAAAATTGAAAAATGATCGATAATTGTGGGTGGACAAGCTCCTACTTTTTATCTAGAACATAGGCAATAATGTGTCCTAAAGTAATATTTTGCTTCCTTCTGGTGGAAGGAAGATGGATAGAGGAGAGATTATGGATATAGCTGATAATTATTTTGGCTTCATCAAACTGTGTCCCAGACATGACAAAATAGGAAACCAAGGATAGGAGTGTGGTAATGTTTACTTGATCTCTAGCTTTAGGAATGATTGAGGCTTGAAGAACGTGCTAGATAATGTGGCATTTTGATTTAAGGACTCCAATCATAGTCTCCCTAGAAGAAATTGAATGATAGCACTCAAATCATAGTCTCCCCTAGAGCAATATTCCTAATTATTGGTTTAGAGCAATATTCTTAATTGTTAGATTGACAGCACTCCAATCATAATCTCCCCTAGAAGACATTGAATGAGGCTAACATCCTTCTGCGGATAGGTGAAGATATTGGGCTAAATCCTCTTTGGTAATTTTGATAGGGCATCTACAAACATAAGACCTCATGATAGGGACATCGGTGCTAATCCTAAGATAGGCAAAAAAATTCATAAAGAATCTCAGAACTGAACGGGACAGCAAAAGTGAGTAAGAATTGGAGAGTGGTGGATGTGAAGAGGTTCATCTCCTCATAATTCAGGGTTGTTGATTCAGCAATCTAAATGGAGTGATGAGGGCTTCCTTGTACCAATAATAGGCTACTTCATCTTTTGAGGACCTGAAGAGGTCATTGACATGAAAACTAGAGGAATAATTGCCTCCTTGGATCAGACAAGTGCGCTTGCTACCTCCAGCCATTTGAATAATTAAAGGTATGAGCCAAGAAGAAAAAAGAGATTCAAAGAGTTAGATGAGTTAATATTTAGAAACCCCTTCAATTTATAGGGTTTTTAACCTATCATTTAGTAGATTTAAGATCATACAGTATGATTAGATGAATTTAAATCATCTGGATGACTTATCAAAATATACAGTCAAATCATATAGTACGATCAGGGGCATACTAGATGATCTTTAAAAAAATGTTCATCCTGAGGAGTCGTATATATGACTTTTGACCAAACTGATCATACATGATGAACAGGTGTTTGTACAGTATGATAGGTCAATTATTATTATACTGACCAATTGAATTTGCTCAACATTTTTTGACACATGTATCATATAGTATGAAAAAGGATTCGTACAGTGTGATAACTAATAATTGATCAGATCAGGGTCGTTAATTTCATGGAAGGCTAAGATTTATGTAGGGATGTGTAGATCTTATAATACAAAGTATATCGTATAAAATGAGGTTAACAAATTTTGATTTTTTTTTAATTTAAAATAAAAGGTTTGTGAAGATCAAGTAACATCTACCAAATGTAAAATAACAAAATAAATAAATAATAAAAACACAAATCAACAAATAAAAAGTCATAAGATTTTAAAATTTGACACACATTATAACACACATAAAAATGGTTGATATTAAATGATAGAGTAATTCAGATTCATCCTGAATCAAGAATGAATGTCTATAACACCTAGTCTAGTCCTCAAGGTGTAAAAGGTATCATAGGCAAGGGGTTTAGTAAAGATGTCTGCCAATTAATTTTTAGTAGATATATGATGTAGTTTAATATCTCCCTTGGCTACATGATCTCTAATGTAATGATGCCTAATGTCTATATGCATAGTATGGGAGTGTTAAATTAGATTTTGGAAATGCAAATGGTATTAGTGTTGTCACCCAAAATAGGAAGGGTGTCTATAGTTAGTCTAAGATCTAATATTTTTTGTTTCAACCATAAGACTTGAGCAATATAGCTTCCTACAATAATGGATTCTACCTCAATGGTGGATAGGGCTATTGAATTCTATTTTCTACTAGACCAGGAAACTAATGATTGGCCTATGAATTGATAGGTTACTGAGGTGCTTTTCAATCTACCTTACATCCTGTAAAGTTAGAGTCTAAATATCCTATGATTTTAAAGATGAGCTATGTCTAGGATACCAAATACCTAAACTTTGGGTGCCTAATAGCTATCTAAGGATTCTCTTAGCAATAATCATATGGGATTCTTTGGGATCAACCTAAAATCTAGTGCAAAGACATACATTAAATATTATATCAGGTCTACTAACAGTAAAAAAAAAGTGATCTAATTATCCCTCTATATTTCTTCTAATCAACTGATTTTTCATTAGGATCCTTATCAAATTGAATGGTAGAGATTATGGGAGTATTAATTTCCTTAGCTTTATCCATCTCATATTTCCTAAGGATATCTTTCATATATTTTGATAAGTTAAGGAAGGTTCCATCTATTTGCTTCACACTAAATCTAAGGAAATACATAAGCTCTCCATCATACTCATCTCAAACTCTTTACTCATTATTTTTGAAAATACATCACAAAGATTCTTCTTTATAGATCTAAAGAGTATATCATCAACATAAATTAGAATAATGAGTAGATCTTCTCCTACTTACTTAAGGAATAGGGTGGTGCCTATACTGCCCTTAATAAAGGCTTTATCTAGGGGGAATGTACTAAGCCTCTCATATCAAGCTCTAGGTGCTTGCTCCAATCCATATAATGCCTTCTTTAATTTGAATACATGGTTGGGAAATTATGAATTCTCAAAACCTAGGGGTTGCTCAACATATACATTTTCCTTAATCAGCCCATTTAGAAAGCCACTCTTAACATCTAGCTGATATAACTTGAATCTTCTAAAGTAAGTAAAGGCTAGCATAACTCTAATGGCTTCTAACCTAGTTACAAAGGTAAAGGTCTTCTCAAAATTAATTTCTTTTAGCTGATTTTATTAAGGATCAGCCTTAAGCCCATATCTTTTTGCTTTAGTCATGGATGTTCTCACTAGACATTTGCAAGAGGATGTACCTTTGTGTATGCTTTTTGCTATTGATATTCTTCTTGTTGATAAGAATAGAGAGGGAGTTGAAGGTAAACTAGAATTATGGAGGTCAACCTTAGAGTCTAAAGGTTTTCGCTTGAGTAGATCTAAAACAGAATATATGGAGTGTAATTTTAGTAATCATAGACCTAGTGAGGGGATTATGACTTTGGGCGATCAAGTCATTAATAAGAGTACACATTTTAGTATTCTTGGATCTATTATTTAGAGTGATGGTGAAATAGATGGGGATATTATCAGCAGAATCCAAGTTGGATAGTTGAAGTGGAGGAATGCATCGGGCTTATTGTGTGATAGAAAAGTACCCCTCAAACTTAAGGGAAAATTCTATAAGATGGTGGTGAGACATGCAATGCTTTATGGTGCCGAATGTTGGCCATTAAAAGAGAAGCATAATTCTAAGTTAAGTGTTGCAGAGATGAGGATGCTCAGGTGGATGAGTGGCTTTACCCTTAGAGATAGGATACGAAATGAGCATATTCATGAAAAGGTTGGAGTAGCTCCAGTGGAAGATAAGATTAGAGAGAGTCGCCTTAGATGGTTTGGTCACATAAAACGGCGACCTCCTGATGACCCGGTTAGGAAAGTAGAGGTCTTATATTTGACTTCTATTAAGAAAGGTAGAGGTAGACCTAAAAAGACTTGGTTAGAAAATATTAGAAATGATCTTTCTTTATTAGATTTAAACGAGTATTTGACTTTTAACAGGACACAATGGAGAAAAAGGATTCATATAGCCGACCCCACATAGTGGGATAAGGCTTGATGTTGTTGTTGTTGTTGTTGTTGATTGTACATATTAGCTACTAATCTAGCCTTATTCCTAATCACTACACCAGAGTCATTCATTTTATTCTTGAAAAACCACTTAGTTCCTACAACACTCTGGTCCTTAGGTCCACTAACTAATTCATCTATATCATTCCTAATAAATTAATTCAATTCTTCTTACATAGCTAGAATCCAGAATTCATCAGATAGGGCTTGATCTATATTGGTAGGTTCTACGATAAAGATGAATGCATAATGACTAACCTCCTTTCTAATTCCATGCCTACTTCAAACACCTACAGAAGGATCTCCTAAGATGAGTTCTCTAGGGTGATTATATGAGTATCTCTGATCTCTAGGCAATGGCTCTAAAGGTTTTACTCTATCTCCTAGGTCAGTGTTTTCTCTAATTCATCAAAAATGGCATGGGTAGAAACTTCTACTACTAAGGTACTCTTACTAAAGATCCTATAGGCTTTACCTACAGACGAATATCCTAAAAAGACTCCTTCATCAGATTTGGGATCAAACTTTCCTAGAGGTGATTTGCCATTAATCAAGATAAAGCATCTACAACCAAAGACATGCATATGAGAAACATTGAGTGTCCTACCCTTAAGGAGCTCATAGAGTGTCTTATTTAACTTGGATCTAACATTGACCCTATTCAACACATATAAGTAGTATTTACTACTTCTGCCCAAAAGTATCTACGGAGAGAATATTCAATTAATATGGCCCTAGCACCTTCTACTAAATTCTTATTCTTCATTTCAGCCATTCTATTTTACTAAGGGGTCCTAAAGGCATAAAGGTTATGCTCTATCCCTACCTCCTGACAAAAAGATTCAAACTTACATTTTCAAAATCTCCACTATGATCATTATGAATAGTCAAGATCTTAAATCCTAATTTTCTTTGTATCCAAGTGAAGAATATTTTAAATTTCTCAAATGATTCACTCTTTTATGCTAGAAATATAACCCATGTAAATCTACAATAATCATCAATAATCACAAATGATTTCCCTCCTAGGTTGGCTGTACTAATGGGTCCAAACAGATCCATATGAAGAATTTTTAGTGACCTAGAGATGATGATGTCCTTAATTGGATGAAATGAAGAATTAATCTACTTTCCTACTTAGACAGCATGCCTCTAACTAAGTCTTTTTGGTTAATCTTCCTAAGAGTCTTCATACTTGCATGACATATTATTCTATGTCATAGCCAGGATTCATCAACAGTGGTTTCCAAAAAAAAGAATTTGAGCATTCAATACAATTCAAATCAATCATATAAATATTGTTAACTCTTGTACCTTTTAAAACAATTTTGTCATTCAAACTAATCATGCACTTTGTGGATAAAAATTTGATGTCAAATCTTTTATCACACAACTGACTAATGCTAAGTAGATTATTCTTTACACTATTCATAAGTAAAACATTCTCAATGATAAAATTCTTTAAGTTTCCAATTATACCTGAGCCCACCACTTTCCTTGTAGTGTTTTCTCCCAATGTAACCTTGTCTCCTGACCTGGCCTCCAGCATGATGAACTGCTTCATATTTCCAATCATATGCCTTAAGCATCTACTGTCCATGTACCATATACTCAAAATAGGCCTTTTATGAGAGAACTCCTACAAAGTCAATCAATGGTTAGATTTGGGAACCCAAGTGAGTTTAGGTTCCACCTTATGCTTTGATGATGACTTGCATATATGATATGATGTGGTGCTAGTTATTTAGGCCTCCATACTAAGTGTGTCCTATGGTGTATTGTGCAAGTGCGGGCTATGTGACCTAACATTCCATAAGAATGACACCTAACCCTAGGGAAAAGATTTACTATTCTATATTGGAGGTTGTGCCTCTTTCTAGGGGTATGCAATACATATTGTGCCCTAGGATTATGCCATTGTGCTAGTGTAGGTGGAGGTTTATTTTTTTGAAGTGCTTGAACTTTTTCTCTCAAGAACTCTTTAGCACTTTCAAAACTTTTAACTTCAAGTTTTATACATGTTCATTTTGATCTAGTTCAGATACAAGGGCTTTTAGTTGTTTGTATAACTCTTCTAGCTCAGTATGCCCAAATTTTAAGGAATCATGTGTATTAATTAACTCAAGATGCTTCTTATTTAATGCATCAAACTCATCAAGTAAAGATATATATTTATTATCTAATACATTGTGTTCCACTCTAAGGCTATCATGCTCTTTTTGTAAACTTAAAAATTCAAAATTTAAACTAGCATAAATTTTCTTAAGCTTCCTATATGAATCAAGAATTTTCTCAGATATAATAAAATGTTCATTATAGGATAGCTAACATACATCATCTTGATCATACTGATCAAGACTAACATTAGCCATGAGACATAAATTAGTTACCTCCTCCTCTGCTTCCTATTCAGATGATTCTGAGGCAGAGTCTGCCCAAAAAGCCTTCTATATTATGATCTTTCCTTTCCTGAAGTTTTTCTTTTCATCACCCTTCTCCTTACTCAGGTGAGTTTTTAGGTTGGGGAAATCAGATCTCAGATGTTTTACCTTCCTGCATGCAAAATAGATTGTGTCAAATGAAGCTTTAAAATTTTTACTACTTTCACCTTTATTCCATTGCTGATGACATTTCTGCTTTCTCTTTAGAAAGATCTTAAATTGTCGGGTCATCAGTGCAATGTCGTCATCCTCCTTAGCTATAAAGTTTTCACTATCTGAGTCATTTACTTTCAAAGCCATAGTTTTCTCCTTTTTCCTGTTTCCAAAATCACGTAATCTTTGACTCATGCCTTACTCATAGGCAATAGGTGAGCCAAGCATGTTATCAATAGAAAACATATTCATATCTTTAGATTCAGAGTGATAATCAATAGAATTAGAATTAGATAGTTCTCTACATAGAGCAAGCAGAAATGTTGCTATTTGAGTGAAACTAGTGTACATTTCAGAAATTGTCTCATTAGGTTTCATGTAAAATAGTTCATAGTTATGCAGTAAAATATTCAGCCTAGATTATTTGACCTCACTAGTACCCTCATATGTGATGCATAGTCTATCCTAAATCTCCTTCCCAGTTGTACATGTGTACACTGTTATGTAATCTTCATATTTTAATGCACAGAAAAAATAATTCAAGCACTTTACATTTAACTGAGCAAGATCTCTATTACCCCACTCATTGAAGGGTGTTTCTACCTTAATTCCATTAACTAAATGAATAGGTGCATAATAACTATCTTGAATTAAGTATCACATGTGATAATCAATAGATTGTAAAAATATTAACATGCATATTTTCTAAAAATTAAAAGGGATTTTATCAAACAAAGGTGGACGGGTTATAGAATAACCCTCCGTAGTATTTTTACTGCCAAAATGTACCATGGTTCATTTTTCTGAAGGTTTTCTAAAATGCTACTTGTGAGACTCGCTCTGATACCAATTAAAAGTTCCAGGAGGTTGTAAGACCTCGTTGAATTATCCCTATGCACACCAGGGGGGTGAATTGATTATTTTAAAAAATTATCCTTTAAAAATTTTTCTATTAGATTTAATTAATACCATAATCTATGAAAATTCTAACCAAGTTACAATATGCAAGCGAAAGCAATACAAAAACCTTGATTTTATATTTCAACATTTTGTAACACAAATAAGTAATAAAAATTTATTTTTGGATTTTCTTTTTCTAACACAAATTAGATCTAAGCAAGTGAAATTTGTAATTCAACCACAAATTGCAATGAATTAAAAAAAGTGCTAGAAAGTAAAATGAGTAAATAAAAGAGCAAAAAAAATCAGAAAGAACATACTAGAATTTTATAGTGGTTCAGTCAACCTTGACCTACATCCACTCCCTATAGTCCTCCTCTCTAGGTATTACACTAACACTATAGTGACTCTCCTTTAGCCTCCACGACAAGGTGGAGAAGCCCTTACAAATCACTTCTACTAAACTCGATGCAGCATAAAAATGAAAGCTGTCACTCTCCTGATGACGGTAATGAACCTCGAAGCATTTATCACCCTCCTAGTAATGGCAATGTACCTTTGAAATCTTTCTCACCCTCCTGGTGATGGTAGAGAGAATTTAATCTTTTTTTACCCTACTGGTCAAGGAAAAGAACCCGCAATGCTTGACCTTGAAGCTTCTCTCCTAAGAGCAACTCCAAGAACTCACCAAGGCCACTAGAGGAAATAAGGTGCAAGTTTGCTTGGAGTAACTATGTGGAATCTCTACACACTCCTCCCTCATGCATAACCTCACCTTCTCCTCTCTAAAGCCCAAGAGCTCTCTTAAGAATTCTCCCTCAGAGTTCCTTCAACAGCCAAAAGTCTCTTGAGAAACCAATTGGAATTGCTCAAGTACAAGGCTCCAAAAAATCCAAATTATTCAATTAAGCTATCATTATTCATACAATATGATCTATGATCATACAATATGATTAGTTCAAAATAGGGATTCATTCAGTACAATGGAATAGTCATTCAGACGATCTGTTTAAATTCTTTATATTGATAGTACAGTACAATCGAATGATCATCTGGTATGATTAGTTTAATTATTTATTATTCATACAGGATGGTCTTTGAGATGAATGAAAATCATCTCTGTCAATTATTTAGTACGATTGACATTGTATGGTATGATTAGTTCAAAAATTAAGGCTTCATCCAGGATGATCTAATTTCATCTCATCAATCATATAATATAATCTATATCATATAGTATAATTAGCCATATTTATTAAACCTTAATTTAATTGACTAATCATGGGGATTAATTTAAGATTTTAGATTTTAGATATCGTACAGTATGATTGGGATCATATAGTATGATTAGTTTAAAAATTAAATTTTAAAATACTTACTTAAATCATATGGCGACTAGGGTTTCCTGATGTAAAAAAATCATATAATAAGATCTATAGCGTATAGTATAATTAGTTTAAAAGCATTATTTTTTTGATTAGCCATTAAAATTACTTTTTTTGTATAACTAATCATGCAGTACGATCTGATTCGTATGGTACAATTAGTTCAAAAAAAAATTAACTCATTTTTCTAACTCCCTAATATGTGTGTGCACGGTCGCTAATTTAACATACACCTCTATATGGCCAGACTAAAGAAATATAAATAAAAGAAATTAAATATATGCAATACAGGTGATTGGAGAAATGAAAATTCAATCAATAATATTTGTTATCATCTAAATCACAATCTAGCGATCCTAGATTACAACATCCAAATGCATCTCTATTATGTACTACTCTACTTTGCAATAGCTCTGAGATAGTTCTATCTTGAGATACACTCTACACTATTCTAGCTCTACTATTCACCTACCTTAAGCAAGTGAGAGGTGGTGATTGGGAGTTATTAGAGGGAATTAACATATGGACATATGTAATCTAGTATGTTAACTATAGAGTAAATAATAACTTTTTATTTTATTAATTTTAATAATAAATTGTGAATTGAACTCTGATATGAGAAAAAAGTGTTGCCTTATAGCTTTATACTCATACCATTATTTAAGCGATTTCAAAAAAAAGGCAAATGTCCAACTAAGTAGATTAAGTCTTATAAGAAACAGGGAATTTGATTTGTAAAATACAGATGATTTGTAGTTCAGGATGTGTGTAAGTCTACTATAAAAACCATCATATTTTGAACTATTATTATTTACATATTTTGGAAGAAATATTCTTTATGCATATTCTAGATGTTTATTTTATATTATTTTAGATAATTATATGACTCTTGTGAAATAAAAATTTGGGTTGCAATTTCTTAAATGTATAGGAAAAGCAAGTCTAATTCCTCCTTTAGGTCTTGGCGCATTACAAAAGATGTGAGTGGTGTACATCATTATCATTATAAGGAATATACAATAAAATTGAGGCTATAGTAAAAATAGGGAAATAACTTTATATTTACTTTCTTTTAACTATTTGGTAGTCATAATAAATATTCATCATTGATTCACTTATTCTTTTTATCACTCGCCTTCTAAAAAGTCAAGTCAAATGGGGAACTAAATATATACTCATGCATGCCTTCTCAGGTGTTTAGATGGTCATAATGGATGAACTAAAACCAATAGACCCCAATAATGAAGAATTGCTTAGGGGTAATTATCCAAGTCAGCAAACTAATTTGATGGGAATTGCTTTTCAAGGAAAAATATAGGGTACATATAGAACCCCCCCCCCCCCCCCCCCCCCTCCAAAAAAAACTAGGAGGACTCTTCACACCGACAAGAAGTACGCTTCCAAAGTAACTCACCATTATCATGATAAAAAGTCATCACTTGAGTCCATCAACTTTGCTATAGAGAAGGATCATCCAAGAAAGACTCATACTCATCTCCTTGTGCCCAGCTAACCATAGAGTCTAATGCCCCCATAACTCAAGTAGACCTACCTTCCAGATTAAGATTATCCAAGGAATCCATCCAAGAGGTCCCCAGCATCTCCAAAAACCTCATCAATAGCAGTCCATTTTGTTTAACGCAATAATAGACTCACCTCGATCAACTAGTGCAAGGAGATTATATATATATATATATATATATATATATATATATATATATATATATATATATATATATATATATATATATATAGTTAGGTATTTAATCTTAACGTTCTATCTATCAAAATATAAATATACCAATTATCAAGAAATGTATTTAAAAATAAGGCTATTAAAAATAAAAATGTTTGGAAAACTTGTGTCATGCACCATAATTTGTTAAAAGAATTAAATCCTAAATTTAATTATCTCAACCACATCATAATACATATCAAAGCCTACTAAATAATCCAAAGTGATTGAAATAGCATAAAAGATCAACCAATTTTTTTATTTACAAAAGAATTATATGTAGATTATCCATTCCAACTTCATTCTATCTATCAAAATATAATTGATGGAATTAAAAAGTACCTTAGTGGAGCTAGAACCTGACAATCTTGAACTTATCATTCTCTACTCTATCGAATTGCCTTTTCTAAAATTTCATAATCAATAGAGTGAGTTACATTCCAATTCCGATTATAGATTTCAATGCCTATACTTGAAATGCATACATAGGAATTCTAAATAGTCACTATAAATTAACAAAAATAAGTTTTTCTTATAATTATCTCTAAGGAGAGGTGAATATAATATTCATCATCTGAAATTCAGGTAATTTTTTGTTATTAATCATTCAATTTGTGTTAGTTATTAATTATGAGTCTTAAAAAGCTTATTCAGATTATGAGTACCTAAGGTTTGGGGTTTGAAAAGTGAAATCCAAGTTTTGCATTTTTGCTCTATGGATGCCATGGCAACAAGGTAGTTGGTGCCACTGCTTTAGCTATCGGGTTTTTAGACAGAAAGATAGGTTTTGGACATGTGTTGTAGTGTTAAAGAAGCACCGCCATGGTACCATGTCTCAAGTGTTAAGAAATCAAGAAGAAAGGAAGGGAAAGGGGAGGAAACAGAGGAGAGAGGAAGAAGAAGAGAGGTTTTGGAGGAAAAAAATTAGATATCTTCTATTCAGCTTATTGGGAAAATTGTTGTGTCTAAGGTATATAACCCATACTCTATTTATGATCTCAATTCCAAAGTGTTTATAATAAGATATTATTATAAATGTGTTTTTCTTGAATTCAAAAAATGTTTCACCATATAACTTTCAGTATATCATTACCTTCTCTATTATGGATAATTTGACTATATGAATGCAAAATTCTACCAGTTAATTTTCACTATATATATATCTAAATTTTTTGGATAAATGAGCGAATTTTGAGCCTCAATAAAGTTGCCAAAGTATATAAATTTAGCATTTTATATATCCCCGGTAAAATTTTGAAGAATTTGAGTATGCATCTAAATTTGGGATTTCCTTTGAAATAATCTGGTATTATATATACACATACTTTAGTTCTTTAGTGGCATATTCCATTGCATTGGCATGCACTTCATGGCATTCTAGAGATCTATTATGAAATAAAAGTGCACTTTAAATTGTGTGATGGGGGGCCAATACAAATGTATCTTTTCTCTGCACTACTCTGGTTTACTCTGGCTCTGAGAAAATTTGATATTTGAAACACTATGATCTATTCTAGATCTGCTCTACAGCTGCTTTAAGTAGGTGGAAGGTGATAATTGGGAGTTATAAGGGGGCATTATTATATGGACATTTCTGCATTCATATTCGTATATGATCTAGTATGTCTACTATAAAGTAAATAGTAACTCATTTAATTTATTAATTTTAATAATGAACTATGAATTGAACTCTAATATGGGGGAAAATGGTTAGCCTATTGAGGTTTATACTCATCCTATTATTTAAATTATTTCAAGTAAAGGAAAAGGTCCCATTGAGTAAATTGAGTCTGATAAGAAGTATGGAATCTGGTTTTATAAAGTACATATGATTTTGTAGTTCATAATTTGTTTAAGTCTTTTGTAGCAATCATGTTATTTTGAATTATTTATTTACATATTTTAAAAGAAATATTCTACATTCATATTTTGAATGTCTATTTTATAGTCTTTTTGATAATTAGATGGCTCTAGTGAAATGAAAAGTTTGGATGAGATTTCATAAACATATAGGAAAAGAAAGTTTAACTCCGACTTAAAGTCTTGGGGCATTACAGAGTGGTATTAAAGCAACCGTTATGAGGAATTTAGTTAGTACTAGAGCCATAGAAAGTGATTTATAAGTTATATGGAAAGAGATGTTAAATAGTTTGATGTTAATTTCAACATGATTAGTTGAAAATAAATTGGCTTATTATTTAACTATTTTAATTTGAATAGTTTAAAGTGTACTGTAAATGGATTCTCAAGACCTTGAAGTAGCAAACAGATAGAGTTCTAGAGTTGTTACAGTCATAGCATTGCAACACCATATTCAATAATATAGTTTGCTGGGCTGGTAGTGTAGTTGATGGAAGAAGTATAGAGTAATATGTTAGGTGTGAGTGGAGACAATATCGATCATCATTTGTAATTATTCTTGAGAATGATGCCTTGCCATTTTTAAGGAACTATAAAACCATAGGTTGTAAGAAATTGATTGTTAAGATGGAGAAGCTGAGCCCTGGTGGGTAGGCTAACATAGAGAAAAGTGAATGCTGAGATCTTGTGGGATTAATTTAAGAAGAATTTTGAAGATTTATTTGTATCACCATCTACGAGGCAGTAGATGCAGGAATAGTTCTTGAGGCAGGTTCAAGGGAGCAAAATTTTGATGTAATATGAAGTCGAGTTTACAACCCTAGCCAGGCATACCCCTTAATTATTTAGTACCCTGGAAGAGAAATGTTATCATTTTTTGAGAGGATTGAGGGACAGACCTAGGCATCCTCTTGTGCCATTTCATATGTGGGGTTTTGTCGGAGTTAGTGGAGCGAGCTAGATTAGTGGAGAATGATTTGACAATCACTTAGCAGAGATGGGATATGAGCAGGAAATTACTTGGAGGGGAGCCCTCCAGGAGTGGAGTTAGTGGATAGAAGACTAAGTTTGGGGTGGTCGAGAGTCTAGGAAGGAATACTATGCCATTTTTGTAAGTACGAATGAATCTTTGCCCGTTAGTAATCTTCCAGTATGTGGATACTATAGTAAGTGGCATTCTGGTATTTTTTTATCGATATGTCGGTCATTATTTAAGTGTGGACATTCTGATCACAAGGTGCCTCAGTGTCACTAGAATGTGCCAAACGGTAGATCCAAGGTAGGAGAAAGTTAGAGGTAGCCATCAGTAGTAGCTCCATCTAGAGCTGTCAATAAGAGATCAACAGTATAGAGGTGGAGTAGATTTAGTAGAAGGCTATCAAGAGTTTATAGGGAGTCTATAACAGTTGGTAGTGCCCCTCTAGTTTGGCCCAGAGTTTATAATTTGATAAAGTAAAATGCTAGAGAGGCACCAGATGTAGTGACAGGTATGTCATGTTTTTTAGTAACCTTATAGAATTTTTTTTATTCTTATCCTAGTCATTCCTTTATGTTTGAGAATCTTCTAGATGATTTTATTCTATTTTTTATTCTTTTATGTCCTAAATTATTTATTATGCTTATAAAAGTGGTTTAAATTATTGTGAATAAGGTTTGCCTATGTGAGCTCAAGATTTCTCATGAGAAATTTATGTCAGCATTAATTTTATTACCTTTATAAGAATTTGATGTGATAGTAGGTATGTATTAGTTAAGCAATTATTAGGCTTAGATTGATTGTATTAAGAAGTGAGATTTTATGTAAATGGAGAAGCATTTTATTTTTTGGGTACTAGGAGGTCATTATTATCCTTTATATAGGTATTGCAAGTGTACTCAAATGTCTTACATAGGTCAGTATTTCAATTGTGTCCATTCTAATCACAACGTGGCTCAATGCCCCTAGAATGTACCAAAAGGTAGATTTAAGGTAGGAGGAACTCAAAGGCAGCCATCAGTAGTAGCTCCATCTAGTGCTGTCAATAAGGATTCGACAATGCAAAATAGGAGTAGATTCAATGGAAGGTCGTCAGATGTTCAGAGGGAGTCTACAACAATTGATAATATTCATCTAGCCAGCCTAGATTCTATAGTATAACATAGTAGGAGGTGAGAGAGGCATAAGATGTAGTGACAGGTATAGGCTATATTTCAAAGTAACCTTATCATATTTTTTTATTATTATGGTGCCAGTCATTCATTTATGTCTGAGCATCTTCTAGGTGATTTAAGTCTAGTTTTTGTTCTATTATATGATAAATTATCTATTATGTTTCTGATGGGGTATTTGATGGTTGTGAAGAATTTCTGCCTGTGTGAGCTGAAGACATCTGAGAGAAATTCAAGTCAACATTAATTTTGTTAGAATTTGATGTGATAGTTGATATAGACTGGTTGAGAAAGTATTAGGCTTAGATTAATTATAGCAAGAAGCATGTGAGAATATATGCAAATACATAAGTATTTTATGGGTACTATAGGTGTCTTATCATTCCTGATCTCTATATTTCAAGTGAATAAAGCTTGGAGGAAAGAGAATACTATATTTTTGAGCTATATTAGAGATTTGAATAGATCCATTATAAGTCTTAAAGAGGTTTCAATGGTCAAGGAATTTCTTGATATTTTTTCTGAAGAGTTATATAGGAATATCTAAAGATGGAGGCAGAGTTCTGTATCGAGCTAGTGTCAAGTATGACTCTGATAGTGAAGACGGCTTATAGGATGGAAGTGTAAGAGTTAAATATGCAGTTACAGGAGATATTAGGTAGAGGTTTTATTAAGCTGAGTGGATCTTCATGGGGAGCTCCTATGTTATTCATAAAAAAGAAGAGGTATCTCTAAGGATGTGCATAGATTATTGAGAGCTAAATAAAGTCATTATGAAGAAAAAATATCCTTTACCCACGATCGATTATATATTTGATTAGTTAGAAGGTGCTTTTGTAATTTTCAAGATTGATTTAAGATCAAGCTATCATCAGTTAAGAGTAAAGGTAAACGATATGGAAAATATGGCCTTCAACACTAAATGTGGATAATATAAGTTTCTGGTAATGTCGTTCGGTGTGACTAGTGCCTCATTAGTAATTATGGATCTGATTCATCGAGTATTCTGGGAGTTTTGTTTATTAATGAAATATTGGTGTATTCAAAATCTAAGGAAAATCTTATAGTCCATTTGAGATTAACTTTGGTGACTCTGAGGTAGCATAAGTTAAATGCTAAATTCTTTTAATATAAATTTTGGTTGACTTCTATAACTTTTCCAGCACACGTGTTAAATAAGGAAGGAATTTTTATGGATCCCCAAAAAGAGTAGGCTATAGTAGATTGGCTAAGGCCCTCATCTGTTATAGAGGTTCATAGTTTATGGGTATGGCTAATTATTATATAATGTTTATCATAGGTTTTTCACATATTACAATCCTTCTGACTAGTTTGACCCATATAGATATACCATATAATTAGACACGAAAATGTGAAGAAAGCTTGTAAACATTGAAGGACTATCTGGTGTCATCTGCTATGATGACTATTCTATTTAATATAAAAGGATTACAAGTGTATAGTGATGCTTTATTGATAGGCCTGGGGTGTGTGTTATAGCAAAGTAGAAAGATAGTAGCTTATGCATCTGGAAAGTTGAAGCCATATGTGAAGAACTACCTGACTCATGATTTAGAGTAGGCAGCTATTATATTTGTATTGAATATCTAGCAGCATTATTTATATGATGTTAGATATGAGATCTATATCAACCAATAAAGTTTGAAATATTTTTTTCTCCCAAAAATATTTACATCTAAGGCAAAGAAGATGGTTAGAGCTGATTAAATATTATAATTTAGACATTATTTATCAGCGAGGTAGGGCCAATGTGGTTACTAATCTTCGAGCAAGAAATCAATAGGAGTGGCAACTAGTTTGCTTACTTCTGAGCAAGCATTGATTCAAGTGATGGAGAAGTTAGAATTAGAAGTAGTTTATTCATCTAATGTACCTGCTAGAATCATATCTCAGATGATAGTTCTGCCAATATTACAAGAGAATTAAAGAAGCTCAGAAGGCAGATGAAGAATATGTGAGGATGATATATCAAATTTAGTGTGGGAAGAGAGTTGAGTTGTATGAAGATGATCAAGATGTGATTTTCTGTGGTAATAAATTATGGATCCCAAACAGTGGTGATCTGAGGAGGGAGATTCTGCATAAAGCCCACTATTCTAGGTACAGTATTCATCTAAGCAACAATAAGATATATCATGATCTACAATACATGTTATAGTGACCTAGATTTAAGTATAAAGTGGCAAAGTTTGTTTCGAGATGTGAAGCATGTTAGATGGTGAAAGATGAGCACTAAAGGCTCAATGGACAATTGCGATGGTTTCCTATTCTTGAGTGGAAATGGGAGAGATTACTATGGATTTTGCTATGAGTTTTCCTAGGTCATGGAAAGTTCATGATGCAGTGTGGATGATAGTAAATAAATTGATGAATTCTTCTCATTTAATGCCAATGAGATAGACTGATAATGTTGACAAGTTTGCTCAACTATATATGAAAGAAATTATTAAGCTACATGGAATTCCTAAGGTTATTATTTCTGATCATAATGGTAGGCTACATCAAAGCTATGGTGAAGTATTCATGAAGGTCTATGAATAATGTTGATTTCAATACCACTTTTCTCCCCCAAATAGATGTGTAAATTGAAAGGGTTATTCAAGCATTAAAGATCTTGTGGCATTATTTATATGGTGTCAGATGTGAAATTTATACCAATCACTAGAGTTTGAAGTATATCTTCTCCTAAAAAGAGTTAAATCTAAGGCAGAGAATGTGGTTGGAAGTTATTAAGAATTATGCCTTGGATATCATTTATCAGCCAAGTAGGCCAAATGGGGTTTCTCATGCTTTGAGCAGGAAATTAGTCAGAGTGGGAGCCAGTTTGGTTACTTTTGAGCAACCATCTATTTAGGAGATGGAGAAGTTAGAATTGGAAGTAGTGTGTTCATCTAATATGCCTACTAGAATTATATCTTATATGATATTTCAACCCTCATTACCAAATAGAATTAAGAAGCTTAGAAGGAAATTAAGAATATGTGAGTTTGATAGATCAGATTCAATATGGGAACAGAGTTGAGTTACATGTATATGATCAAGGTGTGATTTTTGTGATAGTAGATTGTGGATCCCAAATCGTGGTGATCCAAGGAGGGAGATTCTTCATAAAGTCCACTATTTGGGATACATTATTCATCCAGGCAATAATAAGATGTATCTTGATTTGAAATACATGTTCTGATAGCCTAGATTGAAGCTGGAAGTGATAGAGTTTATTTCTAGATGTGAAGCATGTCAAATAGTGAAAGTTGTGCACCAGAGACCCAGTGGACTATTACAGTCATTGCATATTCCTTAATGGAATCAGAAGGTGATTAATATGGATTTTTTTGTGAGTTTTCCAAAGTATAAACAAGGCCATGATGTAGTGTGGGTGATAGTAGATAGATTGATAAAGTCATCTCAATTTTTGCCAATGAGGCAGACTAATTCTATTGACAAGTTAGCTTAGCTATATGTGAAAGAGATTGTTAAGTTGTATGGAATCCCTAGGTTATTATTTCTGATTGTGATGGTAGGTTTACATCAATGTTATGGAAAAGTATTTAAGAAGGTTTGGTGGTGAATTTGAATTTTTAAAACTGCTATTCATCCCTAAACAAATGGGCAATTTGAAATGGTTATTTAAGTTCTGGAAGATCTACTCAGGCTCTATGTTCTTGATTTTTGCAAAACTAGAAAGAGTGCTAACCTTTTATTGAATATTTTACTAATAATAATTTCCATTTAAGCATTGGAATGACATCTTATGAAGCTCTATACGAAAGAAGGTGGAGGGCACTGTTGTCTTGGGCTGAGGTAGGAGAAAGGAAGCATGATTTTTCTTGTGTTACTGCTAAAGTTCTTCCCATCATATTAGAGACTCCTGACTATATTAGTCTAATCTCAACTCAACATGATCAAATTGGTTGATCCATGAGTTAGGAGGTGGTGGTTGGAATGCAGGGGCGGTACTATAGGGGCTGGTGTTCCCCCTTCCTCTTTTGAATCATGCTCTTATATAACATGTGGTCCATGGTGTCTCTTACCATAAAAGATTTGGAAGGAGCTATCCATGAAGTACATTGAGAAGTGATCTACTGGGGTACGGTACACTAGGTTATCCTTTTCATCTAAGAGAAAAGCTATTGCAAGGCCTAGTGTGAGATTTTCCCAATGGTGGTCAAGTGTTTATGTAATAGATATGCATGTCAACCACAATAAACTCTGTTTTAGTCATACAAAAATATGTGATAAGGTAAAAGTGGGATGATATTAATCCTATCGCCATATTTAGGTATAATAGAGTTTTTAAGAACATGCTTAATAATATATGCATTCAAGACTAAAGTGCTTACTAAAGGCTAGTGAAGGTTCATTGGGGTATTCTTAAGAGTAGGGTTATCTTAGAAATAATTTCAATTTATAATTAAAAAGAAGCACTTCTTGTCCAGGTGCAAGTTCTTTTTTGAGAAGCTTACCATCATGCCACTTCTTCATTTATTCCTTATACAACCTAGCATTTGAATTCTTCTTATTCATTCAACTATATTAACTTCTTCTCCTTAACATCCTTAAGATTGTAGTTCAATTATTTCATCACCTAAAATGATATATGCTCTAACTCTAAAGGTAGATGATAGGCTTTTCCAAAAGTAAAATGATAGGGAGAAATTTCAATTGGTATTTTAAATAATCTTATAAGCCCATAATGCATCATCTAATTTCAATGCCTGATCCTTCCTACTTTGACTTAGTCTTTTCTAAAATTCTCTTAACAACAATCATATGTGATTCCTTAGGATCTACTTGAAATCTATCACAAAGATAAATGCCAAACATAATGTCAGGTCTGCTAGCAGTCAAATATAGAAGTTATCCTATTATACCCCTATACTTGTTTTAATCTACTAACTTTCCATTTGCATCTTTGTCTAACTGAATGGTAGAGCTCATGGGTGAATTATTTGGTCTAGCATTTTTATTTCATATTTCTTTAGAATATCCTTAATATATTTACCTTGGCTTAGAAAAATTCCATTATCCATTTATTTTACACTAAAACTAGGAAAATAAGTCAGCTCTCCTATCATGCTCCTTTCAAATGCTCTACTCATAGTTTCTAAAACTTCTTTACAAAGATGTTCATTTGTTGATCCAAATAATATATCATCTACATATATTTAAACTTTGAGTAGATCATCTCCTACTTTCTTAAGGAATAAGGTGATATCTATACTACCCTTATCAAAGGATCAATTTAGGAGAAAGGTGCTAAGCCTTTCATACCATGACCTGGGTGCTTGCTTCAGTCCATGCAATGCCTTTTTCAACTTATAAACATGATTTGGAAAGGATGAATTTTCAAATCTAGGGGGTTGTTCAACATATACATCTTCTATAATCACACCATTCAGAAAGGTCTTTTTATATCCATTTGGTACAGCTTAAAACCTCTAAAGCAAGCAAAGGCTAACAGCACTCTAATAGATTCTAACTTAGCAACAGGGATAAAAGTCTGCTCAAAATTAATTCCTTCTATTTGAATATACCCGTTAGCCACTAATCTAGCTTTATTTCTAATTACTACTTTAGAGTCATTCATCTTATTCTTGAAAACCTATTTGGTTCCTACAACTCTTTAGTCCTTAGGACTACTAACCAATTCCTAAATATCATTTCTAACAAATTGGTTTAATTCTTCTTGCATAGCTAGGATCTAGAATTCATCAGATAGGGCTTGATCTATATTATTGGGTTCTATCATACAGATGAAAGCATAATGACTAACTTTCTTCCTAAATTAATGCTTAGTCATAACTCCTATAGAAGGATCTCATAAGATGAGTTCTCTAGGATGGCTAGATGCATATTTCCAATCTTAAGGCAAGGAATCCTGAGGTCTTTCTCGATTTCCTATATCAATAGATTATATTCCTTGGGTGACCACTACCTCTTCCTTTTCTTCTAACCTATGCTCACTAAATTTATCAAGTTAATCAAATTCAACATGGGTGGTCTCCTCTACCACTAAGGTCCTCTTATTGAAAACTCTATAAACTTTTACCTATAGAAGAATATCCCAGGAAAACTCCATCAAATTTGGGGTCAAATTTTCCTATAGGGGACTTTTCATTGATCATAATGACTTATTTACATCCAAAGACATGAAGGTAAGATAGATTGGGTGTTCTACCCTTAAGTAACTCATAGGGAGTCTTATTCAGTTTGGATCTAAAATTTACTTTATTCAGAACATAATAAATAGTGTTAACAGCTTCTACCCAAAAATATTTAGGAAGTGAATATTCTACCAGTATGGCTCTAGCAGCTTTTACTAAGGTCCTATTCTTTCTTTCAGCTACCCAGTTTTATTGAGGGGTTATAGGGGTGAAAAAATTATGTTCTATACCATGCTCCTTAAAAAATGACTCAAACCTGTCATTCTTAAACTCTCCACCACGATCACTATGGATAATCATTATTTCACATCCTAATTTCCTCTAAATCCAAGTGGAGAAATTCCTAAATTCCTCAAATGATTCACTTTTATTTGCTAGGAATCTAACCTAGGTGAATCTAGAAAAATCATCTACAATTACATATCCAAAGGTCTTCCCACCTAAGTTGGCTGTATTAACAGGTCCAAACAAATTCATGTGAAGAATTTTTAGTGGTCTAGAAGCCTAATATCCTTAATATAATGAAAAGAATTTTTTATTTATTTTCCTAGTTCGCACGCATCATAGAGGTAGTTGTTAGAAAAGTCTAGTTTGGGTATGCCTCTAACTAGGCCTTTCTGGGTGATCTTCCTAAGAGTTTTCATGCTTGCACGATATAGTTGCATATGCCATAGTCAGAATTCATCAACAATAGTTTTTAAACATAAAGAGTTTGAGTAGTCAAAACAATTCAAATCAAGCATGTAAATATTGTTAACTCTTTTTTCTTCCAAAATAATTTTCCCATTTAAGCTTATCTGACACTTAATAGATAGAAATTTAATTTCAAAACCTTTATCACACAATTGGCTAATACTAAGCATGTTGTGATTCAATCCATCTACTAATAAAATATTATCAATAATAAAATTCTTTAAGTTGTAATCATACCTGAGCCCTCTACTTTCCTGGTGGTGTCATCTCTTATTATTTCCTTGCCTCTTTCCCTGGCCTCTAGCATAATGAATTGATTCATATCTCCAGTCATGTGTCATGAGCATCCATTATCTAAATTTCACATGCTCTCACTAGGCCTTTTGTGACAGCACCCCTGCAAAGTCATTTAATGGTTAGTTTTGGGAACCCAAGTGAGTTTGGGTTCCACCTTACGCTTTAATGAATGAGTTGCATGCATGATGTACTATAATGAAAAATATTTTGGCCTCTACACTAGATGTGTTTTACAGTGTCATATGCACGTGTAGGTTATGTGACCTATCATGCCACAAGAATAACACCTAACCCCTCGGAAAGGATTTACTAATATATTTTGGGGTAGTGCCTCTTACTAAAGATTTGTGATGCATACTATATTTTAGGGTTATACTATCGTGTTAGTGTAGGTGGAGGTTTATTATTTTAAAGTGCATGAACTTTTTCTCTCAAGAACATATTGGCACATTCAAAACTTTTAACTTCAAGTTTTAATGCATGCTCATTAAGATCTAGTCAAATGCAAGGGCTTCTAATTATTTGTATAACTCTTCTAGCTTAGCATACTCAAATTTTAAGGAATCGTGTGCTTTGGTTAACTCAATATGCTTCTTATTTAGATCATCAAAATCATCAAGTAAGGAAGCACATTCTTTATCTAAACTAGAATTATCAATCCTAAGAATGTCATGCCCTTTTTGCAACTCAGAAAATTTAACATTCAAGCTAGTATGCATTTTTTTAGCTTTCTATATGCATCATAAATTTTCTTAGAAACTTTAAATAATTCATCATATGAAAGCTCACATATCTTATCTTGATTAGAGTGATCAAGTTTATCATTAGCCATAAGACAAAAGTTTGTTACCTCCTCCTCTGCTTCATATTCTGATGATTCTGAGGAGAAGTCGGCCCGAAAAGCCTTTTATATCTGATGCTTCCCCTTTTTGAAGTTGGCCTTTTCTTCACCCTTTTCCTTGGCAGGATGAGTTTTTAGATTGGAGTAGTTTGTTCTCAAGTGCCTTGGTTTCTTGCATTCAAAATAGATAGTGTCAGATAAATCTTTAAAAATTTTACCTGATTTTTCTTTATTCCACTACTGATGACATTTTTGCTTTCTCTTCAAAAGGCTTTTAAATTATTGGTTCATCAGTGCTATGTCATCATCTTCCTCAGTTACAAAGCTATCACTTTTAGATTCCTTAGCTTTCAATGTCATTACTTTGTTCTTCTTCCTATCACATACATCAAGTAACTTTGACTCATGCTTTGCTTATAAGCAATGAGTAAGCAAAGTAAGTTAACAATAGAATACATATTAAAATCCTTTGATTTATAGATAGCAATTACTTTAGCATTAAAGTTACTTGGTAGACAACATATAATTTTGTTGACCTTCTCAGAGTTTGAAAGTTCTCTACCTAGAGTATGTAGGGATGTCACTATTTGGGTAAATCTAATGTACATGTCTAAGATAGATTCATTGGGTTTCATATGAAAGAGTTTATAGTTATGTAATAGAATGTTCAATATATATTATTTTACTTCACTAGCACCTTCATAGGTAATGCATAATCTATCTCAAATTTTCTTCCCAGAAGTACATATAGAGACTCTCATATAGTCTTCAAATTTTAATGCATAGAAAAAATAGTTTAAACATTTAGCATTCAGTTGAGCTAAGTCTAAATCCTCATTGCTCCATTCATTATATAGTACTATAATTTTAATGCCATTAACAAAATGAAAAGGTGCAGAATAACCTTCTTGTACCAAAAACTACATGCAAAAATTAATAGATTACAAGAAAATAGACACGCAAATTTTTCATAAATCAAATGAAATATTATCAAAAAGTGATGGACGAGTTATTAAATAACCCTCTACGGTGTTCCTATTACCAAAATATGCCATACAATATTTTTATCAAGGTTTTATAAAATACTACTTGTGAGACCCTCTCTGATACCAATTAAAAGTTCAATTGAGGGTGTTAAGCCTTGTTAAACTGTCCCAGACACACCAAGAGCAGGGGTGAATTGGTTATTTAAAAATTTCTTTAACACTAAGAAAAAATTTGTTTGATATTTCAAAAACTTGAATTAAATAATTTAATTACTCGATACGGAAGCAAATAAAAATAACAATAATCATAATGATGATGACTTAATTAAATCAATCTATCAACCATAATATTTTTAACATGAATTTTTCACAAAAATAAATTACACAAAATTTAAGTGCTGAAAATAAAATGTGGAAGTAAAATAAGAACGAGCACACCAGAATTTTATAGTGGTTCGATCAAATAATGACCTACGTCCACTCCCTGGAGTCCTCCACTATGGGTATTGCACTAACTCTTAGTGTCTCTCCCTTAGCCCCCATAGTAAGGCAGAGAAGCTCTTATAAGAATCACTTCCACCAACCTAGTGCGGTGGAGAACTAGAATCCTTTTTGTTTTGATTTGGGTGAATCGTTTTGTTCTTGAGAATTCTAATCTACGTTTATATTTTTGATGATTACAAAAGTTTATTATTTGTCTAATTCATCTTCTAATATATATTTGAGTTTTTATTGTGTGTACTAAAGTATTTTTCAGGAAATTCACACTCAAGATTGTTGAAGACTTCAAGTTCACTTGTTCACTGTAAATGAAGTTTGTAAATTTTCTTTTTCTTGAGTCTGAGAGAGTGAGATTGTAAGTTGGATAACTGTGCACACACACACAATGGGGGAGTAAAAAGTTTAAATTTTTAAAAACTGATCGTACAGTACAAATTGATATCGTACGGTACGATCTGTAGAATATGTCCTCCAGGAAGAACCCATCATACAAGAAAAATTTTCTAAGGCATAATCGTACAGTACGAATACTATTCGTACATGAGCTTTTGCTGTACAAACTGCTCAAAATTGGGTTCATTTATATGTTCGTAAGGGACGAATCTAGCGGACGAAGCTCACTGACTTGATCGTCCAAGCCTTCGTACGGACGAAGTGTTCGGACGAAGCTCACTGACTTGATCGTCCAAGCGTTCGTACGGGACGAAGTGTTCGGATGAAGCTCATTGACTTGATTGTCCAAGCCTTCGTATGGGATGAAGTGTTCGGACGAAGCTCACTGACTTGATTGTCCAAGCGTTCGTACGGGACGAACTGTTCGTACGAACGGCTCTGACTTGTTCGTCCGATGAGTCGTACGGGATGGATTGTTTAAACTATGTGAACTATTCATACAGTACGATTGTCGATTGTACGGGATGATCGGCATGGACTTAACTTGAAAATTCAGTTTTTGGACGGTTTTTTCTGGCCCGAGTATAAAAATGACACAAAACTGACTGAAGGAAAAATCCTTCTGGGAAAATTTTTTTGGTGAGTGAAAGGAGAGTGATTGGGAGAGTGTTTAGGAGTAAGTTTTGAGAGATCTTTCAAGAGAGAATTGTGAGGAGATTCACAAGGTTATCCAATTGAGAGGATTTCTTTTATTTATTCTTCAAGCATCTTCCTAGTTCCTTAGAGACTTCTACAAGAGCATTGTTCGAGAGGATTCCGGTTCTCTGCCACACTTGGAGAGTGAAAAGGATGACGGTTCTCTGCCGCACTTGGAGGGTGAAAAGGACGACGGTTCTCTGCCGCACTTGGAGGGTAAAAAGGACGACGGTTCTCTGCCATACTTGAAGGGTGAAAAGGACGACGGTTCTCTATCGCACCGGGGTTGGTGAAAGAGAGTTTGTAAAGGCTTCTCCGCCCTGCTGTGGGGGCAAAAGGAGAGTCACTTGATTTTAGTACAATACCTAGAGAAGGAGTCTCTAGGGAGTGGATGTAGGTCGTGTTTGACCGAACCACTATAAATTCTGGTGTTTTCTGTTCACTGTTTATTTCCTGCATTTTTTTTTCTGCTGTTTTATTTTCTTTGTGGTTGAATTTTTGTGTTTGAAGAAGAGTAAAATTATCTATGTTCGTATAGTATGATTTTAGATCGTACAGTACGATTAGCTCTAAAAATTTCCAAAATACCAAGAGTAATTTTTTAAAAGGACCAATTCACCCCCCCCCCCCCCTCTTGGTTAGCCTAGGGACGTGATCAATAGGTCTAACAACCTATTCGTACTTTCAAGTGGTATCAGAGCCAATTTCAAAAATAACTGTTTTAAATACTTTTTGAAATTTCGATCATGGCTAATTTTGGAAATAGAAATACTATGGAAGGATACTCGATCACTAGACCACCGTTATTTGATAATATTCCTTTTGATTTTTGGAAAACTCGCATGTCTACTTTTCTGCAATCACTTGACTATTATATGTGAATGTTAGTTCAGGATGGTTATACTAAACCAACTAGGATTGTAGAAAGAATAAGAGTTCAAACACCTTTTGTAAACTGGACTGTAGAAGAACGTGAACTAGCTCAACTGAATGCTAAGTGTTTGAGTAGTTTCTTTTATGCTTTAAAATCAAAAGATTGCATGCGTGTGTCTACCTGTAAATCAGGAAAGGAAATTTGGGATAGACTTTGCATCACATATGAAGGTACGAATGAAGTGAAACAAACTAGATTGAACATTCTCTTGCACGACTATGAACTTTTTTGCATGAAACAGAATGAATCAATCTCTGACATGTACACTCGTTTTACACATATAGCCACTTCATTGCATGCTTTAGGTTGGGAGTTAACAAATGCTGAGAAAGTTAACAAGATATTACGTTGTTTACCTCCTGCATATGATGCAAAGATAACTGCAATAACAGAATCTAAAGATTTGAATGTTTATTCTGTTGACAATCTTCTTGGATCACTAATTGCTTATGAGCAATCGGTGACTCAAAGACAGATTGATGCATGTGAGAAGCGAAAGGAGAAGAACATTGCTTTAAAGGTGGACGACTCTGAAAGTGATCAATCACTACCTGAGGATGAAGAGGATATTGCCCTGATGACGAGGCAATTTAGAAGTTTCCTAAAAAGGAAGCAGAGAAGACGCCAGCATTGGAACAAGGGTAAGTTCCAGAAGAATGTCAAGGCTTCGAATGAAGTCATTTGCTATGAGTGCAGAAAGCCAGGTCACATCAAGACAGATTGCCCCAATCTCAAAACAAATCCTAACAAGGAGAAGACCGAGGAGAAACCAAAGGATAAAAGGGGTAAAAAGAGAGTACAACGAGCTTTCTGGGCGGACTCAACTTCAGATTCATCAGAAACAGCACCAGAAGAGGAAGTTACCAATTTGTGCTTAATGGCTGATAATCTCGACCATTCAGATGAGGATGAGGTATGTGATTTAAGCTATGAAGAATTATTTGAAGTTTCTGAATGCATAAACTCTGCATATAGGAAACTTAAGAAACTGCATGCTAAGTTAAATTTGGATTACATAGAGCTGCAAAAAGATTATGAGATCCTCAGAAAAGATCATGCATTAATTAATAGCAACCACATGACTTTGTTGGATGAGTATGATGATTTAAACAAACAGCACAATCTTTTAAAATCATCAAATGTTGAACTTGAAAATGATTTTAAGACTTTTCTGGATGAATCGGATTCTAGAGAGCATGATTTGAAAATTGACAATTCGATTTTAGAAAGTGCTAATACTTATCTTATAGTTTAGATTAAAGCACTTAAGGAGAATAAAATACCACCTAAACTTGAAGAGTTTCATGAATCTTACCACAAGAACATTGACTCAAGATCTAAAAAGAAGATTTTTAGAAAGAATAGATTGGTGAATCCCTTTCCTGGGATAAAATGTTTTTCTTGTGGCAGTTTAGGATATATTTTCACTACCTGTACTTTAAAGTATAGAACACATTTAGTATGGAGACCTAAGGTGCATAGAACACATCATATCACACATGCATCTGGTTTAAAATTGTCAAGAGGTGAACCCAAACTTGTTTGGGTTCCCAAGACTAACGTTTGATTATTTTTAGGAACACTCTCATACAAGACCTCGTGAGAGTATTTGGTACCTGGACAGCGGATGCTCAAGGTATATGACTGGAGATACGAGTCAATTTATATCGCTGGAAGCCATGAATGGAGGCAAGGTGACACTTGGAGATAATACCACCAAGAGAGTGGTAGGTACAGGTATAATTGGAAATTCAAAAAATTTTGTTATTGAAAATGTACTGTTAGTTGAAGGTTTGAAACACAATCTGTTGAGTATTAGTCAACTATGTGACAAGGGCTATCATATAAAGTTTTTACCTATGAGTTGTGTTATTAGTCTAAATGGAACTGTTGTCTTGAATGGTGATAGGGTGAATAATATTTACATGCTAGATTTTAATTCTGTTAAACCATCTACTGCCTTGTGTTTGAAAACTGTATCTGATGAATCATGGTTGTGGCATAGAAGGCTTTGTCATGCTAGCGTAAAAAATCTTAGAAAAATCACTCAAAAGCAACTAGTTAGAGGAGTACCCAAATTAGATTTTACTAAAAATCACTTGTGTGATGCATGTCAACTAGGAAAATAGGTGAGATCCTCCTTCAATTCGATCAAGGAAATTAGAACTAGCAAGCCCTTAGAAATTCTTCATATGGATTTATTTGGACCTGTTAGTACCTTAAGCCTAGGAGGAAAAAGATTTGGGTATGTTATTGTGGATGACTATACTAGATTCACCTGGATTAGATTTTTGAATCATAAGAATGAATCATTTGAAGAGTTCAGAGATTTTGCCACTTGGATTCAGAGGAAACTTGGTTTTGAAATAGTTAGTATCCAAAGTGATCATGGGGAAGAATTTGAGAATGAAATGTTTAGTGATTTTTGCAAATCTCTTGGAATTGAACACAACTTCTCAGCTCCTAGGACGCATCAACAGAATGGAGTTGTAGAAAAAAAGAATAGGATATTAGTTGAAACTGTTAGGGCCATGTTGGCAGAATATTCACTTCCTAAATACTTTTGGGCTGAAGCAGTCAGTACAGCATGTTATGTGTTGAATAGGGTGTACATAAGGTATAAATTGAATAAGACACCCTATGAAATTCTTAAAGGTAGTAGTCCCAACCTCTCGCATCTACATGTTTTTGGATGTAAAGTGTTCATACATAATAATAGTAAAACTCTTCTAGGAAAATTTGATCCGAAATCAGATGAAGGAATCTTTCTAGGATATTCAAGTGTTGGAAAATCATATAGAGTTTTTAATAAGAGAACATTTGTAGTTGAAGAGACCACACATATTGTTTTTGATGAATCCTATGATAGTAAAGAGTCTAAGTTGGATGAAGATGAGGTTGAGGTTATAACCCAAAAACTTGAAAATCAAAAAATTGAAGAAAGGGTTGAAAAAGAAGAGGAAAACCAATTGCCTAGAGAATGGAAATTTGTAAGGAGTCATCCTAGAGAGTTGATTTTAGGATAACCAAGTGAAGGTGTTAGGACTAGGCATGGTTTGAGGAAAGAAGTGAATCATTCAGCATTTATTTTAATGATAGAACCCACAAACATAGAACAAGCACTTTTGTATGAATTTTGGATTTTTGCCATGCAAGAGGAGTTGAATCAATTCAAGAGAAATGATGTTTGGGAGTTAATTGAAAGGCCAAAAGATCAAAGTGTAGTTGGGACTAAGTGGGTATTTAAAAATAAGATGAATGATTCTGGAGTAGTTGTGAGAAATAAGACTAGATTAGTAGCTAAGGGGTATAATCAAATTGAAGGAATTAATTTTGAGGAGACATTTGCCCCTGTAGCAAGACTTGAAGCAATAAGAGTTTTGTTAGCCTTTGCCTGTTTTAAAAATTTTAAATTGTATTAGATGGATGTCAAGAGTGCTTTTCTTAATGGGGTGATAGATGAGGATGTTTATGTTGAACAACCTCCTGGCTTTGAAAATCCTAAATATCCTAATTATGTTTTTAAATTAAAGAAGGCCTTATATGAATTAAAACAGGCACCTAGAGCATGGTATGAGAGGTTAAGTACTTTCTTATTAAAGGGGTCATTTTTTAAAGGAAGTGTGGACACCACTTTGTTTTTGAAAAGACTTGGAGATGAAATACTCATTGTACAAATATATGTGGATAATATCATTTTTGGATCAACTGATAAAGCTCTATGTGATGAATTTTCAAAAACAATGAGTAGTGAATTTGAGATGAGTTTAATGGGTGATTTGAGTTATTTTCTTGGCTTTAGTATTAAGCAAAATCAGGAAGGAACATTTCTTTGTCAATCTAAATATGTGAAGGAAATCCTCAAAAATTATGAAATGGATAATGCTAAACCAGTCACTACACCCATGAGTTCCTCAGTCCTATTAGATAAAGATCTTAAGGGAAAATCTATTGATCAAAAGAAGTTTAGAGGAATAATTGGATCTTTGCTTTATTTGACTGCTAGCAGACCTGACATTATGTTTAGTGTTTGCTTATATGCTAAATTTTAAGTTGATCCAAAAGAATCACATTTGACAGCAGTAAAAAGGATCTTAAGATATCTTTTGGGAACTCAAAATTTAGGAATTTAGTATCCTAAGAACAATTCTTCTTTTGAAATTATTGGATACTCAGATTCAGATTTTGTAGGCTGTAGAGTGGATAGAAAAAGTACTTCTAGAATATGTCAATTTATTGGAAACTCATTAGTATCTTGGTCCAGTAGAAAACAAAATTCTATAGCACTTTCTACAGCTGAAGCAGAATACATTGCCTTATGAAGTTGTGTAGCACAGGTGCTTTGGTTGAAACAACAATTAAGTGACTTAGGATTTGTAGGTGGCACCATTCCAATATTTTATGACAACACTAGTGTCATTTGTATTTCAAAGAATCCTATTCAACATTCTAGAACCAAGCATATTGACATAAGGCATCATTTTATAAGAGATCATGTAGCGAAGAGAGAAATTGAACTACATCATGTCGCTACTAAAGATCAGCTTGTAGATATTTTCACAAAACCCTTAGCTTTTGACACATTTAGCATGTTGAGAACAAGGCTAGGTGTGATAGATCTTAATGCTTGATTGAAAATTCTACAAATAAAATTTTTATTTGTTTTTGTTAAGTTTGTTCATTGTATGTTTTTGTTATACTTTTATTTACATCAATCAAAATAAAAAAAATAAAAAATATATATTTCTGTTGTGTTTTTGTTTCTTAATTGAATGTTGATAGCATGTGAGTTTTGAAGTGATGGGAGTTTTTAATGTCTATTCGTACTGTACGATATCGTATCGTACTGTACGATTGCATCATCGTACCCATGCTTCGTCTGTACGATTTGGGAGAAAACATGGTTAACAATAGTTATTATTGGTGATCATACATACGAATACGTCATTCGTCTGTACGATCCATGTGTCGTTTCGCGTGAGGGACGAACCTAACCATCGCCTGAACGACCTTTAATTTTCTGATCGTCCCGGACGAACACGTCATCGTCTGTACGATCAGGAAGTCAAAAAAGTCTGTACGAAAGGATGCCTCGGGACGAGCAGTTTATGAAAAATTGTTTCAATTTGACTATTTTCGTTCATCTCGGATGAATTTTCATTCATCCCGGATGAAATAAGGTTCGTCTTGTACGAATGTTATTCGTACAGTACGATCGCAGGTTTTTCTATATAAAGGCGGGTCATTTTCTTTCATTTCACTTTCTATCTAGAAACCTTTAGAGCCTTGAGAGAAAATGTCTGGCAGTGGAAAAAGGGCACGGGTGGCTAGGGGTCTGGCGTCTAGAAGGAACAGTGATGAAAACTTCCTTAGTGAGGAGAATGAGGCAGCATACCTTAGGTATGCTGCATCTAAGGTTACTCCTTCCCGCATACTACTGCAAGAAAATATTCATTTTGCAGTTATGCCCCTCTTTGACTCGACCCACTTTTCTTTTCTATTGACCTTGATCTATGCCTTCAATAAGGACTTGTTTCATGTTTTTCTGGCCAACATGACCTTTAACGAGGATCACACAGCCATTTCTTCGTATGTCTTTAAATAAAAGGTTGTGATAACTAAGGAGGATCTAGGAGAATATGTTCATCTTAGAACTCAAGGGACTAGAGCTCATACCTTCTCCACAAGACCTGAAAATGATTGGTCCGAAATTAACCAAGTTCTTAGAGGTGCAAGCATACCCACACATGTCGCTCGGGTAGATACATTGAATCAAAATGCTAGGATAATCCAACATGTGCTTAGGACATCAATTATACCTAAAGTAGGATATCGAGTTAATATGACTCCACTTCTTTCTTCAACCACATTTCTTATTATGACTGGTCAGCCTATAGATGAAGCCCAATTAATCTTAGACGACATCTATTATCTGTCTGACATTGGGTTGGCTAGTGTAAAGAGGAAGAAAAATATTGCTTTAGGACATCTTGTGTGTTACATCCTAGAGAGAAAATACAATCTAGTTCATCCTTCTGGTCCTTCAGAACTCCCACTATACTTCACTGACGCTTCTTTTAGAGCGTTATTTGGAAAAGAAGGTACAGCTGACAGCTCAGATGATGAGCCTCCTTTTGCTACTGCTCCTTCAGGTGCACCCTCAACTGCACCTGGACCTCCACAGGATTTCTATCAAAACATGGTCCAACGTTTTGATAGAATGGACCAAAGGTTTGATGACATGGAGGCTCATTTGAAGAGACAGGATGATCAGTTTGATGCTGTTAACACAAATATTGCTACTCTTAACAGCTATTTTTCATTGTTCGGTGGTATACCACCTCCTCCTCCTCCGGATCAGGGTCCCTCTCAGTTCTAGCTTGGATGTGATTGTGTTACTCTTTATATGTTTTAAGTTATTTTATGTTGTTGTGAGTTTTTATGTTGGATATGTTTAGCAAGTTCTTTTTATGAGATGTGCCTCAACGTGTACCTTGCTATGGTTGTATGTTATGAAATGTTCTAGTGTTTTTGTGCTTGTTTTTTTTTTTTTGGTGTTAGTGACTGGATATTTTTTTTTTATTCACTTGATTATAGTTGATTATTGATCTTGTAAGTTAATTGAGTTCATATTACAATTGAAAATACTATGCATAACTTTAAATATTCAAATTTTTTAGATTTTATTATATTTTGGTGTGGATTAGAAGATCTTACTTAAATCTTATTTAGACATGTATTATTTAGTCAAAATTTATGTATGTTTGATGTTTTAATATTATTCTCACATTCTATATCTTTATGTTTATTATTGTATTTGTGACTAAAGAGATAATGTTATTGGAAAGAATCTTTCATTCAAAGCAAAGCTTGAAAAGATGCACAAAATGTGCCATATAAGAAAAGATGTGCAATGTCACCAAATGTAAAAAGACACACAAAGTGTGTCATCAAATAAAAGATATGCAATGTCGCCAAATATTAATAAGGCACAAAATTAGCCTACATCTTTAAAAGATGTGCAAAGTCGTCAAATGTTCTTTCCTGTTTATTCTCTTTTTCACTAATCAATAATTGGCATTTTAGACTTAGAATTTTTGATAATGTTATCTCTCCTTCTATACAAAAATTGAGACGACTAATATGTCTAATACATTACTACTTTAGATCAACTTTTCTTGTCCTTAACATACTTTGAAATCTAACACTTTTGAGTCTTTAATTTTTGCATCTCATTTCAATATTGTAGTTAAACTTCATTTAACATGATTCTATTTCTCAGCTATTTTTCAGTGCTCTTTTTGCTGTTGGCAAAAGGGGGAGAGCTTTATTGTTTGACTTATGTTATGTGTTTGACTTATGACTTATGTTACTTATGACTTATGTTATATATTATATGTGCTTGTGTTGTATGTGCTTGTATGTTTGTATATGCATGTGCTTATATGTTTGTATGTGCTTTGTGCTCATTCCTACACTCTTGTGCTCATTCCTACACTCTTTCCTTCCCTTTCCTTGTCTATCCTCATATATCTTGATTAGTCTTTAAGGGGAGCTTAAGGATAGGATAAGTCAAATTTTTTTTAGGGAAACTTTAGGGATTTAGGTTATTTTGGGGGAGTGTAGATCTTTTATTTAAGGGAATACATTGAGTGGATGTTAGAAGATCTATTTTTGTATATTTCATTTCAAACAATAGTTATTTTGCCATCATCAAAAAGGGAGAGATTATTTTGATTTGGGTGAATCGTTTTGTTCTTGAGAATTCTAATCTAAGTTTATATTTTTGATGATTACAAAAGTTTATTGTTTGTCTAATTCATCTTCTAACATATATTTGAGTTTTTGTTGTGTGTACTAAAGTATTTTTCAGAAAATTCACACTCAAGATTGTTGAAGACTTCAAGTTCACTTGTTCACTGTAAATGAAGTCTGTAAATTTTCTTTTTCTTGAGTCTGAGAGAGTGTGATTGTAAGTTGGATAACTGTGCACACACACACAATGGGGGAGTAAAAAGTTTAAATTTTTAAAAACTGATCGTACAGTACGAATTGATATCGTACGGTACGATCTGTAGAATATGTCCTCCAGGAAGAACCCATCAGACAAGAAAAATTTTCTAAGGCATGTTCATATAGTACGAATACTATTCGTACATGAGCTTTTGCTGTACGAACTGCTCAAAATTGGGTTTGTTTATATGTTCGTACGGGATGAATCTAGCGGACGAAGATCACTGACTTGATCGTCCAAGCCTTCGTACGGACGAAGTGTTCGGACGAAGCTCACTGACTTAATCGTCTAAGCGTTCGTACGGGACGAAGTGTTCAGACGAAGCTCACTGACTTGATCGTCCAAGCCTTCGTACGGGACGAAGTGTTCGGACGAAGCTCACTTACTTGATCGTCCAAGCGTTCGTACGGGACGAACTGTTCGTACGAACGGCTCTGACTTGTTCGTCCGATGAGTCGTATGGGACAGATTGTTTAAACTATGTGAACTATTTGTACAATACGATTATCGATCATACGGGACGATCGGCACGGACTTAACTTGAAAATTCAGTTTTTGGACGGTTTTTTCTATCCCGAGTATAAAAATGGCACAAAACTGACTGAAGGAAAATTCCTTCTGCGAAAATTCTTTTGGGGAGTGAAGGGAGAGTGTTTGGGAGTAAGTTTTGAGAGATCTTTCAAGAGAGAATTGTGAGGAGATTCACAAGGTTATCCAATTGAGAGGATTTCTTTTATTTATTCTTCAAGCATCTTCCTAGTTCCTTAGAGACTTCCACAAGAGCATTGTTCGAGAGGATTCCGGTTCTCTGCCGCACTTGGAGAGTGAAAAGGATGACGATTCTCTGCCGCACTTGGAGGGTGAAAAGGATGAAGGTTCTCTGCCGCACTTGGAGGGTGAAAAGGACGACGGTTCTCTGCCATACTTGAAGGGTGAAAAGGACGACGGTTCTCTATCGCACCGGGGTTGGTGAAAGAGAGTTTGTAAAGGCTTCTCCACCTTGCTGTGGGGGCAAAAGGAGAGTCACTTGATTTTAGTACAATACCTAGAGAAGGAGTCTCTAGGGAGTGGATGTAGGTCGTGTTTGACCGAACCACTATAAATTCTGGTATTTTCTATTCACTGTTTATTTCCTGCATTTTTTTTCTGCTGTTTTATTTTCTTTGTGGTTGAATTTCTGTGTTTGAAGAAGAGCAAAATTATCTATGTTCGTATAGTACGATTTTAGATCGTACAGTATGATTAGCTCTAAAAATTTCCAAAATACCAAGAGTAATTTTTTAAAAGGACTAATTCACCCCCCTCTTGGTTAGCCTAGGGACGTGATCAATAGGTCTAACAACCTATTCACACTTTCACTTTTCACCCTCCTCGTGAGGCAAAGAACCCTAGAAGCTCCTTTCACTCTTCTAGTGAAGGCAGTGAACCTAGAAGCTTTTTCACCCTCCTAGTGAAGGTAGAGTACCTTGTAATCCTTTTTCTTCCTCCTGGTGAAGGCAGAGAACCTCGGACTTTAAACTTGAAGCCTTTCTTCCTAGAGCAGCCCAAGTAGATCCACAGAGCCCTGTGTAGAAATCAAGGTTTAAGCTTGATTGGAGTGGCTGTGTGAACCCCCGCACTCCTTCTCCCTCTCACAACCCTCACCTTCTCCTTCTCCACTCTCAAAGACCTCTCAAGGCTCTTTCCCATAATCCCTTCAATAGCTCAAAAGTCCCATTATAAAAATAAAATAAAATAACTTTAAACATAAGGCCTTCAAACACCTTAAATTTTTAATTCAGCCGAAATTGATCATACAGTATGATTAGTTCAAAAATAAGATAATATCCAGTATGATAGAACATTGCCAAGATGAACTATTCAAAATATGTATACTGATCATACAGTACAATTTGGAGATTGTATAGGATGATTTGTTCAATTTCCTTCAGATTGTGCAGGATGATTGCCGGGATGATTGAAAGTCATCTTGGTCAATTGTCCAATATGATTGCGATTGTACTGTATAATTAGATCAAAATCAAGGTTTTGTATAGGATGATATACTGGACAACCATTATTTATCTTAACCTATCGAATAGTATGATTTATGATCGTACAGTGCGATTAACCAAATTAATTAAACCATGATTTAATTAACTAATCATGGGGATTAAATTAAGTAAGATTTTAAATATTGTACAGTATGAACTTCATCGTACAGTACAGTCAAGTCAAAAGTCAAAAATTAAAATACTTAATTTTAATTTGTGGCTAGGGTTTCTATTTAAATAGAATGTATGGTACGATCAAGATCATACAGTATGATTAATTTAAAAATATTAATTATAAAACTAGTAGTTTTAAAATGTTTTAAAAATAACTAATCATACAAAAAGATCTGGATCATACGGTATAATGTTTTCAAAAAATTTAAAACTTATTTTCTCTTCACGCCCCTTGTGTGTGTACATGGTCATCAACATAGTATACACCTTTATAGGACCTTAACTTAAGAAATTTAAAAGAGAAATAAATAGAGAATTATAGACTCTTGTCAACTATGTTCCTATTCTACCCAAACTTGGGCCCTAAATCTTCTTGCATAGTATATGACGTACCTAAAATATTAGTACGCATAGAAATAATGCAAATGCTAGGAGAAATAAAATTTCAATCAATAATATTTATTATCATCAAAATCTTAAGCTCGGGATCCCAGATTGCAATGGCATACTCTCTAAGAGGTCCAGGTGGGTGATTCTTGTGATTTGGTTTCACCATCTATAAAGATTATGAATTTTTTAATTTTTTAAGTTTTGTAAGGGTTCTTTCTATTTTTTTATTAAAAATAGATCTCCATTATTGGTTCTACTATGCATGCAACACCACAAACTCCATATGCAAATGCAATGTAAAGAAAAAAATAAGCTAACTCAATAAACTCAAAATTTTAGCAAGAAATGAATATAACTCCATAATGAAATAGAATAAATAAGAAAAATAATAAGATTAAATTAATAATTCCATAAATAATATAGAGCAAATAACATGACAAATAATGCACCAAAACTTAACACAATTATAGTTTGCTTGCAATAAAATATGTTAAGGTTCTAAATTAAGCAAAGACTAAATTTTACATAAGTGCACATGTCATTCAAGTAACAAAAAGGTGAGTTGAATATCAATCCCATTAGGACTTGAACTATCCTATGACTACCCGAGTATTGTTTATGTGAACCACACAATTGATCCTACCAAATGAATTAAAAAGAGTTTTCTACAATTCCTACTATAGGTACTAAAATAAAAAAGTTATACACATAAAAAGTGTTTTGAACCTATGATGGTGAAGAAATTTATATTTGCAAAAGTTAGACTCTTTCAAAAAGTGTTATGACTAAGAGCAATTCACTCCTAGTCCTTGTCGAGCATGCAAGAGTTTCAAGTTAAGCTATCACTCAACTACAATGATTCTATCTCCTTCGGTTCCAAAACCATAGTCATCATATATATATGCATGGTTAAGTTTCATTACAATTCTTCTATTTATTACTTTAATCTTCTATTGAGGAATAAATTACACTTGATTTTAAGTTAGTGCATGACCTATGAAAGACCTAAATGAAGAGTGAGAGAATTGAAAACAACACTTCAATAATGACAGGAATTAGAGTCTACTTAAGCAAAATATGATTTCTCATACATCACAAGTCTAGAACTAGAAAATTAGCTAGTTATGAATTTATAAGTACACAAAATAGTTTCTATTGAGTAATAAAATTAAGTTACAAAAGCAGTTTAAGGGTAGATGTCACCATCAAGTTCTTTTATGATTGATTACAAATATTGTCTACACAAGAAATTGACTTCCCTTCTGCACACTCTCTCCTTCACTCTTTACTAACACTCTTACACTTTTTCGCACAAGAAAAAAATGGACAACCCTCACAAATTTGGCCAAACAATAATTTATATTAAACACCACAATTGACACTATCGCCATGGTGCTACAAATGATTGTGTTTTGGCACTACTTAAGTAATCTAACACTGCGGTGCTACTAGATGTCTTTGTTATGATGCTAGTCTAAATTAATTTGCCACTGCACTAGGTAACAAACTTAACTACAGTGCTGCAACGTTGGGTTGATTTTGCACTACAACGCCATCTCTAACATTACAGTTTTATTATTTCCTTGGCATTGTGGCATCTAACTAGCACTACGGTGCTCCATTCCCTTCATTGTGATGTTATGCTCTCTATTATTTTAGTAAAAACTAATATTCAATTGCTGAGGTGCTCCACTGGGTGGCATTAGAGTGTTAAATTAAATTGCAAAAATGTAAAGATCAGGTTTCATGACCCATAATCAAATTTGAATGAGTTGTTCTTTTAATCTATTAATCATTTCAGCAATGAAACCAAAGCTATCTAATCTCTATTATCCATAATATAACTAGCAGGAAAAATCATTTTATTTATCCAAACATCAATATATATCTATATGCATACTCTAAAAAAATTTATATGCAATATTTAGGATAATCACCACATGCAATCTATATGCTCCTGACTACAAAAGTATAACTAAACAATATAATAAATTAACCTAAAGAATCCTATACTTGCTCAACCTCATAACCCCAATCCTCATCCCTGACTTGAAATTATTTAAACCATATATAATAACCTAAAAAGCTCAACAGATCACTAAATCCTATAATTGAACTCAAAACATGATAAAGAAGTAGTATACATGTATTCAATCAATTCATAATAGTAGTAGTCAATATGATCATAAATCTATGCAGAAATAATAAATCTGTGCAGAAATACTAAACACATATAGTAATAGTAAAACCAAAAAAAAGTAGAATATTATGGTAAAGAAGCCAGCAAAATGGTACAGTACAGAAACAGTATAATCAATAAACCATTAAACTAGTAAATTTGTAGAACAGTAGATCAATAAATCAATACAAAGGTCAAATATAATAAATAATCCTTCCCAAATTATACGTTGTAGCAATAAGAAATCTTAGAAACAAATATACCAGAAATATCAATGAAATTTATCAGAATCTATAGCAATACAGTACTATCAAATCAGTATAAACATTAGGTTCAATCATTTTATACTAGTATCCAATAAGTATTTTATATCATGTGTTCAGTATCATGTGCTCAATATCACATGTTCAGTATAGGAATCACATGCTCAGTAAAAGTAAATAAGTAAAAAGTGAATCAATAGTAACAACAATGACATTAAGGCTTCATTTGGGATAGCTTTAATTTTTTGCTGCTTTCTAAAATAGCTTTCTAGTACAAAAATTTCTTGAATTAAAAAATTTTGTACTAGAAAGCCATTTTAGAAAGCAATAAGAAAGCTATCCCAAATGAAGACTAAATCATTAGCAATATTAATGATAGTATCAATATCATTGGTAAAATTGGTGGCAATGATAGTAAAATACTAGAGTAATGATCACAATAATTAGTAGAATAGTAAATTATACGGTAATAGTAGTGTAGTAACATACATTCTAGTAATCATACTAAATAAGTAAGGATTTATAGCTCGTGTGGTGTTTTTCAAGTAATTGTTAATCAATAATTAAAAACTATTGGCTCAATAAATAGAGTCATCACTCCTTATTTATTGGCACAGTAATAACTCCTTATAACTCCTAATCAGTGAATCATATGAATCAATTGAGAAAAACACCAAATTATAATATTTAAAGGAAAGCTCGTCGGCCTACTATCATGTATAGGTCAATCAATCTTTAGCCAACGTCAATAAAACCAACATTTATTTGTCCTCACACATACTACTTACACATTCTTATAACAATAATAGCTACCAGCTATTACTCAATCACATGCTCATATTCATTCATAATGCTTGTATTAACAATATATCTATATTAAAATACCAAAAATCTATTATGTACAAATCATTTAAAATACAATAATTTTTAATTTACCCGGTGAAATCATGAAATCATCCAATCAATATATCTAGAATAATCAACACTATAACATATAGATGTTACAAGATAAAAGTCACTAAATTTAGGGAAAAGTAATAAATTCAATTAAAAAGAAGTTAGATGGTTGAAATCAAAATCTTTGAAAATAGAGATTGGATCAAAGTCACCAACCTTGATTTGAGCAATTTTTGTAAAAGCAGCAAAATGGATTGACAATAAAAATATGACTTTATCTTTCCTCTCTCCTCTTTTCCTCCCCTACTTTTCTTCTTTCCATGGCAATCCATGGCACATGCGATAAGGGAGGAGTAGTGAGTGATATATATATATATATATATATATATATATATATATATATATATATATATATATATATATATATATATATATATATAATTCATAGCTATAAAAATATACTGACATCCATGAGATTGCACAAATATAACCATAAAATATAATCACCAAACATTAAAAATATCTACTTCTAATATATAATTTAGGGGCATTACATTTCTCTTAGTGATGTTATATACCCTCTAACACCAATTATATTTCTTAACATAAGCATTGATATCATTAAATAAGATAGGCCAATAAAATCTAGATTGAAGGATCTTAGAAGTAGCTCTAAATCCTTTGAAATGCCCTCAATAATCTGAGTCATAATACTCCCTAATAATGGGTTCAACTTCCTCTTGGGGACACACCTCCTAATGATTTGATCATTACACTTTTTAAAAAGATATGGCTCATCCCAAAAGAAAAAATTGGCATTATGCAAAAAAATTTCACCTTCATGTATGTGACAAATCAAATGGGATGACTCCACTCACAATATAGTTCACTATATCAACATACCAAGGTAAATCAGCAGAATGCAATGCAAACAAATATTCATCTGGGAAGAATTTGTTTATGCCAAACTCATGAAATGCATATTCTTTCAGCTATAGCTTAGATAGATGATCAGCCACCTAGTTCTCAAATCCCTTCATATCAAGGATTTTTACATCAAACTCTTGTAACAAAAGAATCACCAATCTAGGCTCGGCATCTTTTCTTGATATAAGATATTTGATAATAGAATAATTATTGTATACAAGAAACTTAGTACAACAATACAACAATAACAAGCCTTTGTCCCACTACGTGGGGTCGGCAACATGAATCCTTTTTCTCCATTGTGTCCGGTTCAAAGTCAAATTCTCGTTTAAATCTAATAGAGAAAGATCATTTCTAATATTTTCTAACCAAGTCTTTTTAGGTCTACCTCTACCTTTCTTAACATAAGTCAAATCTAATACCTCTACTTTCCTAACTGGGTCATCGGAAGGCCGCCGTTTTATGTGACCAAACCATCTAAGGCGACTCTCTCTAATCTTATCCTCCACTGGAGCTACTCCAACCTTTTCACGTATATGCTCATTTCGTATCCTGTCTCTAAGAGTAAATCCACTCATCCACCTAAGCATCCTCATCTCCGCAACACATAACTTAGTATTATGCTTCTCTTTTAATGGCCAACATTCTGCACCATAAAGCATTGCAGGTCTCACCACCATCTTATAGAATTTTCCCTTAAGTTTAAGGGGGACTTTTCTATCACACAACAAGCCCGATGCATTCCTCCACTTCAACCATCCAACTTGAATTCTACTGATAACATCCCCATCTATTTCACCATCACTCTGAACAATAGATCCAAGATATCTAAAACGTGTACTCTTATTAATGACTTGATCGCCCAAAGTCACAATCCCCTCACTAGGTCTATTACTGCTAAAATTACACTCCATATATTCAGTTTTAGATCTACTCAAGAAACTTAGTGTTAATCAAATATGATCTGAATTTGTCAAAGTCAAAGATAATAGCTAATAGTTTTTTTTTTTTCAGTGGAAGTGTAGATATATTGGGTTGCATTCAAAGTTTTGCTAGCATGAAATTTCTTATCTTTCCTTTAACTTAACATAATTCCAACAGCATAATCACTCATATCACACATAACTCAAAAAGCAATGTCCAATCAGGTGCAATAATGATAGGTGCTATGATCAAATGTTGATTCAAAATGTTAAAGAAATTAAGACATGCATCATTAAATTTAAATGGGACATCCTTTCAAGAAAATGACACAAAGGGTTTGGTTATTTTGAAAAAATCCTTAATGAATCTCTTATAGAACCTAGCATGTCTTAAGAAACTTCTAATTTCTTTCACATAAGTGGGGGATGCGAAATTTTCAATGACTTGCACCTTAGCCCTTTCCACCTTTAAACATTTCTTGAAAATCTTATGTCCTAACACTATCCCCTCCTAAGTTAAGTCTTTTAAAAATGGATCAAGGCATTAGGTTTATGCTAGCTCCTAAGGCACATAGCGCCCTTCCACAAAATTTATCCCCTATGGCTATAGGAATGATAATGTTATTAAGGTCATTCACCTTTTTAGCGAACATCTTCTACAAAATGTCCTTGCATTCCTCCATCAAGGCCATGGTCTCAAATTCTCCTAGCCTTATCTTCTTATTTAGGATGTAGTTCATGAACTTAACGTATGTACGCATTTATTATAAGTCTTTAGCAAATGGGATATTAAGGGTTAACTTCTTACAAACTTCCAAAAACCTTGAAAACTACTTATCCAAATTCTACTTAATTAACCTTTAGGAAAATTATGGGTGTGGCTTCTTTATAACTATTTTAATGGGTTTGTCTATCTCCTTATCAGGCTTAGGTTTCTCCTTAGGTTGGGGTATCTCTACAAGTTATTATACAAATGACTCCTCCTAGGTTTAATCCTTATCCTTACTATCTTCTCCTAGCTCCTTCCCACTCCTCAATTAGATGGATTTGCATTACTCCTTGCCCCTTTCCTTATGATTCATTTTAATAGTACTATGCAATGTTCCTCGGGGTCTACTATTGATTGAAATGGCTAGCTGCCCTAATTAATTTTAATATTCTAAATTGTAGCAGCCTAACTCTGCAATTGAGTCCTCATTGGCAACATTATGTCTTCCAAAGAAGGCTTCTTATCCTTAAATTGATTATTAGAATTGAATCTAAGAGGATAATTAAGCCCAGGGTTTTCAAATTTATGTTAAGGGTGGTTCCAAGCTCCTCAAGGGTTGGGTTGATTAGAATTTCATTGATTACCCACGTTATCATTATTGTTCCATTAACATTTTGGGTGGTTCCTCCAACCGAAATTGTAGGTGTTCGAGTAGGGGTTGTTTTATCTATTAATGGCATTTAAGGTCTCTACCCCTGAGGCATTAGGATCACTAGATGAACCAAATAGAGTCTATTTTATAGGCATGGATGACCTTGGGGATGAACAAATGCTAAGGTTATCCAACTTCCTAGAAATAGTTGCTACTTGAGATAGACAAGGCATTAGACTCATAAACACTTGCTACTTTTCTAGGATTCATCCTATCTGAAGGCTATTAAAAGTTATTAGTAGTCATCTCCTAGATTAAAGTGTTGGCTTCATCAAAGGGTTTAGACATCAATAATCCTACAACGGTCGCATTTATTGACCTTAGGGATCCTACCAAGCCATTATAGAAAGTCAAGATAATTAACCAATCAAGCAAGGAAGGGAGGGGACACTTCATAAGCAACTCTTTAAATTGTTCCCAAACTTCATAGATCGACTCTCCATTGAATTGGGTGAAGGAAGTAATGTCATTCCTATGCTTTGCGATTTTTTACGGAGGGAAATACTTAGCTAAACTTATGAGCCAGATCATTCAACGTGGTGATTAAGCATGGGAGTAAGGAGTTCAACCACATCTTATTCACAACCCAACCCAATAAGACCCACAAATTAAACAATTTATATCATGTTGAGCTGTAACAGGTTAATCCCAAGATCAAGTTTTAGAATTTTTTTAGATTTCTTCTTCAAATTTAAACTTTAAAACAAACTAACAACAAAACACAAAGCAGCTAACAACATCTAGTATATAAAAATACCTCATACACAAACTTCTTTTCATTTTAGCATCATCTAAATGTCAGTACAAAACATACACTACAACAATACATGACTACAAAACTGAGAGTAGAGCAAAACATAATAAAAGTTTGCCATGACTGTACAAAAAAAAAATCAAAAGAAGAATACATATACAGACTCGATCAGATCCTAAACTGCTAATCAACAGGCTCTTTTCCCGAACCCTGAAAACATAAAGCAAAATATTTGTTAGCTACTTAATCAATGCAAGAAAAAAGAGGGAAAAAATATTTGTGGGCTACATAGTTTAGCATGCCACATTTAAACCAATCTAAATTTTCATTTCATTTATAGAACATGCAACTGAATTTTAAAAGATATTTCATAATAATCATTTTCTTGAATAAAATTATACTTACAATTATCAGAAAACTTAATTGGCAGTACAGAGAAGTAAATAAATAAAGACTTCATATTTTTTAACAAAGTAATAGAATTCCTTCTTATAACTCCTAATGGCAATACCAAAACAAAATATGTTTTTAACACCAGAATATGCTCATAGGCATTAGAATATGGCTTATAGCCATCAGAACATGCCTTACAGGCACCAGAACATGACTTATAACCATCAGAGCATGCATTACAGGCACCAGAATAACTTGCTTCTTTCACACCAAATATGCTCAGAACTTCTTATTTCAACCTCTAAGCACATAATTAATTGCATTGTATCGATTAAAGCATAAATAAATTCATTCAAAATGTCACAAAATATAATAACAGTAGATAAAAGAAATCCTATGAAAAGAAATACACTATTTTAAAATTTAACCTAATTACTAGAGATTGTGCAGAATATTATTTTATGACTTTAACCTTAATACAATATTACATTTTCGAGTCCGAATTATTTCATATTCAATGAAAATAGCATAATTCGCAAAAAATTTTGTATATAACTCTTAGAAAAAATGTCTAAATTTTCAAAACTGATGTCTTTACAATATACAGAAAGTTATGCATCGAAAGTTTTGCAAAAAAAAAAAAACTTTTCTTATTTTTAAAAATGAAATATAAATTTAATCAAAAAATTCAAAAAAACTTCATATTTTTTAAAGCTTAGATATACAAAATGTGACCTACCTCAATCTGAACAATTTTCAAAACCACAATAGAAAATAAATAAAATGGCTCAAATTGAGCTCTCTAAAATCCTTTCTCTTTAGCACCAATTGCCTCAAATGAAAGAATGGATGCAATATTGAAAAAAAATATTTAAAACATTAAAATTAGATCTGATGCCACAACTCTTGCCTCGATGCTCTTTCATTTTGACTAAAATTTGTTGAAAGTAGAGTTCAAATAATCCTACATTTAATTTCAAAATTTTATAATTTGAATATTGCATCATAATTCGCACTCCATTAGATTAATTTTTTTATAAGACTCTAATTATGAGAATTATGGTTAATATATTTAAATTGAAAATTATATAATAAAATAAGAGTATTGTTTTTACTCCTATTATATCTCATTTTCACTAAAGTCCATAATATAATAATAGCATTGTTAATGTAAACATTTTAATTTAAAAGAAATCTATATACATTAATGTATGTTTAATGGGTTGCCTAATACACACTAACATGCTCTCATAACCATCATATGGCCAAAGACAAATTTCCAGCGAGAAAAAGTAGAATGGAATGCATCAGAACATAACAAAAATTAACCAAACATACCACTAATTGTTAAATCAAAACAACAAATTATGGAGAAATTTTTGCAAGCTTCGAACAAATAACAGCCATAATAATTAAAAACTTGTTAATTATAAGAAGAGAAACAAATTGAAGGAATAATCTTCATATAGCATTCCCAACAGCAGCTTACAAGAATCTAAAATCAGATAAATAAACAAACTTTCAACATAATTATGGTCTTAACAGGTCCAGGAACAGCAATGAAATCCAAAGGATTAAGTAAGATTTACTTTGGATCCATAAGCTCATCAAAATATTTAATAGAGAGGTACAGTGATATATACTATAACTTCAAAATTACAATTCTGTTTTTGAAGTCCTAAACCTCATCTCATCAGAGCTCAAACATTACGCCTAATCAGAAAATCATTTCCACCCTCACATTTGATCTGAAAAATAAATAGCTTTCGCTGATCAGATATTGAATATTGGAAAGAGAGAGAAAAACATACACATATATATAAAGTTTGGCACTTACATCTATGATAAAGGCTGCTTGAGTACGGGGGAACTCCTTGTCTAATCTAGAGAAACCAAAGGGGGGGGGGGAATGAAAATAGTGAAGATAATTAAACAAGAAACTAGCATGAGGGCCAACTAAGGCACTGTTGGGTTTGAAGGAATTGAAAATAAATTGCAAATAAGAAAGATAAAAGTAGGGGCGGTCAATAAATCAAGTTGAGCTCGAGCCATCTCCGACTTGAGCTTCATTTTAATCAAGCTCAACCTCGAGCTTAACTCTACAAGTTCTAACTAGTTGGGAGAATATCATGCTTATTCAACAATTTATTATAATAACATGAGAAAAAATAATAACAAATTAAAAGAGAAATAATAAGAAATCACTTGAAATAAGAAAAAGAGAGAATTTTTTAATATTTTCAACAATCATATACTAAGACTATTGAATTCTATAATAATTTAACTCCATTTTATATAAATATTTTTTGAATAAGTCAGCTCATGAGCTAATAAGTTAATTCAAGATTAGCTTAAATTTAACTGATTAGCTTATTAAGCTCATCTTATGAGTCGTTTATTGACTCAAGCTTGACTTAACTTAACTACACCCCTAGATAAATTGAATTAGAACTAGATTTTACCCACTTATTTGGTTTAAGGAGAAATTGAGTAAAGAAGTAATTCATCTTTTTAGAATATATGATGAGAATTTAAAATTGTGTTTCTTGTGGAGAGAACAATGAATAACAATGATAGTTTGATAGATTTTTCTTCTAGGTTTTTTTATTAAAGTTGGATTCAGAATTATCAACATAATAAATTAAAAATGAAAGGAATGGCTAGAAATAGTGAAGAAACAAACTAGAGGGCCAATTAGGCTACTTTTGATTTGAAGGAAGTGAAAAGGAGATGATAATAAAAAAGATAAAGAAATTGTATTGAAACTAGCTTATTTGGCTGAGGACAAAATTAGTGAAAGGAGTAAATGCTCAAACTAATCCTCCGACTATTAGTAAATATTTAATTTAATCTTAGACTTTCAAGATGATCCAATTTAATACCCCAACTATTAGAAAATATCTCAATTCGGTTACAAGGTTAAAAGTAACAGTTAAAATTAACCCCAACAATTAATTGTGAGGGCATTTTGAGTATTATAATGTATGTGAAATTATATTATCTTCTATATTTTTTATTATTTATCATATTAGATAAATACAAAAATTATAATGAAAGTTAGCCAATTAAATAAAAAAAATGAATAATTAATAAATGCAATTAACTTCCCTCATTATTTTTTTATTTATCTTAACATGATAAATGAAAAATATAAAAATAATAATATGATCTCGCATATACTCTAATACTCAAAATGTCCTTATAGTTAATTGTTAAGGTTAACTTTAACTATTAGTTTTGGCATTGGTACTAAATTGAGATATTTTCTAATAGTCAGATGACTCATGAAAATTTGGAAGTAGATTGGATATTTACTAATATTCAAAGGATTATTTTTAACATTTAATCTTAGTGTTAAGTAATTTAAGTTTTTGACTGCTTGATGAGAAATTAATTTCTCAACTTGATAGGATTTCCCTCCCAAATTTTGCACTGAAGTTGGGTACGGAAATGCAGAGAAAAAGATTTTCATAGTTCCTACATAAATCCAATTATCTATTAATAAAATTAAAACAGAATCAAAATGAAATTGAGACGTAAAATGCATTAGCATTTCTCCAATATCTTCAAACCAAACATTGCCTAAATGTTGTGTAATTTTATCCATGAAGAGCACATACCTGATAAGCGTCCGTGTTGCTTCCAGATCGATAAAAAGAACCTGAGAATTTACGAGTCGAAAGTATGATAGAGTATAGCTATATTCTAAGATAAATCATTTTAAAAAAATAAGAGTAGAGATGTACAATCATACCAGTAGAATAACCAACAGGAACAGATTGATGTTGATAATGTAGTGATGAGCCAACCCCACCAGGTGGCATCATAGCGTAACTAAAATATATGCAACTTTAGATTAAAGCTCATAGAAAGAAATGTACTTAGCTGTAACAAAACGTATTGACAATTTACAAGAAATCAAAAGCAGATAACAATCTTTGTTAAGTAAATCCCAAAATAATTTTAAAAAAATAACTTTTTATATCATCATATCTATATATAAAACTTCAAAAAAATAAATTACCCATATATTGAGATTTATACTCCCTTGTTTATGAGAAATATTCAATACAAGTCTTAATTTGACAAATCAAGAATACTAGAAGTATAACAAATATATATATATATATATATATATATATATATATATATATATATATATATATATATATATAAAAGAATATCCAAAACAAAAAAATTATCAAAATGGAGATGAGAGATATTAAGTACCTATTGATTTCACTCATCTCACCCTGAACATAATTTTGATCAGGATAACCTTTGTTTTTTTCCATAGATGAAATTTATGTATCATATTTTAGTGCTTATAAGAAATACTCTTCAGCATGGACTATTTTCATATATCAAGAATGAATTTTGCTTAAAATAAAATATTTTATCATTTTAATTAAATAAACAATATTTTTATTTCAAATTCTAGAATAAAATCCAGCAAATACATTTAGTTCAATCTCCATTTAGTACCGATCCTACATTTTACTAAGGTAACAATTGATGAGAACTTTGATAGACCGGTCCAAGATGGACCAATCCAGCCAGCCCAACACCAGGTCCGACTCCTGGTTTATTCTAGGCGGAACAAGGGAGAAGTCGGCCCCCTTGTAGGGCCCATGCATTGATGACAAATTCAAATAGATTGGGCGGGGGGGGGGGGGGGGGGGGGGGGTGGGGTTAGAAGGGATATTATTCAGGGAAGGGTGGTTTAATAATTATGCTTCTATTTGTATTCTCTAAATAGGTGGGAAGGGATTTGTGTTAGGGTTATGCGATATGTTTGTTGATTTCTGAGTTTTCTCTTAGGTGTTTGGGCTCTAGCCACTGGCTAGGGATTGGGAGAACCGGATCTTCCTCTCAAATTGAAGATCTATTGTATCTTGTTTATTTTCTTCTACGTTTTTATCAATTATCAATCTCCCTAGTGCTTTGCCTAAGGATTTATCTCAAAATCCTGCTTGAACTTGCTGAAATTCCAAGTTTCAGCCAAGGTTTCAACAATTTCTGCATTTGTTTCCTATCAAATTGGTATCAAAGCAATTTCTTGGGCGGAAAAATAAGTTTTTCTTCGCTGTTTTTGCGATCGGAGCCTAGAATCAATTAATGGCAGCAAAGAAAATAGATGCGTTGGAGGGCAAGATGGAACAACTCAAGGCCGAAGTAGAGGAAAAATATTTCGGGGTGGAGAAAAAACTCTCTGCCATCGAGAACCGCTTTGGGAACTTTGAAGATATGATGAAAAAGATGCTTGAGATGCAATCGAAAGCATCACCGGCGATTCCTAGGGTGGAACCACGAGGAAAGGAGATCTAGGAGGACGGAGAAGTATTGGAGTGTTTTCCATCAAGGACTGCCACGTGGAGCCCCGTTGGTGGGGGGATCGGGTTATTCCGAAGGGAGGACAACAAGGAGGAAAGAAGCCAACCCCTTTAGGTGGAATGGAAAAGGGCATGGTTGGGGGGAGCATCAAAATCAACCCAGGGAGGAAGGAAGGAAATCACACCACCACTACATCAGGGAAACCAATGGGGGAAGAAACCATTGGGGTATGGATGCGAGGGCAAGGAAGCTTAAGATGCTGGTCTTTCAAAAGGAGAATGCTCAGGATTGGGTATATCCAGTAGAACTTTAGCCATCAATGGGCTAACCAAAGTTTAAAATTGCGCAATTGGGTATTGAGGCGTTTTTCATTCGTGAGGCGAGGCGTAAGCCTCAAGGCGTTTTGAGGCGTAAGCCTCAAAATCTAAAAATTGCGTAAAGTCAAAATAAAAATTAAAAGTAATTTTTATATAATATCCAAATAATATGTTAAAGGATGACATTAACTTTCTATTGAACTATGAAGTAACAAATTTACATATATATGAAACAAAAAATTGTATAAGATGTAAAGTGTTAAATGATAAATGATGTGAAATAATTGAAATCCAAATATTACAGGAATAAAATAATATAAAATATATGAATTGTATAAAAATAATATATAATATTAAGTTCAACTCTATTTTTTTCTTTCTCAGTTGCCTACATCTACATTTAATTATTAAAGAAAGCTAAAGTAATTGACAACAACTCAAAAATCATCTATACTATCATTACTAAGGTGATTTTTATTTGAGTCACTATCATAACAAATTGGCCTCTTTCCTGCCTCATCCTGTAGGGTCCAATACCTCTCAATCTGCTTCTTCTTCATTTATTTCAGTCATTTTCATCTGTCATAAATGTTTGTCATCAACAAAAATATAATACTCCAAAATTTTAAGAGGAGATGGTGGTGGCATGCGGCTTTCTAGTGATCCCTTACGGGGGCTACAATGGCGGGGGCTACGGTGAAGGCGGTGTGCTGGAGGTTGAGGCAATTAAGAGGAGGTTGTTGCGGCTTGGGGGTGCAAGAAGTCATGATTTTTTTGGGGCTTTTGTATAGGATTTAGGTGAGTTTTAAATAAAAAATTCTTAAATAGAGTGAGGCGTACGCCTCAAGCCAGTGAGGCGAGGCGTGCCTCAAGGCGGGCCTCATCTAAGATAAGGCGTAAGCCTCATAAAAGAAGCTCGAGGCTTAAGCTTTGAGGCGTTTTTTACTGGAATTGCGCTAAGGCGGGCCTCAAGGCGAGCCTCATATTGCGCAATTTTAAACAATGGGGCTAACTGAATGAGAGAAACTCATGGCGGCAGGTCTATGTTTGGAAAGGAAAGCTCTAGCCTAGTTCTAATGGAGGCAGGCGAGATATCCGATCTACTCATTGGGAGAATTTAAGGAGTGCTTGTTGGAAAGTTTCCAAGCCATCCGAGAAGGAGACCTCTACGAGCAGTTCTTTGCTCTAACTCAGGAAGGGACAGTTATGGAGTACCGGAAGAAGTATGAGCTGCTGTCAGGGAGACTGAGGGGGATCTCTGAGGAATAATTGGAGGGAAATTTCATGAAGGGGCTTAAGAAGGACACACGGGCGGAACTCAGGGTATTGAGGCCTAGGGGGCTGAGAGAGACAATGGAGCTGACTCAAAGGGTAGAGGAAAACTATAAGAGGGGAAAGAACATCAGAAGCAACACCATGGGAGGGACCTATCAGAGTACCCCTATAACTCTAACTCCAAGAACCCAAACAATATCCTTCCAAAGAGAAGCTCCAAGGGAGAAGAGCTGTGGAGTTCACCCGAGGGGGGAACTTCAAGCGACTCATAGAGGTGGAGATGCAGGATAAGTAGGCAAAGCGGTTATGTTTCAGATGTGGTGAGAAGTACACGTCGAGGCATAGATGTAAGAACCAAACTCTTCAGGTTCTCACCGCCTGTTATGACGAGGAAGCTAAAGAGGGAAGTGAGAGTGAGACATCGGCGAAGGAGGAAAAGATGCATTTAGATATGGCTGAGGTTTCCCTAAACTCAGTGGTGGGGTTCACTCCGAATCAAACTATGAAGGTGAGAAAAAAATAGCAGAAAAGGAGGTAGTGGTGCTGATAGATAGCGGGGCCTACCCACAATTGCATTTCCAACCAGGTTGTAGACCAAGTAGGGTTGAAATTGGTGGACACAAGATGCTATAGGGTGATGATGGGAATAGGGAAGATGGAGACAGATAGAGGGGTGTGTAAGGGAGTGATCTTGACCATACAGGGGATCCAGATGATGGAGGATTTTCTTCCATTGGAGCTTGGAAACATTGATGTCATCTTGGGGATGAGATGGCTACAGACCATGGGGGATACCAAGGTGAATTGGGGGATTCTGATAAAGGAGTTGATGGTGGAAGAGAGGAGGATGGTGATTAAGGGAGATGCAGGAGGGGGGAGGAGGATTTCTGGTGGAGCTACAGAGCTTGGAGGGGATCAAAGGGGAGGAAGGATGGGACATCCCTCTTTCAGTACAGCCGATTATACAGCAGTTCCGTGAGATTTTCCAGCCACCTTAGGAATTACCACCACAGATGGGACAAGAGCATGCCATCACACTAAGGGAGAAAATATCACTGATCAGTGTCAGGCCTTACCGATACCCCCAGATCCAGAAGGATGAGATTGAAAAGCTGATCCGGGAGATGTTGGAGGTTGGGATCATTAGGCTGAGCATGAGCCCTTATTCTAGCCCAATTGGAAGTTAGCAATTTTCTATGGATTATTGAGCCCTGAATAAGGAGACTATGCCAGACAAGTTTCCTATTCCAGTAATAGATGAGCTGCTAGATGAGCTTTGTGAAGCGACGGTATTCACGAAGGTGAACCTAAAGTCCATATACCATCAGATCCGAATGAGAGGAAGATGTTCCGAAAATAGCTTTCAGGACACACGAGGGACACTATGAGTTCTTGGTGATGTCATTTGGTCTCACCAACGCCCTTGCTACCTTCCAGACCCTCATGAACAAGGTGCTCCAACCTTACCTTAAGAAGTGTCTTCTAGTTTTCTTTAAGAACATCTTGGTGTATAGCAAGTTCAGTGAGGAGCATTTGGAGCATCTAAGGGCAGTCTTAGAGGTGTTACAGGAGCATCAGCTGAGGGCCAATCTGAATAAGTGTTGTTTTGCACAGACGAGTGTGGAGTACTCAGGGCACGTAAGGGGTGGCCGTTGATAAGGCCAAGATCAATGCAATGCTGAAGTGGCCTCTACCTAGGAACCTGAGTGAGCTAAGGGGATTTTTAGGATTGATAGGGTACTACAGGAGGTTAGTGAGTGTATACAGCACCATTGCTTGGCCTCTGACAGAGTAAAAGAATGACAGCTTCTTGTGGGGAGAAGCAGCTACTCAGGCCTTTGAGAGATTAAAGATGGCCATGACCACAGTTTCGGTCCTTCGGTCCTAGCACTACCTGATTTCAGCCAGACATTCATGGTGGAGACTAATACCTCAGGAAATGGGTTGGGAGCAGTACTCATGCAAAATCATAGACCCATAGCCTACTTCATCTAGGTGTTGACAGCCAGAGCTAAGGCTGAAGTCAGTCTATGAGAGGGAATTGATGGTCATTGTATTGGCTATTCAGAAGTGGTGCCATACTTGTTGGCCGACATTTCATCCTTGCTGGCCGACATTTCATCTTCATGATCGATCAGCGGAGCTTGAAGTACTTACTATAGCAAAGGATGGTGACCGAAGAGCATCAAAGGTGGCAGTCAAAGTTTCTAGGATATGATTTTGAGATCCAGTATAGGCCAGGGATAGAAAACAAGGCGGCAGATGCCTTTGTCTAGATATGTGGGGGAGCTCCAGAAGATAGCTATTTCGATACCACTAATGTTAGATTGGGGGGCTATTAAGGAAGAAAGTGCGGAGGACAAGGAGCTAAGAAGGATCATAGAGGGCCTGCTAAAAGATGAGAGTAACCATCCAGGCTATTTAGTAGATGGGGAGAGACTTCTATACTGGGGGAGGTTTGTGCTGCCACAAACCTCAATTCATATCCCACACTTGCTACAGTTGTTCTTCGGGAGCGGTGTTGGGGGTCATTTGGGCGTACATAAGACATACAGAAGACTGCATGCTGAATTAAATTGGAAGGGGATGCAAAATGATGTAGAGGAGATGATGGCTAGATGTGAGGTTTGTCAGAGGAACAAGTATATGGCTTTGGCTTCAGGGGGGCTACTACAACCGTTGGCACTCTCAGGCAGAGTGTGGGAAGAGGTCTCTATGGATTTCATAAACGGGTTACTACAATCGGAGGGGTTTACGGTTATTCTGGTGGTGGTGGACAGACTAAGCAAATATGCTCATTTCATTCCTCTACGACATCCTTACATGACAGTGACAGTGGCATAGACATTCATTAGAGAGGTGATCAGATTACACAGGATACTAGAGTCTATAGTGTCTTATCGAGACAAGGTGTTCCTCAGTCACATTGGAGGGAGTTTTCAGGTTGCATGTGACTGTGCTAAAGAGGAACACTGCTTACTACCCTTAGACTGATGGGCAGACGGGGGTGATCAACAGGAGCTTGGAGACATATCTGCGATACTTTGCATCAGAGGCATCTCGGTTATGGGCTAAGTGGCTAGCGTGGGTAGAGTACTGGTACAACACTTCATACCATTCAGCATCCCAGATGACTCATTTCAAAGTGTTGTATGGCAGGGATCCGCCTCACTTGGTATACTTTGGGCAGAGTAACACAACAATCTTTTCAGTGAAGAAGTACTTGGAAGAGCGGGATAAGATACGAGAAGAACTGAAAAGACATCTGTTAAAAGCCCAACAGATTATGAAAAGGCAGGCTGATGAGCACAGGAATGACATTCAGTTTGAGGTAGAGGATAGGTGTATTTGAAGCTTCGTCCCTACAGGCAGAGGACCGTGGCTAGTAGAAGGAATGAGAAGCTGGCTCCATGATACTTTGGCCCTTTTGAGATAGTGGAGAGGATCGGAGCAGTGGTATATCAACTAAACTACCTCCAACCGCAAGCATGCATCTGGTATTCCACGTGTCACAGCTGAGGAGAGCTATAGGGGATCACACCTCAATTTCATAGTTACCAGTGACGCTAACAGAGGACTTGGAGGTGATTCTGGAACCGCTGGATTTGATAGGAGTACGATAAGGGGAGGAAGTAAGGAAGTGCTAATTAAGTGCAAGAACCTACCTAAGTACGACGCTACTTGGGAGCCGTATAAGGGAATGAAACACCAATTTTATGTCCTTCCACCTTGAGGACAAGGTGGTACTTTGGGAGGGGGATATTGATAGACCAATCCAAGATGGATCGATCTAGCCAGCCAAACACCAGGGCCGGCTCCTGGTTTATTCCAGGCGGAACAGGGGAGAAGCCGGCCCCCTTGTGTGGCCCATGCATTGATGGCAAATTCAAATAGAAGGGGGCGGTTTATGAGGAAAATTATTGAAGAAAGAGTTGTTTAGTAATTATGCTTTTATTTGTATTCTCTAAATAGGGGGGAAGGAAATAAGGCTGGGGTTATGTGATATGTTTCCTAATTTTTGAGTTTTCTCCTAGATGTTTGGGCCCTAACTGCTGGCTAGGGATTGGGAGAGCCGGAACTTCCTCTCGAATTGAAGATTCATTACATCTTGTTTGTTTTCTTCTATGTTTTTATCAATTATCAAGCTCCCTAGTGTTTTGCATAGGGATTTATCTCAAAATCCTGCTTGAACCTCGCTGAAATAGCCAAGGTTTCTATAATTTCTGCATTTATTTCCTATCAAACTTCTTCATTAAATAACATCAAAAGATCAAGAAATTCAAAAGCAAGAAAAAGAAACTCTTCAGGGTAGAGAAGATGAGTATGGTAGCATAATTTAAATGGGATAAAGTTAATGATCATGATGATCATAATGAAGCAGCATATAAACGGAAATAGAAGCAAAAGAAAATGAAAAGAATGCAACACATGCATATACATTACAGAAGACTAGCACAACCAAAAAACTAACGTGATAAGCACAAAAGAAATAGTAATCACATAGCCAATTACAAATGCAGGTGCCAATAAGTATAAGCGAAAAAGAATAATTTCAAGAATAAAAAAATTTTGGGTCAGGAATATAATATGGTCATAATGGGTTTTCTAACCATTGGATGGGCATTGAAAAAAAGAGCAATAAATCATTAATCAAACTCTTATACTACACACATCTGAAAGCAAATCCAATCAGTAGATAGGAAATTCAACCTAACCCAAATTGTCTCCATTTTAAAACCCTCTCCAAGTAATTTTGAAAGTGCTCCATCAAAAAATAATACACATTCAATTAACGAAAAAATTTATTATGTAGAAAAATGAAACCTTGCGCCTGAAATTCCAACACTGCTGTTCAAACGAGCACGGGGATACCCTCTCAAATCAGAATACATGCCATCTCCCTGACATATCACATATAAGTGATGAAGATATATAACTTCATTAAAAAGGCAACACAACAAATGGGTTGAGTAAAATCACCAATGCCAAAATGTTACGCTTTGTTCTCAATACAGTTGGGGAATGATCCTGTGAAGGAAGTCCTGACAGCAAAAGAAAAATGTTTGAAAATTGTAGAAGCATGTAGTAACTGAATTAAGCTTATCCACTTGCTAAAAGAAAAACATTCTTTAAAGGCCTTTAGGTTTATAGCAAACTAAGAATAAATCATGCATCATTATATATGCATATATATAATTTTTTTAGAAGGATAAGAACATCTATCTTCACACATCTTCCACCATTCATAAAAAAGATTAAATAATTGAGATTTAAAATAGCTATCAAGCAGTCGTGCTGTCAAAATTAATCAAAATTAGCTTTTGGCTACTTAAAATCTCAACCATCCAAAATTTTGAATAAAGGATGAAAAGTTTATAAGCATTAAAGCTCATATTCTTCTTAATATATATATATATATATATAGAGAGAGAGAGAGAGAGAGAGAGAGGGGTGTTACAGATTCTTAGTGGTACTAGCTTGATGCGATGTATGTAAATCATAATAAAAATTAGGATTCACAGATCAAAGACAACTAAATAATTCAACTTCTTGCTTTCTTTAAATGTAAATAGTAGAATCAAAACTCAAACAACAACATAATCGTCAAATAAGTCCAAAGAAATGAGTAAAACTTTTGAACCACGTAAATTATCAAGCAATTATAATTTCATCACTACAAATAGATTCTCAGCTATGACAATTTTGAACAAAATGAGAATAACTAGTAAATCAACAAAAATATATAGAAGAAATTAGATTAAAGAAAGAATTAGCCAAAATACGAATTCATGCCACTCATTTCGGTACATGAAAATGACTTCCATACAACTTATATATATATATATATATATATATCAAATAAATCAGAATCACGCATACAGCTTATACACATAAGATTGGAAATTAGAATGAGAGATTTATTCAACCAAAGCAACGTAATTACATGCCTTGGAGCATTCATTTGGAGAATAATCCTTAAGATAGTAGACAGAATCAACTTAATTCAAATTTAAGTTAAATCCAAAAGATAAGATAAACTTCAACCTTAATTTTAAATCGCATATGCTTCTTATCCATTAGAGTTTGAACACGCCAAATTAAGTCAAGTAAACATAATCGGAATGGCTATAATAACCGAGATATGAATAGTGCAAGATATCCTGCACCTACAACAAACAAATAGATACCACTAGCAGAAGAATGAAGCTCCTATCATCATTGGAATAATAAGCAAGGCGAGGGTGATTACCCATCAATCTTTCAAGCTTAAAAAAATTTAACACCAACTTGAATATTTGATATTTATTCATAGATCTTGAACTTGATCATATCCAAGTACCAAATCAATTGATCCCATGACAATCCAAATAGACTAACCTAACACTAAGAAATAACAAATATATCATATCTCGGCCATCGTTACAAGCATATCCCTATGTATTGAAATTAAATAAAAAGTAAAAATAAACCAACTAATGAAAAGAAACAAATTTTGCACAAATCATTGCTTAATGTAATGCTACGAACGAGAATAAATACACAAATGTTCATCAAATAATAAGTGTAAGACAAATTTAGCTCTTAATTTAGCTCGAGTAAATTAAAAAATGTCCTTTTTGCAAAATAATCCATAACCCATCACAAACATATCTATCTCACCAACAAACATGATATCTTTGAAACCGCCACCAACAGTGAATAAATTCTCATCATATAGAAAAGCTTTAGCAACAAACCATATAAAAGTATCTGGTAGAGGATTAGATGTTGATTACAAAAGGAGGTGAAAAGGCAGAAGAATCCAAAGAATTTTTAACAGGATCGTGATATAATATCAAATTAGACACAATAAAATACATTAATTATAAGTTTCTCTAGAATGTCCAACATCTGGGCATTATTTTTGATGTGCAACAAAATTTTAAATGGCTCTGCTTTTCTAGCATTTAATTTCTTGAAGGATCTTAATAGAAGCCTATCAAATTTTAAATACACCATGACTTTATCACCAGGTTTAAAACTGTACATAGCTGGTATTCATATCAATATAAAGTTTGTAATTATCAATAATAAAAAATATGGGTATAAACAAGTCGAACTTAAGTTAGCTCAATTGTTGTGGATGCTATTATTGATGCCCTCTTTCACAGCTATCTTTCTCGATATTATGGATTCCACTTCAATTGCCATATTGTGGAATTTCCTCTCAGCTTTTATATTGGTACAACAAGCTTCCAAATAAGTGTAGAATCTTGATTAAAACAACTATTGCTTACAAGGAAAATGTGGTTTGATGTGCCCAGCTAGATATCCTTATTTGCACTTGTCAGATTCAATGAATGGATAAAAATAAGCAAAAATAAGCATGGGTCTCACTTCAACAACAATAGTAACATAATTAACCTAGTTTACTTTTGTTAGTTAGAGTTTATTACATCCCAAAATCTGCCTTATGCATTGTATAATAGCATGTGATAGACCTGTATGATAGAATTCTTTATTTTACAGTGTGTTTCTCTCCTCTTTGTTATTCTCATCTCATGCTTACCGTTGATTTTATGGACCAAAGCCAGGTTCTCTCCGAGACAGGAGAATATACATAATAACCATATATGGTGAGCGCAAGGATGTCCGTTCAAAGGTTTCTTCAAGCCTCTCAATTCATCCCTACAAGCTCACCCATTGCAAACTTTTCAATTACTTATAAGGACCCGTCTTCAATCACTACCACCAAAATAAATAATCATAAGTTTTTCTTCAAAGGACTTGTACTTCTTTAAAGGTGATATGAGGATGAAGTCGCTTTGGATAACCGGAGGACACAAAAAAAATGGATGCGGGTAATGAATCATGAACTAACTATAGAACCCGCCCAATTGACATTAGCACAGACTTCTATTGTTCGAAACTCCCAGCTCTTGAAAAATGGACCTCATCTTAAGTTTCCTTTCACGTACTTGAGTATCCTTGTGACAACACTCATCAATCTTCATTAGGCTCATGCATGAACCAACTTATCATGCCAACAATCAATGTTTAAAAAGGCAAAATCAGGAATCGAGGCATTTTGTCTAAGCGAGGCGAGGCCTAAGCCTCAAAATAAAAAATATATATATAAAGCACTTAAAAAATTATAAATAATTCACAAAAATGACAAAATATTAAATAAAAGTAAGAATGCATTTGATCTCAAGAATAATTATTTGATAATATTTAATGAATGAAAATTAAATTACCAAAAAAAATGATAGAAAAAAAAATTCATAAGAGTAAGAATAATTAGTGATCAATAATAAAATCTTAGGTTATAATCAAACAGAAACTATTACTTATCATTAATCAAAATTTGCAGTTACGCATAAATTTTCTAGACTACTACAATTTGATGAAGAATTTAAAAAATCTACGACACCAAAAAACATATATTTGTCATTAGTCAACAAGCAACTTCAAAATAACTTTGAACCAAAAGCGTGTATTTGCAGTTACGCAGAACAGTTCTTTATTAAGTATGAAATTGCACGCTAAAACTAAATAATAGATCGAAACAATTTTTGAGGCAGGCAAAGCAGAAGCAATAGACGAGCAAGAGGAAAGAACATTACCTTCGTTGAAGCAGGCAAGAAGCAAGCGAAGAGGAAGCAAATGATGAACAAGAAGAAAGATTGTCACCTTTACTGCGAGTTCCGATTTTACTCGAAGTAGAACTCTACTTAGCACGTAAAAAACGAAGTCGCAACAGCACACGAAAGGAGTTAAATCGTTACCTTCACTGCGAGCAATGTCGAATTCAACTAGAATGTGACTGTCGAAGGAGACAAAGGAGTTCTCTTTCAAAACGTCTCAATTCTCACATGAAGCAGGCAAGCCCTACCCTAACCCTTATACTCGACTCGATCACTCGTGTGGGTATTAAAGCATGACAAGAAAACTGAGGCAACGCCTCAATATGCCTTGAGGCGCTACTCGTTGTTGAAAAAGATCGCACGCCTCGTCCGAACCATCGAGGCTTAAGACTCGAGTCGCCTGGGTTGCGCCTCAAATTGAGGCGCACCTCGAGGCATCTACCTCGTCTGCCTTTTTAAACAATGCCAACAACGAAGGTGATGTCAAGTTTGGTATGAGATAAATAGGTGAGTTTCATAACCAATCATTGATATCTTCGCTTGTTGAATAAAGTATTAGGGCTAAGGTCACCTAATTTTGTGTTTTGGACAATTGGGGTGTCAAAAGATTTGCTCACCATTAAACAAATTTTTAAAATATCAAGAATATATTTTCTTTGAGAAACGATAATATCGCACTTGTTTCTAGTAATTTCCATTCCAAGAAGACACCCGAGAGGACCAATGTCTTAGATTTCAACATCCTTAGCTAACATTTTCTTCTAGATACTTATCTCCAAATTATCATTCCTTGTTACAATGATATCCAACACATATAACTAGTAGTAGAGTTGTTATCCTCATGTTTGTAGAATAATGTGTGTTCAAAATGAGACTATTTAAATCCTCAACCTTGGTGAACCTTTCGAGCCAAGCCTTGGTGACTTTTTGAGATCATGAATAGTTTTTCTTTAACTTACATACTAACCCTGGCTTCATAGAGTTATATATTGATGGATGAAATACATGAGGACTTCTTCATTCAAGCCATCATTCAAGAATGCATTCTTTATATCCAATTGGTGAAGATACCAATCAAGGTCAGCTGTCATTGAAAGGACCAAAAGTGTGTAAATCTAACAACGCGCGTGAAGGACTTCAAGTAGCCAATCTCATAAATTTAGTCAAACCTTTTAGTAACCAGTTGTGATTTGTATCTCCCAATGGATCCATTAGATTAATATTTGACAGTAAATATACAATTAAACCTCCTACGAATTGCAACCTTGGGTCTTTGAACAACCTTCCATATTATATTCTATTCAAAATCCTATCTCTTCAAAAGTCTTTGGTATTTCAATTTTTACTAAGATGGAAATAAGAGTCCACATCTAGTAGGAAAATTTGTCATATGTCACCACATTTGTTATAGGATTATGTATACAAGAGCGAGCATTTTTTTTTCCAGCAGTAATGGGCAATTCTTTGGCAGTTTGAAATGAAAGGAGAATTTGTGAATTTTTTTTAGTCCAGCTAAGCTTTCATCATAAGCTTAGAGTTTCTACTCTTTATAAATTATTTTTTCAAAAGTAAATACGAAGTCCAGATGAATGCTATGAGATCAAATTTTGGCTATGTTAGTCAGACAGTTTGAGAAGAGCCCCAATAAACTCAACTGTCGGGTCCAAGAAGATTAATACTCCACGATATTATTGGGATGGAGGATTTAATTGAAAATTTTATTAAAATTACCTTCATCTTTGATCTCCCCCTTGTTTTTTGAAAAAATAGTTCATCTTTAAAGAAGGTGACATCCATAGACATATAATTTTATTTTCTTAAGGTAATAACATATATATCATTTTTTATCAGCACCATACTACGAAAAAATATATTTGAAGGCTCTGGGATAAAGTTTGTTCCTATTTTCATGATTGTGAACAAATGCATACATCGAAAAACTTTTAAAGTATTTGAAAATATTTGAATAAAACCTTTAATGGTGATTTTGAAATAAAGCACATAAGTGAAACAGACGATGAAGATGGGTCCATTTTGAAAAAAAAAAGTCATTTCAAATTTAACAGATGGTGAAGATGTTTTGTAAGTTGACATATTTCAAATTGAAAGACAATTATTTTCACACAAAGGCATGGGTTTTCAAGGTATGGAAAAGATGATTTACTTCCTTTAGATTCCTCATCGAAGTAATACAATCCACCTGCCTAGCACTGTCAATCATTTTCCCAATCTATGGCCCTATATTTATAATATTTAGATGAAAAAATATTTTTGCAATGAAATATTATTTACTAAAGAAAACACAAGCGAGACTTGAAGCATGTAAAACAAAATTAAGGAGCACAAAGTTAATTTTAATGCTTTTCATCCAAGTGATAAGTGATTGAGATCAACAACAACAACATCAAGCCTTTATCCCACTATGTGAGGTAGGCTACATAAATCTTTTTTCTCCATTGTGACCTATTAAGAGTTAAATTCTCACTTAAATCTAATAAAGAAATGTCATTTCTAATATTATCTAACCAAGTCTTTTTAGGTCTACCTCTATCTTTCTTAATATAAGTCAAATCTAATACATCTACTTTCCTAACCGAGTCATCGGAGGGCCACCGTTTTATGTGACCAAACCACCTAAGATGACTCTCTAATCTTATCTTCCACTGGAGCTACTCCAATCTTTTCACATATATGCTCATTTTGTATGTTGTCTCTAAGAGTAAAGTCACTCATCCACCTGAGCATCCTTGTCTATGCAACACTTAACTTAATATTATGCTTCTCTTTTAATGGCCAACATTCTGCACCATAAAGCATTGTAGGTCTAACCACCATCTTATAGAATTTTCCCTTATGTTTGATGGGGACTTTTCTATCACACAACAAGCCCGATGCATTCCTCCACTTCGGCCATCCAACTTGAATTCTACTAATAATATCCCCATCTATTTCACCATCACTCTGAACAATAGACCCAAGATATCGAAAACATGTACTCTTAGTAATGACTTGATCACCCTGTAACACCCCACGAGACCCCTACCAATAACGCAGAGTGTCACAGAGAAAATCTAACATTCATAATTTCGAACATCTAATACTTTAATCATTTGAATACTTAAGTATATTCCATCTACTGAATAATACATTTTATGAATAAATGGAAGCATCTAAATAGCAACAATTGCATCACAAAAGTAATTACAGAGCCACTAAGAAAATTCAAATACATCAACACAATTTGACAGATTATATACCTCACATGAAAACTCATAAACACTACTAAACAGTAAACTTAAATATTTATTAACCTAAACTTAATCTGCTTCCACTTTTTTCTTGCCTTACCCTGTAACAACAACCAGTATTAAAAAAATTTGTGCGCTATGAAGCTCATAAAATTATGTAATTTAACTAAGGAATTAAATGCAAGATTATAAGAATAACACCTAACATACTTGAAATCATAACTGAATCAAATTCACAAGTTCTTACAAAACAATATATAACATATTAAGGATCATCTTTTATTTTATTTGAAGCTTGTACGGAATATCATAATTAGTCATCTAAGATTTTGGCTATCATTTTTTATATAATTAACTTTCATAAGAATGTTCAATAGAGTCCAGGTAAGCCTGGCGTTATCGTCATTGAATTACATAGGGGTCATTTTGTCACTTTCGGGGTCCCTTTTGCCCCACCTACAACTCATATATAATATCATTTCATAGCCAACTTTCCTAATTTTGATATTCAGCTGACTTCAAAAATTAGTAATTCATATTTGCTTTGTCATGTTGCATGCTTTTATAAAATCTATCTGTTACACTGTTTACATAAAAAAAAATATATACAACATGTAATGTAATGAGCTACTTTCAAAATTATTACCAACTAGAAAAACCTCTAAACATCATACTACATATTTTAAATTCAAATTATTCAATATACATGTGGTTGCTTATACATGAATGCTTGGATGTATGCTCATATTCAATAATTTAAATCTTCTTAATGCATTTATCCATTCAATTGAGTCAAGTAAAATTGTATGTATCCAGAATTAATAATATCTGCTCTTACAATTTAGAATTGCATTTCTTACCTCCTTGATGAGTTCTCTCCTCAAATCCGACATCTTGTACCCTTTTTCCATTGGTAAATTATCTTAAAACCTCCCCTCTGCATATACTAACTGAATTCCTACACAATTGATTTAATTTTCTTTTAATTTTTCTTTTAATAACTTTTACTAAAATTAGGAAATCTACAACAACAACATTGTAATATAACCAATTTACTTACCTTAAATCCTTCCTTCCTCAATTTCTATATTTTCCCCTTCTTCCTCCTCTGCATAAATCACGCTTCACTCATAGCAGAAGTTGTTATGTTTCTAACTCCACCAAGAACTCAATGCAATAGATCTCTCACAGCTGAAATTCTCTCACAGCAATTGCTCTCCCACGGCTACTGTTCTCTCGTTCGACCACTGCACTCATACGCCAATTCCATTTCAAAGTCTTTGCATCACTATGTCGATCTCCCTGCACTATGACGATCTCCTCCCTTCCAGTTGATTCTAGTCCTTTGATACCCATGCTCTGCTCTATGCTTCACACAGCTGAATACAACCTTTTTGTTCGGCTTGTATACGTGAAATTGATTGGAAGTGAGGCCCACAGTAACTGCCACACAGCCTACACTATACTTCACACCCCTTTGAAAGCACCTATTCAGGAAATAACTAATAATCTAATTTAATTTAAATCTTTTACTTAATATAAATATTAATATTTACTTAACTATTTTACTAACAGTGATTTAACCATTAATACTAATTTAACAGCAAGCTATCATTAAACTTTTAAAATAAGTTTTAAAATATATTTAATTAATTTAAATTTTTACGTACCTGAAAATTTTGGGTCTTACACACCAAAAGTCACAAACCCTCACTAAATCTATTATTACTAAAATTACCCTCCATATATTCAATTTTAGATCTACTCAAACGAAAGCCTTTAGACTCTTAAGGTTGACCACCATAATTCAAGTTTACCTTCAACTCCCTCTTAGTCTTATTAACAAAAAGAATATTATTAGCAAAAAACATACACAAGGGTACAACCTCTTTCAAATGTCTACTGAGAACATCCATGACAAAAGCAAAAAGATATGGGCTTAAGGCTGATCCTTCAAGTAATCCAACTGAAATAGGAAAATACTTGGTCAAACCACCTTGTGTTTGAACACAAGTAACAACTCCTGCATAGATATCCTTAATGACCTGAATATAAGCATTATTTATCCCTTTCTTCTCTAGAACTCTCCATAACACTTCTCTTGAAACTTTATCATATGTTTTCTCTAAATCAATACTATCATATGTAGATCCTCCTTATTCTCTATATACTTCTCCATCAGACCTCTCAATAAATGTATAGCTTCTATAGTAGACCTACCCGGCATGAATCCAAATTGATTTTGAGAAAAATTAGTATCAAGCTGCAACCTATGGTCCATAACTCTCTCCCATAGTTTTAAAGTATGACACATTAGCTTAATTCCTCTATAATTCGCACAATCTAGTGCATCACCTTTATTCTTAAAAATAGGAATCAACACAATCAATCTTCACTCATTTGGCATCTTTTTAGTCTTCAAAATAATATTAAAAAGTTTAGTAAGCCACGAAATTCCTTCACCTCCTAAGCATTTCCACACCTCTATTAATAAGTGATTGAGATCCATCAACAATTTTCATAATGAGATTTCCATGTGAGGCATAAGATGCGAACAAATGAATATAACCTGTCATATGATCTGACGCTCCCTAATTAATGATCCAAGATTTTTGACCTGCCAATACATGTAATACCTGAAAGATATTTACCTTTTTGGGCTAATAAAAAAATCAGAGTAATTTGTATAGAATATCTGGATGCTCTTGGTTTAGTTAGTCCTTCGCCTTTAATTTGATATAAATGAATGTCTTTATGTTTATTTTCAGGGTGATAGGTATTTTACTCAATTGTTTACTTGCCACAAAATTTCCAACAATTTTCTGGTGTAATTGATCTATTTTATAAGCATCACAACAAATTTATCTTTTCTTCCGTGCCTCAAGATATTTCCTAGGTTTGGCTCCATACTTCTAATGACAAGAGTAGACCGTTTGACTTGTACTATTTACGTACCCAATATTTCCTCTTTCTCGAATTACCATCTGAACATAGTGAGACTAATTGAAGAATTTCTTCTCATTCAATTTGTAGAATGTGATTTGAAGTGATTCATGAAGACTCTCGAATTAATGGTGTGGCTCGTTAAGGAGGAAGAAGAGCTCATCTTCTATTCATCTTTACTTGACCCTCTTGGTCCCTCATGGAGCTATGAACTATCTAAATTAGTTAGAACACAGCTTTTACACCATGTTAAAAATGATGTAGAAGAGAAGAACAGAGAAAATAGCAGTGAAAACTTCCTAGCCATGGTTGGTTGAAACTTGGTCCTTTAAATAATGGCTTACAAAATAGAAAAATATGGAAAAAAATTAAAATATCTTAGCAAGAAAGGAAATATGAATATTATAACAAATTTTACATTGAAAACTGTTAAAAATACTCAATAAACCCAACACAACATGCAACAGGTTTCATTATAAAGCCTTGGGTAATATTTCCTACCTTCAACGGGCTGACCAATCCTATATTACCAAACAACATGATGTACCCCATCTCTTTTTAAAGAACGCCAAAAATAATCATCCTAATCATGGAAATGGTTTTATCCCAACCAAAATGTCCAATAACAACTCCAGCATTAAGAATTCTTGGATCCCAATCCAAATGTGCATAAATAAAGTACTACAGAGCATAATTAAAACTTTTTGAGACAATGTAGGAGTCAAACTTCAACCAAATTTTATATGCTTATGGTCTAAACAAGCAACTCAATTAAACTAATTTGATGAGTCCAAGATCGCACAATTTTGAGCTTAACAAAGGCATTTAGATTTTCAAAAATATAATATCATGAAGCAGAACTATTTCATACTATTTGATAGTGTCTAAGATCCCTGTAGGAATAACCAAAATACCCCCACTAGAAATTTATAAATAGGGCCATATTTCTACACCTTTGAAGGAGGGTCTGCTGGTAAAGAGAAATATTATATTCATAGAAAATTATAGAGCAATGCTTCTCGTCACCCCCACTAGGTGCTGTTTGTCAGACAACATTGACGCCCGTTGGCATCACTACTCAGTGAATGTCATTAATGACAATTGCATTCGCCACCATTCTTGCCCAATGACAGTCATTGGCTGACATCAATGCACTCCATGAACAAAGCCCAATAACGATCATCAATCAACATAAATACTTGCCATCACCACTGCCTAGTGACGATTATCAACCGACAGAAATATATTCCATTGCCATTGTAAGACATTCATCAGTGGCTGACCTTCAGTCTCCATCTGTCAACAATGTCCAATGCTCACATTCTATCGCTAACCCCTATTATTACAAGAATGATTGAGCCAATTGACATCGAACTTCTGACATTCCTTGTTGATTGTCACTTGGCGGGCTCCTTCCTATGACTGGCATTTGTCTTACTAGAGAATCCTAATATACCTTCCTATCAAAAGAATGAAAAAGTCAACCACAGATTGTCTGCAGAATTTTATTAGTCCTAATCGATCATCTCTCAAAGCTCGCTAAGCACCAACATTCAATGCCTGTCTTTCCATTGACATCACCCATATAAGGAAAATCTTCATCCACCATTGCTCGACTTCCGACATTAAATGCATATCATTGACTGACGCCAATAGTTATCGTAAGATGTCATCTTCAAGTCGTTCGATCTCCTCTCTTATGAGAACGAACAAGCTCATTGTCTCCAAACTTTATTTGTTCCCCATCAAGCATAAGTTGGCGATTGAACTTCACCAAGAGAACAACAGAGTTGAACTTCACCCAACTTTAGATATTCCTCAATGATTATTAAATGAACTTGCCAATGATTGATTTATGATGTCACTCAGCCACTGACATCTGACAGTCATCGTATTAGTAGCACAATTTCCCTTCCTATTAGGAAAATGACTAAGCAAACCACCTATTTTTTACCATTATCTAATGCATAACAATGGTCGTAATTCGTTAGTCCATAATCCTTTATGCTCGTCTTCCTAGTCACTCAGCTTCTACTCTAATTAGGAAAATAATGGTATCGACGTCCATCGACATCTGACTTCTTGAATTCCACTTCTATCGCATCCTGATGCCCGAATGAATTATGTTTGGCATTTACCAAACATCAACGTCCAACACCCATCTTACCTTTCACTCAACTTTCCCTTCAACTTGAACACCCACCTCCACTCAACTTCTAATGCTACCCACAGCCATCGCTCGACACTTGCCAAAAACTTACATTCAACACCAGTCTTACCGATAGCCTAATCTCCCCTCGTATTAGAAAAAGGCTCAAGCCAACCGCCAACCATCATACGACTTATGACATTCCCCATCAACTAACACCCGACAACCCAAATGACTAAAACATCCAAAAATAATTTTCTCAATCATAAGTCTCATCTCTTATCAGGAGAACAATTAAGTTGCTTAAACACCATAACCTTACTTCTAACATTCCTCATCAATCTTCTTTGTTTCTATCCAGGAGAATGGCCAAGCCATTTGCCTGCTATATCCGAACCTACGAGGTTCCTTTCTTACCAAAGACGCACATTGTATAATTCCTAACTCACATTAGTGAAATTATTTCAACCGAGTTATGCTTCGTGATTTGTCTCTTCATGGGCTTTTCAAGTTCATATCTCGTGTGCTACTCACAATTTATTTGTATGTGTAGAATTTTTGTGCAACGCTAAGAAGATGAACTATTTCTTTATCGTTGTGAATATTATAAAACACAGGAATATTGATTAGTAAAATATATTGATAAAGATGGAAATTAAAGTGGGCATCTATTTAATACCTAATCATCATTGATATTTGCTTGCTTAATAAATAGTAAGACTACATGAAAATTTGTGAAACTCAATGCATTATTAATTTTCATGTGTAGTCACAATTAACAATGTGATCTTAAGTTTTAAGAGTACACAAAGTAGTTGAAGCAAAAAAAAATTCTTTTAAGAGAATAAGAATTTTTTATCCTCGTACATCTTAAATCATTCATTCACATCCTTTGAATGGTTCAGATTTAAAATAATTTACAATTAATTAAACATAACATTAGAAATTAAGAAAGGAGAATGAGCTAAATTACTTTAAATTTCAACCATTCAAAAATACAGATTAATAATTTAAAATATGGGAAAGAATATATATTATTCTTCTAAAATGATTGTGTGTGTACGTATACACTTGTTTGATAATACTTTCACCTACTTCGATTTTCAAAATTTTGAAACGCTTCGCCCTAAGTCTGATAGAGCTCGCAAAAACTCCGTTTTGAAGCTTGAAGCAAAGGCGGTGGCGGGTAGCTTGCTATCTTGAAAAAGACGCGAAGCGTTGACCGATTTCTTTCGTTTTTTTCTCTTGGCCGCTGGAAAACCTTTTGATATTGTTAACAAGTCCATCTAACTTTCAATTTATAGTGATAATGAGCGACATAAAGGAATATATATATATATATATATATATATATATATATATATATATATATATATATATATATATATATATATATATATATATGTGCGCGCGCGCGCGCACCTCCACCATGGCTTGATGAAAGTGAGCAACACACTTTTAAAAAAATTTCTCTCTTACAAAAACTAGTCAATTTACTTCGTACCAAACACCAAAAAATAGCAACATAGCATTATTAAGCAAGCATAAAGTTTCTATTAACATAGAAAATAGATCTATTCATCAAACACTTTCTGACAGACAACAAATTAAGGCAATTTTAGCCATCATGGTGGTTTGCTCAGGTCTTAGTGACACGGGATTAGGACTTTGCATACAAAACACGCAAAAAGTGAACTTGAATTGAAAAAGAGAGAATGCCAGCAATATTTCTAAGTAAAAAATAAAGTAAGATTCTGTAGATTCACATATTGCTAAGAAGAAAACAAAATACATAAGATTACGTAGATTTGCATGCCAAAAACTATAAAAACTCCCCATTTTGGGAACACTCACCCAAAGGGTACTCAATCATATATTTGAGAAACTCACCCCAATAAAGGAAAAAAATTTCTTCCTCTCACCTGCTCTCTTCCAAAACCCCTACATTCATATGCCTTTTATGGCCCTAAACATAAGATAATGAGGTAACAGCAATTAGAACTAAATGAAGTGATAAATAGGAGAGTATTTGGGGATTAAGAGTAAATAAATTAGTTGGTGGGATGGTCAGTGATATTTTGAAATTGCAATTAATATTCAAAGCTAAAACATAAAGCCTAAGTCCATCATTCTCTCCTTATTGAAGATGTATTTGGTGAAACACTTTCCATCATGAATGATTGACGCTAGTGAATAATCAATGTTTGAGCTAAGTTATAGCAAAACTCACTTTGATATCAATTTGATATAGCCTAAAAGTGAAATTAGAATTGTATGAGAATGAAAGAGGAACTACATTGTTAAGGAAACCAGGAACGTTAGATAATGGAGATTACTTAATTCAAAATGATGGAGACTTACCCATCATATTTGGGTAACCAATAACTCGTTAAATGTAAGGGATCACTCACCCAAACAAGAGAAATATTATTCTGTCATACTTAAGTATTGTCCCAAAATCCTTCCTTACATAAGCCTCTGATAGTCATAAAAATGAATTTGAAAGAGTGAGTGCTAGTTAGAACTAAATGAAATATTTGATAGGGGTAGGTGGTGATTTAGATTAAATGTAGTGGTAGATGGATGATAGATGATACTTAAAAATTATAATAGTCCAATCCTCATATATAATGTGACCTTCATAAAAACTAAATAGTATGAATTGAGATTGTTTGTGTTTTTTTTTAACTCACACACACAACAATGGTATCCTATCTCCTAGTAACATGCTCTTATAACATCCCTCTCTTCTATAATGCTCATAGAAAAATATAAAAATAGCATAATCATTCATTCGTAATCTTCTTATGAAAACAACCTCACTATAATACAATGGCAATGCTAACGACTCAAATCCCTCCACAAACCCCACTATTGATGGAGCCTCATGCAAATGGAATATCTTTTCTAGATTCATCCTTAATTTCTTCTTCTTCCACAAAGATTATAGTAACCTCCCTCTTCAAAGCTTTGCTTTCTAGACAGTTGCCACACTTTTGTTTATAGGATTATCAAAAATCTTGTTGTTAATATTCAATCTTGCTCGACTCTATAATTTGCTCAAGTTCGACAAATTTGTATAAGCTCGTAGATTTAATGAGCAAAACACAAGCAAGGCCTTGTTCGATCGTGTTTGACTCGATAATAGCCCGATTATGTTTAAATATACATGAAAGTATACGTAAATATTCATGTGTGCATGTATATTTATATGTATTTATGTGTATATGAGTTCATATATATGAATAGATTATACATATTGATATTTATATATTCGTATTTGAATGCATATTTGTACATAAATATAGTAATGTGTATATTCTAAAGTTTAAATGACTTGGTAGATTTTATGTTCCTGCAAAGCTCAAATTCAACCCTACAAGTTCACGAATCGAGTCGAACAATACTTGAGTTTGCTCAAGCTCAAGCCTGTTTGCATGCCCCTATTTGTTTGGCTATAATTTTCTTATTGCTTTTTAGGAATTTCTGCATTTAGAAATAATTTTTACTAATCAAATCTCCTACATTGTCATAGTTGTTAAAATATATTGTTTGACTTCTCAAATGAAAAAAAATTAATGATACCCACAATAATTTTTAAAATATTTATTTTCCCTACAACATCTTAATGTTACTTTTATAGAAATCTACTATATTATCTATATGAGCGCCTCCCACAAACTAGGGGTGTCAAAACTTGACCCAACCCCAAACTCGATCCTAAAAATTCTGGGTTCGGGTCAACCCGTTTGCCTTACGGGTTGGGTTCGGGTTCGAGATTCCAACCCGTTTCTAAAATCGGGTCGGATTCAGGTTGACCCGGAAACGCAAAATGACCCAAAAACCCTAGCCACAATCGATCACAGCTCTGCCGCGTTTGACTCTGCCGTGATTCCGGCTCTGCACCCGCTGGCTTCGCCCGCATCCACATCAGCCTCGCCACGTCCGCACTGGCCTCACCCGCAGGCCTCGCACCCGCTGACTCTGCCCGGGCTTGATCCCGCGTGTGGCATGCCCATTGGTGACGCTGGTTGCTCTGCACCGCACCAGGCCACCGGCTGATCGGCACGAGCTTCGCCCGCTAGCAGTGCTCCGCTACGCCTACCCGCAACGCTCCGACTCCGTCGCACTCATGCCCACACAAAATGAGTTGGCGGGTCAATTCAGGTTGACCCGAACCAGGTCGGGTTCGAGTTTGGATTCTCGGCCCATTTCCATAGTCGGTTCGGGTCGGGCCAGCTGACAGCGGATCAAGTTTAGGTTAGACCCGAACCCACCTGAAGACCTGTTTTGACACCCCTACTACAAACAGATCCTAACTCACGAGGATGATTTCACACCTCTGATGAACTGACACTTCTCAAAGAGGCGTGCAGTGTCCAACACGTGTCCGACACGCCTTCAACACGTGTTAGACAAGCCGAAAAGGTGCCCAATTAAAAAAATTATTAAATACAAATTGGACACGCATGTCCGACACCCGTGTCTTAAATATTTTATAAAAAAAATTTAAATATAATTTATTTTATTTAAAATTTTCATTTATTTAAAATACAACAACAACAACATCAAGCCTTTATCCCACTACGTGGGGTCGGCTACATGAATCCTTTTTCTCCATTGTGTCCTGTTAAAAGTCAAATTCTCGTTTAAATCTAATAAAGAAAGATCATTTCTAATATTTTCTAACCAAGTCTTTTTAGGTCTACCTCTACCTTTCTTAACATAAGTCAAATCTAAGACCTCTACTTTCCTAACCGGGTCATCGGGAGGCCGCCGTTTTACGTGACCAAACCATCTAAGGCGACTCTCTCTAATCTTATCTTCCACTGGAGCTACTCCAACCTTTTCACGAATATTTAAAATATAAAAATTAAATTTCTTATTTCCTATCCACAACAACAAATCAATGTCTGCACTCAATAACCCATTCATCGAATATTCTCAATTTTCATTTCTTTTTGGCGAGTCCCGACTTTGTTTTCACAACAATGCCTGATATCATCTCAACATCGACGTCTGACGTCGTCACACATCAACATTTCAAAAACACTCAACATCAAAGTTTGACACTGTCTTAACATTAATGCTCGATGCTAGTAATTTCTACACCCACAACTTAACAGCTCATCTTTGTCTGACGTCGTCTTAACATGGACGACCAACGTTGTCTCAACATTGACGACAGACGCCCTCTTGACATTTATGCCCGATATTTACTGCATAACATCGATGCCCGACTCTCAACAGCATTGTTGTCTCCTCTCTCGATACCTGATACACGGCATCGATGTTCAACTCTAGATATCTTAATATTAATCATTTTAAGCATATGTTCTAGTTAAATGACTTATTATTTCTAAATTATTTTTAATATTATACTTATTCAATTTTTATACACTATTTTTAAAATATAAAAATTATAACACCATGTCCAACCTGTGTCCGTGTTCTATATTTTCAATAATTGACATGTCTTGTGTCTATGTCATACTGTGTCTGTATCGTATCATATCTGTGTCGCCGTGTATGTGCATCATAGTTTCACACACTCATCATAGCTATTCAAAAGCGATTTCTTGGCTATTTTTTAGCTTGACCTTCTATATAAATAATAATGTGTGCTAGATTTGTCTTTTAAGAAATAAATTTTTCATATTCTTCTTAGTAGGTGGCGTTGTTCTCACAAATGATCAGAATCATAACTCACTTCTTTGTTCAAATATTTCTACAACATGTGTACAATCGACCTACTCAAGTTTTATTTCCATAAGAAAATGTGGATTGCCATCACCTCGCATCAGATCTTATCAAGAATCATTCTTCTACATTACTTAGGATTAAGGATTAAAATTGGGCAATCGGATATTAGGCAAGATAAACTAACTATGATTTATAGCTCCAAATTCAAAAATCTCACCCATTATCATCATTTAGATTAGAATCATCATCATAGTTGATTGCTTTCTCTCCTCCCTTCATCCACACTCATTTCAACACCCTCCTAATCTTATTCAGTATCTTCAACCCCAATCATCTTCCACTTCCCTAATCAATAAAATCTAATAAGAATATCATTTAAAACCAAGACTCTATTGATCATTTATAATTTTTATTATATAAAAATTTAAACTAACATTTTTGTCACTTTTTTCTCAATTTTTGTTACTTTTGTTCATTCCTCCATAAAAAATCAACATTGGGATCCTTCTCTTATAACTTATTATAATCACTATGGGCTTTGGGCTACTAAATTAAAAAGTAAAACAATTTCTAAATCCTGAAATAGAGGCTTACAGCTAATTTATGCGCTTCAAAACGCAGCTCAAACCATTGAGGCTTCTGGCTTTTTCTTCAACCGTGATGCATAAGCCCAAAGGCACTTTGCATGCACCTTAACCTAAGGTGCACTTCAAATTGTGTAATTTAAACAATAACTAGGATAAATGAAACCCTTCTTCGACACAAAATAAATATCTAAGCATATAAACTCAATTGTCTCATGATCAATGTCCAATTATGATCTTGTTTAGGGGTAGTCTTCGGCTTGCTTTGCCTAGGGCCTGCATGCTTTCTTATCTTGACTACACAGCTTTCACTATGCCAACTACAACTACAATTGAGGCTTACTGCTTTTTCTCCCACTGTGATGCAAAAGCCCAAAGGCACATTGCATGCACCATAACCTAAGGCACACTTCAAATTACATAATTTAAACAATGACTAGGATAAATGAAACCCTTCTTCCACACAAAATAAATGTAACCAGCTTGTCCATAAAAAACGTGCCTGCCTTCTCAATAAACCTAACTTATGAGTTGTGAACAACTTTTTATCAAAAAAAGGGGAAGCATATTTATCAAAAATCTCTCACTTTAAGAAAGAGAAAAAGATCAAAATGGTCCCTCAACTCTTTGTGAGGGACCAAAATGGTCCCCAACTATTTTGAAGAACCAATTTGGTCCCTCAACTCCTTCAAATGGGACTATTTTTGCCTTGCCGTCAATTTTAAACGGAAGAGTGAGATAGGCGCGAGAGTATTATCGGAATAAGCAAATAATGTTTTAAGATATCGTCCCGCAGCGCAGAGTAGCGTATTAGTGAATCCTCAAGGCGCGGCCAAGCCCGCAGTCCATCCCGTAGTCAAGCATCATCGATCGTGTCAACCCCGCAGTCCCGCAACGTGGATCGTGTCGATCCCGCAAATCGATCCCGCAAATCGATCCCAGCGTCAGTCGATTGCAATTGATTTGGCACAAGAAACGCACCAACGGAAGAAGGATGGCTACCTTCGCAGCAAGCAAGCCCCGTCGTCGTCGTTAGTTCCGATCGAATTGACCAACGAAAAAGTGTGATTTCGGATCCGACAGGAAGGAACGTCGTCAAAGGAGGCAAAGAAGTTATTAGCTACTCGTTCAAAACTATACTCGTCACATGGAGGAGAAATCGAAGAGTAACGAATAGTGGAGAAGGGAAAAGAAAACTAAACAAATCTGTCGAATCAAGGCATCCACAAAAATATGGCAATAAAATAGTAAGAATTAGTAAAAAGAGATTTATCAAAAAAAAAGGAAAAATAGAAATATAGCTTAGGAATGAATTAATTTAATTTTAATTAATTAAAAATATAATATAATTAAAAATAATTAAATATTTAAATTAATTGATAATTAATTTAAATTTAATTATATTATTTATATTGATTATTTGGTAACAATAATTAAAATTAATAATTATAAATATAATAAAATTATAATTTGACAACTTTTGTAAATGCCATAATAATAACTAAAAATTTTGAAATTATTAAAACTAAAATTATTTATATTTTTTATTAAAGAAAAGTTTAATAAATTTTTTTGCAAAAATCATAATCCCTAAAAAATTATATTTATTAAGTATTTTAATTAAAAAAGATCAAATTACGCTCATACTTAACACCATCAACTCTACCATTTTATGGCAAGACCAAAAAAGTTCAATTTGGAGAAGTTGAGGGACCAAGTCCCTCACAAAGAGTTGGGGGATCATTTTGGTCATTTTCTCCTTTAAGAAATACCAACTTTTGAATTTCCTAATAAGAGAGTTTTGTTGCATAAAGTTGAAATCAATTCTCCTGAGTTGCCCAACCATCATCTAAAAACTTCGTAATGCAATCACCAACCACTGCAATCAATATTCAACATGTAAATATTAGGAATCATGCAAATGCTTTTGCCATTTAGCTAAATAAATTTATAAACTTATCCTAGATAAGGAAAGCGACTTTATGAAACAATATTTACAATCTTATGTTCTTTGAGTGCTTTCTTTGCAGGAGAATATTTGTATCACTGCACTGAATTAATCAATCGAACTCACAAGCATATGTGGAAATGTTCTTAAAGCACTTAAAAGCCTAATTTTCACCCAATGTAATTTTCACCCAATGGCAGCATCATCATTGTCATTAGCTTTATCAATACTTCCTTATTTTTCATTTGTTTCAACAATTTTATCCATATAAGGTTTTAACCATTTGACACATCTTTTAGAACAATTCTATCCATGTTATCTTAGGAAAATTAATTTTATCTACCTGCCTACTAGATGAATTTGTACCCTTATTGTACAAGTTCAAACTAAGCAAGTCTACTTACCACCATCTTATCTTCCATAGATGCTACCCCCGCTACACTTATATAACCATTACTCAATTATCCTTTCTAATTTAGTCACACATCTTAAAATTTCTATTTTCTTCATGCTCAACTTGACTTCTTTATTGCCCAATAATAAAATTCATACAACATTTTTGGCTTAATTGCAATATAACAATATTCTTCAAATATCGATTATATTCTTTTATCATATAATGCTCCTAAGTTAGTTCTCTAGCTTGATCACTCATACTTAACTCCATAAGTTATATGTTCATTCATATCTTCATTCTCTTATATAATAGATCCAAAGAACATAAACTTATCACACTTAGGAATCACTTTATCTTAGCGTAATTACACTTTATCCCATCACTATATCATAATACATACACAACTCCCATATGATTTAATAATAAGTGCTTAAACTCATATGCTTTGGGCTAAAGAATCCCAGATATCTTTTACATTCAATTTGACGGTTTTGGATTCAAAAATAATTTTTTTCATGGATGTGTAATAGGATATAAGCTAACCTATCTCCTGCCTTGTCGGAATCAATTGTTCGTGCCCTCCTTTCAACTCTCCAATACCCACAACTAGGATATCATCATCAAGTTCCTGTTCCTCAGCCTCTCTATGATGCCCTATCAACTTTGATCTCTTTTTTCCTCTATACTCTAACGTCTCTTCTCCATTTATATCTTGATACTAAAAAATAACTTATATACATCTTATCTTCTTCCCTCACCTTCATAAAATAATAATTGCACGAGGAAAGTAGCTCAAAATCCCCAGTAAGCATCCAATGAGCATTTTGTCTTCTAAAAGAACTTGAGTAAAGGTATGCAATTGTTTGTGAGCATGAGAGGAGTCAATGCATTGTGTTTATGTAATAGTTTATTGTTGTCAATGGTTAGTTACCTTTGCTGGACGGTGAGGTTGTAACCACCTTCATATGGGTAGAATAGGCAAAATTTATTGAGTTTTGGAATGAAATATGAAAAAAGAGGAAGGAAAGCTCACCATGGAATCATTTATGGTGAGAATACCAGTTCTTTTCATCTTGAACAGAAAAAATAACCATGCTACTCTAGTCAAAAGCACATATGAGACATGGGGCTTTTGCGTATAACAATATAGTGATTGGGTAAAATGTAATTACCATTTTATGTTATAATAATAGTATTGCTTGATACTTGTTAATCTTATACTCACTAAAACTGCATATTAAACGCACAATTATTGTGCTAACAATATTAAGCCCTTAAAATTTTAAATATTTTCTCAATTCTTCTAAAGTTTCACTTCTTTAATAGAAATCTCACCAATTAGAATTAGGCCATTTGAAAAAAGTATACTACAACTCCCCACTTTGAATATCTTTGATAAACTTACATAACCAACATTAAAAGACAACACTTAATATTGATTTTTGATGCAATACTACTAAAATTGAAACCTCCTTGGTACTTCGAAGTATTTTTGTTACAAATCAACGAGCACATATCTTTAACAACTCCAATATGACCTTGCTATATATATATATATATATTCATTTTCTACCCTTTATATGTTTTCCCTAATTGTTTAAGCCATAAATCAAATCCCATGATACTCTATCATTTGTCACTCTTACCTCAGTGGGCTAACATGTAACATCAACAATGAAGTGTCCTTTTACCTTAAAATACAGTGCGCCTATTTATAATGCCTCTTATCCTTAAATATCACTTGCATGCTCACTTTCCATCATAAATTCAATATGTCAACAATAACATTAAAAAAAGGAGGATATTGCATCTTAGAGGACTTGCTAGAGAAAAACATAGATACAAATGACAACAATACATGTGCACGTAGAAATGTTGTTGATGTAAATCAAAAACTAAAGAGAGTCCCTCAAAAATCTTATTTTTATAGATTGGGTTAACATATACTAGTAAATTGTCTTTCTAAGTAAACATTCTGCAAATATTGTAATGATTCTATCAAGTCAAGTCTCATATCATCTCCCTTCAATTTGACACTGAATTTCTGCCTTAAAAGCCAACAAGATCAGCAATTGTTAAAAAGGAGAGCAGATGGGGGTAGAAGGAATGCTGAGGAAAAGAAAGATCCTAAAGCACAAATAGTTACCGTAATATTTTATGGTTAGCTAAGCAGTACTTAGAAGAAATTGACACTTATATAGACAATAATGATGGTAAAGATTTGATGATCTTCAGAATGATGAGAGTAACCACGGATTTTCCAATTATTAAGGGAAAAAGTAAAGAATATAAACAAATTTATTCAACAAAAGTATGATTGATGAATCATGATCCATAATTGAATTAGGTCCGAAACAAAGGCAAGAAGAGTGTCAAATTGGCCAAGTGAATCAATCAATAATAGGGGTATGGAAGGAAAGAAACATAAAAGAATCAAAGAACAATAATTAAAAAAAACTTTAATGGCCTGAATGGTTAATAAAAAAAGATGAACATGGTGCTAGATTAAAGACCATACATACCTAAGAATATCCACCACACTACCACCATAAAAGAAAAAAAGAACTACATAAGAGACATCAATAGAAAATATGCGCCTCAATTTCCACATAATTCACTTGACTAATAACAGGGACATAGAAGGCGATGGAAATTATATCATTAAGCCTGTCAGATATAGTTAACAAGTTTTTAAGAGATTTTATGGATGATATTTATCACCAACCATGATATCCTCACAACAACGTTAATTTCCATAGCATATAATTGATGCACACAAGAACAAACTCTTATGAGAAAGTAAAGTGCATATGGAATCATTGAGTAAGGACAACGAGAAGTTAGATTTAATAAATGCCAACCTACGCACTCAGGCGAGGTAAAGTGCCACGCTTGTGGCTTGCCTCATCTAAGCGTCCAAGTAGCCACGTCCAAAACTATGTTTAACATGCAAAAATAAATGAAACCAATGCCAATCTAAGATGTACACAATGCTAAACAATATAAAATAAAAAAAATTGCAAATCAAATAGAAAATTTAGGCTGCAATAAAAGAATGGACTCAATTTAAAACCAAATGTGAGTTTCCTGCACAACTAATGGAAAGTAAAACAATAGAAAAGTTGGTGTTCACAGCAACAACATTGAAGAATATAGTGCGAATACATGATGCATCTCAAGGTAACAATAAGTCAATAAATAAAATCACAATTTTGGTAGCAATATAAAACCCAAATAAAATAAATATTCTATTTTCCTCACCTTGGGCAGGCTTATATATCTCTTTTAGGGAGTTATTAATGGTAGATTTCTGTCCTTTGTTTTGATTGGCCTTTTGCATACGTTTTGCAAGTGCTACCTTCAAATTTACCTGTCCAACAAAAAATAGCTTTAAGCAAATGAAAATGGACAAATAATTTTCAAATAATTGAACATTTATTAATAAACCAAACAACCTTTGAGCCATTGTCAAGCAATTCATCGCTACTAAAAGATTCAACACACGAAAGAGCAGCTTCTCGAGTCTTATAGTTGATGAATGCAATATCTCTTCGCTTAGTTGACTTAATGTTCCTCCCAAGCACAATTCTTTCAATCTCCCCAAACTTTTTGAAGGTCTCCTTAAGCCTATCTTCATCCCATGAATCTGGGGCTCCTTCAACATATACTGATTTTACCTATAAGGAGATAAGTACAAAAATCACTAAGAGAGATATGTTATAATAAATAATATTATGATTTTAGGTTTCATCCAAAAAATCCTTTATACTGATTTTCATATAGACCAATAAAAAACCAGCAGAAATGTCTCATTTTATTTAGTTTCGGCCAACTTCAATAGATTTGGACCAAACTTATTGAAACTTAAGTCAAAAACTGTTCATGATGCCGATGCTCAACTGAAACTTAGCCATAACAACCAAAACTCATCCAAAAATATAAATTACGACTAAAACTTGTATTAAAAATTTATATTTTGAAAAAGGTACAAACCAATCCCAAAAAAGGCTAACAGAAAGTAATGGGGTGTACTTCGTTAGGAGAACCAATCAAAATGGAGAGAGATACATTTTAGCTTAGCTAGCATTTTGTATCGACTCAGCCAATCAAAAGCTAATGAAGCTTGAGTTTAAATGTAGATTATTTTATGAAGTATAGCATACCTCATTTGAAAAAAAAAACTAAATATTTACTAAAAAAAATGTTTGAAACTAAACATTGAAAGAGCAGAAACTACCAAAACCAACAAAACCAATTTCTTATGTAGGTAAAACTAAAGCAAGTCTAATATAACAATATAATCCAAGAGTATGAACAGAAAAAGTCTTATTTACCACATAATAACAAGATAATCATAAAATTAATAAAATACATGATTAGTCTGCTTTTATTTCCTTAATGAACTACTTCATCAACTTTTGATTGGTTATAGTTTTAAATTCATCAAATTGGATTTTAGAGGCATGCCCAAAAAAGTCCATCCACACAAGAACACTAATGCTCAATAGAACAGGCATGTGAATACATGCTAGACTTATAAAATAGCAGGAAAAGATGATGCAAGAAAGGATTTATGAGTAGAGTCATTGAGACCTTTTGCATATCCTCTTCATCAGGAATACGGAAGGAATCAGCCCATGAAACTTTGATATTCCGACCCTTGCCAAGAGCATCTTTCATCTGAAGCTTTTTGAAAGCTCGCTGTGCATCTCTATTAGTTTCAAGTTCTAGAAATGCAAACCCTCGATTACAGTCAGTATTTTTAGGGTCCATGACAACAGTAATTGCGTCGATATTCTCAATTCCACCTTCCTTCAAAATATTAAAGAGCTGCACACCAAAGTACAAAAAATAGTACATTAGCTAAGAGAACCAAATTTTTAAAGAAGCAAAATTGCCAATACATAGTTCAGCTGCTAATACAATGAATTCTGGTAAAAAAAAAAAAGTTGACTTACATCTTCTTTCTTCCATTTCTTGTCAATATTACCAAGAAATATCGTGTCATTCCCCTGAACAGCCGCAGCTCCACAGATCTTTCCACGGATCTAGAAGTGTCATTGAATAACTAAAATGTGTAAATATGTTGCAAGTTTAGAGAAAAAGCATGAGATCTTACTTCAACGATGGCAGACCATTTTACAATGAAATTCAAAGAGATAATTAGCCCTCCAAAAGAAAAGAATAAAAAAGCAGTGCAAAAACAAAGAATAATGCATATTAAAAAGGGGAAATGCAACGTGCAATAGAATCAGTTTTACCACAAAGATGAAGAAAGTAATGCATATTAAAAGGTAAGATGCAACATGCAATAGAATCAGTTTTAACACAAATATGAACAGCAGCATAACATATTTTTTTAGTCGGCGCTTGCATGAGATATCATATGCTCACAAAACTTACAATCTAAAACAATAATTGACAGGTCTACCAAAATAATACAAATATCATAGTATAAGTAATCCTGTCATAGATGCATAAGCATCTAGCAACTTAAGTAGTTTAATGAATAAGGGCCATATAGACAAACTTTTACACCTATTCTTGTTCGTACAATCATAATTTGTGGAAAGAATACTTAGTAAGTATTTGAACTTTCCAATGTAGTTAAAAAAGCTAAAATTAGAACAAGGTCGCCAGTATGAGTTTAAATGATAAAAGATTTATAGAAAACAAATGAAACAACCAGACTCAATAACCAGTTAAAGCCAGTAAAGGGCATCATCATGAACACATCAGTAAATTGACTTCTTTTCTTTCACATGCATGTGTTCCTTAATGATCCGGAGCAGAACAAACTGCTCAAACAAATATGTTAGGTTACTCATCCTGTATTTTTTTTTTTTAACATTCATGTGTTAATAAAAAATGCAATGGAAATGGAGATACTTGGTTGGAAGTTTTCAAAAGGCATCATATGCAGAAAAAATAGAAAGCATGCTTTATAGAAATGCATGAGTTATTTAGTCGAATGTGAATCAAATGCCTTCAAATATTTTTCTTTTTCTTTTTTTTTTTGTTAAAATGCATTTCAAATGTGCATAAGACTGGCATGTCAGGCTAGACCATGAGTGCAAGTCGTGCAACAGGCGCAAGTGAGAGCAAGCATAGCAAGAGAGGTGAAGTTGACGAGGACAGGCAACCAAAGAGATGAGGGTAGGCGTATTGAGGGCGGGTGTGGGAGATGGATCGACAATAGCTCGTAGGGGGAGGGGGATTTGGAAATGGCCTAATTCATTCAATTTTTAAGTGCAATGAAAACAAAAGTTTTGGGATATTTGTGATCCCTCAAAACTTTACTTTTATTTCCTTTACTTTAAAACAAACACCAAAAAAAATAAAATGGAGGAGATGGAATGCAATACACTCCTAATGCTTTCAGCCTAATAACTACTAAAGTACTCACTGCAAGTTAAGTTTTACAGCATTATATCCATCCAAAACAAGCCATATTTCATAGCAAGAAAATCTAACTAAGCACAATATACATCAAAATTTTAATGATGGCTTGAACAGCAAGTAGAAGTGAACTATACTTTTTTCAGAAGGCGTTCATTTCCATTACTAATTACAAATTAAATGTATCGAAATAATTCAGAGGTAAAATATAATTAGCTAATGGTATTAGTTGAGTAATATAATGCTCTAAAAAACACAAAAAATCATTTAGACCGTTAAAATTAACAAACTCCGCAGTGAAAAAAGCTGCATACCTCAACTTTGGCAAACTCAGCCACCGCTCTCTTTGCCTGACTGGGTTCCACATACCTCAAGAAAGCATAACCCTTATTCTTCCCCGTTTGTCCATCCATCATCATGCGGAGCTCCAAAATCTCCCCAACCTTCCCAAAAACACTCCTTATATCTTCCTCCTTCGCATCCCTATCCAAACCCCCTATAAATATCTCTGCCTTCCGCCTCTTCATTCTCTCTGACAAGCCCATCACCTCCTGCTCCACCACTGCAGCCTCCAACCCATCGCCCTCTTTCCCACTCTCCAAATTGTCATCTTTCGACTCCATCTGCCCACACTCTTCTTTAATCTCCAAATTATCATCAGATTTGCCTGACTCAAGCTTGTTATCTTCCTCCATCTTCACCTCTGGTTGCTGATTATCATCAGGGTTAAATGTCATCACCGGTGCATCCTGTTGAATAGTACTAGGCAGGGCAGAATTAGGGTTAAGGTACTTCTCAGTGTTCTCCCCCAAAGACACTATGCCGTCTTGCAGAGGCACATCATCCACTTTCTTCGCTGCTAATGAGCCCTTAGGAACCAACTTTTTCACAATTTTCTTCCTCACTACTTTCCTAGTCTTCAAAACGTCATCTTTAGCCTCCATCTGCAGACATTTTTCCTTAATCTCCACATTGTCCTCAACCTCGGGTACAGTATTCACAGGCTCCAGTTGCTGGAAAGCATCAGGTTTAAATGCCTCCTTCATTGCATCCTGTTGTATGCTACTATCCAAAACAGAATTAGGGTTAAGGTCTTTCTCACTAGTCTCTCGTGACGACACTAAGTCATCTAGCTCTGGCAGGTCATCAACTTTCTTGGCTGCTACAGAACCCTTCGGAACTAACTTCTTCACAATTTTCTTCCTCACTACCTTTCTCACGCGCAAGACCGTCTTCGTGCCAGGCTTCTCGATAGGTTCAGCGGTAGTTGTCTCAGCCGTATTCACTCCAGGGGCTTCAGGAACCTCCTCCGCTGCGGGTTCTGAGGCTTCGGAAGCAGTAGTGATGGCTTCTGGTTCCCGCGAGGGATTGACGTCGAGCTCGTTCTCGATTTCGCCCTCAGGTTCGGCTTCCGGTTCGGGTGCGTGTCCGGTTTCGGGTAAGGGCCGTTGATCATTCTCCACAGAGAGATCGTTGAAAGCGGCGGCATCGGAGGTCAGCGAGGGTTCCAGTGGGGTGGGGGTTGGATTTATTGTGGCGGCGGTGGAGGAAGGGGTGGAAGATTTGGTCTTCTGTGGGGTTTTCACAGTTTTCTTCTTTCTAGGAGGCATTTTCTATGGCTGTTTGTTATTCTGCTGTGGTTTTGGGGTCTAAGTTGTCGACGCCGTAGAGAGAGGCGGAGGAGGCGATGGCTGTGAGACTAGTGAAGAAGTGATGGAGATGAGCAGCGTTTCATTCCATATGCTTAAACATTTATATATTTATATATAAATAATATAAATGTAAAGAATGTGAAAATCAGATTCAAAAATGAAAGAATGGGATATTCGAGGTTCAATTATTCAATTAAGTTAAATTTCTGCTTTTAAAAATCGGATCGAGCCAACTGGTTTGACTACTTCTTCTAACTGGTTTCAAATCAAATCAGGATAAAATCGCTCAGCCGATTAAACCGTTGAATCGTGGAATCGTTGCCTGTTTTTAAGAACCGTGCAGTTCAAAGAAAGAATATTTTGAGCCGTCGATTTTAGATCCAACGGTCCAAGAGTTAAGTTAGGAAAATAAGTAGAAAACATCTAATTCGTTCCCCCTCCCATAATTCATTCCATTTTCGCGTGTAATGTCGTCTTGTTCATCTCCCTCTCGCCCGAGGCTGTTTGTTGGCAATTTACAAACTTAACGATGACAAGCTTAATATTCTTCTCTGGCATCCCCCTTGCTTCTTCTCTCTTCTATTGATCCTGGGATATAAGTTTTTTTTAGCCCTAAATTTTTTTATTCTATTTTGATTAGCTTTGTGTTCATTAGTTTCTAGATTTTCAGTTAAAATATGCTAAAGTTGCAGCAGGCTGTAAGGTAACTTAATTATTCCTTGACCTATCTTCTTCAGTTCTCCCTTGTTAGGAATCTCAATTATGGGGGCTGAATATATGAATTTCATCATATTGTTTGATAACAATCATTGATGTTGCTGACATTTGAGTATGGGTTGTATTATTCATTTGTTGGCCATATTTTTTGCTCTCAATGGATGTTAAGTACCTCTCTTGCACTTGCACTTCTTTTGTGGCCAAATAATACGATGTTATTCCAGCAGAGTTGATAGTGGATTCTGAATTTGGATGATAATCTTTTCTCTTTTTTAATTTATTTGTATTTAGTAGGAGATAGACCTATAGATGATTTTGACTGCTCTTCTTCTGAAATGTGCCAACAGGCTTATTATTGTTTCGAGTAATTCTTTTGTATATAAAAGTGAACTAATTGTATATGATGTTAATGTAAATTTGTTTAAAATTCATTTGGTTTTTTATATTAGAATGGAAGCTCCTAGTGTTCAACCTGCAATATTAGGTCATAGTGTGCGCGAAAAGGGGGATATTGCTTGGAATCATTTCACTGAAATTAGAGGGGTTGATGGAAAAAAAAATTTCAAATGCTTGCATTATGGTACTGTATATAAGGCATGTGGCATAAACAGAAGGAAACAATATTTAGTAGGAGTTAAGGGGAACATAGCTTCCTATAAAAAAGTGTCACATGAGATTCGCTATCAAATGCAGGAGAATTTAAATGACATATATAAAAGAAAATAGCAAGAATAGGAAGAGTTGAAGAGTGCACCTATTCATATTGATAAAATAGTATAAGAAGGAAGGGATTCTTCTTCTCTACTCAAATCACAAATATCTGAAGTACATAGAGTAAGAGTTGATAAAGGAAAAGAAAAACTTGATGACATAGAGAATTTCTTTGCTCCCAAAACTAAGCCTAATCTCAACCCTCGCTTAAAAGTGTCCAAGAATCCAACAAAAGCAAGATATCATATAAATATGACTGTAGCAAGGTGGTTCTTTGATTGTTACATTCCATTTAATGCCTGAATTCAATCTATGCACAGAAAGCTGTTGATGCCATCACAACCATAGGTCCAAGTAACAAAGTTCCATCATACTACATAATGAGAGTTAATCTGCTTATAGATTATAAAAAAGAGTGCATATTACTTATTGATTTCTATAGATAATCTTGGAATGAGACATGTTGTTCAATCATGAATGATGGTTGGACAGATAACAGAAGCAGAATACTCATAAATTTTATTGTTTACAGTCCACGAGGTGTATCTTTTTTAAAATAAGTTGATGCATCTACTCTCACCAAGGATGCCACAACCTTGTGTTTGTTGTTCACTGAGGTAGCCGAATTGGTAAGCCCGAAGAATATAGTACAACTAAAAACTAATAGTGTTGCGAATTATAAGAAAGATGGTGAGATGTTACATAAAAAATTTGTCAATATTTACTAGTCACCTTGTGCAACACGCTGTCTGAATTTGATTTTAAAGGATGTATGTAGCATGCCTCACATAGAAGAGCTTGCTAGAAAAGCATCAAAGGTGATAATTTTTATCTATAATCATATTTTTATACTTGCTTGGCTTACAAAAAGATTAGATTTGGAAGGAGATTGTACGTCTATAAGCCACACAATTTGCCACTACCTTCATAACTTTAAGAAGTATCTATGATCAAAAGCATGACTTGCAAGATTTAGTGACCAGTAAATTCTATACATATTCAAAATTATCAAAAACCACCAAAGGAAAAGAGGCTGTCACTATTATTCTGGATTTGATCTTTTGGAATGAGTGTCTTATTATTTCAAAAATATCTTGTTCATTGATTAAATTAGTGTATATAGTTGATTCAGATGAGAAACCCTCACTAGGGTATTTATATTGATATCTATAGGGCATGAAAAGCAATAAAATTCATCTTTAGAAATGTGAAATTATTATATAAGTCATATACCACTATTATTAAGAAAAGATGGGATTCTCAACTTAAGCAAGGTATCCACTCAGCTGCATATTTATTGAATACTCATTTTTCAATATCACAAAGAAAATTACTGTCATAAGCCAGAAATTATACAACATCTTATTGAGTTGGTTGGGAATAAAGATATTTGTCCAAAGCCTAAATTTACAATGAATGAGGTCAGACTATTTCGTGATGCCTTAAAAAGTTTTATAAAGTAATTTGTAACACCCCAAGATTTAAAGTGAAAGAATTTTTTCTTTTTATTTATACAACCAGTAACCATTCATTTAGAACCAAATTTATTTGACATCCAGAGCTGATTTATTGAATTAAAAAAATAAATAAATAGCAAAAATATAATTATATTACTACTATTAATATTTATACTCTACTATAAGCTCAAAAGCTTAAAAATATATATACAATGGCCACTAAAGGCTACAAAATAATACATATAAACTAGAAAATTTAAAACAAAATTAAAATAATCATTATTATCTAGTCTCAAGCTCCAGGCTCCTTATCTTTATATCACCCAATGAGCCATGTCAGTATGTTATAATATATTGTATCAATATTAATATTAAAATGATTACAATTATATCTATCAATCAGTTTAATGTACTATCATGTAAATATAACCATAAATATAATTATGAAAAGTAAGGTAGGACATCCAGCTTTAATATGGTGTTTTTATTCTTCAATGTGTTATTTGTCATATATATCTATCTGCCAATCTTATCTTATCTTTTATTTATTTATATTAATCATTTATTTTTATAGATGGCTTTTTATAATCATTTATGAGTACACCCTTTACCCGTCAGTATAATTCGGTCAATCGGTTATAAGCTACGACTAATATTACACCACCAACCCTTATTGAAAAGAAAGCTCATCGACCCACACTCCTACGTAAGATATTATGTTTTAAGAGCCAACACATATTAATTATAATATTAATAGTTATCCTTCCTTGTTTATATGCAAATGCTATTTTTTGTGCAATATAAGTCAATATTATATATGAAATACAGTAATTCATAAAATATGAAAAAAATTATCAAATTTATCTACTATGCATTTACTTTAGAAAATCACATTTTTTCGTTTACCAGATAAAAAATTAATATATTCTAGTCAAAATGCTCGTATGGACGACATCTATTACATATCAAAAGTTAGAGGTGAAATATTGCTGAAAAGTTTGATATCACAACTTTTACAAGTTTTGATAAATTAAAATTTTAAAAATATAAAATTTTAAAATTATTAAAATTAGAGATAAGATAATTGTTGCTTATAATGAGATAAGAAACTTTCACAATAGGACAAACTGGCAAAATTAGCTCTACGACCCCTAAACCTAGGTTTTCTTTTTCTCTCTCATCTCTTTTCTCTCTTATTTCTCTATTTCCTTCTTTGTTAGACAAATTTGGGAAATAAAAATGGCTTTTAATATATTATGTAATGGATATAGATATTTAGGAATAAAATATATTATGATCATTTTGATAATTATTCTAATTGTTAAGTTTTTAGCATAAAATTTATATAAATTATTTTATATCTTTAAATCTGAGACTCTAAAATTATAAAAAAAAATTTATAAAATATATATTTGGTGAAATTGATTTATAAAATAAACACTTAGCGGTTCCGAAATCCACACTTATATAGACATATATTAATTTTCTACACTACCTCTAAAATTAAGGGAAAATGATTATAATTAAAATACAATTATATATATAATGGTGAAGTAGGTTTATAAATTAGACTTATAATGACTCTTAAAAAATTATTTTATTGGATTAAATTATGGGCTGTTACAATCTTTTCACCTTTGAAAAATGTCATCATCGACATTTCCACGAGTAATATAAAACAAACCAATATGAAATAAAATCAAATATATAATAAACTAAATCAAATTGGTTCAAAATGTAAGATTCTATGTTAGATAATAGCAAAATTAACTCTGAAATTATAAAAAAATTTAAGTTATAAATAAGAATTTAAACAAAATTATACTAGTCATATTCTCAGACACTTTAGAAACTTCTTTCACTAGTTATAATAGTCTACTTCTAATCTGAATAGATCCTTGCCTAGGTCTAGGCAATGGACATTTTTTCATTCGGTGCTCATAATCACCACATCAAAAGCATTATCATATCATCATGTAGTAGGGTCCCATATGCCTTCTCCAACACCACATACATTATAGAGTGGTAGGTACTCTAACAATTTCACCATCCTTTTCTGGTACTTTCACCTATTTTTTTAAAACTATCTCTATAATATTTTGTTAATTTATCGCTTACCATATGAGCGATCAAGTCAGCAAACTTTATTATGTTTTCAAATGTCACTGAAAATACTTCAGTAGCAGATTCAGATGTCTTTCATTTCAGGTTAATTTGCCTCATCGATAAATAAATCTTAAATATAAAATAAATCTTTCAAAATAAAATAAATAAACATAAATTAAATTATTCAAAATAAAATAAATTTATAAATATATTTAATCAATACTTAATGTATTCATTAATGTAGCTCTAGTTATAAGCAAATTCTTTCAGTAACTATTGTTTTGATATCAATTGTAATACCCCAAGATCTAAAGTGGAAGAGTTTTTTCTTCTTTTTCTTTATTTTTTTCTTTATACAACCAATAATCATTCCTTTACAACCAAATCCATTTGACATCCAGAGCTGACTAATTATATTAAAATAAATAAATAAATAAGAAAAAAAATATAATTATATTACTACTACTAAGATTTACATTCAACTACAAGCTCTAAAACTCAAATATATATACAATTAATATGCACGATTGGCTATAAAAGAATACATATAAATATATCATCCCACCAACTCCCTCACTTGATTGCTTGGCCAAGATGAAATTAAAAGAGGGTAAGAAGAGAGAGGAGAGAGAAAAGCCTTTAGATCATAATTGTCAATCATTCAAATTACAGATTTTATTCTATTTATTGTAAGTGACTAATATCTTACTTTTATTTTTAATAATTTTGATTTCTATAAATTTAATCTCTCTTAATTCTATTAAATTTATATTATCTTTTGATTCATAAGTTTTCACCCTATAAGTTTGGATACATTATAGAGATTTGATCATTCTGAACGATTTGATATGATTTATTATATTTTAAATGAAGTAATGAATAATATCAGATATATGATATGATAACTCCATATGATAGTCTACTCATCCACGTGATTCACTAAATGGGAGTCATAAGGAGCTCGAGATTGATTGAGAGTTAAGGAGTTGGGGCGACTGATTCCCGTGATTCAAGGGGAGTTATAAGGCGTATATTGATTGAGAGTTATAAGGGGCGATTGATTGGGAGTTATAAATATGGAGCAAGATACCCTTAAGATATACTCATTGAATATCTGAGTACTGATACCGATACTGCTATGAACACTGTACTGATATTATGACTAATCTAGAGTGTGATGGCATACCACTACCTTCAATGTCAGGCAAAGAATTCAATATACTTACTCTAATTCTAACTAATATCAATCATCAACTAATATACGTAATAAAAAATTTCTAAAATTAATAATATAATTAATATGATTAGTAAGGCTAAAAGAGATATATTAAATTATAAGGAAAATTAGTAAATAAGACTATCACTTAATAAGTCATGTTAGTATGTTATGCTATGTTGTATCAATATTAATATCAGTATAAATTTAGTTCTATCTATCAATCAATTTAATGTATTATAATGTAAATATAACTATGAATATAATTATGAAAAGTAAGACATAACATTCAGTTTTAATATAGTATTTTCATCATTCCATCTATTATCTGTCATATCTATCCATTTGTTAATCTCTTATTATCTTTCATTTCTTTCTATTAATTATTTATTTTTACAAGTGAATTTTAATAATTATTTATGAGTCGTCACTCTCTACCTGTTAGCATAATTAAATCAATCAGTAATAGGTTACAACTATGATTATATCACCAATATTTTATTTGAAGGAAAGCCTATTAGCCTACCCTCCTATGTATGGTATTATGTTTTAAGAGCTAATTTATATTAATTATAGTGTTAACAACTAACCTGTTATAACTCAAAAATTTATAAAAGATATTTTTTTATCTATAACAACCAAAAAATATTTTGAGTCAGTATAAGTCCAAATCATAAACTGTCTTTACCATAATATATATATTATTGTGTTTAAGTTTCACTAATTTTTTCCTAATTTTTTTACCCTCATTAAATTTCTTAAGAAATTGACATATATTTGTACAAGTAAAAATTTTGGGACAATCAAGTGGCTATTTTGCAAATTAATTTTTCCAAAATTTTTTAAATAATAAGCTATTTTATAGATATTTTTCTTTAATTTTGTAATCCTCAAGAAGATTTATACAAATTTTATACTAAAAATTTATTATATTAATATTATTATATTATACAAAAAATTTAAAAGCACTTTATATTTAACTTAAGCCATTAACTTATTTCGTTTAATAGAGAATGGTTTGGGGGAAAAAAGAGGAAAAAAGAGGAGAGAGAAAAAAGCTAGGGTTTAGCAATCGTAGATTCATTTTCGTCCATCAGTGTAATTATGAAATTTGTTCGTCTTAAGGTTGATTATGTTTTACCAAATTCAGTTTTCAAGCATTTATATTTTTGAGATGTTTTTGATCAAATTTGTCTTTCAGTTATTAGAAAAAGAGGATAACTTTATTTTGGTAAGACTTACAGTGCCTAACTTTTTATATGTTATAGAGATTATGAGTATAAATATTTTCAGTATATTTTGAAAATTTTTTACAGGTGATTTTGAAAAAGAAATGATTTTTACCAATACAGAAATTTATTTTAACATCTAAAAATAATATTTTAGTTTAATTAAAGCTTCATAATGATGCTTTATATAATTTTTTTATAATTTAGTTATATTTTAAAATAGTAAAATTTTACTCAATAGTATTTATGTTAGCTACCCTTGAGGCATTTTGATAATTTTTTAATTTAATCTAATTATATTTAAATTAATAAAATGCATTAAAAATATGAAAGAAATATGATATAATGTGATATTATGCTAATGCCAGTAGGCAACCGAGGTGATATTTTGCTATATCGACGCCAGTAAATGGCCGAGGTGGGGTTCTGTTATATCATCGCTAATGGATGATTAAAGTGGGATTCTGTTATGTCAGTGCTAGTGGGCAACCAAGGTAAAATTCTATTATGTCAGGGCCTACCGGCTATCTTGGTGGGATTTTGTTAACGAAGCTACAAAGATATATAAAAATTTTGGCTGAGATCCATTTTGATAAAATGAATATGTACTTATAATTCATTTGATTTTAGTTTTAGCTTTTACTTTAATTTTAGTTTCAATTTTTCATACAGTACTTTTATAGTACAATATTTTTATTTTAGGATTTATGGTGTGATAGCCTACTAAGCTGTGTTAGATCATTCCTATTTTTGCTTGCATTTTTTAGGTTAGGGGAAGGGTAAGAACCGAGCTGAGTAGTTTGGATAGCAGCTCTGATTCGTGTTGTAGGTTTATTTTGGTTAATTTTGATTTTTGTAGGTTTGTTTTTATTTTATTATTCTTTTTATTAACAAGAGCTATTATAGATATCTCATGTTGTATATATATATTTGGATGATATATATATATATATATATATATATATATATATATATATATATATATATATATATATATATATATATATATATATATATATTAGATTTAGTAGTCTTCCGCTTTATATTGCATTTAATAATGGCATTATATAGTATATAAATTGAAAGTTTTATTTTAGTACTTCTCCAACCAGATCTTGGGGTCAATATTGCTGCAATTGAACATAGTTTGACCTATGTGATATCGGGTTAAGTTGTGACAAGCTTTTTGGTATCAGAGCAAAGTTAGATAAGCAAATCATAATAGTGTCATATGATTTAATTTGTAGAAGAGTGAGATGCTTTTGGGTAGTTTTGGGTAATCTTTTTATTTATTTTTCATATGTATGTGTTGTATTAAGCTGTATTCAGTGTTTCAAGATGGTTGATCCACCTCAGTCAGATCCATATATGACTAATGGTTAGAGCTCTAATCAGGCAGCTTAGGTTTAGGAGTACAACTCCTGTGATCAGTTTTGAGATTATTTCCTAGATTGCTGGTTTGGTAGTATAGTTGGTAGGTGAGGCTCATACTCGCGTTTCTGGTACCTGATCCAATGATATGGACATATATTTGTAAAATTTCATGAGATTACATCCTCCTAGACTTTCAAGTGTTATAAAGCCTAAAGCAGCTGAGGATTGGTTGATGAGGATAAATAAGACTTTAGATGTGATGCATTATCCTCCTGAGAGAAGAGTTGCATTAACTGCATTTCTATTAAATGGTGAGGCAGAGATAAAAGTTTTAGGGTCAAACACATACCTTGATTTCTTTGGAGGAGTTTACAAAGACATTCAGGACTTGGTTTGTACCTCTGTCAGCTATGAGATAACTACAGAGCTTTTTTTTTGAAGTTGATTCAGGGAGGCATGTTAGTGATGCAATATGAAGCAGAGTTTACTGCTCTCTTCAGGTATGCTCCATAGTTGATTAACACTTCAGAGGAGAAGTGTTATAGATTTTTGGAGGGACTTCAAGATGCTTTGAGGTAGACATTGCTAGCTAGTTTTGATCTTTATAATCTTGGCTTTTATTTTATTATTCTTTTTATTATAAAATGATATTGTAGATACCCCAGATTATATATGTATTTTTTGATGATATATATAAAAATTATTTTTGAGATTGAGTAGTCTTTCGATTTATATTACATTCAGTAGTGGCTCTGTGTAGTATATAAATTGAAAGTTTTTTTAGTACTTCTCCAACTAGATCTTAGGATCAGTCTTACCATAATTGAACATGGTATGATCTATGTGATATCATGTCATATGGGGCTGGGTTGTGACATAACCTTTATTGCTTCCATGCAAATGCTATATTTTTTTTATATAATATAAGCCAAAATTATACATGAAATATAATAATTCATAAAATATAAGAAATTCTATCAAATTTGTTTACTATGTATTTACTTCAGATAATCACATCTTTTAATTTATATGGTGAAAATTTAATATGTTGTAGTCAAAATGCTCATATTAACGACATCTATGGATTTATATATTAGGAATAAAATATGTTGATGTTTTTTAGTAATTATTCTAATTGCTAAATTTTTAGAATAAAATTCATATAAATTCTTTTATATCGTTAAATTCGGCGCTCTAAAAATTATAGAAAGATATTTATAAAATAGCCCATTATATTTAAAAAACTTTGATAAAATTGGTTTGTAAAATAGGCACATATTAGTCCCAAAAGCCTCACTTTATCAATTTTCTATGTTGACCCTAAAATTAGGATAAAATTATTACAATATATATATATATATATATATATATATATATATATATATATATATATATATATATATATATATATATATATATATATATATATATATAATGTAGATGGTTTACAAATTAGACTTATAATAACTTCTAAAAAATTATTTGATTGGGTCAAAAAATAGACTTTTACATAATTGCTTTCATAATGATAAAATAAATGCAACCAGATAATTTTTTTTAATGTCAACATATACTAATATTTTAATTTTGTAAAAATAAAAATTCAATAAGATCTCTCACTTGATATTTTATTGATGAGTGGTGGAATATGTTTGGATCAGGTGCTCTAAACTTATAAAAATTAGTAATAAAGATTCTAAGTTAAATATCCTCCTCCTCAGGCTATGAAAGAAATTGGACTGTTTTTGAACAAATTCACTCAAAAAGGAGCAATCTTTTGGAGCTTCAACGGCTCAACAATTTAGTATATATTCGATACAATCTAAATTTGAAGAATAGATATAGTTTTCAATTGTATTTATATAGAATAATACTTTTTATACCATATGCTATTGAATTGACTATAGTAACTCCTTCACTTTTTAGGTTTTTGCATAAAGAAAGAAATTATGATCCTCTTGACTATTCATGTGTTGAATTGGTTGATTTCTGGATATTTGATGACGAGCCAACTCTAGAGATTATCTTAGAGGATTTAGAGAATGACCTCTATGCAGTGGATACAACTCCACTTGTTAAAGAACAAAATATACATTTAACTCAATAAATGCATAATAAGTTTATAATTAAATATAAAAAAACTATTTGAATAAATTCATAAGCTTTATTTTATGTTTCTTATTTGTTAATAAAAGTGATATTGATAATGAAGGGGATGGAGATGATATAATCGAGATATTTAATGCTATAGAAACATTTGGAATAGAAGAAAATGGAGAACCAGGACTCAAAGAGACAACCTTTGGTGCTAATTTTGATGATACAAATTTAGAAGATTTTTTATTATTGTTGCGGACTCAAATATACGCGGCGATAGATTTTAATTTTCCGTCTCAGCGTTGTATGTATATTCAGCACACAAACAGAATCGAAATAGTAACACTAGGATTTTTACGTGGAAAACCCTGGAAAGGGAAAAAACCACGGGGCCACGCCCAGTTGAAAGAGTTCCACTAGTGTCGTTTGAAGTACACGAGGCTGATTCGTCCTTTAAATTCAGGACGATCAGATTACAATGAATATCAGTTACAAGGACAAGCAGAGTTCCGATGTCACTTGAGTGTCCGGCAAAATTTCAGCGTCACTTGGAGAGAAGTCCGGCGTCACTCGGGCGTCGGGTAGAATTCTGGCGTCACTTGGAAAGAAGTCCGGCGTCACTCGGGCGTCGGGTAGAATTCTGGCGTCACTTGGAAAGAAGTCCGGCGTCACTCGGGCATCGGGTAGAATTCCGGCGTCGGGCAGAATTCCGACGTTGCTCCCATGTCGGGCAGAGCTCTGGCGTCCCTCGGACGCCTGGTTGTGCTTCGGTGGTGTTCCGACGGTGTTCCGGCGGAGTTCCGGCGGTGTTCCGGCGGTGTTCTGGCGGTGGTCGAGGAGGAGTTATTCCCTCCTAGGCTTCTCTTCTCTTCCTTCTCTTCTTCTCTTCTTGGCTTGGGTCCCCTCTTAAGAGAAATGAGGGGCTATTTATAGTTTTTCTGGACTGGCATAGCCTGTAAATATGTGAGGGATCAGGGGCAAATAGGGAGTGATCCGGATGAACGGCCGATATTGAATCCCTTGATCGTGAACCGTTTATCAAGCATTTGAAGGTCTTAATGATATCAGAATTCTGCGATCTTGGACTCGTTGGATTCGTTTCGTCGAGCCGCTCGATTTGAGTATAAGCTCGTCAAAATCGGAGACCGTTTGGTAACTCAAATTGCTGTTTGATGCTTCCAACAGCACTTTGGGTACTTGATTTGGACTCACTTGGGCTCGGATTGAGTCGAATTTGGTGTCGTTGGATTTGTATTTCCGAGACGCTCAGTTCGACTATAAGTTTACTGAAATCGGAGTTTAAATGGTCTCCGAATTAATTTTTGAAGTTTCCAACTTGAGTTTTTCCTCGAGATTCGTGCTCGATCAAGATGATTTTTTGACGATATATCAGTTGCCCCCCTATTTTCGGACGTTGAAGCTTCACGAGTCCGAAAATATGCGTTTCAATCTTTGGGAAAATTTTTTCGTGCAATTTGATATTTGCAAAAAACCAAATTTGGGTGTTGAGGTCTCGAATGGCCTTAAAAGTGCCAAAATTGAGTCCGGAACGTCGAAAAATGGTTCCGGGGACCCCAAAAACGTCCAATTTGACCTTTTCGGGCCCGAAATTGGGCCCGGAAATGGGTTGGGGCAGCTCAGCCGCCGCCGGCGGCCGCCGGCCGCCGCTGCCGCTGCCGGATCCGCCCGCGCGCCGCCGCCGCGGCTGCCGCGCGCCCGCCCCTGCCCGGCGCGCCTGCCCGCGCGCAAGCGGGCGCTGCCCGCGCTGCCCTGGCTCCTGCGCGGCTCTCCTGAGCCGCGGCTCTGGCGGCTGGCGGTTTAGCCGCGGCTGGCGGTTCAGCCAACCGCCAGTTAACCGCCAGCTAACCGCTGGCGGTTAAGGCCGAAATTTTTTTTTTTTTTTTTTTTTTTTTCAGCAACTTCCCCAACTTCTCCCTCTTGCTATAAATAGCCCCCTATGGCCTATGAGTTTCTTGCACCTCTCTCCTCCCCTCTAGTTTCTGGCATTTTGAGGCCTTCCGCCGTTTTTGAGTAGGTGACTTTCCCTACTTGACTCGGCGCCCCTCCTTTTGCACAGAAGTTAGCGGTTTTCCCTCTTTTTTCTCTCATTCTGGCTTTCTGGCAGTTGAGGCATTCCGTTGTTATTCAGTAGGTGATTTTCCCCACTTGAGACAACGCCCCTCCTCTTGTACAGGAGTTAGAAATTTCTTTTCTTTTTCATTCCTTCATGTGGAGGTGAGATGTTAGTCGGAGGGAGTCTGAAGATGGTCGGAAGTCAGGCGTCGGGAAGAAGTACAGCGTTGGGTAGAAATCAAGCGTCGGGTAGAACTCTGACGAGGGTTCGACGACGGGCAGAAGTCCGGCGTCGGGTAGAAGTTCGGCATCGGGTAGAACCCTAACAAGGGTCCGGTGACGAGCAGAAGTCCGACGTCAGGTACAGTTCAGCGTTGGGTCGAAGTCCGACGAGGGTCCGGCGACGGGCAGAAATCCGGCGTCGGGTAGAAGTCTGACGAGGGTCTGGCGACGGGCAGAACTCTGGTGTCAGGCAGAAGTTCGATGAATGACCCACGATGGGCAGAAGTCCTTCAACGGGAGGAAGCTCGGTGTCGGGCAGAAGTCCGACAAAAGTCCCGCGACTGGCAGAAGTCCTGCGTCGAGTGGAAGTACGGTGTCGGGCAGAAGTCCGACGAAAATATTGGGCAAAATTCCAACGAAAGTCCGGCGACGGGTAGAGACCCAGCAACGGGAAGAAGCTCGTCGTTGGGCAGAAGTCCGATGAAAGTCCCTCGACGGGCATAAGTACAACGTCGGGTAGATATCCGAGGCAAGTCACGCAACTGGCAGAAATACAACGTTGGGTAGAAATTCGACGAGGGTCTGGCGACGGGCAGATGATGGCCGGCATCCAGTAACATTGTGTTAAGGCAATATTCATCCATACTTAAGTGTGCCAACATCAGATATTACTGAATCAAGAGGCCGAAGTAGTGTGACATGCCAATATTCTGGCAATACACAAACACTGTCAACTGAGTGGAGGTCTGATGATGATCCAGTTATGTCCTTTCTTTAAAGGAGCAGTTGTAGGAGATGCTTGCGTGCAGTAAGGGAGAAGTCACTTAAATCCACCAAGGATATTTGACTGTGTTAAAGTTACTTGTTGCTGGATGATACTAGCTTGTATGAGTGTCACCAGTGTACCTTTTGATTCAACTTCTGGTGAGAAGAAATGTATATTTGAATCTGAATTTATGTAACTCCAATGATATTGTATATGAAATGAGGATTTGTCCTCTAGGGACCTGAATTGTTATTGCATCTGTAAGACATGCTTTGTGCTTTTGATGTATTATTAGTCTGAACGAATGTGAGAGACATCCTTTTAGGATGTTTGACATATCTGAGACTGTAAGTCAAAGCCCTTGCTTGATGACGTTAAGGGAAGATGTGAGATTAAATCTCCCCAAGAATGATCTTCCAATGATTGGGATACAAGACATCATCCAATGATATTTGACCTATATGAGGTTGTATGTCAGAGCCCTGCTCAATGACGTTAACCTGTATAGGAGTGGTCGAGGGAATCCACCAAGGATGTGAGACCTATTCGAGGTTGTATGTCAGAGCCCTGCTCGATGACGTTAACCTTTATGGAAGAGGTCGAGAGAATCCACCAAGGATGTGAGACCTATCCGAGGTTGTATGTCGGAGCCTTTGCTCGACGACGTTAACCTGTATGGAAGAGGTCGAGAGAATCCACCAAGGATGTGAGACCTATCCGAGGTTGTATGTCGGAGCCTTTGCTCGACGACGTTAACCTGTATGGAAGAGGTCGAGAGAATCCACCAAGGATGTGAGACCTATCCGAGGTTGTATGTCGGAGCCTTTGCTCGATGACGTTAACCTGTGTGGAAGAGGTCAGATCGAATCCCCCTGGGATTGATCATCCAGTGATTGAGACACAATAAAGATTGTGTATTTCTCGAATCAAGGATAAAGAGACTATATTTGTCAGTAGTTTTTCATTGTCATTTATATTCTTTTTTAAAGAAAGAGACAATATCAAAACTGGACGAATAACACATTATATTACTGTAAGACAATACAATAATTCCCTTGTACAACAAAAGAGATACATATAGGGACAACCACATCATTTGACTTGGTAGAAATACTAAGGACATTAGAGTGACATCCTACTGATCATAGAAGAGATACATGGTGACACATGACAAGTAGTATTACTAACACAAAGGTTCAAGTTGCAGCATTACTTAATCTCACCAACCATTTGAATATTATTCAATGGTTGTCTTTGTTGTTGTTGATTTTGCCCCCCAGTGGGGCGAGCTTCTTCTCGGGTAGGTGGGTTCCCAATAAACTGTCGAAGATAGCCCTGGCGGATAAGTCTTTCAATCTCATCCTTAAGTTGCCAACATGCTTCAGTAGTGTGGCCACGACTACGATGAAAGTGACAGTACTGATCTTGATTTCCTGTATTTGGCTTCAAAGGATGCGGCCATTTCACTTTGTCCTGATCTTGAATCGCCATTAATACATTTGCTCGAGATGTGTTGAGCGGAGTGTACTCTTTCTCCTGCCGAGATTCTCGTTGTGGTAATGGGGGCCTAGAAGGTAGATTGCTATTCCCTTGCTTTTTCCATTATGATGAGGGAATTTTCATCTCAGGTGCTCCCTTGCGCTTCCCAGTGGTTTGCTCGAACTGTTTTCTATGAGCATTTATTGCCTCATCTGCAGATATCTGCGCCTCCACACGATGGATCAGATCGGCATATGAATGAACAGTATCTCGCATAAGAGCTGAATAAAAGGGGCCAGGACGGAGGCCACCAAGAAAGACTCCTCTCAATAATTCAGGATCTACTCCCGGAATTTGTCGAGCCTCAGTAGAAAATTGCTGAAAATACTCTTTCAACGATTCTCCTTCATTCTGACGGATTCCAGATAGGTGGGAGGAATCCTTAGTGATTCTTCGATTGGCTACGAACTGTTCGACAAATACTTTGGCCAATTTGACGAATGTGGGGATCGTTCTGGCTGGAAGTGAATAGAACCATGTTCGAGCTTGTCCTTTAAGAGTGGCAGGGAAAACCTGGCAAAGGAGTGCATCTGAGGCTCGTTGAATATGCATGATGGTCCTGTAATGGTCGATGTGCTCGTACGGGTCGGATGTCCCGTCGTAGGAATCGATGCTTGGTAGTTTAAATCCTGCCGGAATTGCGTGTTGAAGAATAGCTTCTGTCAAGGGTGACGACTCCTGCAAGTCCCACTGACGAAGGGGTTGCCTTATGCCTCCTGTAGGGAACTCTTCTCGGACCAATTGTCGCAGTTCGTGGCGAAGGGCATTGCGAGGGAGCTCAACAATGTGTGGTTGGGCTAACTCTTCGGGGAGGTCCAAAGGAATACGAGGTTGCCGACCTGTGTGCGAAGGATGGGTAGAACTTGCTGTATCAGCCAGTTCATTATCTTGATGCGACTGCGAACGCCTCCTGAGTGGAGGAAGAGGAATCTCGTCTTGAAGATGTTCGATTTGAACAGCTTCGACACGTGGTGGATCTCGAGGGAGAAGAACCTCCTCCTGAGGTGCTAGTGTCGGTTGTCGAGTCTCTCGCAAGAGTTGTAGGATTTTGTTTTGAGATTCTTCCATCTTTTGAATTCTCTCTTATAGGGAGGGTCTTGAGGTTCCTTCTCCAGGTGCGTTTTGCCCCCCGGGGTATAAAGAGGCAGATATCGGGCGTCTATGATTCATAGACTGATTCCTGGATTGATGAGAGTGAGAGCGGGAGGCTCCTATGAGGCGACTGCTACGCCTGTTGACCATCGTAGCAATACTTGAAGTTGTGGGATAAGATTCCCACAGACGGTGCCAAACTGTTGCGGACTCAAATATACGCGGCGATAGATTTTAATTTTCCGTCTCAGCGTTGTACGTATATTCAGCACACAAACAGAATCGAAATAGTAACACTAGGATTTTTACGTGGAAAACCCTGGAAAGGGAAAAAACCACGGGGCCACGCCCAGTTGAAAGAGTTCCACTAGTGTCGTTTGAAGTACACGAGGCTGATTCGTCCTTTAAATTCAGGACGATCAGATTACAATGAGTATCAGTTACAAGGACAAGCAGAGTTCCGATGTCACTTGAGTGTCCGGCAGAATTTCAGCGTCACTTGGAGAGAAGTCCGGCGTCACTCGGGCGTCGGGTAGAATTCTGGCGTCACTTGGAAAGAAGTCCGGCGTCACTCGGGCGTCGGGTAGAATTCTGGCGTCACTTGGAAAGAAGTCCGGCGTCACTCGGGCATCGGGTAGAATTCCGGCGTCGGGCAGAATTCCGACGTTGCTCCCATGTCGGGCAGAGCTCTGGCGTCCCTCGGACGCCTGGTTGTGCTTCGGTGGTGTTCCGACGGTGTTCCGGCGGAGTTCCGGCGGTGTTCCGGCGGAGTTCCGGCGGTGTTCCGGCGGTGTTCCGGCGGTGTTCTGGCGGTGGTCGAGGAGGAGTTATTCCCTCCTAGGCTTCTCTTCTCTTCCTTCTCTTCTTCTCTTCTTGGCTTGGGTCCCCTCTTAAGAGAAATGAGGGGCTATTTATAGTTTTTCTGGAGTGGCATAGCCTGTAAATATGTGAGGGATCAGGGGCAAATAGGGAGTGATCCGGATGAACGGCCGATATTGAATCCCTTGATCGTGAACCGTTTATCAAGCATTTGAAGGTCTTAATGATATCAGAATTCTGCGATCTTGGACTCGTTGGATTCGTCTCGTCGAGCCGCTCGATTTGAGTATAAGCTCGTCAAAATCGGAGACCGTTTGGTAACTCAAATTGCTGTTTGATGCTTCCAACAGCACTTTGGGTACTTGATTTGGACTCACTTGGGCTCGGATTGAGTCGAATTTGGTGTCGTTGGATTTGTATTTCCGAGACGCTCAGTTCGACTATAAGTTTGCTGAAATCGGAGTTTAAATGGTCTCCGAATTAATTTTTGAAGTTTCCAACTTGAGTTTTTCCTCGAGATTCGTGCTCGATCAAGATGATTTTTTGACGATATATCAATTATGATCTTGTAAAATTATTCGAACTATTTAACCCAGAAAGAGAAATATTGTTACTTATTACCTTTATCTCTATGATGAATGTATTTTGATATTTTCTTTATGTTATTAGATAGTATAAAATGTACAAGCCCTTTCTATAAGTTATGTTATTTTCATGTTTAATTAATTAATCATTTTACTTATTTCTTTTATATAATTATATAAGTGTTCTAGTAATTCTCTTATTTTCTTCTATTTTTAGAGCTTTGCTAATTAGAGGAAGAAATTACAAGATGACAAGAAAAAAAATGTATTTCATCATTCAAGTTACAATTATAAAAAGATTAGTTGCTAAAAAAATGAATGTATTTAATTTTAAAATTATTCAATCTATATATTTTAAGCTTCATCTTATGATTATATTAATTTTTTTGTTATATTTGTGCAAATGATTGCATCTTTATTACGCAAATTATATTCTTTTTAATATAATTAGTGTTTATTATATCGTCTGGTTCAACCCCTGTTGAATCATCGAATCGTGATCCCCTCATTTTTTGGTTCGTTATCTAGTCTGATTTTCTTAACCTTGGTTAAATCAGATAATATAATGAATATTAAAATTATTTAAATATAATATAAATTATGTAATACACTTCAGGAAAGTCAGTTGTTTCCTGTAGATTTTACCGTGAAATAATGTTCATCGTAAATGCCGACGGATTTGCGACGGAAATTTTCACATAAATTTTGGATGGATTTTGCGGCGAAATTGTGACGGAATTTCTGCTGCAAATTTGAGACGGAATTTTCATCGAAACAACTGACTTTTGCGGGTTGGCTGGGCGGGCTAGCGCTTGTTGGGGCATAATTTCCTTTTGGATGACTTTTGCGGCAAAGGTTTCGCTGCAAAAAAATTGCTACGGATTATATCCGACGTAAATATTTTTTCGACGTGGCTTTTTGCGTCGGAATATAACCCGCCGCAAATCTTATTTAGTGACGGATATGGTTTGTTTTGCAGCAAATTTTTTCGTCGAAAATTGCTTACTTTCCCTTAGTGATAATTAAAAATTTTAAAAATAAATATGTAATTCTTTTGAGTAAGGCTCTTAAACTTAAAAGTGAATATATAATTCCCTTGAGTAATGTTTGAAACAAGCTAGATTAAAACAATATAAAATTTAATAAGAAGCTTAATTAATCTTTACTATGAATATCAGTATAGGAATATTATAAATATAAATATATGAGCATTAAATATATTTATAATATAAAAGTATTAATATAACTACAATTTATAATAAGAATAATATTTAATGTAATATATTTATAGGCATAACTACATTATGTTGAGGGTGGGCAATTTCCCACCCTCAAAATTTTAATTTTATTAAAAAAAAACTATTTTGATACTTTTACTCTCTCAAATCCTATTTTGCTCATATTTAAAAAATATTAAATAAAATGCCTTCAAGCAGCTACATAATTTAGCCGAAGAAGCACGTGGAAGGGAGAAAGAAAGTGCGGCAAGCTCCTGTCGTGACTTTCAATCCAACATGAACAATGTCGGCGAGAAATCTTCCTTAGACTCTTTCAAAATCTATATATGCAAAGCAATCTTACTTAGTAACTCTTTCAAAATTTATATACGCAAAGCCACAGATAGTGGGGAAATTATTCGGTGCAGACGCCGGATATAGCTCTACAACCGGAGGCCTATAGCATGTCGCCACGTAGTGATCCGACGACCCGACTAATTGGAAAGGCATGTGATTTTTTATTTACCGCACGGCCCGACTACCCGACCCAGATCGGAGCCGAAAATCCAACAAAAGCGCACCTTTTTCTTGTCTTAAGACATTGGCGAATTTTTGGTATATTAGGGTTTATGATATATTCCTAGAACTGATCTGAGGAAAAATAGGAGGAATAGGTTTTGAAAATGGAAATATCTTTGGATGACTTCGAATCGTTCCAAGAGATGGAGGAGACCGAAAACGTTAAGGAAGAATTGCCGGAGCGAACTACATGAGATAACACTGGCATTTTTTTAGTAACTTTTTTAACGCTGAAGTACTTTAGCAATGGATGTCTTGAAACTGTTGACTTTTTAATGTTTAGAGTAGTAGAGGATTTTCAGAATCTCGGTACTCCAACCTGGTACCGTGATTCGGTACCAATTCCTGGTACTGCTTCTCGGTACTCATAACCAGTACTGCTTCTTAGTACCGCTTCATGGCACCAAGAACATATTGGTACTGGGACTCGGTACTCATTTATCGTACTGGTTCTCAGTACCGCTTCCTGGTACCGATAACATACTGGTACCGGGACTCGGTACTCATAACCAATACTGCATTTTGATACAGCTTCCTAGTATCGAGAAAATATTGGTACCAGGACTCGATACCGTTTCTCGGTACTGCTTCTTGGTACCGCTTACTGGTACTGAGAAAATATTGGTACCGCTCCCCGGTACCGATATTGGGTACAGATTATCGGTATTGCAGATTTATGCGTACTGAGTTGTTTATATCAGATTGTTGTAATAGTTTTTACTTTTGCACAGGGGGTTTATACATCTAAGAAGGAAGCATATGAGATGTACTGCACTTATGCTCATAATATCAATTTTAATGTTAGGAAATAACATCACAGTTACTGGCCTAATTCGAGAAAAATAAAATCCAAGGACTTTGTTTATTCGAAAGCTGGATTTAAGAAGGGCATTGACTTAAACTCCAAATCAAAATATCGAAAATCTAATACCCAAATTGGGTGTCCAGTAATGATTATATTTACAGTAGGTGAGGATGGAGTTTGGAGTGTTCAGAAAAGCATTGAGAGTCACAATCACAAATTAGCTAGGCCTGAAAATCAACATTTGCTAAGGTCGTGTAGAAACATTACTGATGAGAAAGCATCAGTTCTTAAATCCATGACAGAAGTTGGGATAAGAATAATTGATGCATTTACTTACTTACGTGATGAAGCAGGGGGTGCAAGAAATATAGGATTCTCTAAGTGGGATGCATATAACTTAATTCAAAAAGAGAGGAGAGCGAGGATTGAGAGTGGGGACACGAATTCCTTGATTGAACGATTTAAAGAACGATTAGTTCAGGATAACATGTTTGCATGAGATGTACAAACTGATGAGATTGATAGATTGTTCAATTTTTTTTTGGGTTAATGGGTTGGGGAGGATAGATTATGACTGTTTTGGGGATGCGATTATTTTTTGTACAAGTTATAGTCTTAACAAATATAATTTAGCTTGTGCACCCTTTGTTGGAGTTAATAATCATTAGCAAAATGTTTTTTTAGGGGTTACTTTTTTATCAGAGGAGATAATTGAATCTTTTACCTAGTTATTTAAAATATTTTTACGAATAATGGGTGATAAATATCCCTTAATGATATTTACTGATCAGGACCAAGTAATGGCTAGGGCCATAGAAATTGCATTACTGCAAACACAATATAGGCTGTGCCAATGACACATCAGCAAGAATGCTCCATCCAAGTTGTGGTGCTACAATAACAACAACAAAGTAAGAGGGCTTTTCCATAGGTGTTTAAGCAAGTGTGATTCGGAGGAAGAGTTTGAGAAAGCCTGGGATGAAATGATCACTGAAGGTGACCTCTAAAGGCATGAGTAGTTGAAAGATCTTTACAGAATAAGGAGTAAGTGGTCAACAGCATACAACAAAAATTATTTTAACCTTGGCATTCTTTCAACACAGCATATCGAGTCCACTAACAATGTCTGTCATGGCATTTACAAGCCAAGAAGTTCGATAACAGACTATTTTCTAGGGTTAGAGAAGTTGATGATGACCTCGCATCAGAATGAACATGATGAAGATTTTAGATGCAACTAGTCAGGCATAGTTTCTTTAATAAGAAGTAGCCCAATATTGAAGCAAGCCGCCAGATTTTATACAAGAAAATTATATTCATTTTTTGAGGAGAAGTTTCTACAGGGTGTGGGTGGAATGTGCATAATTCACGCCTCTAGTGACTCATCCACGTTCTTTGTGAAGAGTGTTGATGGAAGTGATCTGTCGCACCATTGGACAGTTCATTTTGATACAGTAGAGAACACTATTGAATTTAACAGTGGGAAGTTCACCATGATGGATTTACTATGTTTTCATTCCACGAGAGTAAGTTGGTAATTAGATATAGTTAAAATTCCTTCACGGTACTTATTGCTTTGATGGTCAGCCTAAGTTAGGAAAGATATTTATGTTGGACAGACAGTCACTGGTATGGGAAAGAAGCCGAACCAAGCTCAGGAGGGAGGTAGTCGTATGATGTTTAGAAATCATCTAAGCAGATTTGCATATCAAATTAGCACACGAGCACAGGATAATGAGGATATTGAACAATATAGGTTATCAGCAATGATTGAAATGGCTGAAGATGTAGACTTCATCATGGATGGGAAGAAAAATAATCAGAAGGTGGTGGGAAAAATAGCAGGTGGTAGTCATAAGAACATTAAAGATCCACTGAAGTGTAGGCCAAAAGGCATCTCAAACGCAAGATTGAAGAGTCACTGGGAGAAGAGGAGAACTAAGAAAGCAAAACCTACACACCAGGCCACTCAGATTACAGAAGAATGCTCAGTCGGAGAAGCACAATGCCAGGCAACTTGCACAAACATACCAGAATGCTTGAGAGATAAGTATATTCTCCATCGACCACCAAGGCAGCCATCAGCTGAATATTTAAGAATGATGATGGGAATCATTGATACAGAGAAACTTGACTGATGTGTTATATTTTCTATATTTAATTGGACCTGCTATTAGACAATATGTAAAGTTTCCATGAATTTCTTCTCTCGTATTCGCTAAGAACCTTTCAAAAGTGTCACTCAACTAGATATCGCTCGGTATCGAATGTAGTACCAGTCGGTATAGCTGGATATCATACTTGGTACCAGTCAGTACAATTAGATATCGCTCGGTACTAAATGCGGTACCAGCCGGTACAGTTGGATACCGCTCGGTACCATACTCGGTACCAGTCGGTACAGCTGGATACCGCTCAGTATCATACTCGGTACCAGCCGGTACAGCTAGATACCACTCAGTACCATACTCGGTACCAGTCGGTACAACTGGATACCGCTCGGTACCTAGCTGTATGGTGTAATATTAAATAGGTTCGTGTAGGTTTAGTGTAAAATTTAAGTGGAAGATAAGCTATTTAAGGAGGTTTGGTGTAATATTTAACTTGTTCACTTTTGGTAGTTGAGAATGTCCTACTATATAAAGTGTGTAAAACCTTCCTGAAGTCATCACAAAGGCATTTTCGCTTCCAAGATCGACCGCTATCTACTCTTCTATTAATCAATGAGGCATATAGAACTGCAACTGCCTTTATGATTCATGGGAGGTATACACCTATCGCCCTTCGTAAATCTTGCTACCATAAATTATTTTAGATAATGTACCATAAATTACGTTGGCGTGATACTAATCTACATCTAGGTATGCCGACAAAAGCCTTTGTAAAACTTACTACCATTAGGATGCATGAACGTATGGCAATGTGTATTGTTGGTCCACTTGAGCAACTAGCTAGGGAAAATGAAATATACAGATGTTATGCACATGGGTGGAATGAGTATTGTGATTGTGCATTCAAAGGTTCAATTCAAGATGCGAGGGCTATTGAGGAAAACATAACTCGGAATTTTCTGAATGCTAAAGGCTGAAGATGCGTCGAGAGTAAGTTCTTCGAGCAATATCATCATTTAGTTAGTCTCCACTTTCTGCAAATGCGATATCATGAGTTGCACCATTCCAAAATTCAATGAACCAATTCAGTATATATTGATAGGTCACCCTCGGGTACTGAAAGTGTAATTCTTTATCATCCATGGGATCCAGTTAAGGATGAGTTTATTTTAGACCTTTATAAGCAAATTTTGAAGCAAAAGCGTGGAGGGAAGAGAAAGAAGTTCCTAAACTTAGCTGATTAGTAAGATATACAGTTCGAGTTGATGACATATTTTGGCTATTGACCAACACTAAGTCAACTCGAACAACATATGCGGCGGTTACTTAAATAGGTTCTTACTAATTTTCTCGGTATCATGCTCTTTATAATAAATATATGAACAAGTCTTACACTATGTTCGACTGGTAACTATGACTTTATGTACAATAAATAAATGTATGTACAAAGAATAATAACCATTTATTTAGTCAATGCACAAAATATTGCTTATGAAAATTCAGCTTCCATATATTCAGCTTTGAATTTAGCCTTGTCATCTTGCCAGTTTTATAAGTCATCCCATATAACAGATTGAGGTTGCACAACTGCTTCCATATATTTACAAACGAATATTCCGTAATCTATGTTGTTCTTCTGAACTGGCACATCTATAGCTCGGATCGGCCACTAGCGGATGCCGATATCAAAGGCTTTTTGTGCTTCTTGATAAAAATGTCCAACTTGCATACAATTTAGATACCACCTTAGTAAAATAGTCCACCATGTATACAATTAGAGTAAATAGGCAAGGAAATTTCTAAAAAAATTTAACTTAAAATGTCAGGTATTACGGCAATGTACGTCGCTTTCGGTAATGAATCATAAAACTCCCAGATTTTCTTACTCAATTTTCCTACAATGAGTGTCCAATGATTTTTGTGTATGTCAGGTATAAGTAGGACATTTGCTGCCCTAATAGAATCTGTATTGATGTGGGAAATAAATTGTACTATGTTATATTTGTATATATGATGATAACCCTATCATAACAAAAATAAATCATAGAACTCCCTGGATAACTGCTCGGTACCATGGTCGGTACATGGTCAGTACCGAGCAGGGTACCACGCTTGCTACTGCTCAGTACCATCATCGGTACCTAGCAGGGTATCGTCCACTAATAATGATCAGTACCGAGCAGGAAATCGCGCTCGGTACCATGATCGGTACTATGCTCCATACCAGGCATAGAAAACTCAAAACAATTTTTTTTTTAAAATAAAAGCATGAACATTGATAATGCCTCACATACCTAATGGAAGCTTGAAACAAATATGAAAGGTTGGTAGAGTCCAAGGGATAGTTTGTTCTTCTTTGATAGTATAATAGCAAATGCGTCAATGTGGTTGTTATCAAGATATTGTGAAGTAATTAGTTTTTCAATTTGACTTCAAAAAATAACCACATTCCCGGTAGAGAAAATAATGTCCTGACTGAGACAAAAAAATATGTCAATGGTTAATATCACTGGGAGCATGAAAATGTTCTAATATGTATAGTCAGCATTCACCTATCATTAAATTTCTCGCAATGGCTATCTATGAAACTACACATCTCTTCAGTTATCATGGACCGACCAGGGAAATCAACTTTACTAGGCACTAGTCATGACTCCATTTGAGATTCGATATCTTCAACTACCTAAACAGCATCTTTCGATTCAATTTCTACATCCACCTTAAGATTTCGCCTCCTCCACTTCACTTGCTTTCCTACTCTTTCTTTGACATGGGGTAAATGGGCTCGACACCACTCTCTTCTTACGATTAGCACGTTCGCGTACCCTCTTTGTAATGCCAGTAGATTTTGTCGAATCCCTTACAGATGGTGTCTTTCCCACATCAACTTTGTCATGGGGTACCTGAAGCTCATCTTGTAGTGGGGCTTTCTCAACAGGTTGGGCAAGTGACTGGGTGGCAATTTCCTCAGCCGTAACTGTTCTTGAGGAAGATTGCACAGGTCCTTTTGTATCATTAACTGTAAATGGAGTAGAAAAGTTATCCTCAAGAAATTTCTGAATTTCTTCAAATTTCCTATCCTTCTCCTTCAAATTCTCGTTAAGATCAAACACCATCTATTCCAATGCTTGTACGCACCTATCAAGCAGTGTAGCTGTAGCTTCAACACTTGATAATCGATTGATGAGAAAACTCTTTTCTACTTTTAGTTTGTGCATCTCTTTGTCATGAGTAGGATCATCCTGCTTGATAGGCGATGGGGGCAGGCTACCGGTTTGGGGTGGAGTGCTACCATATTCGGGGGGGGTGGCCTGAGGGGAGTGGAAGTACTAGGGGCGGTTGTGGGCTTATGGATTTTAATTCAGAGTTTCGTCAGAGTTCAATAGAATTTTTTTCTACTGAATGAGGTGGAGAATTATGTAAAAGTTTTCTCTCCTCTTCAGTTATTCCTTCAAACTCGTTGAGTATCTGCAAAGCATTGTTTGTCAAAAGGAGCTCATAGTAAGATTACCAATACAACAACTATAATGAATACCTGTACATCATCAAGCTCATCTAATAATATCGTGACTTTTTTCTCGCTGTACATAATATGGTTGTCCTAATGAACAAAATGAGGTCAGGAATGCTCAATGGATGGTGCTTGTACAATTGTATGTTCTAGAAACCAAATCTAATACCATAACAGTCAATCATTTAGTAGGGAACTAAATAGATTTCTAGAATACCAAAATAATTTAATACACATAAGATTAAAACTCACAATTAAAATAATTATAAATCCATTGATGTATCCGAGGGGGCTGCCATTCCTATGCTTCGTGGCAATAGCATCAAATTCTGCCACAAGGAAATCCCTGATGGATGCTGGCTAGTTGTAATTTAAGGATTAATCCACATGATCAGCAACAATCAAGATGCTTGTAGGTGTCCTGAAGTTTGCCAGCGGAAAAAAGAGATTGGACAATAAGAATATTATGAACTTCTTCGACAGATCATTAATTGAGCTTGACTCCTTCAGACTATCAATTTTATGTCTAATATCATTGGATGTTACCCCACTTATTTGGCCACTTCCCACCACGAATTCGGTACCCCTGTTGGATAGTCCAATGATAATAGTAACCTCATATGCAGTGAAATGTAACGTCCTTCCTTTTATTACGAAGCACCGATTTTGTATATTCCACTTGGTCAACAACATATAGACGAGAGGGACGTTCTGACAGAATGCAAGCATCAACAGAGAATGATTAAGGTGCATTGGTCTCAAACCATCAACAAATTGTTGACCGAATGTATATCACAAATGGTCACAAACTTGTTTAAATGTGGAAGCTCGGCATTTGAAATGAATCTTTGGAGCATATCCCTGCAGAATTGCAAATCAGAATAAGTTGGAGCATAGTACCGAGCAATAAAGAACATGGTACCAAGTATAGTACTGAGCATGGTACCGAGCTGTACCAAGCGGTACTTAACGCATCTGAGCTCGGTCCCGACATCAATTTTCATCCCTCGCAATATAGTTCAGTTACTTCACTATATAATTAAGTTAGGCATTTTGTAATATATCCAAATTTCATTGATTTTTAGAATGGTATCCATTGGTACCGAGCGGTATCGAGAGTTGTACCAAGAAGTACCCAGCACGGTACTGACATAAATTTTCATCGCTCGCAATTATAGATCAATTCTTTGGGTATAATTATAGATCAGTACCCAGTTCGTGATCTATAAAATTCATCAGTTTATATAATTTTAAATGAGCTGTACTGAGGGGTACCGAGCGGTACCGGGCAGACCGATCGGTACCGAACAGTATCGATTGAGCGGTACCGATCAGTATTGAGCGGTACCGATCAATACCGAGCAGTGCCTACAAATTTTTGTTACCATTCGATTGCTCCTCGGTACCGCTCGGTTAAAATTCCTATTTTCAAACATACATTGTGTGACAAAATGCTTCACAAGATGATAAATAACTTCAAAACACTAAACCATTAAATTTAGAGGAAAATACAATAAACACTTCACGCTCGGTACCGAGTGTTATTTCAAGTAGTACCAAGCATTACCGATTAGTACCTGATAATTTCCATGGCAATCTCGATACTGCTCGGTACCGAGCATTATTTCAAGCAGTACTCTTTGGCACCGTTCAGTACCGCTCAATTAAAATTCCTATTTTCTTAACAAGCATTGTATGGAAAAACACTTCACAAGATGATAAATAAGCACAAAACCCTAAACCATTAAATTTAGAAGATAAAATAATAAACACTTCACAAGATATTGAAGAACTTCAATGTTAGAAAGGAAATACGGACCTTTGGCATGGCTTTTGCAACCAAACGTGACGAAGAAACAAAGGAACAGCCGGACGAAGATGAGCAACCAGAGGAAGATGAGAGAAGGTAAACTGAAAAGGCACAATTTTGAATTTGCGGCATGGCCCGAGATGCCGTATCAGTAAATGTTGAATTTTTGGCTCTGGTCCGGGTCGGGTAGTCGGGCCGCATGGTAAATAAAAAATCACATGCCTTTTCAGCAAGCCGAGTCATCGGGTCGCTACGTGGCAACATGCTATTGGCCTCTGGTTGTAGAGCTACGTCCAGCGTCCGCACCCCAGATAGTGACGATGAAAAAGCAAACTCTAGGAAGGTTGTAGGTCTAAGGCTTAGTAAAGAGGATTTGAACCAAACAACTTGAGAAGGGAAATTATTAAAAAGACAAGTAATAGTAAAAATGCTTTTCTCTTATAATTTTTCTTATTTTGTTTTTTTAACACATCAAAGTAATAGTTAAATTTTATTAATCAACTATTATGTTAAAGAGAACCAGCCAATTGAATAATAAGGAAGTTTAATTTATAATATAATGATGATTGACTTCCACATATTCATTTAGAGATTAGAATATTTTTTATTGTGTTTTGTTAATTTATTATTATTTTTCACAAAAGTAAAATCAAAGATACTATTTATTTATTTTTTATTTGTTTTAGCAACAGCTATAAAGATGAACCTTTTCTGTTTGTTACAAGGGGTGATTTTATTTTGCATTCATGATCTTTAAGGCATGGAAAAACATTCCCCCAATAGATTTCTACAAAAATTTGTTCTTAGGCTTTATTGGTTGTTTGAGGTAAGACACTTAATTTTGCTCAAATATCAATGACCAATAAAAATTGTTCATAATTTCTAGCTATTCTTCCTTGTGTTGAGGGCTTTATGAATTATAATATTTTACTTTAATTATTTTTTAATACTAATTTATTTACATGATAAATTTGCCCACTTTCAAATTCAGTCTAACTCATCTAATATTCATGCAGCTTATTTAGTCTCTCATCATATGAGAGTTTTAAGTAATTATCTTTATATAGTGTAAAATACACAATTGGCAACAAAGTATGTTATGGAGATGACATACATGTATCATGGTTGAATTTATCTCCTTATGATAACACATATTTTTAAAAAAATTAATAAGATTTAATAAAACTAAAATATACAATTTAAAATTTTATTTAAATAAAATTTAATATTTTGTAGAATTAGTTGATTTTACAAAACAAACAAAAGTTCGATGATTTTCGATCAAACTGACAATTTGAGCCGGTTTGATGTAAATGTGATTTTCAAACAGTATCGAATGGATAACTTGACCGGTTCATGGTTCAAACAACTGATTCGGTCCTATTTTCAAAACATTGACAAGTAACTAAAATCTTCCACGCCTATCCCTTAATTTTTGGGTAATCACAGGCAGAGCTCAATTTTATTAACTAAAAAATAATTACATCAATGATTAAACAAAAAATCAAAATATTACACTTTGAGGCCATATAACTATTTACAACAAATTGCAATGCTTAACCTAAAGTTAGAAGAAGAGAGAAGCAAATGCTTCCAAACAAAGACTTTGATTGAGTAAAAAATCACTTATGAATCATAAATATTTTCATCTTAGGACTAAGGTGGCAGTTGAGTAACGTAACGTGCATGATCAAAGTGCGAGAATCAGTGTCCAATCCCATGCCAACCAAGAGAACAAACCCTTTAAACCTCCATACTTGATAAGGCAAACCATCCAAAAAAATCACAATAGAAGATTCATATAGAAAAACTCATGTCATCAGTTCAAAAGAAATATCATAAAACAAGAAGAGTAAAGCAAAATCCATAAAAAATACAGAAACCACAAGCTTCAACATATTAGATATTTAATATCCTTATATCGCTTCCACCTAACCATTTTGAAGATTATGACTTTCTTTTAATTTTGTAGCAAATAGTGGTGATGTTATCAATACAATCTCCACACCTCGTGCAATTTCTTTCCCTCCAAATACAATATGAACGTGAGACATTCAGATATGTGGGTTATTATATGGAGCAAGTTAGCCCAAAAAAGGAAGGTTAAGGCTTAAGGTATAACTCGCTGATAATGTAAAATGTGTAATCACATTCAAAAAAGAGGTAAGTGCTAGTTTCAACATCCACATTACAAAAACTGCAACTTGCTTGAGTTTGAATATTATGTTGGATCAGTAGATTAGTAGTTTTTAGCCCCTCTTCTAAACAGGAGCGAAACCCCCTTGTGGTCGGGGGGGGGGGGGGGGGGGGGGGGGCAATTGCCCCCCCTCAAAATTTTTTTTAAAAAAAAATTATATAATTTTTAGGTAATTTGTTCATCTTCATTTATTTTTTAATCTTTATTACAAGGGTTTTTAGGCAATTGCCCCCCCCCCCCCCCCCTAAAAGTTTTAAAATAATATGATCTTTAGGTAATTGCCCCTAACAAATAGTAAAGAGAATTCATCTTTAGGTCAAACCCCGCCAGGGGGCGCTGCCCCCTTGGACCCCCGACATATATGCCTTATAAGTTTGCCCCCCCTGAAAATTTAGTCTGGTTCCGCCCCTGCTTCTAAAGTAAGCCAAGCATATACGAAAAATCTAATGGCATACTTCTTATGCCAAATGAATTTATGCCACAAAACTTTTTATTAATCCTCATAATAATCATTAATGAAGGACCAAACATAAGGGATCTCAAGTTTTGTCCAATTGATGCAATTTATAGAGTCATTAATAATATGAATAGATGAGATGGCCTTATGGATTACAATAGGTAAAGATGTAGATAAGTTCTAATTATTATCCAAAATGTGCACAACAATATTGAAATTCTTGAGCAATGAATGTGAGAGAGAAAGGGTCCATCAATTCATAGAGAGACTTTCCATTACACAAGGGGTCCCAAAAGAAAAAAAGGTTGCTGCTACAATTAACCTTAAAAGAGAATTTTTCTTAAGTGAGGTTGGTAGCTTTACTGAGATTTTTTTAGAACTTAATAGCTTTAGGAGGTTGTAGTTTTCAAACAGAGATGTTTTTATTTCCACACCACCAAACAAGAAGGCTATTGGAATTTATAGGGGGGCTAAATGATGGAGCAATTATAAGCATAATAAAGAGATTGGATAGCTGTAATACCCAAACATCCCTCATGTTTGGGGAAGCATATATTCTTCCAAGATATAAGATGAATTTTTTTTGGAATTAGTGCTGCCATGGAATAGGAATTTTACATAGAGAGTGTTAATGAATTTATAATAGCTTTTGGGTAAGAAATATGCCCTTATCCAATAAGCAATAAGATTCAAGATGTTGAGGACAACATTTTTTTTAAGGTGAGTGGATTGTTGTAACTAAAAAATTTATAAAAGATATTTTTTATCAATAATAAAAAAAAATATTTCGGAAGTCATTATAAGTCCAAAACACAAACCTTCTTCATCATAACATAAATATTATTGTGTTTTAATTTCATTAAATTTTTCATAATTTTTGGGCACTAATAAAATTTCTTCAGAAATTGGCACCTATAAGTACAAGTGGGGGTTTTGAGACCGTTAGGTGTTCATTTTATAAGCCGATTTCATCAAAAAAATTTAAATAAAATGGACTATTTTATGATAAGTTTTTTTTTTATAATTTTTTGAATTCCTAAAAGAATTTTTATGAATTTTATACTAAAATTAATTATAATAATATTATATTATTATTCTTTTATATAAAAAAATCTAAACTCACTTAAGTTATTAAATCTATTTAATTCCCTCATTTTTTTTATTTAAATCCCTCATTATTTTCATGCATTTAACTAAGAAGGGTTTGGGGGAAAAGAGAAGAAAAGAGAGGAGAGAGAGAAAAAAAGGTAGGGTTTGATCGTTGTAGAACTGTTTTCATCCGTCAGCTTGTTAAAAAATTTATTCGTCTCGAGATATGTTACATTTTGCTTGATTGAATTTTCAATAATTTAATATTTTTGAGATTTTATTGATCAAAATTGTATTTCTATTACAAAAAAATGAGGATAACTTTGTTTTGGTGAAATTTTATCGCATAATTTTTTATATGTTATATTGATTCATATTATAAATATTTTGAGCATATTCTTGAAATTTTTTGTCAGGTGATTGTGAAAAGCAATGATTTTTGTCTATTTAAAAATTTATTTTGACATGTAAAAATAGTGCTTCAATAAATTAAAGCTTTAGAATGATAATTTATAAAATCTTTGGTAATTTTGTTATATTTTGAAATAGTGAATTTTTGTTCAGCATTGTTTCTGTTGCCTTCCGTTGAAGCATTTTGATAATTTTGAATTTAATCTAATTATGCTTTAATTAATGAAATGCATCAAAAAAATATGAAAGAAATATGATGTGATGTGATGTGATGTTATACCGACGCTAGTGGCTGACCAAGTTTGGATTCTATTATGTTGGGGTCAACGGGCTACTGAGGTGGCATTTTATTAACGAAGCTATAACGATATATAAAAATTTGAGCTGAGAGCCATTCAAATAATATGAATATCTGCTTATAATTTTTTTGATTTCAATTTCAGCTTCTACTTTCATTTTAATCTCAATTTTCTATACAATACTTTTATAGTATAGTATTTTCATTTTTTTTTTTGTTTATGTTATTAATTTTTGTTTTAGGCTACAATAGACTACTGAGCCGTATTAACTTATTCCTGCTTTTATTTCTATTTTCAGGCCAGGGGAAGGATAAGGAATAAGTTGAGTAGTTTTGGATAGTAAGCTTTGATATGTGCTATATATATATATATATATATATATATATATATATATATATATATATATATATATGTGTGTGTGTGTGTGTATGTGTGTGTGTTAGTATTGATTTTTACATGCTTGACTTTTATTTTATTATTCTCTCTATTACGAAGCACTTTTGTATATATTTTTGGATGATATATAGAAATTTATTTTGAGATTCAGTAGTCTTCTGCTTTATATTGCATTCAATAGTGGCTCTATATAATATGTAAATTGAAAGTTTTATTTCAGTACTTCTCAAACCAGATCATGTGGTCAGTTTTGTCACAATCAAATACTGTATGACCTGTAAAATTTTAGGTCATATCAGGTTAGGTTGTAATAGGTGAACTGATGAGTTTTTCTTTAAATATTATGATTTGGTATTATCCTTTATTGATTCACGTGATTAACTGATTGTGAGTTATAAGGAAATGATTATTATATCGTTGGCAAAGAGTGACAACAATATTTACTATGCTAACGGTTTACTAATACTAATATGATACTAAAAAAATATTACTTAAATTAGAACTTGTTACTCGTTTAGTGTGACTACTGAAATACATGTTATTGAGGCATTTTTCTTATTATTGTATGGATTTATTATTACTGCAAGAATTTACTATTACTATATTATTATACTTCTCATGCATTATTTTATTGCTCCTGCCAATAGACTATTACTATTACTGATATAAATATCGATATTGTTTGATATTACTGATTCACTAAATTGATACAAAGCATGTGACATACTGACACTAAAGAAAAATCATCTAGTACTAGCAAAAAATTTCGACAGAATTTGGGCCTTTCTTGGTAAATTCCAGATTTTCTACTGCTTTTCAGTAAAAAAATGTATACATGTAATAGCCATGTAGGAAATAGAATTTGATCATATTTTTTCATCAAAAATATTTTCTGATGAATTTTTGGTGGCTTACCAACGAATTTGTGTTAAGGTGTGACTGGTAGGGGAAGCGATAGATAAGGATGAATTGCCGCCAAAAATTTTTGGAGGTTACCAGCGAGCTTTTCGGCGGCCCGCCCATCAGTAAATGAACCAAAAGCTCTTTATGCATGAAACCTTAAACCCTTAAACAAAATCTATGAAGTTATATAATATTGAGTGAAAAAAGCTCTCCAAAATTGATATAATTTTTTTCCTAACTGTTAAAATTGCACAAAAAAGAAAATGAGTGTAGAGGATGAGTTTTACCTTAAAAATCTTGAAGAAATGAAGAGAAATGAGCCAAAAATGACATGGATTGGTGGTTGGGGGCAAAGCACTCGTCGGCTTTGACTTTGGCATTAAATGCATGAAAATGAAGAAGAGGAACGAGTTGGGGCGAAATAGGGCCTTTTATGATAGATTTTCAGTGAAAATCTCTGTTGGAAAATTTCACTTAAAATCAGCGAGGAATCAGACAAGAAATGTGATGGGTCTAGTGGATATTTCTAGCAGATTAGCCAGCAAAAAAACTAGTGGTTAATCTGCCAGAAATACCGCCAAAATTTTCGACAATTTTGGACCTTTGGCGACTGTCAAAAATTCTGCTGGTATCCCATAATTTTCTTGTATTGTGAGCATGTAATAAACTAATTTGATACTGAGCATGAATACATGGATAATATGTGTATACTCATATATGATTTTACTACATTGGTATGATTTTGACAACCTTTATCTTTGCTTTAGTTTACCACTTTATATAATTTCCTTACTAATTGATAGTATTGATACGAAGACAGCTTTATCGATTTGACACCTATAGAGGTTTACTGGTTTTTGTACCATACTATTTTCTTATTTATAGATTTTATTACTATTGTATCTGAGCTTTACTGTTTATACATAGATTCATGATTATATAATATTATTATTATTATTTGACTACTAACATGCATATTACTTCTTTACCGTGCATTGAGTTCAGTTATAAGATTTAGTTACTTGCTGGGCTCTTAAGCTTATTACATATGGTTAAATAATTTCAAATCAAGGCAAGGGAGTAGGAGTGTGAGATTGACCAGGATCCTTCAGGTTTAAGTTTTTATTATTTTAGCTATTTTTTGTACTTAGAGCAGGATAGATATATTATGATTGTATAGATTTTAAGTAGTATACATAATTTTTTAGGTAGTATATATCGATAATTTTATTTTCATTGATATTTATATTGATAAAAAAATTAGGTAGCTCTGATTATTATTTATTAAAAGATAATAATTTTTCTAAATTAGATTTTATGACATTATAGCTGCGATGCTAGGCCACTAATAGCATATATATATATATATATATATATATATATATATATATATATATATATATATATATATATATATCCTTGCCATTCTCTCACCCTCTGCTCACTCTCACTTTCTTGGCTGGGAAGAAAGGACGAGGAAGGAGGAGAGAAGGAAGGGAGAGGAAGTTGGGGTTTGTTCATTTTTTTCTATCATTCCTATTACAAAAATTATTCTATTTATTGTAAGTGACTAAACACTTACTCTTATTTTTAATGATTTTAATTTTTAATAATTTTATCTCTCCTAAATCTATAAAAAATGCATTATCTCCTGATTTAATAAAGTTTCATCATGTAACTTTTGATATATTATAGATTTGATTATTCTAAATAATTTATAAAATATTATTGCATTTTTATTAGTTTAAAAGATGTATATGAATGTCTATGTGAAATGAGTAGAAAAATATATACTAAAAACGAGTTGAAAAGCAATGTAATATGAATTAATATGATAAATTGAAATATATAATGTGTTGAAATGATTGATATGAACTAGAATATAATACTAAAATATGATACTAATATGATAGAAAGAATGTACTAATTGATGTCGATATACATTATATGAGAACCTCATGTGATACCCTCAAGATTCATTGATTCACTAATGGGAATCATAAGGAGCTAGAGACTGATTAAGAGTTATGAGGAGTCGGGGCAACTCATTCACGTGATTTGCTGATAGGAGTTATAAGGAGTTCACTGATTTGGAGTTATAAGAGGCGATTGATCAAGAGTCATAAGGGCGGGATCTAGATCAAGATACACTCATTTGAATATCTGATATAAAAAATACTAATAATGATCATTGTATGGATACTGATTACTATTATTGATAATGTTATTGATATTATTATTGCTTATTACTGATTTTGGATATTATACTGATATTGGTACTGATCGCTATACTGATACTGTATTTATACTGATATTATGGATATTGATTACTATTACTAAATATGGTTACTTATACTCTATTATAACTGTTAGACTAATATCTATAACTAATAGACTGATGTGAACGATTAAATGATAAGAAAATACTGGTTGATAAATTAATACGGTTAACTGGCACATATAACAGATGTAAATGATTAAATAAGGGTATACATTATGCTCCTAACTAATGCAATAATTTATCAGCTTTATTTTTGGCTTTTTTGCTTAGGGGACTCTTCTATTTCTATTTTTGTTCCTAAATGTCATTCCTAATTGATTTTATTTTATTTTTTTGTGTTTCATAGCAAGTGTTTGATCTTGGAAAACTTAACATAAAAGAAAATTAGGTTATCCTACAATCAAGCATGCAAATGTCTAAAGCACACTAGTGATAGTTTGAAAGGTAAGTAAATAAACAAGTTTTAGTGTGTATAAATTAGAGAATTTGAAATGTCGGTCAATTTTTTGGTATCGGTTGGTTTGTCTCTTGACCAAGGGTTTTAGTTTTCAGTTCTAGTTAAACTAATAAGCTAATGTATTTCATTATTGACTTTGAATTTAAGTTTGAAATTAGTGATTTAAGATTTGCAATGCACTGAAAGTAAAATGGCTTACAAAATACAAGAAAAAAGAGCAGGAAATTAAAGTGGAAACAAAGTAAATATTCTAACCTAAGTCTAAGAATAGTGACTTATACAACATCTAGTGTGTTTTAGGTCATACGAACGTCAATCTATTATTGATTTATTTGTTTCAATTTTATTTCTAAATTTATTTAATTTTTATATAAAGGCAATTCCAATTTAAGTTTTAGGATATGTTCGAGATAGCTTTCTCGCTACTTTGGTTTTCAAATATCAACCATAATTTTGATTGACTATTACTTTCTCACTATTTTTTAAAAATTTATGTGGTGAAAATATACTGTCTATAGCTAGAGTAACTAAGTTTCTTCGCCCACAACAACTTAACAACCAATTTTATAAAAAATTGCAGCCATCTCAAATATACCCTTAGTGTCTTACAACTTTTATTTGGCTTTTAAGAGTTTGTAAGGGGTTTATTTATTTTGAGTTGATATCACTTTACACAAATCAGTTTAGTCTTCCTTATAGTTTTATGAGCTCATAGAATTTTTTTGACATTTTTCATATATTTTGAATTTTTAATGAACTTTCTAATTTTTAACTCAATTAAGAGAATTGCTAAATCTGAAGGAAAAGATGTAATGTTTATTGACCAAACTATTCAATTTATTATTTCTTATGACCTTTTATACTTATAGAAATTTATTTAATTTTTTAAAAATTGTTATCTCTGAAAATTTACGCCCAGCCCTCTTTGTGACCCCTTTCTTTTTTGTGCCGGCGAGGAAAGTTTTAACAAGTTTAGGTTATGAGGTAAATATTTAAAGGCAGATTGGGTTTTAGATGAGATACTACCCAGATATTTCGCCCTTATTTTGCTAGGACATTATGAACTGAGTTCAGGTTTCTTATAGGTATAAACCTCTATAATTAATTACCCCTCCCTATTACGAGAGAGAACTTTTGATTAAAGCTGGTCATTAAATAGAGACATAGTATCCAGAGTATAATAGCAACAAAATTAGACATTGGAGATTGAAATTTATCACCACACACTTAAAGTGAATGGTGAAGAGAATGATGATGAACCTGATTAAGATACCATAGTTTTGTTATCCCGGGCCATCATGATCCCTACTCTACTTAGTCAGAGGAGGCAGTCAACCCAACTTGACTGAAGGATCCTTCTTAGTAGATATGGATTATGTCATCCAAGGGTACCTTATAGACTTGGGGTGAATGTTTACCTGAGGAGATAGATTTAAGGCCACCTTAACTAATAAAGGGCTTTGTGCATAATCAGTCATACCCTATTGATTCATTACTTAATGATTTAGAGCTATTGGGGAACATATAGGCTCTAACCATGACTATAATTTAGTTGTACCATTTGGCGGCATAACCCGTTAGAGGATCCTGGTCATAACCGTTTACTTATGGTGTCATTTTGGGCAAAATCACCAGTAATAGGACACGAGCCACGTCTTTACTAACAAGAGACGATCTAAGAATAAATCCTATGATATTCTTGATTAGACATTCACTCTTTATGAGCTTAAGTGATTTTTAGACTTGTTCACCTCGACAAATAGTTGTGGAGAGTGGATGGATTTTGCTTTAAGTTATTAAATGATTAAATTTTAATTTTTAAATATTAATATTATTGATGGGTATAAAGATTTAAATCTTCAATATACCTTTGAGAATTAACCTCTATGGTTGAGATTTACATTCAACATGCCCATCATTGAGGATTATATATAATTCTACTTTATTAGTTAAACCTTGTCGACTCTGTTTACTTATAGATAAAGGATTGGGTAAGTGTAAATTTTATATTTTTAGTGGTGAATCTTTCTTATAATAGATCTTGATGACCTAATATGAATATATTAAATAAATACTCCAGTCGGCACTGTGAGTGTGACCATATATTTGTTCAGTGGTTCAAGTCGTGTCAACACTTATCTTTTCAAAGAAAAAGATTAGACTTGAATTTAAGCTCACATTTAACCTGCGTAGCATTCTCAAACATAACGTATGTGCATACATCACGCTCATAAGGGGCCCATGTGGGTACATGCTTTTGAATGCGTTCTACATGATGTATTTTTATGGTAGCTATTTATATGTAATGCAGGAGGTGTATATGACATATCTGGAGTGCTCACATATACACTTATATATTCATTTGCATATTGACATACTCGCAAATGTATTTGCATGTTCACATGTATTCATGTATACTGACACATACGTTTGCACATTACTTAAATGTGCTTGCATGAGTGGTGTCATGGATCAATGCACTAACATAGTGTATGATGTATTTGCTTGTTGGCATAATACATTACTATGATAGTATTTTACATGTTAGATAGTGTTCTTACATGACGCATTTTGCATGTTGGATGGTGTGTCTACATAGTGTGTTTCGCATGCTGCAATGTACACATGCTTAGTGCATTTATATGTTAAGTGAGAATTCCCATAACATATCTATTCATAACTAACTACGTGTACTTATGATGTATTTATGTTGTATACTTGCATGCTTTCCAAAGTATTTGTAAAGTGCATAGGCATATTCTGAATGCTTTAGCATACATTTCAATGCATGAGGGGGATGTCCTTAGAATATTCAAAGATAACTAGTTATGCAAATGACTATCATTGAGAAGTGCATACTATGTCATTTGGGAATTTACAAACACCTTATGTCCGCTTATATGAGTGTTACGGATCCAGTGACATGATTTAGAAGTGTGTTAAATTTCATTTGTCAAGTATAGGTGGTGTTATTTAGCTCATTTCATCTTCTACATGTTATCATTTTCTCCAAATTCAGCTCATAGGAGTGTATTTCTGCCTGCAAGCGAGTTGTACAATGCATCAGGACTCCTCCACCTTTCATTTATAAGTGAGCTAATCTATTCAATGTGACAACCTAGAGTGAGCAATTTCCTATTTATATTTATCAACAATTTGCATCTTCACTACAATTCTCTGCTTCTATTTGTAGGTGAGTCGTAGCACTACGCTACGGGTCGTTCATCGCTTCTTGCAGGCAAGTTGCCGTGTAATGCAAACTTTGTTAACATAAGCAATAGGGATTCAAAAGTCACCAGCTGCTGCATGTAGGTGGACTGCATTCAACATAAATTTTTCAACATTGCCTCTAGGTGGGATTATTGTGGGAATTTCAAGTCTTCTATTATTACCCATGAGCGGGCAGCATCAGGTGCAAGTCTTCTTGTGTTGCTTATAAGTGGGAATGTTATATGAGTTGGAAGTTCGTATGCTCTACCATAAACCTACTACTTTTAACTCATAGGCAAGCTACTACGTATATGATGAGTCTCCTACAATGGCTCGTACGTGCTTGTATTCATTGCAAATCTTTTGTCCTTGCTCATAGAAGATGTGTTGCATGTATTACATTTCCCTTATCTATATTTGTTGGAAATCTTACAAAGGTTTGGCGTGCTTGCTCACAAATTGATGTTGACATTGCATCCATTGCAACCTTCTTGTATATGCTTGTAGGGAGTGTTATTATTTACAGGCGATTCAGTGTGTTCATTTGCGGGCTAATTGGCCTTAGCTAGAGGCAAGTCGTGTTATTACAACCTCCTCGAACATACTCTATTGGCAAATTATCACCTTCTTTGCATGTTAATCATCACTATTTCTAGAAAATTAATGCATTCATTTTGCAAACTAGTTGATATTGACTGTAAGGATGTTGTTACATTAATTGCATATAATCTATGTGTTTGTTTGAAAAGTTGATTAAAGAGGTTTTGAAAGTTAATTTTCTTTGGGAAAGTTTGATTTTCTGGAATTTTAGTTTTGAAATCGAACACATTATTATGAATGATATATCACCTCGGGAGGCGAATATATCATTTCCTAACTGGTTTAAATAATGAAACTGAAAGTTTTATTCTGAATGTAATAGTCAAATTCAGGGAAGAACTACATATGACTATGAAGGGTCAAAATAACATTTTATTTGTATTTAACCATTATAGTCTGGATGAAATATCATTATTTTCATATTCAAAATCATGATGATAATGATCATCGTTGATTGTAATTTTTCCAAAGAAGATTAATTAAATTTTTAAAAATCAATTTTAAAAATAGATCTAGGTTCTAAATCTTTTACGAGCATAATCCCTTGTAGTCAATTACATCTCTCGATTAAAATAATGACAGAAATTTTATCCAATATTTTTTAAAGAGTGATATCAAAAGAAGTGAAGTTGGAAATTCAACAGGAATTAGATCAAATTGGAGCACTTATTTCTGAAGGCCAAAGAAAGAAAAGTAGGAGGTGCTTTGGGATTCTAAAATATTTCAGAAGCACCCCAAGCTACCCTATGTGTTAGGCTTTAAATTTTGATTGAAGATAATTTTTAATTTATGTTGATATTTTATTAGAAAGGTGGAATTATATTCTCGAAGGTGGGGACTTAAGATTTTGAGTCTGCCTTGGATCTTAAGTCTATTTTAGGCACTAAACAACAGTAGCCAGAACCTAGCTAATGCAGTGCAAAATCTAGACTTACCCCAACCTAGATTGGGGAGCCAGCTAACCACCTCAGCACTTAAAATCTATGAGTCCGATCTTTTATGAAAGATTGATAGGTAAAACTGTTGATTAAAGTTTTGAGAAGCTGGGGCTGACATCTAGAGCAGATCCTAATTGGCCCCTTGACTTATATAGAGTGATTGATACTTGAAAATAAATGCAACTAAAATTTTAGACTCTTTTTAATTTATTTTTAATGCAATGCATGTTAATTAACTCGATGAATGCATAAAATTGAGTATGAAGCAATTTTAAAAAGCCTTAAAAATAATTTTATCCTAGAAATTGTAACATCCCCATGACAAAACTGTACCATAATAGGTCAGATGGTCTGCCAGGTACCATAATATGTCAGGTGATCTGCCAGAACCCGCAGGTAGGGAGGTGCTTAACAAGGAGAAGAACGTAATAATATGCTTATATAGACTCTCGATGATCCCAAGCTTACTTCTTGGAATGTTAGAGTTTCTATGTGAGCCTAAAATTTTTAATTTAATTTTAAGTAAAAAATAATTTATTCGTACCATCACGAGCCTCCAAGCGTATACAGGCTAAAACAAAATACTACATGCAAGAGAGTAAACCTAGAAAAAACAAGTAGTTTTATAATGCACAATCAACATAAATCAATTAAATAAATTAAAATGTCTGTGTGACAAGTGCCACTTAATTATAACCCAGGGTCTGTAAAAATTAAAAGTGGTCGGGTACCATTGATAATAACCCGGATTCTAAACCTAAGACTGATACAAGTGACTTTGAGTGGGATACACTTCGTCTTCACTTCTTCATCTTCTATCCTTCCACAAGCTCCTTATATTCATCGGGTCTGGATATCCAAATGAAAAGAAACTCTTCTCTGAAGGGGTATTTTTTTTTCTCTTTGGATATTTAAAAGTATCTTAACTTTGATCACCAAATGAAAGGAAACTCTCCCCTAAGGGATGTTCCCTCCTCTTTGGATTCCAAGTTAGATGTGCATCCAACCTCAAAGTTACACTTTCACATTACAACTCAATTAAATTACATCAAATAAAAGAGAGAAAATCTAGACACTGTGCATGATTATCCTAAGCAATTAAATAGAATAATTTATATCCCAAGTATTTAAAAATTCACATTAAATTAAATTTCAATTACACTTGATCATGCTCTTTTAATTTCAAGGAGGGACTTAGCAGTTTGCACCTGTAAAAAATTTGTTAATTAAACCCTTATTTTTGCCCCCTTGATTTAGCCCTGCATGAGCATGGACACCTACAAAAAATTTTGTGAGCATCAAGATCATTCCAAACTTAGGGGTAATCTATCACCCATCACATTAATTTATAGATTGCATAAGTAAATAAATGATCACATCAATCAAGTCAATTCACAACCAACATGCAGTAAAAATCATGAAAAAATTGGCACACATGTATCGAAAATATAAACACCGGTCTAGCCTAATGTAAACCATCTAAAGTGTGTGCATCACGCTGTGTGGCTTGGATATGTCCTATGCTGGGTAATTTGTTAAAATTATCTAGTTTTTTTTATTTTTTGAAGGCTTAAGAGTTTTTTTATTCAAGTTTTAAGTCTTAATGTTTTAAAGTTAAGTTTTAAAATATATTTTAAGTGTTAAATGATTACTACTTTTGTTTATATCAGAGCTGTGAAGTTTATTTCACCTTCATTGGGGCTAAGCTAATAGCCTCGTAGGTCCGGGTTATCTAGTAGTAACTGGTTTGATAAAGTTAATTTAATTGCTTGAAGTTTAAGGGTTGGAAAATTTTAATTAAATAAATTAGTTTATGGTTTGAATAATTAACTTAAAATTTTCTGAAATTTTAAACTAGTTATTAAATTTTTGAACTATTTAAATTATTTAATGCATTTAAATAAGAGGTCAAAAGTTAACTTTTCAAATTAAAGTGATTTCTAGAATTTGGATATTTTTTTTAAATATTAAACCTTAAGATTAGTAATTAGAGATTATTTTTTGGAATTCGATTTTTCTATATTAGGTTATGAATTTTTGAAGTTTTGACTTGAATTTGAACTATAGTTGATTGAAAAGTTAACTTTTTAACTTTGACTTATTTATGGTTGTTTGATATTTTTAATAAATACTAGATCTTAAATGGAGTTGAATGGCTTTTAGTTTGTTCAATTTGAAATTTTCTAGAATTAATTATAATTTTTCAAAGTTTGGGATATTAATTGAATTTTTAATGTTTTGATCCAAACTCATTCCAAACTTCATGGAATCACTCCCAAAGATCAGGTATAACCCATGGGAGTGTTTCCAAGTGTTTAGAAATTATTTAGAATTTCTAATAATTTTTAGTTAATTAAATTAATTAATTATTAATTTTTACTTAAAATGAAATTAAAGTCAAATTAGAGGTCCAGTCAAGGGACTTTTAATTTTCTTACGTAGAAGATTAAATTTTGGTCAGTTTAATATATTATTTATATTTTTTGGATATAAATTGAATTTATTATGATTTTTTAGGTTCATTAAAGGGCTGAACATACTTTTTTTAACCTAATGAGCTCCAAATCCAATGAAATTTAAATCTATGGTGTAAAATGCCACTAAGTATACTATTGTCAAATTTCACCACTATTAGGTGTGTGTAGAATTTCCTATAAATTTTCTAAGTTGTCTAGACCTTTTCCTTGATTGTTTTTCCTAGGTGTCGTTAATGTTCAATTGGAAACACTCTTGACATATATGGAAGCATACCATAGAAATTGCACAACCTAATTCTAAAAACTTGAAGAGTTAATAATTTTTAAAATTTTGTGTCTAAAATGGACCCATCACTTTGAAATTGTACACCACAGAAATCCATTGGGTATTTAGACCAAAGAAAAATGTAGGGAATGCCTAAGATACCCAAAGAAATTTTACCAAAAATTGTGTCTAGTTGACCACTCGATTGTGAGAATATTGTAAAAAATAAATTTTGGATAAACATGAATAACTCACAATTCACTGGTCAAATCAACTTAAATTTAATTTTAATAAATACTATACTTCAATACCTTTCAATGACACAAAAAGCTTTTAATTTTGTGAAAAAAATAGATTTTTTTGTGAATTTTTTAAATTTTCTAGCATTAAATTTATTTATTTAGTTCATTTTCTAATCATTAATCGCTGGCGCAATCATTGGCAATAATTGCACGTAATGTGGCAGGCCGCCGCCGCTGTTTTAATCCGAGTCAGCTCAAATCTCGGCCGTCCGATTAATTGTATGGACATAGATGAATGAGATGCATCCACATGGCCAAGTTGGTTCGAAAAGGTGGGTGTTTGAAACCTCTGGCCTTCACGCAATTTTGGACAGGGCAACATGGCCGATTCTGGGCCGTCAGATCGCATAGAAGGTGCGATCGAATGACACTGATTGAACCAGAGATTTTTAATTGAAAATGAACTAAAACTTTAAACAGCCATAACTATCAAAATACTCAACCAAATTTTGTAAAATTTGAAACACAGATTAGTGGTAACCTAATCTTATAATGCCTGGAGTTTTGAGGCCCCATGCATTGTAAATTTTCTATAGTTTCAAATTAAAAATATACTTAAAAGTCAAGATAACTTACAATCCAGCTTTTGGATTTTTGAGATCTTGGGCTCCTTTTTCTCCTGGTGAAGTCCTCTACAACTTTGCTAAAGACCCTCAAGGCAGATGATGACTGAATTTTAAGTTGCTGATAAAAACCCTCTTTCTCTCACTAAAACCTTCTCTCTTCACCAAAATGGTGATTTGAGGGCTTGGTTTTATGGAGAAAAGATTGGGAAGGCTCTTGGAAAGGCTTGATATGATGGAGGAGGAGTTTTTCTGGAGTAGAGGCTACTGGAGGAAGATTTTTAGGGAAATGAGCTTGAATGAGGCATTAGGTTAAGTTTCCCCCCACTTTACCCTTAGCTTTTTGATTATATGGTTGAGTTTTGAGTTGTGGGAGGTTTGGATGGGTGACAAGTGTCCCCAAAGCTGCTCAAAATCAGGGGAGATGGCTGGAGTTGAAAGGGACCTCCCTTAGTCTATGGGGAGGGGGACCACACCCTTTTCCCTCATTTGGTTAAACCAAGCCTAAGCTTGGTTTAAGTGGCTGGTTTAGACCTTCTTAGAAGAGGAAATGAACACCTTTGCACCAGGTAAAAATAGGTTTTGAAATGAGATATGAATTATCAAGGTGGCATGGCCGCCTAAGCTCAAATGAGGGCTTGTTTGACCATTTGACTGGTCAAACCAGTCAATGGGTGTGATGTGGAAATCAAGGGGATGTACTTGGCTGGTTGAATGTGTGGCTAAGTGCTTGAAGCCAAGGGTTTGAAGTTTTGAGCAAATGCATGCGATTGGAGGGTTTTGACTCCTTCAAATGGGTTAACCAAGTCAAACTTAGGGGGTTTTGACTTAAATTTTTTTGGACATGTTAAGGGTGTCCAATTGAATGATATTGAAGTGTTGATTTGATTTAAAATGGCTTGAATGATTAAATTTGACAAATATTAGGTTAAGGGTTAATTTGGTCAACCATGATTGACTTGGTCAACTTAGTCAATCCATGGGTTGGGTTTGGGTCCAACAAATTCAAATGAGTATTTTGAGACCAATGGAAGTGGTCCCATGTAGTGGAATGACCATTTGGACCCTGAAGGGGTAATTTGGTCAACCATGGTTGACTTGGTCAACTTGGTCAAATAAAGACTTGGGTTTAGGTCCAATGCACTCCTAATGATGTCTAGGATGCATTGGAAGATATTTTAAAGCTTGGTTTGACTGGCCCATGTTGAGATTTAGGGAAATGTCCAATTTTACCCTTAAAGGATATTTTGGTCATTTTGACCCCTAGTCAACTCTGGCTCAAAATGAATCCTACAAAATATAGTTTACTGGTCAACATGTCAAAACAAGAGTTATGAATATGGTCAAAGGTCTTGTGGAGGGTTCCAAGGTTAAAATCCACAGGGTGGAGGGTTTAGTGGCATGGGACGTAAATATTTGAAGGTTTTATATCATTTGAAAATCAATTCAGTTTTTGGAGCTTAGGGAGTTAGATTGAGCTAAAATTTGGAGGGTTGACCCAAGGGACATTCCTAATCAATAAACAACTGACAGATCATGCATCTAAGATCATTTGACTAGATTTTAGGGTGATTAAATAATCACCCAGAAAGGATTTCAGGACATTGGCTTTTAACCCTAAATTTTGACTTGGAATGCTGAATCTGAAATAGATTTTGGGTTTGAATGATTGATTCTAAATTGCCTACATTAATCATAATCAAATGAATGATTGGAATTTATTGAATTTGATTTGAAGGTTAATTGAAGGTTGGATTGGAGTTTGGAGTTAAAAGCTGGACTGAAAATTAAACTGGAAGGGTGGACTGGAATACGATTGGGGACTGGATTAGAATTTAACTGGGACCTTTGTGATTGACAAGTGGACATTTGCCAACCCTCAGGTCACCATGAAGAAGCTTAGGTAGGTCCTGATGGTCTCATACAGAAATGAGGTCAACACAATGCCTTGATTATGAACACACCATCGTATTCATTACACTTATCCCATCTTATTCATAGGCTGATTGATAGGAGCATCAGCTGTTGTTGTTCATAGGTAAGTTATGGTATCCATTAAAGGTCTCCTATCATTATTTGTAACTAAGTAGTTATATCCCCTACAATTCCATTGTTTACCACTTTTCCTTTCTTTCACGTTTGTATTTAATTTTTATTATTTTGAAAATTATGGTTTAATTTCAAGCATTAGGTCTGGTTTGCTATGAGTTTGATTACAAGTTTGGTTCCCTATGATTTGCTTAAGTCTGGTTCCCTGTTAGTCCAAGTTTTGGCAGCCTCATAACATCTCTCCCGTTTAGGAGAATCTTTGGGAGTCTAGTTATGCCCACCACATCAAGAAAGATGTGCATGGTCGGTGTCGGGAGACACCGTAGATGTGGCCTCCTACCCCACTGCGCTAAGAAAGGCATGCATAAGTTGCAAGGGCACCTGCGCCACAATTTGCAAATTTTTCCCACCGGCCTGAAAGCGCGTACGTGTACTAAAGTTTTACTCTATCATGCTAAAAAAAGTGTGCACAAGGATTACCCTCATCGTCACAAGTGCCGCATCGATCTCCCTTCCATCACGCTAAGAAAAGACCTCATAGGTGGTCTGCTCGTTGTGCCACAAGTGTTGAAAATGGGATTTGGTGGGCTACTTGAGTTTGGGGAATTTATACCTTGCGTGAGCGAGGTGTCGATAATAATGTCAGGGTGACAGTGATGACTGTGCACAAAAATCTTTGATGAAATAGAATGCTATTAATTAGATTTATTGAACTAAGCATGCATATTGATTCTTTAAGCCATGCATTGAAAACCTTAGTGAATTTTAGTTATTTTTGAGTTTTTTAGCTCATTATGTAGATTTTAATGATTTTATGTTTGAAAAAGGATCAGTACCAGGTGAGGTGAGATTGATTTACATATTTCTTTTATTCTTTTGTAGTCAGGAGCTAGTGATAGAGTATTAATTGTATTGATTTCCTAACTATTGTATATTAATTTTGGGTGAATGAATATAGTGAAATATTTTGATATATATGATTATTAGTTGCTTCTCTTAGATATATAGATTTATATTGATAATTTATAGAAGCTCTGGTAGATGATTAAAAGGATAAATGAATAATATTTCTAAATTTGATTCTAGGATGTGACAAGATCATTACTTACCTAAAGCTTTACCTTTAAAAGTTTGAACTCATTTAGAGTTAGTTCACACTTTTAATAATTAATTGAAGTTTAATTTAATTTTACTCTTAAAAAATACAAATATTAAAATTTTGAAGTTTGAAATGAGTTAAAATAATTTTTTCTAATTTTCTAAGCATATTTAAATTCTATTAAATGAATTGATCGTTTTAGAATCATTATGTAATGATTTATATATTATAGAAGTCTTTAGGTCCATAGGTGAACCTACACAAACCTAGGATTAATGTTTTGCAAATTTTCCAAGAAAATGGACTTAAAACCCTATGGAATTAAATCTAGAGGTCAATAATAAACTCTAGATAATCCCATAGAAGTTTCAAGTCATTCGGACTTGAACATTGTTTACTATAATTTTTCTATATTCTTTAGGCACAGGTGTTTAACAATCTTTCAAAGGTTCTAAATACGATTTCACGGTCTTAAGAAAAATTTCTTCTAATCCTAATGATCTATGGAGCTCAAATTTAAATTTCAGAACAATTTACTCTATGGATTCATTTAGGTGGATTTCTAAAGTTCTAGGTTATTTAATGACCTTGAAGTTTGAAATATTAATTAAGGGATTGGGAGGCATCAAATTGATCTGAGAAATCCATGGATGTGCTAGACATTTCGAAGAACCTCTAAAATGAATTTGAGGGCTATTGGAAATTATAAAAGGCTTAATCATCTTATTAATCATATATATAGTTTATTTCATACAGTGTACATGTTAACATTAAATTTCCCAATTTATTTTTAGAATGTTCTACAAAATTATTTGAAAGTTGAGGTCTCATTCATAATTTTTTGATTTAAATTGAATTTACTATGAATTTCTAACCACCACTCATTTTCTAGATTTAATTAAATCCATATAAAAGGATTTAATTAAGTTGGCTGACTCACTGTAGCACATAACACATGGCGCTCCTTGATTGGTCCTCTGTTAACATGGTGGGACTCGCATACCACATAGGATCAATTTTATCCATCCAATCATTGATTAGATGAATCTAATTAATCAATTTGAAACTGCAGGGGATGATTTATAAAGTAGTATAACTCCATTGTGATCATCTATTCTATTTAAATAGAACAAACGACTAACATTTCATGTCCTAGCTCCCATTACCAAAAAACAGCCATCCAAGTTAAATTCATTAATTTGAGGAGATTTATAAGTAGATCTCCATCAAATTGATCTAGGAGGATCTAGAGACTAAAGGCCTACAATATAATAGTGAGATCTAGATGGATTTTGAGTTTGCTTCATAATGTCTCAAAACCCAACATTCACATGATCGGGAATGCAAAATACAAGGATGTAGTAGCTTTCAAAACCAATTGATGCTTTCTCTAAGTTTATTAATTTTTCATGATCACTTTTGATGAAGAGGTCAAAGACTAAAAATGCTTGTGCCGGGATGCCATGTCCTAAGATCTAATTAGAAAGAATTTTTCTTATGTACATATTTTCTTCCACATTCATAAATATATAGCCTTTTTATATCACCAAATAAACAGTAAACAATATTAACATCCTTTCATTTACTTTACCAAACTATAAAATTAAAAGAGTTTTGCACAATTATCATGGTCTCATCTCTCTTTCCACCCTAACACATACAATTACCATGACTATCAAAATAATAAGTCTATAGAATAAGCATACCTATGGTTAGGGTCCTAATCATATTAATAGTATCTACTCAATTGGAGCCTTATTCTTTCCTGAAAATAACATGTACAAGTAGGGGTGAACAATAATTGATCAGTAGGTTACTTGAAACTTACTACATAATTCAAAATACACATATAAAAGAACTTGTACATCAGTATCACAATGTATAAATACTAAAGCATGTCTATAGTGAACTAACATGATATCTATATTATGTTTGGTAGTTATCAAATATGTGTCAATACAAAATTAGTGTTAATAACAGATACATGTTAGAAAAAAGCAACATAAGCATTCATTTGAGCATGATGTCAGAAATGAATTAACATTAAACATTTTATTTCAAGCATTTTACACTTTTTTCCTTCGCCTCCTTATACCTTTGTTTCCACTTATACCTCAACTTGCTCATATTTTTCCTATGCCCCTTATAACTCCGCTTCAATTTATATCTCCTGATGTTCATATTGAATATATTCAAGCGAATCAAATGCACAGATATATAATCATATAGGTGCATAGGCCTTGTTTCTACATTTAAATGCACATAAAACATCCACCACCAACCACCTATATTTTTTTTCCTCCTCCCCCTTTTTACACACATTTTAAAAAATATGCATATAAAAACATTAGCACTTTAAACATGTAAAAAAACCAAAACTTTCAGCAATAACATAGGAATATCATTAGTTTCAGAGTGTATAGATAATACCTATCATATTATAAAAGTATACATAATGCACATTAATTGAGAGTGCTTCCTTGCAAAAATAAATACCAAACATATTTTCTAATTATTATTATTATTATTATTATTATTATTATTATTATTATTATTATTATACGGCATATAAAATCAAATTTCTCATATCAACTAGCTCAACGAACACTTATGAATAAGGAAAACCTTAGATTATAAACCCTCATTATACAATAAGACTTGAAACTTGGTTTCTATGTAGTTTATTGTGCATTTTAGTTATTGTCAAAACACATAGATTTGTTCTCATACCATTATTAGTAAGATTCCAAGCTTCCTGCGGGCCTTTTATTATTATTATTATTATTATTAAATAGTGTAAAAGAAAAGTCTCTCTCTCTCTCATATATATAAAAGAGAGAGAGAGAGAGTAGTGAATTATAAATCATATTTTAAAAACAATTAATCATTTATTTTATAGTTTGATTGGATACAATTAAAAATCATTAAAAGCAATAAACTCCAAATATATATATATATATTAAAGTAAATGTTGCATGTCAGAACATTAGCTATGATAGTAAGAGAGTTTGTTATCTTAGCATTTGTAAAAAAAATCTAACACAAAGATAATAAGGGAGTGCAAAAATTATATGAAAGCTAAGGTGTTTACATAGAAAACTTATAGAAGAAAAAACAACGGGACTTGGCCCAGTTAAAATGTTCGATTAATATCAGTTACAAATGATGATATTCTTCGAGGGATGATGATGATTCAATATAGTAAACATAAAATGTATAGAGTATACTAAGTGATTGAAGCTAGAAGAGCCTTATGGCTTGTGAACTATTTTTAAGAAATTATTTGATTGTTTGTTTGATCTTACTCAATTGAGAAGGGGAGTCAAGGGAGCAAAAAGTTTAGCATAAATATTGGTGTTGACGTTGAGAGTTAAAGGAAGTGTTAATAACATGCGTTGATCTTATAAAACAATGATGTGCATTGCATTATTAGTGATGACAAATGAGAAAGTCAATGTGTGTCGACGTAGCTAGATGACAATTGTCAGAAGACTATGGGTTAGAGGACTGTAGTCGAGTGATGATGGTTCGAGGTCCGTAGTCGGGTGATGGAGCTGAAGGATTTCTAGTTGGTTAATGGTGGTTGGAGGACCAAAAATAAGACGATGGTGGTTAGATAACCGACATTGATCAGAGGACCGCATTAGAGTGACAGTGGTTGGAGGACTTTAGCCCGATGTCGAAGGTAGAGGATTGTAGCCCAACTACAATGTTCACGCAATGGTAGTCAATTATATAACTATGATGGCTGGCAGTGGTTCTTGACATCGAACGTTAAGTAGAGATGTACAATTATTCAAATATCTAAGCTCTCTTTTCACTCCGATTTTTGTCCCTTTCAGGTAGAATGGAGGTCTCCTTATAATAGTTTTAGGAAAGATATATTGATAAATTTAGCTGAAATGTCATAATATTCTCAAATGACTGATATTAAATATTTTGATCATAGTCATTTATTTAGCATTTAAGTATTTTAGAGGCCTCAAAATACAGTGATAATGAGTTTGTTGGATTTGTTTCGTTGAGCTTCTAATTTTGACTATAGATATATAAAATTTGGAGATTGTTTGCCTTTAATTAATATTCGAAAATTTTTAATTATTCGTAAAGTACTAGATTTAGACTCATTTGGACTTGAATCAGATTGCCTTTATTTCTATTGGTTCTCCTTGTCAAAAATACTCAATTTCACTAAAGTTTTTTGAAATTAGACTTCGAATGATTTTAAATTTAATTATGAAAATTTCAAACGCAAAATTTCAGCAAGGCAATTTTTTGCATATCAATAAAGATTTTATTTTAACACGTGTAGAACGTTTTTTTATTTATGATGTAATTCTAGCCACGTGTAACATGTGCATGTGGACGTTTTAATAATTTCATAAATACTAGTATTAATAATATGGACCAGTTTTATTTTATTATAATAATATAAGGAATCTTTAAATTGATAAAAAATAGAGAAGGATATTAAATAAAATTTCATGTCATTTTTAAATAATCACTTTATCAATTCTCTTAAATAATTCTAGAGTCTGCTTATAAATGTCGACAAATAAGTTGATTAATATTAAATATATTCATTTATATATTAAATTTAATTATTATAAATTATATAACTACTTAAATAAATAAATATAAATTTATTATATTAAAGAAAATGATCAGGGCTTGATGTTATAATTAATTTCGTGATTGTGCAGCTGAGGAATTTTTATTTTTAATTAATGCTTTGTATTATACACAGTAATTAATTGGGTATTTGCGGGATAGCACTTTTAATTATATTATTTACCTATTTAATATTTAAAATTTTATATTTACTCATTAATTAATGCTTTAATTAAATTTTTTTTTTGGAAAATAACTTTTAAAATTGCGACCTAAAATTTTAGTAAATCCAAACTTTTACGGTATTTAATTTACTCAATCCTAACAGGCCCACGTCGTGAGGTCACAGTGTCACACTCCAATTATTACTATATAAGGACACCTCATCACCCTCCGGCCACACTGCAGTACTATTGTGAAACCAGGATAGGAGAAATGGCGGAATCTGAGGAAGCAGCCAAGGCATCCAACCGCGACATCGAGGTCGAAATAACCGGCGACGGCCACGGCGATGGCCACGGATACCACCTTGGCGCCGTCCTCCGAGACTTGTTGGCCGGAATAGCTGCCGACGGGAAGACGCCGCTTTCCCATCGCATCCGAGTCTCTCTCTCCTCCAACGCTCCTCGCCTCAAAGACGCGTCAAGGAACTCTGCTCAAGCTCTTGTAAAATGGACTCGACGGGGCAGCGCTCCTCGTGTTCTTCTCGTTGTCTCGGTTCGCGCTTCCGCCCGTTTTTTCTATCTGAAACGATTATTTATCGGATTGATGTTGTTTCGTTTGTTTGTTTTCTTTTTTCCTTAAACTAGTATGAAGAGTTTGGGTCAGGTGTTATTGATACCGTGATACGCATAAAGACTTATTTTCTGTTTGATATGATTAATTGAATGAAACTATACTGTGGCGCGCGTAATACCTTGGATCGGCATACAAGAATCCTGATTTGGATTTGATAGAGTTGCCCTCCCCATGTTCTCCTTGTCATCTTGGTTTGCACTCGATGTCCCTTTTTGCTATCTGATTGATGTTGTTTTGTTGGTTTTTGTTCAATAAAGTTGAAATAATCGTATCAAAAAGTTTAGTCTAGCTGGATTATAATCCTTGGAGCCATTGAGGCAAATTTATGTCGAATAGAATTAATAGATATAATAGCTTATTTTCTGTTTGATTTGATTAATTGGATGAAATTTCATTATGGTGTGGTAGTTGTTACCAAGTATGTTACCACTTATACAATAATATCTTCACTAAATAGAATGGATGGTCCTTATTAGGTCTTCTACCTTCAATGACTAATAGAGATAGTTTATGAATTCCCTTGATCTTTCATGATCCACAATGAATTCTTGAATCCAACTGATCGATGTGGTTCAGACCCTATATACTTGCAATTCAACAGTCAGATTCCCTTGAATTGCAAGTTTCTTTGATAATGCATGAAATTGAGTTTTAGCCAAGTAGGAATTTAGGCATACTTCTATCAACAGGAATTCCAGCCAATTAAGGGTTGTAGTTAGTTTTGGACTTCCAAAAAGAAGTTTGTTCAGGATGCCTTGGTCTGAGAAGCATTGGATCATTGAGTGACTTTTGGCTAATAAGAGTTTGCTGGAACTTGGTCTCTGTGGTCACAAAGGAGGGTTTGGAGGCCAGGGAAGCATTGAGATCAACTGCTCATGCACTAGGGAAGCTGAGTGAACTGAAATTGCACCCAATTTTCACCCCAAGGGGTATTTATAAATTTTCAAAAAAGCATTTAGTCATAATTCCAGCTATTGCTGATGGTTCCAACTAACAAAGTCAGTTGGGAGTCGGCTAATAGTGGTCTAGCACCTGTCATAGAATGTTCTAAGGGCTAGGGATGGGTTGTATCAGTTGTTCTATGAGTTGGGTGCACTTGAGTGTCTTAGCCTAAGCTTGGGATGGCTATCTAGGATATGGCAGCCGGCTGATTGAGCTAGCAAGGACTCTATAAGGTTCAAGGAAGTTAGAGGAAGCTTGAGATGCAGATTCAATCAATTTTGTTAGGGATAGCTTGGATTGGGTTTTGACCTTTCCTATGGGTAAGGTCAACCCAGTTGACTCACTTGGGTTAACCCAAGTGAGCTGGGCTACCCAGGGGAGCTAGGCTTAAGGTCTTAGGGAGCTTTAGCCAGAGTATGAGGAGATTTGGTTTGGGTTTGAAAGATTTAAACCTAGTGAATGCAAGGAGAGTACCCTATTGGCATTTTCTATATTTTGACCTAATCATGGCCAACATTTTTGACCATGGTTTAGGGGTAAGTCTTGGTGCCCTTGAATGGGTTTGAGTCACCTTGCATGGTTTTGACCTAAGGAAGCAATGGGTAAGGGTTTAGGGGTATTTGAAAATTTTTTATTTTCATTGTAAGCATGGGTTGACCATGGATCAAACATGGTCCCAAGTTCTTTTAAAGTGGTTAGAGTCACTTGAGTTCAATGCAATGCAAAATCCAGGAGTTGATCCTTTGGATTCCAAGATGGGTCTTATAGGGGCATTTTGGAAATTTTTACTACTCATGGTCAACTAGAATTGACCATGGGTATGGCATGGTCCTAAATGATCCTAGGATGGATTAAAACCATTTGAAACTAATGCCAAAGCTTGGATTTGAGTTTTGACTTTTGACCTAAGGGGACCCATATTGGGTACCCTAGGGGCATTTTGGCAATTTTATCACTTTTGGTCAATTGAGTTTGACTAGGGTGGAGAATTTGGCAATTTTATCACTTTTGGTCAATTGAGTTTGACTAGGGTGGAGAATGATTCTAAATGTCCCTAAGATGGATTAGAGTCGTTTAAAACTAATCCCAAGGGCAAATGGCTAGGTTTGAATGCTTATATTAGATTTTGGGCTTTGGATAAACTTGGTTGTCAAAGTGGTTCATGGGTCAACCTTGAGTCAAAATATTCTTAAAAGAGATTATGAGTGTTAAACTCGATTTCTAGCTAAATGATCACTTTAGGTTTTAGGTAATTTTAGGGTTTAAGGTTTGACCTTGTTCAAACCACTTTTGACCAAGTGTCAAAGGGGTGGCCAATACTCCTTGACCCATGGGGTGGGTCCAGGAATAAGTCCATGGTCTCTAGGGCAAAACTTAGAACCAATGATTGTCTATTGTGAATTCTAATGTTTGAGTTATTTTTGTAAATTTAGGCAATTTTAGAGTTTGATCTATGGTTTATTGGGCTTAATTTGGTGGGTCCACTGCCAACCTAGGGTCACTAGGAGATGTCCTAAGTTCCCTAGGAGGTTCATGGGCTTTATAGGGTTAGCCAGTGTCAAGTCTTTGGGAATACCCCTAAAAGAGTCATAGGGATAATGTTATACATTAAGGTAGAAAATTTAAGTGCTGAGAGTGTACCTTATAAGGAAAAGTGAACCTTATTAAAAAATGAGGCCAACAAACTCCTCGATCTTTTTTTCTCTGAAGCCACTACATTTTTTGAGATTAATTCTTATATTAAATGTCACCGAAACCTGGAGATCTGCCTCTTTGATGATCTTATACTGACAAACACACCTGTGCTTAAGTTGCTATTAGCCAACAACTTAGTCATTCTACTGAAGGGAATCCTACTACTTGTATTCAAGAAAATTATCATTTTTGCTCCATTAACTCCATCTTTCATAAGCCTCACACCTATCATGTGGCTTGTCCTAGTCCCCATTAGTGACAAGTTATTTGGAAAGACCTTTGATGCCTTAGTCTTAGTTAATTGGGATTAAGTTGGTTTTCGTGTAGGAAAGTTTGTTGTTGATTGCCAATGGGTCTAGAAAATAATAACTCACTCAGATGAGCCTCTTGAGCATCATAAAGTCTATCTTGTTGCTAAATGCTTCACACAGGAATACGATATTGATTTTGATGAAGGAATTCTTCCCTTAAATATATAAGTACTCTATTAGTTGTTGTGGTCATTCATTGCTGACCACTTTTCAAATAGAAAGAATTCTTCCCTCAATGGCAATCTTAGAATCAAGTTTATTTATGACCATCTTCTAGTCTTACTACAACATCGACTGAGGTTTGTCAACTTTGCCACTAGACCATGCCCTAGTTATTTTCTATTTCTCTCTCTTCTATTAGAAATAATTTGTTTTCAGGCACTAGATCTTGCACTAGTTATAAATTAATTATTATTTTCTAATTGGGAGTTCGTGATGTAAAAGATAAGAATTGAGAAGAAAGTATATGTTCTCTTTTGAGTGGGAGTCTTGAGGATAAAAAAAGAATGGAAAATAACTGCAAGTCTTTTTGTGGTATCAACAGTATCATTCTCTTGCAACTTAAGTAGAAATAAACAAAATGAGTCAAAATTAGTAAGCTTAATTTCTTAACAAGAATCACCTATTCAGTTCCACAATTTATACGAACCTTGGTTGAAACATGAATATGTTAAATGTTGAAGAGATGAGCCATCATTGAAGTATTGCCATATTTTGCAGCATGCCCATAGCATCGCCATAATAAGCATACATTGCTTTTTTGTTGCTTCCAAATTTCTCTCTCCACTGTTGCACCATGCATCAATAATATTGCATCAAGAGATTCTGCTGAAGCTCTCCTAATTTTACTCAACAAAACAACCCTCTTTGCGCTCGCCTCATCTTCTTGGTTCTTGTTATGTTCTTTCTATTATCGAAAATGATATTTTCTTCAATTGTTGTCATTTTTTTGGTTTAATTCTATTAGTTTGAAGCAATCTTATTGAATTCAATCCTTTATTAAACACATTCACAGCACAGTTCATGTGAATAGCTATATTTCTCCTCAAGAATCCCTCCTATCGCAGCTATATTTCTCCTCGAGAATCCCTCCAATTACTGGGAGGTGTGCAAGGATAAATGACTAGATTCTTTGGATATGTTAGTAAGTTTTCTTTTATAGAAAAGTGTTAAGCTGGCTATAATAGGTCTATTAAAAAACTAGAAAACTTAGAACTATTTTGATTATAGTTTGAGTCAACGTGAAATAGGTATTTACCTAGAAAATATAATGTATATATAAATGATTAAAAATGTGAAATCGGAAATCGAGGCATTTTTCCCTAGCGAAGCGAGGCTTAAGCTTAGAGGCGGATCAAGGTATATGCCTCGAAATAGAAAAATTAAAAACTCATGAACTTATAAATAATTTATAAAAATGACAAAAATTAAGTATCAATATTGATTCATCATTATAAAGATATTAATATTAAATCTTATTATAAAATAAAAGTTTGAAACAAGTTTCAAAGTAAACATTCATATTCTTCATACTAGCCTTCATATGTAACTCTTATATCATCCTTGAATTCTATTTCATTATTATCATCAAAACCTTCTTCAATTACAACAAATTTTTTAACTCCTTATATCATTTAATATTGGATTCAATATAATATAAATAAATCGATAAATTAATAACACGACAAAGTAATCATTTATTTTTAAACTATGATATATATAGAATTAAAAGTTTATTTTGATTTGATTTGAAATCAATTTTAGTCAACTCAAAATAAATCACCTCGAGTCAAATTAGCTTGATTTGAATGATTTCAATTTAAATCAAGTTCGATTCGATATGGAATTGATTTTTTTTTTTACTACAATTAAGTCAAACTCACTCAATTAAACTCAATAACAACCCCAGATTACATGTACGAGGCATTTGTTTAAGGTTTCTCAAGCCAAAATTAATTGTTGGAGTTTTCCATGATATACACGCTGGGATTAGGGTTTCATGTGAGATTGGAATTCTTCTCATATATTATCAACATACCATCTTGGTAGCTAGGGCTTCATTGGAGGATTGGATACTTCATTAGGACATAGAAGAAGAAGGCTTCTTGTTAGGTAATCTTGGTCATGGGATTATTTTTGGGGCCTTCTTTGTTTGATTATGGGTTATTTTGGCTTGTGAAAGAATTGGTGAGTGCTCTTGATTTTATATATCATGATTATGACTTATATGTTTATTGAAAGTAGATCAAATACTCTACTTTTTTCATGGACATATGTTTCATTGAAGTCAAACCATATAAATCTGGTGTCCCTTAATCATTTTTTACTCTCTTTTGTTATAGTTTTGTGGCAGATTATTCTAGATCCTGATAATGGCGCTCTTTTTTGAATAAACTGGTATCAAAGCTAGGTTTTGAGATTGATGGCCATGAATTTTGTCATCAAGATGTTTGATGATTTTGGATTTCCAAGAATGAAGATCATTTTAACAATTAATCTATGCTTGATAAATGTCTTTATGGAAGAAACCAAGGTGTGTTTGTTATTCATATTAGAGCAATTCAGCTTGGGGAAGCATAAAAGAGTTATCTTTTTCATTATAAGAAAACAATTTTGAAAAATGGGATGATGCGAGGACTTTAATAAGTGATCAAATGTATGACCCTCCCTTGCATCATAGTCTATCTTGATGCCACATCATATTATTGTAGTATTTTGGGAAAGGAGATGACTACTTTAGAGGTATACAAATGTTGTGGTAGTTGCAGTTGTGTTATTGATAAACGAATCTTTACGTGTAACAAATAAGCTTTAGAGGTTTATCATAACCATTTTGATGTGTGTTACTAAACCCTTTGTGAGGATTTTGGAGCTTAGAGTGCTTATCTTAGCGATAAGACAAATGTGTTATAATTTTACTATAATATTGAGTCAATGAGAGTTTCTTAAACCTATCAACTTATTTTAATGACTGTTTGATGGATAAAAAATATCCTGAATCAAGATTTGTGAAGTTTGGCCATAAAATTGCATGCTTCTGGGGAGCTCCACTCTTGAAGAAGGAATTCATTGAAGGATTGGAGACTTCATTAGTGTAAAGAAGAAAGATTCTTGTAAGGTAATCTTAGTTGTGAGCTTATTGTTTGGGGCTTTTTGCTTTATTTGAGCAGGGTCGTATTTGAGTTTAGGAAATAACTGATGTGTGCTCTTGACTTTTTACAGCACATTTATGGATAGAGGCGTAAACGAGATAAGTCAAGCTCTAGTTATATCTAACTCAAGCTTAGCTTGGCTCATCTATTTTTCAAACTTAAGCTTGACTCGAGCTCATATATTGAGCTTGAGCTCCGCTCACCTTATCAACTCGCAACTCTAGCTCGACTTGTGAGCTCTAGTTTTGTCGGTGAGGAAATGACTTATGAGGTCCTTGGTGAGGTCATTGACTAGACCAACAATGGTGAGTGAGGAATTTATGAGCTGGCTTGACTCACTTATATGCTTAATTGTGGGTTATATTTGTCGTTGGAGGATTGGGTTTATTTTCCCTACTATGGATGTAGGCTTGATTGAAGCTGATCTACATAAATTTTTAGTTTCCTTTTTATTTTTTCTCTCCCATTTATGATAGTTTTTTGGCACATCTTTCTTGATCTTGGTGAAACTTTCCTATCGCCTTTTAATGACCTTATTACAATATTCTTTATGACTATGGTGCCCTCATTATCATATTCTTTATGACTGACTACTAATGATAGCTCATCTTTCAGTACTAATTGATTTACTCTTTTTAACTGAAGTTGCTTTTACCTTATGATATAAGGGCCCACACAACATGGTCATGTTTAATGCTACGCTTGTTATAATGGCTTGCCCATGAATTTGAAATGGGTCCTCCAACTAAAATTTGCTGTCTTTATCCCAGTTTTAAAACTTTCATTACTCCTTTTCTTTATATCAGCCAACAATTCCGTCAAGTGGGACACACCATATGAATTTTCTCTTTATTCTCAATATATATATATATATATATATATATATATATATATATATATATATATATATATATATGTATATATCAGAGAGAGAGAGAGAGAGAGAGAGAGAGAGAGAGAGAGAGAGAGAAGAGGCATCTTCGTAGTGATGGGTTTTGTTGATGGCTAGCTACGGTTAACTATCATGTTAGAATTGCAATTACAAGTAGCCATTATGACTCCATGTCATTTGAGCACATATCACCACCATCAAGGAACAGCAGCTCAGTCTGAAAGTGACGCTTTGCATGCAACATCAAAGTCTGTAACTATTAGTTTGATATTCTTGGTTCATATCTGATCATTCTGAGGATTTCTGAAGAAAAATGTACATGTTGTTATGTTGAATTTTTTTTACTTTGCCAAGAAAGCAAGCAGGCGCATCCAAAGCTTAAGTTCTTGTTATAGATGTCATTAACCTTCCAAGCTGGTAGCTAATGAGGATAGTTTTATGACTAGTTTAGGCTGATCTAGTCTAGTTCAACATAGAAATAGTTTGAACTGAACAAACACCATATAAGCCTATACAAGTTATATCTCCAAAATTTCCAATGCACTTTTGGTGCTAAAGGATAACTATCAACCTGATAAGAGCACCTTAAACAATTAGTCAATTACTTTGTTATGCCCTTAACAATATATGCTCTTCTATGTTTCAACAATCTGAATCGGTAAGGTTCTCACTTATTAATCGACAAGTCCAAATCATGAGTTGACTTGCCATTTCGAGTTTAGCTGGTGTATTTTTGTGGTTTAACCTAAATCAATGGTTGAGGCTGAATGATTTGCAAGAGAGGGTCGGGGTGCTTGCTTTGATCCTTCTCTCTCTCTCTCTATCTCTCTCTCTCTCTCTCTCTATTCTCTCTCCCTGACACTCTTCTCCTTGTACACAGATTATTATCATCTTTGCACATTAGATTTTAGTTTCCTACCTTTTTAATATATGAATAAAGAATTTCCTGAGTGATTTGTGAAGTTTTAATTTAGAAAAAAATAAGCAGCAATAGGTCCTTAGATGCACTGGTAATATCTGACTTCTCTATTCAATCTTTTTGCAGGTTGGGACAATCACACTGTTGGCTTTGACAGGATTGCTGGTCTTTACGCTTTTCTTTTTGGTGGCAACATTAAATGCTGTCGTTATATCCCTTCTCATGTCTCTGGCAGCAGCTGGTGGATTTTTAGCCCTTTTCTTTGTCTTCACAACGGCAATATATGTTGGAGCACTATCTGTTGCAGCTTTCTTTATTTCATCCATAGTTACATTAACAATCATTGGAGTCATTATAGCGACTGGTAAGCTTCAATACCTTTTTTTCTTTGTTATATGAACATGTTCGACATCTTGAAGAATATTTTTAAATATCTTGGCTTTAGGGCTTATTATTTTGTTTAGTATAATTGAAATAATCTGAAATGAGGTTAAGCATTTGAGATTCAACTTTTCCACAGCCATGGAAACCTTGCGCAGTGTTACTGAAGACTTCTTTTATATTCTAAAATTTTTGTATTAAAGATGTTGATTTTGTTAGAAATCTTTGATTGTTGTTGCCCTTTGAAACATATCAGTCAATGAGATGGATGTATAAGAAAGGTGAAACTTCTGCATAATTTTTATATAACATTACCTATGATAAATAAGAGGCTGAGGGGGGAGGGGAGGGGGAAGAAACTTCATCAGGAGTTAAATTGTCTAATTCCTCGGTTGATTTATCAATTGCAATAGATATGATGATTGATTTAGTTTGACGTTAAGAAGTAAACATAATTTCTAATAGAAGCTCAGGCGCATATTCAAAATTAGTTTTCTATTAAAAGTTTATATTCTCGTTATGAGTAAATTGAAGTTCAACGGGAATTTTACGTTCAAATCAAGAATATTATCAGATTTTTATTGTATTTTAGGTTTAGACATGATTTTAGGCTCAGCTTCTGTATCAAATTGCTAAGACATGGTAATGCAACTTTAAACTCTAATGTCAAAGGAGTTGCAAAATGTCTTATGCTCTAGGGTTTCGCTTATGTAAATCTAGGACAAAGATGCAGAGAAGATTAAATTTACGTTCCACAAACTTTTAATTAAGCGTTTAGATGAAAATCTAAGGTTTGTATCTTTGATTAAAATTTAAAAACACGTAAAATTCAAACTTAAAGATAGTCCAAAAAGAGCCAGAAATGTGTGGTCAGATAAACCATATGATGATTAAGATTCACACCACGATAAAAATGACAAGCTTGTAGTAGATTTGATTGAATTTCTATCATACATGTTAAATTGAATCACAAAACATGTTAATGAAAATTTTGGATGGAAGTCACCAAAGAAGACCCAAACCTTGCATCAATATATGGAGAAAGCTTTACTTAAAAATTGTCAATATATGCACCACATCTAAGGAATTCATATTTAACAACACACACAAGTTTGAGATAAAATTTAATTTATTTTAAGAAATTTGATTATTTGTTTAAAGCATGCATTGAGATCCCTATTTATATCCATAAAATACCTAAAAGTGGCAACTTCTCCAAATCCCTATAATCTGGCTAAAACTAGAAGTTCCGATTTCCTGCTAAAACAACTATTCCCGGTTTTAGCTAACTCAGAAGCAATAAATTCAATCCTATTACAGTGCATAATCATAATAGTAATGATAAAATCCTTGCTACAGCGTAGAACAATAATAGAAGGAAAGAAGCATCCGGATCCAACCTAAAGAGATGCACGTGAATAACATGGCCTTCAAAATCAGTGGTTAGACAAAAACTTGACAGGTACGCACATGAAAAGCGTGATAATGTCCTTCCAAATTTGTGGTTGTACAGAAACAAAGTTTGGAAGCACATGGAAAGTTTGGAAGCACATGGAAAGTATGGAAGCACATGGAAAGAATGGCAGCAGCTTTCTAAATCAACTACTGAGTAGAAAATGGGGATTAGATGTGTTGAACAGTTAATTATAAACAACTCAACTAGATTTTGGTTTTTAGCAATAGTTAAGAAGAGTATCTACAACATCTTGAGGTCTTAAGTGGCCCAACCTGTGCTTAATATAAAAAAATTTGAGTTTTTGGAGTTTGCGGGTCATAGTTTGTTTCACACAGGAAACTTTAAACTGACTCAAACAAGGTGGAAGTCATCCAAAATTTATTCATGCCATGCATTATTTTAGAGGTACGAAGCTTCATGGGTGCCTTCCAATATGTGTAGAAGTTTATTCACTATTTCTTAGTGCTATCTGCCCCTTTACATGCCTCATAAGTATTGGTTGCTGTTGACTACTGACCAGCCTGATCGACCCCACCTCATGGACGTTTGCTTCCCAAACTACACTTTGTCGCCAAACGACACAACCGCTCCCTTTCATTTCCACAAAATCGCACGCAAGAGACAAAAACGACTTCATTCGACCCTCACACACGAAATCGCCCGTTGGCTGTTCTCTCCCGATCTCCGTCAGCCACACGCGAGACCCAACCTTATAGGCCCTGATGCACCTCTGTCCTTCTTGAGCCCACTCCCTTTCCACTCTCTCGTCTCTCTCAGTATCACATGCAAGGAATGACTCGCACCTCCGTCCTGCACAAGGCCCTCGACCCGACTGCAAACCCGTGGCCCTGCCTACACATGTGAGCGACCGCGCCCGCGCCTCTGTCCGCGTGCGACCTGTGACCACAAGTCCAAGCCCGGACACCTGCGCGGTGCTCCTATATCTGCTTGACGCCGACCCCAACCTCCTCTGCCCGTGTGACTTAGCCAGTCCCTTGTCCTATTATTATTATTATTAAAAGTCTCACTAACACTACCGTCGTCATCTTCATCGCTCACATGCGCAAATGTATAAATCTCTCTCATTTGCTTAAACAATAGGTATTGAAGACCCGTTATTATATCTTTGATCCGGCTAGGAGAAGAAAAAGATATGAAGACCCGCACCATTGTATCTTTGATCCTGCTAGGAGAAATGAACATACGAAGACCTCGTGCTGTCATATCTTTGATCTAGCCGGGAAGATTGAAAGGCAAGTGTTTATTCGACACTTCTTACACTGGGAGTGGATGCCAGGAGGTTGCTGAAATTTCACATGACTAAAGATCTCTCGTATAATTAATTTCAAATAATTTTTTTATTTTAATGATTAAAAAAAATAATTGTATCATATATATATATATATATATATATATATATATATATATAAAATTAAAAAAGGAGGGGCAAAAAGACTATTCTTGATATTGAACATGTGTGCCTCATAAAATTTCTGGGACATTGCAAACCCCTTTGAGGATATTTCTAGGGTAGTCCTTGAAAATATAACAAAGTGAGATATTCAATTCAAAGGAGATACAACTTCAAGCAAAACTACTTCTAAGGCTTCCAAGAATCCGAATGTTTTAGAAAATTCAAAAGATAACATTGTTGACCTAACCAATGGAGAGAATGATGACTTCTTGATACAACCAAACCTCAGACCTATTGCGATGAGAGTGGGACAGTTGAAGATGGTGAAGTAGCAAAGACATTTGAAGACATAGCCACAATGAGTGGTGTCAATGATTGAAGAGTTCAAAAGAATGAACAAGGCAGCAACATAAAGCATAATTCTAATGAAACTATGAATATTGAATACTAAGCTGGGAGGAAACAAGGAACAAAATTCTGATCTAGGAACAGGTTCTGAGAAAAATAATAATCCCAAACAAAGCTCTAATGGCATTATAGACAATGATCAACTGTTAGCTAATAAGGACAAGAATTCTGCAAAATCTCAACCAGAACAATCAGATAATGCGAACAACTCTGAGGAAACTGTTAGAGATGAGCAACAACCTGAATGTGAGGAGAATTCCAGTCAAACAAGCAATGATGAACAACAATATGATGATTTGAAGAATTCCAAGCAGGTGGAGAAATCTGATGATGATGTTGATGCTAAGGTTAAGAAAGATCAAGAGATATGAAATGCAATGTCTGTGTTGACAAAACCAATGTGTTGGGAAATGATTGCGAAAAAATGAGATGCCCTAAATGAAGTGGGTTTGGCAATTTATAGGAAACTATCAAACAATACTTGCTATGAATTAACAACCCCCCTATCTGTTAAGAATATGACAATCAAAATATAGTATGGAATATTTATTTGCAAGCATGTCTTGACAAAATGCCTAGTAATTCTGCTATATGTGTACATAAATCTGATGATTGGTCACAAAGGTTGAAGAAAACTCATTGGATAAACAACTCACAAGTTGCTTATGAAAAGCCTGCCCTTGAGGACTTCCAAGAAGATTATAAGCATTGGAAAAAGATTGATAGTAGTTCATATGTGAATAGATTGAGATTCTGCATGTCTCCTGCAATCTTTATGTCAAGCTCCTAAATGCGAGAATTGAGAATGCTTTGTAGATTTGCTAAAAATGCTCAAACACCCCGATGATAGCCGTGTTGATTAAAAATCTCAATCGGAGGGGACCATGCATTTCAAAATACTCATAAACCTTAATGGAAATACAAATCTTTTAAAGTGATTATTAAAATGCCTTGATGATGGTTGTGTTGAATGTAAATCTCAATCAAAGGGGTCAATTCTCAAAGCCTATTAAAATTTCAAAATATAATATTTATCAAATTTAATTACAAAAAACTTAAAACTAAAATCCAACCACACTTCATAACAGTTTGACGAGGATGATGAATTGAAGAATAACTTTAGCTCATAATGAGCAGATGTCTTGTGGATAATATTACTTCAATTCATTCTGATATGCCAAGGTGGGGCCCAGTGGAGTTAATATTCACTATGTAAGGAGGAGAAATCAAGGGAGAAATAATTAGAAAGTTTATTTAAGGAAAGATGGCTGATTGAATTTAAATTGGGGAGGAAATTAAAAAATGTTTATTTAAGGAAAGGGGGCTGATTTGAATTAAGATTTGGAAGGGAATTAGGAATGTTTTATTTAGGGAAAGAGGTCTGATTTGAATTAAAATTTGGGAGAGAATTAGGATGGTTTTATTTAGGGAAAGTGGGTTGATTTGAATTTAGATTTGGGAGGAAAATATGATAGTTTATTTAAGGGTAATTAGGTTATTTTATTTTTATTATGTGATTTATGTTTGCTGTAGTTTTCTTGAGAGTTGTTCCTAGTGGCGTCTAGGGTTTGTGGGGGAGCTGATCTACCTCTCGAATAGTAGATCATTTGTATCCTATATTATTGTTGAAATATTAACAACAAATCAGCCCCTATCTTCAAATTCCTACAGTTTTCTATTTGTTATCTTGCTATTTTTACTTCCAAAACACATCAAATTAGTATCAGAGCGAGGTTTCTTGGAGACAATGGCAGCAAAGAAGGTGGATGCTTTGGAATGCGAAATGGAGCAATTCAAATCCAGGGTGGAGAAGAAATTCTCAACACTCGAAGGAAAATTTTTAACCATGGAGAATCGGATGGAGAGCCGATTTGGGGGTTGGAGGAGATGATGAAGAAGCTCATTGAGATGTAATCCAAAACTCCACAGGTGGTTCCGATTGCTAAGCCTAATCACGATTTGATTGGGATTCCCTTGGGTGAATCTAAGGGAAAAGAGATCGGGCGAGAAAAGTTCAAACATGAGAGTTTCTTCAATCAAGAGTGACCGTTTACTGCTCTGATGAGAGATGGAATAGGGTTTCCGGATGGGGGACATCAAATAGAGAATTTTTTGGTGGAGGTGGTGGGGTGGCCGACCACTATGGGAGGCATATCGGGCAAGGAGAGTGGGCGATTGGAGATGAAGGTGGTCGAATTGAGCCATGGGGATCGGGTCAAACAAGGAGGATGGAAGAAAGGTGAGATTTCCACCCTCGATACATAGGGGAAACATGGAGGAATCACCACAATCGTTACACTGGAGGAGTAAGAAGTTATTGGGGTGGTGTTATGGTGATGATCTTAGGGTAAGGAAGTTGAAGATGCCGGTATTCAAAGGGGAGGATGCCCATGAGTGGGTATACCGGGTGGAGAGGTATTTCACAGTGAATGGGTTGAGAAAGAAGGAGAAGCTTACGACCACAGGGCTATGTTTAGAGGGGAAAACCCTCGCTTGGTTCCAACGGAGGGAGGCTAGATACTCAATCCACTCTTGGGAGGAGTTGAATTATTGTTTGTTGGAACGTTTCTGAGCCATTCGACAAGGGGACTTACGCGAGAAATTCCTTGCCTTGATATAGGAGGGGCTGTCATAGAGTATAGGGACAGGTTTGAGTTGCTGTCGGGGCAGTTGAGGGGAATTTCAGAGGTAGTGTTGGAGGGAAAATTCATGAAAGGTCTCAAACCCGACATACGGGTAGACCTCCGATTTCTGAGGCTAAGGGGATTGAAGGAAACCATGGAGCTAGCCCAGATAGCGGAGAACCAGAGGCAGCTAGAGTGGACTAGTTGGAGCGGAGTCACTGGAGGCTCCTATAGAAACCTCTCAACTTTATTGGCACCGAAGACTCAAATGGTGTCATTTCAGCGAGAGGCACCAAGGGACAAGAGTGAGGGAGATCGCCTCAGAGCCAACTTCAAGTGCCTTACAGAGGCATAGGTGCAAGACAAAAGAGCGAAGGGTTTGTGCTTTTGATGTGATGAGAAGTATGCACTCGGCCATCGGTGCAAGGACCTCACATTCCAGGTCCTTATGATTTGTGATAAGTGGAGACCGACAATGAAGAGTTGGATGAGAAAGCAGAAGAGGGAGGGGAGCACCTACACCTTGATGTAGCGGAAGTGTCCCTCAACTCAGTGGTGGGATTTACTCCAAATCACACCATGAAGGTAAGGGGACAGATCAGGGAGCGGCCAGTGGTGGTCTTGGTGGATAGCAGAGTTACACACAACTTCATCTCAAATTAGGTTGTGGATCAGTTGGGTTTGGAGTTGGAGGATACAATGAACTTTGGAGTCATGATAGAGACGGGGAAGGTGGAAAGGAGTAGGAGGATTTGCAGGAGGTTGGTGCTGACATTTCAGGGCATACATATAGTGGATGATTTTCTTCCCCTGGATTTGGGTAACACTAATGTGATTATGGAGATGAAGTGGTTACAGAAGATCGAGGAGATGAAGGTTGATTGGAAATCTTTGACTATGAAGATTTAGGTGGAGGGGAAGAGGGTGGTGTTGTGAGGAGATGTCAGCCTGTGCAAAACCCTGGTTTCACTCAAAATTATGGTTACGGTGATACATGGAGCATAGTTGGGCTACTTGGTGGAGCTACAGACCCTGAAGGAGTTGAGAGGATTCTTAAGCCTCATTGGATACTACCGAAAGTTTGTGCAGGGTATGACATGATAACATGGCCACTGATGGAGCAGTTGAAGACAATTTCAATTGAGGGGAAGCGGCAACACGGGTCTACGAGCAGTTAAAGAGTGACATGACTGACATGCCCGTATTAACACTTCTTGACTTCAACAGACCATTTATGGTGGATACGAATGCATCAGGATACAGACTAGGGGTATTGCTCATGCAGGATCATCGACCCATTGCTTATCTCAGTAAGGTGCTTGGGGCGGCACTTTATTGCCAGGATAGACCAGAGGAGTCTGAAGTGTTTGCTGGAATAGAGGATGGGGACTAAGGAGCATCAGAAGTGGTTATCTAGGTTACATGGATATGATTGTGAGATCCAGTATCGCCCATGACTAGAGAGCAAGGTCGCGAATGCACTATCGAGGAAGACGAACGAGCCACAACTCATAGCTCTATCAGTACCTATGCGCCGAGGGAAAACAAGAGCAAATGAAGTACTAATCAAGTGGAATGATCTATCGGAGTACGAAGCCACATGAGATCCATACGAGAAGATCAGGAGACAATTTTCATCCTTCCTCCTTGAGGACAAGGTGTTTTTTTGGGGGGGGGACTATTGATAAGCTAGGGGGGCCCACCTTGTGGGGCCCAGGGAGAGTTAATATTCACGATGTATGGAGGAGAAATCATGAGAGAAATAATTAAGAAAGTTTATTTAAGGAAAGATGGCTGATTGAATTCAGATTGAAGAGGAAATTAGGAAAGATTTATTTAAGGAAAGGGAGCTGATCATTTGAATTCAGGTATGGGAGGGAATTAGGAGGTTTTATTTAGGGAAAGATGACCGATTTGAATTCAGATTTGAGAGAGAATTATGAAAGTTTTATTTAAGGAAAAAGGGCTGATTTGAATTCAAATTTGGGAGGGAAATATGATTGTTTATTTAAGGGTAATTAGGTTGTTTTATTTCTATTATGTGATTTATGTTTGCTGTAGTTTTCTTAGGAGTTGTTTCTAGCGGCGTCTAGGGTTTGTGGGAGAGATGATCTACCTCTTGAATAGTAGATCAATTGTATCTTTCATTATTGTTGAAGTATTAACCAAAAATCATCCCCTATCTTCAAATTCCTACATTTTTCTACTTGTTACCTTGTTGTTTTTACTTCCAAAATGCATCAAATTCTCAGTTGATTCATCGCCATCAAGGATGTGGTATGTGCCTTCCCACCGGATAGTTTTGCTGCAAAAATGGCACTGCTATATTACGCTCACAGTCAAAGTCCATATGTTCCCTAATGGTTAAATGCGCCTTGAGTAACGAATTATAATGTGCACTCTATAAGATATAAATCTCTCTATTAAGTTAGGTTGACTTAAATTCATCACCTTAGACAAACATCCACTGCAAATCGACAAGGTATTCTTGGATGAAGTAACCCATAGTTGCCGATAAGGTTCCTTCTGTCAGGGTGAGTTGACTACCTCCTTTGACTCAATAGACCAGGGATCATGATAGTTCAGGATGATGAAACCATGGGATTTTGTTTGGGCCCGTCTTCATCCCCCATTTCCCGCTTTAAGTATATAGTGATAAATTTCAAGTCATAAACTTCAAAATTCAAAACTAAAATCAAATCCTAAAATTGTTGCTATTATACGTTAGGTTATATTGCTACCTATTTAATGACTAGCTTTAATCGAAAGTTCTCTCTCATTATTGGGTGGGGTAATTAATCATAGATGCTTGCGCATATGGGAAACCAAAACTCAGATCATAAAGTTTTGGGTGAAATCTCTTATTAATCTGCTTTCTAAAAGTCTACCCCAGAACATAAACTCGTTAAAACTTTCTTCATCAGCAAAAGAGGCGCGGAAAGGCCAGGGTGCGAATTTTTGGAGCCCACAGTTGCCCTTTTGATGGTGGATGGTGGTGAAAAGGAAAAAAAATTACCTTTCGGCTGCTAAAAAGGAAGATTAATAAAGCCACGGTACTTACTCTTTCCAACTTGAAATACCCATTTGAGTTGGAAATAAATGCTTGCATATGCTATAGATGTGGTTTTCGTCTACGATGGTTAACCAGTGGCTTATCATTCAATGATGCTATACGGAGCATGCTAGGATTATTCCATCAATGACTAGGAATTTGTTGCCTTACATCACGTGATAAAGCACAAAAGACATTATCAGCCTAGGGCAGGCGATAATTTTGCATACAAATCAATAATTATTACAATACCTTTTGACACAATCCAACTTGTAATAAGACCGTCATATCGAGTGTGGTATCTCTACAGTCATTCAACTTGATGATCATGTACAAGATAGGTGTGCAAAATAAGATGGCCAATTTGTGATCTCAATAGATTATAAGTGCAGCCACAACCTTGTTCGTGTTTATACAAGTGCTAATGATGCGCCACTTGGAGTATTGTGCACTATATGCAGAAGATCTAGACTTTCAGGAGGACTACGAGGTGGTTGAAGGGGATAATAGTTAGGTCATTATTGACCCTCTAATATGCTTGAATAGCTTCCATAAGTGGTTTCTTGGGCCTGACAACCAAATTGGGACCCTCATATTCGGCTTGCATTAGGGCTAGACTAGAACAAAAAATTTCAGGCCATGATAAAACCTGATAATATAACCCTACATTGGTGGGGAAGGACTTCTGTACTACACAATTATGTTAATCTCGGAATTGAGAGTGGCAACATGTTTCAATGTGGGGAAAACTATCCAAAATCTAAAACACTACGTCTATTGGCCAAAGATGCACATGTATGTGCAAAAATTCATGACGCAATGCTTTCTTTGTTGCACATCAAAGCCTTTCAATAGGAAAATGGGCCTGTAATTGCCTTTACCATTGCCTAACTACTCATGGGAGTTCATCTATGAGGATTTGGAGATTTCATTTAGTACAAAAGAGGATGGAAATACTGAAGATTTGGAGTTCCATCAAGTAACATGATTTGTGGAAGATATCCAAAAGATTCACAAGGAGTTTGTTGAGAATCTAGAGTGTTCACTAGAAATATAGAACAATAAAAGCTTGTCATGACAAATACAAGACTAATTGCACGCTCTAAGAAGGATGTTTGGTTAGTTGGACTTAGGGAATGATAAATTGAAAGGCGGAAGGATCATGTCAATTTGTTAAAAACCATTTGAAATAGAGAAAAGGACTAAAATGGTCCCTCAACTCTTTGTGAGGGACCAAAATAGCCCCTAACTATTATGAGGGATCAATTTGGTCCCTCAACTCCTCCAAATGAGACTTTTTTAGTTATTCCATCTAATGGTAGAGTTGATGGTGTTAAGTATGAGGGTAATTTAGTCTGTTAAAATATTTAATAAATGTAATTTTTTAGAGATTATAATTTTTGTAAAAAAATTTATTAAAATTTTCTTTAATAAAAAAATTATACATAATTTTAGTTTTAATAATTATATATAATTTCTTTACCCCTTCTCCATTGTTCATTGCTCTTCGACTTCGCCTCCTTTGCGTGATGGGTAGAGTTTTGAACGACTAGCTAAATAACTTCTTTGCCTCCTTCGACGACATTCATTCCCGTCGGATCCGAAATCACACTTTGTCGTTTGTCCGTTCTATTGGAAGTAACGACGACGACAGGAGCTTGCTCGTTGCGAAGGTAGCCATCTTTCTGCCGTTCACACACTTCTTCGGCCAAATCGACTGCGATTGGAAGTAATGACGACGACGGGAGCTTGCTTATTGCGAAGGTAGCCATCTTTCTTTCGTTCGCACGCTTCTTCGGCCAAATCGACTACGATCAGAGGTAACGATGACGACGGGAGCTTGCTCGTTGTGAAGGTAGCCTTCTTTCTTCTGTTTGCGCGCTTCTTCGGCCAAATGGACTGCGATCGAAAGTAACAACAACGACAGGAGCTTGCTCGTTGCGAAGGTAGCCATCTTTCTTTCGTTCACGCGTTTCTTCGGCCAAATTGACTGCGATCAGAAGTAACGACGATGACGGGAGCTTGCTGGCTGTGAAGGTAGCCATCTTTCTTCCGTTCACGCGCTTCTTCTTTGTTTGTTTTGATAGTACCCTTCTTTCCATCTCACTTTTACGTTTAAAATTGATGACATGACCAAAATAGTCTCATTTGGAGGAGTTGAGGGACCAAATTGATCCCTCAAAATAGTCATTTTGAGGGACCATTTTGGTCCTTTTTTCATTTGAAATATTATAGAAAATTTATCACAAACTATTCCAGATATTTTTAGTTAGAATTGTCTTATTATATGCTGATTTACTTAGTTAACAATGCAAAAAATTTGAAGCTATTTGAGCCCTTTCTTGAAGATGAGGAAGATATGACAGGATTCCTTCATTTGAAGATCTTAACATCAACCTTGAAGTTTAATTGCAAGAGCACTGCATTATAGATATGAAGATCGCCTTGAAACGAGAAAGATTAAAGGAAACACATGCTTTAAGATAAGATAAGTGTTTTTATAAATGTTGCATTATAGAACATTTGTGCAGATAGAGCGAGTATTTATTATTTTAATATTGTATTAAGATTTTGTATACACACAAATAAGAGAGTTGTTAGAGAAGCTAGAGTTTTTATGTGAAAAACTTGAAAAAAGGAAAAATCATGGGGTTTGGTCCATTTGAAATAATTCTATTGTTATTTATCATCGGTTACAAATGCCACCTTAATGTGGTAAAACATATTACGTGGTGGAAGTTGGAAGAGTCCTGTGGCATGGGAGCTATAGTTAAAAGATTATTTGCTGTTTGTTTGGCCACACTCTTTTGAGTAGAGAAAACTAGAGACTAAGAAGTCTAATAAAACTTCTGGTGCTGATGCCAGGAGTTAGAGTTGGCGTTGATGATGTGCATGATCTTAGGGATATTGTTGTGCATTGAATTTGTTGGCGTCAATAGGTGACAATCAACCAGTGTTGTTTTTAGCAAGGCGACAATGGTTAGAAGATTGCAGGTCAAAGGACTATAAACAGTTGATAGAGATTCGAGGAATGCAGTTAGGTGCTAGTGGTTAAAAGGATCATAGTCGGACAACGAAAGTCGGAGAATATAGTCAAGTGATAGTGGTCGGAGGGTTGTAGTTGGATGTTTGTAGTTGGCCGACATAGATCGGATGACTATTGTTGGACGATGATGGTTGTAGGATCTAGTCGGGCAATGGTGGTCCTAGGACTATAGTCAGACGATGGAGGTTGAATGATTGTAGTTGGGAGACGATGGTTGGAGTAGAATACTTGGGGATGGTGGTTGGAGGATCATAGTAAGGCAATGGTGGTTTGATGATGGCGGTTGGGTAGTGTTCCAATGGTGGAAATCAGGTGGTGTCTCAATGGTGGCAGTCAGTTGGTGGTTTAATGGTAGCAGTTGGATGGTGGTTTGACAATAGAGATTTGGCAGTATTCTAATATTGGTAATCGGGCAATTTCAATGGTTATAGTTAAGCGGTGGTTTGATGGTAGCTATAGGGAAGTGGTCTGATGGTGGCAGTCGAACGGTGGTTCCACGACGGTGATCGAACAATATTTTGGCGACAACGATCAAATGGTGTTTCAACTATGGAGATTGAGCGATGTTGGTTGGGCAGAGTTCTAATGATAGCGATCGGGAAGTGGTTTGATGGCGCTGTTAGGTGATGCACTGACGGTTGCGATTGGGTAGTGTTCCAATGGCAACGGTCGAGCAGTGATTTGACAATGGCGATTTTATGGTGGTCCAATGGTTATGGTTGGATGGTGGTGCTCAGATGGAGCTCTTAGATTCTTATAACCACAGAGCTCTCTTGGATCACAAACCAAGGTCTTCTTGTCTTATATTGAGACTGGGGTATGTTTATAGATTTTTTAGAGTGCATGCTCCATAAATAAAATCAAATTTTGAAACACTACATCAGATGACCTATATTAATTCTATTGGTCATATATAATTTTTACAACAGTAATGGTGGTGCTCTGATACCAATTTGATATGCTTTAAGGTAAAAACAGCGAGAGAATACAACAAGAATAGCAATAAGTTAAGAAAACAAAGGATGATTTTTGTACTAATGCTCCAATAAGAAAGTAAGATGCAATGATCTACACATAAGAGAGATAGATCGTCTCTCCTGCTATACCTAGACGCCGCTAGGAAGCTCTCACAAAAGAAAACTACAACAAACACAAATCAAATTATGCATCAAACAAAATAACCTTAAACTTCCCCTTAAATAAGCTCCCCCACCTCCTTAGCCCCATTTTCCTAATATATTTTCCTCCTAATTCAGCCTTTCTGCCTTAATTAATTCCCTCTCTTATTTGAATTTAAATTAAGAAATTCCTTTCCTAATTAATCCCCTCCTAACATAAGTAATTAGATCCTTATTATACCCCACCAAATCAGCTGTTGGGGCTGTTGCCTCTGCCTCTGTATCAGAAAGCCCCTCCTAGCATGGACAATTAATAGGAATATCTCTTCCCTCCCATTTACGACTGCTTCTAGTTTCCTAGAAAAACTTGTGTTTTGGGATCACTTGCTACCTCCTTGGTCAGGCAATCCTTTATTGCTGCAATGAGTGTCTCGTATTTAGATATTGATCGACCACAATCATCTGACATTCCCCCTTGTACTTTGACGGATTAAAAATGGACTTCATGATTAGATTTTTTTCTTGGACTTGGGATAAAAAGGCTCCAACATGCCTATTCGCGATGAGTGCTCCAACTTGTCTTACTGGCTTGCTAGGCAGATTTTGACACATGTTTTTATATCTACAAGTGTCCAAAAGTATTGGTTCTCCAAGAGTGTCATGATGTGATGGGTTTCTGGTTGGTTTACTCACTTTGAATCAATGATACTCATGCATAATCTCTTTCCACTTTGCATGTATGAGCAATGACACTGGGTGCATAATAGCCCATCTTCACGCCAAGTTCATGTTATTTTTACTTATTGTGCATGTTGGAGGAGGGTTTAGTGATGACCTCATGCTGTTGACTGAACTTAATTTGATCGAGGAAGCATCCCACATTTGCTAATGACATGTAACTTTATCTTCCACGCATCATCAACCTCCACTTTCTTCTTAGATTTGTGCTTGAACTCGTAGTCAAGCTCTATATGATAGTCTTGCAACATAGCCTCTATTAAGACTTCATTCTCATCGCAATGGGGCTCCCTACTTTTCACTACTGAGTTAAAGTTTTCCAGTAAACCTAGTTGTGTCTCCTCCACTTTGCTACGTTAGTCTTGATCAGAGCATCAAGCTTTGCCAAAGTTAATCACTCGTGCAATCTGTGTGCATCATTGCATGGTCAACATTTTAGTGGTTACCGCTCTCCCTTGTGATCTCTATCACTCATAACTACCTTCCCCTTGTTGATTGGGGTTGATGATTTGTCACCATTATGGTATTCAAACTTATCACATTATCCTCACCATTTTGCGTTTCCTTGGCCTTATAGTCTATCATGTATCTTGGCTTGAACTCAATCGAACCTTCATCATTGTCATGGCATTCTCTTACAAACCCCTCACTTGATGGGGAATTTTTTTATCCTTAACGATTTTTAACTATTTGTGATTGAATATGATATAAAAAATAATATATTATCTTAAAGGATAAAATCGTATTTCATTTTTATATGTCCAAAGAGTTTTTTATTTATAGAATATATTTGATTGACTATGATTTATTTTATTCTACAGTGCAGGTTCCCCGTATGGGCAAGCTTCTATAATTAATTATATTCTAAGGATATTTGACTCTTGAGAAAAGTTTTGGTTAAAACAATAGTTTATATTTTATTATTAAAATATTGACTAATATTTTATATGATTTTTAAGAAATTTATTTCAATGATTTTGTTTGCGAAACTTCAAGAATGATCAGATCAATTTATTGTTAATTTTGAATAAAAGTGAAATGAAGAGTTTATATTTTATTATTAAAATATTGACTAATATTTTATATGATTTTTAAGAATTTTTTTTCAAAGATTTTGTTTGCGGAACTTCAAGAATGATTAGATCAACTTATTATTAATTTTGAATTAAAGTCAAATGAAGAAAAATATGAGTACTTGATTCTTAGAAACTCAGAGGTACTCAATACAATCCTATATTGAATTTTACATTTTTAGATTAAATTTATATTAAAGTTGATTATTTTATTTAAAATGTTAAGACATATATTCCAAAAACAAAAATTTGAAATAATACACATGAAGGTGATGGCTTTTAATGTAATTAAAAAGAACACCAGTCTCATATCATAGATTTAAGGTGAGAACCACCAATATATAGTAACGGACATAAATCTATCAAAATGCATTGGATTTATGAACTTGAAATCTTATTTAAGTTTAAGTTAGCCCGACATTTTGCCTTACAATCATATCTAGAAAGGATGGAGAACTAAACTTTTCTAATCGTTTTTGAATTATGAAATCTTGGCCTCAATGTATATGCAAAATAGGTTTGGTTGTTTTGATTTTTTTTTTTAAAAAGAGGACTTACAATTTAGCCACTTAAGTTAAGATGTATGATCATGAGGGTATGTATATGTTAACTCATTATACAATTTTTTGTTATCTATTCTCTTATGTAAGGATTTTTATTTTTATATATGATTCATAAGGCTATGAAAAAAATACTCATAAGTTAAGTACATGGGTTTGATGCTGGTTTGAAAACACACCTTTATTGATAAACAATCAGTTAAATATTAAATTACATACTATGATCTATAATTCTAAGTTGGCCATTAAAAGAGAAGCATAATTCTAAGTTAAGTGTTGCAGAGATGAGGATGCTCAGGTGGATGAGTGGCTTTACCCTTAGAGATAGGATACGAAATGAGCATATTCGTGAAAAGGTTGGAGTAGCTCCAGTGGAAGATAAGATTAGAGAGAGTCGCCTTAGATGGTTTGGTCACGTAAAACGGCGGCCTCCCGATGACCCGGTTAGGAAAGTAGAGGTCTTAGATTTGACTTATGTTAAGAAAGGTAGAGGTAGACCTAAAAAGACTTGGTTAGAAAATATTAGAAATGATCTTTCTTTTTTAGATTTAAACGAGAATTTGACTTTTAATAGGACACAATGGAGAAAAAGGATTCATGTAGCCGACCCCACGTAGTGGGATAAAGGCTTGATGTTGTTGTTGTTGTTGTATACTATGATCTATAATGAGGTTTTGCATTTCATTTTAGTTTTGAAAAGTTAGCTTATTTTATGATAAGTTATATAAGTTCATTTGAAAAATATTATACTATGATTGATTTTTAGATTGTTTATATTTTTAATAAATAGAAAAAAGTTAACTTCGTAAGAGCCAATCACATAATGTTTAGGCATCCCCCAAGCAAAGCAACTGATAAAAATTTAGGAAATAATGCGTACTCAAAATAAACAAGCAATGAGTCATAATAACCAACCATAAAATAATATAGAGGCCCTTTTACAACTAGGAAAATAAAAAGGGTAGCTGAGTTGCCTGCTTTATACAATTCAGTTAAATTTATAGATTTAGTTTGAGTTTTCGAGCTTTGGCTTTTGTTGTATTCAGAATTGAACTTTGGGGTTCATACTTCTGATTTATTATTCATTTTGCCATATCCCATAGGACTACATAACTTTTTAAAAATATACATGAATTTCATTTATGAAAAGAAAAAGAAAAAATTCTTTCCTACAAAATTAAGAATTAAAAATCATATAATATACAATCAAACATTGCACAACAGATTGCTTGATACTTATAGTGCTAGGCTAATTTTTCAACCTGTTGCCATGCCTAATCAGGAACTTAGTGTATAAGTACCGCCTACAAGCAAATGTTATTAGATAATAATTCTTTAATATATTCGTCTCTTTTAGGCATGACCATTTGCAGAAGAAAAAATAATATTTATCTATATGTTAACACTTTAGGGCTAGCCGCACAACATAAACAATCCATCAAACAACCAGTTCACACCAAATATCATGATCACATATGTGAGAAAAGAAAAAATCCTAGTTCTAGGACACCTAAGGGATTGTACTTCTAGTATGTTCTGGTTTGTACTATTCTCATATTATTAATTGATGCACTATGAGGATTTAATTTTAATTCTGGGATGATTTCACATTTTGTTATTTATGACTTAAACTTTTTATTTGAATCTTAAATATATTTCATATTTTTAAAGTGTTATGAAAAACCCATAAAATGACCACTGCTCATTTGGAGGCAAGCCTGCATTCATGTTGTTCTTATATTCAATGATATATATTTCACCTTTTGAGGTATAATAACATATCATTGCATTTAAATGAACTTAACTGAATTTTAATAAATTATATTAGTATTTGAATTTTGACAAGCAAAGAGAAGTTTGTTTAATTGAGTAAAGCAAACTTTCATAAGAGTTTCATTTATAACTTGCATGGCATACCCGAGGACATTGTGTCTGATCGAGATAAGGCCTTTTTGAGCCTCTTTTAGAGGGAATTATTTTAGATGCAGGGGACTATCGTGAAGTGGAGCACAGCTTACCACCTCCAGATGGATGGCCAAACGGAGGTGGTGAATCACAGTGTGGAGACTTGTCTTCGTTGCTTCGTATCAGATGCACCAAAGATGTGGGCCAAGTGATTGGCTTGGGTGGAATATTGATATAAAACTTCATATCATATAGCAACCCAGACAACGCCATTTAAATCCTATATGGGATGATCTAACTCATCTGATACATTATGGGTATGGCAGCACACCAGTGTCATTAGTGTAGCAGTACTTGGGAGAAAGAGATTGAATTTTGACAGAATTGAAGAAACATCTATAGAGAGCACAACAAATCATGAAGAAGCAGGCGGATGGACACATGAGAGACGTACAGTTTGAGGTTGGGGATAGGGTTTATTTGAAGATCCGACCTTATAGACAGAGAATTTTGGCTCGACGAAGGAATGAAAAGTTCTCCCCCCTCTACTTTGGGCCCTACGAGATAGTGGAGCACATTGGCGCAGTAGCATATCACGTATAGTTGCCATCGACCTCAGCCATCCTTCACGTATTTCATGTATTGCAACTAAGATGAGCTATTGGAGACCACACACCCCTTACCCACACCACGGTCACACTATTAGAGGATATGGATGTGATATTAGAATCATTGGAGGTGAAAGGGGTGCACCAAGGAGACAAGGGGATTAGGGAGATGCTGATCAAGTGGAAGGATTTACCAGAGTATAAGGTATCATGGGAGCTATACAGTACCCTCTAGAAATAGTTTCCCTCTTTCCACCTTGAGGATAAGTTGACTTTTTATCTTTTTGGGAGGGGAGTATTGATGTGGTGGCTGACAGCATAGTTGGCTAGGCGGGTACTAGCCCAACTGTTCAGGTGGGGCCCAAAACCTCCTTTATCACCTATAGGAGAATAGGCTTGGGAGGGGGGGGGGACTCTTTGGGAAAGATGTAATGGGCATTTATTAGGAGATTTGAACTATTTAGTGTGTGTGGGTGGGTGGGGTGGGGGGGGGGGGGGGGATTATGGAATGTTAGGGTTTATGTTGAGTTTTATTTTTTGTAGTTGTTTTTTGTTCAGTGTTTGGGTTTCTAGTGGCTGCTAGGAATTGTAGGAGAGATGATTCATCTCTCAAACAGTGAATCAACTTGTATCTTTTCTTTCTTTGCTTGGAAATTAGTAAATAACCCCCTCAGTGTTATTTCTGGATCTATTTGGAGTAAGTTTGTTATTTTTTATATTATTGCACGCTGTTTTGATCATCAAGTCCTATCATACAACCTTAGGTCCACTTCCCTCTAGATGCAGCCCTTAGCTAGTTCCTTTCCTAATGACACCACATAGTGGTCATCCATATCAAAGTTGCTTTATAGATCATAGGCATGACGACATACTCACTTGGTTACAAGAACAACTAGAGAATCTAATCTTTTTCCATGAATTTGGTGACTATGATCACTGTTGAGAGTATACTTCGTAGGTGTCAACCCAAACCAAATACAACTCAGGCCACACCCAATAAGGATGATGGTAAATTTCACCTTCTAAATTCAAACCCTTTGTTTGTACCTCCAAACCCTCACAAGGCCTAGGAAAATCAAGTTGAAATCTTCAATAATTATTTTAATTGTCACGATATAAATGAAGTTTCATATCGACCATCTCGAAGGGCTAAATAGCCTACGAGTGTCTCTTGTCCAATGTTGCTATATTGTCACACAATGAAGTTCCTCATGATCTCAATCATGAATATTTTCCCTTCAATATAGTGAGCGAGATTTTGATGATATCACCGTAAGGTTAAGGTGGAACCCCTTGCTTTTGACAAAATCTAAATCTCAGATTATTTATGAATTGGCTCATGGATAAGCATTGATTTTGATTCAATGGCCATGCTTAAAAAAAATGACATGTTAGGTTTGTTTGCATGAAGTAACTAGGCATGGTAACACTTATTGGGTCAGTGTCGAGTGACAAATGCATTGCTTAGGTCATGCATCAATTGGATCATACAGTGAGATGAAATAAACTCTAAAACAAAGTGCTTTTCACTAATATTCTACAATCAACTCCTTGTTGAGTCAAGTACTCTGTGGCAGGTTCCATGTTTGTTTTTTGTTATATAACTCGATTTGATTAACTAATGATTTGAGAATTAAGGATCTTCGAACCACCATCTTGAGGTTATATTTTAGATTGCATATTGACATTTGTTAGGAGTTTCTCACTTGAGAGATTTGCACTCTTGAAGATTTTTTTTATGATTTCTTATAAATAGAGCAGCACTATAGGGTTCTATGTCATAGGAAATCATTTACCTCCTTTAAATAGCTCACAGTTTAAGCTAGCTCAACACTAGTCATCTGCTATTAAAGAAAAGGGCTTTGTTGGAAACTTTGATTTCAAAGAATCATTCATATATATCTTGCACATGTGTTAACAAAGGCTACATCAATTCTCCAAACCGTGATTAGCTCGATGATCAAGGGGAGGAACATGTGGATTTTGACCCTTGCGGTATTGGTAACAGTCACGGGGCAAAGGATAGGTCTTGCTTAACTATCTTGTGTTGTGTATTGGCAAAAGGAGTTCTCCACACATTAACTTTGGGGGTTGTTAGTCCCTTAAAATAAAAAGCCCACTTATATTATTATCCATTGAGAATTAGAATGTAGTACCGAACATAGCTCTTTGCATTTGTTGTTTTAAGCATGATGGATTATTAGCCCATTATCGAGTGACCTTCCCAGCCTAGGTGAATGAAATTTTGTTTGAATTTCATGAGATTTGTCTTAATGAGATCCCTAATGAGGAGCTTTGAATATGTTATAGACCTTGTTTCTAGATCTACTCTTCCACTTCTCGCTATTGGGCGAATCATGATGAAAATGCCAAGCTCAAGCAATAGGTTGTTTAGCTATTCCAAAAGAGTTTCATTTGGAGGTATGGTGTGTTATTCATGCTTTTCTTTACCCCAAAGAAGGATGATTCATGACTTATTGATAGTCATACCAATAATAAAGTCATTGTCAAGTATAAGATTCTTATACATAATTTAATGACATGTTGGAGCTAAGTTTTTTCGATGATCGATCTTATGAGTGAATATCACCAAATTTTGATATATGACGGTGATGAATGTAAGACTCCCTTTAAAATGAAGTTTGATTTTTACAAATGGTTTGTTATGCCCATTGGTTTACCAACACCCCATGTATTTTATGTATCACGACGCACATACTTTGATATTATATCATTCATTTCCTCATCATTTATTTTGATTATCTTCTCTTCCGTCAAACTCGCCCTGATCATGTCATACATGTTTGTCTAGTTTTTAAGAATCTTCATTGCAAAAAACTCTATACACACATGAAAGAGTGCTCTTTCATTATGATTTTTATTGTTTTCCTTGGCTTTGTAGTTTCGAGTGAAGGCATCTCCTTTGATCTCAAGAAGATTAAAGCTATTAGTAAATAGCTAGGCCCAATCTATGTCAATGACTTTCGTAGCTTTCACAGAAGTGACACCTTTCACCGAAGGTTTTTTCAGGGCTTTAGCATTATAATTGCTCCTATAAGCCAATGCCTAAAAAGGGCTAAATATAGATCAACTCCAATTGTAGTGGGAGCCTATGCCAAAATGAAGGGGCTTTTGACTAGCTTGTAGGTGTTTAAATTGTTCAAATTCAATAGGAGAGACATCTAGTTGCTTACTTAAATAAGAAGTTGAATGACACGAATCAATATTACTTTACATATGACCTGTTTATGCTGTGGTGCAACACTTCAATATTGACATCATTATCATTTATTCAGGGAGTTCATGCTTTTTTTAGATAACAAGGCCTCAAATATTTGAATGTTAAGAAGAAATTGAGTTTCTGCATGCTAGGTATGTACAACTTTAAGAGTTTACCTTGCTCCTCAGGCATAAGGCTGGTGTTGAGAGCAAAGTGGTCAATTTTCTTAATATGTATTCCCTTTTATCATGCATATAAAGAGTTTTAGATTTCACAAGGTAGTATCGTCAAGACTTTGGCTAGATCTATTTTAGAAACTTAGCACCAACTACTTGGTGCAAGATGTTGTCATGAGGTACTTGCCTTTGCATCCTTGATTCCTCACTTCGCGATTTTCTTATTAAAGAATTGCATGCCGAAGGAGAGGCTGGACTCTTTGGATATGATAATACTATAGTCATGCTGGAAGATTGATTTTATTGGCCTAGTTCTAAGCAATATGTTGCTTACGTTATTGTATAGTTTTGTACATGTCAACTAGAAAAGGGCATGAAACAAAACACTAATTTTAATGCCTTAATTATCCCATATAAGCCACGGAAGGATTTGATTAAGAATTCTGTTTTATGCTTACTTTGTTTGCTGTGAAGGTATAACTCCATTATTGTAGTGTAAACCGTTTCTATATGATTAGTCACCTTATTTCATCTTACTAAAGACTTCTGATGTGGTTGCATGGATTATCTAAAACAATCATCTCAAATCGTGACGTGTTCTATGATTTACTTTTGTAAGAATTTTTTGAACTAGGCATCACAGTCCTGCTTGCTTATGATAAATACCCATATGTTGGCTTATGTAATAATGATTTGGTATGAATGAAATTTGGCCAAGTTCTGAAAATTTTTTTAATGACTTTCAAGAAAGAGAACTTTTATGGCAGGGGATTGTTTGTGGAGGTTATCTTCAATATCATTGTTATAAATTCCGATTTGATTAAGTCTTGTAATATCTTACTACGGTATTATCATAATTTTTTAATTTACTTTATGCATTTTTTGTCTTTTTTAATTCGTCCTTCTCTATGTTCCAAAATATATAAAAATCTATATTTGATAAGTTTTCACCTCTTTGGAATACAACTCAAAAGATATGAAGTGTAATGAAGGAGCTGTAACTAAACAACCGGAGCACTGTAAGTTGATGCGTATCTTGCATGGAACGAATTTCAAGTAGGATTAACATATTTTTTCCTTTTATCAAATTAATAGAAGCATCATTCAAAAATCAAATGAGTACTTAATTTTGAAGGCTTCTTTATATATGACCGGTACTTTTTTAGTGCTTGAAGCTTGTGCTGCTGCATGTTATGATTATCATCCGTTCGTTTATTTGCCTTACAGTTTCATAAAATTTTCAGTAGAAATGGTAGTGGTACCTTGCACACGCTTTCGTGTATTTAGGGTTTCATATTTTTTTACGGAGAATTTACCCCCATAAATTTTTTAAGAATTTGTATGTCTAAGATCTAAATTTAATAATTATTTATATAACATCTTAACATTTAAATCATATAAAAAAATGCATGTAAAGTTAATATTAATTATATTTTTGAAGTTATTAAAGATTTACATATTACAAATAAATTTTAAATATTAATTATATAAATTCATAAAAATTTTATGATATATATATAAATCACTAAAAATCTCCCTTTCTACATTTTCTCAACGTAGAAAATCATTATTAGAAATAAGGGAGTAATGATTGATGAGGATCTGCATATAGCTCGAAGATTGGTAAAATTAACAAGCGTGCACTTCTGGTACGGGTTTTGTTGTGACTAGCTAGCATCGCAACCGTTTAGCTCCATTTGTCCTTTGCCATTTATGTGTTAAGGCCTGTTATTGTGGATATTTTATCATATTTGAAAGTTTTAAGTTTTTTTTTTTTTATATTTATTATTATTTTTTTATTTTAATATATCCTCATCGTTTTCTTTCCCTTTTTATCTCTTGTATTTACCTATATATAGGCAGTAGGCACCTTTTTCATAAAGAAATCGATCAATCAGGCTTAATCGTTCCAATATGGTTTTGTTTCCAGGATGGGTTGGATTCATATGGGTTGCTTGGATTGCTGCCAAGAAGAGCTTGGATGTCACAAAGCATTCAATTAGATATACTGGATCGGCAATTTCAAACTATTCTGCTTCTCGATTTGCCACTCATAAAGCCTCCTTCAAATCTGATAATGAGAAGTATGATTAGCCTAATATGATTAGTGTAATAAATAAAAATGTTTCCTATCTGACAATCTATTTCTCCTTAGTTAGCTTGTATGCTGAACCATATGAAATGGGCTGTGTGTGCTCTGTGAAAGTTCTGTGCTTGAGAACAGAAACGATGCTTAGAATGCTTATTGGACGGTGGTGCATTGTAGAACAGTTTTTTGAAGTAGTTATATGTTTCTTGTATAATTCACCTGACGTTATTCTGGGCATATAAGATCAGGTTGGAGCTTCTTAATCTGTTTTTTGTTTCATTAAATTTATACTTTGTATGTTTCATAACTTAACATCTACAGAAAACTGGTCCAATGCAGAAGTTTCAGACTGGTTCCAAGGTATGAAAGATTTTTTTTTAAGTGCACTTTTACATAGTATACATTTTTAAGTGCACTTTTACAAAGTTCAGACTGGTTCCAAATGAAGCTTAAATCTATTCATATAAAGAAGAAGAATATTTGTTTTGCTCATATACGTCAAAGGTGAGAAAACTAAATTTACTCCACTTTTTATCGAGAAATTAATTATAAACTTGTGATAAAAATCTAAACCTCCTACAATAATATAGCTGTGTAAAGCTCCAGAGAACATTAGCATATATTTTGTTAAGTTTGTGAGGTCTTCTGAAACTGTTTAAGCGAAAAATAATTTTATGAGTTATTATCAGAATTATATTTTTTATCTTATGATATTTCAATAGATGCATGGAAATATTTAGGAGATTAACAAGTTTTTTGGCTTATTAAAATTTTTAATATTATTGTGAAGACTAAAAATATGGTAGATAAGTGGAGAATTAGTGTGTTGATTTTTATTTTTTAAGAATAAAAGGTGATGCACAAGAGTGCATGAATTATTGAGGAATTAAGTTAATGTATCATACATAAAAATTATAAAAGAGAGTAATTGAGCATAGGTTACAATGTGATACAAATGTTTCTCAAAATCAATTTGGATTAATGAAGGGTAGGTCTACTATGGAAGCTATATATTTGTTGAGAGGTTTGATGAGGAGTACAGAGAGAGTAGTGATGATTTATATATGATATTTATTGATTTAAAGAAAGTATATGACAAAGTTTTAAAAAAAGTGCTATGGAGAGTTCTAGAAAAGAAATGAGTTAATAATGCTTACATTCAAGTTATTAGGAATATGCATATATGTCCTATTATTCATGTTGAAACACAAGGTGGTTTGACCAAGTATTTTTCTATTTCAGGTAGATTACATCGAGGATCAACTTTATGCCCATATATTTTTTGCTTTAGTCATGGATGTTCTTACAAGACATTTGTAAGAGGATGTACTTTGGTGTATGCTTTTTGCTGATGATATTCTTCTTGTTGATAAGGCTAGAGAGGGACTTGATGAAAATCTCAAATTATAGACGTCGACCCTAAGTAAAGGTTTTCATTTGAGTAGATCTAAAATCGAATACATGGAGTGCAATTTTAATAATAATAGATCTAGTGGTAAGATTATTATAATAACCTCGAATTGACTTCCCCTAAATTCTTGAATTTGGTTAGCCAAGCATCACGACGCTGGGTGGACAACAATGTGGTATTGAGCTCTCCAACAAATTTGTAAAAAATGAACTACTGCCGTGGCATTGAGGTTGGACACTGGCGCTAAGTCTAGAGCACTGTGATGCTAGGTCTAAAAACTTATTTTTTAAAATGAAAATATCTAAAATCATTATTAATAAAACCTCACCTCACTCCCATCCCCATTTCATTTGTTTTTGCTTGGTGAATGAAGAGAGAGAAAGGGAGAGAAAAGAAGAGAGGAGGAGAGAGGAAGCGGGGTTTGAGCCTTTTTTTTATCACTCTTGTTGGAAAAAGTATTTCGTTCATAGTAGGTAATCTTAACCCTACCTCTGTTTTCAATGATTTTATGTTTTGCCTATTTTCCTCCATCCTGAAATTGATAAAAATGTAATATCTCTTACTTTAATAATTTATTATTACACAACTTTTGATATGTAATAGATATCGTTATTTTGAGCACTTTGACTTGTTAATATTAAAATTTTATCAGGTTGTTTTGTTAATATATCATTTTAGATGAAAAGAATAGTATAATGCTAAGAATAAAATGATCAGGAGTCAGTTATTACATTTGGATATGAAATATATGATATGTATACATTTACTGTTAATTTAGTCAAGCATGGATTTTTAGCATATTACAGGCATACTGATGAGCATAATGATAATTACCTTTATTGTATATGATGTTTAATATTATGATCAATATAATATGAAATGTGTAAATGTAAGGAAGTTGGCTGGAAATGTTTGACTGATTTAGGTTGGCTGGCAACAAGTTACACTATATAGGAGGGTGGATTGACGGATTTTCCTTTAAATAAGATTTGTAGTATAATTCTCAGTGATATGAAAATGGGAGGTATAAGGAGACTAATTGATATGATATGATACGACAATAGGCAGGAAGTGACAACTTCTTACATGAAAGCCACCTGACTGGTTACTTGTGATATATGATATGAGATTAATTCCTGATAATAAGATTAATATGATTAAGACTGATTCTTATAGGATTGGCCTACATGATGTGATATAGAAAAAAAAAACTAAAGATAGCTAGGTGTCCTATCTTTCTTGTAAATGCATATGACATGTGGATATATAATAAATTATCAAAGTGACATGATATGATATGATAGGTACAATATATAGAAAATGGTTGATACATGTATACGATATGACTGATAAGATCGATATAAGGGCACATGATGTACATGAACTATATGATATATGTGATATTCATTGTATATGATATTGATGTTATATGATATGCATATATATACTGGCATATAACACTACAAATAAGATTGATATGATTGACAAGACTAATACTTTACATTGTGTTTGATAAGAATAATGATATATATGTATAAGTTAGATGTAATATAATGAATACTCAATCAATGATAAGTGTACTTATTTATATAAAATAAAATATAAATTATTTTTTAACTAATAGGTATATGAAATGACAAAATCTACTGAACCTTTATACGACTACTGATAACTGATTATGAATTGCATTGCTTATACTAATTTTCATTGCTCATATGAGATGACACTATGCACATTGATTGTGACATACTTTTATAGTCATATATTTATACTGATATTAATCAAATGATTATATGCATACTTCTATTGTCTTACATTGATTGCAGTCGTAGGGTCCGGAAACCTTATGAGTTGTTAGCTCACTTTATGATTTTTATATATTTTCAGGAAGAGACCAGGATCTAGTGGAGTAAGATAGATATGGCTTTTCAAGATTTTATTTTATTTTTTGTATTTTGGTTCATTATTTTGTAGTTAGGAGTAGAGAGAGATTGGCTGATGTGTAGTGATTAATCTCCTAGCTATTATATATGAAATTTTGATGAATGAATGTAGAAATATTTTGATGTATACAATTTATAGTCGCTTCCATTAGTTTCTAGTTATTAAAAAATAAGATTAGTGACTTTGATAGATTAATTAAGATATTAAAATAAATAATTCTCTTAAAATTTGATATGGGACCATGATAGTTAGTATCAGAGTGAAGGTTATTAGAAAAATTGAATTGTAACCAAAGCTATAAAAATGATTGAAATGGGTAGTGTTAAGATTTATTTTCCTTTGTAATTCATACCATGCATATGTAGGATTAAATTATAACTTATTAGAAAAGAGAACTATATTAAGTGCAATGAATCCATCTGGTAAAGTACCAAAATGAACAGAGTACAATAATTGAGTGAGTTCTGATAGCATAATGCAGTTCGCTAATTTGATAGCTCAGTTAATGAGTGATGCATAGAACAAGCAGATTAGGAGCAAGGAGATTGAAGAGGATAAGCACTTACAGATGTTTCATAAGTTGAAACCCCCAATATTCAAGGGAGATATAAATCCATAGGAAGCAGAAGATTATTTACTAAGGATAGAGAATATCTTTGATAGCATGCAGTATCCAGAGAATAGGAAAGTTTCATTGGTAATATTTTTATTTGAAGGAGAAGTTGAGAGATAGTGGATAGAATAACAGAGAGAAAATTTTTAGGGTAGGTTAAACTCATTGATCACCTAAGAGGAGTTCATGAGTATGATCAAAGATTGATTCATACCTCCATCAGTATGATAATAAATGCAGGAAGCTTTTATTAGACTAAAATAGAGAAAATATGACATTCATGTAATACAAAGCTGAGTTTATAATATTGGCCAGACATGCACATCAATTGATCAATGCCGCTAAAGAGAAATATACATGTTTCTAAGAGGATTGAAGGATGACTTGAGACACCCACTTGTATCATTGAGGATTCAGGAGTTTTGAGAGTTATTGTAGAGAGCTAGTGATGCAGGACTTAAATGCTAAGATGATGTGGATTTTGGATTTTACAGGCTTAAGTTGTAGAGAACAATATTGATTAAACTTATAGTGATTTTAATTGATGAATCAAAACAGCAAGGTGGTAAAACAAGCTTAGGCCAAATCACATGCGTAGAAGTTAAGATCGAAAAACAATCAATTATTCTAACATTGCATACATGGATGATTTTCAATGAGAGATCTCTATGTTAACAATAAGACTAGTCACTATACGATGATCCCTCACTCAATTCTCTAGATTACTGAGCTTTAGTGGAGGACAATTAGCATGATCTTCATGAATCAAAATATAACCACAATTGAGAAGTAAACTATGAAGATATGGGATTTGGAAGATTGGTTTACCTTTGTCAATGTTTAGCAATAATCTCCCACTGGAAGGAAGAGATTTGTTCTTCGATGGCGTCATTAAGTGTGTACACAATCCTCTCCACGTACTCTTCCACTATTTGATCTATCTCCGGATTAACGTCAAAGAATTATGATTTGAGAACGTGGACTTGACCTTGATCGTTGTAGATGAGTCTGTGGTCAAGCTCCGGATCCGCCATACATGGGTGAAGAAGTTTAGGAGATTGGTGGGAGGGAACCCCTTTTTCCAAAAATTCAAATTTTAGTTTGGAGGGAATTAGGGTTTTGAAATTTGAATTTACGTAAAGGGAAAGGGAGGAAGAATAATCCCTTAATGGAGATGTGATTTAGGTCTTAAGGGGAAGGGGAATTAATGTGGTGAGAGGGGGAGATTGGCTTGTAGAGGGATTTAGGGTTTGGGGTGGGGTTTTAAAACTGGCTAAATCAAGCCCCTTGTAGAGGAGGAAAGAAATTTCAATCAATTTTAATTTGAAATTGATTTGGCTTGGATTTAGGAGACTTTCCTAAAATAGGTTGTCTAATTTAGGAAAGATTTCATATTTCAAAATTGAAATCAAAGTTTTCCTAAATAGGATTTGGCGGTAAAGGAAGGTATTGATGTGTGGAATTTGAATTTTCTTGGAGGCAAAGGGCATTGGGTAAGGGCGGCCGACTGCTAGGATTGGGGTTAGGATTAGGGTTAGGTGGAGGTGGGAATTAGGTGGATCAACAAGCAATTGATTAAGCACCTTGGGTGGTCAGAGGCTAAGAGGGGTGGGGAGAGATGTTGGTCAGCGGTTGGTGATGGATTTAGTGGGAGAGGCCGGCGGCTAAGGAGGTGGAGGGAGGTGGCTGACCGACGGTTTGATGGAGGAAGGGGAAGGGAGGAAAGGATATGATGGCGACCACGAGCCCGAACTCTTCCTGCGACTGGGGGGGTGATCTGATTCCCTCTCCTAGGGATTTCTCTCCAAAGCTCTCAAGCTCTCACAAAAATACAAGATTGCAGGAATTTCATAATAATTCTTCATTATCTTGAAAAGAAATATAAGGGGCTTATAAATAGCCACATATAATGAAAGAAAACTAAAAGACAACTTTGCCCTTGGGGCTTTCATATGACAAGTCTCTTAAGGATAAAAATGAAAAATGCAAATAAATAAAATAAATATATATAATGACTCAAAAATAAATAGGCGCGATCATGGTCGTAGATCAGCGGCCCCGTCTTTGGTAGACTCTCCAGGTCCTGATGTCCCCATCGGTTAGATTAGTAAAAAGAGAGCAAGTGTGTTGGCAAGAGGAAAAGTAGTGAAAATAAAAGTAGATTTGTTGGTGTCAAGAAAGGACCAATGATAACAGCTTGTAGTGTACATGAGTGCCCTCGATGTGGCAAGAGGCATGCAGGACAATATTACTTGATCGCAAGATAATGTTTAAATGTGATTAGTATGGACACATGATGATAGATTACCCATAAAGAGGAATTGGAGAGAAATCTAGATCCAGGATAGACCAAAAGTGGCAGGCATATGGATAGAGACTTGTAGTAAGATCTAGAATGTTTAGTCAAGGTTCTATGGGCAGGACTTTTGTTAGGAATGAGAATGTGAGCGGGAGTCAGAGGTAGCCCACACAGTCAGCAATGAGCACCCACACAACCAAGAGTATATAACTTGAGTTAGCAGGAAGTGAGCGATGCACTAGAAAGGTCTATTGGTATACTCAATTTAAGATGTTATTTTTATTATTGAATACATTGCATAATATGTTACATGACTGATTGATTGGTATGCATATTAATTCACATCTATAGATGTGTGAATAAATGAATACATGATTTGATTAATGATTGATATTACCAATGATTAGTGGTTTTGATTTATTTGTTGGTGGTTCGTAGTAGGAAATAATGAGAGTGACATTTTTTGAAGTGGGTAGATCATAATAAACTTGAATTTACTTCCCCTAAATTCTTGAAATTGGTTGGTTGAGCACTATGGTGCTGGGTGGACAGTGTGGCCTTGAGCACTCTAACAGAAATATGGAAAATGAATTATAGTTGTGTCGTTGGGTCGGGTGCAACAGCATTGTGCTCTCCAGCTGGAAGTGTTGCGACAATAAGTCACGAGCACTGTGACGCTAGGTCTAAATTATATATATATATATATATATATATATATATATATATATATATATATATATATATATATATATATATATATATTAAACAATTTCTAATAAAACCTCACCTCACCCCCACCCATTTTTCATTTATTTTGGCCGGGTGAGGGAAGAGAGAGAAAGGGGAAGAAGGAGAAAGGAGGAGAGAGAAAGTAAGGTTGAGGCCGTTATTTTTGGTCGCTATAGTTAGGAAAAAGGGTTTCAATCATTATAGATAATCTTAACCCTATCTCTATTTTTAATGATATTGTGTTTTGCCTATTTTTCTCTTCTAAAATTGATAAAAATGCAATATCTCTCGCTTTGATAATTTTTCACTACATAATTTTTGATATGTAATAGATCTTATTATCCTGAGCATTTTGACTAGTTAATACTAAAATTTTACTAGGCGATTTTATTCATATGTTATTTTAAATGAAATGAATAGTATAATGCTAAGTATAAAATAATCAAGAGTCCGTATATTATATTTGGACATGAAATATATGATATGCATATATTTACTGTATATTTAGTTAAACATGCATTTTTTTGTGCATTACTAAGATTTAGCATATACCAAGCATTAGCAAAGAATCAGAGCTTAAAAAAGTGCTGCATAGGCTAGACTATATTTCAATGAGTCTATAATCTTTATTTTCTTGAGTATATTTTTATAATGAGTGTATGTTAGCTTAGCAACCTACACATAGACAAGGCGAGTGTGATTAAATATTTTATTTTTTTTTTCAAAATTTCGTAATGTATGATCTTCATTGTACTGTATGATCTGCTTAATCAAATACGATATGAGTATCATACTATATGATCATAGCCAGTAGAATTGAATTATTAGGGATGTTGGAAGCTCGCTATTTAAGCTTTCTTAATAGATTTTATAGAAGTTTTTGGCAGTCTAAGGGTTGAGTCATCTGTAAGTGAGAGTTTGAAGAGAGGTTTTGAGCAAGGGGGAGAAATGGTGAAGTTATGAGAGAGAGAGAGAGAGAGAGAGAGAGAGAGAGAGAGAGAGAGAGAGAGAGAGAGAGAGAGAGAGAGAGAGAAGATTCTTATGGATTTAAGGGAGTGTGAGAGGGAGTTTCACATGGTTGCTCCGGCCAACTTGCATCTGAGTTCCTCCATGTGTAAAGATGCATCTTGAGGTAAACTCTGGGAAGACCCCTTTGGTGTCAAAGCACCACCGGCTACTTCGTCACACTGAAAGGTGAAAGTTATTTGGGATATTCCACCTCATCAGGAGGGTGAGAATGATTCGGGCTACTCCACCTCACCAGGAGGGTGGAAGTAAGATGGGCTACTTTGCCTCACTATAAGGGTGAAAGTGATTTGGGCTACTCCGCCTCACTAGGAGGGTGAAAATGAATTCAGCTCTCAGCTGTACTAAAGAGGTGTAAGTGATTTTATAAGGACTTCTTCGCCTAGCCGTAGGGGTTAAAGTAGAGTCACAATGTGTTTAGTGCAATACCTAAAGAGAATGACTTCGGGGAGTGGACATAGGTCAAGTTGATCGAACCACTGTAAAAATCTGATTTGCATTTTCTTTTTCTTTTCGCACTTTATTTTTTGTGTTTTACTTTCTTGTACTTTTACTTTGTACAATTTGGTTTGGTCTTGATTGTTGTTGTGACACAAAAATCATCTTGATTAGTTTGGATTGATTCTTATTTTTGAAAAGAAAAATCATAAAAGTGAGAACAAAAAGTGTTATTTATTTTTCTATAAAGAACAACAACAACAACAACAAGCCTTTATCCCACTATATGGAGTCGGCCACATGAATCCTTTTTCTACATTGTGTCCTATTAAGGGTCAAATTCTCATTTAAATCTAATAAAGAAATGTCATTTCTAATATTTTCTAACCAAGTCTTTTTATGTATACCTCTACCTTTCTTATCATAAGTCAAATCTAATCTAATTTCCTAACTGGGTCATCGGAAGGCCTCTGTTTGTTTTCAGTTATAATTATGCTTATGCTTTAGAACTAAGTTTGGTTGTTTAATTTAAAAAGTTTTGAAAAAGATTTTTAAAACACTAATTCACCACTTTCTTGATGTATTATTCCATAGTTTAGTTGGTTTTACAACAATCCATTGAACTTTCAGATAAGCCTAGAGGAGTTGAAGGAAAAGTTGAATTATGGAGGTCAACCTTAAAGTCTAAAGGGTTTTGTTTAAGTAGATCTAAAATTGAATACATGCAGCATAATTTTAATAGTAACAGATGTAATAATTCAAATATGTGAAATAAATTTTCTTGAAAAATATGAAAATTCTAAAATAGAACACTTTAGTGTTGATCTGGTGAGCACTACAGCGCTAGGCCATGAGCAATATATATATATATATATATATATCCTTTCCTCACTCTACTGTCTCCCTCACTTGATTGCATGGCTAGGAAGAAATTGAAAGAGATGAAGAAGATAGAGGAGAGAGAAAATCCTTTGGATCATATTTGTTAGTCATTTCTATTACAAATTTTATTCTATTTATTGTAATTGACTAATTCCTTATTTTTATTTTTAATGCTTTTGATTTCTAAGAATTTTATTTCTCCTAAAATATCAAAAATGTATTATCTTTTGATTTCATAAGCTTTCACGGTGCAAATTTAGATATGTTATAGATTTGATCATTTTGAACTGTTTGATATGATTTTATTGTATTTTAAATAAAGTACTGAATGATATCAGATACATGATATAATAACTCCACGTGATATCCTACTGGTCCACATGATTCACTGATTGGGAGTTATAAGTGTAGGAGCAAGATACCCTTAAGATACACTCATTGAATACCTGAATACTAATGTTGATACTGCTACGAACACTGTACTGACATATGACATAAAATATTGGCCATTAAATTAAATTAAGTGTATGTTGACCATTAAAAGAGAAGTATTAAATTAAATTAAGTGTTGCAGAGATGAGGATACTCAGTTAGGTGAGTGGCTTCACTCTTAGAGACAAAATGTGAAATGAATATATACATGAAAATATTCATATATTCAATCCCATATAATAAAATAGAGGCTTGCTATTGTTATTATTGCTCAATGCTATCTATGAAATGGCTTTGGGCATGCTAAATTTTCTTTATTTATTAGAATATTAATGACTACTTAAATATAAATATAAATTTAAGTCCATTTTTTTATATTATATGGCCTTTCATCTTCTAACCCTTCATATCCATGCTAATGAATTTTTCTTTACGTAAATAATATTAAATCTTTCCCACGTATATCATATTAAATATTAACCATTACTTTAATAAATAAAATCTTAACCATTAATAAGAATTATTTGATGCTACATTTCAATACAATGTATAAATGTTTTAAACAGAAACATTCAACCTAATAAAAATATTTCATTCTCATGATATGATTTCATTCTAATATCTATATATATATTAATTTATAAAAATCTTGCTTGAATATTGTTTACTATAAAGAATTCATTACCTCTAAATAAAAAATTTATACACAATTAGGTGTAATATTATCCACAATAATTTCTACGAAATCAAATAAAAGATTATGTAAAAGCTTAAAGCACGTGAAGACAATTCAAAAATAAAAAATTCCATTAAAATATCCTGACACGATTTGCATAAGGATGCCTTCCTTGAAGATCTTAAGTTTGCATTAAGATTAATGCTATTCGTGATATATTAAGAAAGTATTATAATCTTATCGTAAATTCAAAAACTTTCGCATTCATCCCCACGTAAGTCAAAACTGATAAAACCAACTTAAACTGAGAGAGATCATATAACGAAATCACAGATAAAGCAGAATTCAAACATTGGTCTGATAAAACATTGAACAAAATAAAAATCTTTAGAATTCAAAAACTCTTCTAAACAACAACAACATAGATTTAAAACAAAACAGATAGCAGAGAGCTATAAAATCATCAAAAACTGCTGAGAACCAACTAAACTCACTGAGTCGCACCTAACCATTTTGAGAAGTTTTCAAACTCGGTGTAATCACTATCCGATATCATCGTCTTGTACCATGCCCTGCCAGCAGCCTTCACCTTTGCAGCTTCCTCCTATAACAAAATAAGTAAAGAGACAAATGCCATGACACTTTCAAATAATTTTACAGGGGCATTGTAGATTTGCAGGAAACAAGTTCAAAAAAATAAATAAATAAAGGAAATTTATGACAAAATCATTGAGAATTTAAAGAAAATGAATAACAAAGGTTGAGATTTTGTTATATAGCTCAGATTTTGGTGATATTATTGTAAATAAAATAGTTGCGTTGAAATGATATTATATATATATATATATATATAATATTTGATATTTAAGTGAGAATTAAAAAAATAGATAATCAATATTTACATATTACGTATGTAATTGCCCAATTAAGCAGCGAAAAAATACAAAGGCATAGACCAATATAGAAGTTTATCAAATCAGTAGAAAGAAATAATGTATAAGACAAATGAAACGTCGGAACCATTTGAAAGGAAAATGAACTTTCCACCCATTAACAAACCTTAAGCTGATTTATAAATCAACTGTAACACTAAATTCAATGAAAGCCTTCATTTTTTATACAAGAATAACATACCCACATAAAAACCAATATTTTCAACTAAAATAGCTTTGTTACAGATTTTCAAAAAATTATAAGATGAAAAGGAGCTTTACCAATCAGAAAAGTTAAATCGTAATGCCTAAAAGAACGCTATTATATTGTAAAACTCCATTTTTGCTCAACTAAATAAATCCTAAGAAACCGAGGAATATATAACATTACAGTTCAAACGAACAAAATAGAAATCACTTGTCACTCTACGAAAATAAAATCAGAAGAACAAACAAGAATACTTGAAGAATTCAAAAACCAATACAAAAAGGCATAAGAAATCTTTAGAGGATGCTACTATGGGAAGGGGGCAAGGAAAAAAAATTGAGCGAGCTAGGTGTAAACTTTAACATCACTTAAGAAAACAAATTTTTGATGCAGTGAAACTATACAAAAGATTACAAAATATATGTTTAGCAATCAAGCTATCAGATGAGACTTATTTATAGCAAATTATGATATAAACAATTAAACACCATTGGCACCAAAGTTTCTACAAAATAAGGGTACAATTGAGTCAGCGATTTATGAGTCGGCTCAAATTTGACTTGATAAATGGCTTGTGAGCTGAGCTCAATCATATAACAAGCCAAGCATCAACCAATCCAATCATAAATTGCCAGCTCAAAAGCATGCTCTTTTAATATATATATATATATATATATATAATATAACATAAATATATGAGAATTTAAATTTATAAGTACAAAGTTAATAAAATTAATTTAAAACTCTCTCTTTCTTAAATCAAGTAATTTCTTATTATTTCTACTATAATTTCTCTTTTTTTTATCATATTATTATCAAAATCATCTTCTTTCATAATAAAGAAAACGGTTTATGAATTCACTAAAACTTAGAGAATTGATCTTGAACTTAATTAAGTAGTCAAGTTAAATCAAGGCTGACACAAACTCAACTCAACTCATTTATAGCCCTATTACATGCAAACAAGGATTTTATAAGAAACTAAACACCATGCACAGTCACGCTTTGTGAAAGAAGATAAACTCAACATATAAATGAAAAATAATCAATAACAGAAAATTATGTAGTAAAACTCTAAAATGCAAAAGTGTTAACAAGACAGAATTGCTGACCAAAAAACATCTGAATACCTTGTGCCATCATTGAGATATTAAAATAGGAAAGTAAATTGAGCTATTATAATTTCAATGAGCAATGCTTCTCGCAAAAATAAAACTAGCATACTTACAATATATATCCATAGAAGGTATACTGTATAAAAGAGCAGTTCCGTGAAAGTTAAGCTGCCAGAGCACTTTTATTTAATTAACATCATAGAGATAATGAAAATTGGGTTTACTTGTCAATCTAAATAGTGTTCCCAATTTCAAAATAACAAAAATTATCTAGCAATCATCAGATTAGCTTGACTTGATGAAATAGATTATATCGAACTACTAAATCATTTTTCAACTCGGGCAATAAAATATGCCAATGAGATTAAAAAGATATTACAGCCAAACTTTAAAAAAATCAAACCAAATAACATTACCTTAGTGAGCGGACTCCTCTTCTTGTCGAGCTTCTCTTGCTTAGCCTTCACCCTCTGCTTCTCAGCAAGAAGAGCCATCCGCTTCGCCGTCTTCGCATAAGGATTCAACCTCAGCATGGTGCCCAGATTCTTCAATGGGTTCTTCTTCAGTGCCCTTCTCTTAACATCCTTATTAATTGGTTTCACAACAGACTGAACTTCATCAGAATTAATAATCCTACCAAGATCAGCGTTAGTCATCTTCGGTCTAGGAAGCACATAACCCTTCTTCAGCTCTGAAGGGGTCTCGAAGGTGCCAAACACCTTATCCAGCTTCTCAAAAGCTGACTTAGTCCAAACAATGAACCTCCCTAGATGACCGCCAGGAGCCAGCTTTAAGACATTCAAACGATCAACATGAGCAACATCAACCCCTGGGAGATTTCTAAATGCCTTCACGATCTTGGATCCCTCAGTTCCATACACGATCAAAGGGCCCTTCCGAGAGATGTAACGCCGGTTGCGCATCTTCCCCTTCCCAGGACGGATCCCAAGCGAATCCTTGGCTTTCTCGGCATCCGCATAAGCTCCCACCTGGAAAATCATTCAAATTTTAGTTGATTACTCACATTTCATGCAATTATTGAAATTATTCTTAATAGGGGTAGATAAATTCTATTCAATCTAGTAAATATCTTGCATCAGAACCAAAAATTTATATGATTCCAATCTTTAGGGCTATCTTATTTATCAACGAAAGGAAGAAATTCAGGTGAAATAACAACCGACATAAGTAAATAAAAAACAAAATATCAATCAGGAGCAAAAAGGAACTGCTGATTAAAACCTGCTTCAGGATCTTGATTGCTGATGAGGTTTTCTCAATGGATTCCACAGAATCAGAGAGAACAAGAGGGATCTCCGGAACAGACTCGATCCGATGGCCGCGAGCAAGGACAAGAGACGGAACAGCGCTTGCAGCGAGCGCGGAAACAACAGCATATCGACGCTGGTTAATATTGACGCGGCGGTGCCATCGGCGCCAGATCTTAGTGGGGCCAAACATTCGGCCCCCGCGGCACATGTTGCCAAACGCTCCTTGGCCGGCCCGATGAGTTCCACCGCCTGGAACGCGGGGAATACGAGAGACAGCACGGCCGGTTCCCCAAGATTCGGCGGAGGTCTGATGTCCGGCGCGCCTCGAGACAGCGTAGGGCTGCCGCTTGTTGCGGGAGAGGTTATCATGGACGAAGCGAACGACGTCGGGGCGAATCGTGGCGCGTAGTACGTCGGGTAGAGGGAGGGAGGCAGCGGCAGAATCGGTGGCCATGTCGCCGTCGAGGGCTTGAATGGAGACGAGGGGGCGGGTGATGGGCTTGGAGGCGGCCATGAGGAAGAGCGGGCGTAACAGAGGCACATCGAAGTGGGGGTAGGTATTTATAGGTAGAAAGAGTTAGGGTTTTGAGCTGACCGGGTTGGGTTTGTAACTTTGTATGGGTTGGGAGCGGAATGGTTAGCCCGAAATATTTTACGATTTTCTTTTAATTAAGATTTTTTTTTTTACTATTATGTATAGCTTTTTGAAAAATTAAGCACAATAACATGCCTATTAGGAAACTTGATATCATATGACTCGTGATGCTTGTTAAGTAGAGAAATACTATGCTATTTATTTCTTACAAAAATATATAATATTTGTTTTGGATGAAATTATTTGCAATGAGAAATAATCTCTTATATTTGTGGACTCGTTGAACTTTAAATTATTTAAAACTAGCTCGAACTACTTTGAACTTGAACCTGATTTGAACCTTGATTCAAACTTCACTTAGAACATGTATTCATCAATTACTCTAAATTGTACCTCATCACTCCTTATTTATAAGATTTTGAGGGCCACAGAAAAGACTATATAGAAAAAAAAATAAAAATTTATAAGTTACATAGTATATTCTTACAACACATGTTAATCTAGGCTCATATAACCCCTTGACGACTTGAAGGAGGTAGAATTCAATGGGATCTTAGGCGAGCTCTCCTCAGGTGAGCTTGGTGGCAGTGAGTAGGTTCCAAATGAACTTGTGAGCGAGTCCTAAGATGTGGGGGACCCACAACTGGCAAGCGATTTGGTGTTGCTAAGGCTTGTGTGCAAGATTTTCAGTCACATTAAAGGGAATTGAAAACAAGATGCGACTAGAATGGAGAGCTTTAGGCTTAGCAGTAATGGTTAAATGATGTGTGATACTTTTTAGTAAGCACTTTCCTACAGCTAAGCTTGGTGAGCTTAAAGATAAAGGCTCTAAAACAGAGCTAGTAATTGAGGTAGTTGTAATAGCCAGTATGTTGACTCTGTTAAATATTTTTTTAGAGTCAATATAATTAAGCCCAAATTACAAACCATCTTTGCCATAACATTGATATTATAGTATTTTATTTGTATGATTTTTTTCGTAATTTTTGAGCACTAGTGAATTTCCTTAAGAAATTGGCACATGTCGGTACAAATGGAGATTTTGGGATCGTCAGGTATCCGTTTTGCAAAATGATTTCACAATATTTTCTGAATAAATTGATTTATTTTATGAATTTTTTTTATAATTTTTAAAGCCCAATATGATTTATATAAATTTTATATTAAAAAATTAATTAAACTAAATAGTTATATTAATATTATATTATTATTTTATTATAATATCTAAAAGCATTATCTTAAAATAAATCTTAATCCATTTGTTTGGCCTAAATCGTGAAATAGAGAATTCTTTGAGATTTTAAGAGAGGAAAGAGAAAGAAGAAACCCAATTTGGAGGTCGTGGATCGATTTTTGTTGGTCGAGCCTGTTGGGAGATTTACTCATCGCGTTGTAAGAAATTTTTACCCTATTTTTTATTTAAAAAATTTTATATTTTTTATATTTTTTGATCAAATTTGTATTTCTATTATTGAAAAATAAGAATAATTTTGTATTGGTAAAACTTTCACTACGTAACTTTTTATATGTTATAGAGATTGACATTATGAATGTTTTAAGTATTTATTTGAGATTTTTTTATGAGTGATTTTAAAAATATAGCCATTTTTTTTACTCAGAAATTTATTTTGACATCTAAAAATAGTGATTTAGTTCAACTAAAGCTTTAAAATATTATTTTATGTAATATTTGTTAATTTGATTAATTTTGAAAATATGAATTTTTACTTAGTATGATTTTTATTTATTGTTAGGGCATTTTGTTATTTTTTAAATTAAGCTCAATTATATTTTATTTATTACAATCCATTGAAAATGAATGTGACTATGTGATTGAGATTACTGTTATAGTACTGTGATAACAATGTATGTGTAAAAGATAAGTAAAAACTAGTTGACCCATTTTTTGAGACTGATTAACCTATATAGGATGATGGCTGACGTGCTTTTTTTTAAATACTGGTTTGATGTTATCCTCTATTGATTCATGTGGTATACTGATTGGGAGTTATAAGGAGATGATTACTGTGCTGATAGAAAAAGAGTGAAGACTCTTATTACTGAGCCAATAGTTTACTAATACAAATATAATACTGAAAAATAACTTGATAGCCAAGACTTCTTATTTGTTTAGTGTGACTATTGAAATATATGTTCTTGAGACATTATTCTTATTATTATACAAATTTATTTTTAGTGCACGGATTTACTATTATTGCATTATTCTGCTACACTTGCCACTCGATTGTTATTGTTACCGATTTAGATAATAATATTATTTAATATTACTGATTAACTATGCTAATACTAAGCTTATGATATTATAAGCACATGATCTAAAATATTGGATAATATAGGTACATTCTTATATGATTTTACTATATTGACATGATTTTAATAGTCTTTATCGATATTTTAATTCAATACTTTATCTGATTTTTTTACTAATTGGTATTATGGATACGATGATTGCAAATTTGACACACATACTGGTTTATCATTTTATTATCTTTGTACTGTAGTATTTATTATTTATAGATTTTATTATTACTACATGTGAATTTTACTTTTTTTATACTGATTCAATGATCATATGAATGCTACTGTTATGATTTGACTGTTGATATACATATTGCTTCTTTAATGTAATTTGAATTCAATTATAGGTTTTGGTGTCCTGTTGGGCTTCTTAGCTCATTATATATGGTTAAATAATTTTAGGTTAGGGCAGGAGAGTAGGAGTGTAAGGCTAGTCAGGATTCTTCAAGTTCTATTTCTTTTTATTCCAGTTATTATTTTATACTCTGGACAGAGTAGTTATGATATGATTTTATAGATCCTGAGTAGTGTATATAATTTTTGGAAATGAATATTAATATTTTAAATTATATAATATATTTTTATTACTGGTAGATAATATTAGATAGCTCTGGATATTATTTATTAAAAGATTAAAAGAATAATTCTTCTAATTTAGATTTTGGGGCATCACAATTGGTATCAGGGGTTAGTTGTTGGAAGAATTGATTGTTATCAGAGCTAGGATTTGATTGAGAATTGGGTCAAATGGGTAGTTTAAGGTACATTATTTTGCATACATAGTTTCATGTGTGTATTATTCAGATCATACTAAATTATGTAAATGAAAAGTTAAATGGATCATCTAGAGTTAAATGTACCAAATGAGCAACACAGTGCAGCTCCAGTGCCATCAAAAAGTATGATGCAGTTGGGTATTGTTATAGCACAGATAATGAGGAATGCATAGAGTAAATTAGCTTGGAGTAAAGAAAAAAAGGGAGATAAGCACTTACAAACATTCCATAAGTTGAAGCCTCCGTTGTTCAAAGGAGCTGTAGGACAGGCTGCAGAAGATTGGTTAATAAGGATAAAGAAAATTTTTGACAACATACAGTGTCTGGAGAGTCGAAAGGTACCATTGGCTGTGTTTGTCTTTGAAGGAGAGGCTGAGAGATGGTGGATTGGCTAATAGAGAGAGAAATTTTAAGGGAAGACAAATGCTAAGATTACTTGGGATGAGTTTACTATAATATTTAGGATGTGGTTTGTACCTCCGTCAGCCCGATAATAGATGTAGGAAGCTTTCATTAAGTTGGAGCAAGGACGCAAGACAATGATGTAGTATAAGGCCAAGTTTATCACTCTCACTAGGTATGCTCCTTATTTGATCCCCACTGATGAAGAAAAGTGCTACAAATTTCTGCAAGGATTGAACAGGGAGCTTAAGTATCCACTAGTACCTTTACAAATTCAAGAGTTTTCTAAGTTGGTAGAGCAGGCTAGACAGATATAATTGATTTGGAAGCACCAACATCTAGATATGAGATGGGATCCAGATATGATGTCAGCAGGAGGAGGAGTAGAGATGAACCAAGCAGAGAGAGAGATAATGACAAGAAAAGCAGATATAGCGATTCGAGAGGATCTGCATCAGTAGAATCTTTTAGCAGCTATGATGAGTGCATTCATTATGGTCGACAATATGCAGGTCAGTGCTACTTGTTAACGTGGCGATGTTTTTGCTATGGGCAGCAGAGACATAAGGTAGTAGACTGTCCTTAGAGGGGATTTGAAGGAAGAACTGATTCTATTGCAGGACATTTCAGACATACTACAGGACAGAGGACTGTAGGGTCAAGAGCATATAGTGAAATATCAATAAATATGACGGATGATAGAGCTATTAGTGGTAGTCAGAGGGAGACTATTGCACCACGATCGACTGCACCTACTCCAGTGATGCCATATGTGTAGAACTTATAGTATTTGTAAGATCAACAACAACTTGAAAGCTCTACTGGTAAGAAATTTTTTTGAATGATTGAATGACATAACATATAATGCATAATTGAATGACATATAATAGAATGAACTACATGATTATATAATTTCTTGAGGAGTTTTGATTTGTATTTGATTTGATTTGTGATTTGATAGGAATTTGGTTTATATCGATTTGTTTGCCCGAATCCTTAAGAAAATGTCGAGAATGATATTTTTTAAGGTGAGTTGATTGTAATAGCTCGTATGTTGACTCTACCAAATATTTTTTTCTAAAGCCAATATAAGTCTAAATTGCAAACCGTCTTCGCCATAGCATTAATATTATAGTATTTTACTAGCACGAATTTTTTCGTAATTTTTGGACACCAGTTAAATTCCTTAAGAAATTGATACCTGCTGATACAAGTAAGAATTTTCGGACTGTTAAGTGTCTGTTTTGCAAATCGATTTCATCAATATTTTTTAAATAAATTGATTTATTTTGATGAATATTTTTCTATAATTTTTAAAGCCTAATATGATTTATATGAATTTTATATTAAAAAATTAATTAAATTAAATAGTTATATTAAAATTATATTATTATTTTATTATAATATCTAAAAGCATTACCTTAAAACAAATCTTAATTCATTCGTTTGGCTCAAATCGAGAAACAGAGAATTATTTGAGATTTTAAGAGATAAAAGAGAGAAAAGAGAAAGGAGAATCTTAGATTTGGAGGCCACGGAACAATTTTTATTAGTCGATTCTGTTGGAAGATTTACTCGTCTCATTGTAAGGAACCTTTACCCTATTTCTGATTTCAAAGATTTTATATTTTTGATATTTTTCTGATCAAATTTGTATTTTAGTTACCGAAAATAAGAATAATTTTATATTGGTAAAACTTTCACCGTATAACTTTTTATATATTATAGAGATTAAGATTATGAATGTTTTGAGTATTTGTTTAAGATTTTTCACTGGGTGATTTTAAACATATAATAATTTTTTCCTACTTAGAAATTTATTTTGACGTCTAAAAATAGTGATTTAATTCAACTAAAACTTTAGAATATTATTTTATGTAATATTTGATAATTTGATTAAATTCTAAAAATGTGAGTTTTTTGCTTAGTATAATTTTTGTTGTCTACGTTATGACATTTTGACATTATCTGAATTAAGCTCAATTATGCTTTATTTATTACAATGCATTGAAAATGAATGTGAATATGTGATTGGGATTATTGTTATAGTACTATGATAATAATGTATGTGTAAAAGATAAGTAAAAACTGGTTGACTCGTTGGCTGGAGACTGATTGACCTGTACAGGATGGTGGGCTGACGGGCTTTCCTTTAAATACTGTGGTTTTGTGTTATTCTTTACTGATTCACGTGATATACTGATTGAGAGTTATAATGAGATGACTACTATACTGACAAGCAAAGAGTGATTACTCTGTTTACTGAGCCAACAGTTTACTGATAGTGATATAATACTGAAAAATACCATGATAGCTAGGACTTCTTACTTATTTAGTGTGACTATTGAAATGCATATTCTTAAGGTATTGTTCTTATTATTGTATGAATTTATTGTTACCACACGGATTTACTGTTATTGCATTATTCTGCTGCTCCAACCACTAGATTGTTATTGTTATCGATTTAGATACTGAGATTATTTAATATTACTGATTCACCGTACTAATACTAAGCATGTGATATTCTGAGCACGTGATCTAAAATACCTGGATAGTATGGGTACATTCTTCTATGATTTTACTATGTTGACAGTCTTTATCGATGTTTTGGTTCAATGCTTTATCTGATTTCATTACTGATTGGTATTACGAATACAATAATTGCTTTATAGATTTGACACTCATACCGATTTATTACTTTACTGACTTTCATACTGTAGTATTTTACTATTTATAGATTCTACTAATATTGCATGTGAATTTGCATTTACTATTTATGGAGAGAAAGGAATGGCAAAAAATTTAGCAACAATATTAACTCCCATTCTACTATATATTTTTTCATAAAATTGATTGTCAGCCAAAGTTTCAACCTGGAAAAATGCTCATATTATCAGCGACATCCGGCACTGATGTGGGATCTTTCAGCTCCATTTTGTATTGGACGATTATGTTAAGCCCTCATCAGCTCGTTTTGGGGCTCCATGGACGATCTTACCTCTAGCATAGGCAACCTGGAGTTGTCTTTTGTGGGTTTATCTGCTAAGAATTTGGATCAATCATGATGAATATCAAGCTTACTAGGTCCAATTTTTGTTTGGGGTTTATTTTTGTTTTCTCCGATATTAAGGTTTGTTACTTTAGGAAAATTCCCTTCTCATTAGATGAGAATTGCCAATTTTTGTAAGCAGCTCTTGTAATTGGTTTTGTTTTTCTTTTTGATCGTTGTTACTAGGATGTAACCTGATGTAATTTTTCTACTGCTTCTTAAATTAACTTTTTAGCATAAAAATTAAAATCTTTATACTAAAAAACTTATTTAAGCAGCAAAAAAACGTCCCAAACAAAATCTTAGGCTTAATAAAGTTCTTTTGTAGGTTAAGAAAAAGTGATGATAGTAATTACTGCAGGTTATAAGATGTAAAAAGAAAGAACCGAGATTTGATTAATATGATATAATCTAATATATTATATAATAATATAATAAAGTATAGCAATCAAAATTTTAATATTCGAATAGTATTAGTGTACTTTAAGAGCATTTGTATATAATATTAAGAATTACCTGAAAAATCTGGTTATATAAATTTCCTATGGCCAAAACACACCAGCTCTCAGGTCACAAGAACTAATATTCTAGTTTACATCAAGGGATGCAGAAGAAGAGAACAAACAACAACAAATATAATTTCAAATAATCAATATTTCCTTATTTTAGCTTTTAAAGTCAAAATCTCAACTGTTCTTCCAAATGATGTTTACTTGAAGCAAGATATAAAAAAAAAATTTTCTTAAGTCTTATAATGGAAGATCTGAAGCTGCAGAAGATCTGGCGTTCTGGACCTTGAATCTCTATAATCAATGCTGATTGAAATTTAAGAATTCACAAATGGAGGAAGATGTTTTACTCAAATGGTGTATAGTGTACCAGCAAGCAAATCTGCAAGTATCGATATGCAGTCCCTGAACTTTCTGAACCGCTTTCTTCAGCGTTAGCTTGGCTCAGGAGCGACGAGTTTCAAGCTCCGCATCCACTCACAGAAGCTCTGATCATCAGTATGGAAAAAACTCGCCTTCAATCTCGCTCTCTGACCCGCTGATAATGTGTGTAGTTGAGGGAATCTTGCTTCCTGAAATAAGAAATAATTTCCAGTTCAACTCTTCCTTCTACATTTGTTCAAGAATGTGAGTGAAATTTTAGATTTGCTTAGGATGGCTACAGTTAGCTACTAACTGTAAAGTTGTTGTAGGGTTTAGGGTTTGTTTAGGACCTAAGCATGTTCTCTTAAGTTGCTGCAAAACCGAAAAAACGGTGTCCTGGAACCAAAGACTCCCATAGGAAGGCAAAAAAGGCAAAGACAACCATACCTGCTCATAAGGCGGATCCTTGTGAGCTGGAATAAGACGAGAAACAAAGTATCTGGCCTGTGAGCTTCCCTCCTGGGACAAGTGAAATAGATATGAGGCAGATGATGAACCATGTCTAAAGTGACAAGGAAATAATAATAAAAGCAGCAATTAAGTAATAACTAAAGGAAAAAAATGGGATCATACATTGGTGTTATCATACACTAACACTGGTGTTGAGTGGTAGAGGTGTTGATTGGTAGAGGTGTTGAAGTTGAGGATATTTACCATCACGCTAATGCTACTTCTATATTCTTGTCTTGATCATTTCACCTTATAAGTTGGTTTCACTCATGCTCATGTCTCAATTTTCAAAATTTAAAGTGAAGCTTATGAATATGATAACACCATTGTGTTTTTTACCTATTATGCCTACATCTCATAATAAGGCATCTTTTGACAGGGAACATTCAGATATCTGGCAATCAAGCCTTGAGTGCACTTTGGGATTTCATTATTCTATTTCTTTTCTTGATAATCCACCGAGATTACTTGGGTTTATTATTGAAGTACTAGTCAGAAGTTCTTTAAATTCAAGTTATTTTATCGAAAAAGGAAACTTTGCAAATTGCATTGTGCTTCAAAAACAGTAAGTATAAATAAAGAATTCAAATGAAATTATGATCCTAGGATAAGGTTGTCGAATTTCAAAGATAAGAAATTAATAACATTTCAATATAGGTTAGTAAGTAAGCCAATTTGAAATTTTTTAGTTGAAGTGAAATATGATGGAAAATTTCATTAAGATAATTGTCGTAAAAGGTTTAGGAAAGTCTAGAAATGGATCATATAATGATAAGGAGACTTAGTAGACCATGGAGGTACAAAGAATTGATAAAGAAAAAAAAATGCATTTTTAAAAGGTGGTATATTTTAAATATTATTAAAGTTTATAATGATTATAAGAAAGTGACATTTCACAAAGAGAGGGGATGAGTAAAGCAAAATTTATAATTTTTAAAGATTTATATAAGATGAGTAAAAAAAATTAGCTTTGTTTAACACTATATGCAAATCTTCTTGCTTCATTTTAATGATTTAATAGCTAATTTAGAATATTTGCAAGAACTGCTGTGGAAAGTTCTAAAAGAAAGAAGTTAATAATGCTTATATTTAAGTCATTAAGGATGTGTATGTGCTGTTACTTGTGTTCAAACACAAGGTGGTTTGACCAAGTATTTCCCTATTTCAGTTGGATTACATCAAGGATCAGTTTTAAGCCCATATCTTTTTACTTTAGTCATGGATGTTCTTACTAGACATTTGAAAGAGGATGTACCCTAGTGTATGCTCTTTGCTAATGATATTCTTCTTGTTGATAAGACTAAAGAGGGCGTTAAAGAAAAAATTGAATTATGGAGGTCAACCTAAGAGTCTAAAGGTTTTCATTTGAGTAGATCTAAAACTGAATACATGGACTGTGATTTTAGTAGTAATAGATCTAGTGGGGGGATTGTGACTTTGGGAGATCAAGTCATTAAAAAGAATATAACTTTAGATATCCTAAGTCTATTATTCAAAGCGATGGTAAAATAAATAGGGATGTTATTAGAAGAATTTAAGTTGGATGGTTCAAGTGGAGGAACGCATCGGGCTTGTTGTGTGATAGAAAAGTGTCCTTCCAACTTAAGGGAAAATTCTATAAGACCTGCAATATTTCATGGTAAAAAATGTTGGCCACTAAAAAAGAAGTATAAAATTAAGTGTTGCAGAGATAAGGATACTCAGATGGATGAGTGGCTTTACTCTTGGAGACAGAATGTGAAACGAGTATATACATGAAAAGGTTGGAGTAGCTCCAGCGGCTGAAAAGAGTAGAGAGAGTCACCTTAGATGGTTTGGTCACATCAAACGTGGACCTTCTAATGACCCGGTTAGGAGAGTAGATATATTAGATTTATCCCATGTTAAGAATGATAGAGGTAGACCTAAAAGGACTTGATTAGAAAGTATTATCAATAATCTTTTTTATTAGATTTAAATGAGAATTTGACTCTTAACATGACAAAATGGAGAAAAAGGATTCCTGTTGCCAACCCCACATAGTGGGATAGAGGCTTGATGTTGTTGTTGTGCTAGTTGTTTCAACATTTTTTTCCCATGTAAATGTTTTAGCCTCAAATATATGATGAATCCCTGTATGCATGGTAGCATATCGATACAATTATGTGAGCAAAAGAGAATCGTAAATGATAATAGCATTCAGCATACATGTTGAGCCATGACACAGAAGATTCTTTTCAAGGTATTAAAAATCACAGAACCGGAACACATGAATTGTTGTTTGCAACAGAACCTTTATTATAAGAAGGTAGGCGATGGCAGAATGCAAACCAGAACTAATTCTAACTTTGATTTTTAAAAGAAAGCAAAAGCATATATCATAACAAAAAAAAAAAGGTTCTGCAATATGTGATGCCATCCCTCCAAAACGCGATTGATGATGATGCATTTTACCAGTAAAAGAAAAAGATTGCAAGCGAGTGAAATATACGAACTTTGAAAGAAAGAATTCTAGGAGCAGGGAAACGTTGTTCGCTTAGCTCTTCAGCCAAAGTTCGGCAAGCTGCTAAGGCCGCTGCACTTTTCCCTTCTTCTGCCGTAAGTTCATTTCCCTAAACGAATAAAGCAAGAAATGTCATTTAAGCACCACAACATTATTGTTAACTCTGCAGAATTAAATTACATAATTCTCCCAAATGTCATCTGTCAAAATTGTAGTTTACATCAGAATACCGAAATAAGAACTTAAATTACCATTATGTATGCATCGATTAAAACACTAATAACAGATCATAGCACATCAGAAATCTATTATCTGTCATTCTATTTATGCATAAGAAAATCAGTCATATTCAAGGATTATAAGGAGAGGACAGAAATCTACCATATAATAGATATGATCAGCCCACTGATAAGATAGATATAGATGGTGCACATTTGATAAGAAATTTGAAGAATGGGATACAATATTGAGTTGGCAAACAATCAAAGTTTACAGCATAAGAGAATATAATCTAATTATAAATCAATATATATTAAATATACACAAATTACTTAAAAATGTTTCATAATAAGCAGTCAACTCTTAAATTAAATTACCCTATTGCAACATAAGTTAGTAGACATAATAAAAAAGTTTTCTTGTGATTTCGTATATTCTGTGGAGACTTTCGCTCTCCACTATTATTATGGCAATAGTTGCAGCACTACAGCAATTCCGTAAACCTTGGAGAAAGTGAAATAACGGGAAGCAGCATAGTGCATTTCAATTAAAGGTCAAAAGACCGCACTATATACAAGACCTATAAGTGTTGGAGCCTGTAGCCCAACGGGCCCCATCCCATTAAACTATGAGCATTAACTGTACGAGTGATGAACATGACTGGCCCAAACCTGGTAGTGGGTTAGCGATCACAGGGCGGCAACTTACTCTTTCTATAATAACCACCACCATAGCGATCACACATGCCTACAAAGTGATCCGCCAAGTGCCAGAATGAATTTTGTTTGAGCGTCTTAAATTTCTTGAAATTAAAATTATATGTATGTTTTGACCCGTATGTCACCTCCGCATGCATACAATAGTGCAATTCCAACAATTTCATTCTATGTGATTCTATGTATAATTCTCCAATCATATGTATAATTTGGTCAACAATATTGTATGATCAAGCGAACTGTGATACAATATTGTATGCTATGTTTCCTACGTTGTTCAAATCAAGCATGTCATGTGGAAATGGTTGATCATGTGAGGTAATTTACTATAAGTAGTATGTCTAATGCCTAACATGCATAACTTGCACAATGATGGAACCATGGGGCTTTTGATTAAGTGTTCCTACACGTACTTTGTGGTGTCGTATAGTTTCCTATGTATACATATTCTACCTATGTTCCTTCACACTTGCATGGTAAAGATATCCTGGTATACTTAGGTATACATATCGATAAGACTATTCCTAGTTCTATGATTTATACCAGTCTGTTGTTATTGTCTTTCAATGTGACTCGAAAGAATGCCAATTGTGCATAATTGCATATTATATACATTGCTATCCTTTGTCCTCAATAATTATCTTCAGTTACTCGTTGATAATAAAATATTATTCATTATACACTATTAATGTACTTAGCTTGCTGCCATTGTATATGTATCATCGCAATGTTAATCTAGTATTAAGTCAGCAATTTAGTATTTTGAAGATTATTACATAAAGAACAAAAGACTCTATATACCTTATACATCATTTCATATGGTTCCTAGACTATTTGGTTTGAGGCATGGTAATTGTAGTTGTATGATATGAGATATCACGATGGCTAATCTAATGAATGCATACATGCATGCTTTGCAAGTGAATAACTTATAAAATTATATGCTCCTCTATTTATCAAATCTATAATATTGCACATTAATAATTATGATAAATGTTCATGTATCATGCATAGTATTTAATGTTTGTATTATAAGTTTTATTAATCATTGCTATATATGTTAGTTTTATACTAGTCCTGTCATAATGTGCTACTTGTATATACTATAAAATTGCCAGCTATACTCCATAATTGATGTGGAATGGGGAAACCATACATGAAAGGAATGTGCAATACATACATGAATGGAGGTATAAGATTGGTTGTGTTGTGAAATTAGCTGACGAAATCGAAATAACTACTTTAATATTTATACCACCTAAAATATATCAAAATATCTCCGAAATTATTAACACTATCTGAGAAAATTTTAACATATAATTGACTATCTAGCTAAACAATGCCTTACCAATATGAATAATGAGTGATTAAGTAATTATTTTTAAATTAATACTTTCAAATATCTGATAGTTGTATGTTCATTATAATTTCGTGATTTATTTTGGTTTAATAGCATAGCATTGCAGATAAATTGTTATCCTAATGTGACTTGTGTTCTATGGTATATACAAATACGTTCTTGCACTAATATCATGTCATACATATATAGATTACTCAAGGATTTGATAGTGCTAATCTCCAAGCATCATGCATAGTATTTAATGTTTGTACAGTAAGTTTTATTAATTATTGCTATATATGTTAGTTTATACTACTTGTCCTATCATAATGTGCTACTTGTATATACCGTGGAATTGCCAACTATACTCCAGTGTTGTGGAATGTGGAATGCATACATGTAAGGAAGGTTTGCTAGCTTAAAGGTTGATTGGGTTTGTTATGTTTCCTATGCAAAGTGTGCGCCAACTAATCTTTTCAATCTTTGGGGTAAGCTTTATAACTGAAATGGGGGCACAAGATTGGTTGAGGTATGAAATTAGCTGACAAACTCGAAACGACTACTTAAATATTTATGCCACCTAAAATATATTAAAAATATCTCTGAAAATGTTAACACTATGTAAGAATAGTTTAATATAAAATTGACTACCTAGTTAAACAATACCTTGACTATATGAATAATGGGTAATTAAGTAATTATTTTTATATTAGTACTTTCAAATATCTAATACTTGTATGTTCATCATAATTTTGTGATTCATATTGGATTAATAATAGCATAACATGACAGATAAATTGATATACTATTGTGACTTGTTTTCCAAGGTATATACATTCCACTGCTAATATCATGTCATACATGTTGACTGTAGACCTATAATCCACGCACGACTTAATCGCCGGCAAACCACCCACGATCCCATACCCCACTCCCTCCACGATCACACAACAACCACGTATACGAAAACAAAAATCCTCACACGGCATAACCAAAGGCAAGCATTCAAACGTGAAAGACTTGGAAACTTACAGAGATAGACGAACGAAGCTTGCTCTCGCTCGACTGTCAATCTTGCCAACCTGACCTCCATCCGACCTCTAGCCACACTCCGTCAACCCGCAAGCCTCCAGCCACCGAGCCAAACTCCTAACAATCTCTGCCGAAGCCGACGACCGCCGTCGTACACACCCAACCGTCGATCTCCTCCTCTGACTTTAGTTGACGAGCCCTAGCCGAACTGACTCCAATTCGCACGATGCCTCTGACCCACCAACTCTGGCCTGCCGCCTACCAAGGATCTACCGTCGAACTCGCGGACTGTCGAATCCCCGCCGCCGACCAACTCGAACACCTCTGACCTGTGCCCTAGTCGCTGTCGAGTCCGTCCCTGGCACCATCCCTCTCTCTATTATATATATATATATACACACACATATTAAATTAAAATAAATAAAATAAAAAGAGAGAGAGAGAGAGGATTTTCAAACAGGTATGGTAACAGGAGAAGATTTGAAGGAAGTCTCGGGATTGATTCGGTCCCCCGAAGCCCTTGGTCATCGATCTGATCCGGCTGAGTGGATCGAAGACTTGAAGACATTAATGGGGTCGATTCGCTCCCCCAAATTCCTTGCCGTTGATTTGATCTGGTCGAGTCGAGCCAAAAGAGCAAATGCCCTCCCCAACCTCCCCTTGCGGGGAGGAGGCGTCGGAAGGCTGCCGAATTTTCGAGGGGAATAAAAAAAATATTTTTAAAATAAAACTAAATCGCTAAATTAATAGGTCGCGCGCAACAAGGATCGTCAAAGACTATTTTTGGGGTTGATTCGCTCCCCCAAACTCCTTGCCGTTGATTTGATCTAGTCGAGTGCAGCCAAAAGAGCAAGTGCCCTCCCTAACCTCCTTTCGCGGGGAGGGGATGCCGAGAGGCTGCCAAAATTTAGAATAAATCAAAGGACCCCTCACAATTATTTCAAATGAAATAATTTAAATTAATGAAAAACATCTTATGGGTTAAAAAGTCACTGGATAAGAAGGTGTTTCAAAATTATAATATTAAAGGGGCAATTTCCTAATGAAAGCATGATTGACAACTTAGGAAAAAATATATCACCTTTCACACTTCAGCGTTTTGCACGAAAGCACCTTACGATGCCCTACTTAGCTACTATGTGCCTCTCTATATTGCATGAATTCATCCTACTAGAAGAGAAATATTAAACGACGAGGACTTTCAAATCAAAGAAAATGCTGGCAGTTCATCTCATATAGTTGTGAAATCTATTATTTCAACTAGGTTATTTGATAATAACGGTGACCATTGGTAGGAATATATTCTATAAAGGAACATTGAATGACCTAAATATGTAGTGATAGTTTAAAAAGAAAATTATCACTAGATATCCTTTATAATGACTACATTCTAGATGAAGGCAAAAATTTTATGGAAGTCCATGGAGAGAGATTTGATGCTAGCAACTTTCTCCATACATAATTTGCAGTGCAAACTTTAATTGTGGGATTTGTAACTAAGGCTAGTAAATGAGTCAACATCTATAAAATAAATATTCATTTGATGGATGATTTTCACTATGTTTTGAGTTACTAAGGCATCTTGCTTATATTGCTTGTGAAAGGTCAAGATCAATTAATAGATGATTATATTATATTGACCCAACTTCCTACAAATGTGAACTAACTTCCAAGGCAATTGGTCACAGTATTGAAAGTGCAAGTCATCATGTTATTGCTGATGTTATAGAGCATTAATGATGCGTCAAATCAAGCTCCAATACTTATTTGTACGCTTGTTAGTGGATACGCCAAATAAGAGCTTGTAGAAAAGACACTAAACTAGAGTCATTCTGAATGCTTCTTAGCAATGTAACCAATACATATGGGCGAACTAGAAATATAGATGTAATGAAAGAAATGTGCTTGCTCATGAAGAGAGATAAATATAAGTTTTATTGTATTATATTCACCACAATGATAAAATCATATGATAGCATGAGCATGAATATAGAGACTCATGCTTAAAGTGAAAAGTGAAATCTAATATACTTAAACGCCACCGGATCTGCAACATTTGTACAAGCAGACAAAAGACGATACTCCTGTAATAACTCCAAATTATATACTAAAACACACCCTGCATGTGCTCCGACAAACGTGTTAAAGTTGCAAACACAAATGTCCGAGAATGTTGTGCAGGGTCAAATGCTTACTAATATAATAGTCTATTTGCAAACTAAACATAACCCGCATGTGCTCCGATCATCACATATGATTCCAAAATCTAACGGTCCGAGAATGCTGCCCGGGTCTTTCATCCTCCTCCATGAAGGGACTGGATTCGACCTTACTTGAATCATAAAATGCCTCACAAATTCCTCCAAAAATACAGTGACTTTAATGTCACCCCGATGATGACTGTATTGACAAAAAATATCAACCGGAGGAGTCAAATCTCAAAACCAATAAAAGACTGAATTCTTAAAATAAAACATATCACTTAAAAACTTAAAATTAAAACTCATCCACCTCTCGCAACCATTTGTCGGAGGTGATAAATTTGAAATTAACCTCAGCTCACAAAGAGTGAATGTTGTGTTGGGTGTATCACTAAGATTCATCCTCAAATAGTCTCTTGCCAGCAGGGACGTGGCACGTGCCCTCTGATCCGGTGGTTTTGCTGCAAAATGGCACCATTATATTACGATCACGGCCAAAGCCCGTATGTTCCCTAACGGCGTCAAACCCTTGAGTAATGAATCATAGGATATATTCGATAGGCATAAAACCCTCTGTCAGCTAACGTGGATTTAGATCTATCCCCTTAGACAAACACCACCATAGGTCTACAAGGTATTCTTGGACGAAGCAACTCATGGCTGCCGATAAGATACCTTCTGTCAGGTTGGGTCGACTACCTCCTCTAACTAAGTATACTAGGGACCATGACAGCCCGGGACAACAGAACCATGGGATCTTGATCGGGCTCGTCTTCATTCCCCCCATCACCTGTTTTAAGTTTACGGTGATAAATTTTAAGTCTCAAATTACAAAATTTATATCCAGAATTCAAACCCTAAAACTATTGCTATTATATGCTATATTTGTGATCTATGCGACCTCTTTAACAAGCCTTAATTGAAAGTTCTCTCTCGTTATCGGGAGGGGTCATTAACTATAGGGGCTTGCACCTATAGGAAACCAGAACTCAGATCATAAAGTCCTCATAAAATGAGGGCAAAATCTCTGGGGAGTGTCATATCTACAAACCCAATCTGCCTTCTAAAAATTCACCCGGAACCTAAGCTCGTTAAAACTCTCCGTCGTCACAAATAAAGAAAAGAGACGGGCGTGGAGAGACCAGGGAACGCTTCAAATTTTTGGAGCCCACAATACATATATATAGATTACTCAAGAATTTGATAGTGCTAATCTCCAAGCATCATAAGACTAATGTTTTGTTACATGTTCATGGTAATATATCATCTATTGTATTGCCAAATTTTGTGCATTTAGGGGTGCTAACGTACATTGATCAGCATACTGTTCTGAGTTGATCACTACAAAGACGTGTGATTGTAAGCGCACTTTGGTCTATTCAGTAGGTGTTTATATGTACCTTCGTTGGAATATGAACTACTTTTTCGATTTATTGTATTGTTTATGATTTCTTTGATATAATTGTTGTGTACTTATCACTAGTATTCAATACAATATGGCCATTGAGTTTCCATGTCTTTGATTCATACTCTGATTAATTATTTTGACTTGGTCTTCAACATATTGAAATTAAACAAGGTTCTACAACTTGATTCTACAATTATACTTGAATCAAATTGATCACATAACTAATTAATTCTTACACGTGTTACGAAGTTAAACTCACAATCACATATTTCCCTCTATAATTGATTGAGTAGAGATGCTTTGACATAGCCTGATTTCTGATATAATCTACATACATATTTTCTATTTTTCATGTATTGAATGTTGTGGTAGGTTTACTGTGAAGACTTGTTGCTCGCCATATTTTATCTGCATTGTTGGTTTTCAAAAAGGGCCCGAGATCTGTAGACTAATTAATAGGTTTCTGTAGCGGTTATGGTCCATTTTTATTTTTTCTGTTATATATTTGAATGTTGTGGTGATCTAGATATGAATGTACTAGTATTATCTGATTTATTGGATATAGCAATGATGATGTGTAATATAAGTTTCTAATAACTAATATAAATTTAATGTATATAGTTTTGGTGATGGTATAATGCTGATCAGGGTGATATATATTTACTCTTTTGGATTATATGCAATACAATAATATGATATAATCTTTTGCTGGCTTAGCTTCTATATATGTTTTCATACTGCTTTAGTGGCTCTACATTAAATCATCTGATGAATATGTGAAATAATTGAGTGCTCTAAAAGATTCTGTATTTATAAAGATAACTAGTTTTATTGTGAGTATTATAAATGGCTAATTATCTGAATAAGAGGCTCTTTTATTATAGCATCTCAACTTAATATGATTCGCTTCCATGCAACTATCATATTAGGTTGGGGCATGCAAATGGTAACAAAGCAATGGTTTGGAATTATGGATTAAAATAATGGATCAACAATATAGATTAGTAAAATGGATATTAATATATTGTTTAATTTCTCATCGTGCAATAGGTTGGTCTTTGGATATTTGAACTTGTAGTAGAGATGAGGTAACGATAAGAACTTGCCTGTCTATTTCATTACATGATATTCTGGTATTAATTCATCTTATATGATGCATCTGAAGTAAGCATATTCATTTACCAAGTGTTAGAATTGTATAGTGCATCCGAAATGGGTTCATCAAAGTCATAGTAGGATGCAACACTATAATGGTGGAGTGAGGAACCTAGTGAATCCAAACAGAATAGTCTTTAAAATATATAATATGATTGTGCAAATAAAGATAGACTCTAATGCAAATAAACCACAAAAGGATATGGCAACTCAAAGAATGACTAGAGATGTGGTGGGGTTGGTAGCACTTTTAAATGGGTCCAAGAAAGGCCATAACAAAGATGTTGAGTGTGAGAATTTGTGCCCATTGCAAGAATAAGCACTTAAGGAAGCGTTATCTTTCCACTAGACAATGTGTTGGTCGTGGCAAATTAAACACAAAGTGAGAGAATACCCAAAGAGAATGCAACAAGGTAGGTCAATTTGGGATTTTGAAACAACAGGGGCACGCTTAAGTTAGTGGGATAGTTGGCACTCGACTAAACATACATTAGTTATTATATGTCATTGAAATTCAATATATCTTATTATTATTATTTTGGATATGCTTTAGAGATCATGTAGCCCTTGCTTAAATTGAATGTCAGATTAGTGCAAGTGAGAGTTTTTAATAACATGGTGGAATGGTATTAAACATCAATATATTTCATTAGATCCTAAAATGATACAAGCAAATTGTGAAGAATAAGTTATCAACATGAGCGACCAACCAACAATCATCAAAGTCTACCAAAGACGATGAACTCCAAAATAATCAAGATTGGTAACATAAAAAAAGTGGTCTATAAATATGTAATGAGCTTTACTTTATTTTTGTTCTTTTAGTAAGATAGATCAGGTCTATCTATTTTATTATAAGGTATGTATTAAGTAGACCATTTCTATCATAAACTTAGTCTACTCAAATTGTATAAATTAACCCTATTGTAATCAACTAGAATGAATGAAAAATTTATGATTTCCTCTTGTTTCCCTCTCTTCTATTTCCTCTTGAGAGTCTACACCTACTGTAAAGATGCCTCACTTCTTAGCCTCCAAGAAGTATATCAATGATGCTCTTGTGGCACTAACCTCATGCCATAGCAAGAGGTTTCTTCTCAGCTTTTCATCTCTCATTCCCACGGTCCAATACTCAAATTTCTGCCATTTTTTTGCCTCCCACCTACCGGCTAGCAGCAGTCCACCATCTGGGGTCCCTCCTGCAAACCGCAAGCCATCTACCTAGAGGCCTGCTTTTCTTCTTCCACTCCAACAGCAACAACAGCATCCTCATCCCTCACCAACAGCAAACAGCAGCAACCTACTGTTATTCTTCCACTCCACTGATCAGCCTTCAACTGCAGCCACAAGAATCTCCTTCTTCCATCCACAATTCTTCATCCAGGCTCGGCTACCACTCACAAATTGCTGCAGCCGCCCCCCTTAGCCACAGATTCCAGCCAAGAACCTATCTTGACGGGTCATTCCTCCCCAACAGCCATCCTTCCACTAAACCGCCACATCTTGCGGCAGCCCGCAAGATCCTTCCAACGGTCATGCACTTGTTTTTCCAACAATATTCAGCAACCTTCAAAGATTCAAGAATTCCCGCCAGGCCGCATTTTGCCTACACATGAACAATAATTTTTCAAGTCAACATCAGGTTCTCCGTTTTCTTATCCTTGCTGAATTTTTTTTTATTTTTTATTCTACATATTCTACTCGGTTTTCTCTTTTAATTTTGGTACAGGTTCCAATTCTTGAATCAAAGAATTTCATTTTTCCAAAATTCATCATCCGTAACCAACATAAAGAATCTTTATTTGGCCAAAGTTTTCTGCTCAATGCAAAGTAATCACGACTTGTAATTTGCCAAAATCCAAAAGTCTCTCCAACTAGTCAACATTCAATTTGCTTCTATTGGCACATCCATCCAACAATTTCAAACTTTAATGGATTCCGTTGATAAGCGTCTTGACAGCTTATGCACTGACAGGCCACATTCCTTTCGCAATCAAGATCCTGCTTCCTCCGCCGGTATTCTTGGATCTACAAGCCCCTTTCCTACTTCACAATCAATCTCTGTTTCTCTAGGTTTTCCTTTTCTTAAAACTATAAAAATTGAACTTCCTCGCTTTAATGGATATAATGTGGAAACATGGATCTTTAAAGCACAAGAATACTTCGATTTTCTTAATACTCCTAATTGTCATCGTGTTAGAATCGCTTCTTTTCCTTTGGAAGGTCCTGTTGCTACTTGGTTTCAATGGCTTAGGATGAAAGGTCAAATTCTTTTTTGGTATGATTTTATGTTATGTTTATAAAAACGATTTGATATTTCTTCTTATCAAAATTTACATGGGAATCTTTCAAAATTAACCCAATAAAGTTTTGTTTTGGATTATCAAATAGCTTTTGAAAATCTTGCATTTAAAGTTCCCCATCTATCAGAGTCTAACCTTACTAGTTACTTCATTTCTGAACTTAAACAAGAATTACGACGAGAACTACTTGCTCGTCCTACTTCTCTTTTGGATGCAATGGAACTCACTAGACGTCACGAATAAAAAATTCAAGACTACTTTTCTACCTAATCCTCAAATTGGCTTAAAACAAATCTTTCTTATACATCCACCAAGATTACACTTCCTATCTCTCTCCCACCATCCAGCCTTAACCATCCAGCCTTAACCCCACTCATTCGGCCCAACCTTCTCTCACCATCCATAAACCTCCTAACATCCCAATTCGCAAACTCTCTCTTGCTGGAATTCAACATAGACGTGAAAAGGACCTTTGTTTTATTTGTGATGTAAAATTTGGATCTCAACATCGCTGCCCTAATAAATTATACTTATTACATGGCACTAATGACAATGAATGTATGGAGTCCCCTCCCTCTTATCTTGATATTGATGATAACCACAATCTTTCTTCTGAAATTAGTTTAAATGCCTTAGTAGGATAATTTAATCCTCGTTAGTTTCATTTAAATGGCTTAATTAATAATCAAAAGGTTCACATTTTAATTGATAGCGGGAGTACCCATAATTTTATTCAAGTCAATCTTATCCATCAACTTGCTCTTACTCCTCAACCCATCAAACAATTTAAAATTTCAATAGGCAATGGCAATTAACTATTTTGTACAGCTAAATGCCCCAATATCACAATTACTATGCAAGGCTATCAGGTCACTTTATATTTATTTGTCCTTTCCATCCATGGTGCCAATGTCGTCTTGGTTATGCATTGGCTACAATCCTTAGGATCAATTTTACATAATTATAGACAGTTGACTATGTAATTTAGTTATCAAAACCAACCACTTATACTTTCACGAACCACAATTAGCCTTAAATCTCATTTCTTTCAACCAATTGCATGCTCTCATTTCTCATTCCCCAACCATCCAATTATTCACTATTCAACCCAATCATCTAAATATCAACCTTGCACCACCTTACTCTTCAGACAAATATCTAGATACTCTCCCTTGCCCTCTTCCTACTCCCATTTTCATATTATTATATAAATTTCAACATTTATTCGCCACCGCAAGGGTTACCACCATTACGTACCATTGACCATCATATCCATCTTCCGTCTTTATCCAAACCTGTCAACATCCATCCTTATCATTATACACATTATCAAAAGGATGCGATGGAGCAATTAGTTTTAGAAATATTACAATCTGGCATTATTCGTCAATCGTCATAGTCCCTTTTTTATCCCTATCCTTCTAGTCAAGAAAAAAGATGGCACTTGCATCTCCCGATATCCATCAACTCACTTCCCAACTATCAAAAGGTGAACTCTCTCCTTCAGATTATCAAACTCAATAAAGTATTCTTTATATTCAAGGTTTAATCTATATCAATAAGTCTTCTTCTCTAAAAAAATCAAATTCTCACGAAATTTCATTCCACACCTCTTGCCGCCCATCAGGGTATTCTCAAAACCATTAAACAAATCTCTACAAAAATTTTATTGGCCTAGACTCCATAAAGATGTCATTGATTTTGTTAATAATTGCCTTGCATGCCAAGAAATAAAAACCTTTACCTTGCCTCCCACCAGTCTATTAACTTCTTTACCCATTCCATTACAAATTTGGGGATCTTTATCTATGGATTTCATTACTGGCCTACCTAACTCAAAAGGGTACACCACCATTTTAGTAGTAATTGATTGCTTGTCCAAATATGCTCATTTTGGTTTGTTAACTCCTAATTATTCCGCCTCTCAAATAGCTGAAATTTTCACCAATATCATAGTTAAATTGTATGGCTTTCCTAAAACAATTATCTCCGACCGCGACAGCATTTCCTCAAGCCATTTCTGCCATCATCATTTTTCCTTTAGTGTCACCACTCTTCACTACAGCACTGCATATCACCCACAAACTGACGGATAAATTGAGGTCCTCAATCATCATTTAAAACAATATTTTCGTTCCATTACATCAACTACTCCCAAATTATGGTATATATTTCTTTGTTGGGTTGAACTTTGTTATAATACTTCTTTTCATACGACTACTCAAATGACCCCTTATCAAGCTCTATATGATCGATTACCTCCATCAATTCCCATATATCTTCGTGGTACTTCTGACATTTACGTTGTAGACACCTTATTAACAAACTGTTACACTCTTTTACAACACCTTCGTCAGAATGTCTCAAGCTCAAAATCGCATGAAAATAATGGCAGATCATTAACGAAAGGATTTGCAATTTTCAATAAGAGATCTAATCATGGTTAAACTATAACCTTTTAGGTAAAATTTTATTGTCCGCCGAACACATTCCAAATTAGCTAAACGATAATTTGGAACTATTCAATTCAAGAGGTTATTAGCCTTGTGGCTTACTGCCTAACCCTTCCTTCTAATAGCAAAATTCATCTTATTTTTCACATTTCTTTTCTCAAACCATTTAAAGGAGCCCCTCCATTGACTCAGTTCACACTGTCAAATCTTACTTATAATGATCAACCACTCATTGTTCCTTATGCCATTTTAGCATCCTGCATTATAAAGCTTCGTGGTCAACCTCACCGTCAAGTCTTGTTGGAAATTAAATACACTGAGAATGCCACATGAGAAAATTTTACAACACTCTTCGTCCTTTACTACTCTCAACCTTGAAGACAAGGCTGTTTTTCATGATGACGGGAGAATTAAAAGTTAATATATTTTATTGGATCCTAAAATGGTACAAGCAAATTGTGAAGAATAGGCTACCAACATAAAGGGCCGACCAACAATAATCAGAGTCTACCAAAGAAAAAAAAAACTCCAAAATAGTCAAGATTGATAACAAAAAAAGTGGTCTACAAATATGTAATGAGCTTAACTTTTTTTTTGTTCTTTTAGTGAGGTAGATCGAATCAATCTATTTTATTTTAAGATATATATTAGATAGGCTATATCTATCATGTAAACTTGGTCTACCTAAGTAGTATAAATAGCCCATATTGTAATAAAATAGCATGAATGAAAAAATTTTAGTTTCCTCTCCTTCTTTCTCTCTTGGGAGTCTACACCTACTCTAAAGGTACCTCACTTTTTGGCCTCCAAGAAGCATATCAAATGGTTAATAGATGGCATGGGCTATATAGCTAACTTGGTAGAATGTTGATAATTAGGTTTGTAGTTATTTGGGTTACCAACCTTATTATTGGGAGTAGTGTGACTGATTGAATTAATAGCTTGGATATGATACAATCATTTGAACGCTTAGTAGAATTCTTACTCTATCAGATTAGTTTGGATTAAAAAAAAAGCATCCACAAAGTGTTAGTAATTTCATAGAAAATTTCAAAAGTATAGTGAGCATGAGTTGGGTTCGAGTTTGATCAATTTCCAAGGATTTCACACAAGCATGAAGTATTTAAAACTAATTCATTCATAGTAATTAATTTCAACAAACTGAGGTGAATATTTGTTAAAATGAAAGATATCTTGAATTATTAATGAATGAGATTATGTTTTCCATTGTATGCTGAATTGAATATAAAAATTGGCGATGTTTTGGAGTCTAGAAACTAGTATCAATTTGTTTGACCTAGCATTATTTTTAAGTTGGTATAGGACTTGGTTATTTGTGTAAATCAATCGATGTATTTCATAAATACAATCATAGTTGGATAGATCAGTTGGCTCGATGATAAACTTGTTTGTATTGGAATCAAGGTTTTCAACGAGAAGTGACAATAATACTAATTTGACAAGTTGGGGATCAAAGGAAGTCGTCATTATTAAGATTAACTGCAGTTAGAAAGAACATTCTGAAATTGTAATTTATTTCTGAGGCGGGGAGTGATATGACAGCTGTTTAATGAAATTGAGATATACTCCTCAACTGTTTGATATCTGATAGTCAGCAAAACAATTAAAATATTGTGTTGTGACCTTAAATGAAAGGGAGTTTTGCTATATGAGTAATTATACTTAGTTGCATGGGGTTATCTAATTAAGATGTTCTTGGTTTGGACTGCGTGCTCTAAGGTTTAGTCTGAATAGGAATTTGGAGAACAACATTTGTTTGATGTGGAAGCTTAACACCCACAAATATAGTGACCCGATATTCCTATGTAGCCTGAACTGAACTATGTTTGAGTGCACCTCAAATTTTATGAAAATTCAATTTCATATATAAGTATGTTTTGACCCGTAAGTCACCCCCATATGCATACCACAATATAAATCAAAATATTTCACTCTACATCAATCATATGTATGAAGCTCCAATCGTATGTACAATTAGGTCAACAAACTGTTAATGATTCAATAGTGTGTTATGATATCATGACATAGGCGTGGGAGATAGCACTTTCTAGAGCTGAAGAACGTTTATTTTGCAAATAAATTTTGCCAGTATTCGGGACTCAATGTCGTATCTTATGCAATTTTTTCATAATTTAAGAGTCTTCTATTGATTCAGGCAATAGTTTCCTATGCGACTTAAATTCCTTCTAAATAACATAACTTGGTCAATGAACATTTTGCCCCTGCATTTCTCATCTTAAGCCATTATCAGCCATTGGCAAAAAGATAAGGAAAGGAAAAGAGAGAGTAGAGAGAGAAAGCTCATTTTCAGAGGCCTTGGATCCAATGTAAAAATCAAGTCAATTGGGGAACTTGCTTTACTCATGGTAGAACAATGTTCTCCTTTTTCAAATTTCAGTATATCTTAAAATTCTATCAAACAAAAATAAATCTTAAAATATTAGAAAATAAAGCAAACATAGTATATTGTGTTGCATCAGTTCTCATATACAGGATAAAACTCTTTTCTTTGAAAATTACACAAAAGCCATTTGCCTAGAAGTCTAATGGGCATAGTGGAGGTGAATAAATTGCTTCATGAACAACCTTTGAATCTTAAGCATGTGCAAAGTGGACATAAAAAGCCTAATCTGGAGGCTTCAAATCTAGATGTCTCAATGTAGCATGTTTTCTCAAAACAAATCCATAAAAAATACACTACTCATATGACGGTGGCAAGCTAATAACACGAACACAATAATCGTTATCAATGAGGAGGCAAAAAATAATTTTGGAACAAGTGGATCAAAAATCACTTTTAGAGAAGTTGGCAAGAAGAATAAAATATGTGCATCATATCCTATCTTCAAATCAACAAAGGATATCTCAATCTCATGATCAGATATGATTTCCAATTTGCTGAAAAATTATCTCAAACAGAACCTCAAGTTTATCAACAGGATAAACTACAAATGATTGCTCATGACCATCATCAAGTTCATTTGTAGAATCTGGATTATCACAATAATAATCTTCCTAGAACAACTCAAAATAAGGATTAAATTTTTAAACTTGTGAAGGTGGAATGGATGTCTTGACTTATGAAATTGATACATGTCAAGCTAGATCTAAATCTCATTAAGAAAAATTCCATAAGGAGATGTTTATGAACTTGATTAAACATGGCAACAAAATAATAAAATTGGTTCCATAGTGAATATTGAGAATTTTGAAACTCCATCAGCATACTTTTGTGTTTCTTATGCATCTTCACATATAAAATATACATCTTTAACAATTCAATCTTGACGCCAAGAAAACATATCAAAAAATCCAGAATGCTTGACACTATGGTTTAAGAAAGTGATGATACCAAATTATTGTAATTATTCTTTGTTGTGATATGTGATCTGAGGATGAGATGGAGAAGAAAACTTAGTGTCCTATGGGATTGCTTGATGAAGCCCTCTATGGCATGAGTGCTTGGACCGAGAGAGCTGCTGGAGGGTGGAATTGCAGAAGAAGCCTATGGATAGTTGTGGTTGGGAAGGTGTCTGCAGTCAAAATGTTGATTGCAATGAAGGATAAGCAAAGATGAGACAAAAAAATATTTAGCACAAGTGGGACCATAGCATACAACAAATGCAGAGGACAAGCGATCATGAAAGTTGGTGCCAACAAAATCAAAACATGTGGGTAGTGTACGACGTAATTTATGTAGGAGAATCCAATAAGTGAGGCAAATTGGTGCATAGTCATCTAGCTCATGCCAAGTTAGGTGGATGCGAGAGCGAGGGCAGGCAAACAAGTGGGTGATGAGCATGAGAGAAGACCAACATGTGCAAGTAAGTGAGCCCAATGGAAATAGAACCAAGGAGAGCGACATGATAAAAAACTTTTAATTGATTCTTCAAGAGTTAGCTCCAATAGAAGATGTGGACAACTGTGATGACAATTGTGATTGCTAGACTATAGCACAGTTTAGTTTTTTTATGTAAGGCAATGAAAGAAAGGGATCCCAAAGTCCATTGATGGAGAGAAATGAGAGTATAAAAGATAAGGTTTTAATTTTAATTTATCAATCAATTGATAAAAATACAAGCCAATAGCCACCATTTATAAATACAGGTGTACATAGATAAGATTGAAATTAAATATAATCCTACTTCAAATTCAAATCTAAAAATTATCCAATAGATAATTCAACCTAATTTCAAACTAAAATAAACCTAGAAATCCTTAAAAACTGAAATAAACAATGAGATATTAGCAAATAAATTACATAGAATTTCTTGTGTTGCATCACATTTACATAATACCTTCAAATCATGCTCAACCCTTGTTCTTCAAATTGATACAATGAAAATAAAGTTTAAAATCACAAAGCTAGAACAAGCGCTACCAAAACTGACAAAACAAAATTCATCTGACATGCCTTCTTATCAGAGATCTTTAAGATTAAAAGTGATGCAGGATGAAAGAAAGGCAAATAAAGTACAACTCAAAGAATTAAACAGCCGCAAATAAGTGTGAAGAAAGAAAAAGTGATTTACTGATGTACTGAGCGCATGTTGTGACCAAGTGAACAACAGACAACAATACTGGAGTCATAAAATAAAGATCAAAATCAAAGTGAATTCAGCACATCAAGTAAACTGAAGGGCTAGAATTACATACCAGCCATATGAAGACATCTGTTCCGTGATCGAGCACAACGGCAGAATTTGACTGCATGGAAAGATCATAAGCTGGCAGCTCTTCAAAAGTGCCTCCTTCACGGTGCATCAAGCAGCGAGGTGCCAACATACGTAGAGACAATTCATATGACGCATTCAAGAATAAATTTCTCAAAACAGATCTTTCATCTTCATGACCAACAATATTACCAAGGAGTGGTCCTCTTCTAAGATGAAATAACATCTCAGGCAACGTAGATAACTCCTTCGGGAACCGAACAAGCTTGGATTTTGGTAACAGTAAACCAAATCTTGAAGCAATATCCTTAATTCTCTCATCAACTGTTATTCTCATATCAATTGCATCAGCAGCAGTTTTGGCATGCAGGAGAGTCCTCTTAGCAATAAGCACTGCAACCACATTTTCCTGAATGCTCCCAAGATATTGTGACATACTATCTACAGTGGGCAATCTCATTGTGATCACTCTAGAGATGTCTGCCTGATAGACATTCCAATAACGAACTGCAAATTGAAAATAAACATAATCATTTCTAATGTCGCCTTTAGTTTCCATGGATAAGGAAAAACTCTGCGTTTCTTCAACACTATGCATCTGTATACAAAATGAAGAATCATTTTTGAATGTTTCATGAGCATCTGCAGGGGCCTCTTCCCCAGGTCCAATAACTTGAGTCACTAGAATATCATCTGAGCAGCGAATCTCTAACAATCCATGCGAACCAGCTGCACGCATTGATGCTCTCTGCAAATTAACACCAAAAGCCTCCCCAAAATCATCATGAAGCAAAAGCACACCACCAGAGCTCTTTGCCAATGGCTGCAAAACCGGAACTCTTACGGGACAAGTTCCAGCACATAGTATATCAACTATGATGTTGTTACGATGTGCCCCTTGACCAAGATGTTCCATCCACTTCATGGCTGTTTTCTCCATGTATGGATAGTTAGGGTGGCTCAAAGAGCTTGGAACTGACCCAGGGCCATAAGTATTTGGACCACCTGAACATACCAAAATTCTGCAATTACCTCCAGGTCTTTTAATGATACCACGAGACATATCTGCAGATGGACCTTGTATGATAGCCATTGCTGCCTCAACAGCTGCACCAAGGCAACGGTCCCTCGCTGCTTCTGGCAAGTTAAGTCTGTATGGTCTTAGAGAGGAAAAAATGGTGTGCACTACGGAAAGTGATGCATGCATTGGCGATAAGTATATGCCAGTCCCATAAATCAATGTTTTTAATGATTCTTCAGAGGGAGAATTATCGCCTGGAAGCACATCAGCTGATGCTACTGAACCCTCCGAAAAATCATAAATGGATATTGTCCGACCATAAGTAATAATACCAATTCTCATATTCTGCGGAAGAGAATCAACAAATGCGTGCAAAGAACCCTGCAAATGTTGGAGATGGGCTTCATCTAAGCACTCATCAATGACAAGAAATATAGGAGCAGACATCCTTGAGTCTGAAACTGGAACATATCCTGGTCTCCTGTTTCCAGACTGAACATAATCAATTGCCAGGGAAGAGAGTTCCGGCAGGTGACGCAAGTCTTCCTTGCTAGCGGCAATATATTCCCCATCACTGCTGTTCAATCTCTTACAGATTACACATTGCCACTGACCAGAACTAATTAAAACCTCTGAATAAAGGTTTGAATAAGCACCGCAATTCTGGCAACGGTAAGCATCACGTTGAACAACTTGAGGGCCAGGGTTTATCTCCTTCCCAGGGGTCACCAAAGCTCCAAATCCCAAGCTAGATACATTTGCTTGCTTTTTACGTTTCAAAACCTATCACAATTAAAAGAGAATGATGATTATAAATAGGATCATAAAACTAGAACAGAAGTAACTAAGTAGAGATAGGAAGAAATAATAATTAAACATCAGGAAAAAGCTAACAATTTCTTGCTTTCAGGGTTGCATAACTGGATTTTTTGGGAAACATGATGGACAATAGCTAGTATTATTACCATTTATCCATATATCAAATTGAATAAACAAAATGTATGAATTAAATCATCTTAATTCAATAGAAATTAAGGAAAGAACAGTACCTTGTGAGCAGAGAAGAGTACATATGGTGATTCAATAGTCTCTTCAACACTGGATGTATATTGTAGCGGAAATTGAGTAGTTCCATTCGTGAAATTTGGCGGTGAAGATGTGGGTAGGGTCGAACCAGATGAGAAAGCAACTGGCTGTGGACTGGCAGGTGACGTCTGGAAGGGAACAGCTGCCGGCCTTAATGGCGAAGAGAAAATAGGAGGCCCTGGAGGAGTGCTAAATTGGGTTGGTGGACTACTGCTCGAAACACCACTACCAGCATCTGGTGAGCCTATCGATCTAGAGGAAGACAAGAGAAGCTGGTCCTGCAGGGACCTCTGAGGTGAAAGTCTTGTAGCTAGTGGAGAGGAAAATGGAGGCCTATTTATTCTATTCTCAGGGCGAGCAGTTGTCACGCTTGGGGGTGAAAAAGAGCTAGAGTACTGCGCGGGAGCTTGTGGTGGGGGTGTATCCATAAGCCCAATCAGTTACTGCCATAGAGTTAAATTCAAATTCAGAATTCTGTAACGATGCTTTCAACAATTTCCAAAAAACTCCAAGGTTGAAAAAAAAAACACTTCAACATAAAGCATTTCCACCAAATTATATTTTGACTTGAGAAATAGGGATTCATTGCATAATTTGACGCTAGCATCACAGATCATTTTCCAAGGAACCGCAAAAATTGCACAGCACAAAATAATTTAAGCCTGGTTACAGTTACAAAGCAGAAAAACGAATTCAGCAAACAACAATACATTAGATTTACAAGGAAACAATGCGAAAGCATCAAATTGATTCCCATGCCCTTATAATTTCTCCTTAATTAGATCAATAGAATAACAAAAAAAAGACTTATAATCCAAATCTTCTTAGCAAAATCCCGGAAATAGGATCGACATGCCTTATATATTCACACATTACCTTCAAAAACCTGGGATCCATCGAGAAACAGTTGATTTGCGACAAACGATACTACATTAACCACGAGCTGTTACAAAGTCAAATAAACCGCGAAGATGAGGGGTTTTGATGAGGATGACAGTGTTGAGATTGACAAAATACATATATATATATAAATAATGAGTTCTGACATGAGATCAAATCGATTTTAGGTATTAAACAATAATCAAAATAATAGCAGAATGATGCGCACCTGGTATGGAAGATCAAGGGATTGGACTCATAAACAGCAAGCGTTCTACTTCTTTGGAAGATCGGAAGAGAGTCCGGAGAGAGACGGACACAGCGCGAGCTAGGGCATTCGAAAGAGAACGGTGCAGGTTGGCTAAGCTGCACCTGCCCTTCCTGAAGAACAAGTGGACTTCATGATTCCCGAAAAGTTAAACACTGGTGCTTTCTAATATTACACAAGCAAAAAAAAAAAAAAAAAATCATTTCCATGACTCAGATGTTCCACATTATTCAGTAATTTAAGTTAAAAGAACAATCATAGAAAATATAAAACTTTTTAAAAGAAAAAATATTAAATTTACTCAAGTTAAATTGATTTCACTTGTGTGAGTTGCATGTCACAAATTATATATTTTATGTCATAATTTTAAAAAAAATATTAATATAATATAATAGATATAAATTATAGAAAAATAAGTTCAATGATGGAAGTGGAGAAGTCCTTTTTTTTTCATTAAAAGATACTAATTGGTTTGTTTTGTCATTTTTCTTTAAGTGAAGAAACGTCAATTATGAAGGGAGGCATCGAGTTAGGTAGTGATGATTTGTAGCGGTAACAGGTGCTAAGCTTGGTGGCGATAATGAATGTTGGCATTGGCTTTAATGGCAGGTATTGATCTTGTTGGTGATTTTGGTGTTAACTTCGTTGGAGACAAGGAAACATTGATGTTAATGTTTATGATCATCAATGATGCTAGTGATTAAAAAAAAAGTTCATTTTTAGTGTCATTGGAGCATCAATATTGTTGTGGTAATAACGAGCATCAATTTTATTGGTGCTTGGTGCCAATAAGAATTGTCATTGTTGGCGACAACGAGTATCTAAGTTTGTGTCAATGATAAACGTTGGTGTTGTTGGTGACAGTGAGTGCTGGCGTTCGAGTTAATGAAGATGACCATCAGCGTTGATGGCAACAACTTTATTTGAGAATATATGTATTGACATTTATGTTGATGGTGGGTAACGATGGGCATCAATGTTTTCAATAGCAATCATCAACCTTATTTGCGATAGCAGGCATCGATGTTAGTATCAACAGTAATGCCTGCTGTTCTGGAACTTGTTTGACTTACCTAATCTGGTATGAATTTGAATTTGCTTCGATTCCATTTTGAAATACTAAATTTTATAAAGTTTAATTTAAGCCCAAATAAGTTTAGAAATGAAATATATAAGGAAAGTGGAAGATCAAAGGGCCTTAAAGGCACTAATAGTGGTGACACCAAGGCGCTATCCTCTCTGTATTGTGGTTATAATTGAGGGAGTGTTGGGTGTCATCGTCTCGACGTTGAGCTCTCGATTTAGAGGAATATGGGATAATCTAAAATATTCCAGTCGAGCATTATGACGTTGCAATGTTGAGCATTGCAGAGCAGAGAACTAAATATATTTTTTTTATATAAAATATCCAAAACCATTCCCCCACCCCCACCCCCTCCCCGCCGCCTTCAATTAGCTGTTGAATAAGGAAGAGGAGAGAGAGATTTAGAGGCCTTAGCTCAGGATTCATCTGTCGGGCTAATTAAGGGGATTGTCGTGCTTAAGATAGGCTCCCAATATCATACTTTTTTATTTCAATAATGGTATTTCTATATAAGGGATAAAGAGTAAAATTGTACTTAATCAGTAAAATTAATATTATATTGTGTAACTTTTAGAATGTAGTAAAATGCTCAATTCTAAACATTTCGACTGTTAAACATAATGTTTGCACCAGTTGATTTCACCCATGTTAAATTTTGAGTATTTTATATTAAGACTGTTAAACTTGAGATCGATTATAATTCCCAAAAAGCCTCAAAATAATATTTTAAAGCTTAAATGTAATTAAATCCTCAAATGGGTGAATGTTCAAAAAACTAGAATAAGATACATGTGTTGCAAATCTGGGTTTCAGGATTATAGTTTTGATGATAACAAATATTTCTGTGTTCTATTTTTAAATGGCTAACATTTCAGGTGCAAACGATCAAATGCAACTCAAGCAAACTCAAGATCGGGTCAGCGTATGTTTAAAAGTATTTTTTCCCTTTTTTGAGTCAAATGTAATGTAATTGATCCCCTAGCTAAGTAACCTTGCACACACACACTCAATGGGAGAGTTTTAGTGAATTAGAGTTTCTATTTATTTTTTGTTCTGATCGTCCTGGATGATATTCACATCGTCCTGGACAATCTAGTGAAAATAGAAACTCTAATTAGGGCAACCAAGTTAAGTTGGTCTGATTAAGCAGATCGTCCTTGACGATCCTCTGATCGTACATGATGATAGGCTCAAATCAGAAATTCTTAGCTGCTAGATTAAGTTAGGCAAGTTTTTATTTTTAGAGATTTGGTCTGATCGTCCTGGACGATCCTTTACAATTATGCTTAAATTAGTCTGGTAATTAAGAAAAGTAATTAATGTATGATTGATACGATCATATCATCCCGGACGATCGCAATATCGTACGGGATGATACATGCAAAATCCCTGACCGTCCAGAGCAATTCAGCTAGCCGAATAGAATAATCCTCTGTACGATATGCCTGGTTTTGAACTAATCATAAGGGACGATCAAGTCTTTTTTAAATCGTACAGCACATTTTGTGCAGTACGATCAGCACGATGCTTAGGACAATTTTGGCTGTTTTGAACTAATCGTACTGGACGATAAAACTATCATCCCGGACGATCAAGTCATTATGAGATCGTCTAGCATAAATTTCCCTGGACGAACAGAACTATTCTCTCAACAAAATTCTTGATTTACACTAATCATCCTAGACGATGGCAGAATCGTACGGGACGATCTGAACAAACTTTTTTTCTAATCATCTAGAGAAACCAGATCATCCAGGTTAAAATATGAGTTCTTACACTGATCGTACAGGATGATCTGTCGATCGTCCTGGATGATATGTGATGTCCAATTGAGATTTAGGGCAATTTTGAGCCCTCCTTTAAAAGATCTTTTTCTTCCAACAAGAAAAATCTTTTGCCACTTTTCTTTCCAGAGAAATCTTGTGAGAGAGAGAGAGAGAGAGCTTGGGAGAGAGAGAGAGAGAGGATCTTGTGAGGGGGAGTTTGTGAGAGATTCACAAAGGTTACTCCAAGCAAGGATCTGAGTCGTCTTCTCCGATCGTCGTCTCTTGTCTTGTCAGTGTTTTTTGTGAGAGGATCATCCACAAGAAGATTGAGGTTCTCTACCTGCTTCAAGAGGAAGCGAAAGGAGTCCGGGTTCTCTGCCTGCTTAAGGATGAAGCGAAAGGAGTTCAGGTTCTCTACCTCACCGGGTTGGTGGAAAGGAGGTTTTGTACAGGCTTCTCCACCTTGCTGTGGGAGCAGAAGGAGAGTCACTTTTATGTTAGTGCAATACCCATAGGGGAGGCTTCAGGGAGTGGATGTAGGTCAAGTTGATCGAACCACTATAAAATCTGGTGTGTTCTTTCTTATTATTTTTCACACTTACTTTCTGTTGATATTTGTGTGATTGTGCATATTATTCTGTTATTGTTGAACATCCACAAATCATCGCATAACTGTAATCGTTTTAAAACATTCATAACGATTTTCTAAATCACTGTTTACTCACAAATTTTTAAAACTATTAATTCACCCCCCTCTTGGTTAGCCTCGGGACTAGTTCATAAGGGCTTAACATCCCTATCAAACTTTCAAGTGGTATCAGAGCGGGATTCAAAAATTAAGTTTAAAAACTTTTGAATTTGATTCATGGCTAACTTTGGTAATCGTAATACTGCTGAATGTTACTCAATTACACGACCTCCATTGTTTGATATTATACCTTTTGATTTTTGAAAAACTCACATGTCCATTTTTCTTCAATCTACAGATTATCGCATGTGGATACTTGTTAAGGATGGATATGAAGCACCTTTTAGAATGGTTAACAATGTTAAAACTGAACTGCCTTTCACTGAATAGACTTTTGATGATCGTGACAGCCCAACTGCATGCCAAATATTTGAACTATTTTTTTGTGCCTTAAAATCTGAGGATTACATGCGTATTTCTACTTGTACAACTAGTAAAAAAATTTGGGATAGATTGTGCATTACTTATGAAGGTACATCTGAGGTTAAGCAATCTAGACTGAACATCTTACTTCTCGACTACGAACTCTTTCGCATGAAACCTAGTGAATCGATTTCTGAAATGTATACTAGGTTCACTCAAATTATCACTTCTTTACATGCTTTAGGAAGAGAACTTACGAACTATAAAAAAGTGAATAAAATTCTGAGATATTTTCCTTCTTCTTTTGGTGCCAAGATAACTGCAATTATTGAATCTAAAGATTTAAATACTTATTCTATTGATAACTTACTTGGGTCACTCATTATTTACGAACAAGGGGTGAACCAAAGACAACTTGATGCAGGTGAGAAGAAGAAGGAAAAAATTGTGGCACTGAAGGCCAACGATAGTGATACTGATACTTTCGGGTCTGATAGCGATGATGTTACTTTAATCACTAGGCAATTCAAAAGCTTTCTAAGAAAGAAATATAAGAACTTTTAGAAGTGGAACAAAGGTAAATCCAATAAAAATTTTAAAGGTTCATCTGATACAATTTATTTTGAATGCATGAAGTCTAGATATATAAAGGCTGATTGTCCTACACTTAAGGCTCACCCAAGTAAGGAGAAGGGTGAGGAGAAACCCAAGTTTAGGAAGGATAAGAAGCATATTTAGAAGGCGTTCTGGGCAGATTCTGCATCCGACTCCTCTAAGACCGAAGCTGAAGAGGAGGAAATCAACTTGTGTCTGATGGCTGATGATCATCCTGATCAGTCTGACCAAGAAGAGGAATGTGAGCTTACTTATGACCAATTGCTTGATGTTTCTGAGAAAATTCATTCATCGTATAGGAAACTTAAGAAATTGCATGCTAGCCTTAAATTGAATTTCTTAACTTTGCAAAAAGAGCATGATGTTATGGTTAAAGATCATTTTACACTTAATAGCAATCACATATCTTTACTTGATGAATTTGATGAATTGAACAAAAAATATTCTGATTTAATTATTAAGCATGATTTGTTAAACATATTGCATGTTGAATTAAAAGCTGCATTTAAAGAATTAGAAACTCATACATCTGATTTAGATAATAGTGAACATCATCTGAAATTTGAAATTGTAAGTTTGAAGAAAGAAAATAAATTTTTGAGTGTAAAAATTTATACTTTTGAAAAAAATGAAACTCCACCTACTTTTGCACAATTTTATGCACATCCACCTTTTAAAAAATCTATTTTAAAATCATCAAAGCATGTTTCATTCAAACTTATGAATATACACTATCACCCACATAGATTAGTTAACCCTTTTCATGGTGTTAGATATTTTTCTTGTGACATGTTAGGACACATCTCTTACACCTGCACTATCACTATAGTATATATTAGGTGTGGAGGCCTAAATTGTATGCTTCACAGCACAGTACATATGTATTGCATTCTTCTTTTCATAAGAAGGAATCCAAACCTGTTTGGGTTCCTAAATCTGATATTTGATGATTTTGTAGGTGTGCTCTCATATAAGACCTCGTGAGAGCATGTGGTACCTGGACAGCAGATGCTCAAGACATATGACTAGAGATGCAAATCAATTCATTTCACTGGAGGCCAGGGCTGGAGGCAAGGTTACACTTGGAGACAATACAACCAGGAGAGTGGTAGGAGCATATATAATTGGTGACTCAAACAATTTCATTATTGACAATGTGTTGCTTGTAGATAGACTGAAACACAACTTGCTGAGCATCAGTCAACTCTGTGATAAAGGATATAACATCAAATTCATACCCACTTGCTGTATTTTAAACTTAAATGACAAAATTATTTTGTAGGGACAAAGGATCAACAATGTCTACATGCTGGATGTAAGTTGCTTTAAAGCTGATGTTTTAATTTGCTTAAAAATTGTTGCTGATGAGTCTTAGTTATAGTACAGGAGATTATGTCATGCCAGTATGAAAACTCTTAGGAGAGTCATCCAAAAGGACTTAGTTAGAGGTGTCCCCAAGCTTAAGTTCATTAAGGACCACTTGTGTGATGCCTGTCAATTAGGGAAGTAATTCCAGTCCTCCTTTCACTCAATTAAGGACATCAACACCTCTAGACCTTTAGAATTCCTTCACATGGATTTGTTTGGACCCATTAGCACTGCCAGCTTAGGGGGGAAAGTCTATGGATTTGTGATTGTTGATGATTACTCGAGGTTCACTTGGATTATTTTTCTGTCACATAAATCTGAGTTATTTAATGAATTTAAGTCCTTCTATACTTGGATTCAGAGGAAGTTAGGTTGTGAAATCTTGACTATTCATAGTGATCATGATGGAGAGTTTGAAAATGTGAGATTTGAAATATTCTATGGGGAGCAAGGGATTAGCAACAATTTTTTAGCTCATAGGACCCCTCAGCAGAATGTGATAGCTAAAAGAAAGAACAGGACCTTAGTGAAAGCCGCTAGAGCCATGCTTGCTGAGTATTCACTTCCAAAATATTTTTGGGCTGAAGCAGTTAACACTATCTGTTATGTGCTGAATAGGGTGAATGTTAGATCCAATTTGAATAAGACACCTTATGAGATCATTAAGGGTAGAACTCCAAACCTGCCCCACCTCCATGTCTTTGGCTATAAGATTTTTATTCTGAACAACGGGAAATCATCCTTAGAAAACTTTGACCCCAAATCTGATGAAGGAGTGTTCTTAGGCTATTCTAGTGTGGGGAAATCCTTTAGGGTGTTTAATAAGAGGACTTTGGTGGTGTAAGAGACAACTCATATGGTGTTTGATGAATCTGATCCTAAGGAGACTAGAGTTGAGGAAGAAGAAGATGTAGGAGAGATTACCCAAGGAGTTGAAAATATAAATCTGGAGGAAAGGGTAGAGCTTCAAAATACTTTGCATAGAGATTGAAGATATACTTTGAGTCATCCTAAAGAACTGATCTTAGAAGACCCTTCTAAAGGTGTTAGAACTAGGCATGGACTTAGGAAGGAAGTAAATCATTCTGCCTTTATCTCAACGACTGAACCCACCAACATCAATCAAGCCCTTTCTGATGAGTTTTGGATCTTAGCTATGCAAGAGGAATTGAATCAATTTATAAGGAACGATATTTGGGAGTTAGTAAAAAGACGTAGGAATCAAAGTGTAGTGGGAACCAAGTGGGTCTTTAAGAATAAGATGAATGATTCTGGTGTGGTGGTTAGGAATAAGACAAGATTGGTGGTTAAGGGGTACAATCAAATTGAAGGGATTGATTTTGAGGAGACCTTTGCCCCTGTAGCTCGATTGGAAGCCAATAGGGTGCTACTAGCCTTTGCCTGTTATAAGGGATTTAAGCTATTTCAAATAGATGTCAAGAGTGTCATTTTAAATGAGGTGATAAAAGAGGCTGTCTTTGTAGAGCAACCCCCAGATATTGAGAGTTTTTAATATTCAAATCATGTTTACAAATTAAAAAAGGCCTTATATGGATTGAAACAGGCACCCAGAGCTTGGTATGAGAAGCTTAGCACATTCCTACTAGAAAGAGAGTTTGTTAAGAGGAGCGTAGACACCACTCTTTTTCTGAAGAAAGTAGGTGATGATTTACTCATTGTCTAGATTTATGTTGATGATATACTTTTTGGATCTTCTAATAAAGACTTATGTGATGACTTTTCTAAAATAATGAGTAAGGAGTTTGAGATGAGTATGATGAGAGAATTGTCCTACTTTTTGGGGTTTAGCATAAGACAAATGCATGATGAAACTTTTTTGAATCAATCAAAATACACTAAGGACATCTTAAAGAAATATGAAATGGAAAAAGATAAGCCAATTGAAACTCCCATGAGTTCTAGTGTTCAGTTAGATAAGGATTCAAATAGAAAATATGTTGATCAGAAGAAGTTTAGGGGAATAATTGGATCACTGCTTTACCTAACTGCTAGCTGACCTGATATTATGTTTAGTGTGTGTCTTTGTGCTAGGTTTTAAGCTGATCCTAAAGAGTCCCACCTGACTGCTGTTAAGAGAATTCTTAGATATCTTTTAGGAACCCCAAACATAGGAATCTGGTACTCTAGGCACAACACTTCTTTTAAGATTATTGGATTTTCTGATTCTGACTTTATAGGGTGTAAAGTGGATAGAAAGAGCACTTCTAAAATTTGCCAATTCATAGGACAGTCTTTAGTCTCCTGGTCCAGTAGAAAACAGAACTCAGTTGCACTTTCCATTGCTGAAGCTGAGTACATTGCCTTAGGAGGTTGTGTGGCCCAAGTCCTTTAGTTGAAGAAAAAAGTTTTGGATTTAGGATTACCTGTTGGCACAATTTCTATTCTATGTGATAATACTAGTGCCATCTGTATTTTTAAGAATCCAATCCAATATTCTAGAACCAAATACATTGATAAAAGGCATCACTTCATTAGGGACCATGTTACAAAAGGGGACGTTAAGCTATATCATGTAGCAACTGAAAATCAACTGGCTAACATCTTTATTAAACCACTGGCTTTTGACTCATTCAGCATTTTGAGGATCAGATTGGGTGTGATTGATATAAATGCATGATTCTGATGACTGATGATTTCTGAGTTTTTCTATTTTTTCTTTTATTTCTGTTAGTCGTTTGATTTGATTATCTATTTCCTATTTTATTTTTATTCACTGTTGATTTCCTCTTATTGTTTGTTGTTTCTCTGATTTGAGTACTTATTTTGATGTGATTTTCTACTTGTTCTTGATTTACTATTTTACTCCTTTCAAAATCAGATCACTGCTCACAACTAGTGATAAACTAGATTTCTGACTGAGACTTTTACCTGATTTTTATTTGGAAGTTTGTAAGTAGTGATTGACTCCTCTAGATCTGTTAAAGGGAAGAAACGTTGATGATTGTTTCTCTTCCTCTAACTCCTTTAATGGTATATTATTTCTTTTGGATAAAAATCTTCTTCAAAATTAAAAAGTTGGCTTTTGAAATAGTGATCTATTTTATCTTCCTATAGGAATCTACCTTATATAAATAATATTTTCAAAGCTTTCAATCATCGTTATGTTTTTTCTTAATGAAGTGATTGCACTTATCATATGATATATGGTTTTTATCGTGTGAATTACTCTTTCGTGATTTCTATCTTCTCTTATGTCTGGAAGGTAATTTCATAACTGGGATTATTTAACGATTATGAAAGGAAGCAAGCTTACAAAAGATGCGTAAAAAGAGCCAAAATAAAAAGAGGCACAAAATGAGCCCAAAACTGAAAAGATATGCAATGTCGCCAAATTGAAAAGATACACAAAGTATATCAAAAAATTAAAAGATGCACAAAGCGCCAAAAAAATTGAAAAATAGGCACAAAATGAGCCCATAAAGAAATAAGCTTTCTTCCCTTTCAGAGAAATCCATGCACCACTTAATATTTTTAAAAGCTTGAGATGAAAAATTATGATTTTTGATTTCTTACTTTGTAATACTATTATATCAGATATTTTTCTCGAACGAGGCTTGAAAGGATCTCTTTTTGAATCTAATTTCTTTTCTTCTGAATTAGACTTTTGTTTGAAAAGAATTTGAACCTGTAAGGTGTCCGAGGTAGGAGTTTCTAGATTTTAACATTGTTACGACTCGGGCTCAAGAGTTCCTATTTTGATGATAACAAATATTATGGCTCACATCTTCTAATATTTGGAATGTATATTTATTTGTGTGTGCACTAACATTTCAGGAACAGCATGCATCAATACAAGAAAGATTCAAGACTCAAGAATGAGTAGAAAAGGCTTTATTGTATTTCTCATTAATGTACTTTTTGATTCCTTGAGTCAAGTCCTGTAATAGTATATGCTTATTTATGACCATGTGTACACATACTTAGGGGGAGTGAGATCCTGTCAAAACCAGAAGTTCAACTTTTGAACAAATCGTACTGAACGATTTCGGATCGTCCAGGACGATCTGTTCATTGAACTAATCGTCCTGGACGATCCAATATGATCTCAAAACCCTAGCCGCTATGATAATTTAGGCAAGGATTTAAGAGTAAAAATTTGTTCTAATCGTCCTGGACGATCTATATATCGTACTGGACGATTTGTGCAAAATTTGTTCTGATCGTCCTGGACTATCCCAGGATCGTACGGGACTATCAGGTCAAATTCTGCACATCGTCCTGGACGATCCTGCGATCATCCTGGATGATTTCTGGCGGCAGAATTGAGTTTTTAGGGTTGTCTGAAGCCACCTTTTGGAGCACATCGTCCTGGACGATCCTGCGATCGTCCTGGACGATCTTTGGCGACAGAATTGAGTTTTTAGGGTTTTCTGAAGCCGTCTTTTGGAGCACATCATCCTGGACGATCCGGCGATCGTCCTGGACGATCTTTGCCGCCAGAACTAATTTGGAAGGATTTTTGGAGCTCTTTATTTAAGCTTTCTCAAGACACTTGATATGTGTCTTTGGCAGCCATTGAGGCTTCGTTCTTTTGGAGAAAACTTGAAGAGAGAGCTTGAAAGGGAGAGAGGAAAGGGTGGAGTTTGAGAGGGAGAAGAGCCTGGGAAGGGGGTTTCTCGAGGGAGTGTGAGGGGGTTCACACGGTTGCTCCGGTAGGCTTGCACCTAAGTACCGTCGGATTCAAGGCTCGTCTCGAAGGAAGTTTTGGGAAGAAGAAGTGCTCTTTGGTGTCGAAGGACCGGCTACTCCGCCGCACCGGGGAAGGTGGAAGCGATTTTGTAAGGGCTTCTCCGCCTAGCTGTGGAGGCTAAAGGAGAGACACTTGTGGTATAGTGCAATACTTGGAGGGTGCCTCCGAGGAGTGGACGTAGGTCAGGTTGGACTGAACCACTATAAATCTGGTGTGTTCTTTCTTATTATTTTCCGCACTTTATTTTATTGCGATTATCTGCTTGGGTGAAATCTGTGATTGATCTTTTTATTGTTGTTTTAATTCATTTCCGCTATAAATTATAAAAAGATTTTTGTTTTGTTTTAAATATCCAATTCACCCCCCTCTTGGTTAGCCTTGGGACTAGTTCACTAGGGCTTAACATCCCTTTCGAACTTTCAAGTGGTATCAGAGCGGGATTCAAAATTTAAGTTTAAAAATTTTTGAATTCGATCCATGGCTAATTTTTGTAATCGTAGTATTGCGGAAGGATATTCAATCACCCGGCCACCTTTATTTGAAAATATTACTTTTGATTTTTGGAAAATTCGTATGTCTACTTTCTTGCAATATATTGATTATCGCATGTGGCATATGATTCAAACTGGTTATTCTGTACCGTCATGTATTGTAGATGGAATTAAAATTGATATTCCCTTTTTAGAATGGAGTAGAACAGATAAGATCAATGCTCAATTGAATGCTAAATGTTTGAATTATTTTTTCTGTGCTTTGAATTCTGATGATTATATGTTAATATCTGCATGCACTTCTGGCAAAGAAATTTGGGATAAATTATGCACTAGATATGAGGGTACTTGTGAAATCAAGCAATCTAGGCTAAATATGTTAATGCATGATTATGAACTTTTTAGCATGAAACCTTATGAAACGATCTTGGACATGTTTACTAAGTTTTTTCAAATTGTGACATCATTACATGCTTTAGGAAAAGAACATTCAAATTTTGAAAAAGTTAATAAAATCCTACGTTCTCTACTTGCTAAATTTGATGCCAAAGTCAGTGCAATTTCTGAATCAAAAAATTTGAACGAATATTCTATTGATAATTTGATTGGCTCACTCATTGCCTACGAGCAAGGTTTGGGTCAAAAGCTTTTGGATGCAGATAAAACGATAGTGCTGAAAACTGAAGACATTGAAAGTGATGAAAGTGAAGAGTTAGCATCAGCAACAAATAAATTGAAAAATCTGCTAAGGCACAAACATCAACATCAAAAGTGGAACAAAGGTAAAAATGGTAAGAATGTAAAGTTTTCTTCTGATGTTATTTGTTTTGGATGTAGGAAGCCTGGACATATGAAAAATTAGTGCCCGAACTTAAGAACCCTTCCTGAAAAGGAAAAGGGTAAAGCTAAGCAAATTCTAATAAGGGCTGACAATGCAAAACGAAAAATGTCCTGGGCAGATCTAGCTTCTGAATCATCTGATCAGGAGCAAGCTGATGTAAATTAATGTTCTTTTTGTATGTTTATGTTTTTGTTTTTCTATTACTATTGTTTATTCGTTGTGTTTTTGTGTTTTATTATTTTTGTTTTTCCTTTTCAAATTCCTTATGTTGCTTTTTATTGTTTCTCTGATCAAGCACACACATAACACCTCTTATTTAAAAAATTATTTTTTAAAGATCTTGTTTTTTAAAAATGGAAAATTTACCTCTTGTATTTTCTAAATACTATGTTAGTTGTGGTTGATTTTTCTAAAATCAAGTAAAGGAAGAAAACTCATGATTTTGTCTCTCTATCTCATTTCTTTGAATAAGGCTATCTTGCTTTTGAGTCAAAATCTGTTTCAGATTATAAATTGATTTTTGAAATTAAAACTTTTTTTATCTCCCAACATTTTGTCTATCTCGTAGGAATCTTTTGCAAATTATTGAACCAACTTTAAGATTATCTTATTCAGGTTGTTCGTCTTTATCATAAGAATAAGGTTTGCTGATTTTAAAGATTTAGAAAGGAGGCAATCAAAAGATGCGCAGTGCGCCAAACTAATTGAAAAGAGGCACAAAATCAGCCCAAAATTGAAAAGAAACGAAATTGCCAAATTGAATACACAAAGTGTATCAAAAATCAAAAGATGCGCAATGCGCCAAACAAATTGAAAAAGCGGCACAAAATTAGCCCATAAAAGCTGCTTGCATTCTTGTAAATCTCTAAAGTTTTGAAAACTCTTATGACTTTTTGATAGATTCGTTACTTGAGTTTGAAAATCAAGATTTTCTGATTCATTACTTTGCATTAATCTTCTATTAGATGTATTTTATGAAAGGAGTTTTGAAGAAGTTTTATTTCCTTATCTAATTTGTTCCTTGATTTAGATATTGGCTTAAAAAGTTTTTTCGCCTTTTTAAAACCTGAGTTTGGATTTACATTTTCTAATTCTCTAACCTTTCTGGGTTCAAAGAGATCAATTCATGTCTTACTAAGTTTTTGGAGAACCTCAAGAGGTGACTTTCCAAATTTTTGCTCCTCCTCTTTTTGATAATGTCAAAGGGGGAGAACATACTGTTGTATTTGTGATATTTTTTACGTATTTGTGATATTTGTTTTTATGTTGTTTGTTTTACATCATATTGTTGTTGTAGTTATTTCAAAAATTAAAAAAGAAGAAGAAGAAAGTATTCCTCCCTATTTTTAAAAGACTTTTTCTTAGTGAAACCAATAATATTTGCCATCATCAAAAAGGGGGAGATTGTTACGACTCGGGCTCAAGAGTTCCTGTTTTGATGATAACAAACATTATGGATCACATCTTCTAATATTTGGAATGTATATTTATTTGTGTGTGCACTAACATTTCAGGAACAGCATGCATCAATACAAGAAAGATTCAAGACTCAAGAATGAGTAGAAAAGGCTTTATTTTATTTCTCATTAATGTACTTTTTGATTCCTTGAGTCAAGTCCTGTAATAGTATATGCTTATTTATGACCATGTGTACACATACTTAGGGGGAGTGAGATCCTGTCAAAACCAGAAGTTCAACTTTTGAACAAATCGTACTGAACGATTTCGGATCGTCCAGGACGATCTGTTCATTAAACTAATCGTCCTGGACGATCCAATATGATCTCAAAACCCTAGCCGCTATGATAATTTAGGCAAGGATTTAAGAGTAAAAATTTGTTCTAATCGTCCTGGACGATCTATATATCGTACTGGACGATTTGTGCAAAATTTGTTCTGATCGTCCTGGACTATCCCAGGATCGTACGGGACTATCAGGTCAAATTCTGCACATCGTCCTGGACGATCCTGCGATCGTCCTGGACGATTTCTGGCGGCAGAATTGAGTTTTTAGGGTTGTCTGAAGCCACCTTTTGGAGCACATCGTCCTGGACGATCCTGCGATCGTCCAGGATCGTCCTGGACGATCTTTGGCGACGGAATTGAGTTTTTAGGGTTTTCTGAAGCCGTCTTTTGGAGCACATCGTCCTGGACGATCCGGCGATCGTCCTGGACGATCCGGCGATCGTCCTGGACGATCTTTGCCGCCAGAACTAATTTGGAAGGGTTTTTGGAGCTCTTTATTTAAGCTTTCTCAAGACACTTGATATGTGTCTTTGGCAGCCATTGAGGCTTCGTTCTTTTGGAGAAAACTTGAAGAGAGAGCTTGAAAGGGAGAGAGGAAAGGGTGGAGTTTGTGAGGGAGGAGAGCCTGGGAAGGGGGTTTCTCGAGGGAGTGTGAGGGGGTTCACACGGTTGCTCCGGCAGGCTTGCACCTAAGTACCGTCGGATTCAAGGCTCGTCTCGAAGGAAGTTTTGGGAAGAAGAAGTGCTCTTTGGTGTCGAAGGACCCGGCTACTCCGCCGCACCGGGGAAGGTGGAAGCGATTTTGTAAGGGCTTCTCCGCCTAGCTGTGGAGGCTAAAGGAGAGACACTTGTGGTATAGTGCAATACTTGGAGAGTGCCTCCGAGGAGTGGACGTAGGTCAGGTTGGACCGAACCACTATAAATCTGGTGTGTTTTTTCTTATTATTTTCCGCACTTTATTTTATTGCGATTATCTGCTTGGGTGAAATCTGTGATTGATCTTTTTATTGTTGTTTTAATTCATTTCCGCTGTAAATTATAAAAAGATTTTTGTTTTGTTTTAAATATCCAATTCACCCCCCCTCTTGGTTAGCCTCGGGACTAGTTCACTAGGGCTTAACATCCCTTTCGAACTTTCAAGTGGTATCAGAGCGGGATTCAAAATTTAAGTTTAAAAACTTTTGAATTCGATCCATGGCTAATTTTTGTAATCGTAGTATTGCGGAAGGATATTCAATCACCCGGCCACCTTTATTTGAAAATATTACTTTTGATTTTTGGAAAATTCGTATGTCTACTTTCTTGCAATATATTGATTATCGCATGTGGCATTTGATTCAAACTGGTTATTCTGTACCGTCACGTATTGTAGATGGAATTAAAATTGATATTCCCTTTTTAGAATGGAGTAGAACATATAAGATCAATGCTCAATTGAATGTTAAATGTTTGAATTATTTTTTCTGTGCTTTGAATTTTGATGATTATATGTTAATATCTGCATGCACTTCTGGCAAAGAAATTTGGGATAAATTATGCACTAGATATGAGGGTACTTGTGAAATCAAGCAATCTAGGCTAAATATGTTAATGCATGATTATGAACTTTTTAGCATGAAACCTTATAAAACGATCTTGGACATGTTTACTAGGTTTTTTCAAATTGTGACATCATTACATGCTTTAGGAAAAGAACATTCAAATTTTGAAAAAGTTAATAAAATCCTACGTTCTCTACTTGCTAAATTTGATGCCAAAGTCAGTGCAATTTCTGAATCAAAAAATTTGAACGAATATTCTATTGATAATTTGATTGGCTCACTCATTGCCTACGAGCAAGGTTTGGGTCAAAAGCTTTTGGATGCAGATAAAACGATAGTGCTGAAAACTGAAGACATTGAAAGTGATGAAAGTGAAGAGTTAGCATCAGCAATAAATAAATTGAAAAATCTGCTAAGGCACAAACATCAACGTCAAAAGTGGAACAAAGGTAAAAATGGTAAGAATGTAAAGTTTTCTTCTGATATTATTTATTTTGGATGTAGGAAGCCTGGACATATGAAAAATCAGTGCCCGAACTTAAGAACCCTTCCTGAAAAGGAAAAGGGTAAAGCTAAGCAAATTCTAATAAGGGCTGACAATGCAAAACGAAAAATGTCCTGGGCAGATCTAGCTTCTGAATCATCTGATCAGGAGCAAGCTGATGTAAATTAATGTTCTTTTTGTATGTTTATGTTTTTATTTTTCTATTACTATTGTTTATTCGTTGTATTTTCTGTGTTTTATTATTTTTGTTTTTCCTTTTCAAATTCCTTATGTTGCTTTTTATTGTTTCTCTGATCAAGCACACACATAACACCTCTTATTTAAAAAATTATTTTTTAAAGATCTTGTTTTTTAAAAATGGAAAATTTACCTCTTGTATTTTCTAAATACTATGTTAGTTGTGGTTGATTTTTCTAAAATCAAGTAAAGGAAGAAAACTCATGATTTTGTCTCTCTATCTCATTTCTTTGAATAAGGCTATCTTGCTTTTGAGTCAAAATCTGTTTCAGATTATAAATTAATTTTTGAAATTAAAACTTTTTTCATCTCCCAACATTTTGTCTATCTCGTAGGAATCTTTTGCAAATTATTGAACCAACTTTAAGATTATCTTATTCAGGTTGTTCGTCTTTATCATAAGAATAAGGTTTGCTGATTTTAAAGATTTAGAAAGGAGGCAATCAAAAGATGCGCAGTGCGCCAAACTAATTGAAAAGAGGCACAAAATCAGCCCAAAATTGAAAAGATGCGAAATTGCCAAATTGAATACACAAAGTGTATCAAAAATCAAAAGATGCGCAATGCGCCAAACAGATTGAAAAAGAGGCACAAAATTAGCCCATAAAAGCTGCTTCCATTCTTGTAAATCTCTAAAGTTTTGAAAACTCTTATGACTTTTTGATAGATTCGTTACTTGAGTTTGAAAATTAAGATTTTCTGATTCATTACTTTGCATTAATCTTCTATTAGATGTATTTTATGAAAGGAGTTTTGAAGAAGTTTTATTTCCTTATCTAATTTGTTCCTTGATTTAAATATTGGCTTAAAAAGTTTTTTCGCCTTTTTAAAACCTGAGTTTGGATTTACATTTTCTGATTCTCTAACCTTTCTGGGTTCAAAGAGATCAATTCATGTCTTACTAAGTTTTTGGAGAACCTCAAGAGGTGACTTTCCAAATTTTTGCTCCTCCTCTTTTTGATAATGTCAAAGGGGGAGAACATACTGTTGTATTTGTGATATTTTTTACGTATTTGTGATATTTGTTTTTATGTTGTTTGTTTTACATCATATTGTTGTTGTAGTTATTTCAAAAATTAAAAAAGAAGAAGAAGAAAGTATTCCTCCCTATTTTTAAAAGACTTTTTCTTAGTGAAACCAGTAATGTTTGCCATCATCAAAAAGGGGGAGATTGTTACGACTCGGGCTCAAGAGTTCCTGTTTTGATGATAACAAATATTATGGATCACATCTTCTAATATTTAGAATGTATATTTATTTGTGTGTGCACTAACATTTCAGGAACAGCATGCATCAATACAAGAAAGATTCAAGACTCAAGAATGAGTAGAAAAGGCTTTATTGTATTTCTCATTAATGTACTTTTTGATTCTTTGAGTCAAGTCCTGTAATAGTATATGCTTATTTATGACCATGTGTACACATACTTAGGGGGAGTGAGATCCTGTCAAAACTAGAAGTTCAACTTTTGAACAAATCGTACTGAACGATTTCGGATCGTCCAGGACGATCTGTTCATTGAACTAATCGTCATGGACGATCCAATATGATCTCAAAACCCTAGCCGCTATGATAATTTAGGCAAGGATTTAAGAGTAAAAATTTGTTCTAATCATCCTGGACGATCTATATATCGTACTGGACGATTTGTGCAAAATTTGTTCTGATCGTCCTGGACTATCCCAGGATCGTACAGGACTATCAGGTCGAATTCTGCACATCGTCCTGGACGATCCTGCGATCATCCTGGACGATTTCTGGCGGCAGAATTGAGTTTTTAGGGTTGTCTGAAGCCACCTTTTGGAGCACATCGTCCTGGACGATCCTGTGATCGTCCTGGACGATCTTTGGCGACAGAATTGAGTTTTTAGGTTTTTCTGAAGCCGTCTTTTGGAGCACATCGTCCTGGACGATCCGGAGATCGTCCTGGACGATCTTTGCCGCCAGAACTAATTTGGAAGGGTTTTTGGAGCTCTTTATTTAAGCTTTCTCAAGACACTTGATATGTGTCTTTGGCAGCCATTGAGGCTTCGTTCTTTTGGAGAAAACTTGAAGAGAGAGCTTGAAAGGGAGAGAGGAAAGGGTGGAGTTTGAGAGGGAGAAGAGCCTGGGAAGGGGGTTTCTCGAGGGAGTGTGAGGGGGTTCACACGGTTGCTCCGGCAGGCTTGCACCTAAGTACCGTCGGATTCAAGGCTCGTCTCGAAGGAAGTTTTGGGAAGAAGAAGTGCTCTTTGGTGTCGAAGGACCCGGCTACTCCGCCGCACCGGGGAAGGTGGAAGCGATTTTGTAAGGGCTTCTCCGCCTAGCTGTGGAGGCTAAAGGAGAGACACTTGTGGTATAGTGCAATACTTGGAGGGTGCCTCCGAGGAGTGGACGTAGGTCAGGTTGGACCGAACCACTATAAATCTGGTGTGTTCTTTCTTATTATTTTCCGCACTTTATTTTATTGCGATTATCTGCTTGGGTGAAATCTGTGATTGATCTTTTTATTGTTGTTTTAATTCATTTCCGCTGTAAATTATAAAAAGATTTTTGTTTTGTTTTAAATATCCAATTCACCCCCCCTCTTGGTTAGCCTCGGGACTAGTTCACTAGGGCTTAACATCCCTTTCGAACTTTCAGTCCGAGGTAGGAGTTTCTAGATTTCAACATTGTTGATCTTTTTCTTATGGGTTTTTAGATTAAAAAATAAGGGAAAATTTTGATATAACTGGAGCGGATTGATTAAAAAAAAAGGTCATTATTTTTAGTTTTATTTTATCATTCTATTTTTATTTACTCTGTTTTTATATTCTTTTTATTTTGTGTGTTTTTGGGATCCCTGATCTTTCCTCTCCATCCTTCATCTTTTTCACTTTTTCTTCACATCATCCTGGATGATCCACACATCGTCTTGGACGATCCACTTCGTCCTGAAAGCTGCTCCAGTACCTGCACCTGCTCCTCTCTGAATAGAGTCCCCTCTGGATCATCTGGTGCACCGCTTTGATCAGTGGGAGGCTCGCTTTTACTCCTACGTGACTCACCAGCAGGAGCAGCACGACCATGACATGGCCTGGTTTGGTGAGCAGTTCGCCACCATTCACAGTTAGTTTAATCTGCCACCACCTCCTCCGTCTGATTAGGATCCGCCTCTTTATTAGATTATTTATTTTACTTTATGTGTGATATTTTAGTTTACTGTTATTTTTGTCTTTTCTGCTCTTCCTTTTTGTGATGTCAAAAGGGAGAGTTATTTTTGTGTTGTAATAGTTTCATTTGTTGTATTGAATGTGATCACTGATTATCTATGATTAGTAAAATTTATCTTCTCTCGCCTATGCTTTAATTATTATAATCTGGTTGATTTAAAACTATTAAATAAATATTTGTCATCATTAAAAGGGGGAGATTGTTGTAAATCTGAGTTTAAGGATTATAGTATTGATGATAATAAATATTTTTATGTTCTATTTTTAATTGGCTAACATTTCAGGTGCAAACGATCAAATGCAACTCAAGCAAACTCAAGATCGGGTCAGCGTGTGTTTAAATGTATTTTTTTCCTTTTTTGAGTCAAATGTAATGTAATTAATCCCCTAGCTAAGTAACCTTACACACACACAACTATGAGGAGAGTTTTAGTGAATTAGAGTTTCTGTTCATTTTTTATTCTGATCATCTTGGACGATATTCACATCATCCTAGACGATCCAATAAAAATAAAAACTCTAATTAGGACGACCAAGTTAAGTCGGTCTGATTAAGCAGATTGTCATGGAAGATTCTCTGATTGTACAGGACGATATGCTTAAATCAGAAATTCTCAACCGCCAGATTAAGTTAGGTAAGTTTTTTTTTTTAGAGATTTGGTCTGATCGTCCTGGACGATACGTATATTGTCCTAGATGATTCTTTACAATTATGCCTAAATTAGTCTGATAATTAAAGAAAGCAATTAATGTCTGATTGATACGATCATATCATCCCGAACGATCGCAATATCGTATGGGATGATACATGCAAAATCCTGACCGTCCAAAGTAATTCAGCTGGCCGAACAGAACAATCCTCTGTACGATATGCTCGATTTTGAATTAATCGTACAAGATGATAGAAATATCATCCTGGACGATCAAGTCTTTTTTAAATTGTACAGCATATTTTGTGTAGTTCGATCAGCACGATGCTCAGGATGATTTTGGCTGTTTTGAATTAATCGTACTGGATGATAGAACTATCATCCCGGACGATCAAGTTATTATGAGATCGTCTAGCATAAGTTTCCCTGAATGAACAGAACTATTCTCTGGATGAAATTCCTGATTTATACTAATCGTCCCGGACGATCGTAGAATCGTATGGGATGATCTGAACAAACTTTTCTTCTAATCATCCAGAGAAATCAGATTGTCCAGGTTGAAATATGAGTTTTTACACTGATCGTATAGGATGATCCGTCGATCGTCCTGGACGATATGTGATGACCAGTTGAGATTTAGGAAAATTTTAGAGCCCTCCTTTAAAAGATCTTTTTCTTCCAACAAGAAAAATCTTTTGCCACTTTCCTTTCTAGAGAAATCTTATGTGTGTGTGAGAGAGAGAGCTTGGGAGAGAGAGAGAGGATCTTGTGAGGGGGAGTTTGTGAGGGATTCACAAAGATTACTCCAAACAATGATCTGAGTCATCTTCTCCGGTCGTCATCTCTTATCTTGTCAGTATTTTTTGTGGGAGGATCGTCCGCAAGAAAATTGAGGTTCTCTGCCTGCTTCAAGAGGAAGTGAAAGGAGTTCAGGTTCTCTGCCTCACCAAGTTGGTGGAAAGGAGATTTTGTACAGGCTTCTCCGCTCTGCTCAGCAGGGCGGAGAGTCACTTTTGTGTTAGTGCAATACCCGGAGGGGAGGCTCTGGGGAGTGGACGTAGGTCAGGTTGACCGAACCACTATAAAATCTGGTGTGTTCTTTCTTATTATTTTCGCACTTACTTTTCTGTTGATGTTTATGTGGTTGTGCCTATTATTCAGTTATCATTGAACATCCGCAAATCATCGCATAACTGTAATCGTTTTAAAACATTCATAACAATTTTCTAAATCGTTGTTTGCTCACAAATTTTTAAAACTACCAATTCACCCCCCTCTTGGTTAGCCTCGGGACTAGTTCATAAGGGCTTAACATCCCTATCGAACTTTCAACGTGTACATCATTCTCTATACTGTTGTATATCTGCATTCATGAACATGCTCAACATCCTATGTATTGTTAATTCTGCAAAGTTTCACATATACATTTATGATCGACAGAAGTTCTGATGTGGGATACTGGTAAAGTGCACTATAAATTCTATTATGCGGGTCTAACTTTTTGTTCTATTCTACTTCTGATTATGGCCCCATATGTCCTAAATGAATGTGGAAGATTATTTCTAACCCCATCTACTTTATGCGGGTGTGGGAGATTCAAGGGGACATAAGTGAATGTGGAGTTATAAGGGGATTCAAAAGGGTCTCGTTCACCTAGTGAAGATAGATTATGGGAGGCAGTGGCGGAGCCAGCAAGTTCTTATAGGGGTTCCCAAATAATAGATGGAGGGTTTCAGTGCATAGGAGAAGGCGTATAGGGAAAAGGGGTTGGTAGTGAGGACAGAGGCGAGCATGACGAGGTGGAGAGTAGATGAGCACAAGGTGGCACGCCGGAATTGGGCAGTGCCGTCGCCAATCTAAAGAGAAACTAATTTTTGAAATTGTGCTTTTTTTAAGAAGAAGAATGACAAGTTACTTGGTGTGTTTTATTATTTCTGCATTTGATTTCAAGATGATGCAATTGTTTTAGTTTTTTTATTATTTGTTTAATTTATCACCTTGAATTTCTATAAGGATAATGTATTCATACATGTTTTCAAGCATGATCTGAACTAGAACTATGTTTACATGGTAAAAACCTCAGTTAAGGAACTAAGTAATTTTTAAGATAGTGATGGGCTCCAGAAAGCTCAAGGCAAGTGTTTACATGTTGTAGTTGGATTGGATGTTATTAATGTTCCCAAAGGGGGGGGGGGGGGGGGGGGGGGTCTGGAATGAATCATTTTATCACTGAATATTCGAATTCGATTCTTTTTTCAACTTCAATTGGAATTGATTCACAATAACTCTTTAATTTTTCATAGATTTTTTTATCTCTATGATTCTAATTAATAGAGGAGAGCCCCCCCCCCCCCCCCCCCCCCCCCCCCCCCCCCCCCCTAAACTTGCCACTGGTGGGAGGCATAAGTGGAAGTAAAGTTATAAGCATATATCGAGACATGCCAATCATTTTGCACATAATCTTATATTTTATTAATAAAATGAATATTCTGATAAATAGAAGGTGTTTTTAGTTTTTTTCCCATTAAATGGAGAGGCTGAGCCCTGGTGGGTAAGCCAACATAGGAAAATTGCAAAGCGAGTCGAATGTAGAGATTTTGTAGGAAGATTTTATGAAGACATTCAAGAGTTAGTTTGTGTTTCCATCTGCCCGATAACAGATGTAGGAGTTATTCATATGATTAGTTCAAGGGAGCATGATAGTGATGAAGTATGAAGTAAAGTTTATAGCTCTTACCAGGTATGTCTCCAGCTAGTCAGCACTCCTTAAGAGAAATGTTATTAGTTCCTTAGAGATCTTAAAGATAGTTTGAGGGATCTATTAGTTTTATTCCATATTCATGATTTCTCTGAGCTTATAAAGAGAGCGAGGGTGGTGGAGAGCAAACTGGTGTCCACCCAACTGTGTTGGGAAGCTAGTAGGAAGAGATTTGGAAAGGATCCCTCTAGGAGTAGAGTTAGCGATAAGAAGTCCAGGCTAGAGGGTAGTGACTCTGGGAGGGGAGGATTTGTGGTATTTATGAGTGTAGGAGAATCGATATATGTCAGCAGTGCTCCTGTATGTGGATGATTTTATAGGAGAAGGAATGCGGGTTGGTGTTATCTATTTATAGGTTAGTGTTTCATGCGTAGTGTAATACCCACTAAAGTGGTGTGCAATTACACATGTTCTGACCCAAACTGGTAACGATAGTGTAATAGAATTTTTGCATTAACATCTTTTACGTGTGTCTAATGAATGTTCAGTATGCATGTGAGTATTTAAAACTATTCTGAATAGGGACCTAGGGGTCTATGTGCATGGATGAAAAATAATAAATAAATTCCATTGGGAGCATCAATATGATAGGGTAGGCAAAGCTAAGGTATTGAGCTCTTTATCATTTTAGAAAATTAGTTGAATGTTGTGGCAATAGGGTAGGCATTACGGTGTCGTGCTCTGAAATGGATAGTGCTGTGGAGTTGAAGAGTTGAGCGCCATAACGTTATGCCCAAACCTTATAAAAATATCGATTTCCACTCATTTTATTTTTATCAAAATCCATTTTAACCCCTTAGGCTGTTGGCTAGATAGAGGGAGGGAGAGATTCATAGTGAGAAAAAGCTGATTACAAGTGACTTCGATCCATTTTCTACTGTTGGCTCAGTTCAGAAAGTTGTCTAGATCAAGATATGTTATATTCTGCCTAACTTAGTTTACAAAAATACAACAAATTTTGGATTTTTATAATTTAAATTATAGCTTCATAGTATAAAATTGAGAATAACTTTTCACCCACTAAACTTTCACTATGTAGCTTTCTTTATATTCAAGATACGATTATTCTGGAAATTTAGTATTTTTCTAAAAAACTTTTGCCAGGTACACTACCAAAAAAGACGGCTAAGTGTTAATCTCATCTTTGTATGAGGTCACTAGGGCCCAGTTAGATTTCTTGCTGGTGACCTAATGACTGGGAGATGCCCACTTCTCAGTCATATAGGTCCTATTCTAAAACAAATCCAAGTCTAATCAATTCAGCTCCCAGATCAACTTTCAACCAATTTTCAATCAACTTTCAAATCATATCCAATAAATTCCAATCATTCATTTGATTTTCATTGATGTGGATAATTCAAACTCAACCAATCAATTCCAAAATCCAATTTAGATCCAACATTCCAAACCAAATCCCAGGGTTAAGGGTATTGGTCTAGAAGCTCTTTATGGGTGAATTTTCTATCACCTAAAACCCACCCTAATGACCTTTGATTTGGGGTCTTTCAATTAAATCTTTCTTAGAGGTGTCTCTAAGATCAACCCCCCAAATTTGAACCCATTCTGAGGTCCCTAGCCCTAGAAACTAGATTAATTCCCACAGGCTGCAAAACCTTTAAATATTTATAACTTATGTCACTAGCCCTTCCATCCAGTAGAATTTAACCTTAGGATCCCTTCTAAACCCTCCAATTATACTCATGACCTTTGTCATGACTTTTTGATCAATAACCTATACTTTCTTGGACCCTATTTGACCCAGGGTTGTTGATCAGTAACCTACACTTTCTTGGATCCTATTTGACCCAAGGTTGACTTGGGGTCAAAATGATCAAAATGCTCTTTAAAGGAGTTTTTGGTATTTTCTTCAAAATTCATCATCACCTTCCCATATAAATCTTCAAAACCCATCTCAATAGATCCTAAATATTATTAGGAACAAATTAGACCCAAACATACACTTTGGTTTGACCTAGTTGACCAAGTCAACCATAGTTGGCCAAAGTGGGCCTTAAGGGTTAAAACACCAATTTCCAACAAAATGAGCTCCCCTTGACTTGGGGCCACTTCCATTGAGTTTATATAATCAATTTGAATTCAATGGACCCAACCCATAACCCTAGGTCAACTTAGTTGACCAAGTCAACCAAGTTTGACCAAACCTCCCATACACTTCTACCCTTTCAAATCTTTTGACCAAGGCCTTGTCAAGCCTACCCAAACCTATCGGGTGACCCATTGGATCCTCAAGAGACCCTTCTTGAAGACCCAAGCCTTGGGCCCACTTGGGTTAGCCATTTGACTTAACCCAAGTGCCCAAAGAGGGGTTCCCCTTGAGCAAAGTTCCAACCCTAGTCCAATTGGATCAAACCAATGGTGGCATTGGGTTCCCCTTGACCCAATACACCTTCCCTAGTTGACCCAACATTTGGGTCAACTTGGGTTGGGAATTACATTAACCCAAAGTGGTCAAAACCACCTTGGGTTGAGCCATTTCTCAACCTAAGCTTAATGAAACCCAACCAACACCTCCACTAGGTAGCCCTAGGTCCAACATACTTACCCTAGTCAGCCCCACCCTTGGATTGACTTGGGTCAACCTCTAGGCTAGCCCAAAGTGGTTAAAATGACCTTGAGCCGAGCCATTTCTCATCTCAGACCCAATTGGATCCAATTGCCACTTGCATTGGGTAGTCCTTGACTCAACCCATCTCCGACCTCAACCCCATGACCTGGTTTGACCTAGGTTGAGCTCAAACTGACACAAACTGTACATGTTTGGGTCAATTTGAGCCTCCTTATTGATTTAAGCTTCCCTATGCCCAATTGAGCTCACTCTTGAGCTCATCGGACCTCCAGACATCTTTTCACCTCAGCTCGACCTAGTCCCTGGCCGGCGGTGGCCGAAAGGAATGAGAATTTAACTTTAGTGGTCCCCCATCCTCGAGCTTCGCCCAAAGCCTTCTAGAACTTGGTTTCATTGGGGCTTTCTACACAGTGAGATCCTCCTCTCGAGCTCCCTAGCCAGATAGTCCGATCAAATATGAAGAAAACTTTCAATCCAACAGATTTCCACTTTTGGATTAAAAGTTTTGATCATCCTTATCCTTCTTGTGAAATTTCATGAGAGTTTTCTGGTGGGATCTCTCGGATCACGCCTGAGAATGTGAACGGCTTTGAGTTTGTGTGAGAGGTTAAAGACATAATCCTAACTGTTGATTTTAATCAATTGTTCAGATTAGATCCCACAGTTCTGGAGCCCGTTTGATCACAGCCATTCGATCAATGATCCAACGGCTGTAATCAATCCCGCATTTATATAGTCAGCTGCAAAGATTGGCTGGCTAATTGGATGGTGCCCACATGTAAAGTGCTGGCTGACTGTGTAAATTTGGATTTAATTTTATAAAAAATTTAAGGAAACTTAAAAAATTCATATCTCCCTCCACACTTGACCAAATTAGGTGTTCTTAGGCTCATTGAAAAGATCTCAGGGAGATCTTCAAAAGCCCTATGGTCCCATGCCCTAATTATATTTGGGTTAGTCTTAATTTCCATTTGAATGTTTATTATGTTTATGCATTTGTGTGCTTATTTGATGTTACCATGGCTTGGGACTTTGAGAGATTGAATTTGGGTATGTTTTGACATGTCCAAATTTCCTCCCCACTGTTTGTTGAGTTTAAGGGCACCATTTGGTCAATTTAGGATCAAGGGTCATGGTTTGACCCTTGATTCCAAACTGCTTTCATGGTCTTTCTAATGGGATTTAGGATTTAAATTTTGGTGTGTTGATTATGCTTAGTCTAAAGAGTTTAGAGCCACTGATTGCACCCCAATCCAAGCCTAGGGTGGTGACCTAAGAATTTTGGGTGGCTTAGTTAGCCACCTTAGAGAGTTCCATTTTGGCCCAAATTTAGGGGGCTTAGACCTTGAGATTAGGTGATCTCATGGTCCAAATTCTACTGGATTTGGTGCCCATTTGCTACACCAACTAGGAACCTCAAAATTTCTCTATAGATTTGGCCTAGAACCTTAATTAATTCACTAAAAATTCAAACTAAATCCAAAAATTTCACATAAGGACTCTAATAAATCCTAATTGAACCCTATTAGATAACTTTTAATTTAGCTTTGATTTAATTTCTAAGGAAAATTGATAATTAATTTAATTTAATTAATTAAAAATATTTAAAATTTTTAAAAATTTCATAAATGCTTGGAAACATCCCCTTAGGTCATCTCTAACCTTTGGGGGAGATTCCAAGAGGTTTGGGATTGATTTTGATCAAAATTTAAAAATCCCCTTAAGTAAGGCATTTAAAAATTTCAAAAATACCCAATCTTTGAAAAATCACCAATAATTCCAAGAAAATCTAATTTAATCAAAATTAATGTCATTCAACTCTAATTAAAATACAGTATTTTCTAAAAATATCAAAACCTCAAAATTAAGTTAAAGTAAAAAAGTTAACTCCTTGGTCAACCGTACTTCAAAACTAGTTCAAAGCTTCGAAAAATTATAAATTAATATAGAAAATTCCAAATTGAGTAAACCCAGAGTCTAATTACTCCTTTTAAGGCCTAATATTTAAGAAAAATATTAAACTCCCAAAGCTAACCTTAATTTTAAAAGTCAACTTTTAACCCTTTAATTAATATATTTAAGTAATCCCGATAATCCCAAAATTCAATAATTGGTTAAAATTTCCAAAGACTTTAATTTGATTAATAAAACTAATTAACCAACATTCTAATTCACAATAAACACTCCAAAGTTGAAGTTTTTAGGATATGCTACTTCGGGCTATGGGGCTGTGTCCTAAGGAGGCATGGTTCCTCGGGCCTGATGACACAATTAGGGGTGTCAATATTTGACACGACATGAAAACTCGACTCGAATCCGACTTAAAAATTTCAGGTTAGACCCAACCCGAGTTCAAAATGGGTCGGGTTCGGGTTCAGGAATTCGACCCGTTTGAAAAACGGGTCGGGTTCCAGTTGACCTGTCGGGTTGCCGGGTCAACCCGAATACCCGTTTAAAACACTCTGCCCGCGCCCTGCCCGCTCTGCCCTGGCCTACCCGAGCGCGTCCTCGCTCGCCCGGGCACGTGTGCGCTAGCCCCCGCTCGCCCGCATCAGTGCTCGCCCGCGTCTGCCCTAGCCCGCACGGCCCGCGTCTGCGCTCGCCCTCGCTCGCCCGTGCTCGCCTGCATCCGTGCTCGCCCGCATTCACGCTCGCTCGCGCGCTCGCCAGCATTTGCGCTCGCTCGCACGCTCGCCGGTGCTAGCCCGAGCGCTCGCTCACGCGCTTTGTCCGTGCTCGCCCGGGTCGGGTCAGGTTAACTCGCCAACTCGATGGGTCAGGTCCGGGTCAGGTCTGGGTCTAATTTTTTGACCCATTTTCCTACCTGGATCGGGTTAGGGTCGACCCGAACCCGACCCGAAACCTGATTTTGACACCCCTAGACACAATACCATGAATAGATTCAATGAACTGTGAAACTTTAAAATTAAATGACTGTTAATTATTTAACTAAACTAAAACCCTTAATTCAACTAGAACAACCAGATTTTTAGGATGAACTACTTCATGTTATGGGGCTAAGTGTCCTAAGGAGGCCTGATTTCTTGAGCTTGATGGCACAATGATATAAACCGGTTGATAGAAAATTTAAATTAATTTAATCCTAAAAATCAATAATTAATCAAACTAATTAAAATTTATTGATCCCTTAATCTTTAACTAATTAAATCTATTTGATCAATCAATCTCAAAAATATGTCTTAAAGAAAACTTTAATATATTAATACTTAAACTCAAACACAAATTTACCCTTCAACTTTCAATAAACCTAAACCTTAGACAACTTTAACTAATCACCCATTCTAGGATATATCCCAGTCATACAATCTTCTCACACACTTTAGATGGTTTACTAGGATAACCAACTCTAGTCTAGGTTAAGCTGGTGTTTATTTTAATGTTGTGTACTGGGTTTTTTGAGATTTCATTGCATGTTATGATTGAAATTTGATTGATGTGACTGTTTATTTATTTTTACTGTATTCTATGAATTAATGTGATGGACGATAGTTTACCCTTAGGTTAGGACTAATCTGTTTGCTCACAAAATTTTCTACAGGTGGCCACGCTCGTGCAGGGCAATGAAAGGGGGCTAAATTAATAATTATTATAAATGCTACAGGTGCTTCCATTGCTTAGCCCTCAAATAAATAAGAGCATGGCTAAGTGTATTTACTTATTCAATTCAATACATATATATAGAACTGTTTGGGATTTATTTGATTATCAAATGCTTAGGATTACCCTACAGGATAGTCTAAATTTTTTAATTTTTATATCAATGTAATTTGTTCAAAGATAAGAGTTATGAAAGTTGGACTTTGAGTTGGGATACAAGTATCCAAAATTGAATTCTAAATAGGAATGGATACCTCTCATGGGGATAGTTCTTTTCTATTTGGAAGCTCAATTTTGGATCATTTAATACCCAAAGAGGAAAAGAATAACCTCGCCCTTGGGGAAGAGTTTCCTTTTTCCATTTGAGTATCCAGGTATGACGAATCTAAGGAGTTCAAAGACGAGAAGGATGAGAAGTTGAAGCCAAAGAGTATCCCACTCAAAGTCACTTGTGTCTGTCTTAGGATTAGAATCCGGGTTTGTGATTAATGGTGCCCGGCCACTTTTAATTTCTATAATTCTAAGTTATAATAAATGGGGCATTTACCTATGGACATTACTTTAAGGAATTAATTGGATTGATTGATGTATTTGATTTGATTTGATTGTGTATAGGGTTGCCTGTTTTTTTATTTTTTTGGCGATTTGCATGTCATTTTTATTTTAGCCTGGATTCGATCAGAGGCTCATGAGAGTAAGCTATAAAGTTTTCCTACTAAAATTAAAATAAAATTTTTAAGACAACATAGAAATTCTAATGATCTAAGAAGTAAATCTGGGACCACCGTGAATTAGCATAAGCATATTTTTACCTTCTCCTCCTTATTAGGCACCTCCTTACCTGTGGATTCTGGCAGATCACCTGGCCTTTGAGAGTGTAAATCTATCAAGGGGATGTTATGTAATCTCTAAGAAAAAAATATTTTTCTAAGCCTTTTACAAAAATTGCTGCATATTTATTTTATGTATTTAATCAAGTCAATCAGCATGCATTGTATTAGAAACTAATTAAAAGAGTTTAAAATTTTAATTTCATTTCTTTTCAAGCATTTTCACCCAACATAAGTTAAGGGACCAATTAGGATCTACTATAGATATCGGTCCCAATTCTCAAAAATTTTAATTATAATGTCCCTACCACTCTTTCATAATAATGATTGGACTTATGAATTTTAAATTGACTAGGTGATTAGCTAGCTCCCCGATTCAGACTAGGGTAAGTGCAAATTTTGCACTGCATTAGTTAGATCCAAGCCACCGTCGTTCGATACCCAAAATATATTTAGGAACCGGGGCAGATTTTAAATTATAAGACCCCAATCTAGGAATATAATCCTAAATTTCTAATAAACTTATTCAACTCAAATTAAAATTTCTTACAATCTAAAATTTAAAGTCCAATATTTAGATTAGGTCAGGACACTTCTGAATTATTTTAGAATCCCAAAGTGCCTCCTAACCCTCCTCCTTTGACTCCAAAAATAAGTGCACCCATTTGATCCAATGTCCGTTGAAATTCCAGAATTCATCTCCTTTGATATCACTCTTACAAACCTTTAAATAAAAATTCCTCCATTATTTTAATCGAGAGTATTCGAAGGAGGCCCTGGTCTCCTACAATATAATTAACTATAAGGGCTTGCGCTCGTAGGAGATTTAGAACCCACACCTACTTTTTCAAAAATTACTTTTCAAAACTCAATTAATTTTCTTTGAGAAAATTAGAATCGATGACGATCGTTATCGTCATATTCGAATAATTGATAATGAATGATATTTTCTTCCTTTGGGGAGATATATCATTCGTTGATGAGACTTCGAATATAAGAATAATGATAATTCATCTAGATTATTGTAGCTAGATATTTAATTGAACTTCATTTTGACCCTTCGAGGCCATATGAAGTTCTTTTCTAAATTTGGTTAAGATATTCGAGATGAAATTTGTAATTCTAAATTTGATCCTCATTTTAAAATCTTATTTCCACCTTTTAAAGTTGTATACCTTTTTTGATGGTATGTTCAATTTTAGAATTAAAATTCAAAAGTTAATCTCAAATTCACCAAAGAAAATTAACTTTTCAAAAAAAAAAAATCTTTTTTCAAAATTTCCCCAAACACAAACACTAAGTAGTGTGAAAAATATGCCATTTTTAATAAATTAAAAAATAATTTTGATCTCAAAAAATAATAATGTAGTATATTTAAGGCTTCAAAATAATATTTAAAATAATCCCTATTAATCTAGTGAAAATTTGAAACTATGAAATTTTACTCAGTTGTCTACCGGTGAAGCATTATATGAATTTCTAAAATTAGTTTATTTAATTTTCTTTATTGCAGTGTAATGATATCTTTATTTATCTACTTGAAATGTATGATTCTGTGGAGTTTTGAGGTTAGAGAAAGTTATGTTGTACTGAATGCACCGAGAGTTATAACGGCCTAAATTTATGAATAACTAATATGTACTAAGTATTGGAGTCATAAAGGCCTATTTTATGACATACCTGCATAAGATGTCATGTGAACCTGAATTCTGATATCTATTTTTGATATCTATTTCTGAGGGAAATCTTTTACTTTTCACTATAATATATAAAGTACATGTTTTTTTTACATTTAATGCAAAGTCTGTTATATTTCTATTATCTTCAAAAAATATTATATTCAGTCTACTCAGCAAATTAATAAATTTATTATTAACAACTTTTAAATTTAGTTAAATGCTTAATAATTTTATTATTATGAAATTGACTAGTAGGTGTGACTGGTTAAGGTGTGTTGGCTCACACCTACTTTGCATTTTATTTTAGCTTAGGGAAATGATAAAGAGCTTGTTGAGTAGTAGAGGTTGCTTGTTTTGATCTGTCTGATTAGGTTCTTTCTAGTTTATAATTTTTTCTATAGTCATTATTATTTATTTCCTTGATATGTTTTGGTATGTAGCCATGTATTATAGTGTATAGATTTTATTGTGTATCACTACAGGAAAATAATTATTTATGGAGGAATTTTCGATAGAAAATTTTCGACGAAAATTTTGGCGAAAAAATTCAGACAAAAATTCTGATTTTCTGGCGAAATATAATTTAAAAGATAAATTAATTTAAATAGTTTAAAAATAAATAAATTATTCTAAAAATAAATATTTTTAAATTAATTTAACAAATTTAATAATTTATTTTTAATTAAACACTAATAAAAATAATATTATTGTTAGTATTAAAAAGATAAATTAATTTAAATAGTTTTAAAAATAAATAAATTGTTCTAAAAATAAATATTATTAAATTGATTTAACTAATTGAATAATTTATTTTTAATTATATACTAACAATGATATTATTATTATTCTTATTATTAGTGTTAAAAAGATAAATTAATTTAAATAGTTAAAAAATAAATGAACTATTTTGAATATAAATATTGTTAAAATGAGCGCCGAGTGTCTGCAACGTCGGGTGTCTCAAGAAAATGAGCGTCGAGGCACCATGCCTTTCCACGCTTTTGCACCGGATTTCCTATTCGAGCGCCGCAATACTGAAACTTCTGGAGCACCGTTGCGGAGTAGTACTAAGCAAGGAGCTACACCAATTCAATAAAAAAATGCATCATTTTAATTAGTAACCATGCCATGTTAGTCAGCATGGCAACAGGGCAGACTTTATAGCACATAGGCACAAGTTCATTTTTTAATGTCACGATGCCACCTTGTTGAGCGCTGCAATGCTTGAACCCAGCCTTGTACTTACTATAAATAATTTTTTGGTTTTATTGTTTTGAGAGTTCTGTCATTTGAGTGAATTCTTGTAATTTTTAGCGTGTTTCTTTACTACCCTCTTAAGGTAAAGTCTAAAGAAGGCTAGAGAAGTGCAATATACTTTACTTGTGGAGATCTTTATCTGTTTGTGTAAGCAACTCTATGATTGATGGAAGGAGTGTGGAGAAGATCATTTGATCCTTTCGGGTGACAATTTTCTTATTACTTCTTTTGTATCTTTTCTTTCAATGAATAAAATGAAGATGAGTTTGCTTATTATTTCCTTCATGTTTGGCTAATTCTCTAATTTTGGGCTAATGATGTAGAAATCATAGTATCTACTAATGTAGACTCTTGTGCTTTAATGAATGTATGTGGGCTCTGAAAATTCGCACTAGGGCCTCTCCATGCCACACTTTTTATTGATGAGGAGAGTTTTAATGGATTTAATTTTTGGGTAAATTTTCATAAGGCAGATTAGATTTTAGATAAGACACTATCCAGAGATTTCATCCTCATTTTGCAAGGACTTGATGATCTGAGTTCTGGTTTCCTATAGGTATAAGCCCCTATAGTTAATTACCCCTCTTGATGATGAGAGAGAACTTTTGATTAAGGTTATTCGTGAGATATATACTAAGTACCTAACATATAATAGCAATAATTATAGGGTTTGAATTTGGATTTGAATTTTGGAGTTTAATATTTAAAATGTATCACCATATATTTAAAATAGGTGATGGGGGGAATGAAAAAGAGCTCGATCAAGACCCCAGAGTTCTATTATTCTAGGCTGTTATGGTCTCTGATCTACTTAGTTAGAGGAGATAGTCGACCCAACCTCATAGAAGAAATCTTATAAATAGTTATGGGTTGGGGTGGTGTTTATCTAAAGGGATATATTTTAATCCACCTTAGCTGACAAATAGGGCTTTATTCTTATCGAGTATATCCTATGATTCATTATTCAAGGGTTTGAAACTGTTAGGGAACATACAGACTTTGGCTGTGATTGTAATATAGTGGTGCCATTTTTAGGTAAAACCACCCAATCAGAAGGGCCGTGCCACTTCCCTACTGGCAAAAGATGATTTGAGGATGAATCTTAGTGATACACTTAACACAACATTCACTCTTTATGAGCTGAGATTAATTTCTAATTTATCACCCCAACAAATGGTTGTGGTAGGTGGATGGGTTTCAGCTTTAAGTCTTTAAGGTGATGAATTTCATGTTAAAGTCATTTATAATTTTTTTTATATTTTTGCATTAGGATTTAAGTATTTTGAAAGACATATTCTCCTGTGGTTGAGATTTTTTATCAATACGACCATCATTAGGGTGATGTTAAATATTTTTCTTTGGTATTCATGAGTATTTTGAAAGATAATTTCCCCTATGGTTTAGATTTATTGTCAACAAAGCCATCATTGGGGTTGACGTGATTGTCATTTAAAAAAAATTATATTTTGTATAAATTTAGGAAACATCTTATAATTCAACTCAAGTCGACTCCAATCTTTTTAAGGAAGAGGATAAAACTTGAATATTTGACCCACACAATATTCTTGGATCGTTGGATTTAAAAATCAAATATGGCTGTTGGAGCATATGCATGATATATTTTAGCAATATATTGGAGCTATTGTAAGGGTACCTGAATACTTTTAGCAATTCCATGAAGCTTTCTCACTAATTTACATTCATGTAATATTTCTTTCTAGTCGTAAGACCCTTCAATCATCAATTATAAAAACTTCCTCAGGTAAGGGATTTTCAAACACCTATAACATTATCTACAAGTAAGTGCCTGTGAAGGATGATCTTCAATGACCATCTTGAATGCTAAATCCTCCACAAGTATTATCTTAATATTCCAAGCCTCTCTATAGTCCTAGACCTATTGAAGGAAATCTTTTCCATTGGAATATGTATAAAATTATCTTATTTGTGGCCATATTAGTTGTTAACCAAGCAACAATTTTCTTTCCCATACCATCATCAGTTGGGGTTGGACTAATAGTAAACTCAAACTCAGCACTTTCCTTATCTTTGTATACTCTTATGACCAAATATATCTACAAATTAAACTATTGATGGACTTCTTCAACTAAGGATCCCTTCATAGCTTCTAAAGTTATCCATCTTGAAGTAGTTGAAGGAGGAACACTATTAGACTGAATAATATAAATGCCAAAAGCCTATGAGTTTTCACTATCATCCTTACTAGAACCAAACCAAGTATAATTTTATTTCATGGATAAGTAAACTCTTGTTATGCAATTCAATACTCTTTTCAATTATTTAGGGGTTGGTAAAGAGATTATTTTAGGAGGCTCGAGTCCAATCTCTCCTTTATCATTATATGGTGTTGATATCATTGAGATATGACCATTGATAGTAATAACCTCCATAATTACAATATAGTAGTTCTTAGCCTTCCTAAAAATAGCTTCTCTTGCATCGTCTTCTTTGCAATATGAATATACCCTGTAGCCCATAACTTCACTTTCATTCTAGTATCAGCTACAGATCCTCTATCTTAATCATATAGGAGGATTCTAAATCCTTTAAGAAAATCCTTCCATAAAGTCAAATCATCAGCAGAGCAAGGCATTGTTAAATTTGTATCTTTCTCTCAATCAAAATTATAAATACATGAACTACCCATTTCTAAATAGAACTAGTTTCTTATATCCACATGTTCTCTTCACCAAAATTTCTCTTAAGAAAAGATTAGGGGCAGAGAAATGTTGCTTTTACCTTTTCAAATAATTCAGAAGAGAGTTGCAATTTCATATATATATATATATATATATATATATATATATATATATATAATTCAAATTCAATATTTCTCCCAAAAAAATTATGTTTGTGCAAATTTTTGTTCAATCAAAATTTTGATAGCCTCCCAGTGTTCCCTTCCTGCGAGGGGAGATTAAGAGGCACTTACCTTTGGTTCTACCTGCTCGAATCTAAGATATAGCAATGCAGGATCTTTGAATTAGCAATCATCTCACCAGGATCTAAGATACAAATGCATAGGGCCTTTAATTGAACATTCCTACACCGATCTAAGATACAATGGCGTAGGTCTTCAAATTAACAGTACATGTTGTTCGCTCTCTCATTCTTTATTATTATTATTATTATTATTATTATTATTATTATTATTATTATTATTATTATTATTATACTACCCTAATTCAATTGAAATAGAACGGGAAAGAAGGCTTGAATCGATTGGAATTAAATGGGTGAAGTGTCAAGTCGAGTTAATTGGGTCGATTGGATCGAGCCAATTAGATCTTCCTTGCTTGTGATAGTAAGATTGAGAGAGAGGGGGGTCAGGCATAGGGAGTTTGGGATAGGGCCGTTCGGGTGAGGCTTTCATCTTTTATTCCTTTGTGTGGCTTCAATGAAGGGACTACGACAGGTTGAGCCAAAGGCAGAGGGTCATATACGGCCTGGGATGGTGTGGCATGGGTTCAGAGTTGGGTGAAGGGAGAGCGTGCATGCAGCTTGGGCTGCTAGCTGCTAGTGCCAAAGGAAGTAGGGACAGAGGCAACGGGAGTTCGGCAGTCTAGGGAAGATTCTATATCTGTGTGTTGGAATGGGATCCAATTTTGGTTTTACATGAGTTTTATTATATTGTTAGAAGAAGTTACTTGATCATTGCATCGTTTAGACACATCTTTTGGGAAAATGTTGGTAGTTACATGAGTTAGTGGTTTGTGAGATAGTTTAGAGGTCAGTAAATATGGGGGGTATTTATTGATACAAACTAGTTGACCCTGAATTATGTGCGCTCTATAGCAGATCATATTTGATACAAACAGGTTGACCCTAAATTATCTTGTTTGACTTGTTAGGATTTGAATACTCTTTCAACCCTAGCATCTAATCTTATCAGGTTTGATGAAGGAGGTTGCCTTATTTAGCTTTTTGATTTATCAAGAATAAAACATACCTTATGCCCTAGCTTCATACTTTGATGGGCTTAGTGAAGGATCCATATCGATGATCCAGCCTTTAAGGCTTTTATTTGGTCGATGACAGACAGTCAAGTCTAGAGCTTTATGCATGACAAACTTTGATGATAATAATATTCCCTTAGTTCAGCCTGAGGCTTTATAAGAACCGTGAGATAACTTATTTGGTCCTGAGCTTTATGATTTATTGGACATGCTAAAGAAGAGATGCTCTTTCGATCTTTGCTTTGTGCTTAATAGACTTGCTGAAGGGAATGATGCTTCGAATTTGAAAGACATTTTGATCATGGCTTGGTGCCTTTGAGTTAATTGAGATTCTTCTTCTCAACTCTGCCTCAAATCATTTGTCAATTAAAGAAATCTCTTGAATCTAAATTGCTATGATTTATCATGTTTGATAAGCTCTGAACTTCTAGTATTTATCATTGGGCTAGATGAAAACAGGGGTGTTTTTCCTACTATGACCTCTTATCATGTATTATTGAGTAGGTAAAGCTGTCTGACTCAGCCACATTTGAGCTTATTGAGTATGACATTTTACATGTTCGAACATTAGACTTGTACTATAATAGTTCATGCTTTTTAAACTTGATTTATTGAATTTGTCAAACTAAAATTAAATCAGGATTTTGATAAATTTGAAAAAGAATTTTCCACTTTTACGATAATCATATATTTGCTTGTTTAAAGGCATCAACTTTGCCCTGTATTTATATAGTGATAACATCATGAGTGATTTTAAATATTTATTTGAGGATCTCAATGCGAAGTATGATGTCGACCTAAATAAATATTTAAAATACCCCAAGTCTTACAGGAGAGTCAGATAATATTTTTAGAAGAGGTTTATATTTTATGAATTTAAATATTTATTTGGGGATCTTAGCATAAAGTACAATGTCAACCTTATTTATAAAAAAAAAATCTTATTGAGAAATAAATCTTTTCCTTGGCAAACAAAATATCCTTAGCGTTTCATCTTAATAAGAGAGAGAGAGAGAGAGAGAGAGAGAGAGAGAGAGAGAGAGAGAGAGAGAGAGAGAGAGAGAGAGAGAGAGAGAGAGAGAGAGCATGGAGAAATAAATGTTTGCTTTATTTACCTTATTTGTAAAAAAAAATTGAAGGAAAATATTTTGTTCACAAGAAAATAATTATAAATATAAAATCTTAAGATAATTTTGATAGATCTATAAATATTAGCAAAATTATAATAAATATGAAGACGTGCATATAATCAATAAAAATATTAATTTTATTTCAACTACAATATGTCAATATGTATAATACTGTATAAGTGGCTTATGATTCTTTTCATATTAAATCTTGATCATTCATTTATAAACTTAAATAAATCTACAGTTTTCTTTTAAAACTTTTCATATTCATTATTTTTTTGATTCCAATAGCTGAGCAGATTAAATTCCATTAAATATAAGATTTCTCCAATAGACATATGTTCTCATGCCCGAGCTACTAAAAAAAAAATAGCACTTTCCAACTTCGATTTCATAGCCGAGCAGTTTCTAACTCAACCCAGCGTTCCACTAGCTAGGGGACCCGAGCATTTCACTGTCGAACAGTTCTCTAATAAAAAAAATTCTCGCCAAATGCAGCTCCACTTTCAACCGAATGCATCACCTGCTTCGCTGTTCTCCCTCTCACCGAACAGAGAAACTATTACGTGCAAAGTTTGGACGTATGCAACTCTACATCTGAACTCCACACAGAATAATCTCTCCGCAGAACACATCAGTTGTTCCTGCTCATCTCCATATCGGCGAATGCGACAACTCATCCATCTTCTCATTTGTATGATTTGGGATTTTCTATGTTTCGAAGAGCACGAAATGGTTTTGCATTGACTAATTTTGCATTTGAATGAGCAGCATTCACGAAGTGGCTGTACATTCACTAATTTTGCATTTGAATGAGCATGAAGTGGTTTTACATTCTCTATTCTTCTTTTCATTTATTAATTCAATATCTATGTTTTGAAAGTGGTTTTGTGTTCACTGATCTTCTTTTCATTTATTAATTTAGTATATATGTTTGGGTTCATTCAATCAGTTAATTGATGGAATGATTGTGTTGGCCCATTTGAGTATTTTGAATTGGATTGGTAGTTATCTTCAAGTTCCCCAATTAGGTTCCTATTTAACTTGATATATAATGTTGGGTCATCCTATTCACATAAACACCCATTGTTTATGCAGGCATTGATTTCGTGATCTTAAAATGTATATAAAGTTGATCTTTTGGGTCAGATTATTGCTAATCAATTCAAGTTTTGATTGATGGTAATCCCTACCATGCTTAAAATACATTGATGCTGGGCAATTTAGCATAATTCCAAAGAATTTTATTAAGTCTCTTAAACTTCTTTAATGCTTCTTCTTACCAGCATTCAGGCTTCTCGTGGGTTTTTTCTCCAATTATTTTGGTCTCTTGAACTTCTATAACATTTCTTCACTTTTTAGAAGATGAACGCAACCGTCAAACCCTTTAGAATATTCATCAGATTTCAACAAATTGTTCGATTCTCCATAAGATTACCGTCCAACCTGTTCTCCCTCTCCATCATATATAAATTGCTTAAACTATTCTCACATTTTTTTCACTTAGATCTTTTGTGGTTTACATTTTGTTTCTGGATCTCTATTCTTTCAGCTTCAAAGGATCTCTATTTTTTCGGCTTCAAAGATTACATAATGAATTTTAAATTGTCTTTAAAATTTGTTAGAAGTTTATAAAATAGTATTCTAAACTAAAACTCCCAGATAAATTAGTTTTGATAATTGAGATTTAATTGGATTTTGATAATATAATGCCCATCCATATTCCCTTTTAGATGGTTTTCAATACTAATTTAGCTATGTTTGTGACAAATTTGATACACTTTATTCTCGAACTTATTTTATAAAGAAACATGATAATCATCAAAATTAGTAGAAGGAATATCGATTACAAAAAATTTAAATAGGAGCAAATGTACTAAATTAAATGGCGTATTCTAAAATACGCCAAATTATTTGGCGTAGTGAGAATACGCTATTTAATTTGACATATTACACTCACATGCAGAGAGAAGAAGGGGGGAGAGAGAGAGATGAGAGAGGGAGAGAGAGATGACATTGGAGAGAGAGAAAGAGAGAGAGAGAGAGAGAGAGAGAGAGAGAGAGAGAGAGAGAGAGAGAGAGAGAGAGAGAGAGAGAGAGAGAGAGAGAGATGTCATCCCTCTTTTAGCTCCTCGCTCAGGCAAAGATGTCGATCTTTCCTTTAGCTCCTCGCTCAGGCAAAGATGTCGATCACTCCTTTGGCTCCTCATTTTGACAGAGATGCTAATTCCTCTTTTAGCTCCTCATTATAGTGGGGATGCCATCCTTCCTTCTGCCTCCTAGTCTGGTGGAGATGTTGATCCCTAGCCTTCTCAACTAGCAATTCTTTCACCCAAAGACTTTTTTCTCAAAGCTCTTCTCTAAGAGATTCATTAAAACATAATAGGAGGACTCAAGATGCAGACTAACTGGAGCAACTATGTTAATCCCCTCAAACCCCTTGATTCTCTCAAGGAAAACTCTCCCTCAACCTTACCTCTTTTCTTTCCCTTGTGATATGGACACTCTCCAAATCTCTCTCTCTCAAAAGAAAAGAAAAAAAAAAGCTTTTGTCTACTTAACCTTTGACCTCAAAAGTTTCTAATGTTGAGTTTATAAAGTGGGCTCTTAAAAAATCCTAACTATCAAATTAATTACTCTGATCATACAATATAATAATAGGATAGTACAATATTATTAGTTTATTTTTTTATCTTTTGATAGTATTGTATGATGAATAGTAATACCATATGATTAGTTCAATTATATCTCTAATTGTATTGTACAATGTACAATAATATAGTACGATTAGTTCAATCAAATTACAAATCATCTAGGATGAACCAAGGTTTGTCCAATGAGCTCAATGTTGATCGTTATATATGATGGTGATTGTATAGTATGATCATTAATAAATATTTGATCCTTATTTGATTAATTAATCCTTAGGATTGAATTAGAAAATTTTAATTAATGTTTGTATAGTTCAAAAAGGTTTGTATAGTATGATCAGTTCACATTTCAAAATTTAAATTTACCTAACTTAAGTAATAAGAATTCGACGGTGAAATTTCTAAAAATAGCTGATCATCTTGTATAATTTGGTGGTTGTATAATACAATTAGTTATATATCAATTTAATTAAATATTTAAATTATTTTTTATTTGAACATATCGTACAGTATAATATAGATCATACAGTACAATGTAGATCGTACAGTACGATTATAAAAAAATTAAGTATTTAATTTTTCTCCCTCCTTGTGAGTGTGTGCCTATTGCTTAGTCAACATACACTTAATATATAAAAAAACTCAAGAAATTAAAAAGTATAGATTCTATCAAAAACAAACTCACTTAGATGTACTAAAAGAATATCCAATAGAATGATAGGGTACTAACGTGACCATATGATATATGATGAGGATATGACTAATATATATATGATAAGACTGCATATAAATTACATGATATATATGATACTATTTATATTGACTACTACATATTCCTATAATTATATGTTTATTGTTTATGCTTGATGTATTTACTTCAGTTGTAGATATTGATAGCTTTCTAGGTTAAGCACTCATTATGTGATTTTTACATGTTTTAAAGTAAGGGTAAGGATACTGCGGCGTGAGGATGATCATGGTAGTAGGCTTAGATTTTTTTTTTTTGGGTATCTGTTGGTCTTTGGTTGTTTTGTAGTCATAATATATGTTAGTTGGGCATTTTTTGGTGGAGCATCATGGCTATAGTATATATTCTTTTGGGTTGGATTAATGTATAAATATTGGATGAATAGTAATGCTTTTATATTTTTTGCTATTTATATTATCTGTTTATGAAATTAGTAAGCTTTGGTTGATATGCAGAAGATAAAAAAAAGCAATTCTTCCAATTTAGGCCTTGGGGCATCTCATAATCATTCATGCATAATAGAAATACTATCCACACTAATGGGCATATAACTTTACATTACAATCATGATCCTCACTATAAAGTTCTTTTATCAGGTATGGATTTTAGTATGCCTAGGGGTCTTAATATGCTAGGTAGCGACTGTTGACCCTAGTTTTCCCCTAGACCAAGGTCAAGGAGTTGACCTGGTCAAGTTTGACCAGACTAGACCCCAGAGCCCATCTCAATGGGTTCAGGGAGTCAAGCCAAGTCTACTGAGTCCAAACCCAGGCCCTGGGTCAACCTGGTTGACCAGGTCAACCCAGGTTGACCCATTAGGCCCATATGGGTCTAAATCAAGTCCAAATCAGACCCAAGCCCAACCAAGGGCTTCAAGGCTCATACCCCTCCTCCCTTGGACCCATTTGACTAGGATTAACCAAGTCAACCCTTGACTTGGTCAACCTAGGCCATTAATAGGTCAAAATGACCTATTTAAGACCATTTAAGGCTTTAAAACCCTTCATAATCAACTCCAATTAAAACCCACGGCTAGGGAGTCTAGTTTTCCCTCCTAATTAACCTTAGGATAGATCGCAGCCGTTAATCACAACCCTAAGGCTATAAATAGGAGAGATTAGGGCTTGCTTAGGGACTTTTTTTCTCTCTCTCTCCCCAAGGCCCCTCAGCCCGAGATATTTGGTGAGAGAGCTCCTATAATCTCCCCCCACCCTTCCCTACTCGAATCCCGACGGTCCAAGTTCGCCGGCGGCGAGATTCCGGCAACCCGAAGCTTGGGACGTCCAAGGCTTCGATCCGTGCAATCCAGAGCTCGTTTGATCAAGGTTTCAACAGGAGAAACGTACGAGGACAATCTACAAGTGCAACCGAGCCAAAATCTCCCTAATCCCACGGTGAAATTTCTTTAAAACCCTTAACCTAGGTCTAAACACTTAGAGTTAATTAGCACTTTGCACAGATCATTTTGACCCAAACCAATTAGTCCACACGATTTCTGTTCATATCTAGGCTCTAGGTTTAAAATTTCGTTCGATTCCATCCACCCGATCGAAAGAACGAACCAAAATAGCGTATTAGGGTTCGGGTTCGCCGTCCCGTTCGCTTGAGTCGATCCTAACCGTTGATCCCGCGATTGACGGTTGAGATCTGACCGTTCCGCAGTCTGGAACGACCGCGGATCCTCTCCCACTGTTCCGCCTGCGATCAGGCTTGATCTGAGCCGTTGATTCAAAACGGCGGACGATCCAACGGTCAGGAGACCGCGCTGACGCGGCAAGTGAAGCCGCGTCATCCGCGGTTTGATTGCCGCATGATTGCGGCAATCATTGCCGGCGGCGCAATCATTGCGCCGCCAGGCAATGATTGGCCCGCGGTTCGCGGGCCCAACCGAAGCCTGACGCGTGTCCCGCGCCGCCAGAACCTTTTTTTATTTGTTTTTTTTGTTTCTTTTATTATTAATTTGATTTAATTAATTAAAAAAAAAATTTAAATAAATAAATAATTAATTATTATTATTTTTATTATTATAATCATTATTATTATTATTATTATTATTATTATTATTATTTATTATTATCATTATTATTTAAAAATTTATTTTAAATTCACTTTTAAATCATATTATTATTATTATTATTATTACTATTATTATTTTAATTTATTATTACTATTATTATTATATAATTGATAATAATAATATTACTTTTAATATTAATATTATTATTCTATTATAATATTAATTATTAATTATTATTATATTAATATTGTAATTAATGATAATATTATTATTTTTTTTAATAATAATATTATTATATTATTATAATGTTAATTAGTATTATTATTTGTATTATAATAATATTAGTGCTACAGTTAATATCATTATTTTCATGATATCATTATTATATTATTATAATATTGATTATTATTATTATTAGTATTATAATGGTATTAATATTACTAAAAATGATATTATCATTTCCATAATGATATTATTATTTTCATAATGATATTATTATGTTAATACTTATATTATTATAATATTAATTATTATTCTTAATATTATTATAATATTAATATTTTTAATTAATAATATTATTATTATCTTTAATAATAGTATTATTATGTTAATATTAATATCATTATAATACTAATATTTTATTATTTTTATATTATTATAATATTTTGTTTATTATTTAAATTTATTTTAAAATCTAGATATTATTATATCTGATTTATTTTAAAATTATTATTTATTTTCAAATATTAATTATTTTAAATTATTTAAAAATTACTTTTAAACCTATTCAACTTCGAAAATCCATAACTTTCTCATTTTAGATCGGATTTTGACGTATAATACCTCGTTCTTTTCAGAAAAATATGAATTTTAACTTAAAAATATTTATTGCATGTGGTTCTGTCATTTCTAGATATCTTCTGTATTACTGTGTTATTTACCTATTTAAATATTATCTAATTAATATAGTTAATTATTTTAAAAATAAAAATTATTTTAAAACCCCCCTTGGTGGCTGATGGACCTCCCATACTTATGAACTGAATTACTTTCAAATTATCTTACTTTCAAACTTGTATTTTGACATATTTATAATCTTTATGTATTTTAAAGTTACTTTAAAACTAAGTAGTATTTAAATCCTTCAATTTTGGGAGGTCCACCTTTTGTGAAATTTTAAACCTAGGCCATGTATATGAAGAGAAACTCATGTAGAAGAAGGATTAGTGAATGATTGTGTCCCAATCATTCACTAATCACTTCATTAGGCTTCTTTACTTAGTATTTTCATAGTCCTTGCATGTGTAGGTTGCACAAGCACTTAGCTTAGGTTCTCCTAGATCTAAGGATATGGTTTGGTGTGCTTACACTTGCTGTATTTACCCTCTATGTTATGCCTAAGGGTTAGTCACTTTATTTTATTCCTACATAACGTAGTGACACCCTAAGGACAATAATTAAGGACCGTCTAGTGAACTTAGAAAAGTTCCAGGAATTAGGGTAGAATCCCAAATGACTTGAGATTTGAAACACTTAAATATAGTGACATCTGAAACCCCCTAGAATTTTCTAGGAATTTTTTGGACTCTCTAAAATACTTAATTAGCAAACCCTAATTTACCCGTTAATTAAGCCTTAGAAACTTCAGAAAAATATAATAAATCCATTTTAAATTAGAAAAATACCCATAATATCTCAAACTCTCCAGAATTCAATCCCCAACTTTAGATAATTAGGGCCCCTTAATTGGACCTTAATCTGGACTTTAATTCAACCTTAATAAAAAATCACCTTTTTGCCTTAATTAAATAATTAAAAATTATTAAAAATCCCAAATTTTTCCCAAACACTTGGGAACACCTTCTTAGGTCATTTTTGACCTTTGGGGGTGATTCCAATCAGTTTGAAGCTGATTTGGGCCAAAACCCCCAAAGTACCCCTAATTAGGCAATTTCGATAATTCATTTAATTGCCCCAACTTCTAAAAATCATAACTAATTACAAAAAATTCCAAAATGGGCAAACTAAAAGGAATTCAACTCAAATTAGGGTCTAGTATTTATTAAAAATATTAAGATTTCATAAATCAACTAAAATCAAAAAGTCAACAATCCGGTCAAACTTAGTTTAAAACGAGACCAAAACTTCAGAAATTCGTAACTTTGGATAGAAGAATTCAAATTGGGCATGCTAACTGTCTAACTGATCAGGTTAAGGCCTAGTATTTTATAAAAATATCAGCTGGTCATAAATACCCTTTAATCAAAAAGTCAATTTTGGACCCCTCTTTTTGCTTAGTGTATAGGTGGACCCCGAACCCCCTAAAACTCACTAATGCAATTTAAACTTTAAATATTATTACCCTAAGCATTAAAACTGACCTACATACCAAATTAAATAAAATAGATCTTAATTCACTAATATTTATACTTTAATTAAAATTTCCTTTTAGACCTACAATAAACCTGGACAGTAGACAATTGCAACTAACTACCCAGCTTAGGATCTACCTCAGCTACACAGCTTTCTCACACACATCTAGATTGTTTGTTAGGGCACCACTTCTAGACCTAGGCTAGGCCGGTGTTTACTTTTCTGTTGTGTGCCGAGATTTCTGAGATTTCACTGCATGTTGTGATTGAGATGATGCTGGTGTGTTTGTTTACTTTTACTGCACTCTGGGAATTGATGTGATTGCACGATAGACTACCCATAGGTTAGGATCGATCTTGATACTAATGATACTTTTTGCAGGTGGCCATGCTCATGCCATGCTAAAATAAAGGGGGGCAAAATTCATGATTTAAATACTAACATTGTTTCATGCAAGTGCTTCAAAAATTGCTCAGCCCCCCTTAAATAAATGAGGGCTAATTAAAAATCATTATAAATTGCCACAGGTGCTTCAGAATTGCTTAGCCCTCAAATAATTAAGAGCATGGCCAAGTGTGGCTGTGATGAGCATTTCATTTTCTTATAACTGCTTGTGATATATTAAACTGCTTGGGATGACTTTTATTAGGATAACCTTACAGGGGAGTCTAGACTTACTGCTTTTCATTAATGTAAATCACTTGTAATCTGGTATAGAGTTGTGAAAGTTTATTTTGAGTAGGGATACAAGAATCCAAAGGTTGGATGCCCAAAGAGAAAAGGACACCCAATATGAGGATAGTCCTTTTCTATTTGGGAATCCAAATTTGGATCATTTTACTACCCGAGGAGTCCAAGGAGGCTGAGATCCAAGGAGCCCAAGGAAGCTGAGATCCAAGGAGTCCAACAAAGCTAAGATCTGAGGAGTCCAAGGAAGAGAAGTTCAAGAAGATGAAGATCTGTAGTATCCCACTCAAAATAACTTGCGTCAGTCTTAGGATTAGAAATCCGGGTTGTTGGCAGTGGTGCCCGGCCACTTTAATTTTCTGCAGACCCTGGGTTGTAATTAAGGGCAGTTGGCCTATGGACATTTAATTGATTTGTTTAATTATATATTATGCTTGATTTGATGATGATTGCGTATAGATTGTATGCTTTTCATAGTTTATTGGCGATCTGCATGCCGCTTTTGTTTTAGCCTGGATTTCGCTAGGCTCTCTAAGGACTAAAACCCCTTTCTACTCGCAACCAATATTTAAAATTTTAAGGTTTAAGCAATTTAGAAACTTAACGACCTAGAAAATTGCCAGAATCGTCCGGGGTCGCATGCATATTAATGCATTTCTTCTCTCCTTCTATAAGACACTTCCCCGCCTGCGGGTAGAGTCCGGATAATCTGACCTATGAGGATGAGGTGCCGGACCTGGGGAAGCCCAGTCTAATTCTAAAAATTATTTTTATAAGACTTTTTAAAAGTTCTATGCATTTCTGATTTGGATACTTCAACTAGCATGCATTGCATTAGAAATCAACTAAATCAAAATTTTAATTGCATTAATCATAGGAGCATTCACCCAACATCAGTCCGGGGCCAATTAGGAAATCCTCTAGACGTCGGCCCTACTTCCAAGAACTATAACCTACCCACCCATCTTTCATTAAATGACCGGACAACATGGTTTTAAAGCGATTAGGTGGTTAGCTGGCTCCCCCTTTCAGGCCGGGGTAAGTCCAGGTTTTGCATTACATTAGTTAGAACACGGGTGTTAGTGTCGTGTTGAACACTAAACCCATTAGATTTAGGATTCAAGGTTATTATTGTTTCGTAGTACGCCTCATCAGTAGGTAGGTCTTCTGTCTTCCAGAGACCCTAAACCCTACATATCCACGTCACACGGATGACGCCACCTCCATCCTTCCCTCCTGCATGCTTCGAGTGCATGATTTATTTATTTTTCTCCAGTTTCTTCTCACTACCTTAGTCCCTCCGGATGCTGATGTGAGCCGTGCATATTGACTAAGCCTAGTTGAACCTCTCTTTCCCTTCGAGTAGGACTTCCTAGTCTTCCCCCTATGTGCCAATCCCAATTCAGAAAGTATAATATAGAATCCTTAATCGAGAGTATTCTCAGGCTCCGGCTTGAGATGTAATTAACCACGGGGGCTTGGGCCCGTGGGAAACCGAATCCCACTCTCAAATAAACCCCATTGAGCTAATGTATCAGGTGGGGGAAACCCGTTGTGATTAGATCGTACATATTGTTATCCATCGGGGTGTGCTGGTGAGAGCCACTATCCTCAATGGTTAATCGTATGCATGATCGAATCTGCCCTTCCATTGGCCAGATAGTGTCTCCCCTCGCGGGGCGATGGTGTTTGTGTCCTCTCGGAGGTCCACAGCGACAATCCTTGCCTATATAGGATTGTAAGCCCAAATAAGTGCCTCTGGTTGCATATAACTGGGCTAGCTCATTCACTTTTTTCTGCCATTAGAGCCTATAGGTCCTTCATCTATCCAAACCTATCTTATAGAATTCATCTATTTAAGGAATCTAAGTTTTTCTTCATTGGTTTGAAATCATGAGGTTAATTCTAAATGATGTAATTCTTAGTTATTGATAGAATACCTCATGAATGGGTTGGGTCAACAATTTTATGAACTAAATGATTTCAAACTTGATAGCCTGGGGATGATGGATCAATGAAATCCTATTGAAGTTTATTTCTACCCTCTCTTGGATTTCTTACACCCTACCCATTATCATTTGTTTTGAGCTCATCATAGTTCAGTCTTTGATGATTCAACGACTTTGACTATAAAGACTTTTTATGTTAAAAAATGACCATCTTGCTTAGTCAAGATGGTTCACCCTCTACCTTATAGATTAATAAGTCTTTAAGTATAAACTATGCCACCAGGCAAATAGTTTTTGAATTAAAAATTTTTCTTTAATAATTAACATTTAAAAAATCAAGATAAAGACATGTTTTGTATATTGAAAGTTGCTTTTAGAGATATCCTCTAGTAATTAAACTTAAGAATCCTAGTCTCTTTGGAAGATGGAATAACCCACACTCTCTTGATATAAGTTTGAGTTGATATGATTTCTTGTGAATATTTTAACACAACTTTCGATAGGATTTATAAATTGAGCTTATCACTATGTGCTCTTTTTCTTATCTCTTATTATAAGAATCTTATACATGAGAATCAAATCTTCACATCATCATCTTTTTTCCCACCAACACATTTATCTTCCCTTAGTCTATCCAAAACACATCCTTTGGCCACCTTTCACCACACCAAATAAAGTTAGTCATCCCTTTTCCTTTGTCCAATTCCATGACCTACCACTCCATCAAAATTTAAAACAGAAATTTACATGGGGCTTTCTAAAGTAGATTCTAAATGGATTTCGATGGCGGCTTGAGGAATCTTTTATGAAGTTGCACTTTCCCTCTTTCGCTTTGTCTCTTTACTCCTTTTGTGATCGTCATTCCATAGTCCTAGTACCATTGCCACCGCCTTGGTCATTCCCTTATTATCTCATGGAGGAATTTTATAGGCATGGGATAACCTTGAAATTGTTGTTGTTGATAAAGAAAGGTAAACTCTTTTGCATCCATGGAAATAGTCCATGTGGTAGACTTGTGTAATGAGTTGAAGACCTTGAGTAGGTAGGGGCGGGGCTTCTAAAGGATGGAGCTCTCAATGCCAACTGTTAAGTAGTAAATATATACCAATCTGTTAGGGGTATAGTAAATATGAGTTGAAATAGTTGAGCCTTAGAATCCTTGTTGAATCGAAGAAGTCATTTGAGAGGACCTATGGGCTGAGTAGTTGAGATGGTTACTCTACGCCAAGAAGAAAAAATGTCGCTCTCCAGTGAAGAAAAGTGATGACTGTTGAGGAATAGTTCTCAAAAGCCTAGGTACAGAGATTTTGATTTTTTATCTTTGAGATTTCAAAATGTTTGCCAAGGACGATGGTATCAATATCTAATTATCAAATCTAAAATAAATTTTCGCGAAGTCTTTTGTTCATATATTATCTCCTCAATCATATCCACTTTCTTTATAGTATTTCTTGCCATATATTTTAGTATTTGTCTGCTCTATTAATTTTACTTGCGTCCGATTGTAGCTATTCTAACATATAAAATATTTTCAATCTTTGTCCTATACGTTGAATCAACAAATTCATAAATAAATTATATATATGATCATATCTCTTAATTTTCATGATGATTTAGTCATTAACAAGCATGAAACAATTCCTTTAATTTTTTTATTTTTATAATGTATTCCACTAATCAAAATGCTCAAATACATGCAAAGATCATCAAAAAACATATATATCACTATCAAAAAGTTAATATTTTCGTAGTAATTTATAGCAGTTGTTTAAAACCACCGTTAGCGGTTTTAACCGTTGCTAAATTCACTGTTAATTTTGATAATATTTTGTTGCAGCGGACCTCCGACTCTTCCACTCTACCCCTCTCCAGTGCTCTTTGGCCTTCGACTTCGCCACCTTCGTGTAATAGGCGGAGTTTTGCACGAGTCGCCAAAAAGCTTCTTCGCCTCATTCAAAGACGTGCCTTCCTATTGGATACGAAATCTAGCGTCCTGATCAAGCACTAGCTGGACTCCTTCCTCGCCGCTGCAGTAGGTCCTAAGAAGTACTGTGAAAGCCTAATTTATTAGTAGTGCATTTGATATAAAATTATTGAAAATTCTCATTCTTTGATATCATAATCATTTTCTCATGCAATTGAAATCATTTATTTTGGGTTTTTAATCCCTCTAATGGATCGCCAAATGATTATCAATCAATTAAATTTAAGCTAATTGATACGAAATCAATACTAATATATTGGGAACTTAACCAATATTTCCAGTACTAATCTTTTTATTCTCTGCTTTCACAGTCATCTAAATACTAATTAACATTTTTTCCCCTGAAAAACAAGCAATATAAAAATCAGGAAGCATTGAGTTTATTCCAACTTTATTCTACAGACATAAAGAGTTTTCATCCTATTTTGATACAGTCACTGTAGCAATTTCCTTCATCTCATTGTCAATCTCAACACCTTCTTTATTATAAACATAGAACTTAGAAACCACTAAAAATAATAGAAAATTAATCACATTAAGAACAACAAAAAATCCATAATAATAATCCAAATGAGAAGCATTCAAATTATTCTCAATCCATCCACTCTTCCCTCCTCCTCTGGTCACCCTTGCAACGGTTGATAGAAGAAAACTACTCACAAAATTTCCGATTCCAATACTTGTAGTAAAGATCGAAGCACCTAAGCTTTTCATTCCTTCAGGTGCTTGATCATAGAAAAATTCCATCTTTCCGACTTCCACTAACATCTCTGCAACTCCCATCAAAATAAATTGTGGTGATAGAATGAAAACGGTTAAAGGAACTGTATTCTTTTGATAAACAAGATCATGATTCTTCACAATGCTCAATCTCCATCGCTCAATTAGGGCCGCCATGATCATGATGATGATGTGAAGTGCTTCACCTATGCCAATCCTTTGCAACATTGTGATGCCTCTTGAATTTTTGGTGTGCTTTCTCATAAATGGAACAAAGCATCTATCATAAATAGCAACACTTGTGAGTGTGCCAATGGTGAAGAAGGAAGAGAGGCTTCCTGATGGAATTTTGAAGTTTGGTCCTATGTTGCGATTCAACGTGACACCTTGCTTGATGAAGAGGGTTAGGACTTGGGCCATCATCACACTTGGAATGATTGATGTTATGAAGACTGGTAGTAGTTTAATGATTTGCTTGGTTTCTTCTACCTGAGTTATGGGGCATAACATCCATGGACTATTTGAGTCAATCATCACAGCTGCCTTATCAAAAAACCTAAGGGAAGTAACAAAAAGGTATCAAAAAAGCTCAATGTTTGCAATAGTTTATGTTCCACTCTATTGTTGGTTCAAATTTGACTCAATTGATAAATAAAATAGCTTTTCTTGAGCAATATTAACCTTAATGAAGCTGAGTGATTGATCTTGTAATGCGCCTTCTTTGAATAGTACTCCGAATCAAGCTCATATAACTCTGTTGAATCAACAGGGTAAGGAACCTTCCATTTCCTGACAGCAGCCACCAGGACTTGAGCTATCCTTGTGATTGGACTGCCGGACGGCAACTTATGCCTATAAAATGGTGTGCCAAGAAAGAAAACTAGTATTGAAAAGGCTAATGCAACTGTGGGTATGATGTAACCAACTGAAAAGCTAACATTATCTTGGATGTAGACAAGGAATGTGCTCGAGAGGAGGTTGCCAAAGAAGATGGCAAATGTCCACCAATTGAAGAATGAGAGCTTTAGGGCCTTTTCCTTTGGGTCATAAATATCAAATTGATCAGCTCCCAAAGTTGATATATTGGGTTTTGTTCCACCAGCACCCAATGCTATTATATACAATGCTAAGAAGAAGATGGCAACTTGGATTTCCTTTGTGTGGGTCTTACAGTCTTCAACGTTTAATGAATTACAAGCCGGAGGTCTCAATGAAGGGAGTGTGACAGTAAGAGACAAAAGGATCATTCCCTGATAAAACAGATTGTTTTATTTGTGAAGGAGAAATTTTTAGATGTCACAAAATTATGAAAAAGATTACCAATAAGTAGATTGCAGAAGAAAATATGAAAGTCCAGTATCGACCGAGGTGAGAATCGGCAATATATGCACCTAAGATTGGTGTCAGCATTATAGTTCCTAACCAGTTTGTGACATTATTTGAAGATTCTACAGTGCCTTGATGAAGCTTGTTTGTGAGGTAGAGAATCAGATTTGGTGCCACACCAAAATATGCCAGCCTCTCAAATGCTTCAAAAACTATAGAAGTAAAAAACGTCACTACTTTATCAGCCAGAAAATTTTTTATTTGTCTAAATGAAAACATTGAAGTGGTGCCTTATTAGTTGGGAACACAGGTCTCAGCTTCCTCAAGAACAGAGTAAACAGGCCAGGATTAAACAACAAGAAGAGAGCAAGTAAATTGAGCTGTAGAATTCGAAAAAAAAAAAATCCAGGCAAAGATTTACCAACAATAAAGGAACAAGCAGACCATCTTCCTCCTTTTGATCTAAGACAAGGTCTGCCTTTTATATCTATTGTTCCATCCATAGTGTAATCAGTACTGTTCTCCTTATGTCCCTCAACCTTCTCTGTATGTGCCATTTCTGACGAAGAGAAATCTTCAGAAGTCGCAATAATGGAACCTTGCTCCCTCTTAATAAATAGAAGAAGCTGACACCAAAACTTCAATTTAGCCAGTAGTGTTCGAATTGTTCAAAAATTTATATTTCCAATTATATTGTGGAAGGTAATTTGTGGAAGGCATCAACGAATATAAAGGCAAATTGAAGTGAATATTTAATTTTCAGCGCTCGTCCTAATAAAATAAATCTCCACTCCAATATTGAATGAAGTGATGAAAAGTAGGAGTGTCAAAATAGGTTTTCGGGTCGGGTTCAGGGAGAACCCAGAGTTGACCCGGGTCCAAACAGATTGACCCGAACACGACCCTGTTCTGTAAACGAGTCAGAAATTTAGACTGGACCCGACACACGCTGGATACCTGGTTGACCCGACTCTACCCATGAACCTGGAGCAAAGTCAGCTGAGTTGGGCGTGAGTCCGGGTGCACCAGTGTGGAGTCTGAGGGAGGGCTCGCTTGCGCTGCATGTGGAGGACAGAGTCCGGACACAAGCGTGAGTCCGCAGGAGGGCTTGCTGGCGCTGCGGTGTAGAGGGCGGAGTCTGGACATGAGCGCGGGTCCGCGGGAGGGTTCGGTGGAGCCTGGCGGCTGGTGCTGCGGTGTGGAGAGCAGAGTATGAGTATAGTGCGGAGGGCAGAGTCCAAACATGGGATCGAGCGTTGTGGCCTGTGGGCGGGCTCCACTGACGACTCGCGAGTGCGGGATCGCGTTGCAGAGGGTGGAGTCCGGGTCATTTCGGGTTGATTTCGAGTTTCCTAGTCAATCCGAACTCGACCCGATTTTATAAACCTGTCGGAAACTCGAACCCGATCTGTATGACAAACAAGTTGACCCAAATCCGGAATGTTCTGGGTCAAGTTAAGTTTTGACACTCCTAATGAAAAGTAAAAAAAAAAAAGAGAGGAGGGATTTTGACGGTCGCTTTTGGGATTCTCCATTAGATTTATCATGCTTGCATGCTTGATTAAGTCTTCATTTGAGATAGTTTATTATTATTATTATTTTCTACTTTTAAAAAATTTTGATACTAAAAAATTACCGAAGAAAGTACTAAGAAAATTGCCTCAAACAAAGAGGTGAGATTTTCATATTAGTTTCTTTTTTCTTATTTCATTTTATTTTAGTTTTTAATAGGGTTCACGAAATTTTTGTCTTTGAAATTTAGGATGTTTGCCAAGTATTATGGTACCAATATCTAATTATCAAATCTAAAATAAAATCCAATAAATTTTACTAAACCTTTAAAAATATGTTACAACTAGGAGCAATGCTACACTAATAATTTACTAAGAGAGACTTAGGGTCTATTTGTGATGACTATAATTTTTTATAAAGATGATTATAAAGCTGCAATGGAAAAAATAACTTTTTGGAAAGTTGTAGTTAAAAATAGCTTCCTAGAACAAAAAAAATTAAAAGCTATGGCAAAAAAAAAAATTATGATTGAGTTCTGAAAAGCAATGCAACAAGAAAAGTGTCTCAAACGAAGCCTTAATCAAAACTTAATTATCATGAATTTTGCAAGAACTTAGAAATAAATAGCTAAGTTTTTAAAAATATATTATAATGTTGTTATTATTGATGATGGTGATATATAAAATATGTATTTGCATTTATAGCCTTGAAGGGTAAGTTAATGTTTAAGTTTTAGATATAGTAGCTCCTCAAGTCAACTCTTTGCCATATATTATTTCCTCATGCTTTAGGTGTGCACTTTCTTTATAATATTTCTTGCTATATATTTTAGTTTTTGTCCACTCTATTAAATTTACTTGCGTCCATTACAACTACTTTAATAAAATATATTTACTCATTGAATTTTGACCTTTTGTCCACTAGTTTCTCCCTCCCTCCCTCCCTCAACACCCACACACACGGGAGATTATTATATGCAGAGATCGAATACAGAGAACTGTTCCGTTTTATCTCTGTGGACAATAAAAACGCAGCAAACGTATAGTTACTATTCACTATCTCCGCACATAATAATCTCTCTCCACACACACGTACACACACATATATATATATATATATATATATATATATATATATATATATATATATATATATATATATATTTGAGGCATCATCGCACTTGGAATGATTATTCAATTATAGCATTTGGGGCAAAAAGACAACCAAGGTGATGGCATATTATTTTATCGCAATTGTTAAATTTATTTCCTGAGCGACATGTACATTTTGGAGTTTTCTTTTTGATGTTTAGAGATTCTATGGTGCTAATTCTTTCACGGTTTTTAAAGCTTAAAGTTGATGAATTAAGAGAAATAAATGTGCTTAATATAAATGTGGTAGTTGTAAAGCAAATAACAGATTTATTTATATTTGCACTAATAGAAATTTTAAACGAGCTCATAATATGCCTAAGGATATTAATAGTCAAATAGTTAGAACTCCCAAAAATTAGGAGGCCATCTCACTATAGGAAAAACGCTAATTTCGGCGGAAATGAATATGTCAGAAATTCCGGCGGATTTTCAGCGGAATAGTTCTGACAGATTTCCGACGAATTTTTTGATGAGATTTTCTACGGATTTATTTCCGTCGGATTTCTGATAGAATTTAAAATTTTCTGAAAAATAATTATAATAAATATTTATAAATATTTATTTTGTTAATATAAATTAAGCAATTTAATAACTTATTGTCAAATTAAATTAATTAAATTAAATATTGTTAAACTAAAATAAATAAATAGTCTTCATACTTATTGTAGTTTAAATTAATTAATTAGCTAATCTAAAAATATTGTTAAATAGTTTTAAAAATAAATATTATTAAATTAAATTAACTAATTTAATAATTTATTGTCAAATTAAATTAAATTAAATATTGTTAAACTAAATTAAAGAAATAGTTTTCATAATTATTATTCTGTTAAATTAACTCATTTAAATTAATTAATTAACTAATCTAATAAATATTATTAAATTAATTCTTCTATAAGTTATAATATAAATAAAAAGAGTAGCATTTATAATAGATCTTTCCCCGCGATCTGATGGTTAGGCGTTGGATCTCCGAAGCACCTGGGTTTGAAACTCATTGCAGTCGTCACGGGCCCTAGCAGGTGGGCTGAAAGTGGGCGTGCCACCTAGGTTAGGCCGGAAGAGGGTTGTGGGTTAGCGGATGAGTGTGCTATGGGTTGGCCAGTAGGTGGCCCGCTCGGTCAGCCTCTTGGGCAGAATTTGAGTGATTTTTTTAATTTTTCTTTAGCAGCAAATTTTCGTTAAAAATATTTCCGGCGGAAATAATTTGTTGGAAAAAATTCCAGTTGATTTTTTCGCTAGGTATTTGTTTTTCGATGTGTGTTTTAGCGGAGGAAAATTTTCCGTTGGAAGTCCGCTAGAAAGTATTTTTTCGGCGAATTTTGCACATTTTTCGACGGATATGGCCGTCAGAAATGAGCGTTTTTCCTGTACTGTCTGCATTAATAAGAAGAGAGACTATTGATTCCTTTTTATTGAGGCATTTGAATGAAGAGTTTGTATGAAAAGCATTAATAGTTTTGGAGAAAGTATCAATGACAAAGGAAAATAAGAACAGAGATAACAAACATCCCTATGGAAGACCACTTTTTGAGCTAAAAACTTATTAAGCTCGCCATTTATGATAAAAAATAAACCTTGTTACCCATAATATTTGGTAGTAGAGATATAAAAGTAAACCTAGTTTTGATAATGAGAGAGATCCTCTGTGTTACAAAGTAGAGATATATAAGATGGCTTTATGATTGTGGCTCCCTCTTACTTTTACTTTTATATAGAGAAACTTCAAGGCATCTTTACCTCTAGACAAGTAAGAGTATTTAGCCTATTTAATATAGCTGGTCTCACATTTAGTAATTAATTATAATTAATATTAATTAATCATAATCAAACACATACATAATCAATAATTTAGAGAGTATATAAAACACTTTATTAATAAATATTGATTTTTTTATTAATTTTAAAATAAGAGTATAGTTAAAAAAAATTATCAAATGTAATGAGAATAATGAGAAATTTAGGAATTTTGCTAAAGCTTTAATAGATCAAGTTTATAAATAACTAATAAAATAAGTCTCACATAAATTAATTAAATAGAATATTAAATCAAAGGAATTTCCAAAATATATGAAGTAAATTTTGCAAATAGACAACACTTAATGCTGGATATAAGAAATAAGAGGATATTGGGAGATTTACTTGTTTGGCTTTCTGATAGAATAGGAGATCATAAAAGAGATCATAAAAATAAGGCTTCGTTTGGGATAGCTATCTAATTATAATTTTTAAAAACAACTTCTTTGTATAAAGATTTTTAGGACTAAAAGGCTACTTTAGAAAGCAGTAAGAAAGCTGTTTCAAATGAAGCCTAAGATGATAGGCATTATATATAAGTGATTGACGTCCCTAATTCGTCGGCATATGATGTTAGCTTTTTATAAGCATTGAACAATTGTTGATGGGATCATTAGAAGTTAACAATGATAAGTAATTACTATATAATCACTAAAATATACTCTAATTAATATTCAAAAAATAAAAAGGAATCAAAATATTAAATATTATTAATGTCAAAACATTTCGAATAAAGAACATAAGAGGTTGATGCAAAGGTCAAAGCTTTGGCAACTCTTAAATTTAATTTGGCGTCGGAATAATTAATTATTCCAAACTTTTTCATTATGAAAAGATGACATTTTGAAAGGTAATTGGAGGAAGGTGTCATACAAATGAAGACATTTTGTTGGTTTCACAATATAAGGATTAGAAGTGGTGAATATTTTATTTTTCAATGAATTATTCAAATTAAACCCCACCCATAAATGTTTAATTAAGCGATTGTTTGGCCTGATAAAAAACAAGTGTTAAATAATTTAAAATGGGGTCTTTAAGAATTTTGTTATTTGGTTTGATGAGAAAAAATACAAAGTAAAATTTTGGTAAATACATCCGACAGGAGCACGCATCTAGTGTAGGTGTATATGATATGATATTTTCCAAGACAGACGAGTTACTCAAAGGCACATATGAATATGAATGTACCATTTAAGGGGTAAATGTTGTCTAGTTGCTACAACATATAATATTAGATTTCATCATTACCCATTTCAAAAATCCAAAATATATGCCCCCATCATCATAATAACCCTAAACCTATATCATATCAAAAAGCAAATGATAGGTGTAAAAAGTATCAAAAAATTTCGAGAATAGCATTCAAGCTGCATGGATAAGAAGTACACACCAAGAAGCTTTTAAAATTAAGAATTTGATTCTAGAGTTCTATCACCCAAAAGTTGGAAAACCCAAAAGGTATTGGCCATATAGAAACATCATCAAGTCATAACACCTCCTCTAAAAATGCATCAAGATGTAATTACTTATAAAATTCATTACAAACAATATGGGGAAAAAAGGTTCTAGAGCTAGCAACAAAAAAGTAGCCAAAGAATTCTCCACTAGGGATGCAACTCTTAAGCACCTCTAAAGATAACACACAATCCAAAAATAGGTGTATATGTGTGTGTGTGATTCATTATAAATCTTACATAACACACAAATTTGGTTAACCCTAATACCACATGCTAAAAAAGCTATCCTTAGTTTTAAGTCAGCCCTTTAGAATTTCCAAATGAAAAAAAGTGTAGTTTATAGCATATATTTTGAACTAAATTAGCTTATTCCAATGCACAATTGGAAGTTGACGATAAATTTGTGAGTAGAGACTCTTGTTAGAGAGGAAGTCTCTCCCTAACTAGTTACAAGTGATACAAGAGTCATCTTTTATTGCTATACTAAGAATTTGGAACATGCATTATCAGGTAAAATCAATTGCACATCAAAAATGAAATTAGAAACTTTAGAACATCGATTGTATTGAAACCAATCCATAAAAAAAACATACTCAAATTTCTCATTTAAATATTCTCCATGAAGCCATGGATCAAAGTATAACTTCTTATTCTTATTGAAATTAAAGGTAAGATGGTTCTTAAATTTTCATTGAAAACTTAATTTGTAATTGTTTCCAAAAAAAGATTTTATTTTCGTTGGTTTGGTCCAATGGAATCTATAAGTATTGGAACATCAATTGATGCAAAGGGGAATTTATGTTATTGAGTCTCCAAATAAGTTTGTCTTTATAAATTGTATGAAGAGTATTAAGGGAGGGAAGCCCTAAACCTCCTTTTTCCTTAGGGAGAGATGTGATTTTTTAAGAAATTGTATCAATTTTATTATGAAAAAAGTTATCATATAAAAAATTATTGAGACTGGTGATTTCCCTCCTTAAGCCTTTGGGAGGAGTAATAGAATAGAGCTGAAATATAGGTTATTCTAAATAATAGATCTGCCAGCAAATAAAAGAACTTTTTCTTTTTATCTACCGAGCCACACATTTAATTTTTCATAACTTTGGTACAATTGGCCAATTTAAGCTAGGATGAAGTGAGTAATATGCACTATGGTATAGAAAAATAGTCCTATAATTACTTAGTTTACATGTAGGGGATATAATTTTCTTAGGGAAACAAAATTATATTGCCTAATAGACTATTTCTTTAGCAATAGGTCATTTTAATTTTTTTCTTGATTTTCTATATTAAACAAAATTTTGTTCTTTGCATGCATATTCTTCATCTTTATCTATGTGTGCTTAATCGATGTAAACTAAAACGTAATTTTAAATTTCTTTTATCATAAATGCTTCAGCAAATTCGTGCCCTCACACTTCATATGTTTTATAATAAATTTTTAAAATTAATAATAATCTTAATTATGAATTAAGAAAATATTTATAAAATTATCCAAATCTACTCAAAATTTAAATAAAAATTGTGAGTAGAATCACTCCCTTTACCACTCAAGGTCTGTATTGAATTAGGCTTCTTTTTTTTTTTTTTTTTTTTGAGAAAAATAGGGGCAAAACATGTTCATTCCAAAAATGAAAGGTTACAAAAAGATACAATAGTTTTGTAAGAAAAAACAAAGAAAAAGTTACAAAACTAAAGAAAGAAAAGATAAAAGAAACCTAAAAGAAAGCATAAAGCCAACTAATCAAAAGCTCCTTAGAAAATGAGAAAAATAACAACCAAGAAAATTAAGATTAGAAAGCTAATCTTAAATAAAAAAGAAGGATAAAAAATAGTAAAGGAAAAATCCTATAGCTGCTAAACAAGAATCAAGTCCAGCTCAAAAGGATCCATGAACAGAAAGGCTGCTCCAGACCTAAAAAAAAAGCTCCTCCAATGATACCGCTCCTAGCTAACAAAAGAACAAGCCAACACCAAGCAATCACCAGGCTAACCTCCAATTAAGCATGTTTTGATTTGGGTGAATCGTTTTGTTCTTGAGAATTCTAATCTAAGTTTTTGTTTTTTATGATTACAAAAGTTTATTATTTGTCTAATTCATCTTCTAACATATATTTGAGTTTTTGTTGTGTGTACTAAAGTATTTTTTCAGGAAATTCACACTCAAGATTATTGAAGACTTCAAGTTCACTTGTTCATTGTAAATAAAGTCTGTAAATTTTCTTTTTCTTGAGTCTGAGAGAGTGTGATTGTAAGTTGGATAACTGTGCACACACACACAATGGGGGAATAAAAAGTTTAAATTTTTAAAAATTGATCGTATAGTACGAATTGATATCGTACGGTACGATCTGTAGAATATGTCCTCCAGGAAGAACCCATCAGACAAGAAAAATTTTGTAAGGCATGTTCGTACAGTACGAATACTATTCATACATGAGCTTTTGCTGTACGAACTGCTCAAAATTTGGTTTGTTTATATATTCGTACGGGACGAATCTAGCGGACGAAGCTCACTGACTTGATCGTCCAAGCCTTCGTACGGACGAAGTGTTCGGACGAAGCTCACTGACTTGATCGTCCAAGAGTTCATACGGGATGAAGTGTTCGGACGAAGCTCACTGACTTGATCGTCCAAGCGTTCGTACGGGACGAACTGTTCGTACGAAGGGCTCTGACTTGTTCGTCCGATGAGTCGTCCGGGACGGATTGTTTAAACTATGTGAATTATTCATACAGTAAGATTGTCGATCATACGGGACGATCGGCATGGACTTAACTTGAAAATTTAGTTTTTGGACGGCTTTTTCTGTCCCGAGTATAAAAATGACACAAAACTGACTGAAGGAAAAAATCCTTCTGCGAAAATTCTTTTGGGGAGTGAAAGGAGAGTGATTGGGAGAGTGTTTGGGAGTAAGTTTTGAGAGTCAAGAGAGAATTATGAGGAGATTCATAAGGTTATCCAATTGAGAGGATTTCTTTTATTTATTCTTCAAGCATCTTCCTAGTTCCTTAGAGACTTCCACAAGAGCATTGTTAGAGAGGATTCTGATTCTCTGCCGCACTTGGAGAGTGAAAAGGATGACGGTTCTCTGCCGCACTTGGAGGGTGAAAAGGACGACGGTTCTCTGCCGCACTTGGAGGGCGAAAAGGATGACTGTTCTCTGCCATACTTGAAGGGTGAAAAGGATAACGGTTCTCTGCCGCACCGGGGTTGGTGAAAGAGAGTTTGTAAAGGCTTCTCCGCCTTGCTGTGGGGGCAAAATGAGAGTCACTTGATTTTTAGTGTAATACCTAGAGAAGGAGTCTCTAGGGAGTGGATGTAGGTCATGTTTGACCGAACCACTATAAATTCTGGTATTTTCTGTTCACTGTTTATTTCATGTATTTTTTTTTTGCTATTTTATTTTCTTTGTGGTTGAATTTTTGTGTTTGAAGAAAAGCAAAATCATTTATGTTCATATAGTACGATTTTAGATCGTACAGTACAATTAGCTCTAAAAATTTCCAAAATATCAAGAGTAATTTTTTAAAAGGACCAATTAACCCCCCTCTTGGTTAGCCTAGGGACGTGATCAATAGGTCTAACAACGTATTCGCACTTTCAAGTGGTATCAGAGATAATTTCAAAAATAATTATTTTAAATACTTTTTGAAATTTCGATCATGGCTAATTTTGGAAATAGAAATACTATGGAAGGATACTCGATCACTAGACCACCGTTATTTGATAATATTCCTTTTAATTTTTGAAAAACTCGCTTGTCTATTTTTCTGCAATCACTTGACTATCGTATGTGGATGTTAGTTCAGGATGGTTATACTGAACCAACTAGGATTGTAGAAGGAATAAGAGTTCAAACACCTTTTGCAAACTAGACTGTAGAAGAACATGAACTAGCTCAACTGAATGCTAAGTGTTTGAATAGTTTCTTTTGTGCTTTAAAATCAGAAGATTACATGCGTGTGTCTACCTATAAATTAGGAAAGGAAATTTGGGATAGACTTTGTATCACATATGAAGGTACGAATGAAGTGAAACAAACTAGATTGAACATTCTCTTGCACGACTATGAACTTTTTCGCATGAAATAGAATGAATCAATCTCTGACATGTACACTCGTTTTACACACATAGCCACTTCATTACATGCTTTAGGTAGGGAGTTAACAAATACTGATAAAATTAACAAGATATTACATTGTTTACCTCCTGCATATGATGCAAAGATAACTACAATAATAGAATCTAAAGATTTGAATGTTTATTATGTTGACAATCTTCTTGGATCACTAATTGCTTATGAGCAATCGGTGACTCAAAGACAGATTGATGCAGGTGAGAAGCGAAAGGAGAAGAACATTGCTTTAAAGGTGAACGACTCTGAAAAAGATCAATCATTACCTGAGGACAAAGAGGATATTGCCCTGATGATGAGGCAATTTAGAAGTTTTCTAAAAAGGAAGCAGAGAAGACGCCAGCATTGGAACAAGGGTAAGTTCCAGAAGAATGTCAAGGCTTCGAATGAAGTCATTTGCTATGAGTGCAGAAAGCCAGGTCACATCAAGACAGAATGCCCCAATCTCAAAGGAAATCCTAACAAGGAGAAGACCGAGGAGAAACCAAAGGATAGAAGGGGTAAAAAGAGAGTACAACAAGCTTTCTGGGCGGACTCAGCATCAGATTCATCAGAAATAGCACCAGAAGAGGAAGTTACCAATTTATGCTTAATGGCTGATAATCTCGACCATTCAGATGAGGATGAGGAACACTCTCATACAAGATCTCGTGAGAGTATTTGGTACCTGGACAGCGGATGCTCAAAGCATATGACTGGAGATAAGAGTCAATTTATATCGCTGGAAGCCAGGAATGGAGGCAAGGTGACACTTGGAGATAATACCACCAAGAGAGTGGTAGGTACAGGTATAATTGGAAATTCAAAAAATTTTGTTATTGAAAATGTACTGTTGGTTGAAGGTTTGAAACACAATCTATTGAGTATTAGTCAACTATGTGACAAGGGCTATCATATAAAGTTTTTACCTACGAGTTATGTTATTAGTCTAAATGGAACTGTTGTATTGAATGGTGATAGGGTGAATAATGTTTACATGCTAGATTTTAATTCTGTTAAACCATCTACTGCCTTATGTTTGAAAACTGTATCTGATGAATCATGGTTGTGGCATAGAAGGCTTTGTCATGCTAGTATGAAAAATCTTAGAAAAATCACTCAAAAGTAACTAGTTAGAGGAGTACCCAAATTAGATTTTACTAAAAATCACTTGTGTGATGCATGTCAACTAGGAAAACAGGTGAGATCCTCCTTCAATTCGATCAAGGAAATTAGAACTAGCAAGCCCTTAGAAATTCTTCATATGGATTTATTTGGACCTGTTAGTACTTTAAGCCTAGGAGGAAAAAGATTTGTATATGCTATTGTGGATGACTATACTAGATTCACCTGGATTAGATTTTTGAATCATAAGAATGAATCATTTAAAGAGTTCAGAGATTTTGTCACTTGGATTCAGAGGAAACTTAGTTTTGAAATAGTTAGTATCCAAAGTGATCATGGGGGAGAATTTAAGAATGAAATGTTTAGTGATTTTTACAAATCTCTTGGAATTGAACACAACTTCTCAGCTCCTAGGATGCCTCAACAGAATGGAGTTGTTAAAAGAAAGAACAGGACATTAGTTGAAACTGCTAGGGCCATGTTGGTAGAATATTCACTTCCTAAATACTTTTGGGCTGAAGCAGTCAGTACAATATATTATGTGTTAAATAGGGTGTACATAAGGTATAAATTGAATAAGACACCTTATGAAATTCTTAAAGGTAGAAGTCCCAACCTCTCGCATCTACATGTTTTTGGATGTAAAGTGTTCATACATAATAATGGTAAAACTCTTCTAGAAAAATTTGATCCGAAATCAGATGAAGGAATCTTTCTAGGATATTCAAGTGTTGGAAAATCATATAGAGTTTTTAATAAGAGAATATTAGTAGTTGAAGAGACCACACATGTTGTTTTTGATGAATCCTATGATAGTAAATAGTCTAAGTTGGATGAAGATGAGGTTGAGGTTATAACCCAAAAACTTGAAAATCAAAAAATTGAAGAAAGGGTTGACAAAGAAGAGGAAAACCAATTGCCTAAAGAATGGAAATTTGTAAGGAGTCATCCTAGAGAGTTAATTTTAGGAGAACCAAGTGAAGGTGTTAGGACTAGGCATGGTTTGAGGAAAGAAGTGAATCATTCAGCATTTATTTCAATGATAGAACCCACGAACATAGAACAAGCACTTTTGGATGAATTTTAGATTTTGGCCATGCAAGAGGAGTTGAATCAATTCAAGAGAAATGATGTTTGGGAGTTAATTGAAAGGCCAAAAGATCAAAGTGTAGTTGGGACTAAGTGGGTATTTAAAAATAAGATGAATGATTCTGGAGTAGTTGTGAGAAATAAGGCTAGATTAGTAGCTAAGGGGTATAATAAAATTGAAGAAATTGATTTTGAGAAGACATTTGCCCCTGTAGTAAGACTTGAAGCAATAAGAGTTTTGTTAGCCTTTTCCTGTTTTAAAGATTTAATATTATATCAGATGGATGTCAATGTGCTTTTTTTAATGGGGTGATAGATGAGGATGTTTATGTTGAACAACCTCCTGACTTTGAAAATCCTAAATACCCTAATTATGTTTTTAAATTAAAAAAGGCCTTATATGGATTAAAACAGGAACCTAGAGCATGGTATGAGAGGTTAAATACTTTCTTATTAAAGGGATCATTTTTTAAAGGAAGTGTGGACACCACTCTATTTTTGAAAAGACTTGGAGATGAAATACTTATTGTACAAATATATGTGGATGATATCATTTTTGGATCAACTGATAAAGCTCTATGTGATGAATTTTCAAAAATAATGAGTAGTGAATTTGAGATGAGTTTAATGGGTGATTTGAGTTATTTTCTTGGCTTTAGTATTAAGCAAAATGAGGAAGGAACCTTTCTTTGTCAATCTAAATATGTGAAGAAAATCCTCAAGAAGTATGAAATGGAAAAATGCTAAACCAGTCACTACACCCATAAGTTCCTCAGTCCTATTAGATAAAGATCTTAAGGGAAAATCTGTTGATCAAAAGAAGTTTAGAGGAATAATTGGATCTTTGCTTTATTTGACTGCTAGCAGACCTGACATTATGTTTAGTGTTTGCTTATGTGCTAGATTTCAAGCTGATCCAAAAGAATCACATTTGACAGCAGTAAAAAGGATCTTAAGATATCTTTTGGGAACTCAAAATTTAGGAATTTGGTATCCTAAGAACAATTCTTCTTTTGAAATTATTGGATACTCAGATTCAGATTTTGTAGGCTGTAGAGTGGATAGAAAAAGTACTTCTGGAACATGTCAATTTATTGGAAACTCATTAGTATCTTGGTCTAGTAGAAAACAAAATTCTATAGCACTTTCTACAGCTGAAGCAGAATACATTGCCTTAGGAAGTTGTGTAGCACAGGTGCTTTGGTTGAAACAACAATTAAGTGACTTAGGATTTGTAAGTGGCACCATTCCAATATTTTGTGACAACACTAGTGCCATTTGTATTTCAAAGAATCCTATTCAACATTCTAGAACCAAGCATATTGACATAAGGCATCATTTTATAAGAGATCATGTAGAGAAGAGAGAAATTGAACTACATCATGTCGCTACTAAAGACCAGCTTGCAGATATTTTCATAAAACTCTTAGCTTTTGACACATTTAGCATGTTGAGAACAAGGCTAGATGTGATAGATCTTAATGCTTGATTGAAAATTCTGCAAATGAAATTTCTATTTGTATTTATTAAGTTTGTTCATTGTATGTTTTTGTTATACTTTTATTTAAATCAATCAAAATAAAAAAAATAAAAAAATATATATTTCTGCTGTGTTTTTGTTTCTTAATTGAATGTTGATAGCATGTGAGTTTTGAAGTGATGGGAGTTTTTAATGTCTATTCGTACTGTACGATATTATATCGTACTGTACGATTGCATCATCGTACCTATGCTTCGTCTGTACGATTTGGGAGAAAACACGATTAACGGTAGTTATTATTGGTGATCGTACGTACGAATACGTCATTCATCTGTATGATCCATGTGTCATTTCACGTGAGGGACGAACCTAACTGTCGCCTGAATGACCTTTAATTTTCTGATCGTCCCGGACGAACACGTCATCGTCTGTATGATCAGGAAGTCAAAAAGCCTATACAAAAGGATGCCTCGGGACGAGCAGTTTACGAAAAACCATTTCATTTTGACTATTTTTGTTCGTCTCGGACGAATTTTCATTTGTCCCGGACGAAACAAGGTTCGTCTTGTACGAATGTTATTCATACAGTACGATCGCAGTTTTTTTTCTATATAAAGGCGGGTCATTTTCTTTCATTTCACTTTCTATCTAGAAACTTTTAGAGCCTTGAGAGAAAATGTCTGGCAGTGGAAAAAGGGCACGGGTGGCTAGGGGTCCAGCGTCTAGAAGGAACTGTGATGAAAACTTCCTTAGTGAGGAGAATGAGGAAGCATACCTTAGGTATGCTGCATCTAAGGTTACTCCTTCTCGCATACTACGGCAAGAAAATATTCATTTTGCAGTTATGCCCCTCTTTGACTCGACCCACTTTTCTTTTCTATTGACCTTGATCTATGCCTTCAATAAAGACTTGTTTTATGTTTTCCTGGCCAACATGACCTTTAACGAGGATCACACAGCCATTTCTTCTTATGTCCTTAAACAAAAGGTTGTGAGAACTAAGGAGGATCTAGGAGAATATGTTCATCTTAGAACTCAAGGGACTAGAGCTCATACCTTCTCCACAAGACCTGAAAATGGTTGGTCCGAAATTAACCAAGTTCTTAGAGGTGCAAGCATACCCACACATGTCGCTCGGGTAGATACATTGAATCAAAATGCTAGGATAATCCAACATGTGCTTAGGACATCAATCATACCTAAAGCAGGAGATCGAGTTAATATGACTCCACTTCTTTCTTCAACCATATTTCTTATTATGACTGGTCAGCCTATAGATGAAGCCCAATTGATCTTAGACTATATCTATTATCTGTCTGACATTGGATTGGCTAGTGTGAAGAGGAAGAAAAATATTACTTTAAGACATATTGTGTGTTACATTCTAGAGAGAAAATACAATCTAGTTCATCTTTCTGGTTCTTCAGAACTCCCACTATACTTCACTGACGCTTCTTTTAGAGCATTATTTGGGAAAGAAGATACAGCTGACAGCTCAGATGATGAGCCTCCTTTTGCTACTGCTTCTTCAGGTGCACCCTCAACTGCACCTGGACCTCCACAGGATTTCTATCAAAACATGGTCCAACATTTTGATAGAATGGACCAAAGGTTTGATGACATGGAGGCTCATTTGAAGAGACAGGATGATCAGTTTGATGCTGTTAACACAAATATTGCTACTCTTAACAGCTATTTTTCACTGTTCGGTGGTATACCACTTCCTCCTCCTCCGGATTAGGGTCCCTCTCAGTTCTAGCTTGGATGTGATTGTATTACTCTTTATATGTTTTAAGTTATTTTTGTGTTGTTGTGAGTTTTTATGTTGGATATGTTTAGCAAGTTCTTTTTATGAGATGTGCCTCAACGTATAACTTGCTATGGTTGTATGTTATGAAATGATTAGTAATGAAATGTTCTAGTGTTTCTGTGCTTGTTTATTATTTTTTTGTGTTAGTGACTGGATTTTTTTTATTATTCACTTGATTATAGTTGATTATTGATCTTGTATGTTAATTGAGTTCATATTACAATTGAAAATACTATGCATAACTTTAAATGTTCAAATTTTTTAGATTTCATTATGTTTTGGTGTGGATTAGAAGATCTTACTTAAATCTTATTTAGACATGTATTATTTAGTCAAAATTTATGTATGTTTGATGTTTTAATATTATTCTCACATTCTATATCTTTATATTTATTATTGTATTTGTGACTAAAGAGATAATATTATTGGAAAGAATCTTTCATTTAAAGCAAAGCTTAAAAAGATGCACAAAATGTGCCATATAAGAAAAGATGTGCAATATCGCAAAATATAAAAAGACACACAAAGTGTGTCATCAAATAAAAGATGCGCAATGTCGCCAAATGTTAATAAGGCACAAAATTAGCCTACATCTTTAAAAGATGTGCAAAGTCGCCAAATATTCTTTCCTGTTTATTCTCTTTTTCACTAATTAATAATTGGCATTTTAGACTTAGAATTTTTGATAATGTTATCTCTCCTTCTATACAAAAATTGAGACGACTAATATGTCTAATACATTACTACTTTAGATCAACTTTTCTTATCCTTAACATACTTTGAAATCTAACACTTTTGAGTCTTTAGTTTTTGCATCTCATTTCAATATTGTAGTTAAACTTCATTTAACATGATTCTATTTCTCAGCTATTTTTCAATGTTTTTTTTGCTGTTGGCAAAAGGGGGAGAGCTTTATTGTTTGACTTATGTTATGTGTTTGACTTATGACTTATGTTACTTATGACTTATGTTATATATTATATATGCTTGTGTTGTATGTGCTTGTATGTTTGTACGTGCATGTGCTTATATGTTTGTATGTGCTTTGTGCTCATTCCTACACTCTTTCCTTCCCTTCCCTTGTCTATCCTCATATATCTTGATTAGTCTTTAAGGGGAGCTTAAGGATAGGATAAGTCAATTTTTTTTTAAGGGAAACTTTAGGGATTTAGGTTATTTTGGGGAGTGTAGATCTTTTATTTAAGGGAATACATTGAGTGGATGTTAGAAGATCTATTTTTGTATATTTCATTTCAAACAATAGTTGCTTTACCATCATCAAAAAGGGGGAGATTGTTTTGATTTGGGTGAATCATTTTGTTCTTGAGAATTCTAATCTAAGTTTATATTTTTGATGATTACAAAGTTTATTGTTTGTCTAATTTATCTTCTAACATATATTTGAGTTTTTGTTGTGTGTACTAAAGTATTTTTTCAGGAAATTCATACTCAAGATTGTTGAAGACTTCAAGTTCACTTGTTCACTGTAAATGAAGTCTATAAATTTTTTTTTCTTGAGTATGAGAGATTGTGATTGTAAGTTGGATAACTGTGCACACACACACAATGAGGGAGTAAAAAGTTTAAAATTTTAAAAATTAATTGTACAGTACGAATTGATATCGTACGGTACGATATGTAGAATATGTCCTCCAGGAAGAACCCATCAGACAAGAAAAATTTTCTAAGGCATGTTCGTATAGTACGAATACTATTCGTACATGAGATTTTACTGTACGAACTGCTCAAAATTGGGTTTGTTTATATGTTTGTACGGGACGAATCTAGCGAACTAAGCTCACTGACTTGATCGTCCAAGCCTTCGTACGGATGAAGTGTTCGGACGAAGCTCACTGACTTGATCGTCCAAGAGTTCGTACGGGACGAAGTGTTCGGACGAAGCTCACTAACTTGATCATCCAAGCGTTCGTACAGGACGAACTGTTCGTACGAATGGCTCTAACTTGTTCGTCCGATGAGTCGTACGGGACGGATTGTTTAAAATATGTGAACTATTAGTACAGTATGATTGTCGATCGTACGGGACGATCGGCATGGACTTAACTTGAAAATTCAATTTTTTGACGGTTTTTTCTGTCCCGAGTATAAAAATGACACAAAACTGACTGAAGGAAAAAATCCTTCTGTGAAAATTCTTTTGGGGAGTGAAAGGAGAGTGATTGGGAGAGTGTTTGGGAGTAAGTTTTGAGAGATCTTTCAAGAGAGAATTGTGAGGAGATTCTCAAGGTTATCCAATTGAGAGGATTTCTTTTATTTATTCTTCAAGCATCTTCCTAGTTCCTTAGAGACTTCCGCAAGAGCATTGTTCGAGAGGATTCCGATTCTCTGCCGCACTTGGAGAGTGAAAAGGACGACGGTTCTCTACTGCACTTGGAGGGTGAAAAGGACGATGGTTCTCTGCCGCACTTGGAGGGTGAAAAGGATGATGGTTCTCTGTCATACTTGAAGGGTGAAAAGGATGACGGTTCTCTGCCGCACCGGGGTTGGTGAAAGAGAGTTTGTAAAGGCTTCTCCACCTTGCTGTGGGGGTAAAAGGAGAGTCACTTGATTTTAGTGCAATACCTAGAGAAGGAGTCTCTAGGGAGTGGATGTAGGTCGTGTTTGACCGAACCACTATAAATTCTGTTGTTTTCTGTTCACTGTTTATTTCCTGTATTTTTTTTTTGCTGTTTTATTTTCTTTGTGGTTGAATTTCTGTGTTTGAAGAAGAGCAAAATCATCTATGTTCGTATAGTATGATTTTAGATCGTACAGTACGATTAGCTCTAAAAATTTCCAAAATACCAAGAGTAATTTTTTAAAAGGACCAATTCACCCCCCTCTTGGTTAGCCTAGGGACGTGATCAATAGGTCTAACAACCTATTCGCACTTTCAAAGCAGGCTCTCATCAAGAACAACCACCTGCTCAAAAAAATTCACCAGCAGAAATATTGCACAAAAAAATTACCAAAGCACAAAAAGTACTAAAAAATAGCACCCAGCTACCACCAGAAACAGGCCAAACATTGGGCCAAACCAACAGAAGCTCCAAACACAAAAGCTCCCAGTTAAAAGAACAAGCCAACACCAAGCAAACACCATGTTAACCTCCAAACAACACAGCTCTCACCAAGAACAAAAACCTGCTCAAAAAGAACCCCAAAGAACAAACAAACCTAAAAAAGCACCTAGTTACCACCAGAAACAGACCAAACACCGGGCCAAACCAACATAAGCTCTAAACATAAAAGTCCCTAGCAAAAAATAAGAACAAGTCAACAAATAAAAAGAGTCAAGAAAGGAAATTCCCAACAAACAATCCAACTTTGGTTGCTAGACTTGACCCTCCAAGTAAACACCTGGTTGCCAAAACAACCATCCAAAGAAGTAAAGAGAAGGAAATTCCAACATCATAGTCAATGACAAAAATAATAAACCGAAGAAAGAAAACTGTACCCAAACGAGCCAAAACTAGAAATCAAATTAATGAACCAAATGCTCAATTTTGTAATAAGAAACCCAATTGAATACTTTAGTCTTAATAACAACCTTAATACTCTTACAGAGAGAGCTGGAACAACAAAATTTACCATTAAACTTCCTGCAATTCCTTTATTTTTAGATGAAATAAATAGTACATCAAGTAGAAGAAGAAATAAATATTTAGCATCTAACCCAATCCGAATCCCAAATAAATTCTAGGATTTGAACAAGATTAGGTCTAAGCATAATAAAACTTAAACCCAGCATAATATTAGATATAATTATAAATGAAAATTCACATTAAGAAAACAAATGATTATGACATTCATTAGCTTTTGAACAAAGGATATAAGATAAAGGAACAAGTACGTTCCTTTTAACCAATAAATCAGTCGTTTTCAATCCATTTAAAATGCCCATCAAACATAGCAAGAAAATCTCATAGCATACCTCTTATGCCAAATATAAGAGAACCAATCCACTCTAGCAAGGTTATTTTTAAAAAGAATTATAAAACATCTTAAAAGAAGGATACATCACCCCATCCCAAGAAATATAAGAAATTGCTTGATACTTAATAAAAAGAGCCGATATATTCAAACCAATATTGCTGGGAACATAATCAAGAATATTCCAAGCAAAATTACTAATCCACTCTCCAATAGATACTTTTAACAAATTATTCGGAATAGCCACGCTGAGATCTTTAAGAGCTTTCCCATTTAACCATGGATCCCAATATAAAGATAAGGCACAATTAGGCTTAATATTAAATGAAATATTACCCTGAATAGCTTTAGTAGTAACACAAATATCTTTCCAAATCGTAGAATCTTTTTGGGAATAAGGCTTCCAATAAGAAATATATTTACTTTTAAACCAAGAAGCTAAAAGGTCATTATCATTAAGAATATGCCAAATAAGAAAACAATTGTAAGTGTAAGAGAGAGCAACATGATCCAGAATACCAAGTCCCCCTACCTTTTTTGGCTTACAAACCTCTTTCCAAGCAATCATATGAATTTTCCTAACAAAAGCTTCTCCATAAAAAAGAAAATTAGAGCTGGCCTTCTTGATAAATTTAAAACAACTTTTTGGTATAGAAAGACCCCTAATTCAATAAGCAATAATTTTAGAAATAGAAAAAATAATAAATTGCACTCTTCATGCAAGAGATAAGATTTTTTCTCTCCAACCAACAAAGAGAGTTGTAATCTTATTAAGCAAAGGCTGAAAATCAGCCTGAGTAAGCCTTTTACTCGAAATAGGAACCCCTAAATATTTCATAATAGTTTGAGAAGTAGAAATACCCAAAATTTGGCCATTCTCCTTTGAAATAGAACAACCTTTAGAAAAAATGATAGTACTTTTATTATGATTAACAAATAAACCTGAAGTCCTGAAAAAATACTCAAAAATATCCTCTAACTTTTCCACATTAGAAATAAAGTCTTTACCAAATATAAGAACATCATCCGCATAAAGTAAATGAGAGATAGAAATATCTTTAGAATTAATACCCTCAAAATTATCCACTTGAGACTTTTCTTCTAGGAGATTAGATAAAGCATCCATAATTATACAAAAAGACAAGGAGAAATAGAACATCCTTCCAGAAGGCCAGAATAAGAATTATAGAAGCCTTCAATAGTACCATTAATGATAATAGAAAAGAAAATGTTTTCAATACAACCTTTAATCTAAGAAATAAAAATATGAGGGAAGCCTTTTTGAGTCAACCTTTTCAAAAGAAAATCTCTAGAAACAATATCAAAGGATTTATGAATATCAAATTTTGAGCAAAAGAATTTATCTTTTCTCAAACAATTAAACTCTCAATAATTCAGAAGCTAGAATAATATTATCCATAGAAATCTTCTTTTTAATAAAACCAGACTGACTTTCATGAATAATAAAAGGCATTACATCCTACATATAATTAGCCAAAATCTTTGCAACAGTTTTATAAAAGACATTACATAAAGAAATTGACCTATAATCCAAAATTTGAGAGGCATAACCATGTTTAGGAATAAGAGTAATTGCAGTAGCTTTAGTAGCCATGTACATATAACCGACTTTAAAGAAATATATCACGGCCTTACAGAAACAAATACCTACTATATCCCTAGTATTCTTAAAAAATTCAAAAGTAAAACCATATGGACAAGGAGTAGATGAAGAATGGCCAGAAAAAATAACCTTTTTAATTTCTACCATGGTAACCAGATCAATAAGAGAATTTTAAAAAAATTCAAGAACTCTCTTACCGATCAGAAAATTATAAGTGGATGCAAGATCAAGCTTTTGAGAATTAAAAGAATTCTTAAAATGATTAACAAAAGCCTCAGAGATACCTTTAGAATCAGAAATAATACCATCAAAAGTATGTAGCACATTAATCTTACTCTTGTTCTGCCAATGCCGAATTTTAAAATAAAGTAAACCTAAATCATCTTCACCAAAGAAAGCCATTTAGATTTAGCTCTTTGAATAATCCAAGAAGACCAAAGAGATATATTAAAATTTAGTTGCTCACTAATTTCTTTAAGAGCCAAATTAATATCCTTATCCAAAGGATCAACTTGAATTTGATTAAGTAAATCTTCCTGAAGCTTTTATAACCGAGTAATAGTAGTAACGTTCTTAGAAGAAGCTCAATCCTGTTGCTTAATCAAACTTTTATGAAGATGAAATTCACTAAATAGGCCATTAATAGGATTACCAATAGGCATTTTAGCAAAAACATCAATAAGCAAATTCCAAAATTCTAGTTTTTTACACTAGAAATTTTTAAACAAACATCTATATCTCCCATGCTTCAAACTTTTATTGCGAGCAATGATAGGAGAATGATCAGAACAATTTGGATTATCCACATGGTAATAGGAATTAGGAAAATCATTTAGCCAATTATAATTGACCAAAACCCTATCTAATTTAATATGAATAAGATTATTAACTTGCTAGTTGAACCAAGAAAAAAAATGACCAACCGAAGAAAGATCATGCAACCCAGTATTAAAAATAAAATTATTAAAATCCCACAAATTCAAACAATTGAGGGGATTTCCACCAACTTTCTCATTCACAAATCTACAATAATTAAAATCCCCTAATAAAATCCAAGGGAATGAAATATTGCTAGCTAAGCTAATAATATCTTGCCATAAAGACAAAAGATCAATATCTAAATTACACTACAGGAAAACCCATGATTACCGTCGGATCTTCCGGCGAAATTATATATGCCGAAACTTATGGCGTTTTTACTGACGCTTTATGCGACGGTAAAATTACGGCGGATTTATCGGCGTATATTACGTAGGTATTATTTTGACGTCTTATCCGACAGTATAGTCGTCGTAAATTATGAACACGTTGCACATTACGTCGTGTTGTACGCTGGTAATTTCCGGCGTACGAACCGATGAATATTACACCAGTTAATTTAAACACAACAAATATTTACCATCAAAAAATGCAATAGAATAGTAACCGGCATATTTTTCGTCGGAAAAAATGCCAGTAGAAGCCCTATTTCTTTCCCAACCATGTTTGCCTTATTATTATTTTGTTACGGTGTTTCCTTCTCTTAGCTTGCCTCTGTCGCCCCAGTCGAAACTCGCCGCTGCCGAGACCGACCGACAAACCAATTAACAGACTTCAACCGACTTTGCCGACGCTCACCGCCTCAGTCGCCGGCGGAATAATGCTATTTTGCACCGTAAGTTTTTTTTTGTTCATTTTCTCACTTGACATTTGCAAGAGGATGTACCTTAGTATATGCTTTTTTCTTATGATATTATTCTCTCTCACAGCTCGCCTCCATCACCTCTCGAACCTAACCGCTGTTGTCGAGACCGATCGACCCTATCCTGACGATCACCGTAAGTTTTTTTTTTTAATGGTTTTCACACTAGACTGTTGACCTCATTATTCGAGGTTAGCTTCCCCGAAATCCATATCTAGCTCCTAGGTCTTCGCAGCCTAGTGTAGATGTTGCTTTTAGGGTTCCCTTAGGTGAATGCCTATTGACGTAGCATCGACTCGACCTTATATTTCAACCCAAATCGACACAACTCAAGTCAGCACAATTTTGAGCTGAACTAATTCGAGCCGAATTCAGTTTAATAGATATAGATCCGAAAGACCCAACTTGACTCATCGCAAACCAACGACATTAGTTAAATCAAATAAACAAATTTAATTTAATCTAACTTAAAATGTTCATGAATTTTATTTAATTTAAATTTATCAATCTTATTAAAATAAATTACATATATGTTTTAAAATAAAATCTGTTTGTTTATATATATATAACTAAAATATATTCTAATAGTTATCCCTTAGTTTAAAATTTAAATCAAGAGGCGACTTAAGCTAAACCTAAACAGCGGTTAGACTAGCCCGGTCCGAACCCCCCCCCCCCCCACTATCTCCTATCAATTCGCAAAACCGCCCAGCCTCTCTCCCTCTTATTCGTGAAACGAACCGAACTTCACCCCCGGGCTCTCATTCGGAACTCCTCTCTCTCTCTCTAGTTCGCAGCTCCTCCCAGGCTATTCGCAAGCAGACCAGCCCGATCTTCCGCTCGTCTCCCAGTTTGAAAGAACCGAAGGCCCCAACCGGACTCCCAGTTCACTCAACCCAGGCGAATCACCCCCATTCGACCTCCTCTCTGCCGTTCGTAAGCCCCAGGCAAAGCTCCTCCTCACTGTCGCTCTCCCTTGCTTGCGGGGACGAACGACCCAAGACCGAATCTCCTTCCTCTCCCTTGTTCACTTCAACTCAAGAAGCCTGACGCCATCCAATCTCCAGCGCTAGGAACCCCGATCTGACCTCTCCTTGCCCTAGTCAAGTACAGGTATACTTCTTCTTCTCCTTCGTCTATATGTGTTCTTCATTTCTTGCCTTACCTTCCAGATTTTCTCTCACACATTTCTATCAGTAACCTGTTGGTTTGATGAGCAAGATACGGAGAAGTTTTTTTTTGTTTCTTGATTGGAAATCAAAGGAGATTTCTTTATATTGCTTGCCTAAGTTTTCCCACTATTTAATTTTTGTGATATGTGAATATTTATATTTTTTGTTCTCTCTTCGGCATCCTTTTTCTATCATGAAATGAACATTGGTTGCATCCATGTCCTTGGTTATTTTTGAAGGTTTTGTTGGCAAGGGAATTACTGAAGGCCCTTTCTATTCAAAGAGGAATAGTATTGATGTTACTTGCAATGTTATTTGAAATCAGGAATCTAGGAAAAGTGGTTTCTCTTTCTTGAAAAATATAAGAGGGATTTATATTTCTCTTATTTGTGCGAATTAAATTCTTGATCAATTTATTGAAAAATGAAATATGGATACATTTGTTTTCCTAAAATTATCTTCCCTCAATCACAAGAATTTGGTAGATTATGTTTAAAGATCTTTTATGAAAAACTTGCAGAATTTCTTGTTTAAGGGAAATCTTTCTAAAAGGCAAATGAGAATGAGGGTGAATTGATTTTTTTTAGATGATTCCCATTGTAATATTGGCATGATCAATTATGAAGTATGGACAAAAGTTAGTGTAAATAAGCTACGTCTAAATCTCCACTTCTCTTTATTCATGAAGTTTGGGAGGATGCATGATAGGTTTGTCAATGTTCCTTTCTTAAAGTTTAGTAGTGGCCAAATAAGACATTAAAGTTACGGATATTTCTCCATATTGTAGCAAGTCAAGTGTTGAATATAGAATTCATATGTTTTCTTTTATGGTGAGCATTCATTAGTTTCTTATAAAATATCTGGGAGAAGTGTTGGAGAATAATTGTGTGCTTTAAATATAATATTATTGTATGGTGGTTGGAAAAATATGCGTTGTGGTCTGGGAAAGAGAAAACATTGATTTATAGTTCATAAGAAAAAAATAAGTCCTTATCAAGAGAAGGAAAAGTTGAGAATTTTGGTAGAGCTGAAAAGTGTGTGGATTTCAAAAGGTGAAGTGTTTAAAGTTTGGTCTTGAAAGATAAAGTGCTTGTTTGGTAAAGAAAAGTGACTCGTGTGTGTATGTTTTGTAAGATGACATGTCTAAGTATGGAAAAGTAAAGTGTATGTGTTTTGGGGAAGTAGTATGTCTATGTTTTAAAAAGTGAAGGGTCTATGGGAATAGTAAAGTAATGTGTGATTTTCAAAAGGTGAAATGTGTAAGTGTGAGAATGTGTAAAGGTGGAGAGGTAGTGGAATTTGTGTATCTTTTGGAAGAGAAAATTGTGGAGATTTGAAAGGTAAAAGTGTGTAGGGTTTAAAGAGTAAATTTTGAGTTTTGGAGAATGGAAAGTATAAGTTGGAATTGAGAAGTGAAGTGTGTGTATATGTTGTAAGTTGAGACGTGGAAATGTGGAAATGTGAAATATGGGGATTTTTGGAAAATGAAGCTTGTATATTTTTTGAAAGTGAAACGAGTTTTGTGTTTAAGTTAGAAATGTGAAAGTGGATTGAAGTGTGTGACTTTATGAAAAGTGGAGAAGTGTGTTGGTAGTTGAAAGGTGTATTGTCTTAATGAAAAGTTTAGTGTGTGATCTTTGAATGGTAAAGTGACACTTGATTGTTGGAGAATGAAAAATGTTCACTTTGAAAAGGTGAATTGTATGTGTAAACATAGTAAAGTGAAAAGTGTAGGTTGAAAGGGGAGTTGTATGTTTTGGAAGAGTGTGTGTGTGGTTTTGAAAAGTAAAGAAGTGGCATGTGTGTACTTTGAAAGTGGAATGTGTAAAAGAGTGAAAAGTGAAAGTTAGAGGTGTTGAGAGATGAAAGGTGTGGGTGTGGGGGAATGAGTTTATTGGGTGTTTATTAGAAATGAAAGTTTTTAAAGAAAGCAATGCCCCTCTTTCTCTCTCTACCCCTTCTCTTCCTCCTTCTTCCAGTACTCTTCCTTCTTGTGCCCCGAGAAAAATTTTAGAAAGTATAAAGCATGCTATTTAAAGGGAACAGTTTAAAAGGTAGACAGCTTGCGCCGGTCTTCAAGCCCGAAGAAAGGTATATCTTTATTTTTAGTAAATTTCAATTATCTTATTGTTAATCATTAAATATGCTTCTAACCACTATTTTCTTGTCTTTATTTGAATGAACTGCGAAGAACGGTATCAATCAAGTTAATAAGAGGAAGCAGATTAAAGGTGTCAGTCGCCTCTATCCAACCGGGTAGAGGTGCTACGGGCGGAACCACCGGGTCATAGCCCCCAGTGTTGTAAGTTTTATTAAAACTTAGAAAGCCCCTAAAAGGCCGTGGTGTGATTTGTGCGAACTCCTACCCTTTAGGTCCTTGTAGCAACTTCAATTTTATTAGGATTATTTTATTTTTATTATTAGATCCTTGAACCCCTTTACACGTGCGCAAAGTCCTGAGGGTTAGTAATAACAAACTTTTTATCGTATACAATATTAGTGACATTTAAGGACAAAAAATTAAGAACTGAGTCTTAGAGAACTTAGACTTAGGTTGCATGCACACTTTAGGATAGAAACTCAGAACATAGAAAACTTAGTGACACCTCCCTTAGGCTTAGTATTCATTATTAATATAATTTTAATTAGGCTAATCAAATTCAAACAATCAATTAACAAAAATTTCAAACACACTAATAATAACTCAGATTAAAATGCATGAAACTATATAACCGTTAATAACTAAGTCATAATTAACACACAAAACCACTAAGAGATTAAATTTGAACATAAAAATAAAATTGAATCTAATTAATATGTTAATCATCTCATAATCAAATAATAACTAAATAAAATTTTCAAACTTCAATAAATCATCAACAATCTAATAAATCATTAACAAATAAAATAAAATCATTAAAATTTTAATAAAACATTAACACTTGAATAAGTTAATCAAAAGTTTAATAAATGATTTAAAATTAACAAAACATTAAAATATTTAATAAATCATTAAAAAAAATCAATAAATCATTAATTAAATAATCTAAATAAAAAAAGGGGGTTAATTCAAATACACTAAAGAACAAATCCTATTAATCAACTTTAACAATAAATATTCAATTTAAAACAAAATCCAAAATAGTAAAGATACTAGAACTTAAATCTGAACTAAAATTTCCTTTGACCCTTCAACAAAACAATTTCAATCGATTAGGAAAGTTTAGCTAAAAGTAAACTCAGGATATATCCAAACCACACAGCCTACCGCACACACTTAGATTTGTTTGCTAGGACAACCGACTCTAGCTCTAGGTTAGGCTGATGTTTAATTTCTTACTGTTGTGTGACGGGCTTTCTCGGTTTTTATTGTATGTTGTGTATGATTGATGTGAGTGTTTGTTTACTTTTATATCAATCTGAGATATGATGTGATGGGCGATAGATTACCCCTAGGTCAGGAATGATCTGGATGCTCACAGAATCTTCTGCAGGTGGCCATGCTCATGTAGGGCCAAATTAAAGGGGGCAAATTAAAGATTTAAATTAACATAAATTTTCTGCGGACGCTTCAGAAAATGTTAAGCCCCCTTAAAATTAAAAGAGCATGGCCAAGTGCGGCTGGTGAATTTAATTTAAGTGTGAATATATAACTGCTTGGGAATGATTTTATTATAAATATTTAGGATAACCCTGCAGGTGTGTCTAGATTTTCTTTTCTTTCTGAGATGTAAATGTGATGTAAATGTAATTTATCAAAGTCAAGTGTTGTGAAAGTGATTCAAAAGCGGGATATCACACCTAACTCGGAATCCAAAGAGAAGAGAATGTCCCTTTGGGGAGTATTCTCTTCTATTTGGAAAGCCAAGTTAGGGTGGTTCTAATATCCAAAGAGAAAAGAAAATACCCCTTCGGGGATGAGTTTCTTTTCATTTGAATATCCAGGCCTCGCAGACCCAAGGAGCTCGTAGAGAATCTAAGGAGCTCGTAGCGAATCTAAGGAGCTCGTAGCGGATCCAAGAAGCTTGTAAAGGAAAGAAGATAAAGAAGTGAAGATGAAGAAAATGAAGAAACGAAAATAAGAAGAAAGGATATCCCATTTTGAAATCACTTGCGTCAATTCTAGGAGTAGAATCTAGGTTTGTTATCAGTGGTACCCGGCCACTTTAAATTTTCAGCAGACCCTAGGTTGTAAATAAACTGGACATTGGACATTATATTTTTGGATAATTTAATTTGAGTGTTTACATTATTTGTGCAGTAACTTTTTTTTAGGACTCTTGCATACCATATTTTGTTTTAGCTTGGATACGAATCGGAGTATTTTTTTGGTAAGGACCATGATAAACTTTTTCTACTTGAAATTTAAATTAAAATTTTTAGACTCACATAAAAACTCTAAGGAATCTAAGAAGTAAGCTCGGACTGCCGAGAGTTAGCATAAGCATATTATTACTTTCTCTTCCTTGTTAGGCACCTCCCCGCCTGCGGGTTCTGGCAAACCACCTGACCTATTAGGGTGCAGCTCTGTCAAGGGGATGTTGTGTAATCTCTAGGGAAAAATCTATTTTCTAAGCCTGATTTTAAAACTGCTTCATAGATCATTTTATACATTCGAGTCAATTAGCATGCATTGCATTAGATACAAATTAAAAAAGTCTAAAATTTTAATTGCATTATGCTCTCAGGAATCATTTACCCTACATAAGTAAAGGGGACAATTAGGTTTTATCTTAGATGTCGGCCCCAATTCCTCAAAACTTAAATAACGTCCCTACCCATCTTTCATAAGAGACTGGACACATGGATTTGAAACGCCTAGGTGGTTAGCTGGCTCCCCAATCCAGGCCGGGGTAAGTCCAAATTTGCACTTCATTAGCTAGGTTCGGGTCACTACTTTGTAGTACCCAATTTAGACTTAGGTTCTGAGGCAGATTTTCAAATCTTAAGTCCTCACTCTCCAGAAATATAATCCCAAATTTCTAATAAAATGTCAACTCAAATCTAAAAATTTCTCTCTTAAAATGTAAAGCCCAACATAGGGTAGACTGAGGTTGCCTCTGAGCTTCTCAGAATCTGGCATCTCCTACTTTTCTTTCCTTAACTCATTAATAACTGTTCAACGTTGAGCTTTCTCCTTGAAAATTCCTACTTCTTTCCTTGTCTTCTACTTTGTAATCAAAGGGTAAGAAATTATTGCTTTAATCGAGAGTTTTCTTAGGAGTACCCCTCCTAGGATGTAATTAACTATAGGGGCTTGCCCCTATAGGGATTTGAGAACCCCAAATTAAAATAAACCTTATTTTATTCTCATAAAATAAGGGAAAAATCTTTGGGAATGCTGACATACTTTAAAATTTCATTTCTAATTTTAAATATATTTATAGAATATTATTATTATCTTTCCAGGTAATATAATATTCTATTTGTTATATTCAATTTTAAAAATGATGACTTTTGTAAAAACCCATTCTTTCTTTCGGGTGTTTCTGAAGAATGTTATGTTCGTCTTTTTAAGATGATATAATATTCTCCTTATTACGCCTAAATAAAGGAATGGATGAATTTTTTTAAAACTATATTTCTATTTTTGAACACATTCTATAGAATTTCATGTTCATTTCTCGAGATGATATGTTATTTGTAGAATTATGTTTGACTATAGAAATATTATTTTTTAAAATCCTATTTTTATATTAAATCCATTGTAGAATATTATATCAATCTCCTGAGACTGTACTTTATTCTCAATGCGGTATTCGATTACAAAATAGGAGAACACAAAATCTGCGTGGCGATATAAATTTTTCCACCAAAGTTTTTCTGGCGACTCCGCTGGGGATCAATCCTCTCTCCATCTTTAGTAATGATTCATACCCTTACATCAGTAGTATACTTGTGCTTGCCATAGGTTGTAACTACCCTTCTTCCACCAGTTATTTTATTCATTTCATCCTTGGATAATTTGGTCGGTATCTAAAAATTTTATGGTGGTCTTATTTTGGACCCCCGTCAAAATATCGACGGGAAGTTCCTTTAACGACCTTTTTGTTTAAATAATCAAGAAATAAATTTCTATGTGCTAATTTGAACGTTGCAGTTACATCTTCATTGTAGCTTGATGTTTGACTTAACACTGGGTCCAAAATTTTGAAGTTTAAATTAAAACACTAGATGAAATTCATTCTTATCTCAGTATTATATATTGTAGTTATAATTTTCATATAGCTCAATATGTATGAAATGAGATAAGATTTAAATCATTTAGCTGGATCATTTAAACTTTCGCAATTGAAATAAATTATTCCGAGTCTAATTAAAAAAATTTCTTTTAAATTTCAGGGAAAATGACGGGTAAACTAATCTTTTCCCTATCGGATAACATGAACTTGGCCTACAATCCTTTTGCTAACGGAAGTATAATCAGATTTGGGAAAGGATTTAAAGATTTGCAGTTGTCTGTTAGTGGACCTGAGTTCACTATTGTCCCACCTGCTGAAATTGCGAACCAGAAGCCTGTTCTAGAGTTCACTTTGGGATGTGGGTCTCAAACTACCCTGGTAGCCCCTAGGCCCTCAGTGTTTGCTAGAATAGAACAACCTGGCCAGGATCAAAAACTCAAGTCAGTTGTCGTAGCAGATAGTGTTACTCCTTTCAGTGCTCCGAGCAAGTTTGAAATGGGTTCCTCTTCTAACATGTCGACGATCATGACTAAAACTCAGAGGAGAAATAAGAATCATCGTACAAAGAGGAGAATGGAAAAATTGGGATTGTCAAGTAAGAATGAGCAAGCTCCTCCTACCTCTCCACATCTTAGTGGTAGCAGGTTCCATCTCCTCTCCGCTGCTAATGGAGAGGAAGATGTGAGGATGATTGCTCGTTCAGTTCCTATTACTGTTAAAAAGTCTGCCACTGAGCCAGTCAAAGATAAGGAAATACACATTCAGAATATGGTAAGGGAAATAGTCCAAGAATGTGCAGATAACCATTTCCAAACTAAGGAAGGATTTTTGAGAAACATGAAAAGAATGATCAATGAAAGGATCGAAGAAGAAACCTCGAATCAGAAGAATACTGGAGCCCGGGTAGTGGGTCAGTCGAGGGCAAGAGATAGTAAAAGAAAATTCAAACCTATTGCAATCTCTGCACTCACTGACGGATACCCTAGGGAACCAAGAAGATCTCACAGAAAGAAAGATAGTATTGTTTTAACTGATGTGTCAGGAAAGTCCAAGAGTACTCAGCATAATCCACAGAAAGTCAGTCGTCGATTGTCCACTTCTTCTGCACCGCCACAGGGTCCTGGAAAGATACAACGTTATTCACATACTCATTCTTCTCCCCGGATAGATAGGCACCCCTCTACGGGTCCTTCTTCATCTTCTTATCCAGATGTAGGGCGGTTGGAATCATCGAACCAACCCTCTCCAACATCTGATGAGAAGAAGGTTTGGAGACCCAAGGAAAAAGCTGTTTCTCCTGTAACAGTTTCACCTGAGAGGCCTATAGAAAGTGAACCTGAAAAGGAGAAAAGGGTTGAGACTAGCCCCCAGATCATATGGACTGTGAAAGATATGTTCCTGTTGATCCCCACTATATTGCCTGAAGCTCTATAGAGGAGATGATAGGTGAACTGAAAGATATCATTAAGAATCTGGAGGATGAAGAGGTAGTAAATTTTGACTTAGATCAAGATGACCTGTTAGACGATACAGTAGCCGATGTCCTTGTAGTGGAAATAAGGAGATCAGCTCATGATGAGCAAACTGAAGATACTGGAATACAAGATGTTGTAGTTGAGGAGGGCATTACGCCGGACTTAACTCAACATCTTATACAACAGTTAAAACAAAAGGATGAACAGATCTCAAGTATGGAGAAGAAGATAGAGGAAATGATGGCTACGATGGTATCATTCCAGTGCCAGGGTCCTTTACCACCACGAGCACAGGTTGAGTCTTCTCAACCCGAGTCTGTTCAGGCGGTAGGAAAGAAACAGATAATTGAAGCTATGGAAGAGCACCAATCAGATCTAGAGTTTAAAGCCTCTCAATCAAAAGAGCTAAAGCAAATGGTGGAAAGACAAGTGAGGGAGGCATTAGCTGAGTCACAGAGTGCGTCGTATACCCCAAAGGGTAGACCCTACCCAGAGGAGTTTGATGCAATTCCTTACCCAAAGGGATTTGTGCCCCCCTCATTCAAGATCTTTGATGGTACTGGAAACCCTAGACAGCACATAGCGTACTTCCGAGCTAGTTATTGCAACGCTGGGGGAAGTGATGCTTTACTTTTCAGGCAGTTTGTTAGTAGCCTGTCAGGGGTGGCTTTTGACTGGTATGCAGATTTACCGAATGGTTCAGTACATAGTTTCACGGAGTTAGAAAACATGTTCGTCAAAAGATTTATAGGCAGTCAGCATCACGTTATAGTTGGAGATCTTGTCATAGAAAAGAAGAAGCCTGGGGAGAAGCTGGTTGATTATATACTAAGGTGGAGGAATTTGAGCATGAAATGCGAACCTCAATTGCAAGAGCAACACACGATTGAGATTCTGCTTAAGAACATTCATGGCCCGGTGGCCTTCCTTTTGGAAGGTTTCACTATCAAGACATTTGAAAAATTGCTCAACAAAGCCTCCAGTTACAAGAAGAAGCTTCACAGCTCTCTTTCTTTGTTGATCAGTCCTCTTCATATCCTAAAAAGCTGAAACCCCAAAAGGTCTTTGAGAAGAAATCTGGGACGGTGTCAGCTGTGGATAAGGGAAAGCAGCCAATGAAAATTCAGGTAGAGAACCCACCTTCTCAGTTTTATAATCAATAATATCAGAGGTCGCAGCATCCGCCACCGCAATTTCAGTCACAGTTTAATCAACAACGGCCTTACCTTACTTCGGAAGAAAGAAGTGAGAATTGGGAGAAATTTAATGCATTGATTGGCAAGACCTACCCCTTTAAAAAGGAGGCTTTAAAGAGGATATTCAAAAATCTTCTAAAAAAGCCAGACTTTAAATTGCCTGCCCCTAGGAGGCCAGAAGAAGTGGGTAAGTCTGATCAGCTTAATTATTGCCCTTACCATCAGATGTTGGGTCATCAGCTTGAAGACTGTGTTACTTTCAAGGAGTGGCTTGACAGGAATATAAAATTAGGAGCGGTAGTGATTCCCAAAGAATACTTAGTGGATCCGGGGTAGGGATCCGCTAAGTGTGTGACTGGTGAGCCTATTATTCCTGCTTCTTCTTTAAATTCTGACTCAACTTGGGATATAGCTTTATCCCATTCCTCAAAGAAATTTCTGGACAAACTCTATTTTTCTTCTCTTCAGGAGTCTTTGGGAGCTCAGAAGCCTCTCCAGGTTGATCTGATAGTTCCAGAAGGTGATATAGAGATGACTCCACCTTCAGAGCTTAAGGGAGCCCAAGTCAGCCAGGGTCCTATAGTTCAGGAGAAGGAGGATACCATAGATTGTTTTGATGCTTTTAGTAGTGTTAATTGTGATGTATCTAGTAGAATTGTATTTTTTGCGGATGGGGAGACTGTTATCCTCAATCCTCTTATCTTAGATGAATTTTATTTTGTTCCATGTGATGATGTCAAATCAATAAAAAAGGATTCTGTGTATATCTTGTCTATTTCTGATAGCGATGTTACGGATGACTTGAAAAACATACCTGAAAATGATTCTCTTAACAATCAATTTAATTTGGAAGAATTAAAATATTCTCTTGGCTATTATTCAGATAGTGATGCCCCTACTCTTGATTTGCAGGGTATGCCTATCTGTATTGAAGCAGAGATGTCGGATTCTGAGGATTTAATAGAAGTACAATCAGAGTTAGCTGAGGTCAAAGTAGATAATCCACATGTCGCTTCTTCTGAAGAGATAGTGCAAATCAAACTTCGTAGTGGCAAAGTGCTACCACCTCAAGCTTCTTCTGGAGATAAAGGGAAGCAAGTTGTTGACGAACTAGAGTCTTCTCTTCCACCTCAGCCCGTTCCTCTTTCGGGTCCAGTTGAGAGTGGAATACCAAAGGTCGATTACAATGTCCTAGCTCATCTCAGGAAGCTACCTGCCAAATTGAGCATTTATGATGCCTTGATCCTTTCCAAAGAAATGAGGGAAGTGCTAATCAAAGCTCTGCTAGATCCATATATTTGCATGGCCCAGTTAGTAGCTGCACAGCCTGATGAAGCTTTTTGTTCCAAAGGAGTTCCTGAAATTTATTTTTCTGATGAAGATCTATGTTTAGGGACGGCCGATCACAACCGTCCACTTTACATAACAGTAAACATAGATAATTTCAGATTGTCACGTATTCTGGTTGATCCTGGTGCATCAGTTAATATTATGACTCTCAGAACTCTCGCTTATTTGAGAATAGACGTTCGTAAGCTCAGTTCAGACAAAATGATCTTACGAGGGTTTAACGAAAATGGCGAGAGGGCTTTGGGTTCAGTTACTCTGTTATTGGAGATTGAAGAATTTAAAACTGAAGCAAAGTTTCATATTATAGACTCTCCAACATCTTTTAATGCTCTTCTAGGTAGACTCTGGCTTCATGAATATAGGATGGTTCCTTCCTCCCTACATCAGTGCATTAAATACATCAGAGATGACATTGAGCACTGTATTAAGGGGGATTTACAACCATTCTCGATTCAGGAAGTAGAAATTTATGAAGATGCCACCTATTATTTGCCTAAGAAACAAACGACTATTTCTAAAGATCTTGAATCGACCAAAAATGAAATTGCACTTGAAAAGAAAAATGAAAAAGAAAAAGAAAAAGAAGGAAAAAGAAATGAAGAATATCCCTGCCTCAAAGATAGCATCCATTGGCATCCTGCTCCTCCCTCACAAAGAGGTAGTAGGATTACCCAATGGGGGCGAGGTAGAGGCAGAGGATGGAAAAATTATGACAGTGCAACGTATGAAATCATACAAAAGCAAACTCCAATGATACACATTAATTTAGAATCTGACTCAGAGGATGAATCATGTGTATCTAAGGATGAAAATAGTAACAAGAGGCCGAAGTTTGAGATCTCCTTGGAACATGACAGTGACGATGATAAAATTAAGGTAAAAATAGAGGATGATTCAGATTTGTCTACCTATAAAAAGCATAAAGGATATGTGAAGACTTCAGCTCTAACCCCACTATCTCAAGATAGTATAGCCGGGTTGGCAGTTAAGGTTTCACCTGCTTTGAGCGATGATTGTAAAACTGCTAAGTTTATTTCTTCTTCTAGCAAGAATGTTGAAACTGATGTATATATTGGCGATCCTTTCATGAATGAAATAGTGGAACTCCCTTTTGATTGGTATCCATATGGTGTTAAAAATTTAATTGAGCAAGGTCTAACCCCATCTACTTGGACTAAACGTCAAGCTCAGTCCTTTGAAAATCTTTGGAATACTGAATACTATAAACCAAAGTCAAGGGCAGGATTGGGCTTTAGTACTGTTTGTCCATTTGAAGATGATGATTACTGCTTGGTGATAACTAACAATCTAGGATCTGATCATCTTTTTATGAAGGACATTGAAATTCTAAATGAATTTTGTCTAGAAACTTTAGATGATTCGGATGACTTTCAAGTTAAGGAGGCACCTCCCGAACTTGAGGAGGAAATCCAATCAACTATTGATGAATTGAAAGAAATTAACCTTGGTAATGAAGAAAATTCATGTCCGACGTTCATAAGTGCTTTATTGAACGATGACGAGTCAACTAACTTAGTCAAGTTGCTTTCAGAGTTTAAGGATTGCTTCGCTTGGAGCTAAGACGAGATGCCTGGATTATCTCCAGAAATAGTAATCCATAAACTTGAAATTCAACCTGACATGATCCCTGTCAAGCAATCCCCACGATGCATGCGCTTAGAAATTGAACAACAAGTGGTGACTGAAGTTAAAAAACTGATCAATGCAGGCTTTATTCGAGAGGAAAAATACCCCTCTTGGTTGCCTAGCATCGTCCCAGTAAAGAAGAAGAATGGTCAAATTTGCGTATGCATCGATTATAGGGATCTGAATAAGGCTTGTCCAAAAGATGAGTTCCCGTTGCCTATACCGGAACTCATGGTAGACATCGCCTCAGAGCATGTAATTTTCTCTTTTATGGATGGTTCATCTGGATATAATCAAATCAAGATGGCCCCTGAAGATGAAAAATTTACTGCTTTCAGAACACCTATAGGGGTCTTCTGTTATAAAGCCATGCCTTTTGGACTTAAGAATACTGGTACAACATACCAGCGAGCTATGACCTAAATCTTCGATGATCTAATACACCAACAGGTGGAATGTTATATCGATGATTTGGTAGTTAAAAATCATCAAAGGGAAGACCACCTTCATGATTTGAGAATCATTTTTGAAAGGTTGCGCCGCTATGATCTAAAGATGAATCCCTTGAAATGTGCTTTCGGAGTTACTTCAGGAAAATTCTTAGGATTCGTAGTGATACACCGAGGCATAGAAATTGATCCTTACAAAATAAAAGCCATCTTAGATATGCCACCTCCTAAAAGTCTTACCCAGTTAAGATCTCTTCAAGGTAGGTTGGCATACCTACGAAGATTCATTTCCAACTTATCTGGTAGGTGTCAACCATTCGCTGCTTTGTGTAAGAAAGATGCCCGATTTCATTGGGATGAAAAGTGCCAAAATGCATTTGAAAGCATAAAGCAGTATTTGTTAACGCCACCAGTTCTAACAGCTCCTATCCCTGGAAAACCCTTAATACTTTACACCGCAGCCTTAGACAGTTCTCTTGGCGCCTTGTTAGCCCAAATTAATGAGGAAAGAAAAGAGAACGCACTTTACTACTTGAGTAGATGACTTCTGCCAACTGAAGCTAATTATCCTCCTATTGAGAAACATTGTTTAGCTTTGATTTTTGCTGCCCAAAAGTTAAGGCATTACATGTTGGCTCATAAAATCAATCTCATCTTTAGAATCAATCCACTCCAATACCTGATGACTCGTCCAATATTGTCAGGGTGTTTAGCAAAGTGGTCAATGTTTCTACTCCAATTTGATATCACGTTTATACCACTACGTACTATCAAAGGTCAAGCCGTTGCTGACTTCTTAGCAGCACACCCGATCCCTGCTGAGTCCCCTCTGAATGACGATCTCCCTGATGAACAAATTATGAGTTTAGAGGAGCAGGAAGGAAATACTTGGGAATTATATTTTGATGGTGCCGCATCTTCACAAAAGATCGGGGAACCTCAGGAGGTAATCCCAGGGAAAGCCGGTATCGGGTTGGTTTTCATAACCCCTGAAAAAGGATTGTTGCATTATTCTTATCATTTATTAGAGCCATACACTAATAACGAAGCTGAATGCGAAGCTCTAATAACTGGATTAGAATTAGCAATATCAATGGAAATCAGAGAAATCAAAATCTTCGGAGATTCACAACTTATTATCAATCAAGTTGCTGGCATTTAGAAAGTCTTGAAACCTAAACTTCTTCCATACCATCATTACACTATGAAACTTCTCGAGCATATTCCAAGTGTAACTTTATATAGGATACCCCGTGAAAGAAATTCTACGGTGGATGCCCTTGCAAAGCTCGCAAAGGAATTAGCTTGTATAGAGGAAGAATCAATTTCTATAGAGGTTCAAGGTCGTAAACTCTTGTCTCCTATAGACTTGGAATATATCAATAAAAAGTTTTCTTTTGAGGGTGAGATTATTCTTGCTATTGATGATGAGATGGTTGACTGGAGACAACCTTTCATTGACTATTTGCAAGAAAGCAAACTCCGTCGAGAGAAATATACCGCAGATCAAATCAAGAGAAGGGCTCTTTCTTATACACTGATAAATGGAATTTTGTACCGCCGGTCTTTCGATTAATTGTGGTTACGTTGTCTCAGTAAATAAGAAGCCCAAGGGATCGTGACCGAGGTACATGCTGGATTGTGTGGTGCCCACCAATCTGGCCCCAAAATGAAGATGAAAATCAAGAGACTGGGATATTACTGGCCTTCAATGATTGATGACTGTATGTCTACTGCACGTTGTTGCCACCAGTGTCAAGTACATGGTGTAGTCCTGCACCAACCTTCTAATGTTCTGCATCCAACAATTGTTTCGTGGCCTTTTGAAAGCTGGGGCACGGACATTATTGGCCCTATCGATCCTCACTCTTCTAAAGGTCACCGGTTCATTCTAACAGCAACAGACTACTTCTCAAAATGGGCGGAGGCTGTTCCACTACGAGAAGTTAAAACTCATAATGTGCTCCAATTCTTCCGAGACCATATTGTATATCGATTTGGCATTCCTCGTCGAATTATATCCAATAATGGTCCCTCCTTCAAGAGCACCAAAATGAATAATTTTGCTAAACGTCATAATATTGATTGGAGGTACTCCACGAGCTACTACCCATAGGCGAATGGATTGGTGGAGGCCTTCAATAAGATGTTAGTAGGAATTCTAAAGAAAATCTTAGAGGATAATAAGCGATAGTGGCATGAAAAGTTAGGGGAGGCTTTGTGGGCTTATCGAACCACATGTAGAACCCCAACTCAGTCTACACCGTTTGCTTTAGTCTTCGGGGTTGAGGTTGTTCTCCCTTTAGAGGTACAGCTTCCCTCTCTAAGAGTTACAATTAACAATAATATTACATCTGAACAGAACGCCCGACTTCGTTTAGAAGAACTCGAAGTTTTAGAAGAGAAGCGATTGCAGGATCAACAGAACCTTGAGTTATATAAATCCCGTATGGCTCAAGCACATGATAAAATGGTCCGTCCTAGAACCTTTCGAGTAGGAGAGTCGGTGTTGGTCTTACGTAGACCTATCCCGACTCATCGAAGGTTTGGTGGTAAATTTGAGCCTACGTGGGAAGGTCCTTTTGTGGTGGAGAAAGTCTACCAAGGGGGGTCTTACCAATTAGTGGATTGTAAGGGTGATCGTCCTATGTTGTCCATCAATGGGCGGTATCCTAAGAAATACTATGTGTAATGACGTTGTTATGAAGATTTGTAATAAAATTATAAATTATTTAGCATACACGTTGTCCTCGAAGTTTATGAATGTGACATACACTTGGTCCAAGTAGTTTGTATATTTTTGAAAATCAAAATTGAAAGATTTCAAAATTTGAAGTAATTGAGATGTTCTATAGTATTACTATAGAATTGTCCTTTTATTTATTTCCTTTCTTCATTTATAATGATTCAATATAAAAACATAATCCCTAGTGGATTATTTGTAAGTTATAAAGATCATTTATAATAAAGGAGAAAGCAAATTTTTAATCCAGAAATTTCAAGACTCATTCTTTTGAATGTTTTTCTTTTCCCTTCTAGAAAGTGGCATGTGCAAAAGCTTTTAACTTTTAATAGAACATTTGCAAGTTGCTAATGTCATTTGTGATGAGGGGAAGAAAAAAATCTTAAAGAAATTAAGTTTTCACTAAAAGTTTACATCAATTTTAAATCTGTCTCTAGGTTTAAGTCCGCTTTTACGGCGTCCTACTGACTTTTGGCTTAAGTCTGCTTTTACTGCAGCCATCCAGTTTAAATCCGTCTTTAGGTCTAAGCCCGCTTTTACGACATCCTATTGACTTCTGGCATAAGTCCGCTTTTACGGCAGCCATAAATTTTAAATCCGTCTTTAAGTCTAAGCCCGCTTTTACGGCATCCTAATGACTTCTGGCATAAGTCCGCTTTTACGGCAGCCATCAATTTTAAATCCGTATTTAGGTCTAAGCCCGCTTTTACGGCATCCTACTGACTTCTGGCATAAGTCTGCTTTTACGGCAGCCATCAATTTTAAATCTGTCTCTAGGTCTAAGCCCACTTTTACGGCATCCTACTGACTTCTGGCATAAGTCTGCTTTTACGGCAGCCATCAATTTTAAATCCGTCTTTAGGTCTAAGCCCGCTTTTACGGCATCCTACTGACTTCTGGCATAAGTCCGCTTTTATAGTAGCCATAAATTTTAAATCCGTCTTTAGGTATAAGCTTGCTTTTACGGCATCCTACTGACTTCTAGCATAAGTCCGCTTTTACGGCAGCCATCAATTTTAAATCTGTCTCTAGGTCTAAGTCCGCTTTTATGGCATCCTATTGACCTCTGGCTTAAGTCCGCTTTTACGGCAGCCATCCAGTTTAAATTCGTCTTTAGGTCTAAGTCCGCTCTTACGGCATCCTGCTGACTTTCGGCATAAGTCCGATTTTACGGCAGCCATCCAGTTTAAATCCGTCTCTAGGTCTAAGTCCGCTCATACGGCATCCTACTAACTTCCGGCATAAGTCCGCTTTTACGGCAGCCATCCAGTTTAAATTCATCTTTAGGTCTAAGTCCGCTCTTACGGCATCCTACTGACTTTCGGCATAAGTCCGCTCTTACGGCAGCCATTCTCAGAATTAGATATAAGTGTTCACCTAGTGGTATCATTTCTCTTGATTTAAAAGAAAACTTTGGATTTATCAAAATCACGTTCAAACTCATATCAAAAAACATTCAAATCACTTCCAAAATTTCTTCCTTTCTATCAAATTACATTTAAATCACTACATTCAATTTTTTTCCATATTTTTGGCTTTATTAAATGATGTTAATCTCCTTAGTTTTTATTTGTTAAAGCCATCCTTAACTTTAAAATCAATCATTAAAATCAAATGTTCATAAACTTTTCATTCTCATTATCTATCAAAATATAAAATTCTATCAAATCATATACTCAGAACTTCAACTCCGATCTTGGATCTTGTTGATTGTTTCGGTCAACACCAATACGCATGATAAACTTTGGCAAGTTTATCATGCCTATTGGGGGTCCATTTGTTGACCTCATTATTCGAGGTCAGCTTCCCCGAAATCCATATCTAGCTCCTAGGTCTTCGCAGCCTAGTGTAGATGTTGCTTTTAGGGTTCCCTTAGGTGAATGCCTATTGACGTAGCATCGACTCGACCTTATATTTCAACCCAAATCGACTCAACTCAAGTCAGCACAATTTTGAGCTGAACTAATTCGAGCCGAATTCAGTTTAATAGATATAGATCTGAAAGACCCAACTTGCTCGTCGCAAACCAATGACATTAGTTAAATCAAATAAACAAATTTAATTTAATCTAACTTAAAATGTTCATGAATTTTATTTAATTTAAATTTATCAATCTTATTAAAATAAATTACATATATGTTTTAAAATAAAATCTGTTTGTTTTTATATATATATAACTAAAATATATTCTAATAGTTATCCCTTAGTCTAAAATTTAAATCAAGAGGCGGCTTAAGCTAAACCTAAACAGCGGTTAGACTAGCCCGGTCCGAACCCCCCCCCCCCCCCCCCCACTATCTCCTATCAATTCGTAAAACCACCCAACCTCTCTCCCTCTTATTCGTGAAACGAACCGAACTTCCCCCCCGGGCTCTCATTCGGAACTCCTCCTCTCTCTCTAGTTCGCAGCTCCTCCCAGGCTATTCGCAAGCAGCCCAGCTCGATCTCCCGCTCGTCTCCCAGTTCGCAAGAACCGAAGGCCCCAACCGGACTCCCAGTTCACTCAACCCAGGCGAATCACCCCCATTTGACCTCCTCTCTGCCGTTCGCAAGCCCCAGGTAAAGCTCCTCCTCACCGTCGCTCCCCCTTGCTTGCGGGGACGAATGACTCAAGACCGAATCTCCTTCCTCTCCCTTGTTCACTTCAACTCAGGAAGCCTGACGCCATCCAATCTCCAGTGCTAGGAACCCCGATCTGACCTCTCCTTGCCCTAGCCGAGTACATGTATACTTCTTCTTCTCCTTCATCTATATGTGTTCTTCACTTCTTGCCTTACCTTCCAGATTTTCTCTCACACATTTCTATCAGTAACCTGTTGGTTTGATGAGCAAGATATGGAGAAGTTTTTTTTTTGGTTTCTTGATTGGAAATCAAAGGAGATTTCTTTAATTTGCTTGCCTAAGTTTTCCCACTATTTAATTTTTGTGATCTGTGAATATTTATATTTTTTGTTCTCTCTTCGGCATCCTTTTTCTATCATGAAATGAACATTGGTTGCATCCATGTCCTTGGTTGTTTTTGAAGGTTTTGTTGGCAAGGGAATTACTGAAGGCCCTTTCTATTCAAAGAGGAATAGTATTGATGTTACTTGCAATGTTATTTGAAATCAGGAATCTAGGAAAAGTGGTTTCTCTTTCTTGAAAAATATAAGAGGGATTTATATTTCTCTTATTTGTGCGAATTAAATTTCTGATCAATTTATTGAACAATGAAATATGGATACATTTGTTTTGCTAAAATTATCTTCCCTCAATAACAAGAATTTGGTAGATTATGTTTAAAGATCTTTTATGAAAAACTTACAGAATTTCTTGTTTAAGGGAAATCTTTCTAAAAGGCAAATGAGAATGAGGGTGAATTGATTTTTTTAGATGATTCCCATTGAAATGTTGGCATGATCAATTATGAAGTATGGACAAAAGTTAGTGTAAATAAGCTACGTCTAAATCTCCACTTCTCTTTATTCATGAAGTTTGGGAGGATACATGGTAGGTTTGTCAATGTTCCTTTCTTAAAGTTTAGTAGTGGCCAAATAAGACATTAAAGTTACGGATATTTCTCCATATTGTAGCAAGTCAAGTGTTGAATATAGAATTCATATGTTTTTTTTTTCTATGGTGAGCATTCATTAGTTTCTTATAAAATATCTGGGAGAAGTGTTGGAGAATAATTGTGTGCTTTAAATATAATATTGTTGTATGGTGGTTGGAAAAATATGCGTTGTGGTCTGGGAAAGAGAAAACATTGATTTATAGTTCATAAGAAAAAAATAAGTCCTTATCAAGAGAAGGAAAAGTTGAGAAATTTGGTAGAGCTGAAAAGTGTGTGGATTTCAAAAGGTGAAGTGTTTAAAGTTTGGTCTTGAAAGATAAAAGTGCTTGTTTGGTAAAGAAAAGTGACTCGTGTGTGTATGTTTTGTAAGATGACATGTCTAAGTATGGAAAAGTAAAGTGTATGTGTTTTGGGGAAGTAGTATGTCTATGTTTTGAAAAGTGAAGGGTCTATGGGAATAGTAAAGTAATGTGTGATTTTCAAAAGGTGAAATGTGTAAGTGCGAGAATGTGTAAAGGTGGAGAGGTAGTGGAATTTGTGTATCTTTTGGAAGAGAAAATTGTGGAGATTTGAAAGGTAAAAGTGTGTAAAGTTTAAAGAGTAAATTTTGAGTTTTGGAGAATGGAAAGTATAGAATTGAGAAGTGAAGTGTGTGTATATGTTGTAAGTTGAGACGTGGAAATGTGGAAATGTGAAATATGGGGATTTTTGGAAAATGAAGCTTGTATATATTTTGAAAGTGAAATGAGTTTTGTGTTTAAGTTAGAAATGTGAAAGTGGATTGAAGTGTATGAATTTATGAAAAGTGGAGAAGTGTGTTGGTAGTTGAAAGGTGTATTGTCTGAATGAAAAAGTTTAGTGTGTGATCTTTGAATGGTAAAGTGACACTTGATTGTTGGAGAATGAAAAATGTTCACTTTGAAAAGGTGAATTGTATGTGTAAACATAGTAAAGTGAAAAGTGTAGGTTGAAAGGGGAGTTGTATGTTTTGGAAGAGTGTGTATGTGGTTTTGAAAAGTAAAGAAGTGGCATGTGTGTACTTTGAAAGTGGAATGTGTAAAAGAGTGAAAAGTGAAAGTTAGAGGTGTTGAGAGATGAAAGGTGTGGGTGTGGGGGAATGAGTTTATTGGGTGTTTATTAGAAATGAAAGTTTTTTAAAGAAAGCAATGCCCCTCTTTCTCTCTCTACCCCTTCTCTTCCTCCTTCTTCCACTACTCTTCCTTCTTGTGCCCCGAGAAAAATTTCAGAAAGTATAAAGCATGCTATTCAAAGGGAACAGTTTAAAAGGTAGACAGCTTGCGACGGTCTTCAAGCCCGAAGAAAGGTATATCTTTATTTTTAGTAAATTTCAATTATCTTACTGTTAATCATTAAATATGCTTCTAACCACTATTTTCTTATATTTATTTGAATGAACTGCGAGGAACGGTACCAATCAAGTGAACAAGAGGAAGCAAATTAAAGGTGTCAGTCGCCTCTATCCAACCGGGTAGAGGTGCTACGGGCGGAACCACCGAGTCGTAGCCCCCGGTGTTGTAAGTTTTCTTAAGACTTAGAAACCCCCTAGGAGGCCGTGGTGTGATTTGTGCGAACTCCTACCCTTTAGATCCTTATAGCAACTTTAATTTTATTAGGATTATTTTATTTTTATTATTAGATCCTTGAACCCCTTTACACGTGCACAAAGTCTTGAGGGTTAGTAATAACAAACTTTTTATCCTATACAACATTAGTGACATTTAAGGATAAAAAATTTAGAACTGAGTCTTAGAGAACTTAGACTTAGGTTGCATGCACACTTTAGGATAGAAACTCAGAACATAGAAAACTTAGTTACACCTCCCTTAGGCTTAGTATTCATTATTAATATAATTTTAATTAGGCTAATCAAATTCAAACAATCAATTAACAAAAATTTCAAACACACTAATAATAACTCAGATTAAAATGCGTGAAACTATATAACCGTTAATAACTAAGTCATAATTAACACACAAAACCACTAAGAGATTAAATTTGAACATAAAAATAAAATTGAATCTAATTAATATGTTAATCATCTCATAATCAAATAATAACTAAATAAAATTTTCAAACTTCAATAAATCATCAACAATCTAATAAATCATTAACAAATAAAATAAAATCATTAAAATTTTAATAAAATATGAACACTTGAATAAGTCAATCAAAAGTTTAATAAATGATTTTAAATTAACAAAACATTAAAATATTTAATAAATCATTAAAAAAAATCAATAAATCATTAATTAAATAATCTAAATAAAAAAAGGGGTTAATTCAAATACACTAAAGAACAAATCCTATTAATCAACTTTAACAATCAAAATTCAATTTAAAACAAAATTCAAAATAGTAAAGATACTAGAACTTAAATCTGAACTAAAATTCTCTTTGACCCTTCAACAAACCAATTTCAATCGATTAGAAAAGTTCAGCTAAAAGTAAACTCAGGATATATCCAAACCACACAGCCTACCGCACACACTTAGATTTGTTTGCCAGGACAACCGACTCTAGCTCTAGGTTAGGCCGGTGTTTACTTTCTTGCTGTTGTGTGACGGGCTTTCTTGGTTTTCATTGCATGTTTTGTATGATTGGTGTGAGTGTTTGTTTACTTTTATTTTAATCTTAGATATGATGTGATGGGCGATAGATTATCCCTAGGTCAGGAACGATCTGGATGCTCACAGAATCTTCTGCAGGTAGCCATGCTCGTGTAGGGCCAAATTAAAGAGGGCAAATTAAAGATTTAAATTAACATAAATTTTCTGCAGGTGCTTCAAAAAATGTTAAGCCCCCTTAAAATTAAAAAAGCATGGCCAAATGTGGCTGGTGAATTTAATTTATGTGTGAATATATAACTGCTTGGGAATAATTTTATTATAAATATTTAGGATAACCCTGTAGGTGTGTCGAGATTTTCTTTTCTTTCTGAGATGTAAATGTGATGTAAATGTAATTTGTCAAAGTCAAGTATTGTGAAAGTGATTCAAAAGTGGGATATCACACCCAACTCGGAATCCAAAGAGAAGAGAATGTCCCTTCGGGGGGAGTATTCTCTTCTATTTGGAAAGCCAAGTTAGGGTGGTTCTAATATCCAAAGAGAAAAGAAAATACCCCTTCGGGGATGAGTTTCTTTTCATTTGGATATCCAGGCCTAGCGGACCCAAGGAGCTCGTAGCGAATCAAAGGAGCTCGTAGCGGATCCAAGAAGCTTGTAAAGGAAAGAAGGTAAAGAAGTGAAGATGAAGAAAATGAAGAAACGAAAATAAGAAGAAAGGATATCCCATTTTGAAATCACTTGCGTCAGTTCTAGGAGTAGAATCCGGGTTTGTTTTCAGTGGTACCCGGCCACTTTACATTTTCAGCAGACCCTGGGTTGTAAATAAACTGGACATTCGACATTATATTTTTGGATAATTTAATTTGAGTGTTTATATTATTTGTGCAGTAGCTTTTTTTTAGGACTCTTGCATGCCGTGTTTTGTTTTAGCCTAGATACGAATCGGAGTATTTTTTTGGTAAGGACCACGATAAACTTTTTCTACTTGAAATTTAAAATAAAATTTTTAGACTCACATAGAAACTCTAACGAATCTAAGAAGTAAGCTCAGACTGCCAAGAGTCAGCATAAGCATATTATTACTTTCTCTTCCTTGTTAGGCACCTCTCGCCTGTGGGTTCTGGCAGACCACCTGATCTATTAGGGTGCAGCTCTGTCAAGGGGATGTTGTGCAATCTCTAGGGAAAAATCTATTTTTTAAGCCTGATTTTAAAACTGCTTCATATATCATTATATGCATTCGAGTTAATTAACATGCATTACATTAGATACAAATTAAAAGAGTCTAAAATTTTCATTGCATTATGCTCTCAGACATCATTTACCCTACATAAGTAAAGGGGCCAATTAGGTTTTGTCTTAGATGTCGACCCCGATTTCTCAAAACTTAAATAACGTCCCTACCCATATTTCATAAGAGACTCGACACATGGATTTGAAATGCCTAGGTGGTTAAATGGCTCCCCAATCCAGGCCGGGGTAAGTCCAGATTTGCGCTTCATTAGCTAGGTTCGGGTCACTACTTTGTAGTACCCAATTTAGACTTAGGTTCTGAGGCAGATTTTCAAATCTTAAGTCCTCACTCTCCGAGAATATAATCCCAAATTTTTAATAAAATGTCAACTCAAATCTAAAAATTTCTCTCTTAAAATGTAAAGCCCAACATAGGGTAGACTGAGGTTGCCTCTGAGCTTCTCAGAATCTGGCATCTCCTACTTTTCTTCCCTATACTCATTAATAACTGTTCAACGTTGAGCTTTCTCCTTAAAAATTCCTACTTCTTTTCTTGTCTTCTACTTTGTAATCAAAGGGTATAAAATTACTACTTTAATCGAGAGTTTTCTTAGGAGTACCCCTCCTAGGATGTAATTAACTATAGGGGCTTGCCCCTATAGGGATTTGAGAACCCCAAATTAAAATAAACCTTATTTTATTCTCATAAAATAAGGGAAAAATCTTTGGGAATGCTAACATACTTTAAAACTTCATTTCTAATTTTAAATATATTTATAGAATATTATTATTATCTTTCCAGGTAATATAATATTCTATTTGTTATATTCAATTTTAAAAATGATGACTTTTGTAAAAACCCATTCTTTCTTTCGGGTGTTTCTGAAGAATGTTATGTTCGTCTTTTTAAGATGATATAATATTCTCCTTATTACGCCTAAATAAAGGAATGGATGAATTTTTTTAAAACTATATTTCTATTTTTGAACACATTCTATAGAATTTCATGTTCATCTCTCGAGATGATATGTTATTCGTAGAATTATATTTGACTATAGAAATATCATTTTTTAAAATCCTATTTTTATATTGAATCCATTGTAGAATATTATATCAGTCTCCTGAGACTGTACTTTATTCTCAATGCGGTATTCGATTACAAAATAGGAGAACACAAAATCTGCGTGGCGATATAAATTTTCCCACCATAGACATTTGCAAGAGGATGTACTTTGGTGTTTGCTTTTTGCTGATGATATTATTCATGTTGATACGACTAGAGAGGGAGTTGAAGTACTAGACCTAGTGAGGGGATTATGAATTTGGGAGATCAAGTTGTTAATAAGAGTACATGTTTTAGATATCTTGAATGAGTGGCTTTACTCTTTGAGACATTAAAAGAGAAGCATAATATTAAGTTAAGTGTTACAGAGATGAGGATGCTGAGGTGGACGACTACCTTTACTCTTAAAGACAGGATATGAAATGAGCATATACATCAAAAGGTTGTAGTAGCTCCAATGGAAGATAAGATTAGAGAGAGTTGCCTTAGATGAATTGGTCATACAAAATGGCAGCCTTCCAATGACTTGGTTAGTAAAGTAGATGTATTAGATTTGGCTTATATTAAGAAAGGTAGATGCAGACATAAGAAGATTTGGTTAGAAATATTAGAAATGATGTTTCTTTATGAGATGATATTTCTTTATGAGATTTAAATGAGAATTTAACTCGTAACAGGACACAATGGAGAAAAATGATTCATGTAGCCGACCCCACGTAGTGGGATAAAGGCTTGATGTTGTTGTTATTGACTTATTATTTCTAAATTATTTTTAATATTATATTTATTCAATTTTCAATATAATAATAATAGTACATGTTTTATATATCTTGGATCTATTATTCATAGTGTTGCATAGATGAGGATACTCAGGTGGATGAGTGGCTTTACCCGTAGAGATAGTCACACTCATAAGTGGCAGGAGGACCAACAATGGGTTAGAGAGACTGTATGGGTTGAGCTGAACACTGCTTAGGGCAGCATAGAGTATAGCAAGAGGAGGGATCAGAATTGACAGAACAAAGCCTCTAATATTGGGGGCATGGGTAGTTCCCTTCATATAGGGGGCTCAATTCCGCATACTGAGCACAGGCATCGTTTGGTAAGGAATTTTAAAAGTATTTAAAAATTTTCTTTAATATAAATATTAATGTAAGTCTATTACAGAAAGAGATGCTGGGAAGAGAGCCAACTCCTCTTGAATTGCATAGTCACACTCATAAGCGGCAGGAGGACCAACAATGGGTTGATAAGCGAGCAAGAAAAGCCCATGTAAGTATATGTGTTTAATAGTTTTTATATTATATCTAAATAAATTGCTTAAATTTTTATTAACTTTCATAGGAGGAGTATACAAGGCTACGAGAGAGCCAGGCTACAGCTGGTGAGGACCTTCTAGCAGCTCTGTAGAGTATTCTGAGTACCGCATCTAGTCTCAAGAGATTGGAGGAATGCAATATGGCAGGGTTTATGGTTTAGGTTCACAAGCCCAGGCATACAAGGGGATGACCACTAGTGGATCCAGCTTCGCATCAAGTTCACAAGACTCCTCATATAGTTAACAGATAACTGCCCTTCAAGCGGAGCTAGAACAAGTAAGGAAATCACAAGTTGATTGGCAAGTGCAGTTCCAGGTAAATATACAGATGCAAATGCAGGCGTAACACAATCAGTTGTTGAATGAAATGCAAAAAATGAGGGAGCAGTTGAGTGAAAAGGAGGTAGCTACAGGGGATGATAAGTCGATGGATTCTGAGTAGTTTGCAATGCTTTCAGTTTCATATGAACTTTTTTTAATATCATGAATATTTGGTGAAGTTTATGAACATTTATTGATGTTAATAAACAATTTGTGATGTTTTTAAATATTTGATGTTATTTTTGATTATTTTGTGATGTTTATAATTATGACTAGTTATTTATAATGTAGTAAATGCAACTAGTTGTGAATGTTTATGAATATTTGCAGTATAAATATTTATGAATGTTTGGTGAATTATATTGCTGCTGCTGTGAAAAATTTATTGCTGTGTGGGAAGGCAATTTTTTTTAATTTTTGGTGCAGGTTTCCGGCGGATAACACGCCGGTAATCCGCCGGAAACCCCGATAGAATGAATTATGTATCATTTTCCGGCGTATTTATATGCTGGCGTTGCCGGTGACAAATGCGCCGGTTCACTTCGTCGTTTTTGTTTTCAGCACATATAGCGATGGGTTTTTCGCCGGCATTATCGGTGTAAATATACACTGGTAATTCCGGCGGATTTAACGCCGGAATATTCAAAGTATACATGCCATAACTACCATCTACTTTTCTGCCGGTTATGCCTCGGAAAGTACGGCAGAGATATTTCCAACGTATATAATACATCGAAAATGTTTTACCGACGCGCATATTACAGTTGTACAAAAATCCAACAGAAATTCGATGGAAATGATTTTTTCCGTCGAAATTTCTACCTTACCGGCGTATTATGTCCCCCGGTAATATCGGGTTTTCCTGTAGTGTTAGAAGCATAAACCGCTGTAATAAAAACAGGAAGAGAGGAACCAAAATTTAAAGAACCATGAATGAATTGATTAGACATACTTATGCAATTAAAAGAAATACATGAAGTATTCCATTTCAACCAAATCCTCCCAGGAGAAGAAAAATGAAAATTATGACAATTAGCTTCATTTTGAAAAATTTTATGCTTTGCATCAAACTAAGATCATTAACCTGATCCAAATTAACCTTAGCTTCAAGAATACAAAATAAAGCAACATCAAATTTATTAACAATGTTCTTGCAAGCATTAACTCTATCCAAGTTATGAAAACCTCTAACATTCCAAGAAGCAATATTAGAAAATAACATTAAAACTTACTAGAAGAGGTGGTTGCCTTCCTGGCATTTATGGATCTAGTAGACTTACCTGAAGTCAATAAAACCTTCAAAGAAGATTGCACATTAGCATTATCTTTAGAAAAGCTTATTTCCTTCTCACAAATACTATAATCATCTTCATGAGGATTCACCAAATTCTCTGCCAGATTTTGAAGAGACTGAAACTTATTATGTATATTAGAATTTTCAATCATCACATCATGAATAGGAGCCTTTAAAGAAGCATAACATTTTACTAAATTAGAAGATATCTCTTCTAAAGGCGAATTAAGATTAGGCAAAGTTTCTTTCAAACCAAAACCTGGAACTTCTAAATTTTCAACAATAATATTTTTTGGAATAGAAACAATATTTTCATTTTGACATGCTCAGAAGATAAATTGTCTTGCTTAGCTTCTAAAATATCAGAAGTAAGAGAAGATTGCAGATTAAGCTCTGAGATGAGAGCCTGATTAGTAACATCTTTAGAATAAGAAATTCCCTGGAGATGTCTATTAGGACAAATCAAAAATTTAGAAGAGCGAGACGTAGCCTTCTAAACCTTCCTAGTCCTGCTCCTCCCTCTATCAAATTTAGAAATCATAATTCCTTTATCTTTACCTTCCTCTACCTCTTTTCCTTTAGCCTCCATAGGATTAGATGGGCATAAAGAGCTAGGATGAACTATCTAAGCACACCCAGAACAAGGAGTGGGTTTCCAATCATACACAATTTTTAAAGAAAAGAAATTCCCAGCAATAGATATATTAACTTCCTTAGGAAGTGGCAAATCCTTATTAATTAAAACACAAACTCTAGCAAAAGTATGTCTATCTTGATTCGCCATTAACAACTATCAGAATCTCTAAAAGGCTAGCAATCTTCAAAATACCTTCAGGAGTCCAACAAACTAGAGGTAAATCAAGAATCTTATTCCAGAGCAGAATAGAAGAAAACTCTTCACATTTAGGAAGGAACATAGGAGACCAAAGTTGTATAATAAAAGGTTTTCCAAAGGAAAATCAAGGACCTCCAGACCATACTAAATTATAATCTTCATGGCATGAAAATTTCATCAGAAAAAATCCATTGCTTAACACAATAAGAGTTAGATTACCTTTCAACTTCCAAGCTTTAAGCAAAATAGAATAAAGAGCCTCAAAATACGAGCGCTTACCCAAAGAGTAGCCTACTAGCTTTAAACCCCATTTTTCTAAAGCAACCGAAATGTCATCTTTCTAGAAATGAGCACGATTATCTATAGAAGGCATAAAAGAGCCAGAAAAAGTTTTACTAGAAGATTAACAAGAAGTCAGTATGCCATTCCAAGCTTTAGGAGATTTTAGAGATTTTTCGAATAAGGAGTCCAGGTTTTTCACTGTCACTAATGGAGGAAATTCTTTGGAAAGATCCATAAAAGAACTAAAGAAGAGGAGAAGAATAGATCATGCAAGAGAGAAGAAGCGAAGAAGATCTCTCAGGAAAAGGGTTTCAAGAAACTCTATTAGGTCTTATTCTGCCTCCTAGGCTGAGCTCGCCGGTAGATCAATTACCCCATCAACTACCAATTAGGCTTCTTTTGGGACAGCTTTCTTATTGCTTTCTAAAATACTTTTTAGTACAAAAATTTCTAATTAAAAAAAATTTATACTAAAAAGCAATTTTAGAAAGCAGTGAAAAAGCTGTCTCAAATAAAGCCTTAGTTATACGATTATACATTAGAGAGTACGAGCCATAAGACAAAATAATTTACTACTATACCATTTTGAATTAGATCTGATTAAAAAAAGTCAGTGAAGGAAAAAAATATCAGAGTTTACCTATTAAAATTTTAAAAATAACAAAAAAAAAAATTCATTCAAAGTTTAACTTATGTAGTTTCACGTCCAGGTCTGAAGTTAAAGAACATAAGGATCCCTATAAGTAGCTGTTTAATGGATTCTTTTAGACAAAGTACAGCCATTGAGTTTTGACATCGATCAAGATAAATAATGCCATTGAGCCTTTCATTTTAATAAAAAATAACCACGAACAGCTAAGTTATACTAAGTACTTACTAAATGACTATATTCCATAAGAGAATCATTAAATAGCATCTTTTAGACATATACATAGGTGTGTCAAAATGAGCTTTCGGGTCGAGTTCAGCACCAACCCAAAATTGACCCGCCCTCAATTATCAAACCTGAACCCGACCTGGTTACACAGACGGGTCAGCAATTGAAACCCAGACATGACCCACTTTAAACCCAGGTCAACCCGACCCGACATGTTGACCTTATTGGGCAAGACGAGAGCAACACGAGGGCAAGCAATCCGCGAGCATGAGGTGCCTAGGCGAGGCTAGGCCAGCGGGTGTCCCTGCAAGCATGATAGAGTGCTAGAGCGAGCAATTGTGAGGCGAGTGGAGCGCGATCGTGATCTAGGTTGATTTTGGGTTTTTGGGTTAACCCGAACTCAACCCAAAATTAAAAACGGGTCAAAATATCAAACCCGAACCCGCAATATTTTCTAAACAGGTTGACCTGGACTCAAAATTTTTAAATCGGGCCTTTGGGTCCGGTCAAATATTGTGTGTGTGATCAGACCCAAATATGATAGATGGACAAAGTATTAGTTAGACAATACCCGTACATAGTACTGCCCCTATAGCAAGTTTTGATACTATTTTATAGTTTGCCAACCTATTTATAGGTGTGGCAAAGAGCACACTTCCTGCTGATTAATTTGATTATGTAGATCACCATTTATAGATGTTTTTTAGATTGAAACCTCTAAGGTTTAGGAGGTTTGATGATACAGCAGAAATTGGGAGCCTAGTTGTCTTGCGGCTTGACTTGGGGTGGAGATTGGTGAATTAAGGGCTTTGCTGGTATCGCTCATGTGGGATAGGAGCAGACGAACGTCGAGTAAGGTACTGTGGGTTCTATGGCTTGGGATCGGCAAGGGGAAGATCACAGGTTCCGTGAGAATGGGGAAGACGAGCAGTTGAGTTCAGGATCATGGGGCTTGATCGAAGCTGGATTGAACGGGTCAGATAGGTGTTCGAGTGGGAGGAATTTAGTTGTGAAGTGTTCTGAATAGCTAGAAGAGGTATTGTGGCTTGAGAGAGGTGGTTTTGACGTGAATTGGGGTGGCTGGCCTCGATTGGAACGGAAAGGTGGAAGTTTGGAACTTGAGGAGGAGATCGAAGCAGAGGAGGAACGAGAAACTTGAACAGCAAGGACTCTCATGTGTGTCGAAGAGGAAGATTAGGCCCTCATTCTGCTTCGTTTAATGATGAGGCAATCCTCTGCTCTAAATAAGAGGCAGTGAACTGATGATGATTGAGATCGCGATTTATGGGAGAAGAAAGGAATATTAGTGAGATTTATGGGATTTGGATGGAGCAGTCATATGTGATACGAGGTAATCTTCTGATTTGAGTTAACTTAGGTTTTTTTTTTTTAATTAAATTAATAATGAAAGTAATATTATTATCATTATTATTTTTATTTTGCAATGAAAGAAATGAGTTAATCATCCAAGAAAAATGCCTCGATTTGCATGCCATTTCTCAAAATTTGGTCATCGTCGCCCCGAGATCCATGCCGATTCCAGCACGTGATTTTCATTGAACGAAATTACAGGTCAAATTGAGTATCCAAATAAGTCTGACCTTACAAAGTGTATGAGGAGTATTAATGGAGCCATGGAGGTAATCCTTAAATCTCCTTTTTCCCTAGACCGAGATGTGGGTTTTCAAGAAATTGAATGAATTTTATCATCAACACTAATACTATATAGAAATTTTTTTTTTGGATGAGACTAGTGATTTTCTCTTTAAGCCTTTGTTAGAAGAAACAAAATGGAGTAAAAAATAGAGATCTTGGATGATTAATTAAAATCTTCCACCAAACAAAATAATATTTTATTATTAGCTACTGAGCCACACATTTTAATTTTTCTAAATTTTGGTAATTGGCCAATTTAATCTTGGATGAAGTGAGTGGAATACCTAAAGAGTCCCAAGGAAGAAAGTTGTAGCTAAAACCATGACTGCTACAAATATATTCCCACACAGAAGAGTGGATAGAGTTTGTAAAGCAAATGATAGATTTGTGTACATTTCCACTAAATCCAATAGAAATTTTAAACCAGCTCATAATATACCTAACGATATTAATAGTCAAATAGTTACAACTCCTAAAAATTAGGAGGTCATCTCAATGCAAGAAAAATGCTAATTTTCAGTGGAAATAAATCCGTCAAAAATTTCGGCAGAATAGTTCCGACGGATTTCTGACAAATTTTTTTATGAGATTTTCTACGGATTTTTTGTCGACCGATTGCCGACGGAATTTCAAATTTAATGAAAAATATTATAATAAATATTTATAATTATTCATTTTTAATTTAAATGAAGTAATGTAATAAATTATTGTCAAATTAAATTAATTAAATTAAATATTGTTAAACTAAAATAAATAAATAGTCTTAATAATTATTGTTATGTTAAATTAACTAATTAAAATTAATTAAATATTTAATCTAAAAAATATTGTTAAACTAAATTAACTAATTTAATAATTTATTGTCAAATTAAATTAAATTAAATATTGCTAAACGAAATTAAAGAAATAGTATTCATAATTATTATTATGCTAAATTAACTAATTTAAATTAATTAATTAACTAATCTAATAAATATTATTAACTTAATTATTCTATAATTTATAATATAAATAAAAAAGAGTAGCATTTATAGTAGATTTTTCCCCACGGCCTGATATTTGGGTGTTGGATCTTGGAACCACCTCGGTTTGGAGCTCACTGCAGGCACCGCGAGCCCGAGCGGGTTGGCTATGGGTGGGTCGGCCGCCTAGGTCAAGCGAGAAGAGGGTTGCGGGTTGGCGGGTGAGCGTGCTCTGGGCTGATTGACGGGCGGCCCACTCGGGCAGCCACTTAGGCAGAATTTGAGTCATTTTTTTAATTTTTTAACAGTAAATTTCTGCTGAAAATGTTTCAGGCGTAAAAAATCCGCAGGAAAAATTTCTAGGGGATTTTTTTCGCTGGTATTTATTTTCCAATGTGTGTTTTAGCGGAGGAAAATTTTTCATTGGAAGTCCGCCGAAAAGCTATTTTTTTTACGGATTTTGCACATTCTTCGACGAATATGGCCGCCAGAAATGAACATTTTACCTGTAGTGTCTGCATCAATAAGAAGAGAGACTATTGATTCCTTTTATTGAGGCATTTGAGTGAAGAGTTTGTACAAAAAGCCTTAATAGTTTTGGAGAAAGTATCAATGATAAAGGAAAAATATGAATAGAGATAACAAACATCCCTATCGAAGGCCACTTTTTGAGCTAAAAAACTTATTAAGCTCGTCATTTATGATAAAAGAATAAACCTTGTTACCAATAATATTTTGATAATGAGAGAGATCCTCTGTATTACAAAGTAGAGATATATAAGATGGCTTCATGATTGTGGTTTCCTCTTATTTTTACTTTTATATATAGAAACTTCAAGACATTTTTACCTCTAGACAAGTAAGAGCATTTAGCCTGTTTAATTTGGCTGGTCTCACATTTAGTAATTAATTATAATTAATATTAATTATTCATAATCAAACACATACAAAATTAGTAATTTAGAGAGCATATAAAACACTTTATTAATAAAAGTTGATTTTTTTATTAATTTTAAAATAAGAGTATAATTAAAAAAATTATCAAATGTAATGAGAAATATAGGAATTTTGCTAAAGCTCTAATAGATCAAATTTATAAATAACAAATAAAATAAGTCTCACATAAATTAATTAAATAGAATATTAAATCAAAGGAATTTCCAAAATATATGAAATAAATTTTGCAATTAGTATATAATCACTAATAAGCAATTACTATATAATCACTAAGATATACTCTAATTAATATTCAAAAAATAAAAAGGAATCAAAATATTAAATATTATTAATGTCAAAACATTTCAAACAAAGAACATAAGAGGTTGATGCAAAGGTCAAGACTTTGGCAACTCTTCAATTTAATTTGGCGTCAGAATTAATTTTTCCAATTTTATCATTATGAAAAGATGACATTTTTAAAGGTAATTAGAGGAAGGTGCCATATAAATGAAGACATTATGTTGGTTTCACAATATAAGGCTAAGAAGTGGCGAATATTTTATTTTTCAATGAATCATTCAAATTAAACCCCACTCATAAATGTTTAATTGATTATTTGGCTTGATGAAAAATAAGTGTTAAATATTTTAAAACGGGGGATGAGAAAAAATGCAGAGTAAAATTTTGGTAAATACATCCAACGAGAGCAAGCATCTGATGGAGGTGTATATGATCTGGTATTTTCAAAGACAGAAGAGTTACTCAAAGGCACATATGAATATGAATGTACCATTTAAGGGGTAAATGTTGTCTAGTTGTGACAACATATAATATTATATTTCATCATTACCCATGTCAAAAATCCAAAATATATGCCCCCATCATCATAATAACCCTAAGCCTATATCATATCGACAAGCAAAAATTATAGGTGTAAAAAGTATCCAAAAATCTCGAGAATAGCATTCAAGCTGCATGGATAAGAAGAAGAAACCAAGAAGTTTTAAAGTGAAGAATTTGATTCTAGAGTTCTAACACCTAAAAATTGGAAAACCCAAAAGGTGGCCACCCCATTCATGAACAAAAACACTTAAAAACCATTACAATGAGTACTTCCATCCTCCAATTAGGGTCATCCAATATATATATATATATATATATTGGCCATATAAAAACATCATCAAGTCATAACACCTTTAAAAATGCATCAAGATGCAATTACTTCTAAAATTCATTACAAACAATATGGGGAAAAAGGTTCTAGAGCTAGCAACAAAGAAGTCCCCCCTAGGGATGAAACTCTTAAGCACCTCTAAAGATAACACAAAATCCAAAAATAGGTGTGTATGTGTGTGTGTGATTCATTGTAAATCTTACATAACACACAAATTTGATTAACCCTAATACCACAAGCTAAAAAAAAACTATCCTTAGTTTTAAGACCACCCTTTAGAATTTCCAAATGAAAAAGTGTAGTTTATAGCATATATTTTGAATTAAATCAGCTTGTTCCCATGCACAATTAGAAGTTGCTGATAAATTTGTGAGTAGAGACTCTTGTTAGAGAAGAAGTCTTTCCCTAAGTAGTTACAAGTGATACAAGAGTCATCTTTTACTGCTATACTAAGAATTTGGAACATGCATTATGAGGTAAACTCAATTGCACATCAAAAATGAAATTCGAAACTTTAGAACATCGATTGTAGTGAAACCAATCCATAAAAAAACATACTTAAATTTCTCATTTAAATAACTCCATGAAGCCATGGATCAAAGTATAACATCTTGTTCTGATTGAAATTAAAGGTAAGATGGTTCTTAAATTTTCATTGAAAACTTTGTAATTGTTTCCAAAAAAAATAGATTTTATTTTAGTTTATTTGGTCCAAAGGAATCTATAAGTATTGGAACATTTTCCTTTTATGTACTGAGCCACACATTTAATTTTTCATGACTTTGGTACAATTGGCCAATTTGAGCTAGGATAAAGTGAGTAAAATACTTAAATAGTACCAAGGTAGTAGATTGCAACTAAACCAATAGTGCTAAAAATATATTTCTACATATAAGAGTTGATACATTTTGCAAAGCAAATGGTTGATTTATTTACATTTGCATGGAGTCCCAAGGTAGTAATTTTAAAGGAGCTCATAATATATCTAAGGCTATTAATAGTTGAATAGCTAGCACTCCTAAAAATTAAGAGGTCATCTGGAAGGGAGACCATTGAGTCCTTTTTATTGAGGAATTTGAATGAGGAGTTTGTACAAAAATCCTCAATAATTTTGGAGGAATCAATAATGAGAAAGGTGAATAGTAATGTCCTTATATGCACTAATGTATAGAGAAATAGTCCTATAATTACTTAGTTTACCTGTAGGGGATATAATTTTCTTATGGAAAAAAAATTATATAGCCTAATAGACTATTTCTATAGCAATAGGTAATTTCAATTTTTTTCTTGATTTTCTATATTAAAAATAATTTTGTTCTTTGCATGCATGATATTCTTCATCTTTATCAATGTGTGTTTAATCGATGTAAACTCAAACATAATTTTAAATTTCTATTATCATAACTGTTTCAGCAAAATCGTGCCGTTATACTTCATATATTTTATAATATTTTTTGAAAATTAATAATAATCTTAATTATGAATTAAGAAAATATTTATAAAATTATCCAAATCAACTCAAAATTTAAATAAAAATTATGAGTAGAATCACTCCCTCTATCACTCACGGTATGTATTGAATTAGGCTTATTTAGGGATATCTTTCTTCTTGCTTTCTGAAACAATTTTTTAGTACAAAAACTTTTAATTCAAAAAATTTTTATATTAAAAAGCTATTTTAAAAAGCAGCAAAAAAGCTGTCCCAAATAAAACCTTAGTTATATAATTATACATTAGAGACTATGAGCCATAAGACAAAATAATTTACTACTATATCATTTTGACTTAGCTCTGATTAAAAAAATTCAATGAAGGAAAAAAAAAATATCAGAGTTTACCTATTAAAATTAAAAAAATACAAAAAAATCTTTCAAAGTTTAACATATGTAGTTTCACATCCAGGTCTTAAGTTAAAGAACTTAAGGATCCCTATGATTAGCTGTTTAATGGATTCTTTTAGACAAAATACAGTCATTGAGTTTTGACAACGGACAAGACAAATAATGTCATTGACCCTTTTGCTTTAATAAAAAATAACAACAAACAGCTAAGCTGTACTAAGTACTAACTAAATGACTATATTCCATAAGAGAATCATTAAAAAGCATCTTTTATACATATACATAGGTGTGTCAAAATGGATTTTCAAATCGAGTTTAGCTCCAACCTGAATTGACCCACCCTCAATTGATCCGACTCGAACCTGACCTGATTACACAAATGGGTCAGCAATTGAAACATGGACCTAACCCACTCTAAACTAGGGGTGTCAATATTTGACCCAACCCGACCAGAACCCGACCCAAAAATTTTGGGTTCGGGTCAACCCGGAAACCAGGTTCAGGTTAGGGTTTTCGACCCGTTTGCAAAGTCAGGTCGGTTCGGGTTAACCCGAAAATCCAAAATTAACCTGATTTGACCCATTTTTAACTGATTTAGGAGGATTTTAAAAGATTGTTACGAAATAAGTGAATGTTATTTTCAAAAAATAATAAACCATGTTGCCCAAACTGAATTAAGCTTAGTTTATTTTAAATTGATTGAAGTAAATCTTATCTTAATTTGATTTAGGTTTATATAAATCAAATTAAATAAAAAATTTTTAGTAAAACGTACCTGAAATGGGTCTGGCTCAACTTTATCCAGACCTCAAGCAGGACGAGTTCGGGTCCGAAAAACTGTCCCATTTGTAAAAACGGGTCGGGTCAAATAATGCAGGGTCAGTTTCGGGTTGGACCCGAATCCGACCCGTGCCCCAATTTTGATAGCCCTACTCTAAACCCGGGTTAACCTGACTAGACATGCTGATTGGGTAAGGCGAGAGCAATGCGAGGCAGGCAATTAGTGAGTATGAGGTCCCTGGGCGAGGCGACGCTGGCGGGTGTGTCCTGGTAAGCGGGACAGATCTCTAGACCCGCTAGAGCGAGCGTTCTAGAGGCGAGTGGAGCGTGATCCAGATCTGAGTTGATTTCTGGTTGACCTGAATCCAACCCAAAATTAAAAACGAGCCAAAATATAAAACCTGAACTCAACACATTTTCCAAACAGTTTGACTTGGACTCAAAATTTTTGGATTGGGCCTTTGGGTACTATCAAATATTGACACATCTATATATATATATATATATATATATATATATATATATATATATATATATATATATATATATATATATATATATATATATATATATATATATATATATATATATATATATATATATATGTGTGTGTGTGTGTGTTTTGTTAGACCCAAATATGACAGATGGACAGAGTGTTGGTCAGGCAACACTCGTATATAGTACTGCCCCTATAGCAAGTTTTGATACTATTTTATAGTTTGCTAGCCTATTGTTGGGTGGGGTATAGAGTACAGTTCCTGTTGTTTAATTTGATGATGTAGATCACCATCTATAGATGTTCTTTAGATTGAAACCTCTAAGGTTTAAGAGTGTAGTTGAGCCTAGAGTAGCAGAGGACTAGTTGAGGAGGTTAGAAAAGATTTTCGATGGTATGCATTATTGTCTTGAGAGGAAGGTACCATTAGTGGTTTTCCTATTGAATGAAGAGGCTTAGCACTGGTGGATGGGCTAACAGGTGGGGAAGTTTCAGGCGAGGCCGAATTCCACTATTAGCTGTTAGGAATTTTCTAATTTATTTCGAACTTGGTTTGTACCTTCTTCTATACATTAATAGATGCATGTGACTTTTTTTAGGTTAGTTCAGGAGAGCAGGATTGTTATACAGTATGAGACAAAGTTTATTGATCTTGCTAGATAGGCTACACAATTGCTTTATACTTTTAAGGGGATTGCAAGACGGTTTGAGGCAGACACTGGTTCCATTCCATATTTTTGATTTCTCTGAGTTGGTAGAGCGATCATGTCTGATTAAAAATGATCTGATAGGTACTCAACAATGGTAGACTACTAGTATGAAGCAATTTGGTAGTGAAACTTTTGGTAATGAATTTTCTAAAAAGAGTCTAGGAGAGGTGGACAGTCTATATATGTATTAGTTCCTGCAGAGGTAGTATTTCCAGTTTAGGGAGTTTTATTAGTGGGGCGTATGTATGCTAGAGTTATGGTAGATGACACTTTGGTCAGTGCTACATGATTTCAAGAAAGTGTTTTCAGTGCGGGCTGATGAGACACAAGATAGCTGAATGTCCATAAGAAGGACCCGACCAACATTTTGAGCCCAATATGATGGTTCAATTAGATTTACTGGTAGATTGAGGATAATTCCACTATGCACATTTTTAACAAATCATCTGATCGAGGCATTGGTCATAGTTTGATAGAAGGCTTTATAGCAAGTAGGCTACTTTTAGGAAAGAGAAAGCTTAACGGTTTTATTGCTCTAATTTCAATTCAAATGCATGTATGCAGTTGTTGACCTCATTTTTATATGAGGTCATTAGGACCTAACTCAAACTCCAGGTTAATCTAGGCCCTAGGATCAATTCTGATCTTAGATCAACTTATATCCCAGACCTTAGGATCCATCTAAATCCTAGGACCATTCTAGACCCCAGACCCTAGGACTTCTAAACTCTAGGACTCTCCAATATTTCAAACCTTAGGATCTACCCAGGCTCTAGATCAATCTAGACCCTAGGATCAATTTAGATCTTAAATCACTCCAGACTCTAGATCAATCCATATTTTAATCAACCCAGACTTAATCATTCCAGCATCCTTTCAAGCTTCAATCTCATCCATCATTTACAATCACCCTATTGATTGTGAATGATGTAGATGATTCAAATCCAATTATTCAAATCAAAAATCTAGTTCAAATCTAGAAACCCAGACTCAAATCTAAGATTCAAAGGCCTAGTCCTGAAAAACTTTTTCTAGTAAATTTTTAAACATTTCAAACCACAGTCAAATGACCTATGATTCAGAGTCTATCAGTTTCATATTGATGAGACATGTCTTTAGAGGTAACCCTTCAAATGTGAGCTCTTTCTAAGGTCTCCAACCCCAAAAATTGGATTAAAATTCAAATGCTATAAAACCTTCGAATATTTATGGCCTATGCCACTAGACCTCCCTACAATATGGACTTTGACCCTAAAGCTTTCTCCAAAGCTTCTAACCACCTCCAACAGTCTCAGAACATCAAATCAAATCTGTTGAACCCATTTTCAGACTGTGGGTCAACCTGGTTGACCAAGTCAACTAGGGTTGACCTAAATGCTCTTTAAGGGCCTAATAAGCTCATTTAACCCAAATGATCCATTTAAACCCTGAAAATACTTCTAACAGACTTTCAAATATCATTTCAAACTTGTTGAGTGCAAACCCAAAGCCTGGGTCAACCTGTTTGACCAGGTCAATCTAGGTTGACCCAATGGCCCATTAAGGGTTTAAATGGACTAATTCAATCCATTTAACTAAATCAAGTTCTTTAAACCTTCAAACCCATCCTAATAATTGATTCAAATCTACTCAAATCATTTGGAGTCAAATCACACCAAGTTTGACTTGGTCAAACTTTAAATCATGGTCAAATCTCCCCATATATGCACTATCCAATGGTTTCCCTCATTAGGACCCTTTACAAACTATCATTTTAACATCTAGGTATTATTTGGATGCCACCTCATCAGCCATGTAGGCTAGTTGATTGGTCAACCTAGTCAAGAAGTCTCCAAATGGCCCTGAATAATCAAATCATCCATTCAAAGCTAATCTATTCAACATGAAATCATTCCAACAGTTCAAGACAACTCAAATAAACTTCCCCCATGCCACCTCAGCTACCATGTGGCATGGGGACAAGTCAAATTTTCAAACCTAGGCTTTAGGGTGGTCAAATTGGTCGAAACCTCTCTTGAGCTTAACCCCTTCTATCTTAATCCTTCCCAGAAGTTTTAAAAGGCTCTAGAATATTCCTAGAACCAATCCCAGTCATTAAATCAAGATCCTATGGTCCCTATCAAGCCGACATGCTCACAAGAGGACAAGAGACACTTACCACCTAGGATGTCCTCTTATCCTTGATTCCTTTTGCTCCCACTTACCCCCTAGATAGATGGCATCCATCTAGATTACAAACAAATGAATCTCAGCCCTTCATTCAACATAGAGTGGATTGAATAGGGCAAAACTCCCTCAAGAGCATTCATTCTCAAGCTAGCCATCTCTCACTTCCTCAAGCCCCTCCAACCAAGCTCTCTGCTCATTCGAGCTCTCAAAGTTCTCCTCCACCCTTCCCGAGCCAAAACCAGCCGGTCAAACCTGCCGCCGGTGAGATCTCCAGTGAGCTGAGGGTAAAGTATGTCCAACTTCATTTCCAATCAATCCAAGGCATTTCAGAACATGCTTCCAACTAGGAAAAGTAGTGTGGACAAACAACAAGTTCAGAGTCATCTTAAGCGGATTAATCTATCCTTAAACTAAGAGAAAAACCTTAACCCTAGTTTAGGATGCACTAGATTAAATAGCTTTTTACATAGCTTATTTTAAGCCGAATCAAACATCCCCCATGATCTCTATTAAAATTTATAATGTAGGTTTAAAATTTTGCTCAATTTGGTTAACATGATTGCGAGAATGACCCATTTTTCTTGTTTAGGGCTTGGTTTACGTAAGTTTTAACTTACGTTTGAGCAGAACCATTGATCTCACGATTAACGACTTTGATCTAGCCGTCCCGCGACAATTTCAAACCCTAGATTTGATCCCACGGTGCAGTGCTCTGTCCGGCTCGATCTAAGCCGTTGATCCATTACCACTGGCGATCCAACGGGTGCGGCAAGCCCGTCGATGTGGATTAGTGAAACATGTGGGGTCCGTCGCTGTTTCAATCAACATGTAATGATTACGCGATGGCATAATCATTGCCAATGATTGGCAGTTATTGTGCAGTATCAAGCCCGCGAATCCCGTGGCACCGTCGCCGCTGCCATTTTGTTTTTATTTTATTTTATTGATTTTTAATTATTTTTAAATAGATTTTAATTAACAAAAATTAATTTTAAACCTAAAATTAATATGTTATATATATTATAATTATCAAAAAATTAAATGATTTAATTTAAAATTATTATTAATTAAAATATTAAAAATATTTTGAATTATTTTAAATAAAAATTATTAATGATTTAATTAATATTTAATTAAAATAAATAAAATATTTTTAATTTTTTAAAGTTTTATTTTAAATATTTGATTTAAATTATAAAATAAATTTTAAATATTTTAAAATTAAAAATTAATTTAAAAATATTTACCATTTTTAATTTTTTTCTTTTTTACTACTATTTTAAATAATCTAAGTTATTTAAATAATTAAATAATTAATTATTATTTGATTAATTCAATATTCAAATTACTTTAAAAAAAATATTTATTTCAAAATATTTAATAATTAAATAATTATTTTAAAATATTATTATTTTGAAATTTAATTTATTTCAAAACATTTAATTTAAATATTTAAAATAATATTCCATTAATGTTTAATTATATATTATTTAAATAAATGATTTAATTAAAGATTAAAAAAATTTATTTAAAATAATTTAAAGTTCTATAAAATAATTAAGATTTAATTAAATTTAATTTAAGAATTACTTTAATTATTAATTAATTTTAAATTAATTTAAATACCTTTAATTACTAAAAACTTTAAAAATTCTTTAAAAATTAAAATGAAATCAAAAAATATAAATAATACCTTAAAATTTTTAGATAATTAAGAATTTTAATTTAAAATCATTTTCAAAATTTAAAACTTAATTATTTTAATTAATTTGAATTACTTCAATATTTTAATGTTTAATTAATATTTAATTAAATATTATATTAAATATTTTTCAAATTTAAATTTTATTTTCAATTAAATTAAAAAATCAGAGGATCTCTTATTAGTAGCTTAAACTTATTTTGATGATAATTTTAATTATTTTAATTTAAAACTTATATTTTATATATAGGTTTATATATAGGCATATTTTAAAATCTTATTTTAAAATTATATGTATATATTAATTTTTTAGGCTTTGTGGATCCTCTTGAAATTTCAAACGTAGGTTGAGCTATTTGAACAGATTTGATGGGATGATTAGTGATTAATTATCCTAATTATTCACTAATCAGTTTGTTAATTATTTAAGTTATCTTTATCCTTTGCATTCTTAGGGTGCACACACTCGCACTTAGCATAGGCTCTCCTAGATTTAGGATTTGATTGTGCTTATGTGTGCATCTATGTTTATTAGTCCAAGGGTTAGTAGAACTTTGATTCAAACCTATTTAGCTTAGTGACATTATTAAGGATAATAATTAAGGACTTCGTTAGAGAATCTAGAAAATTTTCAATAATAAGGATACAAATCTTTTTGACTTGAAACTTTGAACATTTTGGCTTAGTGACATTCTCTGCCCTAGGAAAAATTTCCAAAAATTTTAGAAGTCATTAAGTCCCTTAATTAATTTACTTAAGTTTAAACTCTTAATTAACACTCAAAATTTCTAAAAAATTATAATAAAGTGAATTTAAATCCAAAAAATAGAAATAATACCTCTAACTGACTAGAATTTAATCCTTAATGAACAAAAATTAAAATCCCCTTGATTTGACGTCAGATCTGACTTAAATTTAATTTTAATTAAAAATTAATATTTAATTAATTTAACAAATTAAAAATTCTAAAAAATTCTCCAACACTTGATAATCCCTCTTTAGATCATTCCTGATCTTTGGAGGTGATTTCAAGAAGTTTGGAGTCTATTTGGATTCAAATTGATAAAAAGGTCTCTAATTAAAATAATTAAATAATTCAATTAATTCATCAAATTTTGAAAATTCATAACTAATTCTAGAAAATTTTAAATCAATCAAACTCAAAGGCATTCAACTTATATGAAAATCTAATATTTATGAAAAATATTAAACTTTTAGAAATCATTCAAATTTAAAAAAGTTAACTTTTGGTCAAATTTAAGTCAAATTTCAAGTCAAATATTCAAACCTTCATAACTAAATATAGAAAAATTCAAATCCAGTATACTTATAATTTAACTCATCTTCTTAAGGTCTATTATTTTATAAAAATACTAACTTATCATAAATTACTCTTAATCAAAAAAATTAGTTTTTGACCCCTTAATTAAATGATTAAAATAATCCAGAAATTTCCAAAATTTGAAATTTTATTTTAAATTTTAGAAAATATTAAATCAATGATTAAAATCACTCAACCAACCCCTTAATACATAATAACCACTTCAGAGATGAAGTTTTTAGGCTGGACTACTCCGGCCTACGAGGCTACGTGTCTTAAGAAGGCTTTGTTCCTCGAGCCTAGTGGCACAATGCCACGAATGGATTCAAGGGCGTGTTAAAATTTTAAAATTAATTAGTTATTAGTGATTTAAATAAAATTAAAATCTTTAATCTAATTATATCAACCAAGTTTATAGGATGGACTTCTCTTGGTTGTGGGGCTACGTGTCCTAAGAAGGCTTTGTTCCTCGAGCTTGGTGGCACAACACCACAAAGTAGTTAATAACAAACTTAAATTAATTCAAATCTTTGAAACCAGCAACTAATCAAATTTAATTAAAATTCAATAACCTTCAAACTTTAATCAACTAAAATCACTTAATTATATCGGTTATCATCAGGCAACCCAGACCTATGAGGCTATTAAATTAGCCCCAAGGAAGGTGAAATAAACTTCATAGCCTCAGTGAGTAATAAAGGCGGTAATCATTTAACTTTAAAATAATATATTTTAAAATCAATTTTAAATTATTAATATTTAAACTTCAATTAAATATCTCTTTAAACATTTCAACCAACCAGAACATCAAATAACTTTAGTTAATTGCCCTATATAGGATATATCCAAGCCACACAGCTACCCCACACACTTTATATGATTTGCTAGGATAACTAACTCTAGTATTAGGCTATATCGATGTTTACTTTTCTGCTACTTATGTGTGCCAGATTTTTTATGGTTTTCATTACATGTTAGTTGTTAGAATTAAGTAATTGATTGATTGTTTATTTAATTTTTGCACTCTATATTTTGATTGATTATATGTTAGATTTACTCCTATGTTAGGGATGATTAATGCTAATATAATCTTATGCATGTGGCCATGCTCATACAAGGCAATTAAAATTAAAGGGAGCAATAAATCAAGCTTTGAAAATAATTATATTTTTACACATGTGCTATGCAATATTAAGTCCCCCTTTAAATTAAAGAGCATGGCCAAGTATGGCTGTGATTTGAGTATTTTAAATTCAAAATATTAACTACTTGTGATGTTTATTTAAATGTTGCTTATTAGGATAACCCTGTAGGTTGTTGAGTTTAGATTTTGATTTTTATTTAATGTAATTTAATGTAATTCGAGTTGTAAATTGAGTTATAAATGTCAAGAGATTTGAGATGGGATTAAAACAACCAACTTGGAATCTAAAGAGGAGGGACATCCCTTAGGGGAGAGTCCCTCTCCATTTGGAGATCTAAATTACGATGATTTTTAAATATCCAAAGAGAAAAGATAACACCTCTTTCGAGAGAGAGTTTCTTTTTATTTGGATATCCGGACCCAACGATCCAAGGAGCTCGTAGAAGAACGAAGAAGTGGAGAACAAGAAGACCATTCTCAAAGTCACTTGAGTCTTAGGAGTAGAAGTCGAGTTGTTGTTAGTGGTACCCGACCACTTTACTTTTCCTGCAAACCTTGGGTTGTATAATTAAGTGGCACTTACCACATGGACTTTTAGTTTGAGAATTTATTTAATTAATTTAATTATTTGATTAATTATTTGATGTTGATTGTGACATTAGGATTTGCCTGCTTTTTTTAGTTTTTTGGCACTCTTGTATGTTTTATTTTGATATAGCCTGGAACCCAATCGGAGGCTCGTGAGGGTACGAATAAAACTTTTTCTACTTAAATAAAATTAAAAGTTTTAAGCTCACATAATAATTCTAACACTCTTAAGAAGTAAGCCCAGGACCGCAGGGAGTTATCATTTTATAATTATGGCATATTCTTTCCGTTTGTTAGGCACCTCCCCGCCTACGGGTTCTGGCAGACCACCTGGCCTATGAGGGTGCAGATCTGTCAAGGGGAATTTGTGCATTCTTTTAGGAAAAAAATATATTTTTAATTATTTTCTTAAAATTATTTTATATTTAATTTAAGTATTAATCAAGTCAACTAGCATGCATTGCATTAAAAATAAATTTAAAAGGTGTCTAAAACTTGAATTACATTTACTTAAGCATCATATCACCCAACATAAGTTGAAGGGGACAATTAGGACTCTGCTCTAGATGTCGACCCCAACTCCTCAAACTCAATCTAATTAATGTCCCTACCACTCTTTCATAAGTGACCGTACTCATGGTTTTGAAGCGCCTATGTGGTTTAGCTGGCTCCCCAATCCAGGCTGGGGTAAGTCAAGATCCTGTATTATGCTAGTTAGGTTTAGGTCACTGATTTTAGTACCCAATTTAGACTTAAGTTTTGAGGCAAGCTCAAGCTATAAGACTTCAACCTTTGAGAATTGAATCCCAGCCTTCTAATAAAATTGACAACTCAAACATAAATTTATTTCAATCAAATTCAAGCCCAACATTCAGGACAGGCTGGGGTGTTTTTAAAATGTTTCAGAATTCCAAAGCATCTCCTACCCTTCCTCCTTTGACTCCAAAAATAAGTGCTCAATTTTAATCTAATCTCGATTGAAAATTCTTGTCCTTACCTCCTTTAACATCGAGCTTTAAAATCTTAAATAAAATTTTTATCATTATTTTAATCGAGAGTATTTATGGGGAAACACTGATTTTCCTATAATATAATTAACTATGAGGGCTTGCGCTCATAGGAGATTTAAAAAACCCAGGTCAAAATTTCTAAAATCAAAATTTCTAAAACTTTGATTAATTTTCTTTAGGAAATTCAAAATCAACGATCATTATCATTATTCTCAAATGATCAATAGTGATTAATGTCTTTTCTCTTTGGAGAGATATATCAATTACTGTTATAATTTTAATTATGAAATTAATGATCTCTTATCCAAATTATTATATTCAAACACTTGATTAAATTTTATTTTGATCCTCTAGGGTCATATGTAGTTCTTTCCTGAGTTTGACTATGATAAACATGATGAATTGAAAGTTTTATAATTTGAACCTATTAGGGAACGATATGTTCACCTTTTGAGGTAATACATCATTAATAATGAAGCGTTTGATTTCAAAACTAAAAATTTCAAAAATTAAACTTTACCAAAGAAAATTAATCCTTTTTCAAAACTCAAACTATAACTCTTTTCAATCAAACAACAATTTGACTCAGTAGGAGGCTTGAGATGCCCCAAATGTTATTATAGGTATGATCTATATTTTTTATCACCCTTATCATACTTTATTTGATTCTAGAGCTAGTCATTCATTTATTTCTAAGAGCTGCCTAGATTTACTACACTTTCCTTCAGTATACTATCCTTTTTTATCTAATAGTTTACTAATGAGAGAGGGTATGGTAGTTAGTAGGGTATATTTTTATGATTTAAACATATATGATAAAAAGTGAAGGTCTTGTCTGATTCTATTACCAATCTTTTAATTTGATATTATTTTGGGTATGGATTTGTTGAGCTGGGGTGAGGCTCTAATTAATTGTTTAAAGAAGTGAGTTACTTTGTTTCTAAATAGTGAGAGTTGTTTACTTTTGGCTATTAATGGAGTTTTGTCTTGCTTGATTTCTACTTTTAAAGTAGATGAAATGTGGAAGATTGGTTGTATGATGTTTTTAGCATCAATATGGGATAATAGAGTTGAGTTTGGATATAATTTTGATGTTTTGATAGTATGGGAGTTTTTAGATATTTGGATCAGTTTGTGATTATCTTTATAGATAATATTTTATTTTATTCAGCTTCTGAGGAAGACTATGTTGTTTATTTTAGGATTGTTTTTGAGATGTTGAGGCAACATCTGCTATATGCTAAGTTCTTTAAATGTGAATTCTAGTTGCAGAATATTTCTTTTCTAGGGTAGGTGGTGAGTCGTCCAAGTAATTCTATAGATCCCTAAAAGGTTTAGGCTATTATTGGTTGGCGGAGGCTTACTATAGTATCTAAGGTATGTAGCTTCTTAGGCATTGCCAATTATTACATGAAGTTTGTGGAAAATTTTTCTTATAGTTTTGCACCTCTGACATGATTGACTTAGAAGCCAGTAGATTTCTTCTAGACATCTGATTATAAGGCTAACTTTTAGAAGCTAAAGGATTGTTTAACTTCTGTTCCTGTTATGACACTTCCATATAGTATAGAAGGATTTATAATACTCAGTGATGCTTCATTGAAGGGATTATAATATATTTTGATACAGCATGAAAAAGTTATGGCTTATGCTTTCAAGAAATTGAAATTACATGAAAGGAACTATCTGCCATATGATTTAGAGCTTATTAATATTTTTCTTACTTTCAAGATCTAGAGATATTATCTGTATAGAGTCAGGTATGAGATCTTTACTAATCATTTGAGTTTGAAGTATATATTCACTCAAAAGGATTTAAATTTGAACAAAAAAGATAGCTTATGTGATGCCCCAAAGTCTAAATTAGAAGAATTATTCTTTTAATCTTTAATAAAAATTAACCAGAGCTGTCTAAAAATTATATACAATACTCATGATCTATACAATCATATCACAACTACTCTATCCTAAGTACAAAAGAATAACTAGAATAAAAAAAATAGAACTTAAAGAATCCTGACCATCCTCACACTCCTGCTCCCCTGCCCTGACCTAAAATTAATTAACCATATATAATGAGCCAAAAAGTCTAACAGGACACCAAAACTTATAATTGAATTCAAAACATGATAAAGGAGTAATATACAAGTCAATAGTCAAATCATAATAGCAGTATTCATATGATCATTGAATCAGTACAGAAATAGTAAAATTCATATGCAGTAGTAATAGAATATATAAATAATAAAATACTACAATACATAAGCTAATGAAGTAGTAAACCAGTATGAGTGTTAAATCTATAAAGCAATCTTTATATCAATAATATCAATCAGTACATAAATCATATAAAGCATTAAATTAAAACATTAGTAAAGATTATCAAAATCATCTCAATGTAATAAAATCATATAAGAGTGTACCCATACTATTCATGTATTTTAGATCACGTGCTCAGTATATCACATACGTAGTATCAGTATAGTGAATCAGTAATATTAAATAATATTAGTATTTAAATCAATAACAATAATAATCTACTAGCAGGAGCGATAGAATAATACAATAATAGTAAATCTGTGCAGTAACAATAAATCTGTATATTAATAAGAATAATTCCTCAAGAACATATATTTCAATAGTCATAATAAACAAGAAAGAAGTCCTGACTATTAGGATATTTTTTAGTATTGTATAAGTATCAGTAAATCGTTGGCTTGGTAAATAGAGTCGTCACTCTTTGCCCGTCGGCACAGTAATAATCTCCTTATAACTCCCAATCAGTATATCCGATGAATCAGTAGAAGATAACACCAAATTTTAGTATTTAAAGGAAAGCTCGTTGGCCCACCATCTTGTACAGGTCAATCAGTCTCCAACTAATGGGTCAACCAGTCATTACTTGTCTTTTACACACACATTATTATTACGGTACTATAACAGTAATCTCAATCACATATCCACATTTATTTTTAATGCATTGCAGCAAATAAAGCATAATTGTGCTTAATTTAAAAAGTATTAAAATGTCCTAATGATAGATAACAAAAGTCATACTTATTAAAAATTTATATTTTTAGAATTTAATCAAATTATTAAATATTGCATAAAATAACATTCTGAAGCTTTAATTGAACTAAATCACTATTTTTAGAAGTCAAAATAAATTTTTGAGTAGGAAAATCATTAAATTTTTAAAATCACCTGTTGAAAAATCTCAAATAAATACTCAAAATATTCATAATCTCAATCTCTATACATATAAAAAGTTACAAGGTGAAAGTTTTATCAATACAAAATTATTTATTTTTTGATAACGAAAACACAAATTTGATCAAAAAAATATCAAAAATATAAAATCTTTGAAATTAGAAATAGGGTAAAGATTCCTTACAGCGAGACGAGTAAATTTCCTAACTGGCTCGACTGACAAAAATCGCTCCGCAACCTCCAAATCCTAAGTTTCTTTTTCTCTCTCCACACTTTCTCTCTTAATATCTCTAAAAACTTCTCTGTTGACGAAATCATCAGGTAAAAAAATTTTTAAAAAGCTTTTAATAATCTTAGTGACTTAGGATATTTTAATTAAAATAATAATTTAATATTATATAATTAATTTAATTAATTTTTTTTAGTATAAAATTCATAAAATTATTTATGGGGCTTCAAAAATTATAGAAAAATATTCATAAAATAAATCATTTTATTTAAAAAAATATCGATGAAATCGGTTTATAAAACGGACACCTGACGGTCATAAAATCCCCACTTATACCGACATGTGTCAATTTCTTAAGGATTTTCACTGGCGCTTAAAAATTATAAAAAAATTCATGTCATAATATTAATACTATAGTGAAGACAGTTTGTGATTTGGAGTTACATTGATTTCAAAAAAAATTATTTATCTCGGTCAAAATATGATTTATTATAACTTAAGCTTATCAAAGATTATGATTTGAATATTCAGTTGCAACCTAATATGGCTAATGTTGTGGTAGATGCTCTAAGTAGGAAATATTTTAGATTATCATGTATTCATTTTGCCTTTGATAAATCTTTGATGCTTGATATTAAGAAGCTCCAATTGGAGGTAATTTATTTTGTTGATCAAGATTCTGGTGCTCTAGCTTAGATGATTATTTAACCTTCTCTATAGGAAACATAAGAAACCCAAGAGCTAGATGTAAAATATCTTAAGTTGATTGATTATATTAAATTTGGTAAGAAATCCAAACTACGACTATTTGATTCTAGAGTTATTTTATGCAAGAACAGATTGTAGGGTTCCAAATTTTAAAGATTTGAGATCATTTATTTTGTATGAGGTAAATTAATCATGTTGTACTATTCACCCATGAAATTATATATATATATATATATATATATATATATATATATATATATATATATATATATATATATATATATATAAAAGTGATTTGAAGAGTACATTCTAGTGGCCTGAATTAAGGATGTGATAGATTGGCAACATCAACAATCGGAAGATTTTCTAAAGTCATTACTATTTGATTGAAAAAGTTGAGTTTTGAAAAGTTAATTTTTTTAAGAGAATTTAATTTAAGAATTTTAATTTTGAAATCTAACATGCCATTATAAATAATATATCAACTTAGGAGGCGAATATATCATTCTTTAAGGGGTTCATGTTACAAAATTATAAGTTCATCCTGATTATTGTAGTTAAACTCAGGGATGAACCGCATATGATCATGGAGGGTCAAAATGATGTTTGATCGAGTGTTTGACTATAATAATATGGATAAGAGATCATTACTTTCATGATCAAAATCATGATAATAAAGTGATATATCTTCTCAAAGGAAGAAGATATTGTTCACTATAAATTATTTGAATATGACGATAATGATCGTTAACCTTAATTTTCCCAAAGATAATTAATTGGATTTTAAAAACTTGATTTTAAAATTTTAATCTGGGTTTTAAATCTCTTACAAGTGTAAGCCCTCGTAGTTAATTACATTGTAGGAGAAATCAAAGTTTCTTATGAAGACTCTCGATTAAAATAATTATAGAAATTTTATTTTAAATTTTCAAAGATTGATATCAAATGATTGAGGATTGGATTTTTCAATTGGGATTGGGTTAAATTTGAACACTTATTCTGGAGGTCAAAGAGAAAGGTAGGAGGTATTTGAGATTCTGAAATAATTCAGAAACACCTCAATTTACCCTAAGTGTTAGGCTTTAATTTTTGATTGAAGGAGATTTCAATTTAAGTTGAAAAATTTATTAGAAAATTGGGATTATATTTCTAAAAGGTTGAGGTGTTATAGTCTGAACCTGCCTCAGAACCTAATTCTAAATTGGGCACTAAAAATTAGTTGCCAAAACCTAGCTAATGTCATGCAAATTTGGACTTACCCCGACCTGGATTGGGGAGCAGAGGATTAACTATTTTAAAAGCTGTGGATGGATTGACATGAGTATCTCTATGTGGCTTGTACTCGCCATGTGAGGTACAAATCCAATATCTTGGAATAAATCCCCTACGATATAAATCAACCTTGACATCATCAGGCTTAAGGAATGCTTGATTTTTGTGCTTTGAGCATAGACATCTAAATATTCCATCGGATTTAAACGAAGGTAGTTGAGATGCGACTTGAATAAAAGTCTCAACTCCCTCCATAAATTCATCTGTCAATCCTCTTCGACCCAGTAATAATTTATTATACATCCAATATCTCTCTCTTGGATAGTCATTTGGATGTTAAATCAAATATTCCCTACATATTTGTGAAATGAATTAATAGAAAAGATACAGCCTTAAATCTCATTGAAATCTAATAAAGAAATATACTTTCTAATATTTTCTAGCCAAGTCTTTTTAGGTCTACCTCTACCTTTCTTAATATAAGTCAAATCTAATACCTCTACTTTCCTAACCGGATCATCAGAAGGCCACCGTTTTAAGCACCATCTAAGGTGACTTATCTCTACAAAACTTAACTTAGTACTATGCTTCTCTTTTAATGGCCAACATTCGACACCATAAAGTATTGTAGGTCTCACCACCATCTTATAGAATTTTCCCTTAAGTTTGAGGGGGACTTTTCTATTACACAACAAGCCCGATGCATTCCTCCACTTCAACCATCCAACTTGAATTCTATTGATAATATCCTCTTCTATTTCACCTTCACTCTGAACAATAGATCCAATATATCTAAAATGTGTACTCTTATTAATGACTTGATTGCCCAAAGTCACAGTCCCCTCACTAGGTGTATTACTACTAAAATTACACTCCATATATTCAGTTTTAGATCTACTCAAGCAAAAACCTTTAGACTCTAAGGTTGACCTCCATAATTCAAGTTTACCTTCAACTCGCTCTCTAGTCTTATCAATAAAAAGAATATCATCATCAAAAAGTGTAAACTAAGGTACATCCTCTTACAAATTTCTACTGAGAACATCCATAACAAAAGCAAAATGATATGGGCTTAAGGCTTTCTCAAAATTAACCTTTAGACTCAAAGGTTGGCCTCCATAATTCAAGTTTGCCTTCAACTCCCTCTCTAGTCTTATCAATAAGAAGAATATCAACAGCAAAAATTATAAACCAAAGTACATCCTCTTACAAATGTATAGTGAGAACATCCATAACTAAAGCAAAAATTAAGGAGATGCATAGAGATCACTTTCAACTAGGGTGGGCAACTATGAGTGAGGGCGTGAGCGAAGTTCGACGAGCCAGTGTTCTCTTCACAAATTGAATGAGCACGAGTTTGGAGTTCGGTAAGGGCATGGGCGTTCTCTGGACGAAATAAAAGGAGCCATGCGAAGAAATAAGGAAGAAGGGGGGGTTCAATTTTAGGGCCCTTTAAGGTAGCTTTTTCGATGGTTTTAACCGTCAAAAACTTTTCACTTAAAAATGGCATCTAAACCGTCGGTAAATGTCATCATGAAAATAGAATACCGGCGGTAATTCCTACAGTCATCTGACCACCAGACATTCCAGCGGTTCAACCGCTGGTTAATTGCAGCGGTCAAACCGTTGGGGTAACTACCAGTATTTTCGGTGGTCAAATGACCACTGGTATTTAATGAATTTCCTGTAGTGTTCAAGGAGAGAGAGTTATAACACCTCCAGAATCAGTATGTAGTTCTACCTATTCTAACCTGATCTAATTTGTAATAATCGACTAAATTTTACATTTAAAATTTTTCTACATGTGTTTGAGTATGTTTTGCGTGCATAAAAAGGTTTGAATGTGTTCTTAAATGGGACATATGGGGTTTATTTATATGTTCTAAACATTTGGAATTTTCCCCTTGGGGGGCTGTGGTGGTGGGGAAGGTGACACCATGGCATTGAGGAATTTTAGAAAATGTAACTAGCACAGTGACACTGGGTTTGACGTTGCGATGATGCAAGATCCTAGAGGGAGTGTTGTAGTGCTGGCATGACCGGACACCGCAGCTCTTGATTGAATTTTCATATTAAAAATATCATTTTTCATTATTCACTATACTCATTTCTTACTTAAGGCAATCTACTATAGAGAGATGGGGAGAGATTTCTAGAGAGAGAAAGACTATTTCAGGTGACTTCAATCAATTTTTAGCATCGGCCTAGTTCTGGAAGTTGCTCGGATCGAGGTAGGCGACATTTTTCATATCTTAGTTTTAAAAAATTTAAAAGTTTGAGTTTTTTTTATTTAATTATAAATCTATTGGTAAAAAATGGGGATAACTTGACATTAACATAACTTTTATATCGTAACTTTCTGTATATTATAGAGATGATGATTCTAGATATTTATGTATTTTTTGAAAATTTTATACCATTAATTTTAAAAATTATGCTATTTTAATTGATTAAAAAGTAATCCTAACACTAAAAAATAGTATTATAATGCAATTAAGGCTTTAAAATAATATTCTAGACAATATCTTGTAATTTGATTATATTCTAAAATAGTGCATCTCTCCTTCATAGTATATTCTAACACCTACCATTGTAGTACTTTGTCAAATTTTGAAATGAGTTTATTTTTATTTCAATTATTGCTATGTAATAAAGTATGTGCTTAATTAGCTGTAAAGTGTGATTCCGAGGAAATCTAGTGTGGTTGGAAGCAGTAATATTTTGGTGTATATGGGCATATTTTAGTGCCCACGGGCATATTCTGGTGCCTGTAGGCATGTTCTAGTGCTATATGTACTTTATATTCTCTTACTGATATTAGGAGGCTTAAGGCCTAAGGAGAATTTATTATTTTTTATTTTGATATATGAAGTGCTTGTTTATTTATTTTCCTATAATGCAATAGAATATTGTTTTGATGATTGTAAGCATGATCTTGTTAAATGTAGTGATTTAATATAAATTGTTTTAAACTCAACTACACATTTGATAAATTAATTATTTAGAAATTTAAGTCAGTAAATGTGGCTCGTTGAGCTGTGTTAGCTCACCGTTGTTTCGCCTTCTATTTTTAGGTTTGATTGGGGAAAGGGCTAGTTGAGTAGTTGTACCAAGATCTTGTCTGAGTCTAAAGGGGTTTTACTTTTTTTAAATTTTTATATGGTCATGACTAATTTTTATTATTCTATTATGTAGCTTATTTTGTAGTCATGTACTATAGTTGTATTTACATTTTGATGATAAATGAAAAGGGAAAATTATAGATGAATTTTTTTTGAGTGCACTGGATATTATTAGTAGCTCCGTATTTATTATTATTTTAAAGTTAAAATTTGGACAAAATTTTTGAATAATTTCTAAAACTTAATTTGGGTTATCTTATTGCAATTTGACTTGATAGGATCTATCTAGTTTGTAGATCTTATCAGTTTGGGTTGTGATAATAATTTAGGCTTTACATTGATTTGTCTTGTTCCCTTTATGGTGGCATTTAAATAAAATAGTCTCTTTTATTCTCTTATAAGTGGGTTTATTGGTTATGTTTTTGGGTGAGACATTAGAAGTTAAGGGGTCAGATATAATAGTAAACCTATAGTTTTAAAATGGTGAAGTTGTTTATATGGATGTTTGACCTCTAGATGTAAATGCAAATTATGATTTCTTATTCTTTTGAAGAAATAAAGAATAATGTAAAACAACTTCAAGTATTTGGGGATCTTGAAGCTTTATCTCATTTTTAACGCACTCCGAGGACCAATTTTGAATTTAATGGCTAGTTATCAATCTTGATTAGGGTAATTGTTCCTAGCTACCACATCCTCAATTGTGTTTATATAGTATACTACTAGCATGATCCCTTACTTTACGATTATCAGTTGTTCATGCAATGTGTTTTCATGGTTCCTAGGGCAGTATTTAGCCCTTTCTATCATCTCTACCCAAGTTAGGTAGGTTCTACATAGTCTTGACTCTTTTAATAAAGTGTTATTCCAAAAGATTTTGGCATGGTCTATTAATTTCATCTTATCAAAGGTGGTTCTTTGACAGTCATCCATTTGATACCAATCAAAGAATTTATCCATTTGAGTGAGCTTGTTTAGAAACCTATTAGGGTCATGCACAACATCCTAGGTTGGGGCTTCTACCTTAGCCACTACAGGAAAAACGGCATTTTTCAATGGCCATTTTCGCCCGAAAAATGGCTAAAATCTGTTGGAAATCAACATTTTCGATTGTAAAATGCGCGTTAGAAAAGCCCTTCCGACATTTAATAATCCGTCGGTAATATATCCGGCAAAAAATTCGCTGAAAATATTTTTCTGGCGGATTATTTTTGCACTGAAAAATTAAAGAAAAAAAATTAAAATCTAACCACTCAGCAGACCGCTCCCAATAGACCACCCTGTGGGTCAGCTCACGCCAGCCCATCCCTGCCAGACCCACTTACCCACACTAGTAGAGCCCGCCCCGTCCACCCACACCAGCCCACCGCCAGACCCACTTACCCACACCAGCAGAGCCCACCCCGTCCGCCCACGCCAGCCCACCCCGCGGGCTAGCCGACTCGCTCAACAGTCAGCCTTCGGCGGGATTCAAACCCCCGCCGACCCGCCTTGAAGCCCCTAGCCACTGCGCCACTAAGGCAAAGCTGTTTCTTTTATCTTTTATATTTTATTTAAATTAGAAATTAATATCAATTAAATTAATTTAATTTAATTTAATAAATTTATTTAACAATGATTTATTAATTTAATTTAATAATGAATTATTAATTTAATTTATTTCCTTTTATTTAATTTAATAATGAAGTATTATTTATTATTTAATTAATTTAATTTCATAATATCTAAGTTAAATAATTTTATTTGATAATAAGTTATTAAATTATTTAACTTATTTAACAAAATAATTAATTATAAATATTTATTATAGTCATTTTTTAGAAAAAGAAAAATAATTTTCGTCGGAAATTCTGTCAGAAATAAATCCGCCGGAAAGCAAATCAAAAATTCCGTCAGAAAAACGTCAGAAAATCTGCCGGAAATGTTCCGTCGGAAATCCACCGGAATTTGTGACGAATTTATTTTCGTCAAAAATTTTGTCGGAAATGAGCTGTTTTCCTGTAGTGAGCCTTTGTTTGGGTTCATCTATATGGACTTGAAGCTTACGATTCCCATTCCTATAACGATTCCTAACGGGATCACCCTTTAGTGGATAGTCATTGCTAGTGTTTTCTATAAACTATTGTCCTATAGGTTCAAGTGCAACTAGGTTCTAGAAAGTGGTTGAATAAGTAACATAATTTTTAGGGCTTGCAAATGGGTAGTCAAACTCATGATCATTTCTTATAATTTTGGATGGCATCTTGTTTTTAAAGGGAACCTACCCTACCCTTAAGGAAACTAAAGGTCTTAGGTGGGATTTGATGGGGATAATGCTAGGAAATGAATAGGGGATGGTGAGAGGATGAAAGGAAAATAATTTTAAAGCAATAACAAAATTTTAAGATAAAAGTAATATAGGTTTGTTATTTACCAAACTAGCAAGGTTAAAGAGATTACCAATTCTCTTAGTATGAGGGTTGGCCACTAAGCCTCTTCTTCTAGGTTAGAACTTCAAATTTGTAAAGACAACACTAACGATTTCTAATTCATTCCATAGATCTAAGTAGATAAAAAAATTATATTTAAATTGCACGAAAAAGAGCATAAGAGAGAGTGAGGGTTAGGCCACTCTAATGTAAGAGTGACCCTGCAATTACTTAGAACTACCCCATCTATCTTGCCTTGGTCCACTAACCAAGCATGTCCCCAGGTTTGCATTGAAATTATTCATTCAATTAAGCATGTGCAGTTAAAGAATTAACCATTTTCTTCAAGATTTTAAATTTTAAAATTCAATTTTTTAAAAATTTAAAATTTTCAATTTCACTTTATAATTACTACTATAACTCAAAATCATCATAATATAGTCTTTTACAATATAACACATACATAAATATAAAAATTAATTTTTATTTATGAGATTTACATCTAATCCTTAATCCTTGTATTATTTCAGCTTCCTTCTTACTTTGGGCTCTGGTGATTTCTCCATCTCTCCTTTGATGGGCATCTTATGACACATAATTAGAACTCAACCTTAACTCAATTGAGTTATTCCTCCAACGCTTGCACTCCATCCAACATGACCAATACCTAATGTGGCATACAAAAAATTCAACATTGGGGCCATTAAATAGGGAGGTAGGGTCGACTTGCAAATAACATGAGGCAATGAAGGGGGGATGTCACATGGCTATTGGGAGACAATTGATGGATGGACTCTATAAGCAGTTCTATTTCATTAAGTAGCTAATTATCATGGTAGGAATGGCCTCTTGGAAGTTGCTACATGCTATCCCACATTATCCTCCAATTACTCAGTAGGAACTGTGCTAGTCATGTTGCGAGAATGATCAAGAAGTAAGAATTCTCTAGAAGGAACCTTGACGAGCCTAACATAAATAACCTTAAACCTAGTGGGAGGCCCAATGACCCAATCAACAAAGGCCATGGCTTTTAACTTGATGGATGGCATAAGAACTCATCCATGATTAAATGAATTCTAGGCTCATTTTAAATCTACAATGTTAAGTCCACAATATATTTTTTTTAAATATGAAGAGAGAGTCAATCTTACCACCAAAAGCAACTCGATGCTATCGAGAGCTCCCTCCACAATGGGATTCTAAACACTTGCACTTACACCAAGTAAAGTCCAAAAATATGATTAGATAATAAGTTAATATTTCAGCTCATACCTAGGATATGATTACTTGGATTGAAGTGATTATTTGACTCACCAAAGGGAATTAATCGAAAGGAGCTAAGTCACCTCATTAACTACTGAGATGAGTTTAGTATGTCTCTTATTGAGGGATACCCCTTTAGAGTCAGAAGTTGAGCCAGTTTCATCATTTTTAGCAACAAACCACCACCCTCTTCTTCAACCCCATAGATTGGTTGTATTTTTTCCTCTCAAATTCTGTAAGGCTTCTTTGTGCAGTATATGGTTATTAACATCACTAAATTTCCAAGGAGGAAACTTGATCATTTGTTATCAAGGAGTATCAACAAATCAAGATAACTTGAAGAATGTGGAGCCAACATCCTAAATTATTTATCTCACCCTAATATATTGGCCTCGATGGTATAGCAGTCAAATCAAATGTCATAGTTTTTTTTTTTTGAAATTAAATAAAATGTTATAGTAGAATAAAGCAAGGCAGTAAAGTTTGCCACTCCTCTCTTTTACTAGTCATTAAAAATAATAAATGCACTATCTAATTCTCTTATTTTTTTTCGTAAGTTGCTCTTCAAAGATATAAAAGAATCAGGGAACTAAATGTAAACTCTAGTGCACGGACCATGCACCTAGACGAGTCTAAAGAATAAAGAGAGGCACTTATCTTAAAGAAGCCAAACCAAAAGAGGCACTTGTCGCAAAGGAGCTTGGCTAAGGTGGGCACTTTCTTGACCATGAGGAACTTGCTTAGAGCACATTCACTTAAGTCAAAAGCACTTATTTCATTAAACCTCGCTCAACCAAGGCATTAATCTTAAAAGAAACCACCTCTACCAAATGATCACTTACCCCATCAACTAGAGATGCTCACCTATTCCAACTTTGTCATGGTAACTACCCCATCAAGCCAACACCTCAACCTAAGAGGTACTCATCAAAAGCACTTGGTGAAGACACTCACCAAAGGCACTTGCCCTTGGGATTTGCCAAGGCACTCAGGGCCATGTTAGATATAATTGTTCATGTGTCATCATTAGAGTCATATCCATGTATCTAAATCAATCACATTATGTATCTTTTGAATTACTCTTTAGGTATAGCCTTTCTTGTAATATTCCTAGCTCTATAAATACATTGTTGAAAAGCATCTTTAGAGAGCTTTTCTTCTTACTTGCCTCTCTCTCTCTCTCTCTCTCTCTCTCTCTCTCTCTCTCTCTCTTCTTTTATCAATCTAATTAGTTTTTCGAGTAGGATTATAGGGTGTCCCCCATGAATCCATTTGGATCCAACACACTTGGGTATAATTATCTGCTTATCTATACTCATATAGGCCTTCATTCTAATAAAAAAGAGTGCCAAACAGCTCAACTGATGTACTGATGTATTGATTCTATGATTATATTTTGGCTGAGAGAATCTAAAAAATAGCATCTTGTTTTGTTATTTCTTTATTTGAATATCATGGATATGATAAACATTTCAAAAACAAAAAATCAATCATAATCAATTATATTTTATAGTTACAAAAATAAATCTTTTTTTGTTTGATTATATATGTAATTATTTGATGATCATCAGATGAACCAACCAAATAAGGTAAATGGCAATACTTTAACAAATGTCACGAAATTATGGTCCTCCATTTGATATTCCTAATAACCTCTCTAATTGTCAACGCTTCAATAAGAAATTAACAATTTTTTTAATTATTTCTACTATTCTTAAAATATATTATATAAAATTTTATTCAAATAGAGTTTTTTAAGTCAAACTCATCTAAAAATCTATTCTCTTACATTTCATTTTAGACAGCTTTCTTACTGCTTTCAAAAATAGCTTGCTAGTACAAAAATTTTTAATTTATGAAGTTATTGTACTAAAAATTGCTTTTGAAAGCAGTAAGAAAGGTGTTGCAAATAAATCCTTAAGCTCTTTTTGGAATGGATGCAAGTTTTGGTGAAGGTGGTTGTTGAGACAAAAATAACCTTTTTTAAGACTTCATTTGGGACTACTTTCTTAATGTTTTTAAAAGCAACTTTCAAGTACAAAAATTTCTAGTTTAAGAAATTTTTGTACTAAAAAATTGCTTTAGAAAACAGTAAGAAACTCATCCCAAACAAAGCCTAAATTTGCTAAAAATCAGCTTTCTAGCACAAAATTTTTTTGATAGCATGGAGAATGCGGTTAGCCAAATAGAATTATAATTGAGAACTGAAAAGAAAAGCCATAAAAAAGTTATCCCAAACAGGCACTTAACCAATCATCTATGAATTAGATGGATAGAAGATACAATTTCAAAATTAATGGTCATTTTTTTTGGATAAGTTCATTTAAATGCACTAAATATGTTCATGACAAAAGAAAGTATATCGCTTTAAGGCCTTTTGAACAAATTAGTCTTTTAAAATAATAATAATTTTTTCAAAATATAATAAATAACAATATTTTCTTTTTTTTTTCTCTTCAACTAATAAAGTAAGCATTATTAATATTAATCTTAATAATCTTATCATTATTAATATTCATAATCTTATTTAAAAATTTTTATTATTGTTAATTTTAAAAAAAAGGAAATTTTAACTTTATAAATTAGAATATATAGCTGAGATCGTTTATTAATTAATAGGCTATAATATATAGAAATTTCACTCTTATCACCTGCAAATCCCACATTACCATTTGTTGAGTTTTATATAGTAAAGCGAATAAAAAATTTGCCTTCAACCATAATAATATCTCATTTATCTTTATTATTATATTTTACCATAAATTTTCTATTAAAGAAATTTCAGTCTTTTCTCCTGCAAATTGGATTAATTATCTTACACTTATTATTGACTATGTCATATTTTTTAAAAAAAATAATAATAAATATTTTGAACTTTACATCAGTTTCTTAAGAGACTCGAACAATAGGCTTCTTCCATCTTCCATTTTATTGCTCTATTTAAACGAGAGGCTTCCATTATACTTCCAATATAACTGAAGCTTTATCTTCTTCAAGAATGGCGGATTCAGAGAAAGGTAAGAGCCACAAGGAGGATATTATTGATTACACCATGGATGGAACAGTTGATATAAAAGGAAGACCTTGTCTTAGATCAAAAGGAGGAAGATGGTTTGCTTGTTCCTTCATTGTTGGTAAATCTCCTCAGCTTAAGCTTATTTTCTGAATTCTACAACGCAATTTTACTGAGCAAGTATTCATATTTGATCTTCTTGTAGTTTTTGAAGCATTTGAGAGGTTGGCATATTTTGGTGTGGCTCCAAATCTAGTTGTCTATCTCACAAACAAGCTTCATCAAGGCACTGTTGAATCAGCAAATAATGTCACAAATTGGTATGGAACCATAATGCTGACACCAATATTAGGTGCATATATTGCTGATTCTTATCTCGGTCGATATTGGACCTTTATATTCTCTTCTGCAGTCTATTTACTGGTAATTTCCTTCGTATATGCTCTTCTCATATGTAACAGTTACTGTTAAAATCTTTTTCTACGCAAATAAAATTATTTATTTTCTCAGGGAATGATTCTTCTAACTCTCACTGTCTCACTACCCTCATTGAGGCCTTCAACTTGTAATTCATTAGATGGTGAAGACTGCAAAAACCACACGAATGGATTCCAAGTTGCCATCTTTTTCTTAGCATTATACATAATAGCAGTGGGAGCTGGAGGAATAAAGCCGAATATATCAACTTTGGGAGCTGATCAATTTGATGTTCATAATACAAAGGAGAGAGCCCAAAAGCTCTCATTCTTTAACTGGTGGACATGTGGCATCTTCTGTGGCAATCTCCTTTCGAGCACAGTCCTCATCTACATCCAAGATAATGTTAGCTTCACAGTTGGCTACATCATACCCACAATGGCATTAGCTTTTTCAATACTTGTATTTATTCTTGGCACGCCACTTTATAGGCACAAATTGCCTTCTGGTAGCCCAATCACTAAGATAGCTCAAGTCCTTGTGGCTACTATCAGGAAATGGAAGGTTCCCCACACAATAGACTCAAAAGAGTTATATGAGCATGACTCAGAGTACTACTCAAAGAAGGGAAAAAACAAGATCAAACACTCGGCATCATTGAGGTTAATATTGTTCAAGCTCGATCAATTTATCTACTACTTAAATAATTCACAATTTTTTTATTGAGCTTCTTTAATACGCTTATATTACGTTCACTCAGGTTTTTTGATAAGGCAGCAGTGATGACTGGTTCAAATAGTCCATGGATGTTATGCCCAGTAACTCAAATAGAAGAAACCAAGCAAATCATCAAATTACTACCAGTCTGCATGACAACAATTATTCCAAGTGTGATGATGGCTCAAGTCTTAACCCTCTTCATCAAGCAAGGAGTCACTTTGAATCGCAACATTGGACCTCACTTTCAAATTCCACCTGCAAGCCTCTCCTCCTTCTTCACCATTGGCGCACTCATTAGTGTTATAATCTATGATAGAATCTTTGTTCCATTATTAAGGAAGCACACTAAAAATCCCAGAGGCATCTCAATGTTACAAAGAATTGGTATAGGCCAAGCACTTCACATCTTCATAATGAGCATGGCAGCCCTAATCGAGAGATGGAGGTTGAGTATTGTGAGAGATCATGACCTTATTCATAAGAGGATGACTATAGTTCCTTTAACTGTTTTTGCTCTATTACCACAATTTGCTTTGATGGGAGTTGCTGAGATGTTAGTGGAAGTTGGGAAGATGGAATTTTTCTATGATCAGGCACCTGAAGGGATGAAGAGCTTGGGTGCTTCATTCTTTACTACGACCGTCGGAATTGGATATTTTGCTAGTAGTTTTCTTCTGTCAACAGTGGCAAAAGTGACGAGAAAAGGAGGGAGGAATGGATGGATTGAGAATGATTTGAATAAATCTCATTTGGATTACTATTATGAATTTTTTGTTGTTCTAAATGTGATTAATTTCATACTATTTTTACTGGTTTCTAAGTTCTATGTTTATAATAGAGAAGTTATTGAGACAGGTCAGAATGAGATGAAGGAAATTTTTGTAGAATTTGTATCAGAATAACATGAAAACACATGTTATTCTTCATTTCATGGACTTGAAATAAACTCTATGCTTCCTTTGTTTTAGACAGCTTGTTTTTAACACTAGTTTTGGATCCAACTCAAGGGCTCAGTGTTATACCCACCTTCTAAGAGGCATAAATTTTAATGGCTTGACTAGGCAATGTGATTATTCATATTATTATGTGTTCCTTTAATGGATTTTTAACGCCTTCTTTTATAATTGAATAAAGATTCAAATGCATTTATCCATATATATGTATGTATGTTGGATCCAAATTTTTTTGTGGAATGTACTTGACCCTACTAGAAAGTAATATGATGAGACAAGAACCTGAGAGCGAGGGGTGAGTATGGAGAGAAAAGGAGAAAGTTTAGGAAATTTAGAAAGAATGCTTAAGAAATATTCGGAAAAACACTTGAGTAGCTCAAGTAGGATTCAAAAGATCGAAAATGTGCCCCTGCACCCTTTATTTATAAAAATCTGAGGGAAATAAAAAATGTTATACAAAAAAAAAAATAAAAGTACAATAATAAATATGACCTAATACGGACTGCCCATGACACGTCATGATTTGATGGATATTTTGTGTGGTTATTCTACTTTGACATAGATTTTTGTTATGCGATGAGATCCCTTAGTCGAGTGTTCAGAGATCCTGTGACAATGAAGTTGAGTCTTCAGGGATGAGTCAATGGCAACGAGTGCTCTGATCACATTTATGACCTCTTGGGAAAGGTCCTTGGGCTATTTAAAGGTAAAGGGTAAGTCCACTTGAACTACAGTGATTGTGAGCTCACGATAGGCCAAGTACGGAAAGACGTATTTGCATATTCCTAGAGAGTGAACCTTCTCTGTGAGTGGATCAGAGAGTGCCATTGACGACTTACTAGCTCGCGTGTTGGTGAGTGTCTTGCGGGAGGATGATCATTGTGAAAGAGGCAAATCCCCAAAAAGCCTAGAGTGACTTGTATGAATCCCTAGAATGCCTATTGAGGATGAATTTCTCGGGTTGCTTAGCCGAGTGTAGGATTAGGGTACCCTATCGATTGATACTTCATAGAGAGAGAGAGAGAGAGAGAGAGAGAGAGAGAGAGAGAGGGCAATCGTTCTTGGTCGAGTCTTCATCACTAGATGGTGGATTAATTTAAGTTGGAAGTTAGAAGAGTCTTCTGGTTTTGAAGTTATCTTCAAGTGACCATTGATGATCTATTCAATTATTCTCCTTTGAGGAGAGAAGATCAAAGATTAAGTGAATAGTATAAGGTGTTGATATCATGAATCAAAATTAGTGTTATCAATGAACATCGATCCTACTGCCATTGCAGTCGGTGTGCAAAGGCTTTGGCATCAATAATAAGCATTAGCCTTATAAGAAATGGCATGCATCATTATTATGGGTGATGACTTCAACGCATTAATTTGGGCTCAATTGGATTCGAATAAGACATAAGATTACTATTGGTATGATTAGACTCGTCTTGTTAAGACATTTAGCTCGACTATAAATTTGCTAAAATTAAAGTTTGGATGGAACTAAATTTAATTTTAAAAATTTTCAGCTCAAAGATTGCATTGAGATTCATACTTAATCAAATGAATTTTATGATAATGTATAAATATTTATGAAATAAATCATAATTTTCTTTTAATATATTATACCAAAATATAAAAATAATTTCGTTCATCTAATTAAAATATTTACTGAGCTAATCGGACCTAAATAATGAAGACCAAATAAATAATTAATCTACTGTAATTATTAAATAGTTGTATAATAGAAATTTTAGGATATACTTTGATCCATATGTCATAATATATATATATATATATATATATACATATATTATAGATATATATATATAATCTTTTGAAGTGCTTGAAACAACAAGAAACCTAATCATGAAGAGAATTATTAGAATGTTTCTCTTCATGATTGAGGCCAACATACGAAGACATAATAAGCCAAAAGGTTTCTGATGAGCTGGGTGATATTGTTTTTTAGTTTATTATTATTATTATTATTATTATTATTATTATTATTTTGTTTTTTGGTTTTTTTACAGTCTTTTTATTAAGACTGGGTCTTTTTTTTATTGAGCTTGATTCCATAAATAAATAATGAGTTTTATATCTGATACGTCATCAAAAAATTATCTTGATCGGACACGAATCTCGAGGCAAAATCAAGTTGGAAACTTCTGAAATTAATTTTGGGACCATCCAAACTCTGATTCCAGCAAACTTACAGTCAAACTGAGCGTCTCAAAAATACGAACCCAACGATACCAAATTCAACCCAATCCGAGCCCAAATGGGTCCAAATCAAGGGTTTGAAGCGTTATTGGAAAGTTCAAACCATAATTTGGATTACCAAACGGTCTCCAAAGGTGACAAGCTTATAATCGAATCGAGCGTCTCGACGAGACAAATCCAACGAGCCCAAGATCGCCAAAATCTGACATTTCTAAGACTTTCAAATGTCCAGCGAACGGTCTATGATCAAGGGATTTAAGATCGGCCGTCCATTCAAACCACTCCCTAACTACCCCTGATCTTCCACCTATTTACGGGCCATGCCACTCACGAAAATCTATAAATAGAGCGCCCTCTCCTCTTAGTCACCACTACAGGAAAAGCAGCCATTACCGGCGGATAAAATCCGCCGATAAAGTGAAAAATGCACCGGAAAAAATAGGTTTCCGACAGATTTCTAACAGAAACTACTCCGACGGTAAAACGCGCATCGAAAAAATATTTCCGTCGTATTTTTTACACCGAAAATATTTCTGGCGGTCTTTCCGGCGGGCAACCGACAGATATGTTTGACAACCTGACGCCTTTTCTGTCGTCGTGTTCCGACGAATACTCCGTAGGAATTACCGGTGGAAAGTTTCCGCCAGAATTATCGACAGATATTCCGTCGCAATAAAATTGATGTCGATTTGTACCGTCGGATATCACCGTCGAAATACCCGTCGAAAGTTCCGTCGCATATTCCGTCGAAAATGTTGGCATATCATATTTTCGGCACATATTCCGGCGGATAATCCACCGAAAACCTGTAGCAGAAATTAAAAAAAACTTCCTCACTTTGAAAAGTGATTTCCACATTTATACATGCATATAAAAAAATACAACACAATATATATTGATAAATCCAATTCTGATCTACAACATCAGTAGTTACACATAAACCAGAAGAGCATCATCCAGATAACAAATAATTAAACATGTATATAATAAATATATATAAGAAAAGTGTCATCAATAAATATCTAAACATGTTTAACAGCAAATAGATAAACATGTCCAAAAACACATAAATACATATGTCCACATCAATAAAATAGATAAATAATGTGCACGACCTCAAAAAAATAGTAATTATCTAAAGACAGATCAATCGTCACATTCAATTCGGGATACACGTGGCATTTGCCCCCTCTCAATCAAGGTATAATCAATCCTAGGGGGTTTGTTTCTACCTCTTCCACATAGATTAATGTTATTGAGTAACACTCTAACAAATAACATCAAATAGGTCAAACATCCTTAGTAGATTTCTTTCGACCTCTTTCACATGGTTAACATGATCGAACAATGCTCTAACAAGTAACTTTGGATAGGACAAACATCCTTGGTGGATTTATTCTGACCACTTTCAAATAATTTAATGACATCGAGCAATGTTCTAAAAAATAATCTTAGATAGGACAAATATTCTTGGTGGATTTATTCTGACAACTTTCAAATAATTTAATATCATCGAGCAATATTCTAATAAATAATCTCGGATAGGTCAAACATTCTTGATTGATTTCTTCTAACCTTTTTATATGAGTTAATGCAATCGAGGAATGCTCTAAAGAACAATCCCAAAAAGGCATGCCCATGAGGTAACCTCAAAGTGAAGCTGATAGTGGATAAGTCTGTAATAGCCCGTATTTTAACCAAATCAAATAAATTTTTTCAGGATTTTCTATAAGTCCAAATCACAAATTGTTTTGACCATAATATAAATATTATAGTATTTTAATTACATTAATTTTTTTAATTTTTTAGCAATGGTATAAATCCTTAAAAATTTGACACTTGTTAGTATAAGTTGGGATTTTGGGACCTTCAAGTGTCCATTTTGCAAATTGATTTATCATAATTTTTTAAATAAAATGAGTTATTTTATAAATACTTTTCTATAATTTTTGAAACCCCAAAAGGATTTATATAAATTTATATTCAAAATTGATTAAATTTTATAATTATATTATTATTATTATTATTATTATTATTATTATTATTATTATTATTATTATTATTATTATTTTATAAATATCTTAATCTATTATAAGCCTTTTTTTCATTTTTTTCTCATTCATTTTGAACAAAGGGCTTACTTAGAGAATTTGACAGAAAATGTGAGGAGAGAGAAAAAGAAATCTTAGATTTAAAGGCTATGGAGCAATTTTCTTTGTCGACCATACTGTGAGATTTGCTAGTCTCATTGTACTTAACCATTATCCTATTTTTTATTTTGATAATTTGGTATTTTTGATATTTTATGATCAAATTTATATTTTCATTTCCAAAAATGAGGATAATTAGGTATTGGTAAAATTGTCACCACGTAACTTTTTATATGTTATAGAGACTGAGATTTTGAACATGTTGAGTATTTATTTTAGATTTTTTGTATGATAATTTTAAAAAAGCAATAATTTTTACTAATTCATATTTTTTTTACATCTAAAAATAGCGCTTTAGTCAATTAAAGCTTTAAAATATTGTTATATATGATCTCTGGTAATTTTATTAATTTTAAAGATATGAATTTTAATTCAATAGGGTTTTTTGTTGCCTACCATTAGGACATTTTAGTACTTTCTAAATTAAGTCAAATTAAGTTTTTTTTAATATAATGCATTAGAAATGAATGTGTATATATGATTGAGTAATAATTGATTATTATTAATGTTATAGTAGTGTGATAATAATATATTAATGTGGGAAAGACAAGTAAGGACTGGTTGACCTATCGGTTGAAGATTGATTAACCTAAATAAGATAGTTGGCTGACAGGCTTTCCTTTAAATAAGATGATTTTGTGTTATTCGGTACAAATATTAGAAGTTATAAGGAGTTATTACTTTGTTGACGAGAAAATAATGATGACTTTGTTTACTGAGCCTCAAAAGGAACACATGTACGTAAAATCTCATAAGATAAATGCCTTAAAATATATAAGTACACATTAAATCTCAGAAGTCATAGGCTCACAAGGTATAAGATTATATAAAAATGTTATAAGGCACACACCTCCAAAGGTACAAGAACACCAAAAATCTCAGAAGGCTAAAAGCCTCAAAAGATACAAGAATAAAAAACCTCAGAAGGTAAAAAAGCTTTAGAAGGTTGAGGATTATACAAAAATTCTTTGAAGGTATAGGCCTCAAAAGGAACATATCACTCAAAATCTTAAAAGGTAAAAGCCTCAAAAGGTACATGTACACATAAAACCTTAGAAGGCATAGCCTTATAAGGTACAAAATTATCCAAAAATCTTAGAAGGCATACACCTTAGTAAACATAGGTACACCAAAAATCCTAGAAGATTAAAAGCCTCAAAAGTACATGTATAAAAAATCTTAGAAAACTAGTAGCCTCAAAAGATTCAGGATTATCCCAAAATCTTTAAAGACAAATATCTAAGAAGGAATAGATGTATGTAAAATCTTAGAAGGGAAAGCCTCAAAAGATATATGTACAGCTAAAACCTCGAAAGGCATAAGCCTCATAAGGTATAGGATTATTTAAAAATCTTAAAAGGCTAAAATCCTCAGAAGATATATATTTCTACTATAAATCAAAAATCTTATAAGGCTAAAAGCTGTAGAAGGAATAAATTCCTCTAATCTGTTTGCTCTAACTTGGTGGCAATGTATCGAAGCATATCTCAAAAATACATAAAGAACTTAGTTTCTTCTGGGGGGAAAGTTCATAAATCAAAATTATTCTTATATGAAGATGGAGCATTCATTACTTCAAATAAATTGAAAGTAAACAGCTTGCTCATATAAAAATCTTAAAGCCATATACAATATTATTAGATTTATATGACGTTAGCATAGTATAATTCTATATCAGATTTAAACATACAGTCTTCTTTATCTAATACAAGGATCTAAAAGTAAAATTTCATGAATTGATTTATTTTCATCAATGTTATTTCTATATCCAATGTTGCAATAATTTATAATGATGACCTCCATATTAGGAGAAAATTTAGAGCTTCAAAATACGGTGAAAAGTCTTTCAAAATAAAAATAGTCGACATTCTTTCATGATAAAGATGAAATCTTTACCATCAAGAAAGAAATCTTGATCATCAGTTAAAACTCTACATGAAGATAAATTTCTTCTACACAAAAAGGAGCACTAGAGCTTGATAGGGGATATTGCATATTCAAGATAGTGGAATGCCTCTAATGTAAGAAAAATGAAGAAGAAAAGAGAAGAATAGCAAGAGAAGATTGGAGAGGAGTAGTGGTGCAAGCTCCTCCCCGCATGAAGGGGTATTTATGCTTGAAGGGTGATGAGAAGAGTTTTATAACTATAAATGAGAGAGTGATGAAGCATTAAGGAAGGAGAGTTACATGAATTTATAGAAGAGTTACATGAATTAATAGGGGGGAGGTATATGGTTTTAAATGTAAAAATTCTCTCTAGAAAAAATCTCTTTTTAAAAAAAATTAAAAAAAGAAAATTAAAAAAAATCTTTCAAAAAAATAAATGCCTTAAAATTTTTTTTTTTTAAGAGGGGGCACTAAACGGCGCCCCATTCAACGTCAAACGATGTTGGCACCACCAAAACGAGTAGAAGGCTCATGTTACCCAGAATGTTTGCACGGGTAGACCGTTAGCTTTGCTGCTGGCTGCGAGTGGCTAGCCATCCTAGCCCGATCTAGTCCCGGCCCAATTTTATGGCTCGGACAAGCCTATTCAAACATATTTTGGGCCCTAAGATTATTTTTTGACATTTTGGATTCAATTTTGGTACTTTAAGAGCTCAACAGAGCCTCTACAACCCTTTTTGAACAATTTAATTTATTTTGAAGCAGAATTCTTCAATATATTTTTTGATCTGATCGATGCATCGACTTCATTAAAAGCTTAACTTATATTTAAGGATATTTTACTTAGTTCACAACCCCGAGGAGAGTTCCATGTTGATGTCCACAAAGTGGTCGTACCACATAGCTATCCAAAAATAATAGCTTTACATGTAGTATTTTGAAAAAAACAAGCATATAGTTTTTGACTCTATAAGCTTCAACGTTTAAAAGTAGTGGGGCAAATGATACATCAACAAAAATCAACTTGATCAAACACTAACACTATAGGAAAATCATGTAGTACCGGCGAAATTTTTAGCAAAAATTTACCAAGTTTCTGGCAGATTTAAAAAATTTTCCGACGGATTTACAGCGAAATTGTTTTTACAGTAAAACGTGCGTTTGAAAATTTTTCCATTGAACAAAACCATTTGGAAATATTTTCTGGCAGGATTTTTCCACCAAAAAAAATAAAAAAATAAAATAAAAATAAGCCAGCACTGGCAGCCCGTCATGCTGCCCACGGCAGCTGCCCGCCAGCCTGACCGCAATAGCTTCTCGCCTTGCCTGAGGCAACTTCCCATGCTGCCCGTATGGTTCCCGCGGTAGCTACCCACCTGCCCGAAGCAGCTTCCCGCACTGCCCACCTTGTTCCCGCGGCAGCTGCCCTGCTGCCCACCCATTGCTGGGATTCGAACACACAACTCTTCAAAAAAATGTCAAAGACTCTACCGCTTTGCTGTAGAGTAAAATAAGTTATGAAACTTACTCTAATATATTTAAGCTAAATGCTGAAATAAAAATTAAAAATAAATTAAAATAAAATATTAAAATGAATAAATAATTTAAATAAGTTATTAATTAATAATTAATTAATAAATAAGTTATTAAATTAAAAATAAGTTAATTATTAATTTAAAAACTTATTTTAACTATTTAATTTAATAACTAATTTAAGATATTATTTAAGTTAATTATTATTTTAATAAATTATTTAAAATAAATTAAAATTAAATATTTTAATTAATAATTAAAATAATTTATTTAATTAATAATTAATTAAATTAAATTATTAAATTAATAATCAATTAAAATAATTTATAAAATTATGAATAAATTAAATTATCAATATATAATTTTTTCAAAAATTATAAAAATCCACCGGAAAAACCGTCGGAACTCCGCCATAAAATCTGCCGGAAAGTCTTCTTAAAAAATTGTCAAAAATATTTCATCGTAGTCAACCAGAAATCCGCCAGAAAAATCACCAGAAAATAGTCTGTCACAAATCCACTGGAAAATCCACCGGTAATGGGCAATTTTCTTGTAGTGCAATCTAGAGGCATATTTGAATTAAAAACTTTCAAAATTAAATTTAGGACCATCTAATCTTCACTTTCAATAAACTTACATTCAAACTGAACGTCATGATAAGATGAATTTAATGACATCAAAATTGGTCTAATCTAAGCCCAAATTATGGGATTAAAGTATATTTAGAAGCATCAAAATATTATTTGGTTAACCAAATAATCTCTAAATATGACATACTTATAATTGACTCAAGTGGCTCGACTAAAAAAATTTAATGAGCCCATGATCACTTTTTTTACATCATTAAGGCACTTAAATACTTTATGAAAGCTCTATGATCGAAGGAATCAATATGGACCTTATGATGGAGCACTCTGAATTTGCCCAAAAATTTGTCCATATTTATGGAGCATACTACTTTCAAAAACCTATAAATAGGCCCTCATTCTTCACATTGGGGGGGGGTAACAACTCAAACTCTTAACTAACGAGATATTATCTATTTTGGCCTAATGGTCTCATAATTTTATAATGTATATGTAACTTCCCAGGAGGTCACCCATCCCAGTAGTTTCTTAATAAAATTTTAACCATTACACCATAAGACGCCTCAATATTTAAGAGTTTATCTTCTTTTACTTAGGGGGTTTCATAATCTACCCCACTTAAGTAACTATCATCCTCATCAGCATCTTTATCCCAAAATCATCCACAGGTAGATATGATTCTAGATGTGGCCCCTACAAGTTCATGTGGTGACTTCTATCACGTAGCACTTTATCCCATACAAGATTTAAGAGGTGGCTCCCATAACATAGCACCTTATCTTGTATGACACTTTATTTCCATCATCGGCTGGTGTACTGCTTTGATATCATTTGTAATAGCCTAAACTATTAACTATCGAGATATTGTCCACTTTGGCTTAATGGCCTCACGATTTTGTCATGTTAGTGTAACTTCCCAGGAGGTCACCCATCCCATAATTTCTTTGGGATGAGCACGCTGAACTGTAAAGTTTTTTAGTGAAATTATAACCATTACATCAAAAGGTATCTTGATGTTTAAGAGTATAACTTCTTTTACTTAAGAGATTTTATAGGGGACGAAGGAGAGGAAAGAGAGATATAGAGAGAACTCTCTTACATTTTCTAGCCATCTCTATCGACAATCACCATTAACTATCGCTACCATCAACCATCATCTCCACTGATGATCGACATAAAAAATCACCACCATCTCCCGAATACTGACATGATTTGACCATGATGTTTGGTATATTTATTCGCATATGGACATACTTATAATCGAATCAAGTGGCTCGACTAGGAAAATTTAATGAGCCCAAGATCAGTTTATTTTGACATCATTAAGGCGCTCAAATACTTTATAAAATTTTTATGATCAAAGGAATCAATATAGAGCATCTGATGGAGACTTTGAATTTTTCCTAAATTTTCTTTATATTTATAGAGTATGTCACTCCCAAAAATCTATAAATAGGCCCTCATTCTTCACATGGAGGGGGGGAGGTAATAACCCAAACTCTTAACTAACGAGATATTATCCACTTTGGACTAATGGCCTCACAATTTTATACTATTAGTATAACTTTTTAGGAGGTCACCCATACCAAGATTTCTCCATGATGAGCACGCTTAATTATAAAGTATTTTAATGAAATATCAACCATTACACCATAAGGTGCCTCAATTTTTAAGAGTTTATCTTCTTTTAGTTAATGGGTTTCACAATCTCTCCCACTTAAGTAGCTAGTATCCTTGTCAGTATCTTTATCTCAAAATCATTCATCAAGCAGATATAATTCTAGAGGTGGCCCCTATAAGTTCAAGTGGGGACTCTTATCACATAGCACTTTGTCACATACAGGGTTCATAAGGTGGCTCCCATAACGTAGCACTTTATCTTGTATGACAGTTTATTTCTACCATCAACATCGACGATCACCATTAGTTATTTCTACCATCAACCATCATCTCCATCGATGACCAACATTGGAAATCACCACTATCTCAAGAATACTGATAATATTTGACCATGATGTTTGATATATTTATCCGCATGTGGACATCTATTTCTATAATCCTTATTAAGAAAGTTAAGCCCTATTGTTTGGTATAGACTATTCTAATATAGACACTTGATCTTTGTACTCTCTCTCTCTCTCCCTCCTTCAACAGTGAAGAAAAGAGGATCTTTGTATCACTTGCAACATAGTGAATTTTATAACTGGGCTAGGCCCCATTTATTTTTTTCCCTTTTTAAGTTTTTTCACGTAAAAAATTCTCTGGTCTTACTACTTTCATATGTACGTGATGAATCTTTGAACATGCAAAATACACAATATACCGACTCAAATTTTCTAGCACGTAATAATAATTATGGATTTTTTTATGTTGGTAATGCAATTAGTTATATATTATTATTATGGTTTCTAAGTTTTATATTCATGATAGAGAAATTCTTGAGAATTATTAAGAATGAGATGAAGGAAATTGTTGTAGAAATTATATACAATTAGGAAACTAATAATGAAACAATATTTATATTGTATTTTAGATAGTATAATTTTTATGACATTAATTTTGAAAAAAAATGCTTTTGAAATAAAATTTTTAAAACCATTTCAAAGTCAATTTTAATTTTATGGGTGATGGTTGGCTAATAAAAGTTAGATGACGACAGTTGAGGAGAGACCCAGCGATGGCGACTAAGATGAGCTCCGGTGATGGTGATTGGGTGGACTTTCTGTGAGAATCAGCTAGTGAAAGTCTAACAACAGTGGACGAGTGGTGAGGGTTTGCTAGTGGTGGTTCTTGGGTGGATTTTCAAGATTCTTCAAGCCTCAAAGATATCTAATCTTTGTCCTAGAGTCCTAGCCTACCCGTCCCAGTCTCCCTCATGTGGGAAGTTGGGACCTATTTATAGATTTTTGGGAGTGGCATGCCCCATAAATATAGAGAAGATCTAGAGCAAATTCGACATACTCCATCAGATGGCTTACATCTATTCTCTCAATATAGATTGTTTATTCAAGTTTTATCTACTTAAATGGTTTCTAAATTAAGCTATCTTAGGAATTGGATTTGTCTCATCAAGTCGCTTGATTCGATTATAAGCATGTCATATTTAGAAATCATTTGGTTATTAAATTAATGTCCTGAACCTTTCAAATATACTTCAATCTCTCAATTTTGGCCCATTTGGGCTTGAATTGGACTGATTTTAGCGTTGTTGGGGTCATCTCATTGAGATGTTGAGTTTGACTATAAGTTTACTAAAATTTGAGTTTAGATGCTCCTAAATTTAATCTCAGAAGTTTTCAATTTGAATATGCCTCGAGATTTGTGTCCGATCAAGGGGATTTTTTTGTGCTGTGTCAAGTATAAAACATCAGGTAATGCCTTAGAGTTCTTTAAACTCTAAGCTAGTCTTGCCCCACTTCATATGAAAAATGGAGACCTATTTTTGATTTTGTCTAGTGAAATTTTAATAATTTTGAAAGAGTTCTTCAAAATACTCTATTGAATGATCCATATTGATTCCCTATATCATATATAATTCTCTTAGAATCTAAACATTAATAAGCTTAGAATTGAGTAATCTTGGGTTTTATTGGATTTCTTACATTGAGGTCTTCAATTTGTGTTTAAGCATATAAGATTTAAAGATTGTTTTATCCTTCAATTAATATCATAATGTTTCTAATTATATTTAAAGTCATTGATTTTGGCTATGTGGACTCGGATCAGATTACTTTTGGTATTGTTGACTCATCTTATTGAGATATTCAGCTTGACTATAAATTTTTTGAAATTAAAGTTTAGATGGCCCTAGATTTAATTTTAAAAAAATTTCTTTTCAAATATTGCATCGAGTTTTGCTATAATTACAAAAACATTCACATTATCAGCACGAATCTTGAGGAAATATTTGAATTGAAAACTTTTGGAATTAAATTCAGGATCAACAAAACTCCAATTTTTACAAACTTATAGTCAAATTGAATGTCTCAATAAGAAGAACCCAACAATACCAAAAGTAATCCAATTTGAGCCTAAATGAGCCAAAATCATACACTTGAAGTATAACTAGAAACTGTAGACATTAATTAAAATGACAAATGATATTCAAATTTAACATGCTTATGATGAAATCAATCAACTTGATGAGACAAATCGAACAAGTCCAAGATTACTTAATTCTGACATTATTATGGAACAATAATGATGAATAAATGCTTCATAATCAAGGGAATCAATATGAACTGTACGATTGAGTATTTTGAATTCTAGTTCAAATTACTAAAATACCCATCCCAAAAATCTGTAAATAGAGCCTCATTCTCCACATGAAGGGGAGAAGAAGAAGAGAGAGAACTAGAGAGCTCTCTTACATTTTCCAGGTATCACCACCAATCGACGACCACCACCCAATATCACCGCCGACTGATAACCACCTCCCAATATCACTGTCAACGAGCACCTTCAATAATCACTGGCATCATCTCCAAACTTCTACTAAGATTTATCCCTCTACTATTGAGTTTTAATTGTATACTTGAGGACACCCTACTTCTGTCATCTCTATAAAAGAGAAATCAAACATTTCATTCTCAAATAGTCATCTTCTTATTCAACTGTGAAAAAAGAATGATTCTTATATCTTCTGATATGCAGTGAATTTTCATCTAGGTCAAGCTCCATAATTTTTTCCCTTTCCTGGTTTTACAAATAAAAAAATTTGATCTTGCTACTTTTATCTTTGTGCTAAATTTTTATATAATACTGAAATATAAAACACACTCTACCAACTCAATTTTCTTATCACTTAAAAAGTTTCATGCTCAATTGAATGATTTTTTTAGTGGTGTATAAAAAATTATGAATTAAATTATAATTTTCTTTAAATATATTATATCAAACATAAAAAACATTTTTGTTTATCTAATTAAAATATTTACTAAGCTAATCCGACCTAAATAATGAAGACCAAATAAATAATTAATCTACTCTAATTATTAAATGTTGTATAATAATATATACAGAGAAATGTTAGGACACATTTTGATCCATATGTCATAATATAAATTTTTTGAGAAATAATAATCTTTTGAAGTGTTTGGAACAACAGGAAGTCTAATCATGACGTGAATTATTAGAATGATTCTCTTGGTGATTGATCCCATCATACGAAGAATAAGCCAAATGATTTCTAATGATCTACTGATTGATAATTTTCTTCATAATTTTGTCACATCTGAAAATTTTCACAAACAAAATAGTTCGTTTTCTTAAAGAATGATTATGTAACTCTTATTATCTTACTACCCTGAATCAGATAATACTTTTGAATCACATGATGATGGGACTTCACTTTTAAGATTCCTCAGCAAGCACCTCTTCTTTACTCATCATTTGCGGGCTCACGAGCATTGCAATCTATGATAGAAGCTTTGCTCCATTAACAACGTTAGACAATTAATCTTTTTTTTTTTTTAACTATGCAAATTGCAATAATCGAGAAAAGAAAGATACAACCTACTAAGAATAAAGAAGCCTATCACAGTCCTTCCAGATCAAGTCAACGAACCTTGATAGAAGTTCACTGTCCAAGAAAACATCCCAATAAAAATCACCTAATATGGCATGATGAGTGTTGCGGGCTAGAAGATTCGTGACGGCAGAGTGAGTAAAGTTTTCGTCTTAGCGATGCACGAATATCCAGCACACAAACAGAAAGAAAGAAGTAAAACACCCGATCTTTTTTACGTGGAAAGCCCAAAGAGGAAAAAACCACGGGGCCTTGCCCAGATGAAAAGATTCCACTATATTTTAGTGAATTACAAGGGTTGACCCATCCCTCGACTTAGAGGCGGTCAAATTACAGTGGCTTGGAGAGTTAGAGCAGAATCTAGCGATGTTCGGGTGGAAGTCCGATGGTGTCCGGACATAAGTTCAGCTGATGAGGAATGATCTGACAAAGGTCGGGCGGAAGTACGGTGGCGGTCAGCGGCCGGGCGGTGGTCCAACGAAGGTCGGGTTGAAGTCCGGCGGCTGTCGGCAATCGGGTGGAAGTCCGGCGGTGGTCGGCGGCCGGGCGGTGGTCCAACGTAGGTCAGGCTGAAGTCCGGAGGCTGTCGGCGGTGAAGTCAGCGGCCGAGCGGTGGTCTGACGAAGGTCAGGCTGAAGTCCGATAGCGGTCGGCGGCTGGTCGGGCTGAAGTCCGGTGGCGGTCGTCGGCCGGGTGGAAGTCCGGCGGCAGTCAGCGGCCGGACGGTGGTCTAACGAAGGTCGGGCTGAAGTCCGGCGGTGATCGGTGGCTGGGTGGAAGTCCGCGGCAGTTGGCGGCCGGGCGATGGTCTGACGAAGGTCGGGCGGAAGTCCGACGGCGGTCGACGGCCGGGCGGTGGTCCGACGAAGGTCAAGCTGAAGTCTGGTGGTGGTCGGCGGCCGCGTGGTAGTCCGGTGGCGGTCGGCGGCCGGGCTGTGGTCCGACGAATGTCGAGCTGAAGTTCGGCGGCCAGGTGGAAGTCTGATGGCGGTCGGTGGCCGGGCGGTTGTCCGACGAAGGTCGACGGGGGTTCGCCGGCGGTGGCGCTGGAGCTCCGGAAGCCTTAGAGCACTCTCCAATCTGCAGCCAAAGGTCCCCTTCATGTAGAGAGTGGGGGTCTATTTATAGATTTTGATGAGTGGCATACCCCATAAATATAGAGAAGATCCGAGGCAGGTTCGGAGTGCTCCATCGGATGGCTCGTATTGATTCTCCCGATCATAGAGAGTTTTTCAACAGTTTAGGTGCCTTAACAATGTCGGAATTCAGCGATCTTGGGCTCGTTGGATTCGTCTCGTCGAGCCGCTCAATTTGACTATAAGTATGCCATATTTGGATATCAATTTGTCATTCGAATAATGATTTGACCTTTCCAAATGTGGTCCGGGCCCCTGATTTGGACCCATTTGGGCTCGGGTTGGACCGAATTTGGTGTCGTTAGGTTCATCTCTTTGATATGTTCAGTTTGGATATAAGTTTGCTGAAATTGGAATTTAGATGATCTCGAATTTAATTTTGAAAGTTTCCAACTTGAATATGCATCAAGATTCGTGCTCAATCAAAGTAATTTTTGATGACGTATCAGTTGCCCCCCTTTTTTTGGATGTTGAATCTTACAGAGCCCAAAAATATATCTGTAATCTTAGTATTCTGCAAAATCAAAATGCTAATCGGAGCAAAAAAATGTCAAAAAATGTTTACTCCAAAACTTTTCAAATAGCCCACGGCTAATCATAGATTCTCTTTTGAGCTTCAAAAGAGTTAAAATATACTCTGGAATATAAAAATTGGTCTCAATGACCCAAAAAATATTCAAATCGGATTCTCTAGGATAAAAATATATATAATTAATTACATAGTTAACCAACTAAATAATTAATATTAATGAATTAAGATATCTATAATAAGAAATAATATATATAATTAATTTATATTTATATATTACGTTATCATTTAAAAACTACCTAAGTAAGGCGGTAACGGTATCCGCCTCAAAGAGGCGGAACGGAATTTTTTTTTCTTAAATTACTTTTTTTTGTTCCTTTTTAAAACAATTTAAAATAAGAAAAAATTTATTCTTTGGCTCAAAAAATTTTGAAAATATTTTAAAATTTTCTTAAAAAATCCAATATCTTTTCTTGAATGGAAACAATTAATTTCCTTCATGTTTATTTTATTTTTAAATAAAATTACTCTTAATTTATTTCCTGTTTCATTTTTTCAATAATAGGAAATTATTTAATTTTTAGGCATTAAAAAATTTCAAAAATTAATTAAAAATTTCAGAAAATTAGGCTCCAAACCTCCTTTGAAAAATTATAAATACCCCCTTAAGGGCTAGGGAAAAGTCACCACCTCTCTCAGCCGGTCCAAAAATTTCTCCTATAAAGGAGAAATCGGACTGGCAAAAAAAATTTTTTGGCGGTGGCGATCAAGACCTGGTACTCTTACGCAGGCTCCAGTTCATTCCCAGCGGGGGAAAAATTGTCCGGCAAGATTTTAAATACTGAAAGTGGCGATCACGGCTCAGTACTCTTACACAGGCTCCAGTTCACTCCCATTGGAGGAAAAACTGTCCGGCAAGAGTTTAAATACTAGTGGCGGAGATCAATGCCCGGTACTCTAACGCAGGCTCCAGTTTACTCCTGGTGGGGGAAAAACTATCTGGCAAGAGTCTAAATACCAGTGGCAAAGGCGATCAAGACCAGGTACTCTTACGTAGGCTCCAATTCAGTCCTGTTAGGGGAAAAACTATCCGGCAAGAGTCTAATTATCGGTGACGGAGGCGATCAAGACCCGGTACTCTTACGCAGGCTCCAGTTCACTCCCATTGGAGGAAAAACTATCCAGCAAGATTCTAAATACCAACAGCATAGGCGATCAAGACCCAGTACTCTTACGCAGGCTCCGGTTCACTCCCGTTGGGGGAAAAACTGTCCGGCAAGAGTCTAAATACTGGCAGCAGAGGCGATCAAGACCCGGTACTCTTACGTAGGCTCCAGTTCACTCTTGTTGGGGAAAACTCTCCGGCAAGAACCTAAATATCGGTGATGGAGGTAATCAAAACCCGGTACTCTTACGCAGGCTCCAGTTCACTCCCGTTAGGGGAAAAACTATCCGACAAGAGTCTAAATATCAGTGGCGGAGGCGATCAAGACCTGGTACTCTTACGCAGGTTCTAATTCACTCCCGTTGGGGGAAAATTTGTTCGATAAGAGTCTAAATATCGGCGGCGGAGGAGATCAAAATTTGGTGGTTACAGGAAGTTCAGCATCGAAGGCTTCTTAATGACGTTATCCTGTATGGAAGAGGTTGAGAGAATCCACCAAGGATGTATGACGTATCCGAGATTTTATGTCAGAGTACTGCTCGATGACATCAACCTGAGTGGAAAAGGTCGAGAGAATCCACCAAAGATGTATGACCTATCCGAGGTTGTATATCTAAGCACTGCTCGATGACGTCAACCTGAGTGGAAGAGGTCGAGAGAATCCACCATGGATGTATGACCTATCTGAGATTGTATGTCAGAGCACTATTTGATGATGTTAACATATATGGAAGAGTTTAAGATAATCCACCAATGATGTATGATCTATCTAAGGTTGTATGTCAGAGCACTGCTCGATGACATCAACCTGAATGAAAGAGGTCAGGAGAATCCACCAAGGATGTATGACCTATCTGAGGTTGTATATCAGAGCACTGATCAATGATGTCAACCTGAGTGGAAGAGGTCGAGAGAATCCATCAAGGAAGTATGACCTATCCGAGGTTATATGTCAGAGCACTACTTGATGATGTTAACCTGTGTGGAAGAGGTTGAGATAATCCACCAAGGATGTATGACCTATCCGAGGTTATATGTTAGAGAACTGCTCGATGATGTCAACCTGAGTGGAAGAGGTCAAGAGAATCCCCCAAAGATGTATGACCTATCTGAGATTATATATCAGAGCACTGCTCGATGATGTCAACCTGAGTGGAAGAGGTCGAGAGAATCCACCAAGAATGTATGACCTATCCGAGGTTGTATGTCAGAGTACTGCTTGATGATGTTAACCTGTGTAGAAGAGGTCGAGAGAATCCACCAAGGATGTATGACCTATCCGATGTTGTATGTCAGAGCACTGCTTAATGACATTAACCTGTGTGGAAGAGGTCGAGAGAATCCACCAAGGATGTATGACCTATCCAAGGTTGTATGTCATAGCACTGCTTGATGATGTTAACCTGTATGAAAGAGATCGAATCAAGTTCCCCTGGGATTAATTTTTCCTTGATTGGGAGGAGGCGAATACCGCATGTCCCAAATCAAAGGTAAAGAATAGTCTATCTTTAGACCGTTATTACCTTTTGGAGGTCGAGATTAACACATTGCCCAAGGAGAAAAAGTCCAACTAGGGACTGTATAAAGCTTTAAATGTACTTGAAGCATCATTGCACTTGCTAGAAACTTTATGATCTTAAGATATCATCTTGGATATTGGAAGAATTAGAAGGATCTTCTTGACCACATTTAACTCTCATAAAATTGATGCAGTAACAACTGATGCTAGGACGTTAACACGAACGACCTTTTGAGGTTGGAGTAAAAATTGCACCCTAGATGGGAACCAAGGTTCCCATAGACGACACCAAACTGTTGCGGGCTAGAAGATTCGTGACGGCATAGTGAGTAAAGTTTTTGTCTTAGCGATGCATAAATATCCAACACACAAATAGAAAGAAAGAAGTAAAACACCCGATCTTTTTTACGTGGAAAGCCCAAAGAGAGAAAAACCATGGGGCCTTGCCCAGATGAAAAGATTCCACTAAATTTGAGTAAATTACAAGGGTTGACCCATCCCTTGACTTAGAGGTGGTCAAATTACAGTGGCTTGGAGAGTTAGAGCAGAATCTGGCGATGTTCAGGTGGAAGTCTGACGGTGTCCGAACAGAAGTTCAGCTAATGAGGAATGATCCGACAAAGGTCGGGCGGAAGTATGGTGGCGGTCAACGGCCGGGCGGTGGTCCAACGAAGGTCAGGCTGAAGTCCAGCGGTGGTCAGAGATCAGGCAGTGATCCGATGAAGGTTGGGCTGAAGCCCGGCAGTTGTCGGCGATCTGGTGAAAGTCTGGCGGCTGTTAACGACCAGGCAGTGGTCTGACGAAGGTTAGGCTGAAGTCCGACAGCGGTCGGCGGCAGGTCGGGCTGAAGTCCGGTGGCGATCGACGGCCGGGTGGAAGTTCGGCGGTGGTCTGTAGCCGGGCAGTGGTCCAACGAAGGTCGGGCTAAAGTCTGATTGCGGTCGGCTGCCGAGTGGAAGTCTGGCGGTGGTTGGCGGCCGGGCGGTTGTCCGATGAAGGTCGGGCGGAAGTCCGGCGGTGGTCGGCGGCCGGGTGGAAGTTCGGAGGCAATCGGCGACCGGACAGTGGTCTGACGAAGGTCAGGCTGAAGTTTGGTGGTGGTCGGCAGCTGGGTGGTAGTTCGGCGGTGGTCAGCGGCCGGGCGGTGGTCCGACGAAGGTCGGGCTGAAGTCCGGCGGCCGGATAGAAGTCCGGTGGCGGTCGGCGGTCGGGCGGTGGTCCAACTAAGGTCGATGGAGGTTTGTCGGTGGTGGCACTAGAGCTCCGGAAGCCTTAGAGCTCTCTCTAATCTCCAGCCAAAGGTTCCCTTCATGTAGAGAGTAGGGGTCTATTTATAGATTTTGATGAGTGGCATACCCCGTTGCTGACCTCATTTTTGAATGAGGTCAGCAGGACCTATCCTAGACCTTAGGATTTCTAGATCCTAAGATTCCTGTAGATCCTAAACCCTAGGATTTCTAGATCCTAAGATTCCTCTAGATCCCAAGATTTCTAGATCTTAGGGTTACTCTAGACCCAAAACCCTAGGACTTCTAGACTCTAGGATCTTCTTATACTTCAATCCCTATGATCTACTCTAGACCCTAGGATTCCATTAAGCTGATATAGACCCCAGGATCTACTTTAAACCCTAGGATTCATCTAGATCAATCTAGATTCAAATCAATCCAGACCCCAGACATTAATCCAAACTTATATTTAGACTTTAATCCATATTCTCAATTCAAACCTCAATAAAAATCCAGAATTCAATCCAGCTCAAAATCCAAACTCTAGTTCAAACCTTGATTCTATCTTTGATCACGCTTTAACCCTATCCTATCACTTATGATCTCCAAATGATCATAAATGATTTGGGTAATTCAAATCCAAGCATTCAAATCAAAAATCCAAATCAAATTCAGATTTCCAGACTCAAACCCAAGGCCAAAGGTTTAAGTCCTAAAAACCTTTTCCATTGAATTTTTATATCCTTCAAAACCCTATTAAATGACTTCTGATTCAGAGTTTGTTAGTTGCATACTGATGTGACATGTCTCTAGAGGCAACCCTCAAAATTTGAGTTCATTCTGAGGTATCTAACCCCATAAATTAAATTGATATTCAAAGGTTGTAAAACCTTCAAATATTTACGGCCTATGCCACTGACCTGCCACCCAGTGGATCCTAACCTTGGAGCTTTCTCTAAAGCCTCCAATCACTTCCAGACCCTTAATCCTAACCTCTTGAACATTAAACTACATTTTGTTCGACTCATTTTGACCTCCAGTTGATCAGGGATCAAAATGACTAAAATACCCCTCAGGAGTATGAATAGTCACCTTTGATCAAATGAGCTCCAAATCAAATGCAACCACTTTCAGCAAGTTTTAAATATCAAACCAAACCTGTTAGACCCAAAACCAAACCCTGGGTCAACCTGGTTGACCAAGTCAACCTAGGTTGACCAAATAGGCCTTTAAGGGTCAAAACAGATCATGACCAAATGACCTCCCCAGACCTTGGGACCACTCTCAATAGACTTCAAACACCATTTCAAACCTTTTGAACCCAATCATTTACTCTAGGTCAACCTGGTTGACCAAGTCAACCTAGGTTGACCAGTTTAACACTTAAATTCTATCACTTTGAATGAAACTCCTGATCAACCTCAAACCTATCCAAACTTTTCTGATCACTTCCCTTAGTAATCCAGACTTGATTAAACGTTTGACCCAATTTTTAGTTGACTTAGTCAATAAGACCCAAGCCTAGTCAACTCTGGTTAACTTGGCTTAATCCCTTGAATCCAATTAAATTAACACCTTCAAATCTTTAATTTCATTCTAAGGTGTGGTCCAAACATACCTAAACCCATTTGAAACCAAAACATGTTTCATTTGGCCAAGTTAAGTTATTTTGACTTGGTCAAAACCATTCAAGATCCCATACATCACTTCAAACTTGAATCCCATGGCTTGACAGCTATTCTAAGTCAATCCAACCAGCTCAAGCCATCTCTCCAAGCCCACTCAGCAGTCAATTTGACTGTTTGACTGGTCAAACAGTCAAATTGAGCTTTTAAATGAGTAAAACATGGTCAAAATTCCCATTTAAGCTAACCCATTTTAATTCAAACCATTCCAACTGTTCCAAATCACTTCAAGAAGATTCTTAGGCATCCTATAATCCTTGGATTAAAGTTAAACCAGCCCTAATCACCCCCATGTGCTTACAAGGACAAAAGAGCCCTCCACATGGCTTGTCCTTGTGTCCTTTTATGCCCCTGCCCTCTAACTATTTGGGACAGATGGCATACATCTAGGGAAACTTCCAAAACCATCTAGACAATCCAATCAAGCCAGGGCACTTCAATTGAGCAGAAAGACTCAAAATGAGTCTCATTCTAACCTAACCTCTCTCTCACTTCTAAAGCCTCTTCCAGACAAGATCTCATTTCATTCGAGCTCTCCATAGTTTCCTTCTCCCACCCACAGTCAAATCCTGCCGGTCAAAGTTGTTGCCGATGAGCTTTCCTGCCAACCGAGAGCAAAGGCTGTCCAAGGCTCGTGGAGGTTGATCTACAGCTTTTCGGACCGCGCTTTCTTTAGCAAAATAGAGCATAGACAATCTACAAATGCAACAAAACTTTTTAAACGGATTAATCCGTCCATTAAATTGAGGTATGACCCTAACCCTAGGTTAGAGCACTTAATTTTAAATAGCTTTATGATAAGTACATTTTAAGCTTTAAAAATTATACTCCATTAATGCTCTTCACTAATGCAATCCCTATTTAAAATTTCAAGTCATTTAGTTAATCTGTTTATGAGAATAAGCTTAAAAACCCTACTGTTAGGGTTTATGTAACATTCGTCTGCATGGGTGAAATGTGGACCGTTGATCTTGCAATCAACGGTCCATGTTTTGTCATATCACTGCTTCGTTTAACCACACGGTCCACGTGGTCATCCAGATCTTGGTCCACTGAGATCATAGCCATCCAATCCAAACCGCGGAGGATCGGATGGTTCCTGTAGCGCGCCTACGCGTTTAAGTGAGAAAGCGTGTGGGTCCCGCAGCCGAGTCATCACGCGACAATGATTGGTGGCGGTGCCAATCATTGCCAATGATTGGCTACCGCCACCACGATTTGGTCTAGCGAATCAGCCAATGCCACGTGTCCGCCGAGGCTGCCATGGTTAATTAAATGGTTTTAAATTAATTTTAAAACCATTTAATTATCAGAAACTTCAAACAAATGTCAAAATTTCATTTTATGTCCAAAAAATTCATGCAATATATCAAATTGCTTGGATTTTTGAAGCCTTTAATTTAAAAATAAAATTGACTTAAAATATTTTCTATATTTTAAGTAATTCTAAATATTGATTATTTGGTTATTTTAATTATTATTTAATTAGAATAAATTAAAATATTTTCAAAATTTTAAGAGAATTATTTTAAAGCATTTTAATCATCCAGAGAACTTTTTGAAATTATTTTGAGTATTATTTTGATTTCATTTATTTTTTATTATTATCAAAATTACCTATATTTTATATATATAATTTTGAAACTTTTATTTTAAAATTATATACATATGCACATCATTTTAAACATTCTTAAGTTTGGCTTGAGATTTTAACCAGAGATTGGACTTGGTTAAATTAAGTCATTAGGGATTGGATAATGAGTAATAAACTTGTTAATTATTCATTATTCAAGATGTGTTTTCAAATATTAAACTTGTGTCTTAATTTTATATAGGGTGCACACACCACTTAGTTTAGGATTCTCCTAGATCTAGGAATTGATTGTGATGCTTATGCATGTATGCATGTGCTTGTTTGAGGGTCTAGAAACTTTGATTCAAACCTATCAAACTTAGTGACATCATTAAGGATAATAATTAAGGATCCATGTCTAGAAAACTTAAAAAAATTATAAAAATTAGTATTCACCTCCTATTGACTTGAAACTCAAACCATTTGAACTTAGTGACATGCTCAGCCCATAGAAATTTCTCCACTAAATTTTGAAGTCATTAAGACCCTTAATTAATTTAATCAAAATTGAACCTTAATTAAGCCTTAAAATATTTCAAAAAATATAATAAATCAAGTTTAAATCCAAAAATTACATGTAATGCCTTAAAATAGCCAGAATTGAACTCTTAATTAGTGAAAATTAAAATCAACCTGACTTGACATTAATTTTAAGCTTAATTTAATTTTAAGTGAAATTCAATAATTAATTAATTTAATTAATTAAAAATAATTAAAAAACTCCAAAAACTTCTCAAACACTTGATAATCCCTCCCTAGATCATTCCTGATCTTTGGAGGTGATTTCAAGATGTTTGGAGATCATTTGGATTCAAATCATCAAAAGGCCTCTAATTAACTAATTTTGAAAATTCAATAAATACACAAAACTTCAAAAATTCATAACTAATTCAAATAAAATCCAAATTGAGCAAACTTAAAGGCAGTAAACTCACATTAAGCTCTAATATTTATCAAAAATATCAAAATTCTAGAAATAAAACAAATTTTAAAAAGTCAACTTTTGGTCAAACATAGTTCAAATTCAAGTCAAAACTTCAAACCATCATAATAAAATCTAAAAAAATCCAATTCCAATGTACTTATAGTCTAACTGATCGTATTAAGGTCTAGTATTTTAATAAAATATTAACATTCTAGAATTTAAGCTTAATCAAAAAGTTAATTTTTGACCCCTTAATTAAATCGTTAAAATGAGAAATTGTTGCAACAGATGGGTGCTAATAAATCTTGGATTGCACAAAAGGAGAACATTTCCAATATAATTAAAGAAACACAACCGGTGGCTAAAGGGAAAAATGTGGTGATCCAATCTATCTGGAATAAAAAATAGAACATTAAGGTTGATGTATTGGAGCTGGGATCCTTCTTATCTGAAGATGGAAAGGTTATTATGTTACATCCTCAGAAGGAGATGGAGAATGCTAAAAGATTAGAGAAATCTATTGTAGTGAAGGTTCTTGGTGATAATATTCCATTTCATCTGGTGAGTGCTGAATTAAGGAGGCAGTGGAGTAGATTTGGAAAATTCCACATTACTGGATTGGGGCTAGGCTGGATGCTTTGTTTGTTTGAAGACGTAAATGCATTGGAGAACATTTTATCTGGTGGTCCTTGGTTGCTTAGAGGCCAAGTTGTGGGCCTAGACAAATGGTCGATTACTTTCAATCCTAATTCTTTTAAAGGTATTTCAGCTCCTTTGTGGATCAGGATGCCTAAATTACCTCTTCAGTGCTGGGACGGCATGAATATTTGTAGAATCGCTTCTCTAGTGGGCAAACCTTACCTCCTCGATGGGAATATGTTTTAATGGAGTAGAAGGGAGTTTGTAAGAGTTTGCGTGTGTATTTCTTTTGATATGAAGTTTCTATCCGGTATTTGGGTCGAAGGCTTGACTGGAAAATTTTATCAAAGAATTGAGTATGAAGGTATTTCAAAGAAAAAATCTATTTTGAGTGTGGCAAGATAGGACATACTTTAATAGATTGTGCTGATTCAAAATCTAAAAAGGAGGCTGGAACAGGATTGGTGGATGCCGCCAGGTTGTCTGAATCACGGAATAAAGCAGTGGAGGCTGATAGAAGAAATGCTGAAGGAGAGATAGATGATTATGGGCCTTGGATTCAGGTGAGATATGACAAAAGAAAGAATAAAATGGTTGCAGAGAACAAGGAATTTTTCAATAAAAACTTTGTTCCTATGAAGGAGATCTATGTACCTAAGCTTGGTCTGGTTTCTACAAGGAGAGAAGTTGAGCTAGAAGGTAACTGTCTTGGTGCTAAGCTGACTGCTATTAATGACAACATTGAAGTTCGGGAAGGTGCTCTTGAGGATGGGTCTGCTGAGGATATTTCTATTATAATCCCAGATAAACAGCATGGGGAGGTAACAACAGTTGCATATGTTATTACTGTTAATAATAAATTTAATTTATTATCTGATTTGGAGGAAACTAGACCTCCTGAAGTTATGGGAGTATATGAGGATGGGTGTGCTGAGGAAGGGGAAATTGTAGGCAAGGATATGGGTTGTAGAGTAAGCATGGAAATTCCTTGTAACGGGGAGCCAGAGATATGCCTGGAAGCAGGTAAGGGGCTATCTAATCTGAATGTTGTTGTGGTGGAAAGTTCTTCCTCTAGTAGAAAAGTTAAGATTATTAAAGAGCTTAAATCTCTTGGCTCGGGTAACATTATTGCTCATAATAGGAAGATGGATGGTGGAAAAGCTAAGAAGAATGGGGGTTTCACCCCCACTCTTAAACAATGACTTCCTTGGTTTTCTGGAATTGTAGAGGAGCCAAGAAAGTGGAGGCTGCTCTATATCTGAAGGAGGTGGTAAAAGATAATAATGTTCTTTTTGTGGGCTTGTTGGAAACAAAGATAAGCTCTTTAGAAAACAATCAAATTTTGAAGTTTTTGGGAAATAATTGGGAATCGTATATGGTTCCTTCTGATGGTCTCTCTGGAGGATTGATGGTATTATGGAGAAAGGACTTAGCATCTTTCTCGGTGATTGGAAATTCAGCACAATTGATTATTGGTAAATTGGAGATCCTTAATAAGGGATGTTGGAACGTGGCTACTGTATATGGGAGTCCTAATGCTCTGGACAGAAAACTCTTATGGGATTGCTTAGAGAGACACTGCTCTGATGATTGGCCTATGGTGGTGGGAGGAGATTTTAATTGTGTTCTTTCTCAAGATGAGAAAAGAGGTGGGAAAAAATTCATCATGTCTCAAGGCTCAAAGGATATGAAGAATTTCATGATCAACAATGATCTACATGAGGTTGGGTCTATGGGTCCCAAGTTCACTTGGTGCAATAATAAATCCGGAGGGCTTGGATATTAAAGAAATTGGATAGATGTCTAATTAATTCCACTGCATTGAACTCCATTAATCTAGCCTTGGTGAAACACCTATCTCGGATAGCTTCAGACCATTGTCCTATTCTTCTGGAAATTCTCAAACCAATAGAGTTTTGTAATAGAGGGATCCGTTACGAAGACGTTTGGGCATCTTATGATGGGGCTGCTTCTATTATGGAGAAAACATGGAAGAAATACAGTCAGCAACATCTTTAAATTTGAAGTTCAAAAGAACTCTTAGAGCTCTATTCTTTTGGAGCAAAGCTAAGTTCAGAAATCTGAGCTTATTGTGGGACAAGCTGAAGGAAGAGATTTTGGAAATCCAAATGGAGGAAGCAGAAGGTTGGATATCATTTGAGAGACTGCAGCTTCTCAGATATAAAATTAATGAGCTCAATATTACTCTTGCACAGCTCAATACTTGGTGGAAGCAAAGAGCAAAAGCTAAATGGATGGAAGTAGGGGGCTCTAACTCTTCATTTTTTCATGCATTTGCTAATGCTAGGAGAAACTTTAACTGGATAAGTCATATCAAAACCCAAGTAGGTTTGGTAATGGAAGATTATGCTGAAATTCAGAAAACATTCTCAGTTTTTTTCAAACAGAAATGGAAACATAGGGAATGCTTACTAGAGGGCTGGCCGAATCCTTCTACAGTTATTGGTGAAGAGGATCAAAGCAGACTAGATGTTGAATTCACTTCGGAGGAATTGCAGGTGGTGGTGGACAACGCTGGGAGGAATATTTCACCCGGTTTGGATGGGATTACATTCTCATTTATTAAAGATTTTTGGAAACTTATTAAGAATGATGTTTGGTAAGCAGTAAGTCAATTTCTATCTTCAGGAGTAATGCACCATTCGTGGAAGGAAACACTGATTGTCTTAATCCCAAAGATCCAAAATCCTCAGGTGGCTTCTAACTTCCGGCCTATTAGTCTTTGTATGACTATTTATAAAATCATTGCAAAGATGTTATTGAATAGAATGGAGAAGGTTATTCACAAGATCATATCGGGAGATCAAGCAGTGTTCATCAGAGGCCGATCCATGTCAGAGCATGTTCTACTAGCTCAAGAGATATTCAATAAATTTCGGTATTCAAAAGCAAAAAAAGGGCTTTTGGCTATCAAACTGGACATGGAGAAAGCATATGATAGTATGGGGAGGCAAGCTCTAAGGCAAGTTCTTATTCACTTTAAATCTCCTAGCAAATTTATGGAGCTATTAATGCAATGTATCTATGATCCTAAATATTGCATTTTGATTAATGGGAAGAAAACTGACTGGATTGAAGGCAAGAGTGGATTTAGGCAAGGGTGTCCTTTGTCACCCTATTTGTTTATTTTATGTTCTCAAATTTTTTCTGATGCTATAAATCTAAAGAGGAATACTTTTGGAATTTCTATTACTCCTAATGCTCCTAGAGTATCTCATTTACTCTATGTTGACGATGTCTTAATCTTCTCAGAAGAAAATGTTAAGAAGATTAAGGAGTTGAAGATCATTATTATCAACTATTGCAAATGGTCGGGACAAATTGTTAATCAATCCAAGTCTATGATTCTATTTGGCAAGCATACCAACCATAGTAGGAAGAAGAAAATTAAAAAAATTCTCAGGTTCAATGTGGTAAAAGTGATTAGTTATCTTGGTGTGAAGATAACCTTAAGGAGGATGGTGGCTTCAGATTTTCAAAATCTTTTGGAGATAGCTTCTAACAAATTGAACACTTGGGGAAAAATTATATTTCATTGGAAGGAAAGTTAGTTTTGGTAAAATCTGCGTTTCTTTCTCTACCAATGTTTTTATCTTCTCTTTCATTAGTACTTTTGGGTATACTTAAAGAGTTTGACAAGATGTGTAGAGGCTTCTTGTGGAATAAAAAGAATGGAAGTGCAGGATTGCATTATGTTTCTTGGGAGGTTCTTTGCAAACCAAAGAATGAAGGTGGTAATGGATTGTTCTCGGCGGTCTCCAAGGTAGGACCTCTTCGGGCAAAGTTTGCTTGGGACTTCTTCATGAAGACTGAATCTTTGCTTTAACAAATTCTTAGAAGCAAATATGGAGGTGATATATGGAATGATCCGATGAAAAGTGCTTGTTCTGCTACATGGAAGATTATTACCGTGGGGGCTTTGTATCTTAGAAGCATTGTTAGATGGAATGTTTCTAATGGCAATTCTATTAATTGGATGCTTGATTCTTGGATTCTAGACAAATGCTTATCAACATGGCCAACATTTGTGAACAATCTGGAGACATCAAACTTCAGTTTAAGCTCTTTCATTTCGGAAGGAGAATGGAATTTGAATCAGCTCAAGATTTTTTTTGGGAAGCACTTGGTGGAGCTTATTACTCAAATTCTGAAAGCTGGAAGAATAACAGATCATATGGAGCTAAAATCAAAGAATTCAAATAAATCTATAGCTTCCCTGTCATTTGAAGCGGTAATGGATCATAATGAAGAGATTGCTCACTGGAAATGGATGAAGAAGTTAAAACTCAGACCGAGAATTGAACTATTTTAGTGGAGACTTTACAATGAAGCTATCCCATCTAATGCCTTTTTGTTGAAAAGAAGATCAAGCAACTTTTTTGGTTGCCCGAGAGGGTGTAATGAGGAAGAGAATAGCTGCCACATTGCTGGGAGATGTGCTAAATTTCAGAACGTGATTCGTCTTCTTAATTGTTGGGGTTTCCAAATTCCTATGTTTGAAGACTTTAAAGCTTGCTTGGATGGGTTACAGAGGTATGCTGGTATGAACTCAATTATTGCTAATATCTATTGTACATCTGTATTCCTTGTTTGGAAAAGCGGATGTAAGCTGGTTCATGGAGGTGTAGATGATACGGACAAAGTTATAGCAACCAACTCGGTGTCTATGGCTACAGTGAGCAACTTTATTAATCTTTCCAAGGACAACTGGGATGTCAACCAGCGCAAGCTATCTATTTCTTGGCATCCTCCTCCACCTGGGTGGATAAAGATCAATGTTGATGCTTCACTTAAAAGTAATAACATGGCTGGAATTGGAGGCGTGGTAAGGGATGACAAAGGTAGATTTTTGTTAGCCTTTGGAGCTCAATACTTGCATTGGAACATAGCTCACGTGGAGTTGAAGGCTGTGTATTTTTTAAGAATATTATGCAAGATTGGATGTGTGAAGCTCAAGGTGTGATTATATAGAAGGAGACAACTTTAATATTATAAAAATTCTTCAATTAGCTTTGAAGAATTGGAAGAATAATGGAAGAATTGAAGAGAATTTGGGTTTTCTACAAGATTTCAACCAAGTCTTATTTTCTTTCAGTACTAGAGTTTGTAACAAATTAGCGGATGTTTGTGCTAATTTGGCCTTGGATAGATCTTTTATTTGGTATGATCTTAGTGATGTAGAGATTCCTCCTTTCCTATTTTGCTTGAAGGAGGAATGTGATTCTTTAGGTTTTATTTGAGTAAGTTGTAATAAGGTTTTTATTTGATTTTTAATGCATAATTGCATTTTCCCTTCAAAAACAAAATTAAATCATTAAAATAATTCAGAAAATTCCAAAAAATTGAAAAATCATCTAAAATTCCAAAAAATATCAACTTAACTTTAAAACCAGTAATCAATCAAATTTAAATAAAAATTAATCAATCTTCAAACCTTAATTAAACTCAAATCACTTAATTATATCGGGTACCACTAGGTAACCCAGGCCTACGAGGCTATTAAATTAGCCCTAAAAAAGGTGAAATAAACTTTATGGCCTCGGTGTGAAACAAAGGTGGTAATCAACAATCCTTTAAAATATACTTTAAAATCAATTTTAAACCATTAAGATGTAAAATTCAATTAAAATTTCACTTAAGCCTTTCAACCAACCTGAACATCAAATAACTTTAATTAATGATCCTATTTAGGAGATATCAAAGCCACACAGCCTATCTCACACACTTTAGATGGTTTGCTAGGACAACCAACTCTAGTTTTAGGCTAGGCCGATATTTACTTTTCTGCTACTTGCGTGTGTCGGGTTTTTTTGTGGTTTTCACTATATGTTGGTTGTTAGATTTAAGTGATTGATGTTGATGTGATTGTTTATTTACTTTCTGCACTCTGTGTTATGATTAATTATGTGTTAGATCTACCCCTAGGTTAGGGACGATTTGTACTAATTCAATCTTATGCATGTGGCCATGCTCGTAAAGGGCAATTAAATTAAAGGGGGTAATAATTAAAGCTTTAAATTGATAATATTTTCTACATGTGCTCCAGAATGCTTAAGTCCCCTTTTAAAACTAAAAGACCATGGCCAAGCGTGGTTGTGATTTAAGTATTTTAATTTCAAATATTAAATACTTGAGATGAATTATAACTGCTTGGGATGTCGTATTAACTGTTGATTATTAGGATAACCCTGCAGGATTGAGTCTAGATTTTTAATTTTAATTGATGTAATTTAAATTCGAGTTGTAATGTTAAGTGATTTGAGATGGGATAATAATGATCCAAACTGGATTCTAAGGAGAAGAGTGACATCCCTTAGGGGATAGTACCTCTTCACTTAGAAATACAGTTTAGAATACTTTCAAATATCCAAAGAGAAAATATAACACCCCTATTCAGAGGGAGTTTCATTTCATTTGGATATCTAGACCTGACAATCCAAGAAGTTCCAAAAGATGAAGAAGTGAAGAACAAGAAGAATCCCAATTCTCAAAGTCACTTGAGTCTTAAGAGTTGAATCCGGGTTATACTCAGTGGTACCCGGCCACTTTACTTTTCCTGCAGACCCTGGATTGTATAATTAAGTGGCACTTGCCACATGGACTTTCAGTTTGAACTTTATATTTAATTGATTTAATTACTTGATTGATTTGATTGATGTTGATTGCGATTAGGATTGCCTGCTCTTTATAGTTTTTTGGCGATAATTGCATGCCGTATTTGATTTAGCCTGGAACCCGATCGGAGGCTCATGAGGGTATGAATAAACTATTTTTACTTAAACAAAGTTTAAAAGATTTAAGCTCATATAGTAACTCTAACGTTTTAAGAAGTAAGCCCGGGACCACTGGGGGTTTTTCATATGCATTTTTATTGCATCTTCTTTCCATTTGTTAGGCACTTCCCCACCTATAAGTTTTGGCATACCACCTGGCCTATGAGGGTGCAGTTCTGTCCAAGGGGATCTATGCATCTCTGGGATAAAACTATTTTTAAGCCTGATTTTAAAACTTTTTCATCCTAATTTAAGCATTTAATCGAGTCAACCTTCATGCATTACATTAGTAACAAATTAATTTGAGTCTAAATCTTTAATTGTATTTTAGCTTAATTATTTCACCCAACATATGTCAAGGGGCTAATTAGGAATTTGCTCTAGATGTCGGCCCCGCTTTCCTTAAACATATCTTAAACAACGTCCCTAACCACTCTATATTAAAGACCGGACACATGGTTTTAAGGCATTTAGGTGGCTTAGCTGGCTCCCTAATCCAGGTCGGGGTAAGTCCAGGACTGCATTGCATTATCTAATATCCGGGTTACTGATTTTCAGTACCAATTTTAGACTTAGGATCTGAGGCAGATTTTTAATCCTAAGACCTCAACCTCCAGGAATCTAATTTTCACTTTCTAATAAAATTGATCATTCAAATATTAAATCTATTTCCATCGAATTAGAGCCCAACACTTAGGATAGGTTGGGGTATTTTTTGGAGTTATTCATAATCTCAAAACACTCCCTACCCTTCTTCCTTCGACTCCAGAAAGAACTGTTCAATCTTGATCCAGTCCCAATTGAAAATTCCAACCTTAACCTCCCTTGATATCGAACTTTGAATTCTTAAATGAAATTCATATCGCTATTTTAATTGAGAGTATTCATAGAAAAATTTCTAGTTTTCCCACGATGTAATTAACTACGAGGGCTTGCGCTCATAGGAGATTTAGAAACCCAGACCAGATTTTAAAATCAAGCTTTTCAAAACTTTAACTAATTATCTTTAGGAAATCAAAACAAAAATGGCAATCATTATTGTCATATTCAAACTATTGATAATGATTGATATCTTCTTTCTTTGGATAGATAAGTCAATCACAATCGTAGTTTTGATTATGAAATTAATGATCCATATATTCAGATTAGCATAGTCAAACATTGGATTAAATATCATTTTGATCTTTCGAGATCGTATGTTGTTTCTCCTTGAGTTTGGCTACGATAATCAGAATAAATTTAAAGATTTATAATTTAAACCTATTAGGGAATGATATGTTCACCTTTTGAGGTGATATATCATTCATAATAAGTGTTCAATTTTAAAATTAAAATTTTAGAAATTGAACATTTCCCAAAGAAAATTAATATTTTTCATACTATATTTTTCAATCAAAATACCCATAAATATAGAGAAGATCCGGGGCAGGTTCGGAGTGCTCCATCAGATGGCTCATATTGATTCCCCCGATCATAGAGAGTTTTTCAACTATTTAGGTGTCTTAACAATATCGAAATTTAGCGATCTTGGGCTCATTGGATTTGTCTCATCGAGCAGCTCGATTTGACTATAAGCATGCCATATTTGGATATCAATTCATCATCAAATAATGATTTGACCCTTCCAACCCTGATTTGGACCCATTTGGGCTCGGGTTGGACCGAATTTGGTGTTGTTAGGTTCATCTCTTTGAGATGTTCAGTTTGGCTTTAAGTTTGTTGAAATTGGAATTCAGATGATCTCGAATTTAATTTTGAAAGTTTTCAACTTGAATATATATCAAGATTCGTGCTCGATCAAAGTAATTTTTGATGACGTATCAATGAGAATAATAATCTGTCACATTATTACAATCTCTAGATACAAAATGAAAAATAACATTTTTAAATTCTTCTAAGAAAGAAAGATCCAGCCTTTGAACTTTATTATTCCTATCAGAAGAATACTTTACCAAATTCTGAAGTAGCTTGATGATATTTTCATTATCGCCTTCTATGATGATACCTTTATTCACAAACATCCATTCTTGAATTGAGTATTTAAAATCTAAGATAGCCTTCAACTCCAAATAAGAAACATCCCAATGGATTAATTTCTTCCCGTATGCACAAAGCATCCTTCCTTTATTATCTCTTAAGACACCTGCTATTCCAGCCATGTTGGAATGCGCAATAACTGCATCTACATTCAATTTAATCCAATCTTTGAATGGGAGAAACCAAGCGTTCGGCAGCAAATCTTACTGATTGATATCCCAGTTCTTTTGATTGGAAATAAATGCAAATGCGAATAATGAGATAAAATTTCTACAGCGATTGACGAAGCTGATGGAGCAGATTTCCCATGCTTAAACATATTTCTAGCTTTCCAATTCTGATACATAGCAGCAATATATAATTTGGCAAGGCCCGGCTTCACCCCAACTGCCTTCTTCAAACCTTCATAGCATTGCGATAGGCTTTAAAATTTAGGTACATTAACACCCCATTGTCTCAAGATATCTAGCACTTCTAATAGTTTAATACAATGGGTCGAAATATGCTCCAACTCTTCAACCTCTTCGCATTCTCTCGGACAGCTGATGTTATCTTGTAGTTTTCTATGATTCAACCAATCATTTATTGGTAATGCATTATTAAAGAGTCTCCACCAAAATAAGAACTCCCAAGGAGAGACTTTTAATTTTCTCATCCACTTCAAAACTTTTTGATTTCCTTTTTGAATTTGAAAATGAGATTCATATGTCATAGCAGTTATAGATCTACCTGAATTGGAACTGATTAATTCCATCTTGTCTTCTTCAGAATCAGTAAAAATAGGAGTTTTGAATATCAACTTTTCCATTTCTTCTGAGAAATGAACTTTCGATACCTCCCTTTTCCATCTTCTTTCTTCATCTATTAGAATAGAAACCTTTTTATATTGGAGTTCTGTTAGATTACAAGTTGAAGGCCACTTCTTCAAGCATCTATCAAGAAACCAAACATCATTTATAATATCAATTTTAGAGCTGGAATATACCTGTCATCTAATAATTGGTTTCAAAAATTGAGCTCTGTCTTTAATAATACGCCATGAAGGGGGGCATTTCTTTTAATCTCTTCATCCCATATTCCATCTCCATATTTTGCCTTTAATACTCTATTAACAAGAGAATTTTGATTCTGTATTTCCAAGCAAGATGAGATCTAAGAGGGCCTTGTCTTTCAGTAGCTCCTTGAATGCCAAAGCTGCCCGAATTTATATAACAACACGAAGTATTCCATGATATATAATGCAAACCTTGCCTTCTTTGTTCCTTATGCCAAAGAAAATTTCTACAAAATCTGTCAATTTCTATTAGAACACTTTTCGGGATTAATGAATGACCCATTAAAAAAGATGGAATATAGGAGAATGTTGTTTTAATTAACAAAATTTTGCCTACAAGAGATAGGGATCGAGAACCCCAGGTGTTTAATTTTTCCATGGCCTTATCCAACACTGATTAGAAGTCTGATGCCTTCATTCTTCTTAATGCCATTTTGACTCCCAAATAGGTGATCTCATCAACAGAACAAAGTCCCATTACTTTGTTTAATTTTCTTCTCCTTTTCTTTGAAACCACCTTCCCATAAAGAACCATTGACTTTTTAGAATTTATATGCTGACCAGTCCATGCACAATAATCAGTAAAAATCTGATTCAAATTTTTAGCATTCCTTCTAGATGCCTCAGCAATAACTAACACATCATTAGCGTATAGAAGATGGGATAATTTTTTAGTATTTGTAGCCAATATAATGCCAAGCTGATTACCTTTACTTTGTAAGGCTTTGGATAGAAGTTCAGAGCATAAAATAAAAAGGCATGAAGAGAGTGGACAGCCTTGCCCAAAGCCACATTCAGCTATTATCCACTTTGTCATTCTCCCATTAATCTTAATGGAGAATCTCAGATAGCAAACACATTGCATAATCAAGTTTATTATCTTACCCGGGAAACCCATAACCTTCAATATTTGATTCACTGTATCCCAACTCATACTATCATAGGCTTGCTCCATGTCACATTTTAAAAGCATAAACCCCGACTTTGCTATAGAGAATCTCATTCTATTCAAAATCTCATGAGCCAAAAGGAAATTATTAGAAATATTTCTACTGGGAACAAAAGCTCCTTGAATTTCAGAAATAATACTAGGAAGACAAACCTTTAATTTACTTAAAATCATACTCGAAGCCATCTTATAGATCTGGCATAAGCTGATGGGATGAAATTTAGAAAATTCTGAGGCATTAGGAACTTTAGGAATAAGAACAACCAGTGTTTCCTTCCAATATACATGCATGATGCTTGAAATAAGAGAGTCATTAATTACATTCCATGTCATTCTTCAAAATACTCCAAAAAGATTTGAAGAAGCATGCATTGGCCCCATCAGTACCCGATGACTTGATGTTACTCATCTTCATAACAGTTGAATATAGATCTTCTTTAGTAAAATCCGAATTCAAAACTTCCTTCATGTCTTCATTTAACTGATCTTCTAATTCAAAGGATGGCCAATTAGTTAGCTGACAATTATGCCTTTTCCACCTTTTCGTAAAGAACTCCTTAAAAGCTGAAAGAATAACTTTAGAATTTGTCTCAATAATCCCATTAAGATAAGAGATCTGATTAATCATGTTGTCATTTCTTCTAGCTATAGCATAAGCATGAAAAAATCAAGAATTTTGATCACTTTCTTCCATCCATTATGTTTTTTGAATGTTGCCGCCACCAAGTAGCACAAGGGTAACATTCAATTCATGAACCTTTTTCCTTAGGATCAACAGTTTTTCTGGGCTCAACACCTTCAGCTTTGTCTCCTCTTCTTGTAAAAGTAAGATTTCACTTTGTAAACATAACATAAGATTGGTAAGTTCTTTCAACTTATTTTTACTCCAATAGTATAAGATTTTAAGGGATCTGTTAACCTTCCTCTGAAGAACATCAGCAGCAGACCCGAAATCTCTTCTACTCCATGCTTTTGCAACAATACCCTTCAAAGCTTCATAAGAACACCAGATGTTCTCAAATCTGATTTCTTTATGCTTTAAAGCAATATAATTGGTTACATTGAGTAACAGCGAACAGTGATCAGAGGAAACTCTTGGGAGATGTTTTATCACTGCAAAAGGAACATACATCAAGGCTTTGGAGTTTAAGCAAACTCTATCAAATCTCTCCTATATAAGAGCAAGGCCATCCTTATTATTGCACCAAGTATATTTCGGACCAACAATACCAATGTCATGAAAATCATTCCTAGTAATGAACTCCTTCATCTCTTGGGATCCTTGAGAGAATAAGAACCTTTTTCCACATTTCTTCTCTTGCTTAGATAATAAGCAATTGAAATCACCTCCTATAATACAAGGATTATCACTAGTTGTATGTTCTTCTATCAATTTCCATAATTTTCTTCTTTCATAAAGATCTTTATTCACATAAACAATAGACAGTCAATGAGAGGCCTTTAGGAGAGACTAAGTTCCCAATTATACATTGGTTAGAAGAATTCAAAATGGAAAAGGATGAAATCTTTTTTTTTTTTTTCATAGAACAAGAATACCACCCGATGTTCTATTAACAGCATAATGGAAAAAATCCCAATCATCACCAACAATTCTTCGAACTTTAGCTTTATCCAAAGTTTCTAATTTTGTTTCCATTAACCTAATGAAGAAAACATCATTCTCAAAAACCAAATTCCTCGAATAATGGGAAGCTTCCTTTTTCTTAGCTCCACTACAATTCCAAAAAAACTATGGAAGACATTAAGGATGAAATAGGGATGAGGCCCCAGCCCTTTCATTACCTCCTTCACCTTTTCTAGTTCTCTGGCTACCCTTGATCGAACCAAGCAACTTCAATTCATTAGAAAGCTTAATCTTATATTGAACAGATTTTACAGTATTCTTTTTCATCCTCAATAGTTCTAGGAGTACATTCTTCATTAGGATGTTTTATATTACCATTCATTCCAATCTCAGAGATTGATGAAGCAGATATTTATACCTTCTGATGAAGCACTAGATTAGCCTGATAAGGTTGTACTTGTTGCAAATCTGGTTTTGATGATGACAAATATGTTTCCAGTGTGTTTTGCTTGGCTAACCCGTTTCAGGCACGAAATATCACGAGCAAATTAAGCCAACTCAAGATCGGGTCCAAGTGTGTCCAATGTACTATTTTTCTTTTTCTTGAGTCAATTGTAATGTAACTGATCCCTCAGCTAAGTAACCTTGCACACACACACTCAGGAGGAGAGCTTGAGTGAATTAGAGTTTTTGTTCATTTTTTGTTCAGATCATCCTGGACGATATTCACATCGTCCTGAACGATCAGGTAAAAATAGAAACCCTAATTAGGGCGACTAAGTTAAGAGGGTCAAATTAAGCATATCGTCCTGGACGATCTTTGGATCGTATGGGACGATATACTCAAATCAGAAATTCTTGGCCACCAGATCAAGTTAGGCAAGGTTTTAATTTTAGTTATTTGGTCTGATCGTCTGGACGATTCAGTACAATCATGCATAATTTAATCTGGTAATTAAGGAAAGTAATTTATTTTTGATTGATACGATCATATCGTCCTAGACGATCGCAGGATCGTCCCGGACGATCATGATCGTCTAGTGCATTTCAGCTGTACGTCCCGAACTATGCTCAGGATGATTTTGGCACTTTTTAAACTAATCGTACAGGACGATACCCGTATCATCCTGGATGATCAAGTCATTTTTTGGTCATCCAGCACAAGTTTCTCTGGACGACCCGAACTGTCTATTGGACGATATTCCTCGATTTGCACTAATCGTCCCGGACGATCGCAGGATCGTACGGGACGATATGATCAATTTTTTCTACTGATTGTCCAGAAGAGCCAGATCATCCAGGCTAAATCAGCTGAATTTGAACTGATCGTACAGGACGATCTACCGATCGTCCTGGATGATCTTGGCCGACCAGTTGAGATTTAGGGAAAATTTTAAGCCCTCCTATAAAAGATATTTTTCTTAAAACAAGAAAAATCTTTTTGCCACCTTCCTTTCCAGAGAAACCCTAGAGAGAGAGAGAGAGTTTGGGAGAGAGAGAGAAGATCTTGTGAGGGGGAGTTAGTGAGGGATTCACTAAGGTTGCTCCAAGCACGGATCAGAGTCATCTTCTCCGCTCATCATCTTTCGTCTAGTTGGTGTTCGTCGTGGGAGGATCGTTAGCAAGAAGATCTGGGGTTCTCTGCCCGCTTCAGGTGGAAGCAAAAGAAGGTCGGGTTCTCTGCCTCACCGTGTGGTGAAAAGGAGATTTTGTACAGGCTTCTCCGCCTTGCTGTGGGAGCAAAAGGAGAGACACTTTTTGTTTAGTGCAATACCCGGAGATGAGGCTCCAGGGAGTGGACGTAGGTCAAGTTGACCGAACCACTATAAAATCTGGTTTGCTTTTCTGATTCAGTTCTGCACTTTACTTTTCTGATATTAACTGCTTGGGTGAATCTCTATGATTGATCTTTTCATTGTTGTTTACTTGTTCCCGCTGTAAAGTATCGAAAGGATTTTTCTGTTGTACGTGAAATTTTAAATAACCAATTCACCCCCCCTCTTAGTTAGCCTCGAGACTAGTTCACTAGGGCTTAACATCCCTATCGAACTTTCAAGTGGTATCAGTTACAAAAGGGGACATTGAGCTACATCATGTAGCAACTAAAAATCAGCTGGCTGACATATTCACTAAATCACTGGCCTTTAACTCATTCAGCATTTTGAGAACCAGATTAGGAGTGATTGATATAAATGCTTGATTCTAATGACTGCTAATTTTTGTTCTGATTGGTATTCTGTTTTCTGTTAGTTAGTTTTTGGTTTGATTATTTGCTTTCAGTTGATTTTATTTCTTCTGCTGATTTCTGTTTTTAGCCTTACTATTAGTTTGATTTGAGCATTTACTTTGATGTAATTTTCTACTTGCTTTTTATTCATTGGTTCATATCTTGCACTTACTGTTTTATGCTTTTCAAAATCTGATCACCGCTCACTACTTCTGATAATCTGAATTTCTAACTGGGAGTTTTACCTTGTTTTTATTCGGAAGCTGGTAAACAGTGATTGATTCCACTGAATCTGTTAAAAGGAAGAAATATTGATGATTATTTCTCTTCCTCTAACTCCTTTACTGGTGTATAGTTTCTTTTGGATAAAAATTCTCTTCAAAATTAAAATGTTAGTTTTTGAAATAGAGATTATTTTATCTTCCTACAGTAATCTGCCTCATATTAATAGTGTTTTTTAAAGTCTTGAGTCATTAGTTTGATTTTCTAAATCAAGTGATTACATTTATCATATGCTGTATGGCTTTTATTTTGTGAATCATTCTTCCTTACTGTGGAGAGTCATCTCCTATGTCTGGAAGATAATCTCACAGTTGAGACTCTTTAATGATTATGAAAAGGAGAAAGCTTACAAAAGATGCGCAGTGCGCCAAATAAATTGAAAAAGAGGCATAAAATGAGCCCAAAACTGAAAAGATGCCAAATTACCAAATTGGATACACAAAGTGTATTAAAAATGAAAAGATGCGCAAAGCACCAACCAATTTGAAAAAGATGCACAAAATAAGCCCAAACCAAGCTTTCTTCCCTTTCAGATTGTTAAATGTCTTAGAAAAATCCGTGCGTCACTTAATATTTTTAAAAGCTTGAGTTTGGAAATCCTGATCTCTGATTCCTTACTTTTTAACACTATTATATCAAATATTTTTTCTGGAACGAGGCTTGAAAGGATCTCTTTTCAAATCTAATGTCTTTTCTTCTGACTCAGATTTTTGTTTTAAAAGAGGTTTGCATCGATAAGATGCCCGGGGTCGGAGTTACGAAAGTTGATTTTTCCAACTTTTTTTGGATTTCAGCACTGTCAATTATCTCCTTATTGGTTTTTGGATCTAAAATCAAGGGAAAATTCTCATTTACTCGAGCAGCTTGATCAAAAAAAAATCGTGGCTTTTATTTGTTTTTTCTGTGAGTTTTATTCATTTTTTATTTTATTTAAATTTCGTGGTTGTGCTTTTGGGATCCTGATCTATCATCTTCATCCTCCATCTTTTTCTGTTTTCTTCACATCGTCCTGGATGATATCTCGATCGTCCTGGACGATCCTCTTCGTCCTGGACGATCCAAACATCGTCCTGGATGATTCATTCAAAATCATCCTCGCACTGCTCCTGCTGCTGAAAGAACTTCAATAATTGGTGATCGTCCTGGACGATCCTTACATTGTCCTGGACGATATGATCCATATCCTCCTAATCTGATTAAACGGCTAACATTGCTCCAATTATTGTCCATCGTCCTGGACGATACACGTGTCAGCCACTAGACGATTGGAATTCGGCCCGTCCGACACACTTATTGCATATCGTCCGGGACGATCCACCTAATCGTCCTGGATGATACCTTTTCGTCAACGGTTGTCCAGCATGACTCCTCGGGACGATCGTCTGTGTCTAATCATCCTAGCCGATCTCTGATAGTCCTGGACGATCTGACCGCTTTTTTGACCAATCGTCCAGGACGTCATAAATGCCCTTATCGTCCCAGATGATGTCGCGATCGTACTGGACGATCAGGCCGTTTTCTATATAAACAGCTGTTTTCTTAAGGATTTTCCACACTCTTTCTTCTACTCTCATTCTACTTCCCGACTCTTTTGATTTTTAATGGCTGGTGGCAAACGTTCCCGTCAAAAGGGTGCAAGCTCCTCCCGGGGGCCTGTTGATCCTCGCTTCCCCAATGCAGCCGATCAAGCTGCCTACGAGCGATATTGTGAAGTGGGAATCACACCGTCGAAAATAGTTAATCCCCGCACTCTTACTTATCCCGTCCTTGACCTCTTCGCACACACCTCCCTCACCTTCATCATGACTCTCTTCTTTCCTTTTAGCTCGAAACTTCTTCGTGTTTTCTTTACAAACTTGCATATTTTGGCTGATTATTCCACCCTCCGCTCTTATGTAAATCAGCGCCCCGTCGAACTCACCTACCAGGACTTTCATAACATTCTCCAACTTTTCGTCACTGGCGACAAACTCCACACCCTTATCACTGACCCTGACTATGATTGGAGTGTCGCCAATCATTTTCTTCACAATACAAATACCCCTTATCATGACAATGCCTGCACTACACTTCTTAAGGACGCCCGGATAATTCAGCATGTTCTTCATTCCTCCGCCATTCCAAAGGTGGGGGATCGAATTCACATCACTCCACTACTATCCTTGACCACATACTACATCCTGGCCCATAGGGAATTTAATGCCACCGACCTTATTATCCGATACCTCGAGCACCTCACCACTATTCAGGATCCAGGTCATTGCCGACGTCCAAATCTAGCCTTAGGACATATCATTGCCTATGCCCTCGAAACCAAATATGACCTGTAATATCCCGCAGCTCCAGATGTCCCTCCTCCTTCTTCACCAACAATTCCTCCAATGTCCTACACAGCACCCGACTACATCCGGAGCCCGCCCCGGATGTTGAGGAAGAGGAGGAAGAGGCCATTCCAGTTCCTGCTGCACCAGATGCACCTGCTCCTCTTCGCATTGCCTCTCCCTTTGACCACCTGGTGCAGCGCTTTGATCAGTGGGAGGCCAGATTTGACTCCTATGTGGTTGCCCAGGAGCATTGGCACCCCGAGGACATCCAGCGATTCACTGACTATGCTGCACAGTAGCAAGAGCAGCATGACCAGGACATTGCCTGGATTGGAGCCCATTTTCAAGCCATTCACCACTACTTCAACCCACCACAGCCACCTCCTTCTTCCGATCAGGATCCGCCTCCATTCTAGTTTTCTGTTTTGTAGTTGTTTTCTTTTTTGTTCTGTACTGATGTTTTTTAGTATTTCTGTTTACCCTCCTCCTTTTTGTGATGTCAAAAGGGGGAGTCAGTTGTAGTCGTTTCAGTTTTTTGTTATGTGTTATGTTTCCTGTATTGATTTAGTTAAATGGAAATTGAAAAAAATATATATTTGTTTCTTCGATCTCTTAGTTAATGTTATTTTCCAACTACTGTATAAATGTTTTCCATCATAAAAAAGGGGGAGATTATTGCAAATCTGGTTTTGATGATGACAAACATGTTTCTAGTGTGTTTTGCTTGGCTAACCCGTTTCAGGTACAAAAGATCACAAGCAAATCAAGCCAACTCAAGATCGGGTCCAAGTGTGTCCAATATACTATTTTTCTTTTTCTTGAGTCAATTGTAATGTAACTGATCCCCCAACTAAGTAACCTTGCACACACACACTCAGGGGGAGAGCTTGAGTGAATTAGAGTTTCTGTTCATTTTTTGTTCAGATCTTCCTGGACGATATTCAAATCGTCCTAGACGATCAGGTAAAAATAGAAACCCTAATTAGGGCGACTAAGTTAAGAGGGTCTGATTAAGCAGATCGTCCTGGACGATCTTTGGATTGTACGGGACGATATGCTCAAATCAGAAATTCTCGGCCGCCAGATCAAGTTAGGCAAGGTTTTATTTTTAGTTATTTGGACTAATCGTCCTGGACGATATGTGTATCGTCCTGGACAATTCAGTACAATCATGCCTAATTTAATCTGGTAATTAAGGAAAGCAATTTATTTTTGACTGATATGATCATATCATCCTAGACGATCGCAGGATCGTCCCGGACGATTATGATCGTCTAGTGCATTTCAGCTGTACGTCCCGAACTATGCTCAGGATGATTTTGGCACTTTTTGAACTAATCGTACAGGACGATACCCGTATCGTCCTAGACGATCAAGTCATTTTTTGGTCGTCCAACACAAGTTTCTCTGGACGACCCGAACTATCTACTGGATGATATTCCTCGATTTGCACTAATCATCCAGAACGATCGCAGGATCGTACGAGACGATATGATCAATTTTTTCTACTGATCGTCCAGAGGAGCCAGATCATCCAGGCTAAATCGGCTGAATTTGAACTGATCGTACAGGACGATCTACCGATGGTCCTGGACGATCTTGGCCGACCAGTTGAGATTTAGGGCAAATTTTAAGCCCTCCTATAAAAGATATTTTTCTTGAAACAAGAAAAATCTTTTTGCCACCTTCCTTTCCAGAGAAACCCTAGAGAGAGAGAGTTTGGGAGAGAGAGAGAAGATCTTGTGAGGGGGAGTTAGTGAGGGATTCACTAAGGTTGCTCCAAGCACGGATCAGAGTCATCTTCTCCACTCGTCGTCTTTCATCTAGTTGGTGTTAGTCGTGGGAGGATCGTTAGCAAGAAGATCCGGGGTTCTCTGCCCGCTTCAGGTGGAAGCAAAAGGAGGTCGGGTTCTCTGCCTCACCGTGTGGTGAAAAGGAGGTTTTGTACAGGCTTCTCCGCCTTGCTGTGGGAGCAAAAGGAGAGACACTTTTTCTTTAGTGCAATACCCGGAGGGGAGGCTCCGGGGAGTGGACGTAGGTCAAGTTGACCGAACCACTATAAAATCTGGTTTGCTTTTCTGATTCAGTTCTGCACTTTACTTTTCTGATATTAACTGCTTGGGTGAATCTCTGTGATTGATCTTTTCGTTGTTGTTTACTTGTTTCCGCTGCAAAGTATCGAAAAGATTTTTCTGTTGTTCGTGAAATTTTAAATAACCAAATCACCCCCCCCCCCTCTTGCTTAGCCTCGGGACTAGTTCACTAGGGCTTAACATCCCTATCGAACTTTCAGTACTCCTTTCAATCCTCCAGAATTGTGAACTTAATTCCCTCTATCAAGAGCATCTTTCAGTTCTGAACTACAATTTCCATAATCTGCACCAGTTTGGGATTCTGGATTTTCCTTAGCTGGACCGAAAGCTTCAGCTAACCTTTCAACAGCATCTCTAGTCTTAACATCATTAACATTTGCAAATACTTGCTCACCTGTAACATGATTTCTAACATTCTCTTCAGCAACTGAAACACCTTCATCCATCTTCTCAAATTCTTTCTTCAATCTCCATTCTTCTAAAGCAGCAGCACAATTTTCTACATGATTCTTTTCAGTTTGAGTAACTGAGTCTCTAGAAAATGGTTTCTTCTGATGAAATGATGCTTTAGCACTATTATTAGATTTAAAATAGTTCTTCCTGTAGCTTACATAAATCCACGGACCATATGAGTTTGTTTCATTACTAACCTTATCACCTTCAGATTCAACAGACACTGGATTCTTCAAAGCTTCAGATTGACCTTTATTATGGTCTTCTACACTAATATTTTGATTCATTGGACTAGAAGATGACTGCTTTTGAATATTATCCCATTACTCTTCTTGCAGTTAAAATGATTGTGACCAATTCTACCACAATTAAAACAAAACGAAGATATCTTCTCATATTCGATTCTCTGAAAGAATCTACCCTGTGAACCTTCAATCCAAATTCCTAAATGAATTCGAGAATCAAAACTAATTCAGATAGAAATCCTTGCAAACTCCCTCCTTTCCCAATTAAACATGTTTCCATCCAAATAAAGGGGAGTACCAACCCTTGAAGCAATTCGGATAATGTTGTTCTCATCCCAACAATTTAGAGGGAGATGTGACAAACAAATTTAAATTGGTGAAAATAAACCCTTCATTGTTGATGGAGAGAAATGAGGATTCTAATTGTCCATACCAATGATATGATTACCAACAAACCATGGTCCTCCACTCAGAACTGATTCCTTATCTTCCTGGGATTAAAAAGAACATAGTTCCCACTAAAAACCTAAACTAGTTAAGTGAAATGAACCAAAATTTCTCCACTGATTTCTTAGTTCTGTGTTAATAACAGAAAATGGAATAGAATTGCCAAACACCTTGATTACCACTTAGTTTCGAAGTCTGTGAATATTTTCTTTTTCATTCAGAGGGCATAATTTGACAGCTACACCATCCTCCGTCATTTCAACATTAATATCCGAAGATACCACTTTGATATTAGGAGGTTTTTCCACACATTAGGAAAAGATTTCTCAGGATAAACAATAGATTCATGATATACATAGGGTTTCAAAATTTCACCACAATCATTCTTAAAAACATTATCATTAATAATCAGTTGAACAGCTTCTTCTACTATAGAATCAGACTTGCCTTCTTCTTGCAAAGAGCTTTTAATACCAACCCTGTTAACTTTCAAACTTAGTCCAGCTGACGATGAAGCATCTTTGTCTAAATGAGCCTCCTAAATGAAGCTATTAAAATTGACTTTATTGGAGATAAGAGAGGATTTGAGGGATACATCCTCCATTACATTCTTGCCCTTGCCTACATATGAAACCATCTTCAAGGGGTTTGGATAATCAAACACATCCCTGATCACCAAAGGAACTCCAGCAACAGATTTATGCAAATTCAAACTCTTAATGGATAAAGAGCTACCATCAAGTTGAACGAAAGAGATGACCGATGATGATGGTTTCCGATCAAACCCCTCCATGGCCGCGCTGGAGGATGCCGAAACGCCTGTGAACAAAACTGCAAAGAAAATTCAAAAAACTCTTTCTCACTCTAAAAATGCGGACTCTCACATCTAAAGAAGTTAGACAATTAGTTAGAGGTGGAGCTTTGAGCATTTTGACTTGTGAGAGATGAGGTTTTTGTTCATGATAAGGTAATAGTCTCAAAACTATTCTTCTCATTTTGTCGCTTTTGCTCTCTGGCTTTGGGAAAACAAAAAAGGAATGGCATGGGATGACTTCTGTTAAGTGGAGTGGATAAAGATTTTTTAATAAAATATTATAAGTATGTATTAGTAATTACGTCAATTATTTAGTTTTAAACATAAAATTCATAAAAAATCTTTTTATATCTTCAAATCTAGTGCTCTAAAAATTATAAAAAAATGTTCACAATATATCCTAATATGTTTAGAAGACTATAATAAAATCGGTTAGCAAAATGGACATATAACTATCTTAAAAAATCTATATATACCGACATTTATTAGGATTATATTTTTTTTTACTTATCAGTGTCCTAAATCATTAAGACTCTTAACAGAACATAATAGAGAAAAGGATTCATGTAGCTGATCCCACATATTGGGATAAAGGCTTGATGTTATTGTTGTTACTAAATTATTAAGTGTAGTACTTAAACCAAAAAATTAAAAATAAAAAATGTCTTGATTTTATGATTTTGACCAAAATTTTGATTTGAAATCTTAGCTAGGTAAAGAATCAACCACAAATCAAAACATCATTGACTTTTCTTAAGATCTGATTATGAACACCAGCACCTTAGTTTATACACGTGGGCTTTGAAAGATGTATAAAGCACTATAATAGAGGACTAATTGTGATTAATCAATGCACTCTATATACCTATGGGGATTAATGCAAGGTAGATTAAATTTATATCCCAAAGTTTTTCCCTATAAGAAATGTAGCTCCAAATAGGGTTTATTTTAATTATAGGGGTTTAGATTTCACAAAAGAGCAAGCTCTAAAGGTTAAGTACAACCCAAGTCTGCTTGAGAATACTCTTGAATAAGGAACCAATGCTCATGTTCAAATTAGAATAGAAGTGATGGATGTTAGTTTGATAATGAAAATTAGAATAAGTAAACGATCAGGAATTCAGGTACCAAGTGGGTATGACACCCCAGTCAAAATACCATGATTCTATTATCTTGAGTTTATCGATGCCTTTATTCTACTTAATCAAGTGGTGACCTAAGGATTCTTATTAGCAACCAAAGGTTATCTTATCCAAAAGGACCTCGCAGGCTAAGGTTGTGGACCTAATCCTAGACTGCACTTATGACACCTTAACTTTACTATCAAGACTAGCTAAGGTGACATAATGGGAATGTGAGATAGAAAATAAGAAGAAATCTATCTATACTAATATTTTAAGCTCTAGTAAATAAGAAAAATTTAAAATAAATAATGTCAAATCCTTTATTTATAGGGTTGGAAATGCTACAAGATAGCATACATCTAAAAAAGTAATAAAATAGTACAATATTTAATCGTTACAAACACATGGATTAACTAGGATGAATTTATATGTCCTGCTATATCTAAATTGGATTAGTTTATGATGTATGCTTTTGGTGAATACCTTTCAACTAGTACCTTTGGCAAGTGCCTTCAACAAGTTCCTCTGTTGAGCACTTCCTAGATCAAGACACCAAATGAGTGGAGCATTGTAAATATAGCTGAGCTTGGGTAGTTGAGTGTCTCCTACTGATGGGGCGAGTAATCCTCTAATGGAGATAAAATCCTCTAAGATGATCACCTTGAACATGTGAGTTCTTCTAGGATAAGCACCTTGGTCAAACGAGTACCTCCTTAGGTTGATGAGATTCCTTCCATCAAAATTACTAAGGGAATGCATTCCTTGGGTAAGCGGCACCACCCCCCCCCCCCCCCCCCCCCCCCCCCCCCCCCCCCAAAACTATTTTCCATGGGCAATTCGTGTGCTTTGGTCGAGTGTGCCACTGGATCGAATCAGGGTGTATGAATAGAGCTAATGTGAATAAATATGTTTACATTAAGAAATATAATTTTTAACATTTGTTTTCTTAACTTTGTTTCTCTTCTGCAATGGAATTTTATCTTCATAATTTTTAACAAAGATATTTTTTTGTGAAATGTTAATCCGGATAAAATTTTATGATTAGACTCACAATGGCATTATAATATTTCTAATTATGATTAGCTCACAATGACTATTTTTTAAGATAAAAATTGCATTTTTAGTTAATTATTTATTTATTAATCATTGTTCATTTCTCCTTTCAAGCTGATGACCTTTGATTTTTATTTTATTTTATTGTATATGGTATACTATTATATTCATACTAAGATGACGATAAAGGTACTCACTTTCATTCTTAAAATGTATATTATTATAACATCTTTTTATGAAATAATATGGTTAAGTTTAGTTGGATATATCAATAATCAAATTTATATTAAATTATTTGTTATATAACTAGCCACAATAGAGATTAAAATTATATTATAGTTTGTATGTAAATCTTTGACACAAATAAAAAAAAGTTATAAAAATCAAGTTGACATAGATTTTTTATGTAAAAATTTTGAAAAAGGAAAAATCATGGATCAATCTTATCCGGTCAAAAATGGATCTAATAGTTTTACTTTGTGATTAAAAAGATCTAAACTCCCCCAAATCAAAGAAGGCGGAAATAGAGTATTTAAACTCGGATTGAGACTATCTCTAAGGTTTTGTTTGGGACAGTTTTCTTACTGCTTCTTATAGCAGCTTTCTAGTACAAAAATTTTAATATTTGTACTAAAAAGCTGCTTTAAGAAACAATAAGAAAGCCATCTCAAATGAAGCCTAGGATAAGAGTAGGAAGAGGTGATGTCGATGAAGGATCGTCGGTGTTATTCAATGATATTGATGAAGGATGATAGCTAGAATCAAATGAGGTGAATCAATATTAGTTAAAAATTGGACTAAGCAAATTAAACTATTTTTTTCTTCTTTGCATCGCCACCTTTGACTACTACCTTGTGAGACAGTATTCTATTAAGTTCATATATTGCATTCTCATCTTCTCTAGTTATGGAGCAATTTGAAATTTTATAACCACAAAATAAAACTAGTTAGGTTTTGTTCACCCTTTTTAATGCTTGTAAAATATATGGTTTTGAACTCTTAAGTTGGAGAGATAATTATCACAATCTTTAAATTGATAATTAGAAGTGATACATCATCGAAAAAGTATCTTGATCGTGCACGAATCTCGAGGCAAAATCAAGTTAGAAACTTCTGAAATTAAAATCAAGACCATCCGAACTTCGATTTCAGCAAACTTATAGTCGAATTGAACGCCTCGAAAATATGAACCCAATGACACCAAATTTGACTCAGTATGAGTCCTAATGGGCCCAAATCAAGGGCCGGAAGCGCTGTTGGAAGGTTCAAACCATAATTTGGATTACCAAATGGTTTTCAAATGTAACAAGCTTATAGTCAAATCAAGTAGCTCGATGAGACAAATCCAACGAGCCCAAGATCATGGAATTCTGACATCACTAAGACCTTAAAATGTTTAGCGAACGGTCCACGATCCAGGGATTCAACATAGGTCGTCCATCCAAAGTACTCCCCATTTACCCTTGACCTTCCTCCTATTTACGGGCCATGCCACTCTAGGAAATATATAAATAGACCCCTCTTTTCCCATGAAAAGGGACCCCAAAACCTAAGGAAAAAAGAGAGAGATCGTAGATTGCTCTTGCTTCCTAGCCTCCTCGACCACCGCTAGAGTTCCACCGGACTACCACCTGACGCCCTGAGTTCCGCCGGACTACCACTTAGGCCCGGAGTTTCACCGGACCACCACCTGAGGCTTGGAGTTCCACCAGACCACCACCTGAGGCCCGAAGTTCCACCGGACCACCACCTAAGGCCCGGAGTTCCACCAAACCACCACCTGAGGCCCGGAGTTCCACCAGACCACAACCTAAGGCCTGGAGTTCCGCCAGACCACTGCCTTACGCCCTGAGTTTTGCCAGACTACCACCTGAGGCCCAGTGCTCCACCGGACCACCACCTGAGGCCCAGAGTTCGACCAGACCACCACCTAAGGCCCTGAGTTCCACCGAACTACCGCCTGACACTCTGAGTTCCACTAGACCACCCCCTGAGGCCCGGAGTTCCATTGGACCACCACATGACGCCTGGAGTTTTGTTGTACCACCACCTGAGGCTCGGAGTTCCACCGGACCACCACCTAATGCCCGGAGTTCCACCAGACCACCACCTAACACCCGGAGTTCCGCCGGACCACCACATGATGCCTAGAGTTTTGTCGGACCACCGACGAATGCTAGAGTTCTACCAACTAACGCCTGAACTTCCAAGTGACACTAGACTTTCATACCCATTTGGCACTAGACTACAACCATATAGTTGACATTCATAATCTGATTGTCTTCAAGGACGAGTCAGCCCACTGTACGCAACTCAAATTCTAGTCGAATCATTTTCAACTGGGCTAGACCCCATAGTTTTTTCCCTTTTTAGGATTTTTCACGTAAAAATCTTGTGTTCTCTGTATGTGAGCTTGATATTCATGCAATGCTAAGATGTAAAATTACAACTATATCGCCGTGTATATTCTAGCCTGTAATAATTTGGCAACGTCTGTGGGAATGTGGTTCCCGACTAGGGGGCAATTTTTGCTCCAACCTCAAAAGGTCATTCATGTCAACTTCCTTACATCAGCTATCACTGTAATAATTTCATGGGAATTAGATGTGGACTAGGGGATAAACTTGGCTCCAAGAAGTTTCCTCCAATGCTTTCAATATCAAGATGATATTTCAAGAAACTTCCAACAAATGTCAGGATGCTTCTAATAAATTTTAAGCTTTATACAGTCCCTTGTTGGACTTCTACTCCTTGGGCAAGGTCTTAATCTTGACCTCAAAAAGGGAGTAACAGTCTAAAGATTGACTATTCTTCACCTTTAATTTGAGATACATGTGGCGTTCGCCCCTCCCAATCAAGGCAAAATCAATCCCAAGGTGATTCTCTTCGACCTCTTCCACACAGGTTAACATCATCGAGCAGTGCTCTGACATACAATCTCGGATAGGTCATACATCCTTGATGAATTCTCTCGACCTCTTTCACACAGGTTAACATCATTTGGCAAAGGCACTTACATATAACCTCAGATAGGTCATACATCCTTGGTGGATTCTCTTAACCTTTTCCACACAGGTTAGCATCGTAGAGCAAAGGCTGTGACATAAAACCTCGAAATAGGTCATATATCCTTGGTGGATTCTCTCGACCTCTTTCATATAGGTTAAAATCATCAAGCAAAGGCTCTAACATATAACCTCGGATAGTTCATACGTCCTTAGTGGATTCTCTCAACGTCTTCCATATAGGTCAGCGTCATCAAGCAAAGGCTCTGACATAAAATCTCAGATATGTCATACATACTTGGTGGATCCTCTCAACCTCTTTCATATAGGTTAACGTCACTGAACTTTCATCAAACTTCTACCCAACGTCAAATTTCCACCCATTGTCGGACTTCTGTCCGTCGCTGAACTGTCGTCGAACTTCTACCCAACACTAAATTTTTGCCCGTCATTGGACTTTCGTTAGATTTCTATCCGACGTTGAATTTCTACCCATCTTCAGACTTCTGCCTGTCATCGGACTTCTACCCAACATCAAATTTTTTCCCGTAGCCAGACTTCTGCCCGTCATCAAACTTTCGTTGGACTTCTACCCAATGTCGAATTACTACCCGACGTCGAATTACTACACGTCATCAGACTTCTTCCCATCATCAGACTTTTGTTAGAATTCCACATGACGCCAAATTTCTACCCGTCATTGGACTTTCATTAGATTTTCACCCGACGTCAAATTTCTATCTATCGCCAGACTTCTGCCCATCATCGAACTTCTACCCGATGTCGAATTTCTACCCGTCACCAGACTTTTGCCTGTCGTTAGACTTTTGTTGGATTTTTATCCAACATCAAATTTATGCCCGTCATCAGACTTCTACCAGTCATTGGACTTTCATTGGACTTCTATCCGACATCAAATTTCTTCCCGTCGCCAGACTTCTTCTTGTTGTCAGCTTTTGTTGGATTTCTACCCAATGTCAAATTTCTACCTATCGCCAGACTTCTGCCCATCATCAGACTTTCGTCAGATTTCTACCCGATGCTGAATTTCTACCCGTCACCAGACTTCTGCCCCTTATTGGACTTTCATTGGATTTCTACCTTACGTCAAATTTTTACCAGTCGCCAAACTTCTGCCCGTCGTCGAACTTCTATCGGACTTCTACCCGACGTCAAATTTCTACCCGTCATCGAACTTCTGCCCGCCATCAAACTTTTGTTGGATTTCTACTCGATGTCGAATTTCTACCTATCACTGGACTTTTGCCCATTGTCGGACTTTTATCAGATTTCCACTTGATGCCGAATTTCTACCCGTTGCCTGACTTCTGCCTGTCGTCGAACTTCTACCCTATGTCAAATTTCTACCCCTCACAAGACTTCTATCCATCGTTGGACTTTCATCGAACATCTACCCGATGTTGAACTTCTGTCCATCTCCATACTTACATCCATCGCCAAACTTTCACCTGATCGCAAGCTCTCTCGAAGAGAGAGTGAGGAGTTTCCTTCTTGCAATGAGGGGCCCTTGACCTGGATAGGGGATATCGCTTGTACAGGGCCAAGGGAAGGCCTCAACTAAAAGAGAGGAAGATATGGAGGGATTTCTTTCTTGCAAAGAGGGGCCCTAGACCTAGACAGGGGATATCATCTGTGCAGGGCCAAGGGAGGGCCTCAACTGAAAGAGAGGAAGAGAGGGGGAGGTGCAAGAGTTTCATACCCCTGGAGGGTATTTATAAGAAGGAGGGGAAGTTGGAGCAGTTGTAAAAAAAAAAAAAAAAATTTAACCGATGGCTGTTAGCCGACAGTTAGCTAACCACTGGTGGTTGGCTAAACCACTAACCGTGGTTTACACAGCTAGTGGGTCCCGTTAGCCACACCGACCCGAGTAGGGCAGTAATGCGCGGCGAGCAAGAGCATTAGCAGGTGCGTAGGCAGTCACACGGGCAGGCAGGCAGCATGCAATGGAGTGCGGCAGCGACGGAGGGGATTTGTTAGGGGCTAGTCTGTCCGGGCACATTTTTGAACCAAATTTTAGGCCTAAAAAGGTCAAATCCGACATTTTTGGGGTCCTTGGGACCATTTTTTGATATTTTGGACTCAATTTTTACACTTTTAGGAACTTTCAGGACCTCTACACCCAAATTTGAATTATTTCAGGTTTTCAAATCACACAATCAAAAAGCTATGATACATATTTTCAGACTTCTAGAGCTTCGATGTCTGAAAATAGGGGAACAACTGATACACCATCAAAACATTATCTTGATTGTGCAGAAACTCGAGGCAAAATCAAGTTGGAAACTTCCAAAATTAAAATTAGGACCATCCAAACTCCGATTTCAATAAACTTATAGTTGAATTGAATGTACTGAAAATATAAACCCTGAAAGTTCGAAAGGGATGTTAAGCCCTAGTGAACTAGTCCCGAGGCTAACCAAGAGGGGGGGTGAATTGGATATTTAAAACAAAACAAAAATCTTTTTATAATTTGCAGCGGAAATGAATTAAAACAACAATAAAAAGATCAATCACAGATTTCACCCAAGCAGATAATCGCAATAAAATAAAGTGCGGAAAATAATAAGAAAGAACACACCAGATTTATAGTGGTTCGGTCCAACCTGACCTACGTCCACTCCTCGGAGGCACCCTCCAAGTATTGCACTATACCACAAGTGTCTCTCCTTTAGCCCCCACAGCTAGGCGGAGAAGCCCTTACAAAATCGCTTCCACCTTCCTCGGTGCGGCGGAGTAGCCGGGTCCTTCGACACCAAAGAGCACTTCTTCTTCCCAAAACTTCCTTCGAGACGAGCCTTGAATCCGACGGTACTTAGGTGCAAGCCTGCCGGAGCAACCGTGTGAACCCCCTCACACTCCCTCGAGAAACCCCCTTCCTAGGCTCTTCTCCCTCTCAAACTCCACCCTTTCCTCTCTCCCTTTCAAGCTCTCTCTTCAAGTTTTCTCCAAAAGAACGAAGCCTCAATGGCTGCCAAAGACACATATCAAGTGCCTTGAGAAAACTTAAATAAAGAGCTCCAAAAACCCTTCCAAATTAGTTCTGGCGGCAAAGATCGTCCAGGACGATCGCCGGATCGTCCAGGACGATGTGCTCCAAAAGACGGCTTCAGAAAACCCTAAAAACTCAATTCTGTCGCCAAAGATCGTCCAGGACGATCGCAGGATCGTCCAGGACGATGTGCTCCAAAAGGTGGCTTCAGAAAACCCTAAAAACTCAATTCTGCCGCCAAAAGTCATCCAGGACGATCGCAGGATCATCCAGGACGATGTGCAGAATTTGACCTGATAGTCCCGTACGATCCTGGGATAGTCCAGGACGATCAGAACAAATTTTGCACAAATCGTCCAGTACGATATATAGATCGTCCAGGACGATTAGAACAAATTTTTACTCTTAAATCCTTGCCTAAATTATCATGGCGGCTAGGGTTTTGAGATCATATTGGATCGTCCAGGACGATTAGTTCAATGAACAGATCGTCCTGGACGATCCGAAATCGTCCAGTATGATTTGTTCAAAAGTTGAACTTCTTGTTTTGACAGGATCTCACTCCCCCTAAGTATGTGTACACATGGTCATAAATAAGCATATACTATTACAGGACTTGACTCAAGGAATCAAAAAGTACATTAATGAGAAATACAATAAAGCCTTTTCTACTCATTCTTGAGTCTTGAATCTTTCTTATATTGATGCATGCTGTTCCTGAATTGTTAGTGCACACACAAATAAATATACATTCCAAATATTAGAAGATGTGAGCCATAATGTTTGTTATCATCAAAACAGGAACTCTTGAGCCCGAGTCGTAACAATCTCCCCCTTTTTGATGATGGCAAACATTACTGGTTGAATTTACAAAAAGATATTTTCTCCTAATCTCCCCCTCACTAAGAAAAAGTCTTTTAAAAATAGGAAGGAATACTTTCTTCTTCTTTTTTTTTTAATTTTTGAAATAACTACAACAACAATATGATGTAAAACAAACAACATAAAAACAAATATCACAAATACGTAAAAAACATCACAAATACAACAGTATGTTCTCCCCCTTTGACATTATCAAAAAGAGTAGGAGCAAAAATTTGGAAAGTCACCTCTTGAGGTTCTCCGAAAACTTAGTAAGACATGAATTGATCTCTTTGAACCCAGAAAGGTTAGAGAATCAGAAAATGTAAATCCAAACTCAGGTTTTAAAAAGGCGAAAAAACTTTTTAAGCCAATATCTAAATCAAGGAACAAATTAGATAAGGAAATAAAACTTCTTCAAAACTCCTTTCATAAAATACATCTAATAGAAGATTAATGCAAAGTAATGAATCAGAAAATCTTGATTTTCAAACTCAAGTAACGAATCTATCAAAAAGTCATAAGAGTTTTCAAAACTTTAGAGATTTACAAGAATGGAAGCAGCTTTTATGGGCTAATTTTGTGCCTCTTTTTCAATTTGTTTGGCGCATTGTGCATCTTTTGATTTTTGATACACTTTGTGTATTCAATTTGACAATTTTGCATCTTTTTAATTTTGGGCTGATTTTGTGCCTCTTTTCAATTAGTTTGGCGCACTGCGCATCTTTTGATTGCCTCCTTTCTAAATCTTTAAAATCAGCAAACCTTATTCTTATGATAAAGACGAACAACCTGAATAAGATAATCTTAAAGTTGGTTCAATAATTTGCAAAAGATTCCTACGAGATAGACAAAATGTTGGGAGATGAAAAAAGTTTTAATTTCAAAAATCAATTTATAATCTGAAACAGATTTTGACTCAAAAGCAAGATAGCCTTATTCAAAGAAATGAGATAGAGAGACAAAATCATGAGTTTTCTTCCTTTACTTGATTTTAGAAAAATCAACCACAACTAACATAGTATTTGGAAAATACAAGAGATAAATTTTCCATTTTTTAAAAAACAAGATCTTTAAAAAATAATTTTTAAAATAAGAGGTGTTATGTGTGTGCTTGATCAGAGAAACAATAAAAAGCAACATAAGGAATTTGAAAAGGAAAAACAAAAATAATAAAACACAGAAAACACAATGAATAAACAATAGTAATAGAAAAACAAAAACATAAACACACAAAAAGAACATTAATTTACATCAGCTTGCTCCTGATCAGATGATTCAGAAGCTAGATCTGCCCAGGACATTTTTCGTTTTGCATTGTCAGCCCTTATTAGAATTTGCTTAGCTTTACCCTTTTCCTTTTCAGGAAGGGTTCTTAAGTTCGGGCACTGATTTTTCATATGTCCAGGCTTCCTACATCCAAAACAAATAACATCAGAAGAAAACTTTACATTCTTACCATTTTTACCTTTGTTCCACTTTTGATGTTGATGTTTGTGCCTTAGCAGATTTTTCAATTTATTTGTTGCTGATGCTAACTCTTCACTTTCATCACTTTCAATGTCTTCAGTTTTCATCACTATCGTTTTATCTGCATCGAAAAGCTTTTGACCCAAACCTTGCTCGTAGGCAATGAGTGAGCCAATCAAATTATCAATAGAATATTCGTTCAAATTTTTTGATTCAGAAATTGCAATGACTTTGGCATCAAATTTAGCAAGTAGAGAACGTAGGATTTTATTAACTTTTTCAAAATTTGAAAGTTCTTTTCCTAAAGCATGTAATGATGTCACAATTTGAGAAAACCTAGTAAACATGTCTAAGATCGTTTCATAAGATTTCATGCTAAAAAGTTCATAATCATGCATTAACATATTTAGCCTAGATTGCTTGATTTCATAAGTACCTTCATATCTAGTGCATAATTTATCCCAGATTTCTTTGCCAGAAGTGCATGCAGATATTAACATACAATCATCAGAATTCAAAGCACAGAAAAAACAATTTAAACATTTAGCATTTAATTGAGCATTGATCTGATCTGTTCTACTCCATTCAAAAAAGGGAATATCAATTTTAATTTCATTTACAATACGTGACGGTGCAGAATAACCAATTTGAATCATATGCCACATACGATAATCAATAGATTTCAAGAAAGTAGACATACGAATTTTCCAAAAATCAAAAGTAATATTTTCAAATAAAGGTGGCCGGGTGATTGAATATCCTTCCGCAATACTACGATTACAAAAATTAGCCATGGATCGAATTCAAAAGTTTTTAAACTTAAATTTTGAATCCCTCTCTGATACCACTTGAAAGTTCGAAAGGGATGTTAAGCCCTAGTGAACTAGTCCCGAGGCTAACCAAGAGGGGGGGTGAATTGGATATTTAAAACAAAACAAAAATCTTTTTATAATTTGCAGCGGAAATGAATTAAAACAACAATAAAAAGATCAATCACAGATTTCACCCAAGCAGATAATCGCAATAAAATAAAGTGCGGAAAATAATAAGAAAGAACACACCAGATTTATAGTGGTTCGGTCCAACCTGACCTACGTCCACTCCTCGGAGGCACCCTCCAAGTATTGCACTATACCACAAGTGTCTCTCCTTTAGCCCCCACAGCTAGGCGGAGAAGCCCTTACAAAATCGCTTCCACCTTCCTCGGTGCGGCGGAGTAGCCGGGTCCTTCGACACCAAAGAGCACTTCTTCTTCCCAAAACTTCCTTCGAGACGAGCCTTGAATCCGACGGTACTTAGGTGCAAGCCTGCCGGAGCAACCGTGTGAACCCCCTCACACTCCCTCGAGAAACCCCCTTCCTAGGCTCTTCTCCCTCACAAACTCCACCCTTTCCTCTCTCCCTTTCAAGCTCTCTCTTCAAGTTTTCTCCAAAAGAACGAAGCCTCAATGGCTGCCAAAGACACATATCAAGTGCCTTGAGAAAACTTAAATAAAGAGCTCCAAAAACCCTTCCAAATTAGTTCTGGCGGCAAAGATCGTCCAGGACGATCGCCGGATCGTCCAGGACGATGTGCTCCAAAAGACGGCTTCAGAAAACCCTAAAAACTCAATTCTGTCGCCAAAGATCGTCCAGGACGATCGCAGGATCGTCCAGGACGATGTGCTCCAAAAGGTGGCTTCAGAAAACCCTAAAAACTCAATTCTGCCGCCAAAAGTCATCCAGGACGATCGCAGGATCATCCAGGACGATGTGCAGAATTTGACCTGATAGTCTCGTACGATCCTGGGATAGTCCAGGACGATCAGAACAAATTTTGCACAAATCGTCCAGTACGATATATAGATCGTCCAGGACGATTAGAACAAATTTTTACTCTTAAATCCTTGCCTAAATTATCATGGCGGCTAGGGTTTTGAGATCATATTGGATCGTCCAGGACGATTAGTTCAATGAACAGATCGTCCTGGACGATCCGAAATCGTCCAGTATGATTTGTTCAAAAGTTGAACTTCTTGTTTTGACAGGATCTCACTCCCCCTAAGTATGTGTACACATGGTCATAAATAAGCATATACTATTACAGGACTTGACTCAAGGAATCAAAAAGTACATTAATGAGAAATACAATAAAGCCTTTTCTACTCATTCTTGAGTCTTGAATCTTTCTTATATTGATGCATGCTGTTCCTGAATTGTTAGTGCACACACAAATAAATATACATTCCAAATATTAGAAGATGTGAGCCATAATGTTTGTTATCATCAAAACAGGAACTCTTGAGCCCGAGTCGTAACAAACCCAACGACACCAAATTCGACTCAATCCGAGCCCAAATGGGTCCAAATCAAGGGCCTGAAATGCTATTAGAAGGTTCAAACCAAAATTTGGATTACCAAATGGTTTTCAAACGTAACATGCTTATAATCAAATTAAGTGTCTCAACAAGATGAATCCAACGAGCCCAAGATCATGAAATTCCGACATCATTAAGACCTTCAAATGTTTAGTGAATGGTCCACGATCAAGAATTCAAATCGGCCATCCATCTAAACCACTCCCCATTTACCCTTGATCTTCCTCCTATTTATGGGCCATGACACTCTAGGAAATCTATAAATATACCCCTCCTTTTCCATGAAAAGGGAACCCAAAATCTAAGAAAAAAAGAGAGAGATCGAAGATCGCTCTTGCTTCCTAGCCTCCTGGACCACCGCCGGAGTTCCACCGGACCACTGCCTAACGCCCTGAGCTTCGCTGGACCACCACCTGAGCCCCAGATAGGGGCGGAACCCTTTATAAGTGAGGATGGGCAATTTCCCCCCCTAAAAAAATTTAAAAAAAAGTTATTATATATATTTTAAGCCTTATTTTAAGGAATTTTAGGCAATTGCCCCCCCCCCCTTAAAAATTTTAAAATACTATGGTCTTTAGGCAATTGCCCCCAGAATAATTAAACACATTATATAGAGGTGTTATTTTTAGGAAACGATGAGCCAAAAGACAACCAAAATTTTGTTCGGGGGGTGTTGTCCCCGAAAACCCCCGCAGGGGCGCTGCCCCTTGACCCTGCCAGGGGGCGTTGCCCCCTGGAACCCTCGATATATATGCGAAGCATATGATGATCAGTTACTTATAAATTTAGCCCCCCTGAAAGTTAAAGCCGGTTCCGCTCATGGCCCCAGAGTTCTACCGATCAACCACTTGAGGCCCAGAGTTTCGCCGGACTACCACCTGATGCCCTGAGTTTCGCCCGACCACAACCTGAGGCCCGAAGTTCCACTGGACCACCACCTGAGGCCTAGAGTTCCACCATACCACCACCTGAGGCCCTGAGTTCTGCCGAACCACCGCCTGACACTCTAAGTTCCATCGGACCACCACCTGATACCTAGAGTTCCACCGGACCACAACCTGACGCCTGAAGTTCCACCGCACCACCACCTGACACCTGGAGTTCCAACGGACCACCACCTGAGGCCCAGAGTTCAACCAAACAGACACCTGACACCCGAAGTTCCACCAGACCACCACCGGATGCCTAGAGTTTCGTCGGGCCTCCACCTGATGCCCGGAGTTTCGTCGGACCACCACCTGATACCTAAAGTTCCACCCCTGAAGCCCGGAGTTCCGCTGGACCACCACCTGATGCCCGGAGTTCCGTCGGACCACCGACGAATGTCAGAGTTCTACCAACTAACGTCTAAACTTCCAAGTGACATCGGACTTTCATCCCTATTTGGCACTAGACTACAACCATACGGTTGACATTTGTAATATGATCGCCCTCAAGGATGAGTCAGCCTGTTGTACGCAACTCAAATTCTAGGTGAAACATTTTCAACTTGGCTAGGCCTTGCGGTTTTGTCCCTTTTCAAGATTTTTCACATAAAAATTTTGTGTTCTTTGTGTGTGAGCTTGATATCCACGCAACGCTAAGATGTAAAATTATAACCCTATCACCGCGTATATTCTAGCCCTCAATAAGAAGTGATATATCATCAAAATATAATCTTGATTCGACACGAATCTCAAGGCAAACTTGATTAGAAACTTTCAAAATTAATTCCAAGATCAATATTTTTTATTATAAGCTTATAAATATTATTAAAAGCCCTAATGTGCTTGAATTCAAGCAATTTTAGTGTTGTTGAAATTGATGAGGCAAGATCAATGTTTTTTATTATAAGCTTACCAATATTGGAATTCATTTAATCCCAAAATTAAATTAACTTTTTTTTTAATGTTTGATTCTTAACTATTTAAGTTGTAAAATTTGCATCAACTTCATTTGATTTTGATAAAATTTTTGAATCACATCAAAGTGATTAAGAGTTGAAGCACATTCAATATGATATCTCCTTAAGATGGAAAGGAGAGTAAGAGCAAGATCAATAGTTAAATGGATGAAAATCATTTTTGATATTTCAGTAAAGTACATGATGATTATTGTCTATAAAATTCAAAAGTGTCCCTTTAATAAGAATAATTAGATCTGGGGGTGTCAATAAATAACCAAACCCACCAACCAGATTGAACTCGACTCGAAAAATTCATGTTCAAGTTGACCTATTTAGTAAACAAGTTGGGTTCGAATTGACCCGCAAACTTGCTTTTGATTTGAAAATGGCCCGTTTAATATCTTTTTTTGTTTAATTTTTTTGTATTTAGTGTATAATCTTCTATTTTTTTATCAAATCCTAAATCTTATAGTTAATAAGTTATAAAAAAATTAACAAGCCAGGTTAACAAGTCTAGTTCGGGTTGATCTTTTTGACATGTTTATTAAATTAGTCAGATTTAAGTTGACTATATTCAGATCAAATTAATTTTGGGTCAAACTTGAATCTGAACTCGATCCGTCAACCCATTTTGACATTCCTAGTTAGATCATTCAATAAATCAAGAAATGAAGAACGAAAAGTCATGTAATCTAAGATTCATATTGGATCATCTTCACTTAAATTTTGGATGGATTGATGGAAGACTTAAGATTAGTTTTGATGGAGATTTGAATTGAAGATAAAATTTATATACTAATGGCTTTGAAATTCAAAGAATTCTTGGATTAGGATTTGTCTCAAAATCATAAGATTTTCTTTTATATTAGTATAATATATGAGGAAATTTTTATTTTGTAATTAACTCAAAGCATATCTAGCTATTTTGAATTTTATCTTGTTAAAATTTTTTGATTTGAATATATTCAATTATAAGCATGTCACAATTGAAGGCTGTTTGGTAACCCAAATTTTGGTTTGATCCTTCCAAAAGTGCATTGAGTCTTTGATTTGGACTCATTTGGGCTTGAATTGAGCCGATTTTGGTGTCATTGGGTTTGCGTTTCCGAGAAGCTCAGTTTGACTATAAGTTTGTAGAAATCAGAGTTCGGATGGTCTCAATTTTAATTTTTGAAGCTTCCAACTTAATTTTGCCTCAAGATTCATGCCTAATCAAGATAATTTTTTGATGATGTATCAATTGCCCCCTTATTTTTGGACATCAAAGTTCCAGAAGTCTGAAAATATATAATATAGCCTCTGAGAAATTTTTTGTGCGATTCAGATTAAAAAAAATAATCCACTTAATGATGCCCTTTTGAATTTTAAAAATTAATGAATTATTATTAATTTGAAGTAGCTCTTCATCTCTCCCTCATCATTATTCCACTTAATGATAATCTTTTGAATTCTAAAAATTAATAATTTTTTATTAATTTGAAGTGGCTCTTTATCTCTCCCTCATCATTATTTCTCTTAATGATGCCCTTTTAAATTCTAAAAATTAATGAATTTTTATTAATTTGAAGTGACTCTTCATCTCTCTCTCATCATTATTTCCACTTAATTATGCCTTTTTGAATTCTAAAAATTAATAAATTTTCATTAATTTGAAGTGGCTCTTCATCTCTCCCCCATCATTATTCCATTTAATGATGCCCTTTTAAATTCTAAAAATTAATGAATTTTCATTAATTTGAGGTAGCTCTTCATTTCTCCCTCACATAACTATAAATACCCCCCTTTGAGGTATGAAAATTTGCACCTCCCCGTCTCTTCTTTTCTTTTTTAAGGTGAGGCCTTCCCCTAGCTCTGTTCAGATGGGTATCCCTTGTTCAGCCCTAGGGCCCCTCACTGAGTAGGAATTTCCTCCTCTTTTTTCTCCTCTTTCTCAAGCTGAGGCCTTCCCCTAGCTCTGTTCAGATGGGTATCCCCTATTCAGCCCTAGGGCCCCTCACTGAGTAGGAGTCTTCTCCTCCTTTTTCGAGAGATCCTACGGAGGTTCGACGTTAGTCAGTGGAAGTTTGGCGATGGACGAAAGTCCGACGTCGGGAAGAAGTCTGGTGATGGGTGAAAATTCTATGTCGGGTAGAAGCCCGATGAATGTACGACGATGGGTAGAAATCTGACGACGGGTGAAAATTTGGCATCGGGTAGAAGTCCAGTAATGGGAGGAAGTTCTATGTTGGGTAGAAGTCCGATGAAAGTCCCGCGACAGGCAGAAGTCTAGCAATTAGAGGAAGCTCGGTGTCGGGTAGAATTATGATGAAAGTCTCGCAATGGACAGAAGTCCAGTAATTGAAGGAAGTTCAATGTCAGGTAGAAGTCCGACAAAAGTCCCCTGATGGGCGAAAGTCTAGCAATGGAAGGAAGCTCGGTGTCTGGCAGAATTTCATTGAAAGTCTCGTAATGGGCAAAAGTCCAGCAACAGGATGAAGTTTGGTGTTGGGTAAAAGTCCAACGAAAGTCCCGTGACAGGTAAAAGTCTAGTAACTGGAAGAAGTTCAGTGTCGGGTAGAAGTCCGACAAAAGTCCCCCGATGGGCAGAAGTCTAGCAACGGAAGGAAGCTCGGCATCAGGTAGAATTCTGATAAAAGTACTACAATAGGTAGAAGTCTAGCAACGGGAGGAAGCTCGGCATCAGATAGAATTCTGATGAAAATCCCATAATGGGTAGAAGTCCAACAACGAGAGGAATTTTGGTGTCGGGTAAAAGTCTGATGAAAGTCCCACGATGGGTAGAAGTCCAGTAACTGGAGGAAGTTCAATGTCAGGTAGAAGTCCGACGAAAGTCCCGCGATGGGCAGAAATCCAGTAACGAGAGGAAGCTAGGGGTTAGGTAGAATTCTGACGAAAGTCCTGCAATGAGCAGAAGTTTAGCAATGGGAGGAAGTTCAGTGTTGGGTAAAAGTCTGACAAAAGTCCCGCGATGGGTAGAAGTCCAGCAACGGAAGGAAGTTCGGTGTCAGGTTAAATTTTGATGAAAGTCCTACAATGGGCAGAAGTCCAGCAATGAGAGGAAGCTTTGTGTCAGATAGAATTCCGACGAAAGTTCTGCAATGGGTAAAAGTTCAGCTAAGGGAGGAAGTTCGATGTAGGGTAAAAGTTCGACGAAAGTCCCACGACGGGTAGAAGTCCAGCAATGGGAGGAAGTTCAGTGTCAAAGGCTTCTTGATGACTTTAGCATGTATAAAAGAGATCGAGAGAATCCATCAAGGATGTGTGACCTATCTGAGGTTATATGTCAGAGCACTACTCGATGATATTAAGCTATATGAAAAAGATCGAGAGAATCCATCAAAGATGTATGACCTATCCGAGGTTGTATGTTAGAGCATTGCTCGATGACATTAACCTATATGAAAGTGGTCAAGAGAATCCACCAAGGATGTGTAACATATCTGAGGTTGCATGTCAAAGCACTGCTCGATGATATTAACCTATATGAAAGAGGTCGAGAGAATCCACCAAGGACGTGTGATCTATCAGAGGTTGTATGTCAGATCCCTACTCGATGATGTTAATATATATGGAAGAGGTCGAGAGAATCCACCAAGGACGTGTGACCTATCTGAGGTTGTATGTCAAAGCCCTGCTCGATAATGTTAACCTATATAAAAGTGGTCGAGAGAATCCACTATCCAAGGTTGTATGTCAGAGACTTGCTCGATGACATTAACATATATGGAAGAGGTCAAGAGAATCCATTAAGGATGTATGACTTATCCGAGATTGTATGTCATAGACCTACTCGATGACGTTAACCTATATGGAAGAGGTTGAGAGAATCCACCAAGATGTATAACCTATCCGAGGTTGTATGTCAGTGCCCTACTCGATGACCTTAACCTATATAGAAGAGGTCGAGAGAATCCACCAAGGATGTTTGATCTATCCAAGGTTGTTTGTTAGAGCCTTTGCTCGATGACGTTAACCAGTGTGAAAGAGGTCGAGAGAATCCACTAAGGATGTATGACCTATCCGAGGTTATATGTCAGAGCTCTGCTCGATGGTGTTAACCTATATGGACCTAAACCCGACCCGTCGGGTTGGCGGGTTGAGTGAGCGCGGGCGAGCGAGCGCGAGCGCGGGCTAGCGCGCAGGTGAGCGCAGGCGAGCGCGGAAGCGGGCTACCTGGGTGAGCGCACGGGCGAGCTCGGATGCGGGCGAGCGCCGACGAGCACAGGGGAGCTAGGATGCGCGCGGGCAGGCCAGGGCGCAGGCAGAGGATTTTAAACGGGTATTCGGGTTGACCCGGCGACCTGACGGGTCAACCCGAACCTGACCCATTTTTCAAATATGTCAAATTTCTAAACCTAAACCTGACCCATTTTGAACTTGGGTCGGGTCTAACCCAAAATTTTCAGGTCGGATTCGAGTCGGGTTTTCGTGTCATGTCAAATATTGACACCCCTAATTAAGACCTTGCCCAAGGAGTATAAGTCTAACTAGGGACTGTATAAAGTTTGAAAATTATTGGAAGTATCATTGCATTTGCTTGAAGTTGTATGATCCCAAGATATTATCTTGAATATTAGAAGAGTTAGACGAATCTTCTTGACCACAGCTATAGTTAAGGTTGCGCCTCCAGTTGGCATTTAATTCTAATAAAATTGATGCAGCAATAGCTGATGTTAGGATGTTGGCACGAGCGAACTTTTGAGCTTGGAGCAAAGTTTCCCTCTAGTTCGCATCTGATTCTTATGAAATTGATGCATCAATAACTAATATCAGGATGTTGACATGAGCAATTTTTGAAATTGGAGCAATAGTTGCCCCCAAGTAGGAACCACGTTCCCAAAGACAACGCCAAACTATTGTGGACTAGAATATACGCGGTGATAGAGTTATAATTCTACGTCTTAGTGTTACACAGATATCCAGCTCACACACAAAGAACATAATATTTTTTACGTGAAAAATCCGGGAAAGGGAAAAAACCATGGGGCCTAGCCCAGGTAAAAAGATTTTACTAAACTTGAGTGAATTACAAATGTTGACCCGTCCATTGACTTAGAGGCGGTCAAATTACAGTAGTTTGGAGAGTTAGGCAAAGGTCTGGTGTCACTCCAACGTCAGGTGGTGGTCCGACAGCACTCTGGTGTCAGGCGGTGGTCCGGTAGTGGCACTTCAGCGTCATGAGGCACTCCGGCTTCGGTTGGCACTTCGGTGTCATGGAGAACTCCGGCTTCTGGTGGCACTTCTACGTCCTTTGATGGTCTAGTGGTGGTTCGACAGAACTCCGATGTCCCTTGGTGGTCCGGCGGTGGTGTGGCAGAACTCCGGCGGTGGTGCGGTAGAACTCCGGCGGTGGTCGAAGAGGAGCTAGGCGATTGGAGCTTTCTTCCTTCTCTTCCTTCTTCTCTCTTGGCTTCCATCCCCTTTCAAGAGAAAATAGGGTTCTATTTATAGAATTCTTGAGTTATATGGCTTGTAAATAAGTGGAAGATCAAGGGTAAATTGGGAGTAGTTCGGATGGACAGCCGATCTTGATTCCTACGATCATGAACCATTTAATAGACCTTTGACTATCTTAATGATATCAAAATTTGATGATCTTGGCCTTGTTGGATTTGTCTCATCGAGCCGCTCGATTCGACTTTAAGCATGTCACAATTGAAGACCATTTGGTAACCCAAATTTTGGTTTGATCCTTTCAAAAGTGTTTTGAGTCTTTGATTTGGACTCATTTGGGCTCGAATTGGGTCGATTTTGGTGTCGTTAGGTTCGTATTTCCGAGATGCTCAGTTCGACTATAAGTTTGCAGAAATCAGAGTTCGGATGGTCTCAATTTTAATTTTTGAAGCTTCTAATTTGATTCTGCCTCAAGATTCGTGCCTGATCAAGGTAATTTTTTGATGATGTATCAAGTTTAAAGCACATCATTAATGAACTTTATCTTAATTAGTCGAAAATGATAAGCCAAAAAAGAGAGAATTTTTTTTTCTTTTTTGAATTTTTAATTTGGTTTAAGAAATGCATAACACATATTTTATTTAGTTAACTATGTATAAGGAGTCATTCTAGATGTTCAAAGCTGAAAAAGGCCTAACAATAATCTGTATCGTCCAGCCGACGACCAAAATAAACGGTTGCGATCAAAGTCGTACCGCGTGAAGCAGCAGATTCCTTCCAACGGTCCAATTTCTTGCCAAGAAATAGTTTACCCACCACCGTTCCATTTCTGTTCTTTGATCTGTTCAAAGGTAAAAGTTTTTTTGTTTAATTAAACTCGAAGTAGTTGACGGACTTATTTTTCCTCGAATCCTCTTCTCCCAACAGGAGCGCGTTTTGAAAGTTCCTAGCTTTGAACGATTCGGCGATCGCTGCTTATTTCATGGTTGCGGTTCTTGAGATTGTAAGATCTTTTGGAGTTTTCAGGTGATTCCTTTTTTTTGTTTCCTCTCTGCATTTTTTTTTATATATAAAAGTTTTTAATCTATTTCTTCGTGTCTTGGATTGGAGCAGGGGCTTGGGTTTTCTTGCTTTTACATTCGATTTTAGGGTTTTCGGGTGTGATATTGTTCGAATCAGGTGGAAAGGATCGCCTTTGTTTAGGTTTTTATGTTCTTTGAGTTCTCCGAGGATAATCTGTCTGATAATTGTAGTGTTATCTTTTGATCGAGAAATTTTTGCTAATTTTGCCATGCTTGTCGCAGTCAGCTACGTTGAAACCCTGGACACCTTTTATGTTAGGTTTGATAGTTATTAATATTTTTTTATCTGCTTTAGTGGTCACTGGTGATTTGAAAGCTATTTCTCTAGGGTTAAATCCAGATTCAGTAAATCCTTAGAGGATTAAAATCTGAAAACTGTTTGGCATGACGGTTGTTAAATATCAAATCTTAATGAATTGTTGGTTATTTGTTTCAGAATTTAGATTTGTGGGAGGAGAAATGCTTAAATCCGTTTGTACGACGAATGGTGGGATTTAATAAATACTGAATTTAAAGTGTCCAAAACTTTGTTTGACATAATATAAGGTAAACATTGTTTAAACCCTGCCAAAATAGGATACCAAACAGACCTTGTTGTTCTTGCTGCTACTTTCATATTCTACTCCTGGTAACCCTGCAGCATCCAATCTTTGTGTGTGTGTGTCTATCTATCTATCTATCATACTATGGAGATTGCATCAATACATCTTTAAGAGAGTTTGGCTATTTCATATCTTATTTTAGGGTGGATTTAAGCAAGAGTTAACTTAAATGCTGCCAAACATATTTTTTGGTACTTCAAATCTTATTGTTTTGGTGAATCTGTTATAAATTACATATAGGATTTGCTTAATCCCACAATTCACAAGATTTAATAGATTTAAAGATTTCTCCTCTCACAAATCTTAAATCTTAAAACAAATAGTTAAACAGTTTATTAAGATTTAGTAGTTATAAGCTAAATAGTTTGCAGGTTTTAATCCTCTCAAGATTTACTAAATTTGCATTTACAGGATTTACTGAATTCTACTTGTAGCCAAACAACTATACATTTCACCCGTAATGGCCACCGGTGTCTTTAAACAATCCTGTATTATAGTCGCTTAATGATTGGCGCATGCCTTATTCTATTCACAACACACTTTTAAAAGACAATGTTTTTTATATCACACAGGTTATTGCCACTGGTATCTAAGCAATCTTTTATCGTGCTTTGGTGAATGATTGTTTCTAGTCTTGTTTTATTTTATACATTTTAAAAGGTTCTTCCATTTGCATTTTATAACTTATGCCTTTTGTTGAACTTTCATTGCAGTTTATTTATGTTTGGTTAGGGTGCTGCCAAAATGCTGATTTTCTTATGTTGTTTCTTATCACTCTAATCAAGAATTAGCACCCTTCAGAGTTATTTTAATGTATTTAATTCAATATGCCTTTCTTTTGAAAGTTTCTTTGTGGTTTTTCATTTTTTTCTTTATTTTTTTTAACTCCTTTCTATCTAGTAACTTCTATAGCAATATATCTTATTTTAGTTTTTATCTTTTTTATCCATGTTAAACCATTAGTTTATCTATCTGCATGTGATATTTTTGGTTGTTTGAATACTCTTGTTCTATGTCTACTTTGTGCAAACATTTCGTTTTATCTCATATTCGAACACTGAAATCAATTTTTTTTTTCTTACGCAGACAAATTTGTTGGCATTTTCTGTCTAGCAGCAGCATATAAAACATTATCTAGTCAACATGTCTAGAGTTAGTGCATCAAAGACTCCTAATCCCAAGGTGTATGGGAAGAATAACGAAGGATCTGGTTTTTCAGGCAGAAAGACACCTAATCCTTTCGACTCTGATTCTGACACGGAACAAAGCACTACATCTACAAGGCCTTTGTCTGCTCCTGCGATGAACCAGTCAAATCACAGAGGTCAACAATCTAATTATAGTGGTTACAAAGGGAGGGTAACCTCATCAGCTTCAGATTCCTCATTTGCTGCTGGGACTAATAGGTACAAGAATGAAATAAATGAATCTAATGGTTTTGAGAACCAGTCAGTTCAGGAACTGGAGAAGTATGCTGTACACGAAGCAGAAGAAACCACACAGAAAATAAAGGCGTCTCTGAAGGTTGCTGAAGAGATCAGAGAAGTTTCCTCAAAGACTCTTGTGACTCTTCACCAGCAGGGTGAACAGATAGCACGAACTCACTTAACTGCAACTAGCATTGATCAAGATCTTAGTAGGGTATGTTAAGTTGTTAACTTTTTAACTCAAGAGACTTTTCTGTTGTGCCTGGAGTTGTTTGTGTTGAAATCTATGTTTCTTTGTTTTCTGATGGATGCAACTCTTTTCATGCTTTGACAAGATTTGTAGGGCCTGTTTAACTACAAGCAGGATTAGTAAATCTTTTATATTTAGATTTAGTAAATTTTGAGAGGATTAAAACTAAAAAATTATTTGGCATGACAAAGATTAAATCTTGTTAAATTCTGACAAACTATTTCAGGAAGATGATGCATTCTTGCAGCCATTTTTTGTTGAATTGCATTTTGGACATGATTAGTACAATTTTATGACTCACTGTTTTTTTTAATGCTCAGTATCGTGACTTTCATGTTGCAGGGTAAGATGTGGACAATTAGGAAGTTGTGCTCAACTGGTTCTTTTTCTTTCATTGGTTAAAATTCATGGAAGAAAAAAAAATCCTTTCTCTTGAACTTAATCAAATTTTCATGGGGAATCTTTCCTGATATTTCCTTATCTAAATATTATTATACTTATTTCATGGAAAGGTTTTCCAGTCTATAAATCTAATATGTCTAGCCTACACTAAGGGATCTTGGGATTTTTTTTTGCAGTAGAATTACAAACGGATAATTTTTGTATGCAAATGAATCATCTTTAATCATGTACCTGTTATTTCAGGGAGAAAAGCTCCTCGGAAGTTTGGGTGGCCTGTTCTCTAAAACGTGGAAACCGAAGAAAACCCGTGAAATCAAAGGACCTACACTTTCAAGAGGTAATTACAGAATGCAATTGTGATGAATCGATTCCCATTTGAAGGCCAATTTTCTCTAACGTGGCTAGCTTTTCCAGATGATTCTTTCATTAGAAGGGGCAATCACATGGAGCAGAGACAAAAACTTGGATTAGATTCTCCTCGGTCCCGATCAAATCCTCGTGAATTCAGGGATGAACCTTCATCTACCTTACAAAGGGTGGAGGTAAGTTTAAATAATTTGTAGAATGAAATGTTTTAGAGGCTGTTTGGCTGGTGGAAAAAAGAATGCAATGTAAGAGAAATGAAGTTTAAAAGAAATTCTTTAGAGTTGTTTGGATGAGTATAAAATAATGTAATGAATGTGATGTAAAGTCTAAAGATAGTGGTGGTCATCCGGCAAGTGGTGACAATGGTGGCCAATGTCTTGTGTCGGTGGTGGCTAGTTGCTAGTGGCGGATGGAGGCGATGGTGGAAGGCTAGTGGTGGCTGCGACCGGCGGCTGATAGCGGGTGGTTGCTAGTGGTCAGCAGTCGGTGGCAACCAATAGCTGTAGCACTCAACGGAAGGTGGTGGTCGGCACTCAATGGAAAGTGGTGGCCAGCTCTCGGCGACTGGTGGTGATCGGCGGCGGCGGTGGCAAAGTGCTTGCTTGTGGTGAAAATGATTTTATTCAAAATTGTGCAAGTTTACTTTACCTGAAAAATGAACTAAAACGCTTTACATTACATTCCTTTTATTTTGCATTCTTTTTTCCTCCAACCAAATATCAATTTTTTCCAAACCCCCCTATAAATGGTTTACTTTACACCAACTTTACTTCAAACCAAACAGCCCCTTAAACTAGTATTTCATTTATACTTACTACCCTTTTTTGTTAAACAGATGGAGAAGGCAAAGCAAGATGATGCACTTTCAGATTTGAGCAACGTATTGGGCGAGCTCAAATCAATGGCATTAGACATGGGATCTGAAATTGATAGGTAAATTTGTTCATTGTTTCCTTTTTTAACATATGAGTCTGCTTTATCAGTAGTTATCTATCACTTTGTGTTATCTGAATCTTACGATGTTTTTTTTGGGTGCTTTCAGGCAGAATAAGGCTCTGGATCACATGCAAGATGATGTACAGGAATTAAACTACAGAGTGCAAGGAGCAAACGCAAGAACTCGTCGCCTGCTGGGAAGATAAACAGGAAATCATGAAGGCCAATTTGTAATTGGTGATCAAGAACAACTTTTTCGGAACTTACTGTCATCAAGTTAGTTCATACTGGATAATTGTAATGAATTTTTCCTGGGCTGATAAACAGCAAGTTTTACTGGTAAATTTGTAGTGGTGATCACCATCATTTTTTTTTTTCGGAACTCGTTTGTCAATTCCAGGCCCTATACTAGGTAATTGTAATGGATTCTAGCTTGTGAGCTGTTTTATCACGCAATAGTTTCTTTTCATTAAGTCTCTGGGATTGGGCACTTTTTATTTAGGGGCTGTTTGGTTTCCTGTATTTAACATGTACTGTAAAATAAGCACGCGTGTTTCTCAAATTTTGGCGTTTGGTTCGGTGTGAAGTAAATGTACAGTAAAAATGTAAAGCATTTCGAGTCATTCTGCGGTGTATTTGGCGTGTATTCGAAACCTGTCAAAATTGAGCGATTTCCAAATACATGGCTTCTTCTCTGGCAGGAAAAGGAGCGGAACCCCCCAACCACCTGGCTCCTACAGTGTCCTCCTTCCCCTCACAAAATCCATCTCGTCGTCCCTTCCGCGAAATTGAACGCCTATTGATGTTCTTCGTAGGGCTCCTACAGTGTCCTCCTTCCCCTCACAAAATCCATCTCGTCGTCCCTTCTGCTAAATTGAACGCCTATTGATGTTCTTCGTAGCCTATAAGGGTTTCGCCCGCGACTCTTCTTCTTCGCTGTGTTGTACGTCACACCTAGGTATTTTGCGGCCCTCGTATTTCGCAGCCCTCAGTGGTCTCGCCGGCGACCTAGATATTTTTCTCCCAATTTCAGTTCACAATTTATTCCAATCGAAATTTCGGTTTGTCTTTTTGTGGTAAATGATCTGGTGGCATCAACTTAGTAGTTCTTTTCATCCTTTTTTTTATTCTTTGATTGGAATTTAGCCGAACTTTTCATTTATCTTTTTATGCATTTATGCTGTTCATATTATTGCTCTATAAATTTCAGTGTCGTCAAGAATAATAATTTATTGTTTCCTTTAATCCCTTTTATTGAAATGAAATCTTTCTTTGATTCTGTATTTCATATTATTTGTTAAGAAAATTGTTCCATAGGATAGCTGTTGAATATGAGTAAATATTGATAATTGTTTGATAGTTAATTTCAAGATTTAGCCTAAATTGTGGCTAAATCTTGGCTCAATCTTGCAATCGAACAGCCCCTAATGACTATGACTGGTCTGAATGAAATTACAATTGTTCTCTTTTCCCCCATCGTCAAAGAGAGATGATTTTCACTTGACTTGATCTTTCCATTGCCAGCACTGACTTCTTTTCTTTGACTAATTTGCTGCAACACTGAGTTTCTGAATTAAGCACTTTATTCAACGAACTTAGGTGGTAAAAGAATACAGGCATCTTCTAGATAATCTAACTTAGGTTTAATATTGGTTACTATAGAGATGGATGATCGATTGGAAGATCTGGAAGCACAATCATCTACTTTGAATGAGCATTGAAATGTTGCAGGTGTAGAACAAAGTCAAGATCATTCAGCTGTTTATACAGTGATAGCTGCAACATTGAGCATTATATTCACTTTACTGCATGAGATAGGAAGGGAGAGAAAAAGGTCTACCCCTGAGCGAAATATTCAACGTCAAACATATCTATCTAGTTTATATTATGGATGTGATTCGGACTGCATTAATATGGTGCCAATGAGGAGGGAACATTTCTTTAAATTATGTAATTTGATGCGCACAAGAAGATTATTGTAGACACATTCAATGTAAGGATTTAAGAACAAATCACTATGTTACTGCATACACTCGGGCATAGTATCCGTAATCGAGCCATCAAATTTAATTTCCAACGCTCAGGTACTTCAAAGCTGCATTGTATGTTATAGGAGAGTTATGCCATGACTTCATTATGCCACCACATCTCCAAACTCCGTGTAAGATCCAATCGAAGGGTAGGTTCATGCCTTTTTTAAAGGTAGGCTCTTTTCATTTGTGTGGAATTTACATGTTTTATACTGCTCTTTTTAATATACTTTATACCAAAAATAGAATTGTATGGGGGCTATAGACGGAACACACATCAAAGCTAAGATACCTAGGAAAATTGAGTTCGCATTCAGAGAAAGAAAACCAAACCCAACCCAGAATGTTTTAGCAGCAGTTGATTTTGATTCAAGGATCACATATGTTCTTGTTGGTTGGGAAGGTTCAACACATGATGCAATAGTCCTTATAGATGCATTAGAAAGATCAGATGGTTTGCGTGTTCTAGAAGGTGTGAGAGTTATAAAGAAAACTATCTTTTGTACTTCCTTTATAAAGAAAACTTAGTCATTTCATGCAACAGGTAAATATTATCTAGCTGACAGTGAGTACTCCACCCGAAAAGGTTTTATAGCTCCATATCGTGCAACAAGTTTAGGGTTTGACCTAAAAAGACTTGGTTAGAAAATATTAGAAATCGTCTTTATTTATTAGATTTAAACGAGAATTTGACTTTTAACAGGACACAATGGAGAAAAAGGATTCATGTAACCGACCCCATGTAGTGGGACAAAGGCTTGATGTTGTTATTGTTGTTGTATCGTGCAACAAGGTACCATTTGAAAGAATTAATGCTATTCGACCTACGAATCATAATAAACTATTTAATCTACGACACTCCTCATTACAAACTACTATTGAGCGCGCTTTTTGTTCTTTAAAAAATCGTTTTATAATCTTAAAGTGTGAACCTTACATTCCTTTGCAAACTCAAGTTGACATTGTCTTAGCTAGTTGTATCTTGCATAATTGGATAGTTACAGAAGGTGCAAATGATTTTATTCTCTCTGAGGATGAATGGACAAGAAGAAGTTACTCTACGAAGAGTGTTCAAACGATTATAGATGACTCTCAAGTATGGTTGGATAAAAAAGATGGCATTGCACATGCCATGTGGCATCGCACATGCCATGTGGCATCGCATGCAGGTGGATGGATATTAATTCTTTTTTGTTGTGTGGTACTCTTTACTTTTTTGGAAGAAGTTACTTTGTTTAAATAATTTTTTTGTAACATGTTTTGATATTAATGATACCTTCTTCATTCATTTGTATTTGTACATTTCGTAAATTATATGTTATATTTGCTATAAATGATTTTTGATATGTGTAGGATAATGGATCCTTCACAAGCAAATATTCCATCTGGTTCTAAAGTAGGATAAAGAAAAAAATTTTGTGGAACCTAAAATCGCAGTGGATTGTTGGGTTAATACAAATTATGACTGAAGATGCAGATGTTAATATGTGAAGTGCTCAAGGTTTCAAACAATCTATTTATCAAGGAGCTGCCTAAAAATTTTAAGAGAAATTTGGTACAGAGGTCACGGGAGAGCAATGCAAGAATCAAATTCGACATTAATGAACATCGTGGACTCACATTCAGAATCTGAAATGAAAATTAGGCGTATCATGGGACGAAACTAAAAGAATGATAGTGATTGGCCATGAGGAGTACACATCACAAATTTAGGTATTACTTCCATCACTTATTTAAAAATAATAATAGCAAGTTAATATTATGTAGTTTACTATGTAACAAACTTTTCTAAAGGATGCTACTTATCTAAACATTCCAATTGCAAATTATGTGGAGTTGGAGAAGGTATGTGGTGAAGGACATGCCACTGGAGAGTGGGCTAAATATGGAAATTCCCAAACTTCACAAGGGACACAACAAATATATTTAGAAGATGATGAACTCTCAGGATTTATGAATGATGGTGTAGATGCATCGCAAGTATGTAATTTTGCTGATGTGAAATTTATAGAAGATTCCATATGAACGACAAAGAGAAAATAGTCTTCATCTGCCAGAGGATGTGACACAAAAAAGAGTAAAGTGTCTGCCATTGATCTAACACTCCGTGAGCATATTGTCTTGATGGCTGATAGTGTTACTCAAGTATCTAACGCTATCTAGAGTGCATCAAGAGCATCCCAGGAAAGCAAAATGTTCACGCAGCTCATACCAGCTTTCAAGTATCCTTAGCTTTTTTGAGAAAGAGATTGATACGATATACGACAACTTATCAAAGAACCCTACAATGATATAATCTTTCCTCTTAAAACCTATGGAATCGAAGGCTAGATGGATGCGTAAAGAGCTAGGAAAATGATTTATATTGTGAAAAATGTTAGAACTTCAAGTTGTAATAGCTATATATTTTTGTAGTTGTTTTGTATTATATATTGATATATCATCAAAAAAAGTATCTTGATCAGGCACGAATCTTGAAGCAAAATCAGGTTGAAAACTTCAAACATTAGACCGAGGATCATCTGAACTCCGATTTCAGCAAACTTATAGTTGAACTGAACGTCTCGAAAATACGAACCCAACGACACCAAATTTGACTCAATTTGAGCTCAAATGAGTCCAAATCAAAGACCCGAAGCATATTTGAAAGGTTCAAACTATAATTTGGATTACCAAACAGTTTCCAAAAGTGACATGCTTATAGTCAAATCAAGCGGCTCGACGAGACAAATCCAACAAGCTCAAGATTGTCGAATTTTGATATCATTAAGATATTCAAATGCCCAATAAATGGTTCATGATCGAGGGATTCAACATCGACCGTCCATTCAAACCACTCCCAATTTACCCTTAATCTTCCTCTTATTTACTGGTCATGCCACTCTCAGAAAATTATAAATAGACTCATCATTCCTCATGAGAGAGGGAGGAAGAAGGGGCCCAAGAAAGGAGAGGACGAAGAGAGGAGAGGAAGAGAAATCAGAGATTTCTCTTGCCACCAAGCTCCTCCTCAACCACCTCCCGGCCACTAACCAATATCGAACTTTCATCAGTCACCGAATTTCTACCCGACGCTGGATTTTTGCCCGTCGTCAGACTTCTGTCGGACTTCTATCTAACACCGAACTTCTGTCCATCTTTGAACTTCTGCCTGACGCCGGACTTCCATCCATCGCTGGACTTTCGACCTCCGTCGCCAGCCGACTACGGTCTTTCCGATCTCCTTCACCAGATAACAGTCTTTCTGACCACTGTTGCCCGTAGACTACGGTCCTTCCAACCTCCGTCGTCAGACATCGGTCTTTCTGGCCACTATCGCCCGCCAACTACGGTCCTTTCGACCTCCATAGACAAATTACAGTCCTTCCAACCTCCGTCGCCATACAATGGTCTTTTCTGACCACTATGGCCCGCCGACTACAGTCCCTCCAACCACCCTCACCAGACTAAGGTCTTTTCGACCTCCATCGCCCGCCAACTATAGTTCTACTCACCAAACAAACATATCGATAGTGATTCTTTGAAGTCCCATTATGTAATGCACTTTATATGATGTATATTTATTATATCAAGCCAAGGCCTTCCCCTAAGGAAGGGCCTCATTTGTAATCGACTGCAAATAATAGTGGATTCATTCAAACTGGGCCAGGCCTAGTGATTTTTTCCTTTTTCTAGGTTTTCCAGGTAAAGATATTGGTGTCCCTTATGAATATTGCACCATCTCTTTCATCTATTTGTGTGTTGGATCTTCGTGCAATGCTAAGACGTTAAACTTTATATTTATCTATCGCCGTGAATATACCAGGACGCAACGTATATATAAACATTTTTAGTTGTAACACCTTCAAATATATTTTGGATTTATGAAACATTAATAGTAATATTGTGTATGTATGTAGCAATATTAAATTTACTCTTGGTATGATTGCTCATTTTCAAATGTCTGTTTCTATTTTCAAGTGCTCCAATATATAAAAATTTCACATAGTTCAAATAATAAATATCTTATGTTAAAATTTTGAATAGTATTGTTATCATTCCATTTTAATAGTATATTGTACTTGATACTGCCCATCATACCAAACAACACCAAAGTATTCAAAATATATTGATTTTACTTTACACTGCATATACCTCACCATAATAACAACATCAAGCCTTTATCCCACTACGTGGGGTCGGCTACATGAATCCTTTTTTCTCTATTGTGTCTTGTTAAGAGTCAAATTCTCATTTAAATTTAAAAAAGAAAGGTCATTTTAATATTTTCTAACCAAATTTTTTAAGTCTACCCCTACCTTTCTTAAAATAAGGCAAATCTAATACATCTATTTTTCTAACCGGGTCATCAGAAGGCCGTCATTTTATGTGACCAAACCATCTAAGGCGACTTTATCTAATCTTATCTTCCACTGAAGCTACTCTAACCTTTTCACGTATATGCTCATTTCGTATCCTATCTCTAAGAGTAAAGCCACTCATCCACCTGAGCATCCTCATCTCTGCAACACTAAGATGCATAGACACAGACACGACGACATAGACACAACACGACACGACACGAACACTGGGCATAGCTATTTTTGAAAATATAGGACACAGGTACGGCGCTGACACAATATTACAATTTTTATATAGTGGATAGAAATTATGTAACATTATATTATAAATGACAAATAATAATAAATCAATATCATAAAAAAACTGATAGAATGGAAGAAATAAAATCTTAGCAAATTGGGTGACATATTGTAAGACATTTAAATGTTAGAACAAGCATTCACGATAATCATATAAAACATAAGCATTAGGCAAACCATATGCAAACGAATATGATAACCTTGAACATAGCTTCAATCTAAAAAACAGAGAACTTGCATGCATAACCTAATCTAACCTGCTCCTTAGAGCACCAATTAATCACTTAAATTGAAATTTTATTTGTAGAACTTGCATGCATAACAGAGAACTCACATATATTTGTAGAACTTGCATGCATAACTAAAATTTTAATGTGATTTGAAGATTAAGATATCATATAAGTAAATATAAAAATTTATTTGCCTTTGAATAGTAAATTTGGCGCCCTCACTTGCTTGCGGAAATAAAAAAACTAACAAACTATACTCCAATCAAATGTATATACCTCACTCTCCCTCCTTTGCCTTCAAATCGAGAAGTTGTCTGCTCGGTTGGCCTCGCCTCTTTGTAGAATTAACGAAACATCGACAACGAACGAATGGGAAAGACGAAGAAAATGAGGGAATGGGGTTATACCGGGCTTCAATCGAACAGTAGCTCACTCTCCCTTCACTGCCTTCAACAAAGCAAGTATAAGAGTCGGAACAGTTCGATGCTTGGTGCCTGTGAAAATGAAGAAGAAGGATGAGTCAAATGCCTGCACACGAAAATGAAGAGAAGGTAAGAAACTGCTTCAATCGAAACGATACCGGGCTTCAAATCGAGACATCGCCTGCTTGGTTAGCCTCACCTCGTTACAGAATTGACGAAGCGTCAAAGATGAACGAATGGAGAAGACAAGGGAACCGAGATATACTGGGCTTCAATCCAACAGTAGCTCACTCGGTCGACTCACCTCACTCGCCTGGTCAAGTAAAGGAAGAAAATGAGGGGAACAGGATAGTGAAAATGAAAACCCTAAAGCAAACAAATGCCACTAAGACGTGAATACAAAGATATACACGTTTTATTTTATTAAAAGAATATTAAAATGTAAAAATTTTATAATTTAAATAAATTTAATTATCAAATATTATGACATGCTTGTCCGACATGTTTGTCAGTTTAAATTTAAATATTATTTTAATCTAACAGGATATGCCATGTCCGACACGTGTCCAACACAGCATTCCCTCTTATGAAGGAGTGTCGGTGCATCATAGCTGCAACACTTAACTTAATATTATGCTTCTCTTTTTATGACCAACATTTTGCACCATAGAGCATTGCAGGTCTCACCACCATCTTAAAAAAAAATTTCTTAAGTTTGAGGGGTACTTTTCTATCTCACAACGAGCCCGATGGCTTGAATTCCACTAATAATATCCTTATCTATTCACCATCACTCTGAACAATAAACCCAAGATATCTAAAACCTGTACTCTTATTAATGACTTGATCGCCTAAAGTCATAATCCCCCCACTAGATCTATTACTACTAAAATTACGCTCCTTATATTCAATTTTAGGTGTACTCAAACGAAAACATTTAGACTCTAAGTTTGACATCCATAATTCAAGTTTACCTTCAACTCCCTCTCTAGTCTTATCAACAAGAAGAATATCATCAGCAAAAAGCATACACCAGGGCACAACCTCTTGCAAATGTCTAGTGAGAACATCCATGACTAAAGCAAAAAAGATAATGGCTTAAGGTTGATCCTTGATGTAATCCAAGTGTAATAGGAAAATACTTGGTCAAACCACCTTGTGTTTGAACACAAATAACAGCTCCTTCATACATATCCTTAACAACTCGAGCATGGCTTCTCACGGGAGGCACAAATGCCCTCAACCATCGTGCCACAGCACGGGCCGTACTCCTATATATCTGTTAATTGGTGCTTGCATGCATTGATTTCTAGTACTTCTCAATCTCTTCAGCTGTTCTTCCTGTTATGCTTTCAGCAATCAATACAACAACAACAACATCAAGCATTTATCCCACTACGTGGGGATGGCTACACGAATCCTTTTTCTCCATTGTATCCTGTTAAAAGTCAAATTTTCATTTAAATCTAATAAAGAAAGATCATTTCTAATATTTTCTAACCAAGTCTTTTTAGGTCTACCTCTACCTTTCTTAACACCAGTCAAATCTAAGACCTCTACTTTCCTAACCGGGTCATCGAGAGGCTGTCGTTTTATGTGACCAAACCATCTAAGGCGACTCTCTAATCTTATCTTCCACTGGACCTACTCCTACCTTTTCACGAATATGCTCATTGTGTATCCTTTCTCTAAGGGTAAAGCCACTCATCCACCTGAGCATCCTCATCATTGCAACACTTAACTTAGAATTATGCTTCTCTTTTAGAGGCCAACATTCGGCACGATAAAGCATTGCAGGTCTCACCACCATCTTATAGAATTTTCCCTTAAGTTTGAGGGTACTTTTCTATCACACAATAGCCTGATGCATTCCTCCACTTCAACCATCCAACTTGGATTCTGCTGATAATATCCGCATCTATTTCACCATCACTCTGAACAATAGATCCAAGATATCTAAAACATGTACTCTTATTAATGACTTGATCTCCCAAAGTCACAATCCCCTCACTAGGTCTATTATTACTAAAATTACACTCCATATATTCTGTTTTAGATCTACTTAAGCAAAAACCTTTAGACTCTAAGGTTGACCTCCACAATTCTAGTTTACCTTTAACTCCCTCTCTAGTCTTATCAACAAGAAGAATATCATCAGTAAAAAGCATACACTAAGGTACATCCTCTTGCAAATGTCTAGTGAGAACATCCATGACTAAAGCAAAAAGATATGGACTAAAGGCTGATCCTTGATGTAATCCAACTGAAATAGGAAAATACTTGGTCAAACCACCTTGTGTTTGAACACAAGTAATAGCTCATGCATACATATCTTTAATTAACTCCTTTCTTTTTAAGAACTCTCCATAGCACTTCTCTTTGAACTTTATCATATGCTTTTTCTAAATCAATAAATATCATATGTAAATCCTCCTTATTCTCTATATATTTCTCCATCAAACCTCTTAATAAATGTATGGCTTCCATAGTAGACCTACCCGGCATGAATCCAAATTGATTTTGAGAAACATTAGTATCACGCGACAACCTATGCTCCATAACTCGTTCCCATAGTTTTAAAGTATGACACATTAACTTAATTCCTCTATAATTCGCACAATCTTGTGCATCACCTTTATTCTTAAAAATAGGGATTAACACACTCATTCTCCACTCATCTGGCATCTTTTAGTCTTCAAAACAACATTAAAAAGTTTAGTAAACCAATAAATTTCTTTATCTCCTAATCATTTCCACACCTCTATTGAAATATCATCAGATCCAATAGCTTTTCCACCCTTCATTTTCTTTAAAGCCTCTCTAACTTCGGTTTTACTAATACGCCGATAAAAATAAAATTCTTTATTTTCATTTAGGATGCTAAGGTCACTACAGTCAATTTTATTTTCACATTCTTCATTAAAAAGTTTAGCAAAATATCTCATCCACCTTTGTTGAATATCATCTTCTAAAAAAAGTATTTTTTTATTTTCATCCTTAATACACTTCACTTGAACTAAATCATTACTGCTCCTATCTCTTTGTTTGGCTAACTTATACATATATCTTTCTCTCTCCTTAGTATCTAATCTATTATATAAATCACTAAAAACTAAACTCTTTGCATCACATACTGCTTTCTTAGATTCCTTACATACCTCTTTATATATTTTCCAATTGTCAGAAATTTTACAATTAAACTAATTTTTATAATAAATCTTCTTATTTTTAATCTTTTTTGCACATTTGAATTTCACCACCAACTATTTTTACTATTAGGAGCTTTTCTCTTTGAAACTCCAAGCACATCTTTTACAATATTCTTAATATCACTAGCCACTTTTTCCCACATAACTAGCATCCTCATGCACAGATAAAATCTTAAGATCTAAAATCTTACTCTCAAAAATATTTTTATCAATATACTTTAAATTGCCCCATCTAATCCTAGAATATTGTTTTACCTTTTTTTTATTTTCTGCCCCATTATCTTCAAGTCCAAAACTAATAAACGATGTTGGGTACATAAATTTTCACTCAAAATAATTTTATAATCTTTGCAATCTAAATGATCTAATTTTCTTAGAAGAAAATAATCAATCTAAGTTGTACTATATCCATTTTTATAAGTAATGAGATGCTCATTCCTTTTCTTAAATAATGTATTAGCAATTAAAAATTCATAAGCTAAACAAAAATATAATATAAACTTATCACCTTCATTTGTCGTTTCAAAATCATGGCCACCATGAATGCTTTTAAAATCATCTATCTCTCTACCAACATGTCCATTTAAATCTCCTCTAATAAAAACTCTTTCTTCAAGAGGTATTTTTTGTATTAATTATGCTAAGTCATTCCAAAATTTTAATTTTGAACCCATATCCAAACCTACTTGAGGAGCATAAGCACTTATAATGTTAACAATCTTAGCATCAATAACAATCTTTAAAGCTATAATTCTATCTCTAATTCTATTAATATTTATAACATTATCCTTCAAACTCTTATCTAAAATCACGCCTACACCATTTCTAGTACGACTCCTACCCGAATACCAAAGTTTAAATCCTAAACTATCAATCTCCTTAGCCTTCTCTCCAACCCATTTAGTTTCCTGAATGTGCAGAATATTTATCTACCTATAAATTATAATATCTATTAATTTTATTAATTTTCCTGTAAGGGAACCTATATTTCAAGTTCCTATCCTAATTTTAGTTTTATGGATTAGCTTTTTTGCCCACATTCGTTCTTGATGTGGGAACCCTTGCCTATTTAACACTGCACCCGGGCGGCGGTGTAGTGGCCCTTACATACTTATCGCTGTATTCATGCCATACAGCGCGTCGCTTCTGGGGGACGCCCTAGCATTAATACAGTTTCTTAAAGGATTCATGTCATTATTATTCGACAAGTTTTACGATGGCTTTCAGCAATCAATAACCATCTAAAAAATTATCAAAAGATGATATATATATATATATATATATATATATATATATATATATATATATATATATATATATATATATATATATATATATATATATAACATAAATGGTTCTTATTCACAGGAAATGAAATAAATTTCTCAAAGAGTAAATTAAGGATTTGAAAACATCTCTCCAATAAGATTATATGTCATGACAATTAGATCGATCTCTACCTCTAAGAATTCTGCCTGTGAGGCCTCAAAGCTCTCTTCTAAAACTCTAACAGAAAAAGAAAGAATTTCTATTGCAAGTGCAAGAAAATGGGGAGAAAAAATCATGTAAAGATTATTCTATGGGCACTGAGTTATTTCTTTCTAATAAAAGAGAAGAAGCATTAATTTTTTTTAAAGCCAATTAAGATAAATTTGTACATACATCAAATACACAGTTTTCGAATTCAAAATCTCTTAGTTGATAGTCAAAGCTCCCAACCAACAGATTAAAATGAGCTACATGAAGCATTCATTAAAGGTAAATGAGCACATGCTGAATCAATAACTTTCTATGATATTTGATTCAAGTCAGCCATTTGGCAGGAAAAAATAATGATGCATCAGAAGGCTTTTTATGTAACAACAAATGGAAGAAATATGTCAGGTTTTTTAGAGAAAGTTGTGAAGTTGATGAGGCATTTCCACATATATATTATTACAGGCTAGAATATACGCAGCGATAGAGTTAAAATTTTATATCTTAGCATTGCACGAATATCCAGCTCACACATAGAAAATACAAGATTTTTAAGTGGAAAACCCTCGAAAAGGGAAAAACTATGGGGCCTGGCCCAGTTGAAATGATTCCACTAAAACTTGAGTAGGTTACAGTGGGCTGACTCGCCTCCAAGGGTGATCAGATTATAAGTATCAATCGTAGGGTTGAAGTCAGGGGTATATGAAAATCCGATGTCACACTGGCGAAACTTCAGGGTCACCCGATGTTTTGGCAGAATTTGAGGCCCTAGGTGGTGGTCTGATAGAACCTCAAACCTTAGGGGGCTGTCCGACAGAGATGAGGACGTAAGGTGGTGATCCGGCAGAAGTCTAGGTCTTAGGTGGTGGTCCGGTGGAAGTTCGGACCTCAAGTGGTGGTCTAGCGGAGCTGAGGACTTTAGGTGGTGGTCCGGTGAAGCTCAGGTTGTCACGCGGTTGTCCAGCGGAGTTGAGGACATCATGTGGTGGTCCGGCGGATTTAAGGACATCAGATGGTGGTCCGGCGGAGCTCAGGGTGTCAAGCAGTGGTCCGACGGAGTTGAGGACGTCAGGTGGTGGTCCGGTGGAGCTCAGGGCGTCAAGCGGTGGTTCGGTGTCATGCGGTGGTCTGGCAGAACTCCGACAGTGGTCGAGGAGGAGCAAGAAGGCAAGAGCGATCTCCGATCTCTCTCTTTTCTCCTTAGGATTAGGTGCCTTTCTCAAAGAGGAGAGGGAACTCTATTTATAAATTTTTGGGAGTGGCATAGCCCGTAAATAGGAGGAAGATCAAGGGTGATTAGGGAGTGGTTTGAATGGACGGTTGATGTTGAATCCCTTGATCGTGGACCATTCGATTGACATTTGAAGGTCTTAGAGATATCAGATTTTGGTGATCTTAGGCTCGTTGGATTCGTCTCGTCGAGATGCTCGATTCGACTATAAGCATGTCATATTTAAAGACCGTTTGGTAATCCAAATTATGGTTTGAACCTTTCAACAGTGCTTCAAACCCTTGATTTGGACCAATTTGGGCTCGGATTGGGTTGAATTTTGTGTCGTTGGGTTTGTACTTTCGAGACGTTCAGTTTGACTTTAAGTTTGTTGAAATCAGAGTTCAGATGGCCCCAATTTTAATTTTGAAAGTTTCCAACTTGATTTTGCCTCAAGATTCGTGCCCGATCAAGATAATTTTTCGAGGATGTATTAGTTGCCCCCCTATTTTCGGACATCAAAGCTCCAGGAGTCCGAAAATATATTTCACAACATTTAAAATTAGTCAAAATTAAAAAAATGTCAAAAAATTGCATTCCAAAACAAATAAATTTGCTCAAACTTGGTCATAGAGGCCCCATTGAGCTCCAAAAGTGTCAAAATTGAGTTCAGAACGTCGAAAAACATGTTCGAAGACCCCAAAAACATTCAATTTGGACAGTCCGGGCCAAAAATCGGGCCTAGACATGCGTAGGCGGCCGAACCAGCCGGTCGGCCCCCTGCCGCTGCCAGCGGCGACACGCGGGCCGCACGTCAAGCGCACCTCTTCTGGGCGCACGATCTGGCATAGCCATTAATAATTTTTTTTTAACCGCCTCTTTAGGCGGTTTAGCTAACCGCCCGTGGGTGATTTATTTAACCGCCACATTTTTTTTCTTATATATATATATATATATATATTCCTTTTTTTCTTTTTTTTTCTTTTTTGAAAAAGATCAAAACGCCCTTCCTCCTACCATAAATAAGCCTCACTGGGCCTTCAAAACTTGCACCTCTCTTCTCCTCTCCCTCTCTTCTTTTATTTGAGGCCTTCCCCTGGCCATGTACAGGCGGCATCCCCTGTTCAGGTCCAGGGCCCCTCTCTGCAAGAAGAAGGTTCCCCCTTCCGCCCTTCTCCCCTTCTGCCTTCTCTTCTTTCATTTGAGGCATTACCCTGGCCAGGCCAGGGCCCCTCACTGCAAGAAAGAGATTTCTCCCAATTTTTTTCTTTCCCTCATGCTGAGGCATTCCCCTAGTCCTGTTCAGTTCTAGGGCCCCTCACTGAGCAGGAGTCTTCCCCTTCTTCTTCTAGAGATCTTGTGGAGGTTCGACGTTACTCGGTGGAAGTCTAGCAATAGACGGATGTCCGACGTTGGGAAGAAGTCTGATAACTGGTAGAAGTCTGATGAAAGTCTGGCGACGGGTAGTAGTCTAATGACAGGTAGAAATTCAACGTCAGGTAAAATTCTGGCGAGGGGTAGTAGTCCGATGACGGGTAGAAATTTAGCGTCGGGTAGAAGTCCGACGAGAGTTCTGCAACGGGTAGAATTCCAACGTCGGGTGGAAGCCATGCGTCAAGCAAAAGTCTAACGAAAGTTCCATGACAGGCAGAAGTCCAATGATAGGAGGAAGTTTAGCGTCGGGTAGAATTCTGACGAAAGTCCATTGACGAGCAGAATTCTGATGAAAGTCCATTGACGAGCAGAATTCTGACGACGGGTAGAAATTCAGCATAGGGTAAAACTCGGACGAAGGTCCGGCAATGGGTAGAAGTTCAGTGTCTGGTAGAACTCCAACGAAGGTCCGGCAACGGGCAGAAGTTCAGCGTCGGGTAGAACTCTGATGAAGGTCCGGCGACGGGCAGAAGTTCAGCATCGGGTAGAACCCCGACGAAGGTCCAGCGACGGGCAGAAGTCTGACAACGGGAAGAGGTTTAGCGTCGGGTAGAATTCCGATGAAAGTCCCGCAATGGGCAGAAGTCTAGAGACGGCAGAAGTTTATCGTCGGGGGCTTCTTAATGGCGTGAGCCTGTATGGAAGAGGTTGAGAGAATCCACCAAGGATGTATGACCTATCTGAGGTTTTATGTCAGAGCGCTGCTCGATGACGTTAGCCTGTGTGGAAGAGGTCGAGAGAATCCACCAATGATGTATAACTTATCTGAGGTTGTGTGTCAGAGCGCTGCTCGATGACGTTAACCTGTGTGGAAGAGGTCGAGAGAATCCACTAAGGATGTATAACCTATCCGAGGTTGTGTGTCAGAGCACTGCTCGATGACGTTAACCTGTGTGAAAGAGGTTGAGAGAATCCACCAAGGATGTATGACCTATCTGAGATTATATGTCAGAGCCCTACTCGATAACGTTAACCTGTGTGGAAGAGGTCGAGATCAAATCCTCCTGGGATTATTCATCCAATGATTGAGACATAATAAAGATTGCGTATTTCTTAAATCAAGGATTAAGATTTAATTAACATCCTCCTAGGATGTTTAACCTATCAGAGGTTGTATGTCAGAGTCCTGCTCGATGACGTTAACCTATATGGAAGAGGTTGGATCGAATCTCCTTGGGATTGATCATCCAGTGATTGAGACACAATAAAGATTGCATATTTCTCAAATCACGAATAAAGAAACTATATTCATTGATAGTTTTTCATTATCATCATTTTTTATTCTTTTTAAAGAAGCAGGCAATATCAAAATAAAGCGCACAACACATCACTATATTATGTAGGATAATATAATAACTTTCTAGTACAACCTAGGGATAGAATTGTTATACCATGCTAAACACATAAGATATACGTACGAGGACAACATAATATTTGACTTGGAAGGAAAAACTAGGGATATCAGAGCGACACCTTACTTATAAAAGAGAAACAATGAAACAAGATGACTACTATTACTAACATAAATACATACATTGTGTGATCATTTGATCTCACCAATAATTTGAATATTATTCAATGATTGTCTTGGTTGTTGATTTTGCCCCCCAGCATCATCTCGAGTAGGTGGGCTTTGGATGAATTGTTGGAGATATCCTTGTCGGATCAGCCTCTCAATCTCATCCTTGAGTTGTTTGCAAGTTTCAGTAGTGTGTCCATGACTACAGTGGAAATGACAGTATTGATCTTGATTTCCTACGTTCGACTTTAAAGTATTTGGCCACTTAATATTTTCTTGATCTCGGATGGCCATTAACACATTTTCTCAAGGGGCATTGAGTGATGTATACTCCTCCTCTTGCCGAAACTCATGTCGTGGTACTGGGGGTCTAAGAGAGAAGTTTTTCTTTAGTTACGAGAATGGGTCCTCCATTGTAGGGGTGTTTTTACACATTCCAGGAGTTTGCTCAAATTGCTTCATGTGGGCATTAATAGCTTCATCTGTTGATATTCACGCCTCCACACGATGGATCAGGTCAACATATGAGGGAACTGTGTTTCGCATAAGTGCTGAGTAGAAGGGGCCAAGACGAAGCCCTCCGAAAAAAACTCATCTAAGTAACTTGGGATCTACTCCAGGAATTTGTCGAGTCTCAGTGGAAAATTGCTGGAAATACTCCTTCAGTGATTCTCCTTCATTTTGGTGGATCCCAGAGATGTGAGAATAATCCTTAGCAATTCTTCGATTGACGACGAATTATTCGACAAACATCTTGGCCAATCTAATGAATGTAGGAATTATTCCAGTTAGAAGTAAGTAGAACCACATTTGAGCTTGTCCTTTGAGAGTAGCAGAAAAAGCTTGGCATAGGAGCCCATCTGAGGCTCATTGTATATGCATGATGGTCCTATAGTGATCGATATGCTCGTACGGGTCAAATATCCCGTCGTAGGGATCGATATTCGATAGTTTGAACCCTGCCAGAATGGGGTGTTGAAGGATGGCTTCAGCCAGGGGTGAGCACTCCTGGAAGTCCCGCTGACGAAGTGATTATCTTGCTCCTCCCGCAGGGAACTCTTCTTGAACCAATCTTTGTAGTTCATGCCGTAGGATGTTGCGAGGGAGTCCAGCAATGTATGGTGAGGCTAAGTCCTCAGGGACATCCAGAGGAATGCGAGAGTGTTGACCTGTGCGTGAAAGATGGGTAGAGCTTGCTGTGTCAATAAGTTCATTGTCTTGATGCGTAGGAGGATGCCTCCTTGGCGGAGGGAAAGGAATCTCGACATGAAGATATTCTGGTGGAACCTCTCCGACCCGGGGTGGATCTCGAGGGAGAAGGATCTCTTCCTATGGGGCTAGTGCCGGCTGTCGGGTCTCTCGTAGGAGTTGAAGGATATCATTATGAGATTCCTCCATTCTTTAAATACGAACTTCTAGGGATTGTCTTAATGTCCCTTCTCTAGCAGCATTTTGCCCCCCAGGATGAAAGGAGGCGGATACTGGGCATCCATGACTTATAGACTGATTTTAGGATTGATGCGAATTGGAGTGGGAGGCTCCCAAGATGCAATTATTATGCATATTAGCCATTGCAGTGGTGCTTTAGGATAGTGGGACTGGCATTTCCCACATACGGTGCCAAACTGTTGCGGGCTAGAATATACGTGGCGATAGAGTTAGAATTTTACGTCTTAGCATTGCACGAATATCCAGCTCACACAGAGAGAACACAAGATTTTTATATGAAAAACCCTGAAAAAGAGAAAAATCATGGGGCCTAGCCCAGTTGAAATGATTCCACTAGAACTTGAGTAGGCTGCAGTGGGCTAACTCACCTCCAAGGGCGATCAGCTTACAAGTATCAACCATAGGGCTGAAGTCAGGGGTATATGAAAATTCGATGTCACACTGGCGAAACTTCGGGGTCACCCGGTGATCTGGCAGAATCTCGGGCCCTAGGTGGTGGTCTGGTAGAACCTCGGACCTTAGGGGGTTGTCCGGCAGAGCTGAGGACGTCAAGTGGTGATCCGGCGGAAGTCCGGGCCTCAAGTGGTGGTCTAGCGGAGCTGAGGGCTTCAGGTGGTGGTCTGGCGAAGCTCAGGGTGTCATGCGGTGGTCCGGCGAAGTTGAGGACGTCAGGTGGTGGTTCGACCGAACTCAGGGCTTCAAGTAGTGGTCCGGCGGAGTTGAGGACGTCAGGTGGTGGTCCGACGGAGCTCAGGGTATCAAGCGGTGGTCCGGCGGAGCTCAGGGCATCAAGCGGTGGTCCGGCAAAGTTGAGGACGTCAGGTGGTGGTCCGGAGGAGCTCAGGACATCAAGCGGTGGTTCGGCGTCAGGCGGTGGTCTGGCGGAACTCCGGCAATGGTCGAGGAGGAGCAAGGAGGCAAGAGTGATCTCCGATCTCTCTCTTTTCTCCTTAGGATTAGGTGCCTTTCTCAAAGAGGAGAGGGGGCTTTATTTATAGATTTTTTGGAGTGACATGGCCCGTAAATAGGAGGAAGATCAAGGGTGATTAGGGAGTGGTTTGAATGGACGGCAGATGTTGAATCCCTTGATTATGGACCGTTCGATGGATATTTGAAGGTCTTAGAGATATTGGAATTTGGCGATCTTGGGTTCGTTGGATTCGTCTCCTCGAGACGCTCGATTCGACTATAAGCACGTCATATTTGGAGACCATTTGGTAATACAAATTATGGTTTGAACCTTCCAACAACGCTTCAGACCTTTGATTTGGACCCATTTGGGCTCAGATTGGGTTGAATTTGGTGTCGTTGGGTTCGTATTTTCGAGACGTTCAGTTTGACTATAAGTTTGCTGAAATCGGAGTTCATATGGCTCAAATTTTAATTTCGGAAGTTTCCAACTTAATTTTGCCTCAAGATTTGTGCCCGATCAAGATAATTTTTCGAGGATATATCACATATGTAAGAGCGAAAAGACTGATAGCTGCTTAAAATCACGGTTTGATGATAGTTAGGTAGTTTTCCAAAATATATATATATATTAGTTAGGTAGCAGTAAAAGGTAGATATGTTGTTATCCAGTTTTTTATTTAACTTTTTGTTTGATTTCGTGAAGGATATGTTAGTGTCAAAACAAGCTCATGCCGTCTGAAGGAAATTATTTACTGAATCTTTTAACACTCACCATTTACTTTCAATCATAATTTTTAAAATCGAATCAAACCGGCCAGTCCGATAGATTCAATTGGGAGTCAGTCCTTCCACTAGTTCTGTTCAGCTCAAAACCTCTTTTACTCAAGATCGCTTCGTATATATCAAAACTAGCGTTTAAACCGAAAAACCGATGAACTGATTTTGTTTTTGATGAACCATCAATTATAATATTAACCAATTTATAATTTTTTTTTATTTTGATTAAATAGCTAGAAATAGAAGTTCAGATACTTAAATCTATATACATTAATTTTAAATTACTTGTCTTAAAAATATAAGAAGAAAAGGTGGTAAAATTTCTTCTAAATATTATTATAACATTTAGTAGTTTTTTTTTTTTTTTTATGACAAGATAAAAAAATTATGACCTATAAAATATTTTGTTATAAAATTGTGATTGAAAATTAGAAAAATTTATATATGCCTAATCAAATAACTAATACTAAACATTTTGGATTTAATAAGCAGTACTGTTATTGAAAGCTTAATTTAACATTTATGATAAATTTATTGTTTCCAACAAAAAAAAACAACCCCTTTAGAAATGCATATTATTCTATGCATGTTATACTCTATGTATAATATATAAGAAATTAGTGCTTCAAGTTTATATTTTGTATAAAATATAACATATAATAATATTGTAAGTCACTTTTAATGGCTGAAATTAATTTTATTTATTTATTTTTAAAGCCCTCTGATGGTAAGTTTCAGTACATTTTAGTTGATCATGAAGCTATTGGATGCTAATGAGATATCGGATTTGATTTTTGGATTTAGGGGCTGTTTGGTTGCCTGAAAAAGGACCGAATAAAATAAATACTTTAAAATTGTTTAGATGATTGTAAAAGATATGCATCAGATTATTTTTGTTTGATTTGAAATAAAATAAATAGAATGTAAAGTACAAAAAACGTTGTGGTGAGTAGCCAATATTGGCGGCAGACGACTACCCTATGCAGAACAAATATAGCATAAACAGGATATAAAACCCTAGTTCATAAAAAAAAATGATAATAAAGACAATCATCCTATTACAATACATAAATATAAGTGAAAACAAATTATTATCTTCATAAATAGTTGCAAAAATATTGCAGAACAAGAAACTGCAGCACTAAGGAACATTCATTACCTGTATGGACTGCAACATATCAGATAGAGCAATGACCAAGTCTCCAGACTGGATCATACCTCTTTGCTTCAGCAATGAGAAAGTTTTGTTGAGATTGGTCTCCATGTCATCGGAGAAGCTCAGACGGAAGGGTATTAAACCCCATTGCAGGTTGAGGCGTCTTCTCAAGGAGGTCGAAGTTGTGAAAGCTGTGGGCTCCGAAAATTCGGCCCCGGCCTCCGCCCGCTTTTTTGTTTTCTGCTCGGGGGAGTTTTAACGAACTAAGTTCCGGGGTAAATTTTGGAAGGCAGATGAGATAGTAGATAAGATACTACCCAGAGATTTCGCCCTCATTTTGCGAGGACTTTATGATCTGAGTTCTGGTTTCCTATAGGCGCAAGCCCCTATAGTTAATTACCCCTCCCGACAATGAGAGAGAACTTTCGATTAAGGCTAGTCGTCAATCAGATACGTAGAGACACGTATCTGGCATATAGTAGCAGCATGAGTTTGGGGTTTTGGAAAGTTTGAGAATTTGGAAGATTGAAAGATTTTGAGATTTCATATTTAAAATTGGAAATGTCACCATCTTGCACTTAAAGCGGATGGAGGGGGAATGGATGATAGACCCGATCAAGATCCCATGGTTCCGTCGTCCCGGGCCATCGTGGTCCCTGGTCTACTTAGTCAGAGGAGGTAGTCGACCCAACCTGACAGAAGGACCCTTGTCGGCAGCCATGGGTTGCTTCGTCCAAGGGTACCTTGTAGACCTGGGGTGAGTATTTGTCTAAGGGGACAAATTTGAATCCACCTTAGCTAACAGAGGGCTTTGTGCCCTATCGATCATATCCTATTGATTCATATCTCAAGGATTTGATGCCATTGGGGAGCATACGGGCTCTGGCCATAACCATAATATAATGGTGCCATTTGGCGGCGACCACCTGGTTCAGAGGGCCCCGAGTCATAACCGTTTATCCTGCAGTGCCATTTGACGGCGAAACTGCCGGTTAGAGGACTCGTACCACGTCCTTGCTGGCAGGAGATTGTTTGAGAATGGATCCTAGTGATATTTTCGACCAGGCATTAGCTCTTTGCGAGCTGAAGTAAATTTTAACTTGTCCACCTCGGCAAACTGTTGCGGAGGATGGATGGATTTTGCTTTAAGCGGTTTGATAGTTGGATTTTAATTTTTAAATATCTGGAGTTGGAAAGATTTTTGGATTTTGGGATTTTTCAGAAGATTGGATTTTGTAGGGAATTTAGGATTTTGGAAGTTTTGTGGAGTTTTGGATTTTGTGAAAGTTTGGGTGGTACTTTGAGATATTTGAAATGGACCCCTCCGGTTGATATTTTCATTCAACACGGCCATCATCGGGGTATGGGGTTATTCATATTTTTATTGATTGGACCCTGTCGACTCTATCTACTGGTCGATAGAGGATCGAGTTTTGTAGGCTTTGAGCATTCGTTAGTGAATTCTCTTGATTATAAGCTTTGAAGGCTTAATATGAACTATAAAATAAATGTTCCGGTCGATCTCGCGACCGCATATTTATTTAATAGTTCGAGCCGTGTCAACCCCTTTCTACCCGTACAGGAGGATCGGGCTCGAACTAGAATTCACTTATTGACCCGCGCAGCATCCCTAGACGTCACGTGTGTACCAATAACACGCTCGTTGGGGCCCATGCGGGTTCATGATTATATTTTCTCCTTTTTAGTGTACCTATGTGTATACAAATTAAAGTGCACACGTGTGGGGGTATTCTTGGAATATTTGTACACGCCTTCTGTCCGCTTGCATGAAAGTTGCGGATCCGGTGGCGTACCATTGTAGCTTATAGACGCCTTCTGTCTGCTTGCATGAGTGTTGCAGATCCGGTGGCATGGAGTCGTACGATCTCCACAAACGTTGCTGGTAGGCGGGTAGATGTTTTCATTCATAGATTGGAATTGACTTCAGGATACTGTATTTACTGAAGTCTTTCTGCATCTACCCACGAGTATATCTGTACTCGTAGAGAGATTGTATATATTGCAGATCTTCATCCTTGGTTGCATGCAGATCAGTATGTTTATTTGTATCTTGGTGTTGGTTGCCGGGGCAGCTGTTTCATCTGCTAAATGCCCTTCACACTCTTACATTCTGATTGACTTGAAGACCTCCAAAGTTCATTGAGACATCAAATTCTCCTGCTTGGAGAGAGCCGGTGTATTCACTTTGATTGTAGAAAGACGGCATTTGCCTCGGACTTTTTGAATACATCTTCACTAACCATTGTTGATTGTAGCTTGCAAGGTTGAACGTGCTTGCTTGTATTCTGATCTTGATCGTAGGGATACCCTAGCACTTGATGCATGCATTTGCATATGCCGGTGGAGCATATCATCAACTGCATCAAGTCCAAATGCTCTTTGTACGCTGATTTATCTTACTTGTAAGGTATCGGTATGATTATTTGCATGCTGACTTGTATTGATTGTGGGAAGACTACACTTCAACTTGAACTTGATATTTCATTTGTCGGGTGTCTCTTTGGTAGATTCCTTTGCAGAATTTATATTATTGCTTAAGGAGTTCTTAAGCAAATTGTAGTTGAGATTTTATCCAATACACATCCTTATAACCGATGCAATTGTCTCTAGTAATTAATCGCATGAATTTCCCTTATCATTTGTTGGAAAATTTTGTATGATTATCTAAACCTGTGTTTTTGCATTCTCTTTGGTTTTCATTGATCAATGCTTGCAAATAGATCACATGTCCTTGTATTCACTTTGATTTGCATTCACTTGCTCACTACTCATCGTCATTTACCAATATTTACACATGTCCCATAACTGCTTGTAAGCGGGATGTAGAAACTTTCTTTGTTCTCTACTGATTGTCGATTCATTCATATCTGATTCTTCTTCTCGAAAGAGATGAATACATCTAGTTGCATGATTGCTCCATGGGTGAGTTGTATTCACTACATTTTCCTCATTCGTGTTTGCTAATGATTCATTTAACCCACCACACGTGAACTTCAATAATCCACAAGAGATTGATGTGTTTACTTGCATATTGTTGTTGACTACGAAATGAGTCCTTTGAAGTATCATTGAATCCTTCTACTTGCAAGAGATCAATGTATCGAATATTTATCGGATCCTTCATGACAGCTCATTTATTTGTTGCATATCATCATTCCTCGTTCATAAATGAACTATTAACGCTCATCTGCATTCGTCACGATCTTTGCGTTGACTTCAATTCGCCTCCGCATTTGCTAGATATTCCTTATGAGTCGATTATGCCTGTGAATTTGTTTGCTTGTATGATGACATTAGGCATAGAGATATTGTTGCATTTGTTACTGATCCTTACTGACATGATTAACAATATCACTTTGCTACATTACAAGTTTTATCTTAGACATTTAAGTTATGCTTCATGCCATTCACTTGGTATTCGAACTATAGTTCACTTCAATGTCTAGCTTCATTTCAAATCTCACTTGATATTGTATGGTTCAAGTTCAATGTCTGCAAAAGCATGAGTCCAAACTCAATTCAATCAGAGTCCCTCGATGTTCGAAATATGTCCCGTGCTTGTTCAAAAGCTTTCAAGTCTGGTCCCTTGTAGTCGTATTGAGTTCAACCTTTGGTCCTCAACCGGTTCACTTGAGTTCAAAATGCCAGTCCTTTGCTTGAGTTTATGTTCATTACACTTGGTTATTTTGGATTTGAACTTCTTTATTTGTTCAAGTCAAGTTCATGTTCAAAATGAACCTTTCTCATTCATTCAAGTCCTATGTATCCTTGCAAGCTCAAGCTCCACCTGATGTTATACAGTTTGATTTCAACACTCATTTCTAGTTCAATTGGAATGAATTCCCTACAGTCCAACATTGATTCAAATCTGAGTATTGTTGTCATTTGTTTCAAATCCAAGTCCAACTATGAGTTCAATTTCAGCATAATTTAATCGACTTTGATTTTAGATTGGATTTCATGTTCATTTGAGTTCAATTCATATGGTCTTTTTGAGTTCATTTGAGTCCAAATCAGGTCCAAGTTTAGTCTTCTATTCACCCGAAATTTCGGCAGCATTCCGGCATCTCCCCCGTTTAGGGGAAATAACGGAAAACTGGGCCTTTCCCACCACGCTTAAGAAAGCGTGTATGGTAGATGCCCTCTTTCGAGGACACCGCGGCCGTGTAAAGTCTTCAATCCCCCACCACGCTTAAGAAAGCGTGTATGGGTCTTCGACGTACCTGAAAAAGAAAAGCATTTGTTTCCCCGCGAGCGGGTACTTAAGATCGTCCCCACCACGCTAAGAAAAGCGTGTATAGGGCCTACCCGCCTCGTCGTAGGTGTCGCACCGGGTTCCCTTCCCACCACGCTTATGAAAGCGTGTATAGGCGGTTTGCCGGCTCGACACGAACGCCGAGGATAGGATTTTGAGGTGATTACCCACCTCGTTGTAGGCGCCGCACCGGGGTCCCATCCCACCACGCTTATGAAAGCGTGTATAGGCGGTTTTCCGGTCCGCCGCGAACTTCGAGAGCGAGAATCTGAGTTAGAAAATTATACCTTTGCGAGCGTCGAGGTTGGCACGTGGATCGAGGCGAGAGAGAGAGCATTATACTTTCTTTTCTTTTTTTTTTTTCTTCTTTTTTTTTTTGAAAATAATCAAGGTAATAAAATTAATATAACAACAATCAAAAATAATAATCAACCAATGACTAATACTGAAAATTGATTACTACAATAATAATTAACACTAATAGTAATTAATTAACATTTAATATTAATAATTAATTGCTATTAAAATTAGTAATTAATTAGTGTCTAACACTAATAATTAGGTATATTAATTAATACTAATGATAATGATAATAAAAAAAAAGACAACTTACTGTTTAGGTTAGGTTGAGTGAAGGGATGAGTGGGTTTGCTGATTTGAGTAGGCCTTAGGGAGTAGGCTTTTAAGTGTGAAGTAGGAAAGGAGCTATAGAGAAGAGCTCGGTTTTGGGTGGATCCGACTACAGGAGCAGGTAAGGGAGAAATCTCTCTCTCTCTCTCTCTCTCTCTCTCTCTCTCTCTCTCTCTCTCTCTCTCTCTCTCTCTACAGCTTATGAATAGGGTAGGGGTGAAGTCGTCGGGTGAAGGCCGGGGGTGGAGGTTGGTTGGAGAGGAATGGGGATGTCGGAGTTTATGCGACAGGAGCTAGGGCAAGAGTTCGGCAAGGGGAAGACTCGGCTGGTTGTGTTCGGCTACAGCAGGAATGGCGTCGGCAGGGCCTTGCTTGCGGCAAAGAGGGGTCGGCTTCTGGTAAGGATTGTTCGGGTATGCAGGAGGTTGAGGTCTGTGGAGTTCGAACCAGGCAGGGGTTTGGCTTGGGGAAGGAGTCGGAAGTTGAGGGGAGGCAGAGAAGGTCGAGTGGATCGGCAGCTTGCGAGAGGCAGAGAGGGAGTTTGGTGGTTTGCGATGGATAGGGAGGAGAGGTCGTCTGGTGTCGTATTTAACGACACGGGTGGAAGTGTGATCGAGGCGAATCGCAGGATTCAAGCAGAAACTGCGGGATGCGACGTAAACGGCGTCGGCTCAGTAGGTACGCGGGATTTCTGCTCTCTCTTCTCTTTGTTTTTTTTTTTTTTTAATTCAGAGGTCAACAAATGCCCCCCAACAAATGTGGTTCGGGTCTAGAGCGAATCACGTTTGTTGTATGTTGATTGACTCTATGAATCTCTAGCTCTTTTGCTCTAGATGTCACATAAAGGTTTTCATTTAGTGGATCTCCAAAAGTTTGCTTGGATGTCACACTAATTTGCTTGGATGTCACACTAGGATTCTCATTCTGCAAATCTTCAAGAATCCGTTTCTGTGCCTTCGTGGATCTTTAGAAGCATTTGTGATCAATAACGATTGCTCTTGTGAAGTAGAAATTCGTAAGATATGACGCTTCAAATTTATATCCTTGGAGTGTTATTTTGTAGATTGATGGTAGTAATTAACATCTCCACTTTCTATTCTTCTTTTACTACCACCATCACATTATTTTCCAGCCATTTTGCAACTCCTGAACATCTTCCTATGTCACGATTTTGTTCAGATATAATATATCTGTTGTATATTGCTGATATCGTTTGAGATTTATCCGAGTTTTGCAAATTCATCAGTTGGTGGGACCTTGCAATCTCTTGTACTGATTATATCTTGCTCAAATTATACTTCTTGCTGATGACACATCCAGTTTACGGAGGATCTTCCCTTCTTCTCTCCTTTAACTATACTTAGGCAAGAAATTTTAAATATTTATTTGGGGATCTCGGCACGCAGCGCGATGTCGACCCAAATAAATATTTAAAATGCCCCCAGCCTTTAGGGACACTTTTAGATGTCGTTCGGGATACCTCTTTCTCGTAGCTTTAGTTTCCCTGGGATTTTGGTTCCTTCTGTCCTGTGCTTTGTGCGGCGGACATTGATGGAGAATTTCCTGATTTGTCTCTACTGACTTGTCAGGTGATTTGTACCTTCGGCCCTTTGCTTCTAGCTTTGGCGGGCTTGATGAAGGAGTAGATGCCGGTGACCAAAACCCTTAGGTTTGTAATAGGTCGATGGCGAGAAGTCATCGGTCCAGAGCTTTGTGCATGACGGACTTGTTGATGACGGAATCCCCTTAGTTCAGCCTTAAGCTCTTCATGAACTTTGGGATAATTTCTTCGGTCCTTTGCTTTGTGCTTTGGTGGACTTGTTGAAGAAAAATTCCTTCGATCCTAGCTTTGTGCTTTATGGATTTATTGAAGGATTTACAGGCTTTGGATTCAGTTGATAGTACCAAACTTGGGTAGTATCTTGATCCATAACCACTTGAGAAGACTTTAATCTGAGTCACTTGAGTTAATCAGATTGGGCAAGCTGGGATTTGACAGCTCTTCGTCCTCTGGTTGCTGAGATGGGGGTTCCTCTACTGCGGCCTTTCTTATGGCGTATTGAGTAGATGGAGCTGCCAGCGATCCGGCCATATTTGGGCATGTTGGATCCGACCTCTTACACCCATTCAGGCTTCAGACTTGAGCTAGGGGAAGTGTGCTTCCCAATGCTGATTTTGCTGAAGTTGATAGATTTTGAGTCTTCCTTTGTGGTTGAAGATTTAGAGCCTACGCGAATTTGATAGTTGCTCGAGATTTCTCCTTCCCATTAGAACTTTGATTCTCCGGTCAATTAGGAGAATTTTGTAGACTACGATCACTTGAACTTATCGAGTCAAATTTGCCTTCGTACTTCCTACAGTCCCTACTGACGGGTTGACGAAGTGGGGGTTCCGCTACTACGGCCTTTCTTATGGCGTGTTGAGTAGACGGAGCTGCCAGCGATCCGGCCATATTTGGGCGTGTTGGATCCGACCTTTTACACCCACTCGAACCTTAAGCTTCAGGCTGCTGAAAGACTTCAGGTTGTTCCGGCTCGATTTGTTGAAATGTGAAGTCACAAAAGTCTCTTTCTGACCTTTGAAATCTTGATTTGTTTGAGAAAGTGATGTCTCGGTCTTTTGAAAGATCACCTGCATATACTTTGAAAAGAATTTGTTGTATTCTTCAGTATGAAAGAATATTTGTGTTGGTTATTTTAAATATTTATTCGGGGATCTCGGCATGCAGCGCGATGTCGATCCGAATAAATATTTAAAATGCCCCCTGTCTTGCAGGGACATTTCCGAATAGAAGAAAGTTTGAGATTTTGTAATTTTAAATATTTATTTGGGGATCTCAGCGCGGAGCATGATGTCAACCCAAATAAACATTTAAAAAAAAAAATGCCCCCTGTCCTGTAGGGAGATTTTGAAATGCATTTTTGCAACACAAGAGAATTTCAAGATGTAAAAATGTAAAGTGTATATAGATATGCATGAAATACATAATAATATAACACTTCTTCGGGCAATCTTATGCATGGTACTTCTTCAGATGTCGACCGTTGATCGGCGGCATAGGCCTCTGACCGTGCAGATCGATAAGCTGGTAGGCTCCTCCTTGGTACGCCTTCTCGATGACGAATGGGCCTTCCCAGTTGGACACAAACTTGCCACCAATTCTTCGGTGTGGGATGATTGGTCTTCTCAGCACCAGGACCAATTCCCCTTCTTGAAAGGATCGAGGGCGCACCATCCGATCAAATGATTTTGCCATCCTTCCTCGGTAGATTTCTAAGTTCTGTTGGGCTTGCAGCCTGACTTCGTCGAGTGCATCGAGCTCCTCAATTCTTAGGCAAGTATTCTGCTCTTGAGTAAGCTCATTCTGGATAGCGACCCGAAGAGACGGTAATTCAACTTCTAGTGGCAAAACGGCTTCAGCCCCGAACACTAGTGAATAGGGGGTGGCTTTGGTTGGTGTTTTGTAGGTCGTACGATACGCCCACAATGCTTCTGCCATCTTTGTATGCCATTCTCTTTTATTCTTTGTGAGGATCTTCTTCAACAACTTCACCAGCGTCTTGTTGAAGGCCTCAGCCAAACCATTGGCTCTTGGGTTGTATATAGACGAGTAACGCCAGTCAATCTTATGACGATCTACGAACTTGTAAATCTTTGTACTCTTGAATGATGTGCCATTGTCTGAGATCACACGGCGTGGTACACCGAATCTGTAGACGACGTTGTGGGTAAAGAAGTTGATCACGTGCTCGGACGTAACTTCCCTGAATGGTGCCGCTTCTGCCCACTTAGAAAAATAGTCTGTTGCTGCCAGTATAAAGCGATGTCCTGCCGAAGACGGCGGATCTATTGGCCCAATTATGTCTGTGCCCCAACATTCAAATGGCCAGGACGCTATCGTTGGGTGTAGAGGATTTGGCGGTTGATGAATAACATCACCATGGATCTGACACTCGTGGCACTTCTTAGCGTGGTTGATGCAATCTCTCACCATCGTAGGCCAGTAATAACCCATTCTTTTAATTTTAGCGGCCATCTTGGGACCTGACTGGTGTGCTCCACAGAGTCCTTCGTGAACTTCTGTCACCACTTTATCAGCTTCCTTAGTCCCTAGGCTCCTTAGCCACATTTGATCAAAAGCCCGCCGATATAGCGTATTATTGACAAACGCGTATCGCAATGCTCTTTTTCTAATTTGTGCAGCCAGAGATTTATCTGTTGGAAGTTTGCTTTCTTTGAAGTAGTCGACGAATGGTTGCCTCCAATCGTCTTCGACTTCAACATCTAGGCAATCCAACCACGACTCTGAGAATCTACCAGTTCTTCGTCTTTTTACTGCTGGACGTTCCCCTGGTTGATTTTTAATAGTGATTTGTTGTGGATGTTGAGGATCGATCGGGGTTGCATCCTGCTGGCTTGAACCTGGTATTCCTTCTGCCTGCGGGAATTGTAGGGTTGCTGGCTCTAAGACTCGGCGGTTTTCAACCGCAATGAATATAGGTGGCCTCTTATCCTCATTTGCAAGCTCCTTGGCCAGTTTAGCTAGACAATCTGCTTTTGCATTCTGTCCTCGAGGAACCTGAGTCATCTTGACATTCGGTATTTGTTTTAGAAGCTCGAGAGCTCGTCGGTGATAGTGAGCCAATTCAAGTTTGCAGATTTTGTAAATGCCCAGAACTTGATTTATCACAAGTTGAGAATCGCCAAAAATCTGAAGATCTGTGATTTGGATATCAATTGCAATCTCCAGTCCTGCTATTAGAGCTTCGTATTCGGCTTCATTATTGGTCCGAGGTTCAGTTAGACTGAACGAGAATCTCATTATGCCTCCCTCGGGTTCTATAAAGACTAGACCGATGCCAGCTTGGGCCTTTGCAAGATTTGGAGGTTTGGGAGACTTGATAGACGATGCCCCATCAAAGTACATCTCCCAAAACGGTACCTTTTCTTCTTCATCAACCTGCATGATTTGTTCATCTGGCAAATCATCATTGAGCGGAGAGTCAGCTGGGATTGGATGTGCGGCGAGAAAATCTGCCAAAACTTGTCCCTTTACTGCTTTCTGTGGCATGTACACTATATCAAATTGTAGTAATAGCACTGCCCACCTTGCCAAACGACCTGTCAACGCTGGTCTTGTCATCAAGAACTTCAGCGGATCGATCCTTGATATCAAGGTGATTTTATGAGATAACATGTAGTGGCGAAGTTTCTGGACTGCAAAGATCAATGCCAGACAATGTTTCTCAATTGGAGAATATCGTATCTCTGCTCCGATTAATCTCCGACTGATATAGTAGAGTGCATTTTCTTTTCCTTCCTCATTGTGCTGAGCTAGTAACGCTCCGAGGGACTCTTCTAGTGCCGCTGTATATAGTATAAGAGGCTTCCCCGGAATTGGCGCTGCGAGAATGGGCGGATTTAACAGGTATCTCTTGATATTGTCAAATGCTTCCTGACATTCTTCATCCCACCTGAAGCGAACGTCTTTCTTCATCAGTTTTGAAAATGGCTGGCACCTACCCGACAGATTCGATATGAATCGCCGAATGAAAGCCAACTGCCCTTGCAAGGAGCGGAGTTGACGGAGGCTTCTTGGCGGTGGCATCTCAATGATCGCCTTGATTTTGTTGGGATCGACTTCTATGCCTCGATGACGAACGACATAGCCAAGAAATTTACCGGAGGAGACCCCGAAAGCACACTTAAGGGGATTCATCTTTAGATCGAACTTCCTGATTCTTTCAAATACAACCCTCAGGTCATTTAAGTGATCCTTTCGATCTATGCTCTTAACGACCAAGTCGTCTACATAGCATTCGACCTTCTGATGTATTAATTCATCAAAAATATGGGTCATCGCCCGTTGGTAGGTGGCACCGGCGTTCTTCAAGCCGAAGGGCATGACCGTGTAGCAAAAAATGCCGATGGGCGTTCTGAATGACGTATGCCTTTCATCCTCAGGAGCCATCTTGATCTGGTTGTATCCTGACGATCCATCCATAAACGAGAACATGTCATAATTTGACGTGTTGTCTACTAGGAGTTCGGATACAGGCAGCGGAAAATCATCTTTTGGACACGCCTTGTTGAGGTCCCGAAAGTCGATACAGATACGAATCTGTCCATTCTTCTTCTTCACCGGGACGATATTGGCGATCCAGTCAGCGTATTTCTCCTCACGGATGAAGCCCGCTTCTATGAGCTTTTTGGTTTCAGCAATCACCTGTTCTTCAATCTCCAATCTCATTCTTCTTGGAGCTTGTTTGACGGGTGCGACATCCGGTTTGATTGCCAACCTATGAACTGCTACCTCAGGGGATAAGCCAGGCATTTCAGCATATGTCCAGGCAAAGCAATCCCTGAATTCACAGAGGAGTTCTTTTATCTCTTCCACTTGATCTTCTGGCAGAAGGGAACTAATGAATGTTGGGCGAGGGTCATCCTCTGTTCCCAAGTTGACTTCTTTTAGTTCGTCCATAGTGGTTGCCTGTCCACCATCTTCAAGCTCTTCTGGTGCAGGCTTGGCCTCTAGAGGCTGATCATCGTAATCATCAACTTCATAGACCTCTTCATCAGACTCGTCATTGGGTTCAACTTCCCTGCAAGTGATGGCTCGGCAAGTCTCCTTCTGGATGCATTTTCGCCTGACGAATCCAATACCTTTACATGCATTCATCTCCTTCCGCCGCATTGGACGTGGATTCCTTCCGTACCAGAGACTTAAGCACATACGAAGTTGTCGTTTGGGGGTGGGAACATTGATCCACTTTCGCAACATTCTTTGAATACCTTTGGTATTAAACCTAGGTATCCTCGTAGGTAGTAATTCTTCAGAATCGATGAAGACATGGTCCCAATCACGATTCACTTCTTCGTCCTTTCCTACGGAGTAGAATATATTCCCTGACTCGATCCCCTTTCTGATTGGAGGCAGATAAAGGGTTACAAGTTCTTCAACTTTATGCACATCTCGTTGAATTATTTCTTTAAAATACTGTAGGGGAATACGAGTGACTACGAGTACGCTATCTGAGATTGACAGGCTATCTATTCTTCTAGAGAATACCTCTTGTACCGTGTTCATATAGATAGAGTCGTAGTCATAGTCATCATTTGAATATGCGACCTCCCTACTCCATTCGTCCATCGAACGACATACCCTCTGGGATTTTGCAGGGGTGACATTATCTTCATCTGTGTCGCTCCCAAGGTGAGGTACGCGTTTCCTTTCTTTAGAAGTGGCAGTGGTAGCTTCTTTGGGAAGAGTTGGCGTTGCCTTCTTTCTCCCCACCTGCTTCCTCTCACCTTTCTGTTCAGTTTGCTTTGCACTCTTTGGGTTAGATGCTTGAGCCTTTAGAGAGCTTGATAACTTTTGCTTCTTTGGCATGAAGTACTGAGCATCTTCATAGACTGTCGCTTCATGGACCGCAAAGGGCTGAATATCACCAGAGATCCTGAATTCTTCCCCATCTCTAAGGTACTTCATGCACTGGTGTAGTGTTGATGGGACGATGCCATACTCATGCAACCAGGGGCGACCCAGGAGCGCCTTGAATGAAGTGTCCGCATCAATCACATGAAATTTAGCTTCTGTATGGAATTCTCCAAATACAAGAGGGAGCATAAACGATCCAAGGGTTTTCTGCCCTTTTTCGTTAAAGCCATGTACCATAAGCTTATCTGGCCCGAGGTGCTCTACGTTGAGGCACAATGAACTTAGTGCTTTTAAGCTCATGAGGTTGATGGAGGATCCAGGGTCGATCAGAATTCGACTGATTACCAAATCGTCACTCTCTGCAGTAACATACAGAGGTCGATTGTGGTCTGCCGTCCCAAGCATCATGTCGTCCTCAGTAAAAGTGATGAACGGTTCATTTCGAGCTTGCAGGACCTCAGTCAGGTTGCGCTCAGCGAAGTACGCCTCATATCTTTCGGGGTCTTTGAGAGCCTGAATCAAAGTCTCCCGAAGATCCTTGGACATCACCAGAGCGTCGTATATGCTGAGCTGGGCAGGGATCTTCCTCAGATGGGATAAGATATTATAATCTATTCCCTTAACTGGAGTATATTTCTTCTTGGGATCCTCGGAGATAATGTCTTCGTTGACAACTATCTCTTTTCCCTTATCCTTATTGGATATTCCTTTCTTTGGCGGAGGTGGTAGTATCTTGCCACTTCTCAACTGCACTTGAGCGATCTCTTCTGGATCAGATTCATTTGACGGTGCATTTTCTTCAGAGTCTGCCATCGTCGCGTCTAGGGATTCATTCGTTGACTCAGAATCACCTCCCAGATTTACATGTCCTATCTGCGACGCTATATCGGGATCAGATTCATCTGTCTTTGGAAAATACAGATCCTCCTCTGAGCTGTAGTCCATTGACGATGTTGCCAGACAGGTTTCAACGATCATCTCTCTGACATATTTTTCTTTTGTCAGTGTTATTGGCGTTGCTGAAATGACCCGACAGACTTCTGTGGGAGGAGGGTCCTCGTCGGCTTCCTCTGCTTCGTCAATCTTGAGCTCTGACATAAAGTCGGCAAGCTTAACAGGACGCCTTGCGGTCTGGTAGTATTCCTCCAAACTATCTATAACCCTTTGGGTTGCTGTTTTCTTCTCCTTGGGCTTCTTCATTTTTGTCTTCTTCTTGGAGGACTTTTTCTTTCCAGACTTTGAAGTTCCAACTTGGTTGGGAAACTGTTTAGAAGTAGATGCTTGTGCCACAGGCAATGCCTTCAGATTTAACACTGGTTCTGTAGGAGATTTCCATTTTACACCCGGAACTCCTTCAAGCTGTTTCAGCATTTTCATAGTTTTCTTAGAGACCGCAGTCTCCCACTGTTCTTCCTGAGCTGGCTTCTTTTCATTTTTTCTTTCTTCAACTGGGGGTACGGAGGAAGTCGTTACTACCCGAGTTGATTCTTTTCTGGGATGAGTCAGCACATTGTCGGACAATGTGAGCTCTCCGTTTCGGTATTTTCTTTCGAGCCAATCTTTGAAGACATAACAATCTTCAATCGGATGACTCATCACCCGATGATATGGGCAATAGTTTGGGTCGCCACTATGTTTTGACTCCTCGGGTCTCTTGCACTCTGGCAGTTCTAAACCCGCTTTCAATGCCTGTCGAAATAATTTGGCGACACTTTCCCTTTTAAATGAATATTCTTTGTTCATTTTATCTTTGAGGGAGGGGAACGTTCGATCACCAGTTCCCGTTGTTTGCCTCGGACGTTCTCCACCGCCCTGATAAGTTCGTGGTTTATCATTACCCCCGAGTATCAGCTTCGGCTGGGGGTTAGGGTTGTAGACTTGCTTAGGCTTTTCTTGATATTGCATTGGCTGCTTGCCTTTGTCTACATTATACACTATCTGTTTCTCCTTATCAGCTCTGGAGAAAAATATGGAGTCAGCCTCACCTCTTCTAGCACCTGAGGCTTTAGCTTTCTTAGGCTTATCAGAATAACTCTCTGATTTTGATAAATTCAATTTCTCGAACTTTGCCACTCTATCCAGTAAATCCTGAAATGTGGTGATTGTAGCCATGCACAGGAATGGTTGCATTTTATCGTCAATGTTTCCCATTAACAACTGTACGGCATGCTCTTCTTCAAGTTGTTGCTCACATTTCATACTTAGATTGCGCCAGCGAGTGATGTATTTAGTCACTGATTCTTCCTTCTTTCTCTTATTCAGAGCAAGGTCAGCGATCGTTATCTTCTCGGTCGCACTGGCAAATCTCTTCACGAACATATTCTCTAACTCTGCAAATGTCTTTACAGAGTCATTTGGTAGTTCGGCGTACCATTCGAAAGCAGCTGCTGTCAAACTGCTAACGAATTGTCGGAAGAGTAGAGCATCATTCCCTCCAGTATTCCCGCAGGTGGCCTTGAACTGCGCCAGGTGCTGTCTGGGATTTTTGTTGCCGTCAAAAGTATTGAATTTTGGCACAGAATATCCCTTCGGGTATGGCACCTGATCATACTCTGCTGGGTACGGGCGACCTTTACCCACTAATTTTTCTGCCTGATCGAAAGCTATAATAGCCTTGATCTTCTCTGTAATGATCCCTTCAAGCTGCGCAGCAGTCACAGGCTCGGAGGTACTTGCAATATTCTGCGGAGTGGGCTGACGAGTGATATTCTGAGCCTCATGGCCACCTTCAGGAGTGTCCCGTACTCCTGAGACTTGCGGCACTTGGAAGTTTGGAGGATCAGGGGGAGGATTGGGTATAGAACCAACTGCAGCATTTCTCTGCATGATCTGCATCATTGCCGTCATTTGGGTCATCATCTCTGTCATTTTCTCATGCAACTGAGAGATTTCCCTATCCTTGGCCCTCATTTGACGTTTCATTTGTCTCTGCATTTCTGCGAGCGTGACGTTCTCGTCAGCAAAGGGATTATCCTCAGCCTCTTCTCGCTCTTCTTGGGAATGGACACCTCTGCCAGTGGTGGACCCGGCTTCATGGCGGCGCCGATATACTTGTCTAGGCGGTGGTTGCCAACGATCGTCATCTTCATCATCGTCGTAGTAGGCCTCCTCTTCGACATTGATGTGTCTCACCATGTAGACCACTTCCATGTCCAAGGTGTTATTTACCTCTTCCAAGTCTTCTTCTATGTATTCCATATTTTCTTCTAGATTTTCTTCCATGTATTCTTCAATATTTTCTTCTCCCGTATCTTCTTCTCCTTCTTCTAGTACTCGGATCTCCGAGCGGCGGCGCCACTGGATCTCCGGTTCTTGGTTAGGCAGGAAGATCTCTTCGACCCGTGGGCTGCGGTCGAAGTTAGACTCTTCCTTGGGAGGAGTTGGTGAGCGACGGGATCCCCTGGAGGATTCTCCAAGGTGTCTACCGTTGGGAGGAGCGTCATCGTGGGCCTTCTTTTGGACCCACTTTTGACGTTGTTTGTAACTGAGGGCGGATCTCCGGGAAGCAGTACCAGATGTCACGCCCAGATCAGTCTTTCTTTCGTTCTTTTCTTCTCTGCGAGGCCTTGGCCTCCAGATTTGTTTTCCCTTCCACCGGGACCTTTCGGCGGTGGATCCCTGAATGTGTGGTTCAGGTGTCACACCCCGATGTTCACCGTGCGGGGTATATTTTCTTTCCTTTCTCTCCACAGCAAGAGACAGACGCTCTCTTGGTGGAATTCTTCTTGCTTCGACCATAAGTGGCCGCTGGTACATTCTCTTTTTCAGTCCTCTCTCCTTCACGGTCTTCAGGACTCTGTAGACTCGAGCTGAGAGAGTTTCAGGCTCCTTCTTCTTTTGAGGAGGTGGGACTTCAGGCTGTCGGTCCCAGAACGACTTTTTCAGCTCTCCAGTTGAGCTGTTTCTCTTTACCCACCTCAGGTCAGTAAACTTGTTCCGGGTAGGAACGTTGGATATATGCTCTGGAGCAGGCAGGTTCGAGGGATGCACAGGCACTAATAGCTGCTGAGCTCGGAGTTCAGCATTCATCTTCCTTCTCTGCCTCCTGGTGGGCCTTCCTCCAGATGAGGAAGCCCCAGAAGTGTTCTTCACGGGTGCGGGCAACCCGGTTGGCAGGTGTGTGGTGTTCGCAGTCACCACGGAGATCCTTCCTCCGGCTACAACCCTCTTGGTGGCCGGGATTTCTGGCTGCGACAGCCGTTCAAAGACAGAAATCCTCTCACGAGGATTTTCAGCAGCAGCATGTCGTTGTGCTGGCAGGTGCACACGACGAGTGGTAGTTCCAGCAAAGTGTGGCCTCCTGGCAGGCCTTTCAATATTTCTGCCATTCATAGGAATGGCGGTGGCCCTTTCAACGACAGCAGGGAAGTCAATGCTACCAAACTGGATGGTAGCTCCAGCATTCCCTGTCTCAATGATAGCGTTCGCCAGTTGGATCCTGGCTCCTTGTCCCAACTGGACAGTCATTGGTGCGTTCTGTAGATCCATCTGCATAAATGAAAGGTAAGGGTTAGTGATCAAAATTTGATACATCACCCCACACTTTCAAAAATGCAGAGACTTGCACAGAATAGAAAACAAAACAGATAACATTAGCGAGCAAATTCAAATAATACAAATTTAAAATACTGCTAAATACGTTATCTTAATAAATTTGTTTGAATGATCGTTCTTAGAATATTCAGAAATTTTGATTCTTTAAATGATCATTTTGAAAGACTCAAAATTTTGAATCTAGTTTGAGAATAGCTGCTACTATAGCACTGAGGTGACTAGCCAAAGATGGAAAGAGAAACCAATCCCCAGCGGAGTCGCCAGAAATCTGTGGGCTCCGAAAATTCGGCCCCGGCCTCCGCCCGCTTTTTTGTTTTCTGCTCGGGGGAGTTTTAACGAACTAAGTTCCGGGGTAAATTTTGGAAGGCAGATGAGATAGTAGATAAGATACTACCCAGAGATTTCGCCCTCATTTTGCGAGGACTTTATGATCTGAGTTCTGGTTTCCTATAGGCGCAAGCCCCTATAGTTAATTACCCCTCCCGACAATGAGAGAGAACTTTCGATTAAGGCTAGTCGTCAATCAGATACGTAGAGACACGTATCTGGCATATAGTAGCAGCATGAGTTTGGGGTTTTGGAAAGTTTGAGAATTTGGAAGATTGAAAGATTTTGAGATTTCATATTTAAAATTGGAAATGTCACCATCTTGCACTTAAAGCGGATGGAGGGGGAATGGATGATAGACCCGATCAAGATCCCATGGTTCCGTCGTCCCGGGCCATCGTGGTCCCTGGTCTACTTAGTCAGAGGAGGTAGTCGACCCAACCTGACAGAAGGATCCTTGTCGGCAGCCATGGGTTGCTTCGTCCAAGGGTACCTTGTAGACCTGGGGTGAGTATTTGTCTAAGGGGACAAATTTGAATCCACCTTAGCTAACAGAGGGCTTTGTGCCCTATCGATCATATCCTATTGATTCATATCTCAAGGATTTGATGCCATTGGGGAGCATACGGGCTCTGGCCATAACCATAATATAATGGTGCCATTTGGCGGCGACCACCTGGTTCAGAGGGCCCCGAGTCATAACCGTTTATCCTGCAGTGCCATTTGACGGCGAAACTGCCGGTTAGAGGACTCGTACCACGTCCTTGCTGGCAGGAGATTGTTTGAGAATGGATCCTAGTGATATTTTCGACCAGGCATTAGCTCTTTGCGAGCTGAAGTAAATTTTAACTTGTCCACCTCGGCAAACTGTTGCGGAGGATGGATGGATTTTGCTTTAAGCGGTTTGATAGTTGGATTTTAATTTTTAAATATCTGGAGTTGGAAAGATTTTTGGATTTTGGGATTTTTCAGAAGATTGGATTTTGTAGGGAATTTAGGATTTTGGAAGTTTTGTGGAGTTTTGGATTTTGTGAAAGTTTGGGTGGTACTTTGAGATATTTGAAATGGACCCCTCCGGTTGATATTTTCATTCAACACGGCCATCATCGGGGTATGGGGTTATTCATATTTTTATTGATTGGACCCTGTCGACTCTATCTACTGGTCGATAGAGGATCGAGTTTTGTAGGCTTTGAGCATTCGTTAGTGAATTCTCTTGATTATAAGCTTTGAAGGCTTAATATGAACTATAAAATAAATGTTCCGGTCGATCTCGCGACCGCATATTTATTTAATAGTTCGAGCCGTGTCAACCCCTTTCTACCCGTACAGGAGGATCGGGCTCGAACTAGAATTCACTTATTGACCCGCGCAGCATCCCTAGACGTCACGTGTGTACCAATAACACGCTCGTTGGGGCCCATGCGGGTTCATGATTATATTTTCTCCTTTTTAGTGTACCTATGTGTATACAAATTAAAGTGCACACGTGTGGGGGTATTCTTGGAATATTTGTACACGCCTTCTGTCCGCTTGCATGAAAGTTGCGGATCCGGTGGCGTACCATTGTAGCTTATAGACGCCTTCTGTCTGCTTGCATGAGTGTTGCAGATCCGGTGGCATGGAGTCGTACGATCTCCACAAACGTTGCTGGTAGGCGGGTAGATGTTTTCATTCATAGATTGGAATTGACTTCAGGATACTGTATTTACTGAAGTCTTTCTGCATCTACCCACGAGTATATCTGTACTCGTAGAGAGATTGTATATATTGCAGATCTTCATCCTTGGTTGCATGCAGATCAGTATGTTTATTTGTATCTTGGTGTTGGTTGCCGGGGCAGCTGTTTCATCTGCTAAATGCCCTTCACACTCTTACATTCTGATTGACTTGAAGACCTCCAAAGTTCATTGAGACATCAAATTCTCCTGCTTGGAGAGAGCCGGTGTATTCACTTTGATTGTAGAAAGACGGCATTTGCCTCGGACTTTTTGAATACATCTTCACTAACCATTGTTGATTGTAGCTTGCAAGGTTGAACGTGCTTGCTTGTATTCTGATCTTGATCGTAGGGATACCCTAGCACTTGATGCATGCATTTGCATATGCCGGTGGAGCATATCATCAACTGCATCAAGTCCAAATGCTCTTTGTACGCTGATTTATCTTACTTGTAAGGTATCGGTATGATTATTTGCATGCTGACTTGTATTGATTGTGGGAAGACTACACTTCAACTTGAACTTGATATTTCATTTGTCGGGTGTCTCTTTGGTAGATTCCTTTGCAGAATTTATATTATTGCTTAAGGAGTTCTTAAGCAAATTGTAGTTGAGATTTTATCCAATACACATCCTTATAACCGATGCAATTGTCTCTAGTAATTAATCGCATGAATTTCCCTTATCATTTGTTGGAAAATTTTGTATGATTATCTAAACCTGTGTTTTTGCATTCTCTTTGGTTTTCATTGATCAATGCTTGCAAATAGATCACATGTCCTTGTATTCACTTTGATTTGCATTCACTTGCTCACTACTCATCGTCATTTACCAATATTTACACATGTCCCATAACTGCTTGTAAGCGGGATGTAGAAACTTTCTTTGTTCTCTACTGATTGTCGATTCATTCATATCTGATTCTTCTTCTCGAAAGAGATGAATACATCTAGTTGCATGATTGCTCCATGGGTGAGTTGTATTCACTACATTTTCCTCATTCGTGTTTGCTAATGATTCATTTAACCCACCACACGTGAACTTCAATAATCCACAAGAGATTGATGTGTTTACTTGCATATTGTTGTTGACTACGAAATGAGTCCTTTGAAGTATCATTGAATCCTTCTACTTGCAAGAGATCAATGTATCGAATATTTATCGGATCCTTCATGACAGCTCATTTATTTGTTGCATATCATCATTCCTCGTTCATAAATGAACTATTAACGCTCATCTGCATTCGTCACGATCTTTGCGTTGACTTCAATTCGCCTCCGCATTTGCTAGATATTCCTTATGAGTCGATTATGCCTGTGAATTTGTTTGCTTGTATGATGACATTAGGCATAGAGATATTGTTGCATTTGTTACTGATCCTTACTGACATGACTAACAATATCACTTTGCTACATTACAAGTTTTATCTTAGACATTTAAGTTATGCTTCATGCCATTCACTTGGTATTCGAACTATAGTTCACTTCAATGTCTAGCTTCATTTCAAATCTCACTTGATATTGTATGGTTCAAGTTCAATGTCTGCAAAAGCATGAGTCCAAACTCAATTCAATCAGAGTCCCTCGATGTTCGAAATATGTCCCGTGCTTGTTCAAAAGCTTTCAAGTCTGGTCCCTTGTAGTCGTATTGAGTTCAACCTTTGGTCCTCAACCGGTTCACTTGAGTTCAAAATGCCAGTCCTTTGCTTGAGTTTATGTTCATTACACTTGGTTATTTTGGATTTGAACTTCTTTATTTGTTCAAGTCAAGTTCATGTTCAAAATGAACCTTTCTCATTCATTCAAGTCCTATGTATCCTTGCAAGCTCAAGCTCCACCTGATGTTATACAGTTTGATTTCAACACTCATTTCTAGTTCAATTGGAATGAATTCCCTACAGTCCAACATTGATTCAAATCTGAGTATTGTTGTCATTTGTTTCAAATCCAAGTCCAACTATGAGTTCAATTTCAGCATAATTTAATCGACTTTGATTTTAGATTGGATTTCATGTTCATTTGAGTTCAATTCATATGGTCTTTTTGAGTTCATTTGAGTCCAAATCAGGTCCAAGTTTAGTCTTCTATTCACCCGAAATTTCGGCAGCATTCCGGCATCTCCCCCGTTTAGGGGAAATAACGGAAAACTGGGCCTTTCCCACCACGCTTAAGAAAGCGTGTATGGTAGATGCCCTCTTTCGAGGACACCGCGGCCGTGTAAAGTCTTCAATCCCCCACCACGCTTAAGAAAGCGTGTATGGGTCTTCGACGTACCTGAAAAAGAAAAGCATTTGTTTCCCCGCGAGCGGGTACTTAAGATCGTCCCCACCACGCTAAGAAAAGCGTGTATAGGGCCTACCCGCCTCGTCGTAGGTGTCGCACCGGGTTCCCTTCCCACCACGCTTATGAAAGCGTGTATAGGCGGTTTGCCGGCTCGACACGAACGCCGAGGATAGGATTTTGAGGTGATTACCCACCTCGTTGTAGGCGCCGCACCGGGGTCCCATCCCACCACGCTTATGAAAGCGTGTATAGGCGGTTTTCCGGTCCGCCGCGAACTTCGAGAGCGAGAATCTGAGTTAGAAAATTATACCTTTGCGAGCGTCGAGGTTGGCACGTGGATCGAGGCGAGAGAGAGAGCATTATACTTTCTTTTCTTTTTTTTTTTTTCTTCTTTTTTTTTTTGAAAATAATCAAGGTAATAAAATTAATATAACAACAATCAAAAATAATAATCAACCAATGACTAATACTGAAAATTGATTACTACAATAATAATTAACACTAATAGTAATTAATTAACATTTAATATTAATAATTAATTGCTATTAAAATTAGTAATTAATTAGTGTCTAACACTAATAATTAGGTATATTAATTAATACTAATGATAATGATAATAAAAAAAAAAGACAACTTACTGTTTAGGTTAGGTTGAGTGAAGGGATGAGTGGGTTTGCTGATTTGAGTAGGCCTTAGGGAGTAGGCTTTTAAGTGTGAAGTAGGAAAGGAGCTATAGAGAAGAGCTCGGTTTTGGGTGGATCCGACTACAGGAGCAGGTAAGGGAGAAATCTCTCTCTCTCTCTCTCTCTCTCTCTCTCTCTCTCTCTCTCTCTCTCTCTCTCTCTCTCTACAGCTTATGAATAGGGTAGGGGTGAAGTCGTCGGGTGAAGGCCGGGGGTGGAGGTTGGTTGGAGAGGAATGGGGATGTCGGAGTTTATGCGACAGGAGCTAGGGCAAGAGTTCGGCAAGGGGAAGACTCGGCTGGTTGTGTTCGGCTACAGCAGGAATGGCGTCGGCAGGGCCTTGCTTGCGGCAAAGAGGGGTCGGCTTCTGGTAAGGATTGTTCGGGTATGCAGGAGGTTGAGGTCTGTGGAGTTCGAACCAGGCAGGGGTTTGGCTTGGGGAAGGAGTCGGAAGTTGAGGGGAGGCAGAGAAGGTCGAGTGGATCGGCAGCTTGCGAGAGGCAGAGAGGGAGTTTGGTGGTTTGCGATGGATAGGGAGGAGAGGTCGTCTGGTGTCGTATTTAACGACACGGGTGGAAGTGTGATCGAGGCGAATCGCAGGATTCAAGCAGAAACTGCGGGATGCGACGTAAACGGCGTCGGCTCAGTAGGTACGCGGGATTTCTGCTCTCTCTTCTCTTTGTTTTTTTTTTTTTTTAATTCAGAGGTCAACAAAAGCAAAGATTGGGCAGTCGGGGCGGCAGCGAGAAAGAAGAGAGGCCATGTGGCCTGTTTTAGTGTAGACAAAAAGGGCATCAACTCCCAGATTGTTCGCTGCAGTGAAGAACAAAGATTAAACAAATCTCCACAAATTACCGTTGATTTTGTTCACTTTATGTAGTTTAGTCATGTATAATAATATAAGGAAGAAAATACATCATTACATAAATAGATAAAATAAGTGTCAAATGATTAGAGGGTTTACCTTAAATAGAATGAAAAGAGTCATTCAAAAGAAATTGTAAAGAACATATTTAATTCCTCAAGCAACACTTTGCCAAAATGAATGAAAAAAGAGAAATCATAATGCAAACCCCAAATAGATAAATCATAATGGAAAGGGTGGCTAGCTTCAGGTTATGTTGGCGTGGTCCTGTTGAAGAAACAGCTAGTGACAGTTTGGTAATCAAATTTGACTCCATGGTTGTAGTGTGTTGGAGATCCCAATGCCTCAATCAATGGTAAGGTGATGGTTACGTTGGGATGGGTTCATATGGAACTTCTAGTTACAGTGGCTGGCTGGCTTTAGGTAATGTTGGCATGGTCCTATCAACATAGTTGATGCAACAACTGGTGACATTTTGGCTATCAAACTTGACCAATGGTTGTAGTGTTTTTGAGGTCCCAATGCCTCAATCAATGGTAAGTTGATGGTCACGTTGGGATGGGGCCATATGGAACTTTTAGTTGCAATGGCAGACCTAAACTAAACATCAAGTTAGCCTAAGGGTAAACATGGCCTTTAAGGTTGAGCTACATTTAGTCAATCCAACTAGGAACCTTCGGGAAAATGGTGTATCCTCAACTCACAATACTTAGATCTAAACTAGAACAAAAGCTTATTGTTAAGAGGGCAAGCCACATATGGCGTCACCTCTACTTATAATAATTATAGTTCAGGTGTTCACAATACATCATAAAAAGGAAAGGTTAAAAAAAATTTATCATTCACAATTCTTATGAAAATATGAGTTGCTATGGCTTTCTTACAATTTCTTAAAGCAGCTTTCTAGTATAAAAAATTTAATTTTTTACAAAAAACTTGTTTTAAGCAGCAATAAAAAAGCCGTCCCAAATAAAGTCTAAATGAGAAGGCTAAAAAGAAACCACAAGAAAGGGGGACAAAATAGGGGTAATTAAACGAGTTCAATCGGCTATGCAAGTTTACCTGACAATCTATCACGGGGGACTAATAGAGCCTAGCTGCTTAAGAGAGGTCAGCTAGCTAGCTCGTTTATGGTAAAAGTAAGCCCAAGAAAAGCTAGTTACTGAGAGTATTTTCTAATCATATTTATTCACTAAAACGAGTTACAAAATGAAGTTAATCAACAGCTTGAGAAGAACATTAGCATCAAATTTTAGTTTACTATGGCCAATAGTCCTCTGTTATATTGTATTCTTTCTCCAATCATAAATAGGAGTTCCTTCGACTGAATAAACACATGCATACCATGTTACAAATTGAGTTCTTTCTTGTAATCCTCAATGACGATTAGAGAAGTTAAAAAGATGAGTGGACTAGGCAGGCACAGAAGAGCCATAGGCAAATGAACAAACTGGGAAGGGTAAATCCAACGAAAATAGGACGTAGGGCCAAGTCAGGCCCAGTGATGCTCTCAACTAGGGTATCCCTTATGCCTAGATTGATTTTAGGCACTCAGGAGTCTGGCAATTATGGCTCAGCTTTGCTATCTTGGCATGTGAGCGAACAAGATTTAATGCTAAAAATGGGCATTAAAATAGCTCTTAAACATTTCCATTAATATTTTTAACACAAGATTGTCGCTAAAATATTTCTAACATAAACCAATATCAACCTCTATTCCACAACAAAATTCTTATAAGGTTCATTTTATATCTCAAATCAAGGTTGAGATTATTTTTAGAATGCATGGGATGTAATCTCAGACATTATATTGCTAGCTATTTTGAGTCAAGCCACACTCAAATCTAATTAAAAGGGGATTTCAAGTTTGACCCAAAAAAATATAAATATAATTCAAGTTAACATCAAATGTAACTCATGCAAATATAATACATAATTATCATGACATGCATGTAAAAATAGATAATATCATTTATAATTATATAATTATTTATAAATAAATAAAAATCAAGTTCTAGTAAACTCAAAAACAATTTCTAGTCAAATACAGAATCAGCAAATTTCGAACCAAATCAACTCAACTCAAATTAATTTTAATTTCAAATTACATTTGATTAGCAGGCTATTTGGTTGGAAATAAAATGGGTTTAAAATATTCCAAATGCAGGAGTTTTGAAAATATTGGTGTTTACAACAACAACAACAACAACATCAAGCCTTTATCCCACTACGTGGGGTCGGCTACATGAATCCTTTTTCTCCATTGTGTCCTGTTAAAAGTCAAAATATTGGTGTTTAGTTGGATGAAAAAAAAAAGTAAAGTAAATGTAGTGTAAACCATTTTAGTTCATTTTTTAGGCTAACTAAACTTGCCCATTTTTTAGCAAGAATCATTTACACCACAAGTAAGCTCGCTTGACCACCGCTGTCAGCCGTCCCCCACCACAGCCGCCCGCCACCACCCACCACTGCCCACCACCAGCCGCCCCTTGTTATCCCCCACTACCACCGCTGCCATCTGCAATTAGCCGCTGCAGCGACCGCCAATGGCCGTCACTAGCCATTGGCCACCGTCGGCCACCTTTGAAACTCGCCATCAGCTGCCGCCACTCGCCATCGGCCGCCTGCCACCACTGTCGCCACCACTCACAACTGACCACCATTGCCGGCCAGAGCAGCCGCCATCCGTCGCCCGCCACCATCTTTGGACTTTACACTACATTCATTTTTCTTCAAATCAAACAAAAAAAAATATTCACCTGCATTTACTTTACACTTGTCCAAACAACTCCAAAGTATTCCTTTTACAAGTTATTACTTTTACATTACATTCCTTTTTTAGCCAACCAAACAACCCCTAAGTGAAAACCAAATATTTTGATTTAAGCCAAGCTAAACTTTCATGACCTTCATACCAGCCTTAGATTGCTTAAAAGTAAAAACAAAGTCCTGCTTAAAAGTAAAAACATATCACCCACCAGAAGGATTAAAGAACATATTTAATAACATAAAAGAATAGTGTGAATTATAAGAAGAGAAGTCAAAAGCTATTGCTGATAAGAATCTCATTTCTTGTACGTCACTAAAGTACACCTGGTGGTAGAATTGAACATTGTATTTAGGAGAGAATTCAAAGAAATTTAATAAAGCTTGCAGAATTCCATCAACTAAAAATTTTAAGGTCTATTTAGAATTGGTCAAGTTTTATATTCTTTTTTTCCCCTAGTTTGTCGCAACATCAAGCTTTTGCCCATTTGCTAAAGCATGAACTCATAAATAAAACTATTAAAAGACTTTTCATCGAACAGTCTAGAGATAATTGAATACAGAAATGACGAAAAACTTTTAAAATGGGTCATATTCACCTTTGTACATGAGAAATAAATCGCTATGGCTTAAACAAAAAAGCCAGAAAGATATACGAATGATGCAACTATTCATGCCAAATTTATCAGACAATTTATACACGCGTATCAACATAAAAGATGCCAACATTATTAATACTGAACTGGTTCCTGCAAGTAACTTTTAATTTGTAAATTCAACATTGCATATGTAGTTATGCATAACACTGAAGATTTCCACTAGATACATATTAAATTAAGAAAACTAAAAAAAAGGCGAGCAAAACTATGAAAATTTTGTCGAAAGAATAGGTGTCCAAGGCATCATATGTGCAAACAATGCTTACCCATTTTTGCAGCTGAATTGCAGATTTCTTCAGAAATTTTGTCAGAAAAAGAAGAAGCAATATCAGGGAGCTCCATAGCTTCATAGCGTTTCTCCTCTCTCCACCACCTTTCTATTCTTAGGCTCACACTTCTCAGCACAGTCAAAGCCTTCTCAGGGAATTGCCCCATGGCTGACTCACCAGATAGCATTAGAGCATCTGCTCTCTGCCTAACTGCCTCTGAAACATCAGCAACCTCAGCTCTAGTTGGTGTTGGGTACTCAATCATAGATTCAAGTAGCTGAGAGGCAACAATGACTGGTCTGTTAAGTTGCCTGCAGATTTTAACTACCGTCTGCTGAACCGAGGGCACTTGCTCCAGAGGAATCTGTGCACCCAAGTCTCCTCTAGCCACCATAGCTCCATCTGCAGCAAGGACAATCTCTTCCAAATTTTTTAAAGAATCAATGCTTTCAATCTTTGCAACCACTGAAATTTCTCTGCTAATAATGAAAATGAAGTGTTAGCTTCCATAGAATTTAATTGACAGAAAAAAATCTGAGATGGTCTTTGATAACATCAGATAGATCATTTTAACAGAGCTTATGATAACAAAAAGTTGGCAAGTTTACATTAAAGCAGGTTGCAGGATAAAAGGTGCAGAGACCTAAAAGCAAAAAAAAAAAAAATTCCGAAACCAGATGCGTAAATTTTTTAAACTAGTCTTCATCAAATAATAGGCATCCGGTTTGGGAATATTTAATTTTAAACTACTCTTCATCAAAATATTCCAATTGTTTAATTATGTATTTTAATTTTGCTTTGAGTCAATTCTGCTTTAGTTTGGAATTAGCGGAAATAAAACGTCTTGCTACAACTATTGTCACTTGATTTTAATATTTAAAACAGAAACAAAGTCAAAATGGATTAGAAACACCCAAAAAACAGCAAATAAATGAAAACCTAATTTAAAAAACAAATGGAAAATTAAAGATCCGAGTATGATTGCATGCAGCTATGGGCTCCGAAAATTTGGCCCCGGCCTCCCCGTTGCTTTTCGGGGGAGTTTTAACAGATTAAGCTCGGGGTAAATTTTGGGAAGGCAGATTGGGTTTGTAGATAATACACTACCCAAAGATTTCGCCCTCATTTTTTAGGAGACTATATGATCTGAGTTCTGGTTTCCTATAGGCGTAAGCCCCTATAGTTAATTACCTCTCCCGGTAATGAGAGAGGCTAGTCGTCGATCAGATATGTAAAGAAACATGTTATCTGGCATATAGTAGCAGCATGAGTTTGGTATGTGAAAATTTGATATTTAAAATTAAAAAATTTCACCATCTTGCACTTAAAGCAGATGGTCAGGGGAGTGATGATGAGCCCGATCAAGATCTCATGGTTCCATCGTCTCAGGCCATTGTGGTACCTGGTCTACTTAGTCAAAGGAGGTAGTCGACCCAACTTGACAGAAGGATCCTTATCAGCATCCATGAGTTGCGTCGTCCAAGGGTACCATGTAGACCTGGTGGGGTGAATGTTTGTCTAAGGGGACAAATTTGAATCCACCTTAGCTAACAGAGGGCTTTGTGCCATATCGATTATATCCTATTGATTCATATCTTAAGGATTTGATGCCATTTGGGAGCATACGGGCTCTGGCCATAACCGTAATTTAGTGGTGTCATTTGGCGGCAAACCACCCGGTTCAAAGGGCCCCCCAGTCATAACCGTTTACCTGCGGTGCCATTTGGCGAGGAAACCGCCGGTTAGAGGACACGTGCCACGTCCCCACTGACAGGAGACTGTTTGAGAATGAATACTAGTGATATTCTCGACCAGATATTGACTCTTTATAAGCTAAAGTACTTTTTAATTTGTCCATCTCGACAAACTGTTGAGGATGATGGATGGATTTTACTTTAAGCATTTTAGTGGTTGAATTTTAATTTTAAACATTTGGATTTTGATAGTTCTAAACTTTTTGAATTTTCTGGCATTTTGATGGTGTTTTGAAGATTTGAAATTAACCTCTCCGATTGAGATTAGCATTCAACACGGCCATCATCGGGTGGGTCATTTGAAAATATTTATATTTTGTTGGTTGAACCTTGTCGACCCTGTCCGCTCGTCGACAAGGGATCAGGTCAGTTGTCGGCTTCATGCCTTTGTTAATGAATTGTTTCTTTAATAGACCTTGAAGACCTGATATGAATTATAAAACAAAATATTCTGATCGGTGCTACGACCGTATATTAGTTTAACGGTTCGAGTAGTGTCGACTCCTATCTACTCACATAGAAGGATCTGGCTCGAACTTGGATTTATTGTTTGACCCGCGCAGCATCCCTAGATGTCACGTGTATGCCCATAACACGCTCGTCGGGGCCCATGCGGGTGTACTATTACATGTACATTTCTGTGTATTTGTGTATACAAATTGTAGTACAAATGTGGGGGCATTTTGGGATATTTGTAATTAACCCCTCCGGTTGAGATTTACGTTCAATACAGTCATCATCGGGGTAATTTGGGTCATTTGTATTTTATTCATTGAACCCTGTCAACTCTATCAACTCATTAACAGAAGATCGAGTCTCTTGTTGACTTTATATCTTTGGTGATGAACCATTCATTTACTAGGCTTTGAAGGCCTAATATGAACTATAAAACAAATATTTCGATCGTAACCATGACTGAATATTTGTTTAATAGTTCGAGTTGTGTCGACTCCTATCTACTCATACAGGAGGATCAGGCTTGAACTCGGGTTTATTTGTTGACCCGCGCAGCATCCCTACACATCACATGTATACCTATAACACGCTCGTCGAGGCCCATGCATGTTTTGTGATTGTACTTGCCCCTTTTGTGTACATATGTGCTTACATATTATAGTACACGTGCTTGGGAGCATTTTTGGAAATATGACGGGTCTTCTACGGCGGCTCGTAGAAGTTTACATCTATTGTATTTCTGCTTACGTTTGTAGCAGCTCGTAGGCATTTGTATTTGGTATGATCATGTGCGATACACTGGATGTATAACGGGGCTTCAACAGTGGCTCGTATATGCTTACATTTGCTGCATATGTCTCTGCTTGCAGTGAATCAATGTATTTCCCAATCATCCAGTGTAAGCACATATGTACACAAAAGGGACAAGTACAGGTGTCGTAGCATCTATTATCTGTTGTTGATTATCGACAGATCTCTTACAGTAGCTATTAGGTATTTACACTTGTTGTAGTCCTACATTTGTTGTGATTTCCTTCTTTATGCTTCCTATTGTTACTTATGTGCAAGCTGCATTGAATGTATATTTTCCCATGCCATCTACTAGTGTTTGCATTTACTACAGCTCCTCTGCATTTTGCTTATAGATAGCATCTTGGGTGTATATCTGCATTTACAAGACTCAGCATACCCTTTCATCAGTATCTGAAAGGAGTCTTTCATATTCATCGTACGATGATCGTTACTACTTATAAAGGTACGATATACTTGTTTGCAAATTAGTTGACGTCGGTTGTAAGGATGTCGTAATTCATTCTGTATCTCTGTATTTTATTTGCAAGCATATTCCTACATATTTGCATGTTGCTATCGACCACTGATTGAGCTACGTTAATCACCAATCTCTTCATGAATATCGGCTAGCAGGTTGTTATATTAGCCTGCGTGTATTTCACTGTTATCTATAGATGATCTTATGATGAACTTTGGCATTTGCATTTGCTACTGTTCCTCTATATTTGCTCGCAGGCAGCATCTAGTATGTGCAGTGGATCTTCCTACAACAACCCGCGGGTGTTTGTATTTGCTGCGTATCGTCCTCTACTTGCAATAGATTGACATATTTGTTGACTATTGAATAGTGGTTGGTAATGGGAGTGTTGCAACATCCGCAACCCACTGCTGATAAACACTTGCAAACATGTCGTTATGCATATAACAAATCTTTCATTGTTGTTAACGGGTATTTGCATTCGTCACTGTTGCATTGCTTCTATCTACTTGTGCTTTGATGTTGACTATGAGGGTGCTGCAATTTTCATTGCTTGCGAGCTTGAATGCATGTGTTTGTATCTTAATGTTGAATGTAGTGCATTATGGCATTCATCGCATGTTAGCTTTTTATTCGTAGGAGGCTTCCATATACATCTGCAAGACAACTGACATTGACTAAAAAAGCTGCTTTGTCATTGCATTCATCATCTGCGAACTTCTTTAGCTTGCAAATAGCTAGTGCATTTTAGTTAGTGCAAGCTATAGATGTTTAATGCGTTGCTACATATCTCTTATGCTCAGGAGCCAGATGATATTAACTGCCTTTTTCGCTTTGTGGGGAATCGGCACATTTGATTGGAGTTGGATTGTCACCAAATCATTGTGGTCATGTTCCTCATGATAGTATCCTTCATTGTTACATGTCTTTCATAAATGTATCTTCCACTTCAATTAACTCCATTCATTTGCAAGCATAGATAGTTTGAATTTGGCTCATAGATGGTTTAAGGGCCTTATAGTATTACTAGCAATCAACATCACAACGACATTCATTGAAGAGAACTTCGAATCAACGTTGGCAATCAAGTTGTATTCTTTTGTCGCTTCACCTTTCATCATTCGTAGGTGAGATATGTTCAACTCTCTCACTCATGTCTGTTGGTGTCTTCTTAAATTTATCAGCCTCAACAGTTCTCAAATGATCGATGTAATTATTTACAAATCCTCTTAATTTCATTGTTCACGAATGAGATGTAGGGATTTCATACACCATAAGTCCTTGTTTGCTTGCATGAGATTTGAATGATTCAAACTTTTCTTAATTAGCATTTGCATCCAAATTGAAGTGATAACTCCTTATCATTCCATTGGAGTTTTGATGTCATTATTCAAATCAAGTTCTTTATTGATTATTCGTTTTAGTGATGTCCAGATTTTGGTTAAGTTTAATGTCATTTGAGTTCAATGCAGATTCGAGTCCAAGTTCAATGCCAAATTGTCTAAATCTTGTCCGAGTTCCCTATGGTCCAACTCAAGTCTTTGCTTGAGTTCAAATGTTCAAGTCAAGTCCTTGTTCATTTTGCAAGTTCAAGTCAAGTTAACGTTCCCTGCACTTGGTTCACTTGAGTTCAGGTCTTCTATCATTCAATGTGTAAGTCCAAGCCAAATCTTTTTATGTTCATTCAGGTCTCTTATTTAGCTCATTGTGATTTTCTTAAGTTCAAATTTATTTAAATTAGCTTTGTCGTCATTTGCTTAAGTCCAGGTCTCCTGTCACTGTAAAATTCGGCAGCCTCCTGACGTCTCCCCAGTTTAGGAGAAACTATAGGAGTCTGGGCCACCCACCACGCTTGAGAAAAGCGTGTACGGTAGGTGTCGGATGACACAGCGGCTGTAAATCTTCAATCCCACCACGCTAGAGAAAGGCGTGTATGGGTCCTTAGGTACCTGTTTGAAAACGCAGTTCTTTCCCCGAAGGTGCCGAGGTACTTATATCCGTCCCCGCCACGCTAGAGAAAAGCGCGTATAGGGCCCACCTGCCTCACCGTAGGCATCACACCGGGTTCCTTCCCATCATGCTAGAGAAAAGCGTGTATGGGCGATTTTCCAGTTCAACACAAACGTCGAATGAGGGCTTTTGAGTTAAAAGGAATTATACCTGCGCGTAGGTCGGCAGGGTGATTGACAATGCATAAAATTTCACTCATTCATTTTTTTTATAATTCTCTCTTTTTTTTCTCCTTTTTTTCTTTTTTTTTTGGATTTTTTCTTTTTCCCTCTTTTTTTTTTGAAACTTTTCTCTTCTTTTTTTTACTTTTCTTTTTTACACACACACACACACACATATATATATATATATATATATATATATGTACATAAAATAGCAATTAGTTATAATAACATATATTAATAATAATAAATACTATTAATACTAAACTTAACCTAATATATACCTCACTACTACTGAAGACTTATAGAGATCAGGTTTCAGGCTCTGGTAAGAGGAATGGGATGGGATTCGGCCAGGAATAGGGAAGTCAACGAGCAAGGCTTCGATCTCAGAGGGTTGGTCGGCACTGGGCTACAGCGGCGGACGGGTTGAAGAGGTTGGATGAGGGCAATGGGCCAAGCGTGAGGAAGCTCGAATGCAAGGCGTCAGCTTCTAGAGTTCAATCCAGCAAGGTGAGTTCGGCTTGCTTGGGTTCGGCCTAGGGCAAGAGGATCGGACAGCAGCTAAAGCCGACGGCGGGTAAGGAGGAAGAGGCGTGAGGAGTTGGTTTGCTGAAGTCGACCGGCTACAGGGGTTTCGACGGGGTGTAGGCGGAGCAAGGGAGGTCGGATGCTTGCGACTGCTATATGGGTCGGAGGTTGGAAGAGGTCAATGGGCTGCTTGTGGAAGTTTTGGGAATAGTAGGTCGGTTGAGAGGGATTGGAGTCGGAAGGTTGGCGGTGTCGAAGGAGGAGGAGGTGTTGGAAGGGCAAGAGGAAGAAGAACCGAAGTTCTGTTCGCGTCGTATTTAACAAGGGCAGGGGACATGTCGAGACAAAGCACGCGAATACAGGACGCAAATTCGGCGCCGTTACAGAGGTATGGACACTGTTCATGCGATGATTTGTGCAGGATTCGTGCATGGCTCGTGCAGGTATAGTAGAGAAATTTTTTTTATTTTATTTCTCTTGGATTTCTCTGGTAGAGGTCAACAACAGCAGAATTCCAAATTTGAATGAAAAGCAAATAAAAAAGATAGGACGGCAACCATCCTAACAACTAAATAGCACATTAATTTTTAAATTGATGCTTTAAAGGAAACAAAAAAAAAATCCAGATTAATACTGAAATAGTTTAAAGTAGTGGTTTATAGTGTCCTAACTAGAAAAATACTAAATTGATATCAAGAAGGACAAACAGCATTGTGCATGAATGGGTAGGGGAGGGGTGAAGCATGGAAACTTGAGCCAATAGATAAGTAGCCACAAACACACAAAAATCTAATACCCGTTGATAATTTTCATGATAAAAGCATTCAACGAGACTAGAGGTTACAAATACCTAGAGGAATTAGTGAGTTACCATACATGAGAGACTACTAGTATGTTTAACATAAAATTTATCCATAAACTTCTGAAATATAATTCTTTTCCCAGATATCCAAAGATGAAAAAGGAAAAAAAGGATGATTTTGATACAGTTTACCCGCTTGTTATCAAATATATTTACCTGTCACGGCATCGTGCAGCTATGTAGCTTTTCAGATGATTAATAACCTCTGCAGACTTCACAAAAGAGACTGCAATGAAATCTACACCCTCGGCAATCCCAAAATCTATGTCCAACCAATCCTGGATATATTTCAAAGCATGTAACTCGAATGCATAATAATCCTACTAAAAATTTAAATTCGAAACGCAGTAGAATATCATGTCAAATCAAATATTAGCATGGCTTTCAAAGTTCATTTTCCCATAGAATTTTCCATAATACTCCTTTATAGACACAAAGAATGCTATATTTGCAATTATGAATTTGACTTTGAATTATGATGTTGTCATTTTATAAATCTAAAATAGGTCAAAAATATCAATTAGATTAATTGCCATTGTTTTGAGACTCTTACCATTATATAGAGGTTTGTTGGCATGTTACAAGGCTGAATTTCAACAATTACAGCAATAAGGAACTTACAGTTATTCCGTAATACAAATATTTACAATTACACTATTTAATTACAAATATTCTACAGCAGTGATTACGCAAGATTTACAACAATAATACAAGAATCTCAAAGGAATAATGGCTAATTTTGTTATATAATGTGTGATGTTATTTAAACTCCGGAAACTGATGTCGCTTATTCAAAATACATCAATTTGCCCACAAGAAATTGATGATAATATCTTGTCAATAGTAAATGTCAACAGTCTGAAGGCTAGCACTAATATAGTCCACATAGAGAGTAGTGGGATTATTCTAAAAAAATTAAGTTCAAAAAACTAGATAATCTCAAAATAGGCAACAGGGATTACATGATAATCAGACTCAGTTGAGGATTTAGACACAACAGATTGCTACTTACTCTTCCATGAAATCAAAATGCCCAATCATCTGAGGCCCCTATGAACAATTGTCACAATTTTTTCATTGTAAAAGATGAGGAAAATGCCTCCCTGAATAAGTGAAGAAATAAGACTCTAAATAATGAAAAGTGACCTTATTGCTCATTTTGTAACCCCATCCACCTTCCAAAATAAAATTAATAATGAGACTTGAACCAAATGACAGAAGTCCCACAAAGAGAAAACATACAAGGTTGATTTAAATAAGAACTTAATCTGTTAAAAAAAAAAATCTTGCACGAGGAGACGAAAAAAGATGAATCATAAGTTGGAATGAGCACACTCCCAAGTAAAATATAATAAATGATCCTTAGATGTATGACAGCTCTCATATATCAACAAGTCAGAAAAATATATAGGAAAAAAACAAAAAGTGGAAGTTAAAGAATTGCATTTAGTGAATATAACCACACTAATAACTAAAACAAACAAGAGAAAACATGTGAAAAATAATCAATTGAAAACAGTTTTAGCATTCAAAATCATCACAAGCACCTCAAAAATCTTATATTCTTCATGCCGTATGGCAAGTGTGGAATGTTAAGAAAACCAGAGAATGAAATCCAAACGTTTTTTTTTTTTTCCTCCAACATTTTCCTATTCTTCTTAAGTGCACGATCACGTTCATATAGCAACCAGCATCATAACATATATTATTATCGTTCTTTCTTAGATAAATGATTAGGTTCATATATCAACCAATTAACAAAACATATATAGACCATCATAACGAAAAAAGGTTGAAAAATTAAAAAATAGGTGGAAGTTAAGGTATTGCATTTAAAGATATAATAGCACAATGAGTAATAAAACAAACAAGAGAACATATGTGAGAAGATAAAAATTTGCTAAACATCCTTGAAATTCAAAATCATCACAAGCGCTAAAAAAGTATATATTACTAAGTCCCTATGGCTAGCATAGTATGATATGAGAAACAAAGAATGAAATCCAAAGCATAATTTGTTTTGTCACACATTTTTTCTATTCTTTGCTTATACGTGTTTTAATATAACATTAAACTAAATTCATTAAAGATGGATTTATAATTTATATTTACTATAGAAAAAGGTTTTTACAATAATATTTCTGACTCTTCAGCTCATGTATTCTCAAATCAGAAATCATCAATACTAAATTGGAATAATGACAGCATAGATAATCAAATATACAGTACAAGAATTATTGGTGATACACTCACCTTTGAGGAAATGGTCGGAAGCATGGCATTGCGCTCCCGTACTAGGCTACCATCTCGCCAGAAAGTAAGGTTGGCCCTCGGTAATAATAATCCTGGATCGGTGCATCTGCACCTTACATCTGGACCAAGCTTTTCAATCACCTCAAATCTGACCATTCCACCATCCACGAGAAGTTCATCACCAACTCTGACATCTATTTCACAATTAAACAAATTCAAAACAGTAATATATATATAAGATTTTACTAAAAGAGAAAGCAATTCACTTGTGTGAGTTAAAAATTTATAAAATATACCTTCGGCAAAACCATCATAATTCACATTGATGGTGCGTTCTGGAAGAGGTGCTTTTAAAGCTCTGACACTAAACGTCCAAACTTCACCATCCTACATGAGATTCCATGCAAATTATACATAAAAATAAAGAAAATCTATGAAATTTAATCTAAGCATGGATGAAATGTCTTTGAAAGCTACTATTCCTAAAAATTCAAGCACGATGGGCAATTCTCCGCATTATAAGTAATACATAAGGAGACCTATTTCCACGTTCAAAAAACTGAGAACTGAGATAATTATAGTGGCAAAAAGAATAATATTAATTTAACATCAATGCTGCAGATGTTGAGACATTAGGATGACTTTGTTAGACCGGCTCAGAAGGGGCGGTCCAGCCGGTCCCTATGTCTATACCAGGCTGCCCGGTTCCGCCAAGGCTTAGCCCGCCCCCTTGGGGTGGGGGGTCCACATGTTAAGGAAGAGAGGGGGGGTGGGGTGAGAGGGAAATTTGAATTGAAGGGGCTTTTTTGACCTTTGACATTTTACTTTGTATTGTTTGCTTTTAATAGTTATTTCATTCTAACGTTAGGGTTATGTTATATTTTGCCTGAATTTGTATTTCTTTTAGGGTTTGCTTGGGCTCTAACCGCTGGCTAGGGATTAGGAGACCCAGATCTTCCTCTCGAATTGAAGATCCATTATATCTTGTTTATTTTCTTCCATCTTTCATCAATTATCAAGTTTCCCTAGTATTTTTCCACAAAATTTCTCTCAATTTCTATTTTATCTTGCTGAAATTCCAAATTTCAGCCAAGATTCTCTCAATTTATGCAAATATTTCCTATCAAATTGATATCAGAGCACTTTCTTGGGCGGAAAAACAAGTTATCTTCGTTGTTTTTGCAATTGGAGCCTAGATCCAATTAATTGCAGCAAAGAAGATGGAGGCGTTGGAAGGCAAGATGGAACAACTAAAGACCGGAGTAGAGAAAAAATATTCCAGGGTGGAGGGAAGACTCTCAGTCATCGAGAACCACTTTGAAATTTTTGAAGAGATGATGAAAAAGATGCTTGAGATGCAGTCGAAAGCATCACCGGCGATCCCTCGGGTGGAACCAAGAGGAAAGGAGATCCAGAAGGACGATGATGAATTGGAGAGTATTTTCCATCAAGGACTGTCACGTAAGGCTCCGTTGGTGGGAGGATCGGGGCATGCATTCTAAAGGGAAGACAGCGAGGAGGAGGGAGGTTGAACGCTTTGGGAGACTACCCGGGCATGAGGAGAGGTGGAATTGAGAAGGGCACAGTTGGGGGGTGTCATGAGGTACAACTCAACCAAGGGAGGAAGTAAGGGAATCACACCACCACTACACGAGAGGAACCAATGGAGGAAAAATCATCGCGGGTATGGATGCGAGATAGAGGAAGCTTAAGATGCCGGTCTTTGAAGGGGAGGATGCCTAGGGTTGGGCGTACCGGGTGGAACATTACTTTGCTACCAACGGGCTTATTGAAGAGGAAAAACTCATGGCGGCGGTTCTATGTTTGGAAGAGAAAGCTCTAGCTTGGTTCCAATGGAGGGAGGCTAGATATCCAATCTACTCATTGGGAGAATTTAAAAAGTACATGTTTGAACGTTTCCGAGCCATTCGGGAAGGAGACCTCCATGAGCAGTTCTATGCCCTAACTCAGGATGGGACAGTTATGGAGTACCGGGAGAAGTTTGAGCTGCTGTCGGGGAGACTGAGAGGAATCTCTGAGGAAGAATTAGAGGGGAATTTCATGAAGGGGCATAGGAAGGACATATGGGTAGAGCTCAGAGTACTGAGGCCTGAAGGGCTGCGAGAGATGATGAAGCTTGCTCAGAGGGTGGAGGGAAAATATAGGAGGGAAAAGGCCAGCGGAGGCAACATCATGGGAGGAGCCTACCGGAGTACCTCTACAACTCTAGAACCCATAACTCAAATAGTATCCTTTCAGAGAGAAGCTCCAAGGGAGAAGAGCAATGGAGTTCGCCCGAGGGGCAACTTCAAGCAACTCACAGAAGCGAAGGTGCAGGATAAACGAGCAAGGGGCTTATGTTTAAGATGTGATGGTACACACCAGGGCATACTTAAGGACCAAACTCTTCAGGTTCTCACTGTCGTGATGACAAGGAAGCTGAGTAGGTAGGTGGCAGTGAGGCATTAACAGAGGAAAAGTTGCATTTAGATATAGCATAAGCCTACTTGAACTCAATTGTGGGATTCACTCTGAATCACACTATAAAGGTGAGAGGAGAAATAGTAAACAATGAGCTAGTGGTGTTGATAGACAGTGGGCCACCCAATATTTCATCTCCAACCAGGTCGTAAACCAATTGAGGATGAATTTAGTGGACACAAGGTGCTATGGGGTGATGATGAGGACTAGGAAGATGGAGACATGTAGAGGAGTTTGTAGGGGAGTAGTCCTGACTATACAAGGGATCTAGGTGAGGAAGGATTTTCTCCCATTGGAGCTGGGGAGCACTGATGTCATCCTGGGGATGAGATGGCTGCAACCCATGAAGGATACCAAGGTGAATTAGGGGATGCTGACAATGAAGCTGATGGTGATTAGGGGAGATGCAGAACTCTCAAAAGCCATGGTGTCTCTAAAAACCATGGTAAAGACCATACAGGAGGTGGGAGGAGGATTGTTGGTGGAGCAACAAAGTTACGTGAGGTTTTTCATCCTCCTCAGGGGTTACCACCACAAAGAGGACAAGAGCATGCCATCACGTCGAGGGAGGGGATATTACCGATCATTGTCAGGCCTTACTGCTACCCTCAAATCCAGAAGGATGAGATTGAGAAGCTAATCCGGGAGATGTTGGAGGCAAAGATCATCAGGACGAGCATGAGCTCTTTTTCTAGCCCAATTCTACTGGTCAAGAAGAATGATGAAAGTTGAAGATTTTGTGTGGACTACCGGGCCCTCAATAAGAAGACTGTGCTAAACAAGTTTCCTATTCCAGTGATAGATGAGCTTTGTGGAGCGGCGGTATTCACGAAGGTGGACCTGAAGTTCGAGTACCATCAGATCCGGATGAGAGAGGAGGATGTTCCGAAGACAGCTTTCAAGACACACGAGGGACACTATGAGTTCTTGGTGATGTCGTTTGGTCTCACCAATGCCCCTACTATCTTCTAGTCCCTCATGAATAAGGTGTTCCGACCTTACCTTAGGAAGTTTGTTCTAATTTTCTTTGATGACATCCTAGTGTACAACAAGTCCAGTGAGGAGCATATGGGGCATTTAAGGGCGGTCTTAGAGGTGTTACAGGAGCATCAGCTACGGGCCAATCTGAAGAAGTATTATTTTGCACAGGCTAGTGTGGAGTACTTGGGGCACGTGATATCCTAGGAAGCAGTGACCGCTGATCAGGCCCAGATCAAGGCAATGCTGAAATGGCCTCTACCTAGGAACCTGTGGGAGCTAAGGGGTTTCCTAAGATTAACGGGGTACTATAGGAGATTTTTGAGAGGTTACAGCACCATCACTTAGCTTCTGACAGAGCAGTTGAAGAATGATAGCTTCTTATGGGAAGAGGAAGACATTCAGGCCTTTGAGAGATTGAAAACCGCCATGACCATGATCCCGGTCTTGACCCTACTCGATTTCACCCAGATGTTCGTGGTAGAGACTGATGCCTCAGGATATGGATTAGGGGCAGTACTCATGCAAAATCACAAACCCATAGCCTACTTCAATCAGATGTTGACAACCAGAGTTAGATTGAAGTCAGTCTATGAGAGGGACTTAATGGCCATTGTATTGGCTATTCAGAAGTGGCGGCCTTACTTGTTGGGCCGACATTTCATCATCAGGGCAGACCAGCGGAGCTTGAAGTACTTGCTAGAGCAGAGGATGTTGACCGAGGAGCATCAGAGATGGCTGTCAAAGTTGTTGGGATATGATTTTGAGATCCAGTATAGGTCAGGGCTAGTAGGAGGAATGAGAAGCTGGCCCCGAGATACTTTGACCCTTATGAGATAGTGGAGAGGATCGGAGCAGTGGCGTATCAATTGAGGCTACCTTCGACTACGAACATACACCCAGTATTTCACGTGCCACAGTTGAGGAGAGCTATAGGGGATCATACATCAAGTGGAGAGTTACCAGTGACGTTGACGGAGGATTTGGAGGTGGCTTTGGAACCACTGGAGTTGGAAGGAGTATGACAGGGAGAACGAGGAAGTAAGGAAGTATTGATAAAATGGAAGAACCTAGCTGAGTATGACGCTACGTGGGAGCCGTATGAGAGGATGAAGCATCAATTTTTGTCCTCCAATTGAGGACAAGGTTGTTCTTTGGGAGGGGGCTTGCTAGATCAGCTCAGGAGGGGCCAGTCTAGCCGATCCAAGAGGAGGGACCGACCTATATCTATACCAGGCGGAAGCCTGGTTTCGCCCAGGCTTAGCCCACCCACTTGAGGTGGGGACCGCATATTAAGGAAGAAAGTGGGTGGGGACCACATATTAAGGAAGATAGAGAGAGGGGCATGTGAGAGGAAAATTTTGATTGGAGGGGCTATTTTGACCTTTTTACTTTGTATTGTTTGCTTTTAATAGTTATTTCATCCTAAGGTTATAGTTATGTTATATTTTGGCTGAATTTGTATCTCTCTTAAGGTTTGCATGGGCTCTAGCCACCGGCTAGGGATTAGGAGACCTGGATCTTCCTCTCGAATTGAAAATACATTGTATCTTATTTATTTTCTTTCATCTTTCATCAATTATCAAGTTTTCCTAGGAGCTGCTTGGTATTGGATTTGCACCTGGATTTAAGTAGGATTTACGGTAAATCCAGCCAAATAGTTTTCGGAGGTCATCTAAATTCAAAGCCTACATAAATCCGGGATTTACGGATTTAGAGCGTAAATTCGCGTAAATCTAAATCCCATCGAGAGGTAGATTAACGGACTCAGATTTAGCGGAAGAAGCACGCAAAAGGGAGAAATATTGTTACCTTCACAGACCTAGCATCTCTGATTTGTCCTCGTCCTCGCTCAGCCAGCCATTTTCCTACACCGGCTACACTTCTTTGGCCGCAGTCCTACGAGCAAGCGTTTAAAGAAATGGCGACGAGGAAAAGCAACAGAAACAAAGAGCTACGAAGAAACGACGATGAGGAAAAGCAATAGAATGAAGAAATGGAGAAAGAAAGAAACGGAGAAGATGAAAAAAATCCTACACGGGCTCTATCTAAATTAGAAATTAATCTAACTTCGCATTTTTTAAACAATTTAAGCATCAATAATTAATTAAATTAAATTAATAATTAGTATTATGATTATTAGTATAATTAAATACTCTAATTTAGTTTAATTAAATAATTAGTAGTATAATTAATAATAAAAAATAAATATAAGGTTTAATTAATATATTTTAAAATACAAATAACTATTATCTAATTAACATTATAAATAATTAATTAGTGTAGAATATTTAAGTGATTAATGAGATAATTAATAATTAAAACTAATTACAACTATTTTAATTTCATATTTAAATCTCTAACTACCTTAAATCCTGAGATCTATTGTCAAATAGTTTCTCAGGATTTAACATTTATCATACCAAACAGTTTTCAAGATTTAACAGCCTCAGGATTTACTAAATCCGGATTTACTAAATCCGGATTTACAGGATTTACTAAATCCCACTAAAGTTAAATCCAATCCAATACCAAACAGCCCCCTAGCGTTTTGCTACTAAATTTCTCTCAATTTCAATTTTATCTTGCCAAGATTCTTTCAAATTCTGCAAGTATTTCCTATCAAACTTCTTAAGTAGTAAAATCTTGATTGAATTTCCAGTGTAATCGTGCAATGTAAATGAAGTTATCCTGTAAATTTGAGAGAACATAGAAATCACTGTCTGGAAAAAATTTGCGCAGCATTGGTAGAACTAAACACCATAGTACTCCAAAATTTTACTTTATCATCAGTAACAGTTGTACGGATGTTGACACTTATGTCCTCATTCAACAAACTGAGAACTAAGAAAATAATAGTTTCAAAACAGAATTAGTCAATTTGACATAAGTCTCTGGTGATTAATCGTGCAATATAAAAAGAAGTTATACAGTAAATCTGGAAGAAAATAGGAATCCGTCTAGATAAAATTTCAGCAGCGCTGGTATAATTAAATACCATATTGTTCTTCATTTTATCGTCAATATTAGCTATAAAGATAGCTACCATAGCTTGAACCAAGCTAATATGTCCTTGAAATCCACTATTCAAAGAAACTTAAGCGCGTTAGGTAATTTCCCCTGTTATGCGTGTCAATAAGGAGAGCTATGCCTCATTCAAAAAACTGAGAACTAAGAAAATTTTAGTTTCAAAACAGAATGAGTCAATTTAACATAGAAGCTGCGGGTTTTGAGACACTGATGGCTTCCCGAATAACAATGTTTGGATTGTCACTAATCTATCACATGTAGAAGAAAGCGTATAGTATAAGTTGTGCATAAGTTTCAAAATTCAAAAGGGAAGAAAACAGCCCACATAAGAATTTAAAGTGATATAACAATTTGCCTGCGGCTACCAGGCAAAAGCGAACTCGCTATAAGCTCAGAGAAAAAGTACTCAAATTTTTCTCTGGATCCTCACACATATGTAAGATATTAAAAACTTGAGAAGTTACTTATAGGATGATTTACAAGTGAGTATTACATGGGCTTATATAGGACAAAGTTCATCTCCGAATATTGATGATCAACCATTATTGAACCCTTGAGGTAGCTTCTATTATAGACTTTGTGGTAACATCCATTTTAGATGTTTGTGGAAGCCACTAGCCACCATTAAGGACTTTCGAGGACAAATTGGGGGGCCAACATTTCAAACAATCACCACATTGCCGTCCTTCCAAAAAAGATGTTGCATCCATTGTGCCCTTGAATGGATAGAAATCAAGACATAATGATCAAGTTCAAGCACTACTGAAACCTGAACCCTATAATTAATCACCTTTGTCAACATACCTGCAAGATTATCTATAGTCTCAATCTTTCAAAGTAGAATATCTCAATGTTTTAAAGTAGAACATTCCCTTCTTTTACTGCTTCTCTAATAAAGCAATACTGAACATTGATATTCTTAGTGCGATTATGATGGACTTAATATTTGCCATACAAATGACTCATTGATTATCGCTAAAAATGCCCATACTTCTCTACATGCTTGCAAAGTATTTGGGCAAATTATGAAGCCAAATGGCTTCTTTGAGAGCCTATGTTATCGCCATATGCTTTATCTCTGTAGTAGACAAAGCAATGGTTGATTGTAGAGTTGATCTTCAACTTAACGGTCCTTTTGCCATGGTAAACACATAACTTGTTGGTGATAGTGCTTATCAAGATCACCAGCACAATTAGAATCAACATATCCAATAGATGATTTACGATTGTCATATTGTTTCTTGAACTTCAGACCCATATCCACGGTACCTTTGATATATCTCTGAGGCTCTGACATTGCAATGTTGATTTGTGGCGCCACGATCTTGTTAAGTGTTGTGATGTTGATCTTTGTTCCATCAGGGTGTTGAATTAAATAACATTTTTCCCGAGACTCCGAACTGCGATGTCCTGATATGGCGGCGGGGCGTTAACGATGCTGCGATACTTATGGTTCCGGCGTTGCAGCACGGGTTCAACACATGTGATTTTTCTCCAATTCTTGAGATATACACCATCGCATAAATCAAGACTCCCACTGCATTTGCATACGGGGCACCCTCCAACTACCATTTTCATCACTTGTAATTGGATATATTGATGCACACAATTTGAAATGTCAGGCTAAATGAGTGCTGACAGGTTTAGTCTTTTCATCAATGCCAAACCTCCAGAGTACTTATTTTAGATGTTGAATATCAATTAAGCAAATTATTCCATTAAGTATACTTGGCTCAATCTTCATATCAATAGTTTATTATAATTTATCATAGTTTATCCCTTACCTCAAGCGTAACCTTTCATTACTAATCTAGCTTTATATCTAATATTGTCTTTTGCTAGGAGCACCTTCCTTCTCAAAAAATAAGTTTTTGCAACCAATCAGTTTCTTATGTTTTATAACGAGAACCAACTTCCAAATATGATTCTAATGGAGTGATTGCATCAACTCATCCATTTACATATGCCACTTACCATTTTCCATACTTTCTATAGCTTCTTTGTAATTTTATAGAATATCATCCCTAGTGACTAACGAGCATATACTATTGTATCAATATGCCAAGCAAGTATCTCTCTAGTCTATTAGTGGCAATGGATTCTAATTGTTGTATGATCTCTAGTGCTGGTGATAGTTATGGTTCCACTAGCTCATCTAAGATTTTGTCTTCACTATTAGATTCATCTTCATGTCATGTCATGATTATTTGACAAGTTTTACGCTGGTTGTCGACTATCTAATGCAACAACCCTCCACTTTTCTCATCCAAGACTTGGGACCTGGCAACAGCAGTGTTTTCACTAGACATTTGCAAGAGGTTGTACCCTGGGGTATGCTTTTTGCTGATGATATTCTTCTTGTTAATAAGGCTAGAGGGGGAGTTGAAGGTAAACTTGAATTATGGAGGTCAACCTTAGAGTCTAAAGGTTTTCGTTTGAGTAGATCTAAAACTGAATATATGGAGTGTAATTTTAGTAGTAATAGATCTAGTAAGGGGATTGTGAATTTGGGCGATCATGTCATTAATAGATGGGAGTGATGGTGAAATAGATGGGAGTATTATTAGTAGAATTCCAGTTGGATGGTTGAAGTGGAGGAATGCATCGGGCTTAATGTGTGATAGGAAAGTCCCCCTCAAACTTAGGGGAAAATTCCATAAGATGGTTGTGAGGCCTGCAATGCTTTATGGTGCAAAATGTTGGCTATTAAAAGAGAAGCATAATATTAAGTTTAAGTGTTGCAGAGATGAGGATCCTCATATGGATGAGTGGTTTTACTCTTGGAGACAGGATACGAAATGAGCATATACATAAAAAGGTTGGAGTAGCTCCTGTGGAAGATAAGATTAGAGAGAGTCGCCCTAGATGGTTTGGTCACATAAAACGGCGGCCTTCCGATGAACTGGTTAGGAAAGTAGATATATTGGATTTGGCTTATGTTAAGAAAGGTAGAGGTAGACCTAAAAAGACTTGGTTAGAATTAATAGAAATGACATTTCTTTATTTGATTTAAATGAGAATTTGACTCTTAACAAGATACAATGGAGAAAAAGGATTTATGTAACCGACCCCACATAGTGGGATAAAGGCTTGATGTTATTGTTGTTGTTGTATTATATTCATCTTCAAAATGATTATCAATTTGTTATAAATTTCGAGGAATTTTAAACTACACCAGCTGAAGGGAGTTTGGCTTTCAATTATCTTAATCTAAATTTGTCTGTTTCAGCATCGTAAACTTGTCAAAGATAATATCGCACAAAATTGGAGCTTATATGGCTCAAGATTTCATGGAAAAAATACCTTAAATCTTTTGCTAAAACCAATGAAATTAACTTTTTTGACTCTATGATCTAATTTTAATTTTTTTTATATGATAATACGCAAACACCAAATAACCGCAGGCAACCATAATCAGAAATGGGTTTTCCAAACCAAATCTCCTTCAAAGTTTTACATCTAGTGCTGAAGCAGGGAGAATGTTGATAATGTAAGAGGCGTATAATAATGCTTCTGTCCAAAACACATTGCTCATTCTAGATTGGGATAATATGCATTGAACATTATCAACCAAGAGGCGATTCATTCACTCTATCATGTCATTTTGTTGAGGTGTTCTTAGCATAGTAAAATGTTAGAATATTCCTTAATTTTAGCAAACATTCAAAAACAAATCTGGCTTGTATTTCCCTCCATTATAAGACCTAACCCTTTTAATTTTCTTGCTTGTATGGATATCTATCATTTTCTTTCATTTAAGAATGTTATCCAGAGATTCATCATTGTGCTTCATGGCATGTGCCCAAACATATCTTGAGAACTTGTCAATAAATGTAAAAAAAATCCAATAATTACCTCAATAAAGCATTCTAAGAGGACCCCAAACTTCGTTGTACACATAGTCCAATGTCCTCTTATTATCATGGATAAAAATGCCAAATTTTCTAAGAGGACCCCAAACTTAGTTGTACACATAGTCCAATGTCCTCTTATTATCATGGATAAAAATGCCAAATTTGACCATTATTTGCCTGAGACATAATGCTTGTAGAAATCTCCCACACTTGGCAACTTTTATCAAACCTTTTCTGAACCAAATTCTACATAGTCTTCACTCCAAAATAGTCCAAGCACATATGTTAAAGTTAGGAAATCTCAAATTAATCATTAGTTGAATTGCTGCAAATAGACATTTTTCACGTGATTGTGACCATCAAGGAAATATTAGAAATGACCTTTCTTTATTAGATTTATATGAGAATTTGACCCTTAACAAGACACAACGGAGAAAAAGGATTCATGTAGCAGACCCCACATAGTGAGATAAAGGCTTGTTGTTGTTGTTGTGTCCATCAAGGAAATATATATGTGCTTTCAGAGTATCCTTCATGGCCAAAAGAGCTACTTGCACCACCTTTAGGACTTCACCTTCTAAGGTCACTTTGTAACGATAAGAGTCTAAGACTGCTAATGATATCAAATTCCTTTTCAGCTCAAGAGCATATCTAACTTTTTATAAGTTACCTAATTATGCCAGCATCCATCTTCAAGCATATTGTTCTCATACCTTTTGTCCAGCATATATTATCATTGCCCATCAGCTCAACTCCTCTTTCAAGCTCCTTAAAACTTGAAAACTACTATTGATTTGGAAATATGTGATAGGAACATCCAGAGATCAATATCCAACTATCATATTGGTTGTATGAAGATAAAACTAAAATTATTGATTCCTACTTATCAACAGACTTTTGTACCACATTTGCATTTGACTTGTTCTTAGTCAAACAATCCTTCTAGAGCCCTTCTAGTGACAAAATGCACAGTCATCCTTCACAGAATGTCTCCATGATAATTGTCCTTTTGACCTCAAGTGAGATCTGTCTCACCCACTAAATTTGCCATATTTTCTATTATTTGATCGATTTCTGGATATAGCAAGAGCCTCATATGTTGTATCTTTGTGATCAAATTGATCTTTCCTTCAATACTCATTGTTCACCAAAGAAATATCACTGAATTTAACTTCATCTTTACCATATAAAAAGGCATTGTAATGATTATATGCTTCGAGCAAGAAATTTAATAAAAATAATGCCATATCTTCATCACTAATTTCAACATCAATATTCAATAAATCAATGAGAATGTTGTTGAAATTATTTAGGTACTCAATCATAAGTATGCCTTTTTTGGATTAGAAACGTAAAGCTTCTTCTTTAGATAGGGTTGATTGTCTTTGATTTTGTTCATGTGCTTGTCCTGTAATTCTTTTAAGTCATTGTCACTAAGGTATCCTTGCTAATTAAGCACTTTTGAGTCTTTTTCTAAGCACAGTTAGATTGTGCCAAAAGCTTGATGATTTATAAAGTCCCAATCTTCATTCGACATGTGCTTGAACTTAGCCACCAAAGCAATATGAGATCCTTCTCTAAATAAAAGCTCCAAGACTTCTTACTATCACATGCCAAAGTTGTTAGTATTATAAACTATAAAGTTTTTTTTACATCGATCTTTGCAATGGATAACATAGTTCTCAGCATGGAACCTCTTGTGAACACTCCACTATAAATTTCGAATTGCTTAGCATGCTCACATAGTCACATTAATGATTAAGCACTTTGCTAGCCATTAAGCATCAACTTTTGGTATATGGCCTAGAATGGTTTTGATTAGTAGATTGGTAGGGCAATCAAGTTGGGTGCAGGTCAGCTCAAACAAGACTGAGTTGCAAGTCAAATATGGCCAATTCGCAAATTAGTATAATGGCCTTATTCTTCATTGAGTAGCATAAAGCTTCAACAAGTTAAACCCACTTTGAAAAGATTTTGGTCATATGTTAGCAACATGTATGTCATTTGTTTGACACATTATTTGGACCACTGGATTTCAGGCAACAAGCACAACCTCCTATTACAATCAAAATTAATTCCAACCACTTTGAATTTTAAACGAATGAACCAACATGTCTGTGCTACCAACTTGTTGTACAAAGGCTCCAAAATTCAATAACACAAGAATTTAACGTGATTAAAAAATTCATTATAAACCTAGAGAAAAACACTCAAAATTTCTCCCAGAATTTTCACACATACAAAAAATGTTACAAGTTTAAGGAGTTAATTTATAAGTGAAGATTAAATGAGTTTGTATATGAGAGAATTCATCTCTCAATATTAATAATCAACCGCCATTGAAAACTTGTGTGGTAGTCATCACTATAGACTTTTAGGTTAATATGCATTGTAGCCTTTGGTGATAGCCATCATTAAGGGCTGTTGTGTTTGGCTTCTATTTAGGACTTTCATTGAGCAAAGTGAGCCACAATTTTCAACATTATATATCCGAGAAAGTATAAGGATCCCTTCTTGGATAATAATTTGCGCAAAATTAGTAGAATTCAATATCATTTTGCTCATAAATTTCATTTTATGGTGCCATATCAGTTATTTTCGTAATCAACCTAAACAATCAAAGCTCACAAAGCTAGAACTACAGGGAAACTAGTTAAGAAAGCAGAAAAATAACTGCCTTCTATGTTAAAAACGCTAAACGAAATAAACCTCAATCAACATTTTCCGTACTATCTAGCACTTGCAATGGTGCTGGTATTTGAAAAGTGGTAAATGGAAGTCAAATTAGATAATCGAGAATCTCCATAACCATAATAAGCGCATCCCTGATAAACGGGCATCTATCAAGTAGAAGATGGAAAGGCATTTCATGCCAGGCATAACCACAACACAAACAAAACTAGTGAAAGTAATATGACACTCTGTGAATGAGATTCGCACCTCTGCCTTGGCGGAAGCGAACCCGCCGAGATCTCCCATATGGATCTCGCTCCCCTCCGTATCCATCATAACAGCGACGGCGAATCCCTTCTCCTCGTTCAACCGGCGCACCTGTCGTATAACCCGTCGGTGCCAATCGTGCGTGCCGTGGCACATGTTGACCCTCGCAACATTCATCCCGCCGACGGCAAGCGCTTCAATCTGCTCCGCTTCACATGTAGCTGGCCCGATCGTGCATACCAGCTTCGTTCGCCGAGTGCTTCGGAACCCGTTCTCCTTCAGCTCCGCCTCCGTCACGGCATCGACGTCAATCGCCGATGCGGCCGCAGCGATAGAGACACCACCGATGCCATTTGTGGATGAGAGGATCACCGGAACCGGTGATGGATTAAGGTCTGGCGGTGGCGTATGCGCGGCGGAGGAGCTGCGGAAGAGGCGGAGTCTCTCGGGGAGGAGCGACGGTCGTCGTAAAGGCGAAGAGGCGAGAGAGCGGGAGGGGTTATTAGGGGCTAGGAAGCGAAGGGATTGGGAGGCCATTTGAGGACGAAGCTTCGCCGGAGATGGGGGCAGTGGAGAGGGGAGAAGCAGAAGGTGATAGGGTTTAAAAAATAAATAAATATATTGGGGGCGACGACGTTTGCGGAGTGGGAGATGTGAGAATGGAACTTCGAATTCTCCGCTGCCGAAAAGTAGCCAACCTTCGACTATTAACTACGAAAGTTTTTTTTTTTTTTTTTTAGCCATTTATGTCAAAATCATACATATATCATACATTTAATTTTCGAACTCAAGATCTCTTAACTCATAGTCAAAATTTTCAACGAATAGATCAATATAAGGATTAGATGTTTGTTTATGTGATATATATGTGAGTTTATTTTATTTTGCTCAAAATTTTCCAAAACATACTTTTTCACCTTAAGAAAAATTGACAGATGGGATGTTGTGTTGTGCCTTTGGGCCGATGGTTGAGTATGAGTGTTTTTTAAAAGTTAAAACCATTTTTAATATTTTTGGCTTCATAATTATCTTAAAAATACTTTCCTAATTTTTATCATCATTTTAGTATAGACCTAAAGGGATCTCTAATGAAAGATTGAAGGGATACTGAGAAAAGAAGATAAAATCTATGAGTAAGTTGTTTGCACCCTATTGTTTGTCCAGGCTTGTACACATTGTATACAATCTTGTACACATAATATAGAATGATCTACATAATCTGATAAATATAAAGCTAGCAATAAAAAAATATGAAGCATGTACACGGTGTGCACAAATCTGCACAAACTGTGTACCTGAGCTTGCAATAATATTATATAATATTGCACACAGTGTGTAAAACCTTATACATAGTATTTACATCTAGGAAAATAAAATTTGAAAAGCCCATATAGATTTGGGGTATTCCTATTTTTATGATCGAATACGGTATTGAGAATAGCGTACGATCTAAAAAGATATAAATAATATTCTACAATGGATTCAGATTTAAAAATAAGGTTTTAAAAATCTTTCACTTTCATAATCAAATACAAATAAAATAATAGCATACCGTCTCGAAATATAGAAATGTTATTCTAGAATAGCATTTAAAAGACAAAATTGCAGTTTGAAAATTTTTCATTTTTGTTATCAAATATACTAACAATCATATCATATTATATCGAAATGTGAAAATGATATTCTACGAAGATATTTGAATATAAAAATAAGTTTTGAAAAATTATCTATTTTCCCAAAAAAAAATTCTTATCTCATTAAATAAGATAGGGTTTATTTTAATCTAGAGTTGCAGGTTCTTTATATAAGTAAGCCCCTATAATTAATTATATCTTCGGAGAAGTGAATCCCCCAAGAATACTCTTGATTAAAGTAGTGATAAATTTTATGAATTTTAAAGTTTAAGACAAGGATCAAATGATGCTAAAATTTTTAGACGGGATTGGGTCAAGGTTGAACAGTTCTTTTGGAGTCAAAAGAGGAAGGGTAAGGAGCACTAGGATTCTGAGACCGCTCAAAAGTGCTCTGGTCTATCCTATGGTTGGGCTTTAATCTTTTGGGATAAGATTTATATTGTTCAAGTTGACATTTTATTAGAGGACTGTGACTTATATCCTTGATCACCAGATCAGGAGAATGCCCAGGAGGTGAGGGTGGAGACTAACCTACCAAATGGGTATATATTCTTGCCTCACCCCACCGATTCCCTCACTTGATTGTTTTGCCATGAAGAAATTGAAAGAGGGGAAGAAAATAAAGGAGAGAAAAACCTTTGGATCATATTTGTCAGTCATTCATATTACAAAGTTTATTCTATTCATTGCAAGTGAATAAACTCTTACTTATGTTTTCAATGATTTTAATTTTTGCGAATTTTATTTCTTCAAAATCTATCAAAAATATATCTTGATTTCATAAGCTTTCATCATACAAATTCAGATATATTATAGATTTGATCATTTTAAATGATTTGATATAGTTTTATTGCATTTTAAATGAAGTACTGAATGACATCAAATACATGATATAATAACTCAACGTTATACCTTACTGATCCATGTGATTCATTGATTGGAGGTCATAAGGAGCTAGAGATTGATTAGGAGTTATAAGAAGTTGAAGCGACTGATTCACATGATTAAAGAGGAGTTATAAGGAGTACATTGATTGAGAGTTATAAGGAATGACTTATTGGGAGTCATAAGTGTAGGAGAAAGATACTTTTAAAATACACTCATTAAATATTTGAATACTAATATTGACATCGCTATGAACATTGTACTAATATTATAACTAACATCAATACTATTTATTATCATTAACACTATTTAACATTATTGATCATGATACTAATATTATTATTGCATTAGTACTATTGACTGAGATGTGATGAACTATAAAAGGATAAATTGATACAAATAGTCATTTTAGACACTGATGCATATATTTTTTATATGATTTATAATATAGTATTCTCTTTTATCTTGCATTGATTTTAGTTAAAAGATTATAATTACTTACTGGGTTATGTGCTCATTACATGATTTTATATATTTTCAGGAAAGAACAAGGATCCTATAATATGAGGCTTTGGACAAGATAATAATGTAATCATGTTTCTTTCTACTGTTTATTGGTAAGCTCTAGTTAAATAGTTAAAATAAAAGAGAGATGTAATTCTTCCAATATAGATCCTAAAGTATGATAAAATAGTATCAAAGCAATGGTTATTGATGGAATTAAAATATAACTAGAGCTTATGAGTGGAATAGAAATGTGATTTCTAATTTATAATTAGTTGATTTGAGTTTAAAATTTTGTTTTGAACATGCTCTCTCTCTCTTGGACTGATATAGAAATATCAAGGATGATATTTTTCAAAGGTGAGGAAATTGTAATAACGCAAATATGTGAAATAAATTTTTTTTTAAATATGAAAATTCTAAAGTAGAGCGCTTTGGCACTGATCTAGTGAGTGTTGTGGCGCTAAGTCATGAACAGTGTGTGTGTATCATTGCCTTAGCCCACCGACTCCCTCACTTGATTGCTTGGCCAGAAAAAAATTGAAAAAGGGGAAGAAGATAGAGGGGAGAGAAAGGTCTTTTAATCATATTTATCAGTCATCCATGCTATAGATTTTATTTTATTCATTGTAAGTGACTAATCTCTTACTTTTATTTTTTAATAATTTTGATTTCTATAAATTTTATCTCTCCTAAATCTATCAAAAATGCATTATCTCCTTATTTCATAAGCTTTCATCGTGCAAGTTTGGATATATTATATATTTGAATATTTTGAATGATTTGATATAATTTTATTATATTTTAAATGAAGTACTGAATGATATCAGATATATGATATGATAACTCTACTGATCCACATAATTCACTAGTTGGGAGTTATAAGTAGCTGAGATTGATTGGGAGTTATAAGAAGTCGGGGTGACTGATTCACGAGATTCAATAAGAGTTCTAAGGAGTATATTGGTTGAGAGTTATAAAGGGCGACTAATTGGGAGTCATAAGTGTGGGAGCAAGATACTCTTAAGATACACTCATTGAATATCTGAATAATAATACAGACACTGCATGAACACTATACTAATATTGTGACTAACACTAATAATATTTACTGTCATTAACACTATTTAACATTATTGATCATGATACTAATATTATTACTGATATTAGTACTGTTGACTATTACTGATATTATGACTAATGATGTCATAGATTGAGAAGTGATGAACTATAAAAGGATAAACTGATACAGATAATTAGTATGGACATTGATGCATATATTTTTTATAGGATTTATAGCATATTATTCTCTTTTATCTTGCATTGATTTCAGTTATAAGATTTTAATTACTTGCTAAGCTATATGCTCATTACGTGATTTTATATATTTTCAGGAAAAGGTAAGGACCTTATGATATGAGGCTCTAGATAAAATAAAAATATAATCATGTTTCTTTTAATTATTCATTGGTAAGCTCTAATTAAATTATTAAAATGAAAGATAGATGTAATTCTTCCAATATATATCCTAGAGTATGACAATCACATGGTTATTCATCATCCTGAGTTCATCGATATCCTTGGTCTACTTAGTCGAGTGCTAACTAGAGGATCCTTGTTAGCAACTATGGGTTACCTCATCCAAAGGGACCTCGTAGGCTAAGGGGTTAGGGATCTAATCCTAGGCTGACAAATAGCAAATGCATAAGTCTATGTATAATGAACCTATGTTTATGTCATCTAGCCTAGGATGCAACACTTAGCCATATGTTTGCTTATAAGAGAGATACTGGGTGGGGGAAAGATATACATATTAAAGAGACATAGTGTCTAGGCTTTCTACCTATACCCATAATCACCCACTAGGATTGTAGGTGAAGTGGGTTTGAAAATAAATATAAATTAAATGTAATGGTTTTCTAAAAGGTCCTAAGGCTAGAGAAACATATAAAAAATGGCTCATAATACCCAAGGCTCTCTAAGTTTAAGAATGCTCACCTCACTGGAGCAAGTTAAATAGTGATTTCGACCGTAGCACCCCCATTTAAAAGAAATAGGGGTGACTGAAACTCCTGCTTATTATCCAAATACCTTATCCAGATGCTCGACACATCTCCTTATATAGATGCTCACCAATGTTCCTCGCAAAACATAACAAAGAAAGAGAAGAAACAATGGTTAGTAGTTATTTACTTAAAAGAAAACCAATTAAAAATACAACTGGATTTAAAGCATACCTTTTATCGGGCTTCTGCACCAGCTTTATTAACTTTGCTTATGGAACTTTAATTTTAAAAGTATTTTTGTGATTTTGGAGGTCATCCCAAGCAATAGGAAAAAGAGGAAGGATGTAGAAGGAGAAGGGAGAAAGAGGTAGAGAGAGAGAAAAAGAGAAAGAAAATGCTAATATATATTTCCTCCTTTATAATCACCATTCCCCGTAGCTATATTTCTTCTTTCATAATCACCATTCCCCATATCAAGATTTATATTGTACCTCCAAATAATCACTTTCTTTATAACAAAGAGGCCATGAAAACCAAAATGAAATTTAAATGAAGAAGAAGAAAGAAAATTTAGAAAGACCTCTCAAATTCATGATCAAATCACCACAATCATGTACACGTCTCCCTCCAATAATTAAGATTTGCCAAAAATACATACACCATTCACTTGCAACCAATAACTTGTAAAAAAAGATAGTTATTCTATACCCTCCCACTCATAATTTCAACTTGATACACATGTCAAACACAGATTAAATGAAGGAATGATTACAACTTCAACTTCTTTCAAGAATTCAAGCTATGCACACTGTGTACAAGCCTATAACATATACTTGTACAACAGTGTACAAGCTTATGCACACTGTATACAAGATTATACACTCTTTGTACAAGCTTTTAAATATTTTTATAAGCTTGGACTTAGATGTTAACAGGATGGTTTTTATAACAGAGATGAAACTTGTGGTAGAGAAACTTGTAGAGGCAAATGCAATAGAAAAGTGTTAAACTTCACCTTCTTTTCCAGTGGCAACTGCATCTAGAGATGTTCACCTTTAAAGCATATCAAGTTCTCCGGTTTGCCCCCATGCTTCATCAAGGAATTCATACACGGATCAGCTACAAGTCAGTCATCATTTGAGTACACGAGGTTGATGATGGATATTATAGTGTCAGAACAACATTAGCTTTGAATTTATCCTTCTTTTAAAAAAGTTATTGTTCATTATAATCCTCTATTAAAGAATAATATGAATAATACATTATTTTTTTAATAGTTGATGGTTTATTATAAGAATTTTACGATTTGATTACTGGTTATAATATTTCATTATAATTATAATTGACTGTTAATTCATTAAAGAATTTTTTTTTTGTTCAATAGCCATTCATCTTTCATTATAATAATAATTAATTTTTAATTCAAAATAAGATTATAGACTGTGTATTTTTTTAAGCTTGTACACACTGCGTACAAGCATGTACACATAATTATAGGCTTGTAATCACTATGTACAGGATTATAAATACTATTTACAAGCCTGTACACACTGTGTACATGCATGTATACAATGTGTATAGTCTTGTAAACACCATGTACAAGATTATACACACTGTGTATAAGCATGTACATACTGTGTACATACATGTACACACTATGCACAAGCTTGTACACAGTGTTTACTATTATGCCAATAATATCAATAAATATAAAATGTTTTATTCAAATTATCATTTATAAAAAATGTCTAAAGCTTGTACACAGTGTGTATAGCTTTTGTTATCAATATCCATAAGATATAAAATGATTTATTTTATTTATCATTTATAAAAAATATATATATTAAGCTTGTACACACTATGTGCAAGCTTGTGTACAAGCCTATATATAGTGTGTATAACTTATATTATAAATATCCATAACATGTAGAACAAACTGTATAAACTTATGTAAACCATGTAAAGAATCTATGTATGATGTATTCCAACTATCATTATATAAAAAATGTATAAATAAATTAATTAAAAAAACTATAATTATACTATAATGAATGTATAGTAATGAATAAATTAAGTTTCTGGATTGATTGTTGAGTAATATATTGTATGTACAGGTTACTTACGACTTTATAATTTTGTATTTCGTAGGCCTGATAAAAATAGAACAACTTGAATGATTCTTATTGAAAAAAAAAATTGTAAATTATTAAATGCATGAATGCTTACATAATACAAACAAGAGATATAGATGAAGATTTGTATAAGCCAGGCAATATCTTATTCTTCTCGGATAAGAGGGAGACAAAAGCATTAACATGGGAATCAATGAGGTATTTATCTGTTATGAGCTCATCAATTTCTCCTTTAGACACTATGATGTTCCCAACAGTGTATAAATTTTATTGCCTGTAATAATCATTTAATATGGCTAGACATTGGTTGTACAAAGTTGAACACACTGTTTACAGGGTTGTATAAACTGTATATAGGGTTGTACATATTGTGTACTTGGTTGTATATAGAGTGTACAGTATTATAAACAATGTGTATAGGGTTCTATACAGTATGTACAGGGTTGTACACACTATGTATAGGTTTGTACGCAGGGTTGTGATATTGTATTATAGCTGAAACTTACTTATCAGTGTACTTAGCAAAATAAGAATCCATATAAACAAGTATTTTCTCATTAATAATTTCCCTGCCTTTAAAATCTATTTTTGAACTTGCCGGGATGACAACTTCAAGAAATGCTTCAACATTGACGACTTTAACACCAGTCTCCTCACCCTTCTTTAGTGTTGCTCGCTCTGCCATTTCAATTATTGAATATTTTTTCCTTTTTTTATTTTTTGTTATTCATCTAGTTATTTAGGGTATTTTAATAGTTTTTTTTTGATCGGTCAACCCTACTCTTGATAGTACTGGTAATAGTACCAGGGCTACAAGCTCAGAAATTTCAAACTCATGGATATGAGGCTCAATAGGGATAGCGAGGGCAGCCAGGGCAACAGCCTAAAAAATTTTAACCTAATGGATAAGAGGCTTAAGAGGGACAGCAGGGCAATAGACTCAGCCATGTTTTACTTTTTATTTGCATTATAATTTACAATATGTTCAAAAAAAGCAGCTAGAAGATTTACAAAATTACTTTCAAAGCGTTCATATTTCAATTCTCTCTGCCCAAGTCTCATGCTAATACAATGAATCTCATTTATAAGAATATCAATGAAAGCACGTATTTCAATGAGTGCTTTTTAAATATTCTCATTGAGTGATCGAGCTTGCTGAGGAGAGTGATGGATATGGGTTTCATGAGGGGAGAATGATTGTGCTTGCATAGAAGAGTGAGGGATATGAGTCTCCTGAGGGGAAATAAATGCAGCTTGCTTAAGAGTGTCAGAAAGATGGGTCACAACAGGAGAGATAGGATGTTGGATTGAAAAGGTAGGATATGTTGGGAAGAATTTTGGGTTGGGAAAACTTCAGCAATCAATGCTACTTCCTCCTTTGTGATAAATTAAAATGAATAAAAATCTATAAAGAAGTGAGTTTCATTAAACACTATATACAGAATTATACACTATGTATAATCTTGTAAGCACTTCATACAAGATTGTACACTGTTGTACGATATTATGGTAAATAAGTATATAGTGTGCACAAGCATGTATACATTATGCACAACTTAGAATGATCTATACATTATATAGAATGATCTATATAATATGGTAAATATGGAGATTGTAAAAAAATATACAAGCCTATAAACAGTGTGTACAAGCTCCAATATAATGTGTACAAAGATTATACAATATGTATAAGATTATGATAACCTTGTACACATTGTGTATAATGTTGTATACAATATATATAATATTGTATACAGTAGGTACAATCCTGTACACAATGTGTATAACATTATACAATGTGTAGAAACTTATTCAATGTGTATAACTCATATTGAGCAAGCTTGTGATAATCTTGTACATATTATGTATATGCTTGTACACAATATATACAAGCCTGATATATTAAAAAACCATTATTAACATAAGCTCGTTTAGATTATTACAATAAGAATCATAAATAAAAAAAAGATTATAGGGAATCATTTAAACTTGGTCATTACTAAGATCACTAAATATGCCAGAGACCTATATGGAAGAAAAAAATGCGGCTTCCCCAATGAAGAAAATGGGGTCTTATGTCAACCACTGTAGGGTCAAGAAAGGATGTATGCTCTAGAAATTAAATCTGCATATAATCAATAAATAGTATTAAAAAAAGAAATAAATCCATCATTAATAAATTCACCATTAATAAATCCACAATTAGTAATATAATTAGAGAGAGTACTCACCATTAATAAAAGGATCAAATCCACTCATATATAATGAGGCGACATTATCAGCATACTTCATCGCCATACAATAAAACTGAACAACTAAAAAATTTCTAATTGACGCCCAATATTACCCAGTGAACTCATCTATATTATGGGTAATGTTAATGAGCCTCCTTGGGGTTTTATAATTATTGTTGAAAAAAGTAAATTGAACAACAGAAACTTAATGTACATATTTATAATAATGCCAAGGGACTTGATTTGTTAATATTCTTTATTTCATTTTTAATTTCAATTCCAGCATATTTAATTTATGGATCAGATTCCCAGTATATTAAATCATTAGAGCCACTTTATCTGTTGTAAATTTTACTCATGCCCTTTGATTATGAATACTTGCTTGGGTACATCCCAATATGATAGCAACATGTCGATCAGGGGTGTATTTTATTGAAATGGAGGGAACTCCATAAATTAAAATATGTTTGACATCTTCAAAGCATCCTCCACTTTATTGTATAATATCCCTTTTAAAGAGTCACAGATATATCTAAATGTTGAGGATCTACAATAAAAATTAACCTTTGGGATGTACATGTGCAACAAAAAAAGTTTAAAATATTTATTAATTTGTATTATATAAAACTTTAGAAGATTGAATAATATTTTTTTAGTAATATATGTGTACATGATTATACACAATATTTATATTGCTAATAAAAGATTGTACATATTATACAAGACCATGTATATATTATGTATATGAGCTTATACACACGGTATACAAGATCTTATACACAGTCTTGTACAAGGTCCTATACAATATGTACAAGACCTTGTACACAGTGTGTACAAGTGGTCTAGATTTTTCTTATACTTAAACTGCACGAGCTTGTAAAATATTTTTTCTCATCTTATTTATTAATATAAGATTCAATATAATATAAAATAAAATAATATATTAATAACCCAACAAAGTAAACCTTTATATTTAATTCAACATTTATTATTTTTAAAATCATCACTGATAGTTTTGTTTTCTCATTATCAAATGCATTAAGTTTAATTCCATATACACACTATATACAAGGATTTGTACCCTACATCACTGCCTTATACATAAATTGTACAAGCAAAATTACAAACAATAAATTATTCTATATGGAGTCAAAAAAGTAAATGTAGGGTCAATTGTAATACAAGATATCATAAAATTAGGTGCATGAAAACCTACATCCAGACTCTGCTATAAATTCAGTTACAAAGAAACCCAAAATATTAAATGCAGGATAGAGCTTGCCTTTTTGAAGATAAAGAGCGATTTGTGAAGAGAACAATCCTTGTTTGACGATGAAAAATGACCATCCGACAGCAAAATCCTAAAACTTATGTCCGCGCGATTTCAGAATTGAACGAGATGCATCATCTTCCTTTTTTCTAAATATTACCTCAAGATCGGACCGGGTCGTTGGGTCATACCTTAGTAAAAAAATTCACGTGGCTACAAAAAATAAATTAAAACAAAAATACGTGTCAACCATGGATTAAAGTCCAAATGTAGAGCTACGTCCGGAGTTCGCATAAAATAATTTCTCCCACTTTTCTCTAAAAAAGTTACAATAAATATTTTATTAGGGTTCTTTTTTCTCTTTCTTTAAGATAACACTCATTTTTTACCTCCCCTCTCTCCATTTTTCTACCTCTCCTCTCTCCATGGTTTACTTTTTTGCTTTTTTGTTAGCTAAATATCTTAAAATTTATATAAAATTTAGATGTTATTCGAAATGTTTTACTATTCATACCAATAATTTTGTAAAGCATTCAAAAAAAGTTTTTTTTCCACTATTTGATATTCTATAGTTAAATGGATCTATAAATAATTGATTAAGATGTGTTGACCTCATTTCTGTATGAAGTCATCATGATCTACTTACATTCTTCCTTGGTGACCTAATAATTGACAAGTGTCCACTTATCAACCATATATGTCCCAATCAAATGTCAATCCAGCTCTTAACCTAAACTTCAACTCCAGCCTTTAATTCCAAGCTTTCAATCCAGACCCTCAATCAAACTTCAAATCATATCCAACCAATCTTAATCATTCATTTAATTATGATGGATGTGGGTAATTTAAACTCAATCGTTCAAACCCAAAATCCAGTCCAAGTCCTGAATTCCAAACTAAATTAAGGGTTAAGAACCTAGGTAATTAAGGGTTAAGAACCTAGGTCTTGAAACCCTTTCAGGGTGATTTTTCAGTCACCTTGAAATCCAACTAAATGACCTCTAATTAATAATCTGTCAGTTGCACATTAATCAGGCATGTCCCTAGGGTCAACCCTCTAAATTTGAACTCAATATGACATGTCTAACCTAAAAACTAAATTGATTTCCAAATGCTATAAAACATTCAAATATTTACAACATATGCTGCTAGACTTGCCACTTTGTGGAATTTGACATTGGGACCCTCCCCAAGACCCTCGACCATGTTCATATCCTTTGTTATGACATATTAACCAGTAAACTGCATTTTTTGGATCTAGTTTTACCTAGAATTGACAAGGGGTCAAAATGACAAAAATGCCCTTTAAGGGAAAATTTAGACTTTTCCCTAAAACTCAACATCGCACAGTCAATTCAATCCTTACAACCTCTTCCAATGCATTCTAAACATCCTTAGGAGTGCATTGGACTTAAACACATGTCTTGGTCAGACCAAGTTGACCAAATTGCCCCTTAAGGGTCCAAACGGTCATTCAATTGCATGGGACCAACTCCATTGATCTCAAAACACTCATTAGAACTTGTTGGACCTAAATCTAACCCATGGTTTAACCAGGTTGACCAAGTCAATCATGGTTACCAAATCAGCCCTTAACCCAACCAAGGTCAAAATTGATGCTCAAACCCATTTGAAACCCAATTGGTCACTTCAAATCCTTCAATTGGACACTCCAAGATTTAACTTGGTCAAATTTTCATAAATGGTCAAACCTTTCACATGCACTCAACATTCATACAAGTTTTAGTCCCTTAACTCCAAACTCCTTGGGATAATTTCCTACAGCATGTTTAACCTTCTCAAGACCTGTCTCAGTCACCATTGATTGGTCAATAGGTCAACAAGTCAATAAGCTCTTTCAAACTCATGGGAAAAAGTCAAATTATGGCCACATCACCATGCCACCTTGGCAATCCAAATCCCCCATCTAAACCTACTTTTACCTGATGTAAAGGATCTTATTTCCTCCCCTAAGAGGCCCCAAGAAAGCCCCTTAAACCAAGCTTTGCTTGGGTTTATCCAAATGAAGAAAAAGTATATGATCCTCCTTCCCATAGACCAAGGGAAGTCACCCTCACCACCAGCCCTTTCCCCTAATTTTGAGTATCCTTGGGGACACTTATCATGCATCTAAGCCCCTCCTAACTCAATCTCAACCATTCAATCAAAAAGCTAAGGGTTAAGTGGATGAGACTTGACCAAAAATCCACATTCATTCTCATTTCTAAAAACTACAGCTCCAACATCCTCCAGCCTTTCAAAAACCTTCCCCAGCCTCTCCAACCATTCCCCAGCCCATTCTAAGCTTTTCTCCTCAAAAACTCAAGCTCAAATCACTATTTTGGTGAGGAGAGAGAGTTTTAGTGAGAGAAAGTGGACTTTCTTCATCAACTTAAAATTCAGCCATCATCTGTCTCTAGGGTCTTCAATTAAGTTGTAGAGGACTTCACTAAGAGCAAAAGGAGCCCAAGAACTCAAAAATTCACCCACTAGATTATAAGTTATCTTAACTTTTAGGTAGAACTTTGATTTGAAACCATAGAAAGTCTGCAATGCATGGAGCCTCCAAACTCCAAGCATTGTAAGATTATGTTATCATTAATATGTGTTTCAAATTTCATTAAATTTGATTGAGTATTTTGAGAGTTATAGTTGTTTGAAGTTTTTAATTCATTTTGAAATATGCGATCGGACGGCTAGCGCTACATCATCCAGGCCAGAATTATGGGTGTTTGCAGGATTCGAACGTGTGCCATTCGGTTTGACTTTGGGCCATCTGGCGCAATCATAATCGTTAATCCCGCGCGGTATCGATCCGATGGCTTGGATTAGTGCTGACGTGGTTAAGTGACGCGATTGCCGTCTCCTTTTTTTTATTAATTTGATTTTAAAAATTAATGAAAATAGCCAAAACTTTAAGAATTCATAGAAATTCCCATTTTTCATTAAATTGAATGTTTTTTATGTCATTTGAAAGGGCTTGAGCACTAGTATTTATCAAAATTAATTTCATATTATTTTGATCACTGGATTGTGAGTTATTTAAGTTTATTTAAAATTTAATTTTATTAATTTTCTCATAATTCTGTGGTCCAATTGGACACAAATTTTGGTGAAAAATATTTGGGCATCTTAGGCATCCTCTGTATTTTTCTTAGGTCCATATACTCAATAGATTTCTATGGTGTGACTTTTCAAAGTAAAGAGTCCATTTTAGACCCTAAATTTTAAAAATTCATAACTCTCTAAATTTTTAGACCTAGACAATTTGATTACTGTTGTATGCTTACACATATGCCAGGGTTAGATGGACAAAGATTGAAACCCAATTAAACACTAGTGACACCTAGGAAAAATAATTAAGGCCTAGACATTTTAGAAAATTCCTAAGAAATTCTACACACACCCAATAAGAGCAAAACTTGATAACAGTAAACTTAGTTATATTTTACACCATAGGTTTAAATTTTACTGGATTTGGAGCCTATTATGTCAGAAAATTAAGTAAGTCAAAATTTAGCCTTTTTTAAGACACAAAAAATTCAAAAAATTATAATAAATCTAATTTAAATTCAAAAAATAAAAAAATATATCAAATTGACCAGATGTTAATCCTCTACTTAGGAAAATTAAAATTCTTTTGACTAGACCTCTAATTTGAACTTAATTTAAGTTTTCGTAAAAATTAATAATTAATTAATTAAATTAATTAAAAATATTTAAAAATTCCAAATATATTTTAAACACTTAAAAACACTCCCTTGGGTCTCTCCTAATCTTTGAGAGTGATTCCATGAAGTTTAGAGTGAGTTTGGGTCAAATCAATCAAAACTTTTTTAATTAAGTAATTTAAAAATTCAATTAATTACCCAAACTTTAAAAAATCATAAATAATTCTAAAAAAATTCTAAATTGACCAAAATCAAATCCATTCAACTACATTTAAGGTCTAGTCTTTTCTAAAAATGTCAAACCACCAGAAATAAGTCAAAGTGATAAAGTCAACTTTCCGATCAATCGTAATTCAATCTAGGTCAAAACTTTAAAAATTCATAACTTAATATAGAATAATCCAATTCCGGAAAATTTAGTGTCTAATTACTCATCTTAAGGTCTAATATTTATAAAAAATATCAAAGTTCTAGAATTCACTTTAATTTTAAAAATCAAATTGTGACTCTTTAATTTAATGCATTTAAATAATTCCAAAAATCCAAAAAAATTAATAATTGACTTAAATTCAATAAAATATTATTTTGATTAATAAAATCAGTCAACCAACCACTTAATATATAATAAGCATTCTAAAGATGAAGTTTTTAGGATAGACAATCTTGAGTTGTGGGGTTAAGTGTCCGAAGGAGGTCGGGTTCCTCGAGCCCACTATGACAACGTCACGAATGAATTCAATGGAGTGTAAAACCTTAAAATTAAGTAATTATTAATTACTTAACTAAATTAAATTCTTTAAATCAACTATATCAACCTAATTTGTAGGCTGGACTACCTTGAGCTACGGGGCTAAGTGTCATAAGGAGGCCTAGTTCCTCGAGCCCACTGTGACAACGCCACAAATTGATTGATGGCAAATTTAAATTAACTTAATCTTTAAAATTAGCAACCAATTAATTTAATAAAAAATTGTTAAACCTTTAATTTCTAACCAATTAAATTAACTTAATCAAATTAGTTAGTACTGGGTAACCCAAGCCTACGAGGCTATTAGTTTAGCACTAAGGAATGTGAAATAAACTTTACGGCCCTGGTGTAATAAAGGTGATAATCATTTAACACTTAAAATATATCCTAAAATTAACTTTAAAGCCACTAATACTTAAACTTAAACTTAAATCTCTTTGATCTTCAACAAATTAAAATATTAGACAACTCCAATAAATTATCTAGTCTAGGACATATCCAAGCCACACAACCTTTCACACACACTTTAGATTGTTTGGTAGGACAACCGGCTCTAGATCTAGGCTAGACCGGTGTTTACTTTTCTGCTACTTGTGTGCCAATTTTTTCAACTCTAGATGGACTCAAACATCTATGGAATTAAATTCATAAGTCCCTGAGGACCTTATGGAACCCCCATAAAAATTTGAATGCATTTGGACACCTAGAGATGCTTTAAGAATTTTTCTAAGGTGCCTAAACCTATACCTTATGGGATTCACCTAAGGCAACTTATGACCCAATTACAAAAGCATACATTCCATGAAAATATTTAAACCATAAACCTCTATGGATTCAGAGATATGAATTCTCAAAGTTTAGGTAAAAAAGGTGACAACACTTCATAAATTTTATGGAGGACAGAGGATTGCTCAAATTCATTTGGAAAAATTCAAGGATGTGGGGAATATTCCCAATAAATCCCAAACCAAGTTTGAGCCCCATCCCATATGGATAAGATTAATAAAGGAGGTATTAATACATTTTAGTAATTATAAGATTTATAGAAATGTATGGATCATAATTCCTTACAAATAGGTTCATTAAATAGGGAATGAAATTAAGAAACCATAGAAGGCACAATCATGAAATTTGGTCCTCTGGATTAGGAGTTTTATATTTTTAAAGTTCTGTGCATTAAATTAAATTTAAAATCCAAGAATTAAATCATATACACAATCAGCCGCTAATTGTGCCATGCTTTTCCAAATAGCAGGCAGGGATTAGTCATTAAATGTGTAGTAGACCACTATGCCAAATAGAAATTGATCATAGTAGCCCAATTTGAGAACAACTAGGATTTAAAGTCCTCAAACTATGGGTGGATGTATAATCAATAATACGATGAGATTAGGATCATCCCATGAATAGAAAGGGATGGACAGCCCTAATTCTATCTTCAGCCACTAAAAACTCACAATAATTATTGATTGTTTCTTATTTGATTCTTACATTTCATTTGGGGGATTCATTTCCAACTAATCTAGTAGGATCTACATAATGAGAACCACCAATCCAATGACTGGATTGTCATGGATTGGTGGTTTTCTTCATAATGTTTCAGATCCTTAATTAGCTATGGTTGAGTTGGAGAATCACTTGGATGTAATGGGTAATCTTGCTGGATTTTGCTTGTAGTGAGTTTATGGGGACATAGGTAGTACTTCTTCTTTAGGTGGTGGAAATTGAGGGGAGGAAGGATCAGAATATGGATTTTGTATGAAGAGGATTCAATAAAGCTCACTTCAACTCATGCTTAAAGGGCTCTTGAGGGCTTAGGACAGTGAGGTATTTAATGTTCTCACTCTTAGGAACCTCAGATAATCAAGAAGTGGAACATATGTTAGCTTGAACTAAGGGTAGTTATAGGAATTTTAAAATGGATCTAGTTAGAAATCCAGCCATAGTTGATCGTACTAGGGCATTAGGCCAATTTGGGGCTATCTAATAAAATGTTGACAACTAGTTGGGGTTGGGCTAGAGGCTGGGATGACCTAGGTAAGTTATATTGGTGAGTTTGAATTCTTGAGGGCTTAGGTTTAGCCATAGTGCCACAACACCTTAATTATTTTGGCCAAAAATAGAGAGCTCAAAATTACGACGCCACCAAACCCAACATAGCTGCGGCTCAAGGAAAAAAAATGTAGATTATCCAAACATGCACATATACCACACGAGACCCACTTCAAACAAAATTCAAACACTCATATTCATACAAAATATTCCAAGACACACATAAAGGGTTTTAATCATAGAAATTTAATGGGTTATCTTTATCAGGTCAGGTTAGAATATGTACAATTGTACACCAATTCGGTAGGTATTATAGCCTAAGGTCCTAGGATCCTATTGGTAGGGTTTAGGTCTAAGGATTTGAAGGCATGAGGGCTAGACTAATGGAGAAGGCTTCATGGTCCATATGGGTCAACCATGCTTGAACTGGTTAACTATGGTCAACCATGATTGAACTGGTCAACTATGGTCAACCAAAGATCACCATGTGTTGGAAGTAGTTTATTTAGGTTTAAATATTGGTTTGAAAGCTTTAGAACAATATTTTATAGGCTAGGTTTGATCTAACCTAAGAAAGCTATTTTAGGAAGGTTTATAAAATCTAGGGTATTTTAGGGTTTTTAGGGTTTAACCATGGTCCAAGGGTTGACCATGGCTTAGATTAGGCTTAAGAAGTATCTAGGTTTATTTTAGAATGATCCAATTCCAAGACCTAGGGTGGCTAGGTTGACCAAGGAATTCAAGTGAAATGGGCTTTAGGTCATGAATGGTATTTTAGGAAATGTTAATCAAACTTGGTCAACCAAGGTTGACCTAGAGTCTTGGGTGAGTCAAACAATTCCCTAGTGGACCTAGGCTAGTTTGGTTAGACACCAAGGGCATGGTTTTAGGTTTATGTTTAAATGACACATATGAGTGGCATTCTTGGTAAATATGGGAAACTTGAGCTTTAACCTAGGCTTAACCCTAGGATTGGGTTTGAAATAGGTTTGAAGACTCATGAATGCCATTAGGAGATATCTATTGGAGAGTTTAGGTCAGCTAAAGTTAGCTAAGACTAACTCTTTAGGTTGCCTCCTATGGCTCCTATAGGCTAGGTTTACACTAAGGTGAGAATACTTAAGCACTAAGGATGGTACGGGAGAGGGATTTTGACCTCACATAGGATGACAAGGGAGAGGGATTTCAATCTCATTCAAAAATATGGTCAACAATCTTTAATTTGATAGTTAATAACATTTTCAGCATGTTTACTTCTCTTTGGGCGTTTATGTGAAAAGATTCAAAAGTCTATATGTAACATCTATTGTTTCCAGACCCAACTAGTTAACTTAATTTAGTATGAATCATCACTTATTCCAATTTAATTATTCATTTACAAGTTATATGGTGTCTAATTAACTTTAAATAAGCTAAAGATTGAAAAGTAGAAGTGTAAATAATAGAAGGAAAAAGGCTCCTTGGAGCGCTGCGACACTGGAGTGGCAATGCTGCGGCACTATCTTCTCTATTTGGGAAGAGGAATTGAGGGAATGCTGCGTTATTGGGAGGAAGTGCTATAGTGTTGAGCTCTCAATTTAAAGGAATCTAAGAGAAACTAAAATATTCTACTAGAGCATTTTAGTGCTGAAAAAGTGAGCACAACGATGCTAGGTTAAAAAATAATATTTTTTAAAATAAAATATTTAAAGCCATTTCCCATTTCTACCACCACACCCCCATCCCCTTCAATCTGCTAGAGGAGGGAGAGGAGAAAGAAGACTAAAGGAGGAAGAGATTCATAAGTTGTAGAGCTAAATTTGTATGTCTGGCAAGTTAAGGATTTTGTTAAGCACAATGTAGACTTCTTAATATTGTCTCCAATTCTAATTTCACTAAGTATAGAACAAGATATAGACCAAAATGCTTTTTTTTAGTTCTAAGATGTTTTCACCATTGTTTGATGTAAAAATATAGTTTTTGAAAAAGTGTTTAATTTTCTTTGGGAAAGTTAAATTTCTGGAATTTAAATTTTGTAATCGAACACTTATTATGAACAATATATTACCCCTAAAGGTGAATATATCGTTCTCTAATAGGTTCAAATTACAAATCTTGATTTACCCTGATTATCGTAGTCAAACTCAAGGAGAAACAACATATGATTCCTAAGAATCAAAATGATGTTAAATCCAATATTTAACTATAATAATCTAGTAAAAAGATCATTAATTTCATAATCAAGATCACGATAATAGTACGATATATCTTTCCAAGGAAAGAGAATATCGTCTATTATCGATCATTTGAAAATGACGATAATGATCGTTGTCTTTTGAATTTCTCAAAGATAATTAATTGAGGATTTTGAAAATCTTAATTTTGAAGTCAGGTCTGGGTTTCTAAATCTCCTACAAGCGCAAACCCTCGTAGTTAATTACATTGTAGGAAACCAGAAAATCTTCCTACGAATACTCTCGATTAAAATAGCGATACGAATTTCATTTGGAATTCAAAGCTTGATATCAAAGAAGGTTCAGGGACTAGAAATTCAACAGGGATTAGTTCAAATATGAACACTTATTTCTAGAGTCAAAGAAAGAAGAGTAGGAGGTGTTTTGAGATTCTGAATTACTTCAGAAACACCTCAACTATCCTAATTGTTGGGCTTGAATTAGATGGAAAATAGATTTGATGTTTAAGTGATTGATTTTATTAGAAAATGGGAATTAGATTCTCGGAAGATTGAGGTCTTAGAATTGAATATCTGCCTCAGATCCTAAGTCTAAAATTGGGTACTGAGAATTAGTGACCCAAATCTAGCTAATGCAATGCAATCTGGACTTATCCCGGCCTGGATTGGGGAGCCAGCTAAACCACCTAAACGCTTTTAAAACCATGAGTCAAAGTCTTTTAAATGTAGAGTGATTAGGGACATTGATTAAGATTGGTTTAAAGAATTGGGGTCGACATCTAGAGCAGATCCTAATTGACCCCTTAATATATGTTGGGTTAAATGCTTAAGCTAAAAATGCAATTAAAGATTTAGACTCAATTTTTAATTTGTATCTAATGCAATGCATGCTAGTTGACTCGATAAAATGCTTAAATCAAAATGTAGCAGTTTTAAAATCAGGCTTAAAAATAAATTTTATCCTAGAGATTGCACAACATCCCCTTGGTCAGAACTGCACCCTAATAGGTCAGGTGGTCTGCCAGAACCCGCAGGCGGGGAGGTGCCTAACACGGATGAGAAAAGTCAATATATATGCATGAAAAACTCCCGGCGAGTCCGGGCTTACTTCTTAAGAGCGTTAGAGTTTCTATCTGAGCTTAAATATTTTAATTTTGTTTAAATAGAAAAAGTTTATGACCGTACCCTCACGAGCCTCCGATCGGGTTCCAGGCTAAATCAAAATCGACATGCAATAGCACCAAATAAACTATTAAAAACATGCGGGTCCTTAATCGCAATCAACACATCAATCAAATCAATTAAATAATTAAATCAATTAAATAAATATTCAAAATAAAAGTCCATGTGGCAAGTGCCACTTAATTATACAACCCAGGGTCTGCAGTAAAGTAAAGTGGCCAGGTACCACTGACTACAACTCGGATTCTACTCCTAAGACTCAAGTGACTTTGAGATTTGAGATTCTTCTTGTTCTTCACTTCTTCGTCTCCTTAGAACTCCTTGGATCGTCGGGTCTGGATATCCAAATGAAAAGAAACTCCCCCTGGATAGGGGTGTTATCTTTTCTCTTTGGATATTTAAATTTCATCCTAATTTGGATCTTCAAATGGATAGGAACTCTCCCCTAAGGGATGTTCCTTCCTCTTTGGATTCCAAATTGGATGTGCAAACATCTCAATCTCAAAGCACTTTAAATAATTTACAACTCAATTTAAATCAAATTACATCAATTGAAATTAAAATTCTAGACTCAACAACCTGCAGGGTTATCCTAATAATTAACAGTTTAGAAATATCCCAAGCAGTTATATATTTGAAATTTGAAAATGCTCAATCACAGCCACGCTTGGCCATGCTCTTTTAATTTTAAAGGGGGTCTTAGCAGTTTTCTGGAGCACCTGTGCAATTTGATAATTATAATTTTGCCCCCTTTAGTTTATGCCCTGTATGAGCATGGCCACCTGCATAAGATTGAATTAGTATAAATCATTCCTAACCTAAGGGTAGATCTAACGTACAATCAATCAACTCAGAGTGCAGTAAATAAATAAACAATCACATCAATATCAATTACTTAAATCTAGCAACCAGCATGCAATGAAAACCACGGAAAACCCGGCACACGCAAGTAGCAGAAAAGTAAACACCGGCCTAACCTAAGACTAAAGTTGGTTGTCCTAGCAAACCATCTAAAGTGTGTGAGGTAGGCTGTGTGGCTTTGATATATCCTAAATATGATGATTTAATTGAAGTTGTTTAAAGTTCTAATTGGTTGAAGGCTTAAAGGAGTTTTGATTTGAGTTTAGATCTTAATGACTTAAAATTAATTTTAAATTTGATTTTAATTATTTGTTGGATATCACCTTTGTTGCACACCGAGGCCGTGAAGTTTATTTCACCTTCCTTGGGGCTAATTTAATAGCCTCGTAGGCCTGGGTTACCCAGTGGTACCCGATATAATTAAGTGATTTGAGTTTGATTAAGGTTTGAAAGTTGATTAAATTTTAATTAAAATTGGTTGGTTGCTGGTTTTAAGTTCAAATTGATGTTTTCTAGAATTTTGAATGATTTATTGAATTTTGATATTTTCTGGATTATTTTAATGATTTAATTAAGAGGTTAAAAAAATGACTTTTTAATTTAAAGTGTTTTCTGGAAATTTAATATTTTATTAAAATACTAGACCTTAATACGATCAGTTAGACAGTAAGTACATTGAAATTGGATTTTTTTACATTTTATTATGAAGGTTTAAAGTTTTGACTTGATTTTGAACTAGGTTTGACCAAAAGTTGACTTTTTCAAAATTGATTGATTTCTGAAGACTTAACATTTTTAATAAATATTAGAGCTTAAGATGAGTTGTATGCCTTTGAGTTTGCTCAATTTGGAGTTCATTTGAATTAGTTATGAATTTTTGAAGTTTTGAGTGTTTATTGAATTTTTAAAATTGTTTAATTAGAGACCCTTTTTGTGATTTGGATCCAAATGATCTCCAAACTTCTTGAAATCAACTCCAAAGGTCAAGAATGACCTAAGGAGTGATTTCCAAGTTTTTGAGAGATTTTTGGAATTTTTAATTATTTTTAATTAATTAAATTAATTAAATTTCAGATTTCAATTAAAATTAAATTAAACTTAATTTTGAAGTCCAGTCAAGGGGCTTTTATTTTTTATTGATTAAGGGTTTGATTCTGGTCAATTTGAGATATTATTTGTAATTTTTGGATTTAATCTTGATTTATTAGAATTTCTGAAAGTTTTAAAGGCTTAATTAAGGTTTAAGTTTGATTAAGTTAATTAAGGGGCTTAATGATCTCAAAATTCAGTGAAACTTTTCCTTAAGGCTGAGAGTGTCACTAAGTTTAAATGGTTTGAGTTTTCAAGTCAATAGGAAGTGAATCCTAATTATTGGAATTTTTCTAAGTTCTCTAAACTTAGGTCCTTAATTATTGTCCTTAATGTCACTAGTTTTGAGTGGGTTTGAATCAAAGTTTGTATTAACCCTTGATTAACATATGCATGATAAATATATATACAAACACATTCAATCCTATGTCTAAGAGAGCCTTAAACTAAGTGGTGTGTGTGTGTCCTTAAGCATGCAAAGATTTATACCAATTAAATATTCTTAATTAGACTAATGAATGATTAGATCATAATCATTCACTAGCACTCCCACATGATTTCTATTCAAGTATGTTGATCTATGTTTAAAATTTCATAGCAGATCTCTCAACCTAAAATATTTAGGTATTTATGTATATATAATTCAAAATAATTTCAAAATATACTTAATCTATTTATAAGATTATATATAGATATAGGTTTTAAATTAAGCATACTTAAGATATGATTAGGGTGATTTTAATATATAATTGAGAGACCTACTGATCTATTAAGATCATTTGAAAATAATTTTCTTAATTTTTAAAATAATTGGCTTAATATTTAATTAGATATTAATTAAATATTAAAATAATTAAGTAATTAAAATAAGTTAAAATTAATCAAGTTTTGATCTCTGAATTTGATTTCAAATTAAAGTGCTTAATTTTCTGAAAATTTTGATATATTATACTAATTTTTCTGATTTAAAATGAATTTATTGTGAATTTTTAAAGTTTAAACCATTAAAAGAGGGCTTTTAATTATTTTAGAAATAATTAATTATTAAAATAATTTTAAATCAGATTAACTTAGTCCTTAAATGTTTACTGAAATATTAGGATTATATAAAATATTTTATTAAACAAAAAAAATATTTTTAAGTTACTTAAGTTATTTAATATTAATTAAATGTTAATTAATAAAGAAATATTCAATTAATTAACATTAAATTTTAATTAATTAATTAAATATTTAATTAATTAATATTAAGATATAACTAATGGTCAAATAGTTAATTAATTAATATTAAAATGCAATTTAAATTAATTTGATTTAGAAATTAAAATAATTTAAAGTAATTAAAAAAAAATAAACTTTTTAATTAAAATTAATTAATTAAAACTCAATTGTAAAATATTTAAAGTTAATATTATTATTAAATTAAATAAAAAATAATAATAAAAAAAATAATAAAAAAAATTAACAATTCATATTTGATAATTAATGTTTAAATTAAAATAATTAATATTTAATTATTAATTATTAATTTGTAATAATTAAAACTTAATATTAATGTAATCTCAAAGTATAGTTATTAAGTTAATAATAATTGAGAATTAAAAATATTTTTTTTAGATATATTAATATAATATATACATATTATTACTTAATCTAATTTATTATTAATTTAAATGAAATTAGAATTTAAAATGATTAAAAAAAAAATTTTAAAATCAGTTAAAAAGAAAAAGGCGGCGGGAAGGCCACGTGGCGGCCTCTGATTGGCCGCTGTAAACCGCGGCCAATCATTGCCTGGCGGTGCAATGATTGCGCCGCCGGCAATGATTGGCGGATAATGAAACCGCGGACGCGGTTTCACTAATCCGCGTTAGCAGCGGCCCTGGACCGTCGGATTGCTCGCGATAACGAACGGAGGGCTGAGATTGAATCCCGCGGTTTAATCTCGCAGGGAGAGATCAGACGGCGGGCGATCAATCACGCGGTTCTAAATCAACGGTCCAGATGTCGTTAGACGGGAGAACTGACCGCCCGATCTAATTCGCGGTCAATCAAAACCGCGGTAAGGCTAAATCACATCCGTTGATCAAAAGATCAAGGGTTGGGATGTAGCCTGGCCTGACTGGACTTCAGACCGAGCCCTAGAACTCGTATTCGAGCCCGTTCTCTCGATCGGGTGAACCAAATTTCGTAAAATTTTAAACCTAGATTACCTAGGTGAACAGAAATCTTGTGGAAGTCTTAGATTGATTTAAAATGAACTAGAAAAAAAACTATTTAATCTAGTGCATCCTAGACTAGGGTTTGAGTTTTTGAGATATTTTACCGATGGATTTGGGATTTTTTGGATTCTCTGAACTTGTAGACTGTCCTCGCAAATTTTTGTAGAAGACTCCTCGGCTTGGTGACGTCTGGATTGATCTCTAAAATCCTTTGAACGGAAAACACCTCGGTTTGCCGTGGAGCTTGCCGCCGGCGAAGTCTGACCGGTGGATTCTGGCTTGGAATGTTTAGAGGAAGTGTTTGAGAGCTTCAGTGAGCAGAGAGCTCAGCTGGAGATGCTTGAATCTGGAGAGAGAGTGAGTAAGTTGGAATGGAGGCTCTAAACGATGTTTTGCCCTATTCAATCCATTCCAGATTGAATGGATGGCTGAGATTGACTGCTTAGACTCCCTGATGATTGCCAAGTGTCCAGGAAGTTGTTGGGAGCAGGAGGCAAGGACAAGGGAAGGACATCTTAGGTGTAAAGAGGGGTTTTGTCACTTTGTGAGCATGTGGGAGTGATCCAAGCCGTTGGATCTAGATCTAAAGGCCTAAAGGGACTGTTGGAATGTTCTAGAGCAGGTTCTTAATAGCTGGAGAGATTTTAAGTGGAATGGGTTAAGCTTAAGAGGTGATTTGACCACCTTTGACCACTCCAAAGCATCTTAATTCCTCTTGTTGACTAAGTTGACTAGTCAACAGTCAATGGGGCTGAGATGGCAGCCAAGGGAGACCTAGAGAGCTGGTTGGGTTGATTTGATGACTTGAAATTAGAATTTATGTGTATAAAAATGGATTTGACCAAGTCGTTTCAAGTTGACTTAGTCAAATTAGTGATGATTTGACTCAAGGTGAGCATAAAGAATGTTTGGAAGATTAAATGGAATAGGTTTGAAGTTCCTTAGAACAAAAGAATTTGAGTTTGAATGAAAGAATGTGTACAATGAAGGGTTTGCCTATAGATCAAGATTTGACCAAGTCAAATCAAGGTAATTTGACTTCAAATATATTTGAATGCACTTGAACCTCTCTTTGATGTGAGCTTGAGGGTTTGGAGAGTTAGAGAACTTGAGTTGGATGGTTGAGTTGATTTTGAGCTAAATGAGTCAAGTTTGACTAGATTTGGACTCAGTTGACTAGGTCAACTGTTGACTGGGTCAATGGGTCCAGTCAAATCCAAATCATTGGGGAATGTAATCAAAGAAGTTTGAATGGGTTTGAAATCGATCTGGAGCTTGATTGGGTTTAAATGAGCTTAAGGATTGAAAGTGGTCAACCTGAGTTAACTTGGTCAACCAGGTTGACCCAGGGCCAGGGTTTGGGCTGAATCAACTTCAAATAAAATTTGAGGTCTGGCAGAAGTGGTTTGAGGGTTTGAATAGGTCATTTGGGTCAAATCACCTATTTGAACCCTTAATGGGCTTAATAGGTCAACTGGGTTGACTTGGTCAACCAAGTTGACCCAGGGTTAGGGTTTGAACTGAAATGGTTTGAAATGATGAATGGGGTCTAGTGGAGGTGGTTTCAGGGTTTAAATGGGTCATCTAGGTCAAATGACCTGTTTAGGCCCTTAATGGGCCTAATGGGTCAACTAGGTTGACTTGGTCAACCAGGTTGACTCAGGGTCAAGGATTGGATCCAACCAGTTCAGAATAATATTCTGAGTCTACTGGTGGTGGTCTCAAGGTCTGAAAAGGTTGTTTTGTCAAAATGACCTATTTGGGCCCTTAATGGGCTTTTAGGTCAACCCTGGTTGACTTGGTCAACCAGGTGGGTCCAGGGTCTGGAAATGGGTTCAACAGATTTGAAATGATATTTGGAGACCAATGGAGGTGGTCCCAAGGTCTGGGGAGGTTATTTGGTCAGAATGACCTATTTTGACCCTAAAGGGGCCTTCTAGGTCAACTAGGTTGACTTGGTCAATCAGGTTGACCTAGGGGCTGGTTCTAGGTTCAATGGGTTTGGTTTGACATTTGAAATTTTCTGGAAGTGACTGCATTTGATTTGGAGGTCATTTGACCAAAGTGACTATTCATACCCTATAGGGGTATTTTGGTCATTTTGGCCCCTGGTCAACTAGGGGTCAAATTGAGTCCAACAAAATGCAGTTTATTGCTCAATGAGTCATAATCAAGGGTCTGGAGGTGATTGGAGGCTTTGGAGGAAGCTCCAAGATCAAGATACACTGGGTGGTAGGTCCAGTGGCATAGACTGTAAATATTTGAAGGTTTTACAGCCTTTGGATTTCAATTCAGATTCTGGGGTTAGAGATCTCAGAATGAGCTCAAATTTGAAGGGTTGCCTCTAGATACATGTCATATCAGTGTGGAACTGATAGATCTTGAATCAGAGGTCATTTGATAGGGTTTTGAAATGTTCAAAGATTTGCTGGAAAAGGCTTTCAGGACTTAGACCTTTGGCCTTGGATTTGAATCTGGAAATCTGGTTTTGAATTGGATTTTGAGCTTGAATGATAGGATTTGAATTAAGTTTAGATTGAATTGAAGCTTGGATTGATTTAGAGGAATCCTAGGGTTTAGAATAGGTCCTAGGGTCCAAATCAGCTTAAGGAAATCCTAGGGTCTAGAGTAGATCATATGATCTAGAATCAGGTAGAATCCTAGGGTCTAGAATAGATCCTAGGGTCTGAAGTCTAGGAGAATCCTAGGGTCTAAGAGAATCATATGATCTAGAGTCAGGTAGAATCCTAGGGTCTAGAATAGATCCTAGGGTCTAAAGTCTAAGAGAATCCTAGGATCTAGATTTGTCTTAAATTGTATTGATCTGGGGTAAGGATTGATTTGAATTTGGATTGATCTTAAAGTCTGGATTGATCTAAGATCAGATTGATCCTAGGGTTAAGATTGATCCTAAGAATTGGAAAGATCCTAAGGTCTGGATTGGTCCTACTGAGCTCATACAAAAATGAGGTCAACAACCATGTAACTTTTTGTATATTATAGAATGCTTTATTCTGAACACTTTGAGTGTAAGAAGTTAAAATTTTATCGATTAGTTTTCTTTGTGTTGAATTTTATGCATATTGAATAAATGAGACATTTATAGTATTTATGATAGTTCTATAAAAGTTCTAAAATGTTGTTCTGAATGTTTTTATGAAATTTTAATTGTAAAAGAAAATATTAAGTATGTAGGTTTTTAGACGTGTAATGTTACCCCATTTTAGTAATTCTAGTAGTTCATATATCATCATTTTCATGTCTAAAGTCATAATTATATGCTGACATATTAAAATTGTATGATTCATGGCATGAAATTATAGAAATTATGATATCTAAGGTATTGCAAGTACACTATTTGAAATATTACAAGTGCTCTACAAGTTATGTTCTGGACCCATCTACCATGTGTGGAAGTGGGAGATTTTTCATTTTATTTTGATCCCCTTGCTTTATGTGGCTATGAGAGATTTTTTGTTCTGTTTTGACCCCACTTGTCTTCTGCAGGTGTGGGATGTTCAAAGGGAGTTGTAACTGGAAGTTGAGTTATAAGTAGACATCGGGATATATGCATAGTATATTCATGCAATACATATTCTAACAATTAAAATAAGTTCAAGCATAAGAAATATTTTGATAGCAAGTGCAATGTGATATTTTTGATACCTCTGTGAAATATATTTATAAAAGTATAAGTGATGACTCTCATAATAAGCATAATCTAATATGCTTATGAAAATATTTATGTGAAAGTCATAAAGGTAAATATTTTGTGTGAAGTTAAATAGCAATTGCTGAAGTGATTTTTATGCAACACAAATATGTTAAATTTTTTATAAGTTGCTTCTTGTTAGTATTTAGTTTATACTCTGATATTTTAACTTATTACTTGAACTATTTACTATATATATTACTATTATAAATGAGGCTTGAGTTTTCTTCCTTAGCAAATTTTGACCTTCCATTTTATTCTTTCTTAAATTATCTTGACCATCAATTATATTATAAATAATTAATAATTCAAAAAAATAATATTTATATAATTTAATGCTCTTTATGTAGACCTTATTTAAATTATATGTTTATTAATTTATCGGTTTCCTTAACTAATATCGCCTCTTCGTAAATTTGAGCCCTTCGCCTCCATTAACCAAATCTAGCCGCGAATATCGGCATATGGATTAAGTCCAACATCCTTCGTATTCCCATCGCAACCCTTCGTATTCTCACTGCAACCCTTCGTATTCATCATTTTGTTCATCTAATTCCTCTGTTTTGCATTCCATCACCTGTTCTCGGCCTGCCCTCTTTGCTAAAACCCCGCCTTCTTCTCCTCCCCCTTCGCCTTCTTCTCCTATTGTCAGATTGAAAGTTGTCGAGATTTCTGCATCCAGCGTGCGGTCTGAGGTCGAGAAGCTTAGGGGAAAAGAGGGCAAGAAGGTAGAGAGCGCTTCAGGTGATACTAATTTCCAAGCGCTTAAGACCTATGGTCGCGACCTCATCGAGCAGGCTGGGAAGCTTGATTTGGTGATTGGCCAGGATGAAGAGATCCGACGAGTTATTCATATTCTATCTTGCCAGACCAAGAACAACCATGTCTGTATCGACGAGCCTGGGGTCCGCAAGACAGCATTTATTGAGGGTTTGACTCAGAGAATCGTGAGAGGTGATGTACCAAGCAATCTTGCGGATGTGAGGCTAATTGCTCTTGACATGGGCGCATTAGTTGCCGGAGCGAAGTACAGGGGAGAGTTTGAAGAAAGATTAAAGGTTGTCCTCAAGAAAGTAGAGGATGCGGCAGGAAAGGTTATTCTCTTTATTGATAAAATCCATCTTGTTCATGGCGCTGGTAGAACCGAGAGGCAAGTTGTGATGCAATGGAGCCACAACACTGGAAGAATACTTATGTTGAAAAAGATATAGCCTTTGAGCGAAGATTCCATCAGGTTTATGTGGCTGAGCCCAGTGTTGCAGATACCATTAGCATTCTCTGAGGGTTGAAGGAGAGGTATGAAGGCCATCATGGTGTTAGAATGCAAGATCGGGCTCTTGTTGTTGCAGCACAACTTTCAGCAAGATACATAACTGGTAGATGAATAACATTAATCTATTTATTCCCCTTTGTTTAAACTAAAACCTGATTGTTTGCTAACATATTAATTTATATTTCTGAAGGGCGGGATCTTCCTGACAAATTGATGTTAATTATTTTTTCTTTACCTGAAAGATTTTCTTATGTCGAATTTGTATATTTCAATTTAAAATATGCTTTCAAGTAACCCATACATCAATAAGTTGGTTCTTTTCCTATTAGTTTTCTTTTCTTCTTCGAATTACATGCAATGTGCTCATTATATATTAGCAGAATTCTATATACCAGTTCTTACATCAATAATTTTTCTTCACCATTATTCAACTGCAAGTTATTATATTCTCTTTAATGCTTCTTCTATTTTCTTCCATACTGTATAAGTTGTTATGACTGTAAGGTGTTGTAATCTAAAAATGAGAGGCCTATACATTAGGATCAAAATAATATATTCAAACATATTGGTATATCTCTCATAAATATTAAGGTGTGTTTGCTCTATAATTCTCATGATTGAGGCATGGGGGTTTATTCTGTGGATGAATCATTCAATTTCTTGTGTGAAAAGAGGTCTATTTTTTATTCTATTATTATTATTATTATTATTTTGTTTGATTAAATGACTTGATGGAAACTTTGGATAATAAATATCATATGCTTAGAATTTTTATTTTTATTTAATAATTCTTTCATTCATAATCCAACTATTACTTTTTTGCAATTTTCATATAATATGATCTTTATTCTTCATTGTCCGTGAATACAACATTCTCTAATACTTGCGATTACAATGCAATATATGGTTTCTGCAAGTAGTAAACTTGATATCAATTCCAACTTGAAAAATATTGATTGGATGAGGTTAATTTTGTAGATATGGGAAAGATATCACATGATTGAGCCATCATTTGCTTTTGAAAATATCTTATTAGAAATTTCATTAGTTTAAGTTTTGTTTTAAGTTACTGAGTATATGTTGATTTAATGCTTTTTTCATGAAAATGATATACATCAAGTACTCAAGTTATATTATGTTCTGATTGTTGAGCTATTTATATGTTATATATATACTAACAGAGAATAATTGGGGATTTATATTGCTGCAAGTCAAAAATATATACTGATGTACGACAATGTAGAGCACGTCACTATTGTTAACATTAATGTATAATAATCTATCATGATTCCATTTTTTACATGCTTTATTTTCATATTTATTTTAAAATTTAATGTTTATTAGCTTGGTACTTATGTTGAGGATATTCATTTATAAATTTGATAGAGAAGAGTTTTATAGTCATTATATATTTTTAAAAATGAATGTAATATAAATTTTAATTAATTAATTATTAATTAATCTCAAAGAAAATTTGACAACTATAAGGCCTTAACTAAATCAGGGTTAGAACATTTTGATTAAAATTTTTGGCATATTAATGTTTGTCACATATCCTATATTCGATCATATTTATTTCATACCCTCTTAAAAGTTCATCAAATAATTCTAAATAAAAAACCTCATAACAAAGGGCTTTTCTTCTAAATGTGAATGATTGATTTTTTTAATATTTATTTAAAAATATTAAACAAAATGATATTATTTATTAAATTTTAATTTTGATTTTATTTTTTAAAAATTTTTATTCATGCGTATTTTGTGCACTTGTAAATAAATACTTAATAATTTTTTCATTTTAACAATAAAAATATAACTAAAATATTCATAATAATTTTTTATTTTAAATTTTTTATTAACGTGCATTTAATGCAAGTGCAATAAAACTAGTATATATAATAAAGTGAAGATTGATATCTATGATAGGAATGTGGAAGCCTTCTAAGCTTGAAATTAAGTGTCACTGACCCAATCATAGCTACTTATATAAAAAAATAAACTTGGCTTTAAGCATTTGGGTGAAATGGAATCAGAATGCTGTCTTTTTCAACCCCTTTCTCACTTCTCCCCAGCTTATCCACGGCTTGCTTTCTTATAACTCCTCCTCTCCTTTTTCCTTATCTGTGGTGTATCCAGCTAATACCCCTACTGATAGAACTTCTATGTGGCAACAGTTATCTATTTTGGCTCATGGAATTTCCACCCCGTGGATTATCATGGGGGATTTTAACTGCAATAGAGATGCTAAGGAGTAGACCTGTCAAAATCGGGTTACGGATCGGGTTCGGGTCCGACCCGAAACTGACCCGGGTACAAACGGGTCAACCCGAATCCGACCCATTTTTTGAAACGGGTCATTACGCTGGACCTGAACCCGACCCGCTTCGAGTCCGGGTCAACCCGACCCGACCCGTATGACCCGAAAAAAAATAAAATCAGTTTTTTTATTTAATGAAAAATAAAATATACACAATTTAATTAATTTATAAATAATTTATAACTACAACAATACATTTACATTTACACAGATTGAATAATGAACAACAAGTACATTTACATTTTACATATCATTTGATCATTTACAAAATTACAATAATTAGAAACTAATTGTTCTTGTTCATGTCTTCTTGAAAGTTGTAATGCTCCTGACTCCTGTAGGCTTTAGTAGTTTAGCATCTCTTCATCTGTCTTTAAGCATGACATAGAATCAATCAATCAACTGTAATAAAACATGTTAGATATTTATAAACCATCAATATGATGATCATTGCTCAGATTAAACCTTCAAAATTTGTAATCACCTAATGAGGTGTAAGTTCATTCAACATTAGCAATTTAGCATATTACCATCCAAGGAGAAAATTGTATTTTGTATTAACTATTAAGTAAGTATCTATTCTTTTATATATGTAGTATCTGCTCATTTTAATAGAATACAAAATTACAAATTTCTCCTGGTTGTAATAGGCTAATAGCATTTATTCTGAAACTATTCCCACAATAATTTGAGAAGGTTGATCATCATCGCTTCATCACTTCAGACAACAACAAACATTCAAATAAATGAAATAATACATGACTTTCCTCTCAAGTGAAAACAGCAAACAGATTACAGATATAATACATGACTTCCTCAAAACAGCACAAATATGACTATATGAGATATGAAATGAATCAGAATTCAGAAGTACAGCCATCAAACTAATCAAAAAAAGCACGGATTACCCGAAAGGGTGAAACCGTGAAAGCCTGAAACCAATCAACGAAATAGCAACAGTCACCCAAACATGAAATGAATCAAAAAAAGCAATGAATCTGCACATGGTGGCATGGTGCACATACATGATACATTATATAGGAAGCAGCAGTAGCCAACAGGCTACCCGAAACCAAACAAGTGAAACAACCAAATAAACAAATTGTTTTTAAGTCATAACAATAAACAACCACGTAATAATCAGGCTAACATCATGTTAACAGAACTTTCCCCAGTAGTAATACCTCAAAGTTTTAATTTTCAAATAACAGAACTTTCCCCAGCTTCTCCCTCAAGTTCATTTACTGTTAAAGTAAGGATATCTTCAGTCACAGCTTCAAGTTCAGGATCATGTGTAACTACAACAAAAAATTATATATTTTTGAGAATTTACCTCTTCATTGCTAAAGAATCTAATCATAGTGCACTTATATATGTAAAAGTTAAAAAATACTGCACCCTTGTCCCCGTATAACCAATCCTTGGCACAGACCAAAGCCTCAACGATATCATATTTTAGTGCACTCCGATATTGATCGAGGATTCGCCCACTATTACTAAAAGCAATTTCAGAGGATACTGTTGTTATGGGAATACACAAAATGTCACGAGCCATTGCAGAAACTTCAGGAAATCTATATTGATTGCCTTTCCAAAAATGTAGGATATCTAGCTCAATTTTCCTATCTATTTTTGGTTCATCAAGATACATTTCCAATTCAGATTTCTTTGACATTTCGACCTCCTCCTCAAATGAATCAAAATCCTGTTTAGGAATGTGAGAATTGAATCAAAATGGAAATAAGGAACTCATACATTAATTGCAAGAATTTATACCTGAAGAAATTGAGATTGAATAACAGTGGAAGAAGAACGACTTGTGCATTCAGTTTGTCATCTTTCACTAACATTTGCTGGAACATTGACGCTATTACTTGTATAATTTGAGAATAATGAGAACAAACAATCCTTCACCTTCTTAATCTCAAGCACATAATCACCCACATATAACCTTTTGTAGCACCATTCAACAAATGTGAATTTATATCTCGGATCAAGAATAACTGCTATTGCAAGAATGACACTAAAATCAGACCAATACTTTTCAAACTTTCCAATCATCTTTCTACACATTTGCTTTATATAATCAGGACCCTCTGTTAATTCATGTTTCAATGTAGCATAAGCTGTCGATATGCATGGAAAGTACAGATTTGCCGTTGGATACTTCGTGCCAGATATAACACAAGTGATATCATAGAAAGGTTTCAAGAAAGTTGAAATTTTCTCTACTTTCTCCCATTCTGAATTTACTGGACATGTTTTGTAGTTAGAGTCACCCAACTCTAAATGTTGGAAAGCCCTGCGGTAATACAGAGCACTTTCTAATATTATGAAAGTGGAGTTCCACCTTGTCGGAACATCTTGCCTTAAGCCACTTTTCGATTCCAAACAGCTCTATTTCACACAATCTAAAAATTTTTGTTTCCTTGCTTGAGATCCCTTGACGTATTTTATTGTCTCTCTAATTTTTGAGATTGAACCATCAATCTCCTTGATTCCCTCTTGGACAATAAGATTAACAATATGAGCTGTACATCTGATATAAAAAAATTGACCTTCACATAGCAGAGCTCTTCTCAAATTTAACTGATTTCGCAAGTAGTCAACACACACATTATTTGCGGAAGCATTGTCTAAAGTAATACTGAAAAGTTTAGATTCTATTTTCCATTCAAGAAAAAGAGATTGCAATTTCTCACAGAGTGATATTCCATCATGGGGTGGTGGCATAAAAGAAAAACTAATGATTTTTTTATGTAAATACCACTCATTGTCAATATAATGCACGGTCAAGCAAATAAATCCATCGGTATTTATGGATGTCCACAGGTCAGATGTAACACAAACTCTGCTAGTGCACTTACATAATGTTGATTGAATATTACAAAGCTCTTTAGTGAATAATTTCTTGCAATCATTTCTGGCTGTATTCCTAGAAAATAATTGCACATCCCGACGAAGATAGGTCATAAGTGCTCGAACCCCTAACCATTCAACACATTGGAAGGGCAAATTATGCATAATGATGCAAGCAGTAAATAATTCACGAAATTCTGCATTGTCAAACTTATGATCAGTCATAGAAATAGATGTATTAGAACCCGTTTGCAATATGAGCTGGCCAATATCACGTATATCTCTTTTCTTGCAATTTTGTAAGTGCCTCCTTAAGTTACCGGTTCCATTTTTACTATCACATAAGTATTGAGCACCACATCTTTTACATTTACACCTTTGTTTATCATCTATAGAATTAGCTAACATCTTAAAATGACCCCAAACCTTGGAAGTCATCCTTCTACTCTTTTTCATTACAACTGAACTATCATCACATGCATCATCAGATGCCTCTACCACATTATCTTCACTGTGAACTTTCTCATTTTCTTGAATATAAATATCAGGAATTGTGTTTGAATCCTCCTCCATCTATTGATATCAAATTATACAAATGAAATTTGAAAAAAGTATCTAAAAATTATATATCAAAGCAACTAGTTTTTTGCAAGTGAACAGAGAATCAGATATAGACATATAGTCATATGCCAATTGCCAAGTGCCAACAAGGCAACATTAACAACATCTAAAAAAATCACGGCAAACTTCCAACTTCCAAGTGCCCACAGAGTAACAGACTGAACAGTGAACAGACAATTACATATACGGTATACCTGACTGCCAACAGAGAATTCCAATATCTAAATATCTCATAGTAGGTATCAAAGTTTAATCAAGAAAAATAACAGAGAATATAAGATAGTCACGCCAACTGGTAACAACTAATAACAAAATAAGTCAACAACTCGGCATTTCAAATTTCCAAACCCTAAGGCTAAGCGGCATTTGAAAATCCCTCGGCATTTCAAAACACAAATTTGATTATGACTTCATAATAAGTTTATAACAGCATCATAAGATCAAAATCCCTAAAAAAACAAACAAGAAAATGCACAAACTCTGATGCCCTAATCGGCATTTCAAGGCCACAGCAGCTTCAGATTGGAAGGAAGAACCAAATAACTTAAAATTTCTCAAAACTAACACTCTAGTAGTAACTTAGCAACACAAAATAATTGCAACTCATAAGTCATAAAGAAAACCTCAAGAATGTTAACACCCACAAGAAATAAGAGAAGCTGAGTAAAAGATAAACCGATGAGGCGATAAGTCAAGGACGCTAAGGAGGAGAATAGCTGAAAATGTCTGGGAAGAAGGAAGAAATCTCTGCGAAAGCGAGCAGGCGAGCAGCCCTAGCTTGGAGCCTTGGACTTTCCCCGCAGAGGCGCAGACGATCGCCATTTCGACTTAGCGTAAATGCGTAATATTGAATGGAATACGGCAATGGCAATCCGCTTTTCCGCTTAAATACCCTTAGGCTATAACCGTAAATACTATGCAGGGCGCGAGCGGCGGGCCGGTTCAGAATTGGGTCGAACCGGGTCAGTTTCGGGTTACCCCGGGTTGACTCGAACCCGACCCGAAATTTCATACTGGTCGAAAACCTGGACCCGAACCCGACCCGTCTCAGGTTCGGGTTGACCCTAACCTGAAATTTTCAGGTCGGGTTCGAGTCGGGTTTTCGGGTCGTGTCAAAAATTGACAGCCCTACTAAGGAGAAATTGGGTGGCTTGGTGCCTCATCACAGCCGGCTAAATGAGATGATTAATTGGATTTTTGTACTGGTACTCTGGAGATCGCTTCTACTGGACTCAACTACACTTGGTTTAACCAAAGGGCTACTGACCCGATACATATAAAATTGGATTGAATGTTGGTTAACTATTCTTGGCTAGATAACTACCCCTCTTCCTTCTACAAGGTGGAACCCCCTGGGTACTCTGATCACTCGCCCCTTGTTCTTTGCTCTAGAAGCCCGCTGCCTACTAGTGGGAGGTTTTTATTTAAAAACTATTGGGTTAACATGGAGGGTTATTGGGATGGGGTCATTACTGCTTTTTTTAAGCATTCTGAAGCTAGCCCTATTGCCAATCTTTATCACAAACTCAAATGCTTTAAGTACTTCCTGAAGAAGAAGAAGTGGGGTAGCTCCTCTTCTCTCAAGGATAGAATTGAGGTTTTTGATTTCAATCAGAAAAGTTGCCTTGATCAGATTCATTTGAATCCTTTAGATCCCATTCTTAATGCTAACCTTAAGAAAATCAATAATTCCCTTGCTCTCTTTCAAGGTGCTTAGTGTTCTTGGATTGTTCAAAGGGCAAAAGCAAAGTGGTTGTCTAATGGAGAAGACGACCTGGGTTTCCTGTATGCTAGGATTAAAACTAGAGGGAATTCTAACCGGATTAAGGAGATTTTCACCCCTGATGGACATTTCTTAACCCCTAAAGATGTGGGCAAAGCCACGATTTCTTATTTCTAGGGGTTGTTTAATTCCCCCAAGCTGAATAGCCACAGGGTGCATTCTATTCCTTGTGGTTCCATCATTCCTGCCAACCTCTTAGATCCCCTTATTGCTCCAGTGATTGATCAAGAAATTAAGGAGGTTGTTTTTGCTGGGGCTACCTCCTCCTCCTCTGGGCATGACGGTTTCACGTTTGAATTCTGCAAGACCTCTTGGGAAATCACGGGATACTATGTTTGTCAAGCTGTTAGAAACTTTTTCAACACTGGGCATCTCCCTAGTTATGTGAAAGCTACTACTATTGTCCTAATCCCTAAGAAACCTCATGCATCCAACATTTATGACTATAGACCTATCTCTATGTGCAACACTTTTTATAAAATTATTGCCAAGGTGTTAGCTAACAGCATGAAAGGTATTATGCCACTTATTATTCACAAAAGCCAGGCTGGTTTCATCCAAAATAGGTTATCTTCGGATAATATTATCCTTGCTTTTGAAATTCTAAGGGAATTTAGCTCTGATGGTAGAAAGGATTTCTTCTGTGCTAAGCTTGACATTAAAAAGGCCTTTGATTCTGTTTCTTGTGATTTTCTTATCACTAGAATGCAAGATAAGGGATTTCCTCATAAATTCATCTCTTGGATCAAGGGGTGCATCCTTGATGTTCCTTTCTCTATTTGTATTAATGGTGTTTTGGAGGGATATTTCAAATCCTCTTCGGGGCTTAGACAAGGATGCCCTCTTTCCCCTTTATTGTTTGCTATGGTTATGGATGCCTTCTTCTGTGCTTTGGATGCTGGTAGATTCTTGGGCATTTCATCTGGTTCGGCTATCTTTAACCTTTTACTATATGCTGATGATGTTTTGGTGTTTAGACCTGCCACTTTACAAAACGCTCACACTCTGAATGATACATTGGATTGTTTTGTTGTTTCTGCTGGTCTCCTCATTAACAAGAACAAATGCTCTATTATGTTCTCTCAGAATTACCACCTAGCCTCTGATTTCACCAATGTTCTTGGCTTCACCCTTTCTGAGCACTCTCTAAAATATTTAGGCTTACCCATAGCCCTCAAAAAACTTTCTCTCACTCACTTCCAACCACTACTGAGTAAAATTTCCACCTACTTACTGGTTGGAAAGTTAAGTTTTTGACTTTTGCAGGTAGAATTCAGTTTTTGAAATTTACTATTGCGAACACTATCGCTTATTAGATTAAAGGAGCAATCATACCTAAGAGCTACTGTAAACTGATTGATAAAATGTGTTCAAAGTTTCTTTATAATGGGTCCACGGCGGAGAGGAAGCTACACCTAATTGCTTGGAAAAATACTTGTTTGCCCACTTGCTTTGGGGGATTAGGCATTCCAGACATCCAATCCATGTACTTTGGATTTGGCTGCACTTTTATTTGGAGATTTTATACTTGTAGCTCTTTGGTTTCAACTTGGTTCAAATCTAAATATAGCTCTCCTTTAAAGCCTCCTATCCCTTCTGCCTCAAAATTTTGAAAACTTACCTGCTCCATTCCAGCCCGTATCAAGCATTTGTTAAACTTCCATGTGATTAATACGTACAGCAACCTCTCCATGATCTGGGATCCGTGGGTTAATGGGCAGGCTTTAGCGAATTATATACAATCTATTCCTACAGGTTTTGTTGCGGTGAAAGATTTTGTTGTTGATGGAGAATGGAATCTGGCTAATATTTTCCCTTCACAAGTTTCCCATTTGATTTCCTCTATTCCTATTCTGGATTGCTCCTCTAATATCTCCTGGAATGGTGAGGGAGCCCCTGGCTTTAAAACCTTTAAAATGCTTTATTTCTCTGAACTTTCTAAGGTTGGCTGGCACAAACTTTTTTTGGCATAAACATTCGACTCTTAGATACTCTTCTTATGCTTGGTTAGCTGTCATGGGTGGACTCAAATCTACTAAGGTGCTTGCTAAAAGGAACATTTTCATTCATCCCATTTTCCCTCTTTGCTCTAAGGAAGAAGAAAGTATCAGGCACCTTTTATTTCAATGTGAATTTTCTTTTCAGATTTTACTTTACCTTATACCTGACGTGGAGAGGTTTCTTTTTAGACTTATCATGCTCCAACTTTTCAATTTTTTGGAAGAAGTTCAGCGGTTTAACTCTCACGTTAAGAACTTCGATTTTTTTGTCATTTTCTATTTGGTCTATTTTCTTTGGCGAGAAAGAAATGATAGAAAATTTGCGAGGATACATTGCTCTCCTTCAGTGGTTTATCATAAGATAGTATTAGCCATTTCGGCTAAGGCTAAAAGGTGAAAAAATTATGATAGTTTAACGGTTACATTTCCAACATGCTTCCTTCGACAATCCTCTTTTCGGGCTGGCTTTTTAGATGTCTATGGGCAATGATGATTCCATCTGGCACTATGTCTTCTTCGACCCCTGGAGGGCCTCATTTTACAGTTTGCTTCCAGGTCCAGCATTCGGCCTGACATTTTGAACCCTGCTGGATTATTTTTGTGGTTATCTGATGGCAACCAGGGTCTACTCTTCTATTCTGTCATTTAATCAGGCATTGAGCATTTCCAGCTTTGATTTTTCTGCTACCTGGGTGCCAGTTCGGGATATTCCTGAGCCCTCCTGAGACTTTTTTAGCTATTTTGCTTATGACCATTTTTTTTTGTTTCTAGCTCTTTTATTACTTGTAAATCTTTTTGAGTTGGCTCTGGTTGTACTTGTTTTTCTATTTTGATCAATATATTGGCTAAGCCTCAAATTTTTCCCAAAAAAAAAAGCATTGGACTCATATTCACTATAACAGGATGAAAATTGGCTTTAAGCATTGGTACTTAAGTGACTAATTACTTAATTAATTATTTAAGTATTATTTTAATAAATTTTAATTATTAATTATACAATTAAATATTAATGATCTAATTAATCATTAATTTGATTTTCCTGGTGGCCATTTCTTCATTATCGTCAACTGCTAGGGTTAATTTATTTACTTTTCTGTTTAATTGAAATGCTAATTATAGCTAATTGATTTCCTTTTCTGCTTCTCCGTTGCCTTCACCTGCTAGGGTTTTCTTTTTCACATAGCCAATTCTTCATTGCTGCTTTGGTTTCGTGTGAGGCAGTGTTTTCTGAAAGAGTCACTAAAGAAGCTTCTTCTCCTACTTTGACAACGTCGAATCAAAAGTCACAATGGGAGGGGGGTCGCTCGCTGTGAAGATAACCATCTTTCTCCTCTTTTGCATGCTTCTTCGGCGAAATCCCGTAAATCAGCCGAACTCCTAGATTTAGCAAATCCATGATTTATGACAAAAAGAGGGGAATGAAGGATTTAACTCTCCATGAGATTTAGCATTTTCCCTGTTTGAGGATTTAACTTTAGTAAAATTCTAAATCTTATAAATCTGGATTTAGTAAATCCTGACATGTTAAGTCTTGAAAACTATTTGACAATATAGCTGTTAAATTCTGTGAAATTATTTGGCAATGTAATCTGGGATTTAAGGAGATTAGTTCATTTAAAAATTAAATTTAATATATGAATTAATTTGCTTGTTAAGTACGAATTACTTTTAATTTCAATTATAATTACCATCAATGATATAATGATATATTTGATATTTAATTATATTGATAATTCTCTAATTAATTTGTTAATTATTTTTTGAAATAACTAATTTTTTAACTAATACCCTACTAATAATTAATTAATTAAGTATTATTTAGTTAGTTTTAATTATAAATTATGCTATTTATTATCTCGTTAATCACTTAAGTATTTTACTGCTCATTAATTATTTAATTATTAAGTACACTGTCAATTACTCAATTATATAAGGAATGTTTATATACATAACACCTCAAACTATAAAAAATAAATATCCAACATACAAACTATCATATGTACTTATATATCACATAAACAACATTCCTAACATTTGAAACACCGCTCCGTAACATTCCCGTTAAAACCCCTCCTCAACATCTCTGTGAGCCGGTTTCTGTCCCCGCGCGAAAGCTTTTCTGACGACTGTGACCTCTTCTTAGCTCGAGCAGGTAGTGTTACCTTCTTCCTGCATGAAAGCTTCGCCTTCTTGCGATACTTTTTCTTCCGCCCTCACATTCTCGTATCCTAGGTTTAGTCGTTCTTTCTTCCGCACTGGCAGTGGTTAATTTGTTTAGATTATTTGATCATTAATTTGTTTGGATTATTCGATCATTATTACCTGTGTTCTATACCGTATTCTATACCAACCGATCAATGCTCCGACAAGAACTTCTCTCATTTTGATTCGTTTTGTTCACTTTGGCTAACTCATTTTGATTCACTTTTTCACTTTGTCTAACTTATTAATTATATGCACACACATAAATGGATTCAAGTCATTTTTGCTTCATTGTCTTCAAATTTGGTGGATATTGGAATGAGGTGCAGGGTCAAGCTCGAATGAAGTATGTGAGTAGAAGTCAAAAAACTTTAAAGTTTCGGAGAGATAAAATTAGTTTATTGTTGCTAAAAGAACGAGTTGAAGCACTTTGTCATTGGCTAAGGGGTCAACCATTCGACTTACACTATCATGTCAATGGAACATCACCTAAGAGTTACATGTTGGTTTCAAGCGATTTAGATGTAGTTGACATGCTTGGTAGTTCTTATGAAAGGAATAGAATTGAGGTGGCTGTTGCAGTGAAATATCACGAGGAAGATATGCCCCAATCACAGAACATTCAAACTGAAAATGATAACCAATTAACTGAAATGCATCAATCCAGCTCAAAAATCGGAGAAAATAATTATATTGTAGTAGATGATCTGTGCGATGAGTTCTTTATACCTCAAACTGATGAGGCTGTAGCCGAGGAGTTCGAACTCATTGTAGAATGGCTGCACGGCTTGAGAAGCAATAAAAATACACCTTCAAAATTAAAAATGAAAAGTTTTAGTAATGCATAACATTAAAGCTGATAAATCAGTTATCAAATATTTGTAATAACGAATAAAATTCAATTTTTTTTTATATGAAATTCTACCAACCTATATCCAAATTCTACCATATAGTTTCAGTTAAACATTTGCACTACTCCTTTCTATTCCTGAAGGGCTACCAAATTCCTGACAAGCTTCCAACTTCCTGAAGGGCTCCCTCATCCACGGATGGTTTTAGTTGTTTCCTGTAGGTGAGCCGTGGAGAAGGCGAAGAGCGCTTGATTGGAGAAGAAGATAATCAAATAATAATTGAGACATTCATATGGTGAAAAAAAAAAAAAAATCAAAACCATCCTTCATTCACAAAATGGAAAACACGAAAAGCAAACCTTGCCGATCGATCTTCGAACTCGACAGAGAAGATGTAAGGCCAAGGGAAGATGCGACGCGTGCGAAACCTTCAAACGCGACTGGAAGGCAAGGGTTTGGATGGTGAGGACACTCTCTCGCGACCGAAGGGATGACGAAGGGAAGATCACGCTCGATAGAGAAGGCAAAGGTTTGGATAGTGAGGACACTCTCTTGCGACCGAAGGGAAGACGACGCGTAGATAAGGCTTTTTACACGAGGCTTAAACGACGTGCGAGAATAGATGAAAACGGGAGTTTTCAGTGGTATATAAGTAAATATTATAGTTTGGATGTTGGATATGTATTTTTTATAGTTTCAGGTGTTATGTATGTAAAAATCTCATTATATAATTACTAATTTCTATTTCAAATAATATTAATTAAGCTAATTATATTAAATTTCAATTACCAATTATACTATTAATTATTTAATTAAATAAATTAGATAATTAATTTATGCATTAATTTTACTACTAATTATTTAATTAATTTACTTAATTATTAATATTTTAAGTTAAATTAATTATTTTAAATTATATTAATTTCTTCCGAATAGGTTAGAGGCGTCTAGGGTTTGCTATTCATCTTGTTTATTTCATCATTGTCATTCGACTTTGTTGCTTCACGTGAGGTAGTTGCACGAGTCGCTTCTTCGGCACATTCCCTTCCTGCCAGATTGGAACTCACGAGATTTTAATCGGAAGCAACTACAGGAGCTCACTCGCTGTGAATGTAACTATCTTTCTCCCTTTGGAGCACTTCTTCATTCAAATCCGCTAAATCCGTCAAATTTTAGAATTTACTAAATCCGGGATTAACAATCTAAAGAGGGAGACGAAGGATTTATTCCGCTGTGAGATTTAGCGAGTGCTCAAATCCAATTTGGCAGGATTTGACATAAATCCTGCTTAAAATTGAAATTGGCGTAAAGTTTGTTAAATCTTGCATCCAAATTGCTTGAAGGGCTGTTTGGTAGCAAGCACGATTTAACTGTAGTCGGATTTATCAAATCATGTAAATCCTGGTTTAATAAATCCTACTAAAAGTAAATCCTAAAAATTATTTGGCAACATAAGCGTTAAATCTTGCTAAATTATATGATACAGTTTGATAATATAATCTATGATTTAAGACGGTTAGTTTATTAAAAACTCAAATTTAATTTACATTTATAATACAAGTTAGTTATTCATTTTAATTTAAATTATTATTAATAAATTGTAATAACAAATATTAATTATCTAATTTAACTAGTAATATAACTTATGGATATTAATTAGCTTAACTAATTATATAACTATTATTATTATTTTGAATAGTTATTTAATTATTAATTAGAATGTTAATTATCTATTTAATTTTTTAATTATTATTTTCATTATTAATTATCTAATTAGTTTTCAATTTTTAATTTATATTAATTAAATTACTTAAATTAATTCCTAATTAATTACTTACTATTTTCTCCTTCTCTTTTGTCTCTTCTGCGTTCTTTGCTTGTTGGACTCTGATTGCTTCGGGCCGACCCTCCGAGGTGGTGTGAGGTAGGGTTTTGAACGAGTCGCTAAAGCCTTCTTCGCCTTCTTCGCCTCCTTCGACGACGTTCCTTCCCGTCGAAGCGGAAGTCGCGAAAGTTCGCATTCTCCCTGTTGGATCGGACGTAGCGACGGGAGCTCGCTTGCTGTGAAGGTAACCATCGTTCTCCCTTTCGCGCGCTTCTCAGCCAAATCCCGTAAATCCGCCGAACTCCAGGATTTAGTAAATCCGGTGTATACGGAAAAAAGAGGGAAACGGAGGATTTATTCCGGCGTGAGATCTACCGGCATAAATCCTGTTGCCAAACAGCCCCTTAAATCTCGTTTGGCCGGATTTAGCATAAATCCTGCTCAAATCCTGCATAAATACTTTATCCAAACTGCCCCCAAATCTTTCCTCTTTTCGCTGTAATCGGAACTTCTCAAGAAGCTTGGCTATCAGGCTGAGCTCGCGAAAGTAAGTGCCTCGATCCGCTTTTTCCCAGTTCGCAAGGTTATTTGCTAGTACTTGATAATCTGGATTCCTTTGGCATCGGTGGCATCAGAAAAACTTGAAAGATTGAATTTTGTGTCGTTCTTACTTGAGTTCTAGTTGTGTTTTTTTTTTTTTTATTGTTAAGTGTGGCTATCGTTCTCTCTCAAATCTCAATGGTTCTTAACACAGGAATGGATTCAAATGGGATCAATGAGGAGTCATCGAGACAAGTTCGTGTCCGCTTTGTGACGAAGCTACGTCCGCCGTTTAAAGTTCCAACGAGTTCCATTGCAGTTCCCGCTAATCTCAGTCGAATGGGACTCTCAGAGATAGTGAACCTTCTTATCAAGAACAGTACTGCACGTGCCTTCAGTCTTTTCTTCTTCTGCTATTTGAGAACTAGCATTCAATTGTTCATCACAGCCATAGTTTTGATTTTTTTTTTTTGATTTTTTTTTTATTTTTTATGTTGTACATTTGTTAAGCTCCTTTCGATCCAATTATCTCTTACCAAATGAGCCCATTATATCCATACTGAAGTTCTATCTTAGGGTATGTTTTGCAGCAAGTGGGATGTAATGCAAATAGTATTGAGTAAATTTTGTAAATCCAGATTTATCAAATCTTGGAGGCATCAAATCCCGAAAACCATTTGGCATGATATATGTTAAATTTTGTTAAATCCTAATAAATTGTTTGAAAGTTATTTTCAGAACTTAGGATTTAAATAAAAGGAAATAAGAGGCACAATGAGAAGTGGAATATATCTCTTTGGATTTAAACAGAAGGAAAGAAGAGGCACAAAATTTTTTTTGGCCACTTAGGATCAGCTTTTCTAGGATGATTCATACAGTATATAATGCATAACTCAGACATTTATAATGTTAATAGCTGCTTTGTATTTCTGGTTGTTATAATCAGGTAATACAGAGTTTCAAACTACACCTTTTGACTTTCTAATCGATGGGGAACTTATTCGAATGCCGCTAGAGCAATTTCTGCTTGCAAAGGGTATTTCTGCCGTAAGTATGCATGGCTTTTAATTTTTTGGAGGCTTGATTGTACTAGGCATTGTATGAAGTGCTGATTGGTACATTAGGGGAGTGCTTGCACTTGGAAGATTTGAATTGCGAGTGATGCATTGCATTTGCAGGAAAAAATACTTGAAATAGAATATATAAAGGCTGTAGCTCCTCAAAAGCAGAGAGATCCATCTTTGCATGATGATTGGGTCAGCACAGTTGATGGAACTAATCCACGGTATTTACATGCATATTCTCAGTCTCATTTTTTTTATTGGTCCAAGTTTTAATCTTATCAACTGTTTTATTTCTCCTGTATGGTCTTCATTTTTTGAGTCGCCATTGCCATTAACTTCTTGAACGAGATACATATTGCATGTTTAAAGTTTGCTGCTGCACGCATCATATATGACTGATTTGCCAAAGATTCATTTTGAGTTAACATTTAACCTGAACATTAGGTGGAAATGTTGGATGATTTGATCCGTAAATAAGAATGTTTTGTTTTCTAGATTCTCATCTGTTTTTGTATGAGCAGTTTGTGTTAATTTAATAGATTTTACATTATCTAAAATACGAGATGGTGAGCTCTACTATTTGGAGTGTTATTCTTTATTTACCGGTGATGTGGAGGCAAAATCTAAATTAATACATGGATATGACTTTAAGCATAATGTGGGGTCTTTACCTGATGGTAAATCTCTTCTTTTTTGTTTTAGCGATTTTGTTTGTAATAACCTTTAATCGATTATTTTTTAAAACATTTTTATTATTACATTTTCCCAGTTTGAGAGAGATGGTAGAAACCTTCAGAATGTTTTCAAAGTGCTTCATTATATAGTGATGATTTCTGATTGTTGCTATTATGACTATAAATTCTATTTCGTCTTTTCATTTCTGTGCTTTATTTTCTCCGTATTTTACGGTTGCCTAAGTTTTATTTTCTCATTGCTAATTAATGAATATTTAAAGAACACTATTATCCTGTTGTAGCTTCTTTTTTGGTGTTTATTTTTATTTTTTTTTTCATATTGACGTGTAAAATATGAGAACAATGCATGCTAGTAAGCACATTTGACGTACAATGCAGCTTGGTAGTATTTTGTACATGGTACAGGATGGTTATGCCTCTAATACAGTTACTTCATTGCTTTCGTAGCAATGTTGGCTGAACAAAAATTGGAGTCTGTCTTTATTTTTGCTTACATATGCTACCATAGTTGTATTTGTGGTGGACAAACTACTTTAGTTGGATTTGAAACCCCATTGATGCTTGCGGTGTCAAATATGTGTTTTTATCCAACAAGATTTTGGAAAGAAATGCTCTTATTTTATTTATGCTGCTAAGTTTTTTTTTTTTTTTTGCAGATTTGTTTTGACTGGTTGCTATGATAATCTCGCTAGGTAAATGTTTAATTTCTCTTATTACTTAAGAGTTGTTGCATTTCTTCTGCAAACCAGATGTAAAAAAAATGCGTGACTAATTTGACGTTATTACCTTCCTTTTTAGGATATGGAAAGATGGATCAATTTGCACACACGTCTTGCAAGGGCATAATGCTGCAGTTACATCTGTCAATATAATCAATCATAAAGGTTGCTAATTCAGTACTATTTCACTTGTTGATATTCGTATTTGATTTTGAATCATATGCTATTTTGATGATACATGTGGTTAGCAAATGCATCCTTTTGCTTGGATGTGCTTGTCCATTTAACATCTTTTTTGCCCTGGATACTTACAAAACGCTCTAAGTAAGTTTGATCATTTATACTTTTTCAGGAACTTCCAGCAATAATGACATCTGTATAGCCACTGGTTCAAAAGACAAGACGCTGAGGCTATGGATGGTATTTTACATGCTCATCTTGGTTCATTCGTTACAAACTTAATTTGTTATCTTCTATACTCATCTTTCATCATTGGAAGTTTGATGCAGTGGAATCTGGTAATACTCCAGTTAGGATTGGAGCATTTAAAATTCTCAAGGGACATACATCATCAGTGCAGAGTATCTCAGCAAAACCTTCTGGAGACATGGTTTGATACTTATCTAAATTTTCCTTTGAATCTTATGATATTGTTCTGTTGATCATGTATTTTTTGTCATTACTTATATACTAAGTATGTGATTTACCCGCATTTTTAGGTATGTTCAGGGTCCTGGGACTGTTCGATGAAGTTGTGGAAAGTAGCGTCTGAAGGAGATGGTGACTCCGTGTCAGTGAAGAAAAGAAGGCTTGTAAATGATGTTGATGAGCCACAGTTGGAGGTATCTGTAGCCAACTTTTTGTTCAATTGTTATACAACTGTGATAAATTAATGATTAATTAATGACGTTTTTGTAGTGTGCAAGGTTTAAAATTGCGTAAATAAGCCTCGAGGCGTTTTTGGTCCGTGAGGCGAGGCGTAAACCTCGAGGCGATGTGAGGCGTAAGTCTCACGGACGAAGAATTGTGTAAATGAGAATTTAAGGATTTTAGCAGGTAAATAACGGTAGGAGTCTATCATACAATAAAAACATCTAAATGACAAGTGAAATTAGTGGAAAACAATAAAACATATGTAATATATGCATCTCATAGCATAATTCAAAGTACAGAACCACAAAATATTAGTCTATCAAAACTCTCCCAAAGTACAAACAAGATAGAACATATAAAATCCAATCATGTCCCATCACTAAATTGGTCATCAAGGGAATCTTCTTCTCTAATTGTATCTATGAATGCCAAATCTTCATCATCTTCAATGTTATTCACTTTTCTCTTCCCTGTTTAATAAGAATGATTAATTTCATCTTAATTGCATATATATATAATGTAATAGCATAAAATAAATTGTAAGATACCTTTATTTGCTTGTTGTGCTGCAGAACTAGTAGATGTGTGTGGTTTGGTAGTAGTGGATGTGCCCACTTGATCTGCTTCGCCCCTTAAGACATCCACACTTAGATCCTTTAGCTGCAGGTCTGATAATGGCAAATCTGTCTCATCATCTATGAACCACTCATTATCAGAGGCCACATCATCACACACCAAAGGGTCCTCATCATCCTTCAACCCCTTGTTCCTCATCCTCCTATCTCTCAACCTCTTGTTGTGCATAATATACACAAGGGAGTTCATTCTGAGTGTTGAAAGTCGATTTCTTCTCTTAGTTTGCACTTGACTATACGTGCTCCAATTTCGCTCATACCCAGAGGAAGAACAAGTGAGGCCCAAAACTCTAACTGCAAAACTCTGTAACTTAGGGGTGGAATCACCAAATTGGATCCACCATTCAACTATTTTCAAGAAGAAAAATGATAATCAGAACATATTAAAGTGTTATGCATGTACAAATACTTTGCAAAAAGAAGTATACCTAGAGAGCATTTTGCAATAGTAGATTTGGCCGCTTGCAGACCAAAAAATCCCTCCCTATTTCGAAATAGAACAAGTTGTAAATATGCAATCTCCCTGACATTCAGGTCCGGTATTAGTCGCTCCATGCAATGATACAAACCCAGCTTCACCTCTGGATTTGAGGATTTCCTCTCTGAATACTGAAATTGATGATTGAGATAATACATCGCTGCATGTAGATGACGGTGTAACTGGACCTCCCACCGAGCATCAATGATATCCCAAATCTCTCTATAACTTGCCTCCTCTCCTCCCAAGTTATGTGCTATCAACTCCTTTGCCTCATCCATTGCATTATATATAAAACCCATTGCTGGTTTCTTCTCGGCATCCACTAAACGTAGAATTTGTACCAAGGGTCTTGTGCTCAATATGGCATATGTCACAGTTGCCCAAAATTTATTATTTAGAATTATCCTTCTTATTTCCTTCCCCTCAGTTTTATTGCCCCATGTTGAATTAAGCCATTGTGTCGATGTAAACATTGATTCAAGAGGTTGTCTCACATCGAGTAGGCTCTGCAGTGTCAAATAAGATGTAGCAAACCTGTAGAATAAAGTTGCATTAGGAATTGAAATAGATTTGCAGTGCACAAATGTAGTAACGAACCTAGTGGTAGCAGGGCGAATGATTTCCTTCTTTGAGAACTTTCTCATCAAGGCTAAGTCCCATGAATGGTTGTAGATGAACTTTGTGATCTTCTTCGCCCTAGAGAGGGCGCTCTTGTGTTGAGGTAAATCACCAAGTGCCTCTAATATGAGATCGATACAGTGTGCTGTGCAGGGGGTCCAATAGAGGTGTTTCCTCTTCTCCATCAACATGTGGCCTGCTGCTTTGTATGCACTGACATTGTCAGTCACAACCTGAACTACCAATTGCTCCCCAAGCTCCTCAACAACCCCATCTAGTAAATTGAAAATGAATTCCGTATTTTTAACCTGATCTGAAGCTTGGACTGATCGTAAAAATACTGTGTCATAGGGATTATTTACAAGGATATTAATCAAGCTCCTGCTCTTCATGTCAGACCATCCATCTGACATAATAGTAACACCAGTCTCAGTCCAGGTCCGTTTAATCTCATCTATACTCTGCTCTGTGTTTTGCAACTCCTTCAAAATCCATGTTCTCAACTCATACATGGAAGGTGCCTTCAACCCTCTCCCATACAACCCAATTGATCGCAACATATTGAAATAGGCCGGTGATGTTGCAACATTAAAAGGTATGACATTTTCAAAAAAAAATCTGCCAATATCCATGCAAACCTGACGTCGACCCTCTCTGGTACCAGCTGCAGGCATCATCTGTGCTTCTCCTCTATTCTCTCCTAGATTTATCATGTATTGATCCATAGGACCCCGCACACCTCTATTATGTATAGTGGAGGAAGATCCCTTTCCACTCTCGCTTCCGAAATAAGAACCTTGTTCGACCCTTTCATCAAATTGCTCCTGTTGTAGATGTTTGGCCGTGGTACTCTTCTTCATGTAAGCAATAATTTCCTCCTTCACCTTATCCGACACATTCGCACAAGGTACTACATTCTTATATGAACCGGATAAGTGTTCCTTCATGCGAGTAACTCCTCCTTTCACCACCTTATCACAAAAATTACTTTTTAAATACACATGTTTTCTCGCCGCCTCCTACATCAACTTGCACACTATATTTCCAAGAAGGATCACGCCGCAATGACGTATTTGTCTTTTCCTTTCCTCTAACCATGTTTCCTAATGCAAAAAAGGGAAAACAAACCAAAAAATTTTAAAATATTAAAAACTCTAGATTTCCTATAACTTGAAAAATCTTCGCTTATACTAAAAAAAAATACCTAAAATGCATAGAGGAGTTGTCGTAGAGGGAGGCCGGACACTCTATGCTCACTGGCGTGAGGCGGCGCCGGCGGCAGAATGGACGGCCGAGCGGGATCCGAGCGGAAGCGTGCGGGATCTGGCGGAAACAGAGCACCTGGGTCAGGACGGGGGAGAGGCTTGGAAGGGTTTTTTTTTTTACTCACTTAAGTGAGTGGGACCGGTTCAATGAGGCTTACGCCTCACTAAGAATTGCACAATTGCGCCTCTGTGGCGCGCCTCAGAGCCCGTGAGGCGTAAGCCTCACCAGTTCCTCCAATTGCTTAAGCAATGAGGCTTCCGGGGGCAGAATTGCGCAGAGGCGTGCCTCTTATTGCACAATTTTAAACAGTGGTAGTGTGATATTTTAAGACCATTCTAAAATTTTTCACTATTGGGTTCCAGATTAAAGACGAATAATAATGGTGAGTGATGCTTAATTTTAGTTTTTTAATAGAGCAAGTCTAATAAAGACAAAAACTTAAGTTTGATTAAGAGAGGGTGTGCTACAAGGTTCAATTTTAAAGATTGCTTGGTTGAAAGGTTTTGGGTCTCCTCTTTTTAATGCTAACTTTATATTACGTGGGTTTCTTTGGGACTGCATAATTCGCTTAACTCATCTATTGATGATCAGGAATATCCTAACACAGGGACATATCGTATTGTAAGATGATTAGGGAAGTAAGTTTTTAAATTTTCGTACATAATTAGTGGACAATATTATACTCAAGTAGCTGAGGAAGTTAGAAAAGGTCGAGTTACTAATCAAACATGACTTTTAGATGGTCCTAGTGGAGATAAAATTTTATTTGATTCAGGGGATATATAATACGAGAGACTGAAAGGTGGAATGATATTTCCATTGTACTCTTTAAAAGGAAGAAAATAAGGAAAAACCTTGCAACCTTGAATAATGATCCCCACTAGTTTGTCTGCCTGTGTTTCAGTTCCTGGGAATGCAAGGTCAAATATGACTTCATAGATGGTCCTAGTGGATAATATCTCTTTAATCCTGCATGGATGGTGGATAACATTATACAGTACTAGCTGAGGAAGCAAGCAACGGTTGAATCAATAATCAAATATGACTAGTGGAGATAACATTTTATATGATTCAAAGGATTTAAAGTATCAAGAGACTGAAAGGTGAAATGATGCTTCCATTTTACTCTTAAAAAGGAAAATAAAAGGAAAAAAAGGAAAAACTAACAATCTTTAAACATGAAACTCCTCTACTTTGTTTGCATGTGTTTTATAATTAGATTAACGCAATTGCTTCCACGCCATGTTTTATTTACTACTTAGGGGTTGACAACTGAAAATAGGAAGACTATAATACGATTTTGTGCAGCCATTCAGAATTACAAACTTTCAACTGGTCCATAATATTTCAATCAATAGATGAATTCCAAGAGAGTTATGAAGTGAAAGGGAGGAAAGACGAAGGGTAGTTGTAGCTTCTTACTTTTTCATAGGAGTTTTAACCTTTAGTTGATTATGGTCAGTTCATCACTAGACTGATTTCAGAATTTCTTCAATCTCAAATCAACTAGTATAATATGTTACATGACATGGGAACATTTAATTTTGTCTAAATTAAATGGAGTCAATTCATTTATGGACTAATGATAGATTAGCTTCTGTTGTTAATTCATGCATAATATATAACTATATAAGGTTCAAACAAAAAGATACTGTTTCTTTTTCCTTTTTTCAAAAGATCTTACTTGATGGTTGGAGTCAATATTATTTCAGTGGATTCTGGAGCTTCTTCCTTGCACAAATTTTCTCATACTTCTATGTACATTTTTTTCGTTTTTTTCCCCTTTCCTTTTTGTATATCCTTTGCAATCATGGTAGGCCAAACCTGACAAAGCTATATTTTGTATGTAATTTGTAATATTCAAATCATTTGTGCTATGTTGTGTAGAATTTTTGTTTTCCTCCCATATAAAAATAATGCATGAATTATTGATTTTACTTCGCATTTCTTCTTAAGTAAGAGTTAGTTACCACAATCTTCTCATTATTTTTCATTCAGGAGGAAGCTACAGCAGAACTCGTGGGTCATACACAGTGTGTATCATCTGTTGTCTGGCCAGAATCGCAAACCATATATTCAGCATCATGGGACCATTCTATCAGAAGCTGGGACGTTCAAA